>CM028131.1:1570305000-1571536250 GCA_016271365.2 Neoceratodus forsteri
GAGTATGGCGCCTCTGTTCAAAAAGCATATTAGTGAATATGGGAAATGCACTCAAGTTTGCCTATAACAGCCACACAGTTATAGCTTGTACATTTAAACTACTGCATTTTTGATAGCAAGCATTCCATGTGATTTATGAGCCATTCAAATCTTATTGTGGCTATGGCTGTGATAATCCGGTGCCTACTTGACCCAGGTGATACCTTGAGTCTCATAATGCTTTGCTGTTACCAGCACCTTAACATTTGATTAAATCTCAGGCAGTAACAATAGAACTTGATAAAGAATATTATCTCAAGTACTTGGCTTGTAATATGTAAGTAACTTGGAGAGTTATTATTAAAATACAATACGTTACGTTAACTTGAATATGTTAACTTGAAGACACTGATAAAAGTTTACTCTGGCCTAATTGTGTCCAAGTCAGGAGTGGTAACACCTGGTAAAGGCATGGAATATTGAAGTAAACACAAGTCATAAAGTGGGACAATTGAGGAAACCATTCAATAAAGTTGGAGGTTACCGGGGCCAAACTGTTTTCAACAATCTACTGACCTTTTGTTTCTTCTATATAAATTAAGCTGGAGTTAATGGGGGCATAGAAGCATATGACAAGTCTGGTTTGTTAAAAAAAGTGATTTAGCATATTCTAGATTTATTGTGACTGCTTCAAATGCTTCAATGAGTGCTACTATATTCATCTTAGGTTCAGTGCAATTTCAGAGGGTATTTACGTACTGTTTGTGTTGATAAGTCAGTTTTCTCCTGTGGTTTTCTCTTGAAGTAATTCATTACAGTTCCCTTCTTCAAAAAGCACATTAATGAATACAGACAGCCTATTTAAAGTCTATGAAATATTGCCACATAGTACATTTAACTTACTGCAACTTCAATAAACAAGCATTTGTCAGTGCTGAATGTTGATTGCGTTGGTCTGTTGAGTTCGCTCACTGCCCCTCTGTCACTCACTCAGTCTGTTTCTCCCGGTGCTGCAGGCTGCTGTTTTGTACTGGGCTCCTGCCTGCATTGCCACCTTTTTCTCCCCACAAAGAAATCTGCAGCAGTCCTGACAGAACTCTATTGAGCTCACTCACTCCTTCTTTTTCACTCGCTCATTCTGTTTCTACCGGCGCTGTAGGCTGCCCTTTTGTACTGGGCTCCTACCTGCGTTGCCGCCTTCTTCTGCCCACAAAGAAATCTGCAGCAGTCCCAACACAGGTCCATTGAGCCTGCTCACTCTCCCTCTCTCACTTGCTCATTCTGTTTCTGCCAGTGCTGCAGGCTGGCCTTTTGTACTGGGCTGCTACCTGCATTGCTGCCTTTTTCTGCCAACAAAGAAATCTGCAGCTGTCTCGACAGAGCTCCATTGACGTCACTCACTTTCCCTGTCTCACATGCTCATTCTGTTTCTCCTGGCACTGCAGGCAACACATTTGTACTGGGCTTCTGCCTCTGTTGGTGCATTTTTCTGCCCAAAAAGAAATCTGCAGCAATCCTGACAGAGCTCCGTTGAGCTCACTTACTCCCCTTTTCTCACTCGCTTGTTTCATTTTTGCCAGCACTGCAGACTACCCTTTTGTACTGGGCTCCTACCTGCATTGCTGCCTTCTTCTGCCCACAAAGAAATCTGCAGCAGTCACGATAGAGTCCGTTGAGCTCGCTTACTCCCCCTCTCTCACTTGCTCATTCTGTTTCTGCCACTACTGCAGGCTGCCCTTTTATACTGGGCCTCTGCATGCATTGCTGCCTTTTTCTGTCCACAAAGAAATATGAAGCAGTCCCAATGGAGCTCCGTTGAGCTCACTCACTCCCCCTCCCTCACTCACTCACTCATTCTGTGTCTCCCACGGCTGCAGGCTGCCCTTTTGTGCTGGGCTTCTGCCTCATTGGTGGCTTTTTCTGCCCACAAAGAAATCCATGGCAGTCATGATAGAGCTCCTTTGAGCTCACTCTTGTTCTGTTTCTCTTGGCACTGCAGGTTGCACTTTTGTACTAGACTTCTGGTTGCGTTGACACCTTTGTCTGTTCACAAAGAAATCCACAAGTGCCCTGACACCACTCTGTTGAGGTTGCTCAGTCTCCCTCTCTCACATGCTCATTCTGTTTGTACTGGTGCTGCAGGCTGCCCTTTAGTACAGGGCTCCTGACTCTGTTGGCACCTTTTTCTGGCCATAAAAAAATCTGTAGCAGTCCCTATAGAGCTCCTTTGAGCTCACTCACTCCCCATCTCTCACTCGCTTATTCCATTTCTCCCGGCACTTCAGGCTGCCCTTTTGTACTGGGTCCCTGACTGCATTTATGTCTTTTACTGCCCACAAAGAAATCTGCAGCAGTCCCGACAGTGCTTCGTTGAGTTTGCTCACTCCCCCTCCCTCCCTCACTCTCTCGTTCTGTTTCTCCCAGTGCTGCAGGCTGCTCTTTTGTACTGGACTCCTGCACTGGGACCTTTTTCTGCCCACAAAGAAATCCACAGCAGTCCCGACAGGAGCTCTGTTGAACTCGGTCATTCCTCCCTCTCCCTCTCACTCGCTTGATCTTAATCTGTCCCAAACACTGATTTCCCACAGCGATCACACTATTCTGCAGCAGGAGTTCAAAAACATATTTTGTCCAGGATGTGAAAAATGACAGCTGTACTGTTCATAAGGAGGTGTGAAAAAATGCCACTGTTGAAAATATGGTGTGAAAATATTACAAATTTGCAAAGTTACAAGGGTGTGTGGAAACAGTTCAACACGTGCTTGTAACACAGTCATTTTATGAAATATCATCACCAAACTTTCAACATTGGGATTTTAGGACCTCTGCTCGTGAACATCATCACTGTCATTTTCTTAATCTGTCCCAAACACTGATTTCCCACAGCGACTGCATTATTCTGCACCAGAAGTGAGAAAACATATTTCAGCCAGGATGTGAACAATGGTAGCTTTACTGTTCCCAAGGAGGTGTGAAAAAATGCCAATGTTGAAAACCTGGCATGAAAATATTGCAGATTTGTGAAGTTATGAGCATGCATAGCAACTGTGCAATGCATGGTCGTAAAGCAGTAATTTCTGGGATCTTTTCCACCTCATGAACACTGGCACTGTCATTTTGTTAATCGGTCCTGAAAGGTGATGCCACACAATGACCACAAAATCACCTTTTGAGGCAGAATAATGCCATGATAGTGGCAGAATTCATGAGGAAGGGTCCCAAAAACACCATGTTGAAAATGTGGTGCCAAAATTCCAAAAAATGCCTGAGATATGCATCAAAGTTGGAAAAATCCTATTTATACCATCATACAGCTTACTGGCATTTCCTTAGTTTACAGTCAGCTTTGAAGAGTGCAGACGTGTTCCTGGTCCCCCGAAGATCATCGCTCCAGACTCTGCAGGTAAGTATGGGGTGTGGGGAGTCAGGGTGTGTAGTGGGTGGGTGCGGGTTGTGGAAGGGGGCAGGGAGATCACGAGGGACCATTTTCTTTTTCCACAGGTTAAAAACAAAACAAAAAAATTGCGGGACTGTTTTTGTTACAGGGACATATAGCACACTGAGGTGGGCTCCCAGCATGCCAATGGAGTGTTTTTGTTGGGGGGCAGCTATAGCTGATGAGGACTGGGCACCTCATTGGCACAAAAGTGGGGCACAAGAGCAGAGGGGGATTGGTCACCCCCTCAGCACAAATCTACTGGGTGTTTGTAGGGGGGCATTATGCCAATGGGGAGAGGGCTGCCCTGTCGGCACATGAAACTGGGAGGGGGGACATAGCACCAATTGAGAGTGGGCTCTCCCATCAGCAACATCAGAGTACAGGGTAGGGGCACTCAAACTGATGGGGATTGGGGCCCCCCATCGGTAAACAAAAACTGTTCTGGATAGTGCATGCTGCCAAGGGGGATTGGGCACCCCCTCAGCACTGGGGGTTTCTTAATATTGTTTGTGAACATTGCAGCAAGCTGCTGACATGTTCACAAACAATATTACACACGGCAACATTTTGCCCAGCAAATGGTTGATGTTGTAATGATGAGGTGGCCCCAATTGCAGTGGCTGAAATGTTTCAAGTTGGTGGCATGCTGGCTGAACTAGTGTCAGCAGCAGCATACCATGGCATTGGAGACAGCGGGCCAAGCCTTTAAAGGCTGTGGAGGCACTGGCCACAACAGTGCTGTGCCTCCACAACCTGCTTCTGGAAAGCTGCCACAATATGTTTCTTGTGCATATGTGCAATCAACATAAAAACAAGTGTCCTAAGAAGATTTACTTAAGTATCATTGTGGTCTCAGCTCTGGTATTTAAGAGGGAGCAGATTAAAAATAAACAGTGTTTAAGTTGGATATGACTGTTCAACCAAGCCAAATAAAATTTACTTTGTGTAGTCACACCCACACAATTAGCATTAAACCTTCACTTCTGTGTTAAACTCAAAATGTTGTACTTTAATAATTTCACAATTGTTCAACTGATTTGCATGACAATGTACATGCATTATTAGGGGCATAAGATCTTTTGAAGTGCTAAGTTTCATTCTGGTTGGATGTGTGGGTGAGGAGATAGAGAAAGTCACAAAATGTGAAAATTACCATTTTTTCTAAAATTGTTTGTCATACCACTCTGCAACAATGGCTTGAGATTTTGGTCTACAGTTTTCATGGTAGAAAGTCTTGATTCACAGATGTGCCTTTTGAGGAATTTGATTTGGTTAAAAATTTTAATCTGTTTAAAAGTTATTACATGTTAAAATTTCCCATTATTTTCAATGGGAAAAGTTAGATGTGTGCCTCAAAACAAGATTCTTCATTGCAAACGGATAATCCTGTGTCACCATCTTGTTTTTAATTTAGCGATGGAAACCAGTTTAAATAACTCAACAACGTGATTTGTTTGGTAAAAAAAAACACCACATGAAGCTTGCTTATCTGAACCCCATCAGATGCTTTCTACACTTATCTGTTGCAGAAATGTCCATGATTTTTTTTAAATTACACATTTTTTCATGACTTGTGATAGAAAAAAATATTATTTTTCATATTATAAGTCATGAAAAAGGATCCTTTTTCATGATGAAGATCCTTTCCCTGTGTCTAATGGCACCCTTCCCACCCTCTGATTGCCATTCTCATATTTTCCCTGGTATCTAGTGGCAGCCCCTACACTTTGGTTGCTGGCCCCCTTGTTTACCTTCTGTAGCTGTTGACCCCCACCCTCCAATCACCATTTCCATAGTATCCCTGGTGTCTAGTGGCACCCCTACCCTCAGATCACCATCCTAATTGAATATCTGAAACCCCATTTATCCAAATGTTTTCATGTCCTCAAGACATTTGAATAAACAGGGCTTTACTGTATTTCTTTTATGATCCCTGGTGTCTAGTGGCACCCCTCCACCCCAATTTTCCTCATGATCTAAAATAAAGAAAATTGGTCCCTCGATTTTTTTTTATGCCTGTTAAAAAGAAAAGTGTTCCTTGGTGATCTGACCCCTCCCAACCCCAGCTCCCACTCAGAACCCACCACTGTGCACCCCCACACACCCTCACTCATCTGGACAGGTCCCAGAGTGAAGCTGCACTCTGCTGGAAGACATGTCTTGCTGTTGGAACTGCTAACTGCAATATGAGAAACTAAGGTAAGTGCAGTTCAATGTATTTTGATGGGATTTTCAACTTTGATCCATAACTTAGCCATTGTTGCATATTTTGATCCCACAATTTTAACATGGCCTTTTGAGGACCCCACCTCATGGACACTGTCAATGGAATTTTTTAACTCTGTCCCAAAAGGCAATTTCATGGTCAGGTGTTAAAATCACCTTTTGGGCATGATTTGAACATTTTCGTTGCCTTTGTTCATGAGGTGGGGTCACAAGAAGGCTATGTTGAAACTTGGGGCCAAAAGCTCCAGCACGATGTGCAGATTCTGAGATTCAGCTAACAAAAAAAAGTATACGAAATCACTGTTTTTTATTTGTTTTTCTTGTTTTGTTATCACTTTGTGCCCAGATGGCTTGGAATTGTGTTCTGAAATTTTCAGGGTAGAAAGGGCTTGGCCTACCAATGTGACTTTTGCTGGTTTGGTAAACAAATATTAATCTGTTCCAAAGTTATTTTTAAAAACTTAGGCTCTGAGCATGCTCAGTAAGCACTTCAAAATAGCTGTTGGAAATTATTGTATTGGGATGAAATACAAACATTTTTATTCATATGAAAATTTCATATGCAAAATTTAAAGATGTCATTACATTATGTCAAAGAGTAGGGATGGATGGGAGTGCAGGACCCTCTGGTAAATGATGATATGATTATACTATCTCAAAAAGTAAGGATATTCTTTGCAAAAAAACACTGTGTTAGTGCAACATTTAGGTTACAGGCTAAATGAAAAAATGTAGGGAAATGTGGTTTTAGGGTTTCCAAGTATAAAACCCCACCTCCACCCCTAAAGCAAACCAGGGGTACAGTCTTTCTAGGGGGTGTCAATCATAAAGCTCACCTCATTAGGTGTGTATGTTTCTGGAGCATATAGAATAGGGTGAGCTTCAGGGTTGACAACCCCAAAAAAGACTGCATCCTTGATTTGTTTTAGGGATTGAACTAAGTTTAGCATTGGAAAACCAAATTTACCTACTTTTGTTGCTTAAGCCTGAACCTTAAATGTTACAGTAACACAGTTTTTTTTTGCAAAGAATTTCATTAGTTTTTGATGTATTATAATCATAACCTTATTTGCCTATTGAAGCACAGCTTCCTCTGGGCCATGTGCTCCCATCCATCCATATTTTTTCAGAAGTGTAATTGCATCTTTATTTGCCTGATGGAGTGCATCCTTTTACAGATGTGTTACACGAGGTCCCTGCACCCTAATTGATACCCTCAGGGGTACACCATAGACAGCTAATATTTAGGCATAGACTATACTAATACGAAGGGCTAAGGGCATCTACCGTACAAGAGTAGATGTCAGGATATGAATACATATTATTGTAACTCACTTTGCTTGCTAATGCACACATTATACCATGTATTTTCTGTCTATTTCTTACTTGTCAGATGCCAAGACACCTGTCCTTGAAGTAATTATAATGTGTGAAGGCAACATTGCCATCTTTCGTGATGGACACCACTTCACCTTGTTATGTAAGACTTTGTATAAGAATGTCTTTGTTCTAAAACTGATGACTTTACAGAATTATATAATGTTATCTTGGACCGTGGAGCCACCTCTAATTTAGCCAATAGGGCTCATCTCTGTAACTAGAAATGTTTCTATCTTTCAGTAACCATAGTAATTATCATAGGTATATAATGTTATGCACAGGCTTTACACCTCGGAGACCCGAGAGATCCCAAGAGACTACAAAGAAACCTCGAGGTGTAGGGAACGCTTAGCACTGGCTCCCAGTTCGTATTGGTAAGAACTGCTTAGGGCAACTGTGATTTATCCCTTTCTGTAGTAATAAACTTGTTTATTACTTGAATGCAACTTGTCTGTGATTATTTGCATCCCCAATATTGCCAAGAACCTGAAAGTGAGGTTCAGATCTCTTACAATTGGCAACTGTGTGCAGGCGATATTGGGTGTTGTAAGTTTTCACTTGTTGCTGTAAATTTCCCTTTTCCCACGAGGACTGTAGGTGTACATTCCCGTATCACCTCTCCCATCTTTTCTACCAGTTTGTAGATACTTGCAAGGTCTGGCTGACTTTTTGAGTGCGGTCGATGCCGTCTCGACCCACTCCATAGCGGCTTTGAATTGCAAGCCTACAACTTATACAGTAGCCCGGCTGTGTCTAAAGTACTCGTGTTGTGGATCGATACGCAATGCGTGGTCTTTTTCACAGTTTGAATTTTCGTTCCCTCCCACATAAATGGCCACCGTATCAGATATCTGCGCAGAACTGAGACTCGATGTCTCAAACTTTCTTACCTCCCATGGAGGATGGGCTGACTTCGCGCGGGACGCAAGTCAATCCGAAAACCCTGTACTGGGGATTTCAACCCAGTACGCTGAGGCGCGACAATCAACCAATAAGCGTTGTGCGAAAGGGTTGATGGTCGCTGCTCTCTACACTGCTTTGGAAGCCTCCAAAGTGAGGTTTCGAACCCTTGACCTGCAGATCGCATCTCTTAAGCAGGAGATGGGTTTGCAGGAAGCAGAATGTATTCGGATACAGCAGAACTTGGAGTCAGAACTCCAATCTCTGCATAATGAAAAGGACTCACTATTGCATAATTCTGCACAGGCTGGTGAACAAGAAATGTGTACTCTGAAGCATGAGTGTGAAAGTTTAAGACAGGATAAGAGTCAGGTGGTACAAATGAATGATTTGTTGAGTGCCGCGAATGCACAATTGAGTGATGAGATGGGTGAATTGCAGGACAAGATCAATCAAGTACATAATGATTTAGAGACAGCTTATAGGGACAATCGCGAATTGAGCGCCGAGTACCGTGTTTTGCAGAAACAGAAACAGGATCAGGTTGATATGGATGTTGCAAGTGTGAGTCATGATGAATGTAAAGCTAAGATGGATAAACTGCGCCATCAGCGAGAGGTTTTGACTGGCCATGTTAAGGCAATGGGTGGCGCAGCCCCTGCCTTTCATTCGTCGTCGGAGGGGGAGCCATCCGGCGACGACATCTCGCAGTACAACACCCAGTCATGCCCCTACTATGGCCCAGATTCCCCACCAAGCCATCCACAGTATGGCGGGTCCCCGCCCACCACTCCCCAGGTCACACATAGACGACGTCGTGACGCTCATCATGGGAAATGCCATCATGGCGGCGCCCATGATAGGGGGGGAGCAGGCCCAACCTGGTCGCCGCGCACCTCGGTAGCCGTTATTAGTGTGGAAGATAGGCAAGAGATTGAAACCATGATTGATAGGGCATTGGAAATGTTCCTCTTCCTGAAAGAAGTATGAAAGCCATTAAAAGTCAGATTCGACAAATTTTTCAAGAAGCTGGCACTCAGGAAGGTGTTGTTCGGATTGCGGCTGAAGCTGCAGCTCGTGCAGCATTGGATGGTGCACGAGATGCACTACCCTTGCCTGATCGACCACCAACTAATCCCCTGCAAATGGCCTACTCTGTTCAGCAAATTGCTGACAGCATCGGTCGGATGAACCCGTCCGACAACCTCAGCTGCCATTTGGAAAAGGTGCTCTCCATGTGCGAGATGCTTAGTCTCGCCGCAGAATACCAGGTCCAAATACTGCCAGACCATTGATCTGGTTTGGGCAAAACTCGAAGTAGTTCACCAAGATGGGAACGCTACCTTTGATAAGTCGCAGCTGAGCTCATTTCCGCTCACAGCCCTGGTGTGGTTGGAGTAATGCTAGCATACCCCGTGAAGCAAAATGCTAAAGAAAGTCAAGTGACTTACCACCAGAGACTCTGGATGGCCTATCGAGCAGGGAAACATCTGGCACAAGAAGCCGCGGATGTAGATCTTATTGAATATAAGACCCTGTTCCTTAGAAACATGATCCCAACCGCAAGAGAGAAAGTAGAGCCAACCACATACCCGAATACAGATAGGTTTGCCGATATTCTTTGGAAAACCAAGAGAGTGTACCAATTGTACATCCGTGATTTGGGTTCCGGTTCCAAAAAGGTTGCCGCTGTGGAACCCGCCTCTGGGACCACGACACACTACATGGTGGAAGGGCAGGCCCAGCAACAACAGCCCAAACCTCCATCGGCCCCTCCAGCTAGCACCCAGCAAAACCCCCAGCAGCAACAACAACAACAACAGTGGGGTGGGAACCGGAATTGGCCCAAAAACAGAAGGCACAAAGGCAAAGGGAAGCCATTACAAAGATCGGGTCCCTCATATAAAGAGATAGCTGAAGAAAACAGGAAATTTCGGGAGCTCCTGGGGCAAGTGAGTTCTGTAGCGGATGCTGTTCTCACACAAACACTTGCAGCAGTACAACCGGCAACCCATGACACTACTGGCCATGGAGACACCGGAAGTATGGGTGCGCACACCCATACCAGCCTGAACCCAGAAGCCCCACCTTACATTGCATCAGTGCAACACGGTGAAGTCATTCATGCAAGCCAAGCCCAACCTCTGCATGCCTCCAACAATACGGATTGACAATTACAGGCCCCAGTCCGCATTGTAAACAAGCTGGTCTTGGATACAAATGGAAGGCCCTGCACCGAGGCCAAGGTCGGGGGGCCGCCAATTAATTGTCTTATTAGATACAGGTGCAGCTGTATCTGTGTTACACGACGACCACCCTGAAACATCTCCATGGTCTACTGGATGGAAGACCAATATGTCAGGAGTTGATGGTGCGAGGTTACCTGCATACCGTTCTCTGCCTTTACCCGGTAGAACTAGGCCATTTGAAGGCCTCACATGCTTTCCAACTGATGATGTTGCATGATCACCCTAGCATCATTGGGATTGACTTCCTTGCACCACACAGCTGTGTGATGGATCTAGCAAACATGCTGTTGATACAGATCCAGGGTCAATACCATACTGTCTTAATTCCTGACTCACATGCTGTGGCAACGATATCCATTAACAACAAACAGTATGACGTCATAGATTTATTCAAGAATCATGAACTTTTCCCAAACCTTCTACCTATCCTGCAATGACACTTGGAAGTGTTTGCAGTCAACAAACATGATTGTGGCAGAATGCATACCGTTATTGAGGTGCCAGACCCAGCACATGAGAGACAAAGGCAATACCCATTTCCCTCTGAAGCATTACCCTCTCTTTGAGAAACAATCAAGTCACTCCTTAAACAAGGAGTAATCAGAACCTGTGTCTCCACTGCCAACTCTCCTGTTTGGCCTGTGAAGAAACCCACAGGTACCTGGAGACTTACTATTGACTACAGGAAACTGAACCAGGTCACTCCCAGTTGTTCCCCAACTGTGGCGTCTGCACCGGATGTGCTTCGACTCTTAACACCAGATCAGAAATGGTTCAGTGCTCTGGATATCTCCAATGGTTTCTGGTCATTACCATTGGCCCTCAAGAGTCAATATAAGTTTGCATTCACTTTCGAAGGGCGACAATATACGTGGACTTGCTTGCCACAGGGGTTCCATAACAGCCCATCCCTCTTCCATCTCCATATGATGGATGCCCTACAAGGTTTCTCAACCCCCCAATGTCTCTTACAGTATGTGGATGACCTGTTGTTGGCTACTGCCACACAGGAACAACATCTGGATCTCTTGGATGAACTATTGACTCTTATTCAAAGAGCAGGCTTGAAGTGTAATCCTGCAAAAGCACAACTGTGTCAGAAAGAAGTACTCTTTCTGGGTTTGAAGATAACAGATCAAGGTCGGAGTCCTACTTGGAAAAAGATTCAAGGGTTACAAGACTTGCCATTACCTACCAGTGTGGTAACTCTTAGGAGGTTTCTAGGTATGGTAAATTACTCCAGAGATTTTATTTGTGATTTTGCACAGAAAGCCGCTCCACTGTACGATTTACTCAAAAAGGACGTTCCATGGAATTGGGGCCCTGTCCATACCCAGGCTGTGACGTCACTGAAGCAGGCTTTGGCCTCCGCCCCAGCACTGGTGAACCCCAATCCAACATTACCATTCCATCTAGAGTGTGCGACCTCTGACATTGCTATGTCAGCAGTGTTAGCCCAAAAGGTACATGGCACTTTGAGACCTATTGCATATGCATCACAGCTCTTGACCCCAGTAGAACAGAAGTATGGCCTTTGTGAAAGGAACCTTCTGGCCACTTATTTGGTGGTCAAGCACTTCCTGTATATCATTGGGTACTCTCCGCTGATTCTTAACACCAATCACACACCTACTACCTTTTTTGCTCTCAGACAGAGTGAAGGATGGGTCAGTCTCTAACACCAGGCTGACACACTGGTCACTCCTCCTCCAGGATAGGGATATTCAGGTCCATCAAACCAAAGTTCCATCTCTACTAGCACATGGCCTCCTCTTCCAGGGGGAGCCCCATGACTGTGCTTTGCAGTCACCTGATCTTCCAGATCCGGGTCCATTCTTCCCTGCCACCCCAGAGATATTAGAGAATACCTCTTTGTGACGCATTTTCACCGATGGATCAGCATCATACTATCAAGGTGAACAAATTGCAGGGATGGGTATCATGGTGGTGTATCCTTATGGGAACACTGTCAGGATATCTAAACGCTGTACTGTAGCTTCATCACAGTATGCAGAGCTGGCAGCAGTGGCCTGTGCATTAGAGTTTATCCAACATGGAACTCAGGACACCATCATTTTTACTGACTCTAATTGGGTTTGTTGTTCCCTTACAGAATTTCTCCCTTTCTGGCAGAAGAACTCCTTCCTCTCTTCTGATGGCAGCTCAGTGAAATACAAAGAATTGGTGATTTACATACACACATTAGGTCAGAAATACCCACACAAACTCTATGTACACAAGGTTAAAGCTCACTCCTTACATAATCCCTACCATGCATTCAATGACACAGTAGACACACTTGCTAAGGAAGGGGCCCGAGGGGGGGATGTTTGAGTGATGGAACATCCAGAGGCCAACGCAGCTGTACAGGTTGCAGCTCTTAAAAAGAAACCTGAATCTTTCTCCCCCTTGGACCTCTCAGCAGCTCAGCATTTGGACACTGAACTCAAAGAAGTGTTCAGATTTTTGGACAAGGGTACTGAAGAAAGACTTCCTACACATAACCCTTACCGCAGGCAAGAAGGTAAATTGCACTTATCTAATGATGATAAACTCATTTGGTTTCAGCCAGAGGATACTACCACCAAATTGTGGGTAGTCCCCAGACATTTGAGATCTGAATTTTTGCACCAGGTACATGACACACCCACTGGTGGACACCAGGGGGCTGAAAATACCCTCCAACACCTCAAAACCACCACCTGGTGGCCTGGGATTACCAAAGATGTTAAACAATGCATTGATAATTGCCTTGTTTGTGCACAAAACAATCCAATACCTACAAAACAGAATGCCAAACTTTTACCACAGAGACATACTGGCCCTTGGCATGCCATCCAAATTGATTTTATTGGTCCTTTGACCAATACCAGTAGAAACAACAAGTATGCCCTTGTAGTGACCGATCTATTCTCTAAGTGGGTTGAGGCTTTCCCCACCAAGACTTGCACTGCAAAGACAACCACCAAAATCCTGGTAGAACAGATTTTCTCCAGGTGGGGCCTGCCTCTCAAGGTAGACTCCGATAAAGGAACCAGTTTTACAGGTGAGTTGATGAAAGAGTCCCTCGAACTCCTTGGAGTTCAGCAAAAGTTCCACATACCTTATCACCCTCAATCCTCAGGTCAAGTAGAAAGAGCTAACAGATGGATTAAGCAAATGCTTTCCAAATTCATTGAGGACAATCCCAAGACCTGGGATTCCCTACTGCCTTTACTCCTTATGGCAATTAGGGGTACGCCCTCAGCCACGACCCAGCTTACACCCTTTGAGGTAATGACTGACAGACAAATGAGACTACCTGAACACTTTCTCTTTGACCTGCACACCCCCACTGCAGATCGCGTGTCTGTAGATCAGTATGTGGAAAAACTTAGAAAAGACCTCATACACACACACTTGTATGCTGCAAATTGCATGGGCAAGGCCCAGCAACAGTCCAAAATACAATTTGACAAACATGCACAAGAAGTGGATTGGCAAGTTGGAGATCGGGTAATGGTACTTCGATTTGCACATCCCACCCACTCCTTCTCCAACAAATGGGAAGGCCCTTACCCCATTGTCAATAAGCTCAGTCCAGCAGTCTATCAAGTTAGACTCCTCCACAACAATAAACTGACTGACAAATGGTTACATGCAAACCAATTGAAACTGTACAAAGGACCTTAAAACTTACTTTTCCTAACCCCATTGGGCGGAACTGTACTAATATACTAATCTTTCATCTTCCTTTTCAGATACATTGACAAGATGGCTATCTTGTTCCTATCTCTACTCCTTGCAGGAGTAATCCCTTTCACCCAAGGCACGGTACCGGACCTCCTCCGACACCTTGATCCTCCAGCACCTCCTACAGAGGGAGTTTCCATCAAAATTCCAGACACTATGATTACTGTCCAGGAAGGTTCTAATGCATACCTCACTGCCTCGGTCATTGCTCCTGACAAATCCACCCTTCAAATTGGTGGCAAACCACATCACAAGGACAAGTTCTCCCTGTGGCCAAACTCTCTAAGGGAACTTTCCAGGGTTAGTTAACTAAATTGTCCCGAATGGTTCACTGTCCTTGTTACAAACTGCATTAAGACACTCTGGTTTTGTAATATAACTGCTTTGATTGACCCTTCCTATTGTAACTGTCTTTCTCAGGATTCTGCCCGCAGATTTTGTGCTGTACACCACATGGCCTCTGCAGCCATCTATCTATCTGTGCTGCCTCCTACTGATAAACAGCTTTTGGAATGTCCAAAACATACCCCTGGTCCCCGTAGTGGTCTCACAGCCACTGCCCTCCCAGGTTCTTTGATTAACAATTTACAGTTTATGCATATACCTGCCTTGTTTAACCTTACTTATTGGAATATGAAAGAATTTGGTATGTGTCACAATACCAATACATCTGCATTTTACAGTACTTTATTGCTTGATAGTTTAGCTGCATTTCAGATACGTACCAAAGATCCCTTTACTAGGGTTTATTCTACTGAACACAGAGGTAATTTTAGGAGGAAACCTCCTCCTAGTACTCTTACTCATAAACGTACTAAACGTGAAGTTGACAGTTCTGATGTCACGGGTGCCACGGGAACTGTCACAGGTCTTTTTGGTACTGCTATGTCCATTTGGAACAAAGCAGACATTGCTGCTATCAAAAGTCATTCTGCAAAGTTCTCCACTGGTTTGGTTAATGATGTTTTACCACCTTTATTGCATGGTGTGGATGGTCTTAGTCAGGAAGAAAGATACACTGTATACAACATGCGACATTGCAAAAGCCTTCACTGATTCCAAAGATAAGATTAATGCACTCATACAACAGAACAATAGAAGCTGATAGACAATACATTGGTAGGGAAATACTTTGTTCTGCATATGGTTCATATATACTCACTACCATTAACAACCTTTTCAGAGACCTAGAAACTGGAAGAATTCCTGATATTATACATGACAGACGTCTATCCAAATGGTATTGTCCTAAATGTAAATCTCCATCTTGTATTTCCTTATGTATGCAACAGACTTTGTCCATTCCTCTCTCCACAGCTCGAAATTTGGGGTTTGTGACCAGACATCCAAACACTGGTCCTTATTTTTCTGCTAAGAAATGTTCTATAACAGATACCATGTTTGTCTCTTTTACTGTCTCCTTACCACGTTTTGATCCTACTACAGCTTTGTTCGACAAGCTGGCACTGGCGCATTCTATAGGGCATTTGGACGAAGACATCTACTGAGAACACCTGGATCTACCACCTCTACTGGTCTACCATTCCTTCCTGGATGCCTGGGTGGCACCGCACACGGACTGTTGTCTTGAAAAAGCAATACATCTACCTGTGCCAATGTGATGTGTTTGATGTTATATGCCCTGTTTGTGGCTACTCTCCAGACAGCATTGACTGGACTTTCACTATGGATGCTGACATCACTGAGAATGGCACCAACGCTTTTGAATCAACGCAGTCACCGGATCAGCTCTACCAGTCCTATCGTGAGGAAGCTCATCGCCTGTCAACACAAATCTCCAAGACAACCTACACATGCCCTGTCCAGTTGCAAAAATGGAGAGTGCCTACTGTACGATCACAGTACAACTCTGATGGTGAATATTGCATAGTTACTAATGTGAAGACATATTCTTATGGTTCTGTTACTTGTGCAATTGATTACCCCAACTTCTGTTTTGTCCCCCATCAGAAAACTGTTATTGGACATACTGTCATAACCCCCGGTCCCCTTATGGAAGCAGATATTATTGATGGTAATCCAGATTATCTACTCACACTTGAAGAATACCTACCCTATTTTAATGTACACATAGATCCACTTACACTTACACTGAAATCACTTTTAGATAGAAAGGACACACACCTCATCCACATCAGCAATAATATAACCAAAGCCAATGAAGCCATTCTTGACCTGATGAATGATGGAGACATGAATAATGCTTTGACTAACACTTGGTTAGAGATTACTTTTAAAGGTTTTGTTATAATACAAGCAATTTTGATATTCACTTTGATTATTATGCTTTGCTGCCTACGACGTACTCTCCGCCAACACCGTGAGCAGCTTGAGTTTCTTTACAAGGCTCACGCCTCTGGATTGTAAAGAACCACTGCTCCTGTCCACTCCTTACATTCACCTGTGTTGCCCTTTGCAGGCAACAAGGGGGGGAATTGTTACACGAGGTCCCTGCACCCTAATTGATACCCTCAGGGGTACACCATAGACAGCTAATATTTAGGCATAGGCTATACTAATACAAAGGGCTAAGGGCATCTACCATACAAGAGTAGATGTCAGGATATGAATACATATTATTGTAACTCACTTTGCTTGCTAATGCACACACATTATACCATGTATTTTCTGTCTATTTCGTACTTGTCAGATGCCAAAACACCTGTCCTTGAAGTAATTATAATGTGTAAGGCAACATTGCCATCTTTCAGTGATGGACACCACTTCACCTTGTTATGTAAGACTTTGTATAAGAACATCTTTGTTCTAAAACTGATGACTTTACAGAATTATATAATGTTATCTTGGACCATGGAGCCACCTCTAATTTAGCCAATAGGGCTCATCTCTGTAACTAGAAATGTTTCTATCTTTCAGTAACCATAGTAATTATCATAGGTATATAATGTTATGCACAGGCTTTACACCTCAGAGACCCGAAAGATCCCAAGAGACTACAAAGAAACCTTGAGGTGTAGGAAATGCTTAGCACTGGCTCCCAGTTCGTATTGGTAAGAACTGCTTAGGGCAACTGTGATTTATCCCTTTCGGTAGTAATAAACTTGTTTATTACTTGAATGCAACTTGTCTGTGATTATTTGCATCCCCAATATTGCCAAGAACCTGAAAGTGAGGTTCAGACCTCTTACAGATGCGTATATGTATGTTGATGTTGATATGGAAGCGTAGGGCCCCCCAGGCCTTATGCTTCCATTTGTAAGACAACAGCAACCAAATTGTCAGCATATCCATATTATCTCACCTCATGAGCCAGGTACTAAAAATTGTCAAATCTGCACTGAAACATTATTCCATGCCACCGCAACATAATTCTGTGACAAAAGCATTAAAAAGACATTTTGGAACAGATTTTAAAAATGACAGCTGTCATCTTCATGAGGCGGTGTAAAGAAATGGCAGTGCTGAACATTTGGGGTGAGAATTGTGCCAAGTGACTGCTAAATCATCTTTTGGGCAGGATTTGTGAAATTCCACTGACATTGTTCATGAGATGGAGTCTCAAAAAGGGTATGTTGAAAATGGTGGCACAATATGCAAAAATGGCAAAGTTATGCACCAAAGTTAAAAACTCTTTTGAAATACATTAAACTACACTTACCTTACTTTCTCATATTGCAGTCAGTGGTTACAGCTGCAAGATGTGTCCGTGTCTCCTGTAACAGAGTGAATATTGACCCTGGAACCTGTTCAGGTGAGTGAGAGTATGCGTGGAGGTCTGGGGATGTGGGATAGTGGGTGCTGAGTGGAAGGTTGGGGTGGGGTGGTGCAATTGGTGATGGACCCTTTTCCCCTTTACAGGTAAAAAAATACATTGATGGACCATTTTCTTTATTTCATTCATGGAAGTCTATCAAAGGGGCATGCCACTAGAAACTAAGAAAATAAAAGAAATCAACAGAGATGGTAATTGGAGAGTGGGGCTGCCACTAGACAAAATATAAATATGTAAGAACTACTGAGATGACAATCAGAGGGTGGGATTGCCACTAGGCACCAGGAAAAATGCAAACAAATATATGGGTTGTGCCACTGGACAGCACAAAACAATATTTCAGGTACAGCATTGGAGGATGGGGGTCCTGCTAGGCATACAAATCAAATCAAAATTTATTTGTAAAACAGCACCTTTCTGTAGTTCAAGGTACCAGTACATTAAAACATAATCACATAAAACCATACAATTCATAAAATTATAACATATATAAAACCATAAATTATCAGCAATAAAATCAGTAAAGAGATAAACTGATGGCAACATTAAATTTCATCACTGAAGGCTGGGCCAAAGAGGTACATCTTAAATTCAATTTTAAAATTTTGGACACCAGGGAAAATGCACAAAAACATGGGCACAGCAGTTAGAGGGTTTAAGGGGGGGGTACCACTAGACACCAGGATAAAATTACACAAATTACAGGGATGGCAATCAGAGTGGGGGCACCAGTAGACACCAAGGAAAAATATAAAACATATGGGGATGGCAATCAGACAGTGGGGGTGACAATAGACACCAGGGAAAACTGAAAAATAATAGGGATAAAGATCAGAGGGTGTCAGGTAGCACTAGACACCAGGGAGAAATTAAAACATCAGGCGTATGGCAATCCTAGGGTGGTGGGTGGCTACTAGACACCAGGAAAAATTCACAGAATTATGGGGAAATAATGCAAAGTCCTTTTTTCATTTGAAGGAATCCTTTTCCATATAAAATGAAAAAAGATTATTTGAAATGAAAAAGGAATCAGCAAAAACTAAGTCTGGAAGCCTTTTCCATGTCAAGGGATCCCTTTTCATTTGAAAGAAAAAAATCAAAAAGGATCCCCTGAAATGAAAAAACAATCAGCAAAAAAAAATAAGTCCAAAATTATTTTCCATGAGAAGTGATCCTTTTTCATTTGAATAAAAATATCAAATGAAAAAGGATCCTTTGAAAGAATCAGAAAAATAATTAAGTCCAAAGTCATTTTCAGTGATGAGATCCTCTTTTGTTTGAACAAAAATATTAGATGAAAACGAATCCCTTGAAATGAAAAAAGAATATGAAAAATGACTAAGGCCAAAATCCTTTTTTCATGACAAGAGATCCTTTTTTGTTTGAACAAAAAACATAAAACAAAAAAAACTGTACAAAACAACATCAAAACTTTTTTTTTCCATGAGACAGGATCCTTTGTCATTTGAACAAAAAATGTCTCATGAAAAAAGCTTTAGTGAGTGACAAAAAAAGTATTTAACATTTTAAAAGAAATACATTATGGGGTCATTTGTACAATGCTAGACTGCAGAATTAAGTTAACGGAGTCCCAAAGAGCAAGATACATGTTTTAGTCTCTCTGCAGGATGCCATTTTTTTTGGGGGGGGGGTGAATTTTTTATTTTAAAATACAAAACAAGATGGCAGCAAATGAAAAAAGCAATTTTCTCTCACTAAAAAGAATTGACCCCAAACAAAAAAGGATTCTTTTCATTCAAACCAAATTCTTTTTTGTTTCATACCTTTATCTAAAAGACTGCACTGAGCATGCTTAGAAACTAAAATTTAAAAATGATATAACTTTGGAATGGATTAATATTTTTCACCAAACAAGTAAAAGGCACATCTGTAGGACATGCCCTCTCTACCCTGAAAATCTCCTACATCGTCACTAATCAAGTATGGGGAGTGCCTTTGGGTTATCAGCCCTAATGCTCACATCATTTTCATGTACTCTACACATCTCAGCTTCTTTCATGATCAAATGTGGTGAGAATTAGGACTGGCAACACCAAGGCATTCCTCATGCCTGATTAGAAAAGACACAAGACAAGTGAAACTGTAATTGTTTTCTGTTGCTACCTGGTTAGTGTGGTGATAGGTTTGGAAACCCCAATGTCATATTTCCCTACTTTTGTCACTTTAACCTTAACTACTGCACTAAGTTTTTTGTAAAGTATTTTTGTACTTTCTGAGGTAGTATAAATGTATTCTCACTTGTCTGTGGGAGCTCAGGGGCCCTCTGAGTCCTGCACTTGCATTTGTAGTAAATCAGGAATTAAATTGTTATCATAGCCTCCTTATTACTCCACCTCATGAACCCACTAGTGAAAACTTTAAAATCCCAGTCAAAACATGATTCTGCTCCACCACAATGCCATTGCATGCCACAGGTGCAAAAATAAAGCTGGGCCAGGGTTTGAAAAATGACAGCTGTTATGTTCATTAGGTGGTGTAAAAAGATGGTTACAGTGAAACTCTGGAGTCAAAATATTTAAAATTGACAAAGGTATGAGACAGCATAGTAAAATGATAACATATGTGCATAACTTCACCATTTTTATGTAGTTTCCCCAAAATTTTCAAGACATACATATTTTTACACTACCTCATGACTGTGACAGCTGGCATTTTTAAAATCCTGGCCAAACCATCTTTTTATATATGTAGCATGGAATGACATTGTGGTGGTGTGGAATCCCATGAACCCTCATAAACAAAGGCAGTGAAAATGTTCAAATTCTACCCAAAAGGTGATGTTACCAAGCAACCAGAAAATCAACTTTCAAGCAGAATTTGCATAATTCCATTAACATTGTTAATGAGGTGGGGTCTCAAAAAGGCCATGTTGAAAATTCAGTGTCACAATATGCAAAAATGGCATAAAGTTATGTAGCAAAGTTGAAACACCATCCCCCCACACCCTTAGCAGGTAGCAGGGTGAAGAGCCACTCACCGATCCAAAGCTTGTCTTACTGCTGGACCACTGACTGAAATATGAGAAACTAAGATAAGTGCAGTTCTATGTATTTCAATGGGCTTTTCAGCTTTGATGAATAACTTTGCCATTTTTACACCAAATTTTCAACATGGCTTTTATGAGACCCTCACCTTATGAACAATAACACTGAAATTACACAAATCTGTCCTGAAAGGTAATTTTGTGTTTGCTTGGTGAAATCACATTTTGGGCAGGATTTGAAAATGTTCATCCTTGTTCATAAGGCAGGGTCATAAGAAGAAAAAGTTGAACATTTAGGGTCAAAATATGCAAAAGTGTCCCTACACTCGCTTGTCACGATGGTCATTTAAAAAATTTTAAACCCAAATTTTCAAGACAGGCATATTTTTACACCACCTCATGAATGTGACAGCTGGCATTTTTCAAATCCTGTCTAAGCCATCTTTTTACATACATGGCATGGAATGACATTGTGGTGGTGTGGAATCCAGTTTTGGCTGGGCTTTGGAGATGTTCAATGCTGTATTCATGAGGTGGGAAAATAAGAAGGCTATGGTGACAATTTGGTTGCAGTTTTTCTAAAATTGTAAGCACAGGGCCAGAATCTATGCATCTATGTAGGGATGGGGCCTGCACTCCCACAGGCAAATAAAGATACAATTAAACAATCTCAAAACATAAGGAAATTAGATGCAAAAAGCTTTCTTAATGCAGCACTTAGTGTTAAAGTGACAAAAGTAGGAAACTGTGGCATTAGGGTTTCCAGTCCTAACACCCCATTTCCACCCTGCAGACAGCAACAGGAGTGGTGTGTGCCTTGGGATTGCCAACCCTAAGGCATACCTCATTCTCATATACTATACCCATCTCAACTTTTTTAATCATGGAATGGGATGCGTGTCAGGGTTGACAAACCAAAGGCACATTCCATGCCTGTTTGCTGCCTGTGGTGGGGGTTAGGGTTGGAATCCATTTTGTTGCTTTAACCCTAACTACTGCATTAACTAACTTTTTTGCAATAAGCATATATTTAAGGTTGAGCAGGGCTTTCTATTTTAAACTTTAATATTTTTGCAAAAGACCAACAAATTTGCATGAAATGTTGCATGCATGACCTTGTAGCATATATCTTTTGACATGGCAAGTTTATTTCCTGTTGGATATGAGGATTCTGAGATGTAAATAATGTTAAAATTAGAAAATGTGCTGTTTTTTGCTTTTTTTGTCATCACCTTGCACCAAGATGGTTTTGAATTTTGGTCTGAAATTTGTAGGGTTCAAAGGATTTGGCTTAATTCACAACCCATTTGATCATGAAAGAAGCTGAGATGTGTAGAGTACATGAGAATGGGGTGAGTGTTAGGCCTAACAACACAAAGGCACTCTCCATACTTGATTAGTGATGGTGTAGGAAATTTTCAGGAAAGAGAGGGCATGTCCTACAGATGTTCCTTTTACTTGTTTGCTGAAAAAATATGAATCCATTCCAAAGTTATTAAATTTAACAACTTCGGTTTTAGCCAATGGGCAGTAGTCTTTTGGAATGCTTCCTAGAATGAAAAAAGAATGTGGTCAAATGAAAAATATTTTTTTATTAGGGCCAATCCTTTTTTGTGAGGGAAAATTCCTTTTTGTTTACTGCCTTCTTGTTTTCCATTTTTTCATTAAAATATATTCAACCCCGGAAAAAACTGCATCCTACAGAGAGACCAAAACATATACCTTGCTCTTCAGGAACTCATTAGCAAGCTTCTGCACTTTACTTTGGAAAAATTACCTCAAAATGTCTTTATTTTCACATTCTAAATCAGTTTTCATTACTCGCTCTGCATTTTCACATGGCCCATGTGACGAAAAAAGATTTTGGGACTTTGTTGTCTTTGATTCTTTTTTCTTTGCATGGGATTCCTTTTTGTTTATGTGGTTGTTCAAACTAAAAATGATCCCTTGTTATGGATAAGGATGTTGTACTTGATCATTTTCCAATTCTTTTTATGTTTCAAGGGATCCTTTTTTGTTTGATATTATTGTTAAACAAAAAAGGATCCCTTGTCACAGAAAAGGATTTTAGACTTAGTTTTTTCCAGTTTTGTTTCTTTAAGGGATACTTTTTCATTTGATATTTTTGTCAAATATAAAAGGATCCATTGTCACAGAAAAGGATTTCAGACTTAGTTTATTGCCTATTCCCTTTTTATTTCAAGGAATCCTTTTTCATTTCTTTTTTTCGTTTGACACATAAAATTATTCCTTCAAAAGAAAAAAAGGATTTCTCACGCTGTCTCCATAATTTTTTTTTTTTGCTCTTCCTTGCACCCCCATCAACCAGCCACTCCTTCAGACTGCCAAGGGACTTCCCTTCACCAAGTTATCCCCTTTGCTGTCATTGCACTATCCCCCACTATGCCATGCCCAGGCTGACCTGGTGTATCCCTTCACCAGGAAGGCCCTCCTCCCAAGATCCATGAGAGGGGAGATAGGGTTCAGATGCATGCTGGATGCACATCAGGGGATTTGCCCTGTAAGCTGCTCACCAGGGTTGCATGGCATAAGAAGACCCCACTGAGTGGGCAATTTTTTTGTTTTCTCCATGCCATCCCACCTCTCCCACAGTGCAGTCACACATGTGGCATTGTGGAAAGAATACACAATAGCACATGGTCACCCATGCCACCAAATATGCCTTCCCCTTCTGATTGCCATGCTCATAGTTATTGCATATTTATTGCATATTTCCCTGGTGTTTAGTGGCACCCCAACTCAACAGTAGTTGTCCCCCTAATTTATTTTGTTTCCCTGGTGTCCAGTGGTACCCACTCCCAATTGCCATCCATAACTGAAATAATAAAATGGTCCTGCAATGTCTTTGTAGCTATTAAAAAAAAATCCATCGCTGATCACACTACCCCCAACCTCCCACTCAACACTCACTACCCCGCACCCCCAGACCACCCACATATCCTCACTCACTTTAACAGGTCTCAGGCTGAAGCTCCACTCTGCTATGGGAGACACGTCTAGCTGCTGGAACTGCCAACTGCAATATGAGAAAGTAAAGTAAGAGAGATTCAGTGTATTTTAATGGGGGGGTTCAACTTTGATGCATAACTTTGCCATTTCTGCATATTTTTACACCTAATTTTCAACATGGCCTTTTTGAGACACTGCCACATAAACAATAATTGTGGAATTTTTCAAATCCAGTTCAAAAGGCAATTTCACAGTTGCTTAGTGAAATTGCCCTTCAGGTGGAATTTGAACATTTTCACTCCCCTTGTTCATGAGGTTGGGTCATAGGAAGGGTATGTTGAAAATCTAGAGTCAAAATATGTTAACATGGTAAAGTCATGTGTATTCATAAAACATTTCCTACTGCTCGCTCATAACTTTTATAATTTTAAATATCTTCACCCCACATTTTTAACATAGACATTTCTTTACACTAACTCATGAATGTGACAGCTATCATTTTTAAAATCTGGACCAGAACATCTTTTCACACCTCTAGAGTGCAATTATGTTATGGTTGCATGGAATGATGTTTAAAAAGGGATTTAGAAATGTTTAGTACCCAATTCATGAGCAGGGGAAATAAGAAGGGTATGCTGACAATTTGTTTGATGTTGAACACATCTGAGGAGGGATGGGGTGTAGGGCCCAGAGGCAAATAAAGATACAATTACACTATCTGAAAAAGCATGGATGGATGGGAGTGCAGAGCCTGGAAGACCCTGCACTCCCACAGGCAAATAAGGATATGATTATACTATCTCAAAAAGAAAGGGAATTCATTGAAAAAACTGTGTTAATGTAACATTTAGGGTTCAGACTAAAGCAACAAAAGTAGGGAAATGTGACTTTAGAGTTTCCAACCCTAAAACCCTACCCCTAAAACAAATCAAGGGTCCAGTCTTCCTTGGGGATGTCAACCCTAACGCTCACCCCATTCTATACACACCTGAAACATGCACAATTAATTGGGTGAGCTTTAGGGTTCAGAACCTCAAGGAAGACTTCACCCTAATTTCTTTTAGGGTTGGGGTTTTAGGGTTGGAAACTCAAAAGCTACATTTCCTTACTTTTTTCCAATTTAACTGAACACTAAATGTTGCATTAATGCAGTTTTTTGCAAAGAATATATCTGTGTGTGTGTGTGTGTGTGTGTGTGTGTGTGTGTAATAAGTGATAAGTAAGTGTGCTATACAAAAAATAAACCCATTGAGGGGCTAACCAGATCATAAAGCCATGATCCTGAATGTGGAGTAGTTTTATAATCTCCTTAGCCCCCGTAATGCACTTATGTCCTTGTATACCGCACTTTCCATCATTTATTGTATGTAATACATTCGGATGATTACTGTTAGTTTTAATCACAACTGTATATTCAGGGAAATAAGTGCTAAGCACTTATATGGTGAAAAGGGCCCAACCATGTATTATATATAAATATTCTTTGCAAAAAAAAGAAACGCACTAATGCAACATATAGGGTTCAGGCTGAAGCAAAAAAAAAGTAGGGAAATGTGATTTTAGGGTTTCTAACCTCACTCAATGCCAAAAACAAATCAGGGATGCAGTCTTCCTTTTGATATTGTCAACCCCAAGGGTCATCCCATTCTATATACTCCAGAAATATATACACCTAATGTAATGAGCTTTAGAGTTGGAACCCCAAAGAAGGAAAGGAAAAGAGGAAGGGGGAACTGTTTAAATGGGAAATTTGCACTAAGCAAAAGTTTGTTTCCAGGTGTGACTTCATAGCATTAGGAAGTTAAACGACTTGCTCATGGTCACACAGTATGCAAGTGGGGGCTGTGAGATTTAAACCCAGGTCACCATGTTTACATGCAGTGCCCTAAACCACAGTTCTATACTGCACCCCTGATTTGTTTTAGGCATGGGGTGGGGCTTTAGGATTGGAAACATTAAAACCACATGTCTCTACTTTTTTTGCTTTCATTGATCGTTAAATGTTGCATTAACACTAGTGCTATGTGGAATGCAGAATTCTGCCAGCAAAATTAGCACTGAATGACCATTCTGCTAGTGGAATGTCCACTGGAGATTTTCTGATTCTTCTGCTGCATTCAGCCTCTTGTGATCCTGTGAAACATATTGTTTTCCACAGAAAATCATTCCACAGCCATTTCCATAGAAAATGTTGAGCTCCACAGAATAATATTTCATGGAATAGCATGTTTCTGATGGAAAATTATTCTACAACCATTTCTATAGAAAATGTTGAGATAAAATTCCACAAAAATGTTGCAGAAAAACTCATTCTGCATTTTTATATCATGGAATTCCACCACTCTGTTATCATGACATTCGGCAGACTTTCACCAGACTTTTGAAAATTCCAGTAAATTTCATTCCACCGAAATGAGAACATTTTGCACAGCACTAATTATCATTTTTTTTACAAATAATTTCCTTACTTTTTAAGGAAGTATTATTATATCTGTATTCACCTGTAGAAGCACAGGGCCCTAAGGGCCCTGATCTCCCATCCAGCCATCTTTTTTCAGACAGAGTAATTGTAACTGTATGCCCTGTACTCCCGTCCCTCTATAGGTGAGTGCATGTATGTTGATGTAGAGGAGCAGGGCTCAGAAGGTCATACCCTTCCATTTGCAGGACAACAACAACTAAATTGTCAGCATAGCCTTCTTATTACCCCACCTCATGAACCTGGCACTATAAATTTTCATAAATCCCTGCAAAAATGTAATTCCATGCCACCACAAAGTTATTCTGAGCCAGAGTTGTGAAAAGACAGTTTGGCCCACATTTAAAAAATAACAACTGTCACATTCATGATGTGGTGTAAATACATTGGCTATGTTGAAATTTTGGAGTGAAAATATTTAAAATTATGGAAGTTACAAGACAGCATAGCTAAATATCATTGGATTTGCATAACTTTTCCATGTTAATATATTCTGACCCAAAATTTTCAACATACCCTTTTTATGACCACACCTCATGAACAAGGGCAATAAAAATGGTAAAATCCTGCCCTAAAGGTGATTTCACCAAGCAACCATGAAATCACCTTTCAGATGAGATTTTCAAAATTCCACTACCATTGCTCACGAGGCAAGGTCTCAAAAAGGCCATGTTGAAAATTTTGTGTCAAAATATGCAGAAATTGCAAAGTTATGCACCAAAGTTGAATACCCCATTGAAATACATTGCAATGCACTTATCTTACTTTGTGATATAGCAATCACCAGTTCAAGCAGCAAGACATGTTTTTGACTGGAGACTGGATTGTCTCCCCTGGGACTTGTTCAAGTGAGTGAGAATGTGTGTGGTGGGTCTGCGGGATGCAGTGTGGTGGGTGCTGACTGGGAGATCAGGGTGGGGTGGGATCAGCAGGAACCGTTTTCTTTTGGCAGGTTAAAGAAAACATCAAGGAACTGTTTTCTTCATTTCAGTTGGCAATGGATATCAAAAGGTGGGGGGTGCCAATAGACACCACAGAAACAAAAATTGTCAAGGGGAATGGCAATTGCAGGGTGGGGGGGGTGCCACTAGACAATAGGGGAAAATATCAAAATTATGGGGATGACAGTTAGACAGTGGGGGTGCCACCAGACACCAGAGAAATACATAATAATTTTGGGGATGGCAATTAGAGCGGGTGGTGCCACTAGACACTAAGGAAAAATCCCATAACTATGACTATGGTGATTGGAGGGTAGGGGTGCCACTAGACACCAAGGAAACAAAAAATATCAAGGGGGATGGTGACTGCATGGTGGGGGTGCCACTAGAAACCAGGGGCAAATGCCAACATTAAGGGGATGGTAATTGGATGATGGAGGAAGGGTTCCACTAGACACCAGGCCAAAGTCTAATAACTACGACTATGGGAATCAGAGGGTGGGGGGTGCCTCTAGACACCAGTGAAAAATCCTATAATTATGGGAACAGTGATCTGATGGGGGGCAGAGCACCTCTAGACATCAGAGTAAAATGAAGCAACTATGGGGATTGTGATCTGAGGATGGGGGTGCAACTAGACAGCAGGGAAAATGTACAAAATAATGGGGAAGGCTTGCTTAACCTTTGTTTTCATTTGAAGGAATCCTTTTCTATATCAAACAAAAAAAGGAAATTAAAACTGATTCTTTCAAATGAAAAAAGAATAATAAAAAAACTAAGTACAGACTGTTTGTCCACTTGAACAGATCCTTTTTTGTTTGAACAAAAAAAGTCTTAAGGAAAGAGAGGAAAAAAGCTAAGTCCAAAATCGTTAATTTATTATTTTTCATTTACAATCTTTTAATCAGGTAAATAGGATTGGGCTACATGGCCCTCTTGCAGACTCAGCACAGATCTAAAAGACACTTGGGCCCAGATATTCAAACTGCACCAGTTTGTGGTGCAATCCTATGCACCACTCAAAATAGTTGTGCTGGGGTGTGGCCAGGGCAATATTCAACAGAGCTGCGCTATGGCACAACTGCTTTGAATATCGCCCCCTGGCCACCACCACTGTGCATGGCACAGTGGAACTGCACCAGCGCAAGTGGTCAGAGTGAAGCATTGAGCTGCAGTGGCACAAGTTCCATTGCACCATGCACAGCACCTGCAATATTCAAAGGGTGACATGCAAATGGGGCCATAATTTATGCAAGGTGCACAGGGCCATTTGCATCTGATTATGGCCCCATTTGCATGCCATTAGCATGCAGGTGTGCTGATCCCTGATGACTTGTGCGTGGCACCCTGCCAGGCAGCAGCCGTCGGGGACCGACGCCCCCTGCAGCCCGATCGTGTAATGTCCCATAAGGGACAATGAATATCTCCAATCCCTGGTGGTCCAGTGGACCGCAATTAGCCCAATCATGGGCATAACTGTAACTCCCCCCAGTAGCCCGATCATGGGCATAACTGTACTCCCCCCCAGTAGCCCGATCGCAGGCATAACTATATTCCCCCCCCAAGTAGTCTGATTGTGAGCATAACTGTACTTCCTCCCCGTAGCTTCGATCACAGGCATAACTGTACTCCTCCCCAGTAGCCAATCACGGGCATAACTGTATTCCCCGAGTAGCCCAATCACGGGCATGACTGTAACTATCCCCGGTAGCCCAATCACAGGCAGAACTGTAACTTCCTCCCCCATTAGTCCAATCGTGGGCATCAGTATCCCCCCCAAAGTCCAATATCCCTAGTGGTTCAGTGGACCGAACAGAGCCTGATCACGGGCGGCATTCCTCACCCCCTTCAAGTCTGAAATCCCTGGTGATCTAGTGGACCCCCCACTCCACTCGCCTGTGGAGCCCCGCCACCCCACTCCCCGCCGGCAGCCAACAGGCTGCAGCACCCCACCCACCTGCCACCCCGTTGCCCACCGACTGACAGCTTGGTATGGCTGCCGCCCATTGGTTCAGAGCAGGAGCCAATGGGTATGCAGCCCATACCATACTAGTCAGTCCAGATATGTGAATGAATTCATTCAATCGGCTACTGGGGGACTTACAGTTATGCCCGCGGATCGGGCTACTGGGGGATACAGTTATGCCTACCATCAGGCTACTGGGGAATACAGCCTACGATCGGCTAATCATGGTCCACTGAACCACCAGAGATATTGGACTTGGAAGGGATACTGATGCCCATGATCGGGGAATGGGGGGCACTGCCAGATGCAGCAGGAACAAGTCAAGGGCCACCCACAGGTGGCAGCTGCTGTGTTGCACCCTGCAATTTGGCAGCTCACCTGTGGGTGGCCCTCAACTTGTTCCTTTTTTTTTCAGTGTAACTTTGTGCAGGAGCAGGTAGGGGTTGTGCCTCATAACTCTGTACGGCCTGGGCTGAATATCGGGATGTGCAGTATATGCATGGGCACGCCCCCCTACCTGTGCCTGCATACATTACTGATGTACCCCAATGCAGTGGGATTTGTGCGGTGCACTTCTCCCTTTTAAATATCGCACCTGGGCACATCAGTGAGTTGTGCATGGTGCAACACGGTTGCGCCATGCACAACCCTTATGAATATCTGGGCCATGGGCTACAATACAAATTAATTTAAATGCATGCAAATAGAGAATATACTCACACAGTATTTACAGTCGATTAGGAAGTATGTAATACCAAAGAGAAAATATACATCTTAAAGATTACAAAATATAAGTCTTGGTAACATGACATGGGTATTTAACTTATACAGACAAGCAAGAGAACATTTCCTATTTCACTACATGTCCTATTGAGAGTTCCTTTTTTGTTCGAATGAAAAAGCCCATATGGAAACAACAGAAGTGAGTGATGAAAAAGGATTCCTAAGATAAAAAAACATTTTGAGGTCAGTTTTTGAACAGAGACTGCAGAATGCTCCAAATTAAATCCTGATGAGCAAGATACTGTACATGTCGTCTTGCTCTCTACAGGGAGTCATTTTTTTTTTTGTGGGTTTGAATTTTTTTCCCCAAAGAAAACAGAAAACAAGATGATAGAAAACAAAAAGAATTTTCCCAAATGAAAAAAAGACTGGCACCAAATGAAAAGGAATATTTTCCTTACAGATCAAATTATTTTTTCATTCCATACTTCTAACCAAAGGACTATACCGAGCATGCTCAGAAACCAAAATTTTAAATTTAACGACTTTAGAACAGTTTAATATTTTTTCACCAAATAAGCAAAAGGCACATCTGTGTGCCAAGCCCTTCCACCCTGAAAATTTCAGACCGCAATTCCAAACTGTTTTCATGCAAGGTGATGACCTAAAAATGCAAAAAAGTGAATTTTTATGTTTTTGTACTACCTGTATCTTAGAATCTGCACATTCCACTAGAACAACACTTTGGTACGGCAACAGATCTGCCCCCTATGAGAAAGTGCATGCAAGGTTTTATGGAAATCCATTTAACAGTTGTGAAGATATTAAAATTCAAAATCTGAGGTTTAACATAGAAACCCATGCTCAACTTTAAATATAATAGTGCTATTGCACCCCCTATTATATATATATTCTTGTCATGAAACTGAATTAATGCACCTGTTAGGGTTCAACGTAATCCAACAAAAGTAGGGAAATGTGGTGTTAGCATTTCCTACCCTAACTCCCCACCCCCAGCCAAAACAAAAAAAGGTCAACACCACACAAACAACCACAGGCAGCCATCATTAAGTAAGACAAACAACCTACAACAGTTTACAGATTACAAAAAGACAGTAGCAATGATGTGCTGCCTTTGTGGAGTTGTATCTGTGGCTACTCACCTCAAGATATACACACACTTGTTACTGCAGAGACAAATCCATAATACTGATTATGTATGCAGAAGCACAGACCCCTGCAGCCACATACAAATCCATAATATCCGAATTGCAATCATTATTTTATCTGCAGAAGTGCATGCCACTTTGGGAGCAGATGTTCTGTCGTCTCAGGTATGCATGTACATTGTAAGACATACACACACTTGATGGGCCTCCACTTCTGCAGCCACAAGTGTAAGACATACACACTGAGCTCTAGCTTCAGAAGGGCTGGCCCCTCTGGGCCTGCATTTATGCAGACATGAATACTGTCACAGGGTGGGTATAATGGTTGTAGCAGCAGTTCTACAAATTGTTAAAGGGGTAGCAGTTCTTCAGTTACATAGCTACATCTAGAAAAACATGCACTAATGGATCATGCTATATAGAGGTGTACCTTGCACAGTGTGCCTGAGTACAGTTGAGCCAGTCACAATGCAAATCAGTAATTTGAAGTAAATAATGTCACAAATACTGAAGTAAAAAAGGGCTTAATTGCCATTGAAGTACACCATTCCTTGCAGCATTTTTGTGATACACTGCAGCATTACTGAATTGCATCCTGGCTAGAGCCATTGTACCTCAGGCTACAGAGGTAAAGGCATCATGGGGCCTCCTGGCTGCAGAAGTGAGGCCCCATAGAGCCTGTGCTTCTGCAGCCACACATACTCATACACACAGTATGACATACACAGACATGTGAGGCTGCATAAGTACATGCCTCTTGAGGGCCTGCTCTTCTGTAGATCCCTATGAGGCCTGTGTTTATGCAGCTGCAGATACAAATCCTTGAAGACAGCACATCAATGTTACTGCATTTGTGTCATCTGGAAACAGTTGTATGCTGTCTGCCTTACCTGATGATGGCTGTTTGTGGTTGCTTATATAGTGTTGTTTGCTGCTTTGGGGTTTGGGGAGTTACCTTAATGCCACATTTCTCTACTTTTTTTGCACTAAGCTGAACCCTAACTAGTGCATTAATGCAGTTTTTGAAAGGAATTTTCTTTCTTTTTAAGATTGTGGAATCATATCCATATTCACACAGGTCCCTTTGGGACATGTATGAACAGATGCAGATGTGGAGAGCCCTCTGGACCCTGCACGAAGGGAAGACTCAGTCCACCTATGGAAGTGCAGTGCCCTGGTGGCCCTGCACTTTCCAGCAGCAATGGATGTCAAGAATTCATGGGGCTGTCTGGTGGAATGGGCTTCCGTGTGGCCACAGATGCAGATTCACAGGGCAAAGAGTCCATCTTTCAGCCAAATGCACAGGAATTTTTGTCACCCACAGGGGCAGAGGTGCCGGGCCCTATGCCAAGAGAGAGAGTTGTCTTCACTATATGATATCTGAGTCCATGAAGGCAACCTTGCACATATCTGTCCCTGGCTGGGGTGTGCTGCATACTGTACAAATCCCCCAACCCTTGCCCCATCCAAGTGGGTCACTGAACTGGTCCTCAAACTCAGCTCATTGGTACAGTATAACAAAGCATTACCCACTGGGGTAAAGTCTAGTACTACACTTTTTTTGGGAAATAATTTTATTAGATTTCTATGGTGTACATATATTAATATTAAAAAAAATTTAAATATTGTAGGCAATCATAAGATTATATTGCAATACATCCAAAGTGACTAGTACCTTCTGATAGCATGAATACAATAAATAAATACAAACAATTTTCCTTACATAATAAATTATTGTTCTTTAAAGACATCAAAGGACTAATGAATAGTATCTAAATTATACAAATTCTAAATGGATTTAAAGCTCTTGAAAAATCCTGTATTAAATAGCATGGTTAAAAAGAACATCTTCCATTCAAACTGCAGGAAAGAAAGACCTTCTTCTTCATTTCTCCAATTTTTTAGGAGAAGTCTTTTAACCACCATAATATTGGCTTGTAAAAGACTTTTCTCTATATATGGCCACCCGTTGGTACTGTGCATTTGTAAAATAACATGTTTTGGATTATTCCAGTCAGGGAAATGAAGTCCCAATTTTGCTGATATCTGAAGAGCATTCAGCCACCAGATTTGACTCAGTTTACAATTCCAAAACATGTACAGCATATCCGCTGAAGTTTGCTTTCAGTGGCAGTAAAAATCATTTTCCATCAGCTTCATTTTAAATAACCTGTTGGGAGTATAATATGCTCTGTTTAAAATCTTGTACTGTATCACCCGGTCCCTTGTTAAACCATAATTCTTCATGGCCTCAAGAGCCATCTCCCACTGTGCCGAACTACAGGCCTCTTGTAAATCCTATTCCCATTTATAAAATAATGGCTTGCTTACCACCTGACAGGACCTCTGAAGTTTACTCAATAGCCACAAAAAAAGTTTACTGGCCTGACAGGTCAGAATTTTCAACAGAGCATCTTCCATAAACCTGTTGTTTGGGACCCTTTTCCATCTGGAAAAAATCCTTTCTATATTTGCTGATGAGTTGATTATGTAACAAAAATTGATTAGTCTCTATTTTGTATAGTGTTCTTGCCCTTTCCCGTGTAAGATGAGTTTCCGCGAAAAAAATATCTTTCCATTTTTTGATCCCTGCCTTCGCCAAAATTTTATTTTTAATCATTTTTGCCAATATCTGATAATTTAAATTATCTCATATGTATTTTCAGGAGATAAGTAGATTGCCCACTTGATTTTATTAGTATGCTTTATTACGCATTGTGACAAATGTTGTATTATAAGACTCTTTGAATACTGATGCTTTTTGGCTGTATATAAAAATTGTGACTTATCTAGCTGTTCCTGGCAGATAGTCTGAATAAAGTTATTTATCCAAGATATTGTTGACCTATGTACCTTTTCCCTTTTAGCCCAGAGCAAGACCATCTTAAACATGTAAACCAGATGATGTTTACACAGATCAGGACAGGCCAAGCTGCCTTTATCTGTTGGTAAACATAACTAATCCCATGAGACCCTTGATTGTTTTTTGTTCCAGATAAATGCCCTTAATATTTTTTAATTTGAATAAACCATTGAACCTGTATTGAAGTCAATATAGATTGTACTTATAGGATAAGGAAGGTATTATCGTCATTTTAATTATCTGAATCTTCCCTCAAAGGAACAGAGGAATTGTTTTCCGAACATTGTAACTTTAATCTTACAGATGAAATAAATTCTTGGAAATTCAATTTATATAGAGAATTTATTTTATTTTGAATACTAATTCCCAAATATTTCATACCTTCCTGATGTTTAACATCCGCATTCAAATATTGCTTAATTGACTCTGAGTTTTGTATATGAAAAGTTATTATTTCAGATTTAGATTCACTAACTGTATATCCTGCAACAGTAGAAAATCTTTGAGTGATTTTTACTATTTCCTGACACTGTTAATTGGGTCTTGGAGCAATAATAAAATGTTGTTGGCACAAACAATTAGCTTCATCGCTTCTTTACCTATCCTAATCCTTTTTACTAAGTTGCTTCCTCTAATTTCATTTAGTAAGGGGTCTAGGCCCAATACAAAAACAAAAGGGGACAGAGGGCAACCCTGATGTATTCCTCTACCCAAATTCATTTCCTTAGATAGATTACCATTTATTTTAAGTTGTGCTAAGGGATTTGTATAGATAATTTGAAATATGATAATCAGCTCTTCTGGGGATGCATATGCTCTGAGCATACTTAAAAGATATGGCCATTCTAACATATCAAAAGACTTAGTAGCATCTAATGAAACAAATGCAGTGGGACTAGATGTTTTCTCTAAATATTCTGTAAAAAATTGAATTTTTAATAATCCAGATTGAATTGTCCTAGTAGGGATAAACTCTGGCTAATCTATGTGAATCAAAGACTTTAATAATTAATTAACTTTGCAAAAATCTTATAGTCTACATTTAAAATGGCTATTGGGTGAATGTATTCAGGTTTATTTGTAGGCTTCCCTGCTTTTGGAATCAGGGAAATAAAGGCCTGAGAAAAGGAAAATGGAATTGTTTTCCTTAATATAATTTGATTAAATAACATTTTTTTTCAATTGTTTAACCAGGTAAGACACACTAAGCTGAAAGTTTGTTTACAGTTGCAACCTGGGAGCACAGGTAAGTTAAGTGACTTGCTCAGGGTCACACAGTATGCAAGTGGGGGCTGTGGGATTCAAACCCAGGTCTCCAGATTTGCAGCTCAGAGCCTTAAACCACTGCGCTATACTGCCTCCCAATTTATAGAAAGTAAATGTCCCATTTGTAAATAATGCAGCAGAATAGAATCAAAAGTTAAATAAAATTCCAAAGAAAAACCATCCAGGCCCAGTGATTTGGATTTTGACATGGAATGAATGACTGATTTAATCTCTATTACTGTAAACTGCTTGATAAGTTCCTCTTGCTCAGTTTTTTTAAGGTATCAGTAACAAATCCGACATGATAATCTAGTTCTTCTTGAGAAGATGAACAACTTGAAGTATATAGCTTAGAGTAATATTTAATAAACATCTCCATAATATCCTTTTCCTCCTTTACTGTTTGACCATCCTCCGAAATCAATATTGTAATCTATTTTTTATTTCACACTGCTTGTATCCTCTTAACTGAGGTTTTACCTACCACTTCACTGTTTATTTTCCAATTTTTGTTGTACCCAGCCCAGTGGCTTTTTAAACAATAAAATTATGTTGCTTCAATCAACTTTCTTAAATCCTTTAATTGGCTGATTTTAGAGCTGTCCCCGCCTTTAACTGCTTGCTCTAAAGTTTTTAACTTATTTTCTACTTCCTTTTGCTCCTCCTTCTTTTTCTTATTCCGCCAAGCTGTCTCTGATATAATGACCCCCCCCCCACCAGTTGCCTTAAAGGCATCCCAAGATTCAATAATAATATTTTCAGATATGGAATTCTCCTCCATGAAAAATGTTATTGTATCCTGAATCTTGTTCATAAACAGTTTATCTTGTAATAATATATTATTGAAATGCCAAGTTTGAAAACCCCTGGTATATTCAGAGTTCAAGAAAAGATCCAAAACTACAGGACTATGGTCCAAAAGTATTCTGACTTCTATATTTGCATTTGCCTCCCAACAATTAATTAATAACTCTCTAGAGGTCAGAATGTAATCCAATCTAGAGTGAATCAAGTGTCACCCTGAAAAATATGTAAAATCCTTTACATCCATATTCAACTCCCTCCAGGTATCAACTAAATTATTTAAATTCAAAAAGTGCTGAGGCTTTTAGCTTTGTATTTGTCTCAGCCAGAACTTTTGGAAGATTTTCCAAGTTTTCTGTTAATATACAATTCAAATCTCTACCTATAATATACTTAGCTTCTCCCCATGTAAATACAAGTTTATTTAATTCTGCCAAAAAGTTATTGTAACCTTTAAAATGGGCATAAACTGAACCCATTACAATGGAGAAGCCATACATTTTGACTAAGACCAGTACAATTCTACCCTTTTTATCTGTAACAGAATCCAAAATTTCCCCTTGAAAAGTCTTATTAAACAAAATTGCTACCCCAGCACTCTTTTTTGACAATCCTGGAGAGAAATATATATTTCCAGTATATTTCTTTTCTAACTTGCTCCACTCTATTTCATTCAGAAAGGTTTCCTGTAACATAGTCACCATAGAAAAACATTTTTTTATTCTCAATAAAACACTTGATCTCTTCACAGGAGAGTTTATGGTGTTTAAATTCCAGGTACAACTCCTAAAACAACTCATCATGCAAGGTACTACTGAGATCTATCAACCTAGCCAACCTTCCATTATTTAACTTACGATAATGCCTGCTTAGTGCATACACCATTTCAACCCCCCCATGCCCCCTCCCTCTCTTTATGCCTAAGACCTAAATCTGGCATATTAACATATACCACTTGGTACCATGTTTTAGAAAAGGACTAGTGTCTCCTCCCCTCTTACTTTTTTATTTAACTTTATATAACCCTGTTAAACCCTTATGGCTATCCTTCTTCATGGCCAACAAATATATCTGACAAATGCATTTTCAAGTCTAGATAAGCCTCAGCAGAAGAATTATATAATTATTGTTGATTGTTCAACATAACTTTCAATCTTGCTGGAAAAATTACATAAGTCTTAATGTTGTTCCTCCATAATTTCTGTTGCAGACCTGAAAATTGTTTCCTTTTTTCCATAAGAATTTTGAATAATCATTTTTAAAAAAGATTAATTGTTCTTTATAACCAAAAGATTTTACTTTATAATAGGCTTGCATAATAATATCTTTGCCTTCTGAGGATAACATTTTTATTAATACTGACCTAGTTTTAATTTCTTCCTTCCTCTCCCCAAGCCAATGCACCCTTTCAATCTCAGGAATTGTTGTCCCATTGGATAGTAGTAAATGAAAAATATCAAGTAAAATGGATTTCAGAGGCAGTTCTTTTTCCCAGTCTGTCATAATCCTGAAAATACAAATGTTGGATCTTCTTGCTCTGTTTTCTTGTTTATCAAGTTTAGCTTCACAAAGCAAAATTAGTTTTTTAAATCTTTGTACTTCCTTCTCTAAAGGAAGAACTTTGTCCTGCAGGTCCAAGTGCCTGATTTCCAAATCTTTTAGATGAGTGATTGTTTGTTTTAATTTACTGTCCATCTTTTGTATATTTGTTGCCAAAACATTTATAGACTCTGGTACAGTTGTCAGTTTATTTATTTACTGTTTTCTGGCTAAATTGGTAGGCCTGGAAGAGGCCCTGAGGCAAAGGGAGCTAGGGCGTGATGCAAGACCCATGGCATGACGTCACATGCCACGTGATGTTTGCGATGGAAGCTTTTTCCCCTTGTTTTATGCTTCATGATGCATTTTTAGGGCCTGTGTCTGTTGCTGGGGTAAATAGTAGGCCTGGTAGAGGCCCTGAGGCAAAAGGGAGAGACAGTGCAATCTGGGAACACGTGCTGTGACGTCACACGCCACGTGGTGGTTGCTGAAAGTTTTTCCCTTTTGTTTTGTGCTGCTTGCAGCATTTTTGGCACATTTTTCTGTTTGCTGAAAAAATTGGTAGGCCTGGAAGAGGCCCTGAAGACTGGGAGTGAGAGCACGATTCAGTGACCACGTGGCATAATGTCACACACCGCATGGGTGGTCGCAATAGAAGCCTTTCCCTCTGGTGGTGCAGTTTACTGCATTGGGCCTGTGTGTTGTCTAGCACAGCACCTGTTGTGAGGGGGTATCATCCCTGGGGAGAAAGCTCTTGTGGAGGCCAGCCCGGCTCGATGATTGAGGGACAGCAGCATTGCTGGTGGCTCAAGGGGAGGTTACATTGCCTGTGGTATAAACATTTTGGTGGACTCCAAGGAGGGGACAATTGGACTTTTGAGGTAGGGGCCAGCAGGAAGAGGCCCTGTAGCAAGTTGGAGAGGAAGCACGCTGCGACCATGCGGCGTGATGTCAAACGTTGTGCAAGGGGCGTGAGGATGGGGGGGTGGAATCTGAATAGAGGAGCAGTGGGGGGAAGAGAGGGAAAAAAAGGGTGAGGAGGTGAGTATGGGCCAGAAGGGGAGTCTGGCTCATGGGAAAAATGAGAGCATGAACACACACACACACCAGCGGATTGCAGGTGGAGAAACAGGACATCCCACCCCCGCCAAAAAAAAGAGGGAACCTGGTGGCTGCCTCCCACTGGGGTACATTGTGGGGGGAGAACAAGCCCCTCAAAGGGTGTGTTCCCTTAATTAATAGTAATAATTAAGAGGGATCAAGGGTAGGCCTAAATGGGGCCAAGGGGTAGGCCTGGGGAGGGTGAGTGGCTCACGTGGTGTGTGCCACACACAAAGGACATGGCAGGGAGCAGTCAATGGGACCTGGTGGCCTATCAAGCATGATGGAGGCTTTTACTGGGGGCTTGACCAGACATGTGGGCACGTGGCACGAGGGTGGAGGGAAGGCATTACAAAGTATGTGTATACATATAATTAATCTTGTTTCTCTTCCCGTAGTTGTCTTCACAGTGAAAAGGAAAGGAAGGGCATGGCACCAAAGAAGAGTAGGTCATCAAAGGAGATGCTTACAGAGCCATAATTGAGTTGTCAGAAAAGCCAACAGAATGTGGGAACTGGTGTAGGGGGAGGAACCAGGGAGACCCGGGGAGAACAGGAAAGTGGGCCCAGGAAAAGGAGGCAGAGGGAAACAACCAGCTGAAGGGCCACACAGTCCTACTAGGGTGCCACCGCTGGCAGTGGGACCCACCAAGGTGGCTGATCCAGTACCTCTGCAGCCTATAGACATGGTGACGCCAGTACCTTCCCCCGATCAAGGTGGGACCTCCCTTGGTGAACCCGGACCAGAACCCCAGAACGTTATATTCCCTTCACAAACCCCAGTAGTTCACCCTCCTCCTCAACCACAGGGAGAAGCAAGGGGACACTTGGAAGATTCCAGGCAGCACATCCCGGACAAGGTTACAGGTAACACACCCAGCACAGTGGGGGACAGTATAAAAGAATATATAGGTCAGATTGTGCTGGCTCTGGAAACAGGAGGTCTAGGGCAGATGGAATCAGCTCTGGCAGAAAATAGGATGGAGAAAGAGGTGCCAGGCAGAAATGAAGGGGGTACAGAGAAAGAAGATAAAGGTACAAGGGAGATAGGTGTGCCCGGGATGAGTATAGGTGAGCATGTGCCACTGGCCACAAAGGAAAAAATATGGAAAGGGGAGTATGTGGATATATTCGCTTTGGTGAGCCGGGAAGTAGCAGCCAAGTATGAGGAAGCTGAGAGCATAGGAAAAAGTGAAATGGCAGTGGCGATAGTGCTTTTAGGGAAGAAGGAGAATGACAAGTTCACCAAAGGGAAGACTTGGGATAGGTGGTTTGTAGGTTTTGCCACTTTCTCAGCCATCATCCTGGAAAACAGGCTAGAGCTGGGCATCCTGCTCATCACTTATTCCTTGATAATATGGAGGGCAATAGCAAAGGGAGGGGTGGGGTGGTTATACTATGATGAATTTTCTTGGCAAAGAATGACAACATTCGGGGACATGAGATTGTACACCAAGCAGCTAGACTTATGGACTGATTACGTAACAGATCAGTCCACACCCTAAGGTGAATGGGGAAAAAGGGGGCTACACCCCAGAGATGCTGCTGGGCTTACAACAGGGCTTTTGCTCATGGCCTCGATGTAAGCTTGCGTATGCTTCCAAAATGCGAGGAGGGCACCTGGCAAGCAGATGTGAGAATGACATGGGCCCAAGGGCCTGAGGGTCAAGTACTCCAGGGCAGCAGGTTTTGAGAGAAGGACAGGGTTAAAAGGCGAGACATGGAGCAGGGAGGGAGGGGTAGGGAACATGAATGGGGTCAGAATCCTGATGGAAAAACTTGGAACAAAGCGAGAAGTGGGAGGGCCAGAAAGCAGTAATGGGGGGGCATGACAGGGAGCAGTTTGGGGTGGCCAGAACCCCCATCAACTTAAAGGCATGGACAGCCTGTTTGGACAGATATCTGAACAAGTGTATGTGGGATATGTTTATAAGAGGTTTTAACACAGGGTTTTCACTGCAGTGTGGGAGGCCCAGACAAGCGAGAGAGGCGAGCAACCTGGGGTCAGTAAAAGGAAAGGAAGAAATGTTAGGACAGAAGATAGAGAAAGAAAAGGCAGCAGGGAGGGTAGAGGGCCCATTTAACACCCTCCCCCATTGTGGAACATGCAGATTTCGCCATTGGGCTTGGTACCCAAGAAACAAGAAGGGGAGTACAGGGTGATACACCACCTGTCCTATCCAGAAGGGGACTTGGTGAATTATTTCGTCAGTGAGGAACATAGTAAGGCAATGTATGTGACACTAGAGGACACAGTCCGGATAATCCGGGCAACAGAGGATGCATGGATGGCAAAAACGGACATTGAATCCACTTTCAGACTGCTGCCAGTTAGGAGAGAAGACTGGGATCTATTGGGTTTTAAAATTGGGGGGCAGTATTATTTCAACAAAGCCATGCCAATGGGATGTTTCATAGCATGTGCGACATTCAAGGCATTCAGCACATGCTTGCAGTGGATATTCTAGGAATAAACTGGTTATAGGATGGTCATTCATTATCTGAATTATTTTCTTTTCATTGGGAGGGTAAAAAGAGAGACAGAGAGTATGCTGGGTAAGTTTCAGGAGTTATGCAGGGAACTAGGGGTTCCACTGGCACCAGAAAAAAAAGAAAGGCCCAGTAGGGTGATGGAGTTCCTGGGGATTGAGATAGATGCCCTGAATGAAATATTTAGGTTCCCAGACAAAAAGTAAGTAAATTGAAGGAACTGATCCAAGTACACACCAACAGGAGACGAGTGCAACTAAAACTAGTGCAACAGGTACTGAGACACCTGAATTTTGCATGCAGGGCCATTGGACCAGATAGGGCATTTACAAAGAGGTTAGCTAGGGCTACAGCAGGGGTCACCAGACCACATCACTGGGTGGACCTGACACAAGGTGTCAGAGAGGATTTTAAAATATGGGAAGAATTCCTTAGGGAGTATAACAGGTGCTCTTTCTGGCAAGAGGAGTGGGTGTACAACACACACCTCGAACGCTATACAGATGCCACTGGGGGGCTAGGCATGGGGGGGTACCTGAGGGGCAGGTGGTATGCAGAACCCTGTGCTGCCAGCTGGGTAAGGGACAGCAAAGTGAGAGACATAACGTTGCTGGAGATCATGCCCATATGGGCATGTACCCTGGTCTGGGGGGAGGAATTACAGGATCAGAAAGTGACATTTTGGTGTGACAATAGAGAAGTGGTAGAGGTCCTAAACAACAGGGGAGTGAGGTCAGAAACAGTCATGCAAGTATTGTGATGTTTAGTGTTAAGGTGAACATGTCATTCAGAGCAAAACACATAGAAGGGGTGCACAACATCCTGGCTGACAGCCTTTCCCGTCAGCAACTGGACCATTTCCAGAGGTTGGCACCAGCAACAGAAGAACTAAAAATGCCCATACCAACAAACATCTGGGACGTTGGCAAGAAGGAGCAGAACTGTTGTATTGCAATTTTGGTATCATGGATACCACACTGCTCCACAGGACTCATTTGCTATCCCTTTGTTTTTGTCAGTTTCCTGCTGGATATGTAAGTGTTACTAGTTCTGTATTAATGTTCTCACCTTTTATAAAATGGGCACAAAAGTTCCTCAGTTGTGAGTGGCTGATAAATGTTTCCAGCCTTATCCTTATCAGGACATAACTTTACAACTGGCACTATTTGTACCAACTGAAACACAGTACGCAGTGAAATCTATGTGTGCCATTGCTCTTCTACTGCTGCTCCTCAGCTAGCATCTGATGGAACTACAACAGCTGCACCAGGAGAGCAGTGGCACCAACAGAGAAACTAGAAAAATACCACTCAGTGTATCCAAGTTTCCCCATTCCTGAACAAGCCCTAAACTGTTAGTGGTCTGTATATCTTATTTTCTTTTACTCACTGCCCCTTTGAAGCTCTAGCTCTCACTCCCACTGCTGACCACTCAGCCCAATACACAATGACTATTTCTGCCATCTCTGGACTCCATCCCCTTTCCCCCACACTTCCTCCTGTCCTCTAAATGTGAGCCGCAACAACCAACAAGTTTCTATCAGAAAATTCAGCACATTACTGTTACCACAGAATTCTAAGGAATTTATCTTTCTACATCAGTCAAAGTTCAGTGATGGTCACGGTCTGAAAATCATAAAGCAGGAAACCACTCCGTATGGCGACTGCTGTGAGATGCACTTGTCCCCAGTCAAGCCAGCCACTCAATGTAAATGAAACAGATTAAATATTAAAATTAACATAAAAAAATGAAAGGACACAAAAAACTGATTTGTGTATCAGAGGTGGGGACAGGAAACATTGCGTTAACTACAGTAGCTGATTCCAAGACAATGACAAGGACTGGCACAAGCACCTCATACCTCATTACATACCGTGGGCATGCTATTATTAGGTCATAAGCCACACCTAATTTTATCTTACTCCTTACACATTTTAATGCAGCTCTTGTGAGCCTACACCTGTTTACAGTTCTTAGTACTTAATCTGCTTGTATTGGTTATTTTTTCTTTGTAATTCTATCCTAATTTAGTTATCTTAGTTTACTGCTATTGTGTTACCCTTAATGTAGCTATTTATTGATTATTTTATTTTTTTATTTGCACATTTATCTTAAATTGTTTTTTATTGGGTTCAAATGCTTGTGATTTGTGAACTGCTGGGTTCATCGGCTAACCTAATAGGTTTACGCTGTTAATTGCTTTTATCCCTTTTTCCCATTTAACTTATCTTATTTTCACCTCTTGGCTAAGCCTCACTTTTGTTTCTTTAACTTGTTCTAGCGTACCTGGTTTACTTTAATTCCTGGTCCCACATTTGGTTGACTTTTACCTTCTCATGTACTCCTTGGAGTAACTTGTCCACCCACACACACACACACACATTATACTTGTTCACTGCAGTCTGTGTTTTTGCATTGTTTTGTACTTCCCACTGTGCTGTTCCTGTGACTATGCTGGGACTGTGTAGGTGTATAAATAGATAACAAACAGGAGGGAAATAATAATAATACATCATAAGGAAAAGGGTAAATAAATATTGCCTGAAATGATTCAAGGACAGTTAAAAATCAAGATGATAGAAGTGGTGCAGTGTAGTGGTTGTGGGGCAGCAGTATTCAGACAGACCTTCTGGAGACTGCAGTGTTGCCCAATCTGCATGCACCTCTCTGGGTTGGGGGAGGAGGTTGCTACACTCAAGCTCCAGTTGGTCGAGATATGAGCAACCTTTTTCACCATCCATCAGCCACCAAGTCTGACACCGCTGACTCAGTGGGAACCTGGAAAGAGGACAAGCTGTGGTGGTCTCAGGAAGGGTGGGATAATTGGGTCAGCGGTACATACCACAACCAGTACTACAACATAATTCCTTTGCTATCTTGGCAGGTTAGGAAAGCCAGGATGTGATGCCCAGAGGTGGGTCTAGTGAGGAAGTGGGGATCCTCCACAATGCAAACCCTAAGTAGGGCAGCAGAGGACCTCAAAGAAAGAGGAAACAATTTTTGATGGGGGGACTGGAGTGTGAAGGGAATAACTATGGGACTAGGTAAGGTGGGAGAGAGAAGTTAAGTGCCTACACCTGGGCCACTGCCAGGAGGGGTGGAAAGAGAATAGCAAGACTCACTACAGCAGCAGGAAGGGAGACAGGTGTGGATGTCATTGTCCACCCAGGGACTAATGACATAGCTAGGGATGGGGCTAAGACAGTTCAGGGGGAGTTCAAGAAGCTGGAGAGTTGTCTTAACAGGTAGCACATTCAGTGGCCTTTGCAGAGGCGTTGCCTGTCTATGACAGAGGGGAGAAGAGGGATCTCTGTACCAACACCTTCAACTCTTGGCTCAGGGAATGATGTATAGTAGATCAGAAGGGTTTGGTAACATTGAGGACTGACGTAACACTTGGAAGAATTAAGGTCTATACAAGAGTGATGGCCTACATCCATCCTGGAGAGGAACTGCAGTCCTAAGTAGAGGGTTTAAAAGATACCTCTATTACTATTTAAACTAGCTGAGGGGGTGGAGGAAGACATCAGGGAGGCAAAAACAGCCACCCCAAAACATAAGAATAGGCAGCATCAGAAACACATTGGGTAAAGTGGGTGGGCAAAAAGAGATAAAAAAAAATTATCAGAATGGAAAGGATATCAGGAAGGCCTTGTGTGCAAATGCTAGAAGCCTGGGAAATTAAATAACATTGCAGATCTGGAAGCACTCATGGCAGAAGCCAACCTAGATATAAAGACCATTATTGCGTCATGGTGCAATAAAAATCATAACTAGGACTTGGCTATACCAAGTTATAATCTTTTTAGAAAGGACAGAAAAAGAGAAGGAGGTGTTTTGCTTTTATGTCAAGGAAAACACTAAAAGTGACAAAGATACAGGAAATACAGAAAGCGGTAGAGATATTGTAGGTCACAAAGAAGAAAAGAAATGGCACTACGATTCGCGCAGGTATAATACACAGACTTCCTTCACAGGGGGAGGAATTAGATAGGATACTAGGGAAGCCATTACCAAAATGGCAGAAAAGTGGGAAATGCTGCTCATAGGGGACTTCAATAAGTCAGATGTAGATTATTTTCTTATCTTAACTACAAAAAAAAAAAGAGGCAGTCCAACAGCCCATATATATTATTTATTTATATTTATTTATTTATCGAAGAGTTTCACCAGAAAAACACACTGAGCAACAAGTTGCTCGTCTGATGGTGCATCCTGTGGGAGGGGGAAGTGGGGAACAATAGGCAAAATAGTATAAATAAATCAAATGTACATTTTCAATCACAGTTTGGTATGGCATATACATAGCAAATCAGTACAGATAAAGCAAAGACACATATACAAAAGTGGTTGGATAAGACTTATGCAAAGTAAAATCAAACCAAATACATTTACAAGGATATACGCAGAGTGCAACAAAGCAAAATATGCTTGAAGTGCAATAAACATTGGGAAATACAGCAGACTCTTCATTGACAAGTGCAGTTTGAGGAGTAATAGTTGTGTAGGGCCTGGGAGATGGATGAGGAGGATGAAGAGTGTCAAATGGGCATAAGTAGTGAGTGCCTGAGTATAGGGAAGTGATAAGAGAAAGCACCTTGGGCCCTTGTAGTAGTACGTCATGGAATAGCCAGAGTGTGAGAGTTGGTGGATCTGAGAGAATAGTGTGAGACAGGTGGACTGTAAAGGGAGGAGACTAGGTAAGATGGAAGAGAACCAAACCAACCAAACCAGAATTTAAAGGTAAATTTCACACAATGCAAGAGTGATTTGCACTGCATGGAGAAACATAGAAACATAGAATTTGACGGCAGATAAGGACTGCTTGGCCCACCCAGTCTGCCCATTTCCCTACCTACTGGATAAGCTGCAGATCCTAGTTAACCAGCAGTCTACTTCTTCCTACCCCCACCCCCTAGAATTGCCTTATGACTGTCCCATGCATGCTTGAGTTCCACCACTGATTTTGACTCCACAACCTCCTCCGGAAGGCTGTTCCATGCATCCACAACCCTCTCTGTGAAAAAATACTTCCTTAAATTACCTCTGAGCCACCCCCCCATCTTCAAATTGTGCCCTTTTGTTCTTGCACACCTCTTTTTTGAAAGATGCTACCCTCTTGGACTTTGTTGATTTCCTTGAAGTACTTCAACATTTCTATCATGTCCCCCCTCTCCCTCCTTTCCTCGAGGCTATACATATTAAGCTCCTTTCGTCTCTCTTCATATGTCTTCCAGTGCAGGCCCTGCACCATTTTAGTTGCCCTTCTCTGGACAGCTTCCATCCTGTCTATATCTTTGTGGAGATTTTGTCTCCAGAACTGCACACAGTACTCCAGATGGGATATCACCAGCTGTCTGTAGAGAGGGATAATAACTTCCTGTTTTCTACTTGTGATGCCTCTCCCTATGCATCCCAGTATCCCCCAGCCCTCCTTGCTGCCTTCTCACATTGCTTGCCCACCTTTAGGCCATCTGATATGACTACCCCAGGTCCCTTTCCATTTTTGTTGTTGTTAGTATCTCACCCCCCATTGTGTACTCTTCCCCTGGGTTTTTGTTTCCCAGGTGCATTACCTTGCACTTCTTAGCATTGAATCTGAGCTGCCATACATTTGAACATTCCTCTAACCTTGCCAAGTCCCTTCTCATCCTTTCCACCCCACCGTGTGCATCAACTCTGTTGCAGATCTTTGTGACATCTGGAAAGAGACATACTTTTCCTTCCAATCCTTCTGCAATGTCGCTTATAAAGACATTGAAGAGGACCGGTCCTAATACTGAACCCTGCGGTACCCCACTAGTAACCTTCATTTCTTCTGAGTGGACTCCATTTACTATTACACTCTGTGTCCTATTCTCCAGCCAATTCTTTACCCAGGCTGTCATCTTGGGACCCACTCCCAGGCTGGCTAACTTGTATATTAATCTTTTGTGTGGGACTGTGTCAAATGCCTTGCTAAAGTCTAGGTAGGCCATGCCCACAGCCCCTCCCTGATCTACTACTTTGGGTACCCAGTCAAATAAATCTATCAGATTTGTCTGGCATGACCTTCCCACTGTGAATCCATGCTGCCTAGGGTCCTGTGCCCCTCTGGCCTCTAGCTACTCAACAATTCTTTTCTTCAGAAGTGATTCCATCATTTTCCCTATCACTGAGGTTAAACTAACAGGTCTGTAGTTTCCTGCTTCTGCCTTGCTCCCACTTTTGTGAAGGGGAATCACATCTGCCCTCCTCCAGTCCTCGGGTACCACCCCATCCTCCCATGATTTGTTAAAAAGGGTAGTCAGTGGTGTCACTAGTTCTACCCTTAGTTCTTTTAGAATTCTGGGATAAATCCATCAGGCCCCATTGCTTTGTCCACCTTCAGTTTTAAGAGTTCTTTCAGAACCCTTTCTTCTGTAAATGGGCTGGTATCAACTTCTGTATCCAGAGTGTTTCTACTGTTTGTTTTATGCACCTCCCCTCTTCATTTGTAAATACTGAGCAAAATATTTGTTTAGTATCTCTGCCTTTCACAGTCTCCCTCTGCCCACCCTCCCTCCCTTTATTAAGCCTCACTATCCCTCCCTTGGTCTTCCTTCACTCCCTGATGTACCTATAAAAGGTTTTATCCCCCTTCTTAACTGAGTTGGCTATCTTTTCCTCGGTTTGGGCCTTTGCTGTTCTGACTGCTATCCCAGCCTCCTTTTGCTTTAACTGATACAGTTCTCTGTCCTGCTCCTTCTGCGATTCCTTGTACTTCCTGAATGCTTTCTTTTTCTCTTGAACCTTCACTGCCACTTCCTTTGAGAACCATAGTGGTTTCTTACATCATTTTGTTTTGTTTATTTGCTTCACACAAAGGCTCATTACCTCTGTGATGGTAGTTTTTATTATTCCCCAATTTTCTTCCAACCCTCCATCCTGCCCATTTGCTAGTGCATTCCTTAGGCACTCACCCATTTTGCAAAGTCAGCCCTCCTAAAGTCTAGTACTTTTGTCTTTGTAGGGCTTAACTCTATTGCTGTGTTTATTGTGAACCATACTGTTCGATGGTCGCTAGTTCACAGATGGCTACCCACTTCTACATCTGTGATCCTCTCTCCATCTCCATTTGAGAGAAGCAAGTCTAATATTGCTCCCTCTCGAGTGGGCTCCAATACTAGTTGTCTAAGGCATGCTCCCTGTAGGGCATCTAGAATAACTCCACTCTTTGAAGTGGCAGCTGCAACTGCACTCCAGTTAACATCTGGTATATTCAGATCACCCATCAGCAATGTCTCCCCCTTTTTCTGCCATTCTAAGTATACTTTCTATCATTTCCTTGTCCATTTCCTCCCCCCTGAGAATGGGGTCTGTATACTACCCCTGTGCGGATTGTGATGCCATTGCCTGTCTCCAAATTTACCCACAGTGCTTCTTCTCCTCCCTGTTTACCCTTTTGTTCTGTTGCTTTTATTCCTTCCCTTATGTAAAGAGCTACTCCTCCAGATTTCAGCAGCCCCCCAACCACCAGTGCATGATAATAGCTGTTGATATATCTCAGCAGCTAAGCCAGATCCTCATAGCATTGACTTTCACAGCGTCTGTGAAGTTGGGGTGAGTCTTCCTTGTGGGTACAGGAAAACTTGATTTTCATGAAGAAAGCAAGGGAGTTGTATACCAGTGGTGGGTATGGGGGTAAATATTAAAGAGTTTCACAGTTTAAAGACTCCAATAAGCCAAATATTTCCGACACTTCATGCTTTTTATGGTACAGGGTTTTATTTAACTCTAAAAATTGATTAGCGTTTTGCTCATAAAAGTTCTAAAACATTGTAAAAATGCATAGCACTTGCCCCACTGTGTTTAACAAACATAATACTTCTAGAAAACCTATATAAATGCTTTCTGTACAGTTAGTATTGTTCCAAGAAAAAAACTTCTAATCAATTATTTAAAACCCTGTGGTACTTCCTCAAGGAGGAGGTGGGACTTTAATATTAATCAGGTTGTTGCACTGCATTTGTTTTGCTCGTTCTGGCTACTGGCCTTGAGGCAGCAACATGGCTTTTCGTGAGTTGCCAGCTTTTCTGTGCTGAACACTCTTGTACCTAGCCTACTGTATCTATACCACTGATAACATGTTTGCAGTATTTGCAGCCCACATGCCAACATAGGTCTCTATTTGTTTCTGAGACATAAAGGTGAAGTAACTTATTAAGCACTCTTACTGTATTTTTTCCAGTGCCAGTTGAAGATTTGCATCCAGCAAGGCATGCAGAAACATAGGTGATTCCATTGTCTCCACACACTGGATCCCACTGTTTTGTAGAGCATGTGCAATTGGAGTTGCAGAGATGGTGCAAAGTGTTCTCCTGGTACGAGATCTGAGGGTTTCTGAAAAACAAATAATTGTTATTAAGTGTCAAGCAGGCAGCAATCTGTCAGTCCATAATGAGGATACAGCAGGTCTCCTGATATAACTCCTTAATGAAAATCAAGTTTTCCAGTACCTACAAGGAAGACTCACCCCAACTTCACAGACGCTGTGAAAGTCAATGCTATGAGGATCTGGCTTAGCTGCTGAGATATATCAACAGCTATTATCATGCACTGGGGGTTGGGGGGGCTGCTGAAATCTACTACAACTGGCCTTTGGCCTCTATATTAAAGGGATGAGAGAGTCATGATAGGGAGACAGAAGGGTTGGGTTAAACATTTTAAACATGATGGTGTTAGACAGGGAATGGACCAGCAGGACACCTGAAATATTATTAAATATGCCAAAAGGATATTTAATGAACCACCATTTGGTCATGTATTGGGGCTTGAGGGGGTTAAAGGCATTAAAGGGACCTTGCCCTAGCAATTATAGGACTGAGTGACTGGTTTAGGGAGGGTGTTTTTAAAAGACAGCAAAATGTGAGGGGTAGGGCTGGTATAGCAAGAAATACTAACCAGCACTTCTGAATAGTACAGGAGGACCAAGGAGGTGTGGTGGCTGTGTTGGGGTGCAGATACTAAGTACTGTGAGGAATTTGAAAATTCTAAACTCATGGAATTTGAATGAAATTATGTGAAATTTTATGGAATTTGAATAATCCCCATAGCTGGTCATAACACAGTAATCTACTGGACCAAAGGCCTAAAATGTGATACTATTACTGGTAAGTGTCCTAAGGACTTGCCAAATATCAGGGTATTTGGAAATCTGTTAAAAGTATAGGGTCTCAAAGTGATCTTGTGAAAACTTTCTAAAAATCAGATGTTTGTAATTTCCCTACTGTTGCAGGTGTAGACCTGAAATTTAGTATGTATGTCCAATGTCACTGGATCCTGGTATCTCAAAGAGATATATAAATGTGGTTTAGCAATTCTAAATTTGCAGTGGAAATATTATAAATTATTATTGCCATGCATTTCTCTAAGATACATGGTAGCACAAAAAGGAATCCCTCCAGAATTCCACTTATGGAATCTAATGTTTCTTAAACCCTTATCACCACTGCTTCAAAAACAATACTGATTAGTGCCGGGCCATCCTGGTCTATTCAATGAACTATGGTACTTTACGATGCATGTGCGACATCCAAGACAGCAGCACCGAAAAAGTAGCCTTTGCTTTTATTTTTATTTTTCTTTGTTTTCATTTCTCCACTCTGCTCTGTTAAATTGTTTAAATATTTTACCTATACATAAAACCAGAAAAAAGAAATCAGGGTTGTTACATCCAGAACATTCACAGGAATAAATCAGTGTTACCAGAAGCTGCAAATAAATAAAAAGGTAACAGACCCTGTTGCTTATTGAATACATGCCATGCCTTCCGTGGGGGTAATCCACCCTCCACACCCCACTGTGAAAAATTCAACTGCATACAGCCATATTCGAGTTGTACTTAGCAGTACTCTGAGCACCTGTGGGGGTGGGGACAGTGGAGTGCCCCACTGAAATTGAATGAGTAATGATTGAAGTCTCCCTGTTGCTTATTGAATACATCATGCGTTCCATGGAGGGCACTCTGCACCCCCCACACACACACACACACACACACACACACACACACCACCCAGGAAAAATTCAACAGCATACAGCAATATTTTGAGTTATACCTAGCTGTACTCCGAGCACCCATGGGGTGTGGGGATGGTGTGCACCCACTGAAAGCATGTAATTCTAAGCTTGTGATTACCTCTTCAGTTCTGAAATTGAATCTTTTGAGTATTGTTAAATGTAGTGCCATCAGATGTAAGTGGGCTGTAATACCATAATTCTTTTAATCAATGCACAAAAGGGTTGGTAGGTCTGGCAATCATCAGTATCACTGCTTGAAATAAGCTGAACTGTGTGAGCTATTTGTCATCCTGTAGTTCTTTCCTGGGTGACTCTTTTACCCCCTCCATTTTTACACTCTTAGGACTGACTAGATAACTCAGTGGAACTGAGTGTCCTGCTGATATCCTCCTTGTTCATTACTGTGAAACACTATCTTAAAAAGAAAGTTACCCACTCCTGTTCCTGTAAGATCTGTCCCACTGGAATATACAAAATGGCTCTTTTCTTGTAAAACCAGGAAGTAACTCACATAAATATGTTACCACTGGGAGCCCATCCTCAGTGTCATGATCCTACACTCCAGACCCCAGTTATTACAATATGGCTACCAGGATCATGTCCCTAGAGGTTGTTTCAGACCAAAATCCTTATAATTCTACTTTTGCCACTAGGAACACATCTATTTCCTGAAAACTGAATGAGTGCAAAAATGGCAATTTTGTGCTGTTTAACTGGCATAATAATTTTTTTCTGAGCACTAACTGCCACTGGATGCCAGAGGTGCTTGAAATGAGGCTGAGTTGGAGTGGCTGCTACTGAAACTGCATGGATGCTTGAGATGGAGTATGAGAAGGGGAAGCACTGGTCACTAGGTACTGCTGGCATGCATGTAATTAGGTAAGGTCCCCCACCTTGCTCACATACCTTCCAGCATACAAATAAAGATGAGAGAGGGTAGCACTGGACACCAGCTACTGCTTGGCATAGAGGTGAGATGAGGTGAGGAAGACAGTGCAGTGGATACCAGGGATTGCTTGATGCAGGGGTAGAGTAATAGTGGAAGTGTCACTGTACTTCTGTTTTTTTTTTTTAGCATAGAGTGGGGGAGTGGCATTGTCAGTACAAAGTAGCATGGATCTATTGTTAAACTTCTTTTACAAATATAAGGAAATGTGTTGCAAAAAAAACTACATTTAGGATTGAACATTAATGCTGAAAAAAGCAAGGAAATATAATGTGAGGGGCAGACAATTCCCTTGAGCTCTAGTAACTCTCTGGCAAGATATTTCTTACACTTTGACTCATGCACAATGCACTGGTGATGTTGCCCTCACTATGCCACTGTTTCTATACACAGATATTTTGACACACCACTGCTTGGAGTCAAAGATGCCAAATTTAGGGCAATGGTGCTGCACTGTATAATCAGTCAAAGAATAAGAAACACCATTTCAATCAGCCAGGTAGCATGGAGGACTGAGGTGTTGGGAGCTTCATCTCCTGCCATGCCAGACACCTGGCTTTGGAAACAGATATGAGTTGGTTGAGGGCTGGCTGAGGAGGCAAGATTTAGCATTTCAAGGACTGCTCTCCTCCCTCAGGAGGGGGGACATGATGTCTCGTTCATGGACTGCCACCTAGTGACTCCAGGTGGCAGCACAGCAGGTTGTCAGGGAAGGTGTCTCACTATTGGGATGTGGGGGATGTCTCCACAGAGGCAGAATGCAGACAATGTTTCACTGCAGTTGCTGCAGACCCAGGGAGAAAATGCAGAAAAAATCTTAGCTACAGGATGAAGCCCCCCTCAAGCAGGCTCCGCACTGGCATCTGAGCACCTCTGATGAGACCCTCTGGTGAGGGTGAAGGAGTGAGGGAAGCATTGGAGAAGATGGGTGACTGGGCTGGGGGTCAGTCAGATGGGGCAGCTGGGAAGTCAAAAGGCAGACAAACAGAAGATTAAAAAGAAGAGAAAAAAAATCAGCATGCTACAGATTTACGTAGGTTCAGGGGAATTTATTTGATCCTAACATTGCAGCTCCTAACTTATAGTATGTGGCATTAAGGATCAACTCTGATGCCTAAATGTAGATTTTTGCAATGACTAGTTCTACAAAATAGTTTCACATTACTTGCTTGTGCTCTGTATTTGTGAGGAAGAGTTGTATTATCAGAAATCACTTTGGTGGCTTCTGTTATTTTATATGGGGGATGTAAATTTAGGAGTATCACCACTGAAATCCACCACCAGGTGAAGAGCATGTATTGTTAAATACCCTAGGGCATTTTGTCAGTGTTCATCCAATGCTGGAGATCAAAGTTTTGTTGTCTCTGCCAATAAAGGCCTTCTGCAATTAATGTTATTTTCTTCAGTCACTTATTTGGTTTCCACAAGAGTGCTACTTTGGAGTGTTCAGAATCTTGTGGCCAGAGATAATACAGATAAAGTACCTTTCAAATGAAGTTTTTAAGCAGTAGTGCAATGAAGAATGTTTTGCAAAAATCTGGTTTTAAATACAGTTAATAAAAATATTAGCATACCTGCTTATTTATTTATTTAACTTTTATCAGGTAAATACTATAAGCCAATGCCCATTTTCAAGCATGACCCAGGACTGCTAACAGTCAAGATGTTACAGTAATTCAACTTTGATACCCACACTGAACAAACAACAATAAATAAACAGTACCAGTGTCACGTCATCTAAAACAGCCACATTGTAACAAGTTTAAATAACATTGTTTTGTAACATCATGACTTGCAGTTTCTATAGTAATCATATATAAATTGTTTCAATGTTTAGCAGCCAAAGCAGAAAATGCACAATCCCCAATTCAGTTTTCATTTTGGGGTTCAACAATTCAGTTAATGCATTTGATCTTAATAACCTCTCATCTGTCCTAATTTGATAAAATTGAGAAAGGGGGGAGTCTGCCCTGTGCCTCAAGATGTTGGGCCAGATATTCAAAACTTTAACCCAGGGCTAAATTAGCACTGCCCGGCATGCTAAATTAGCACAGAACCAATATTCAAAAGAGATAGCCCCAGTGCTAAACCTGCTGAATATAGCATGCTAAGGAAGTCAGGCAAACTGGGCTGGGAGTTCAGTGCAAAAATAGCCCTGGAAATAAGACAGCTCTGAATATAGCAACCAGAAAGTGCAAACCACAACAGCAGCCCAATGCGCAGCGTAGGAAGGAAGGTAAAGGTGAACCATGTTGCCAATGTGTGTGCTATCAAAGGAGTGGAATCTTTAAAGCTGCAAGCACCAGCACATGTGAAATTCTGCAGAAATGTACCATGTTTTCAAAACATTTGCATGGCGCAAAAGATGTTTGCACGGTGCAAATGTTTGCCTGGGGCAGAAATTTGCTATATTCAAGAGCAACATGTAAATGAGCCTACTTGGGTAGTCTCTGGGCAAGCATCCAGATTAGCATCTCATTATGTCCTGATTTGCATGCAGTTTGCCTAGCACTATTGTAGGGTTCCACTGCTCCACTATAGATCAGTGTGGAAGTACAGGGCCTGGCTGGGTCTGCAGACAGCTCCACTAGTAGGTCAGTCTGGAAGTACATGGTGGTAGCTGCAGGTTACATTTGTACAGAGTAGCATAGAATATTGTGGCCCAGGAAACTACATAGCACTGGCACAGGTGGTGGTATTGCATGCAATTATCAAACTGTAGTTCCTGCTACAGTGCACAGTAGATACTACAGTAACACAGGGGCCTTAGTGTGTGTGGGATACATCAATGCCTATTTTGTGTAGGGCATCAATGACTGCTGCACCTTACACAGTGACAAGCCCATCTTGCAGGTGTGTACTGACAGTGGACATTACTGTTATGCTGTTGTGCAACCCACAGATGCTGCAAGACTGACATGGGTTACTTACAGTATCATATACATAACTGGCTGTGTGTGCTGTGGTCTCTGTACAGATGTGCAGTATGTGGCCAGGGGGGCACATACCACATACAAGCACACTGGTGTTCGGGTATTCCCAACACTGGACCAGTAGCACTGCATGGTTTGTCCCAGCCTTGTGGTAGCACCCAGTATGTGGTGCAGACTGGCCACCTGTACACCCTCCCCTCAATACCCTGCATGCATTTGCTGAATTTGTTGCTGCCCACTGAAGGGTGGTCTGAAGGTGTGTGCTGTATGAACACACTGCCATGGTGTCCACTGGGCACTGGGTCACCACCTACTGCCTGGCATGACTGGGACCAGTGGCAATGATGGCATCATAGGAGGTACCATCCATGTGCAGCATGTTTCTTCCATTTCTGGTTTATTTCAATGTTTACTATTCACTGGTTAGGGTTGAGTAAGCCACACAAAAGTCGTGCAAAGCCACAAAGTCATGCAAAGCTGGTTTGTTCAGATTTAAGACTACCTTTTCTTGGGCGGAAATTTTCACTGCCCAAAATGTCATGCTAAGTCATGCAAAAACACTTTGAGCAGTGCTAATGCATGCACTGAATATAGCATTACACCTGTATTCATGTACACGCCCCCTCTTTTTGTCCCTTGCATACCTTATACTTTTGCCTGGTGCTAATGCAGTTTGCCCATGCTATTTGACCTTCTGAATATTACAGATTCATGCAAACTTGGTGCAAACGTTGTGCAAATGGTTTGCACCCAGCACAAAGTTTTGAATATCTGACCCATTATCTGTTTAGCAGTTCAAGTTAAAAACATTACTTAGTTGTGGTGGAAGCCATCCCGTTTGCTAATAAAGCAAACAGTAGTGAGTTTGATAAGGTACATTAAGAGCAAATTTGCACACCCCATGAAATGTTGTTAGGCATATCAAATCAGTCTTAGAAAGATCCGAGAAGAGAAATGAATTATAATTCATTACAGCCAAGAGCACACTCTTAGCAACAACCATTCTAGCTTCCTCAAGTTAAACAGTTTTGAAGTTTAAATACCATCCCTAGTTGCTGGTTTATCTGCCTGCTGATTATATTAATATGTGTAGAAAAAGTTAAGAGCCAATGATATATCCAAATACTTAAACTGTGTAACCTGTTCAAGTAGGACTCCAGATAAAGTTGTGATACTGTAGTTAATGATGGATTTTTAGCAAGTTTTGGTTTGGACCCAAAAAACATGCTATTATTTTTATTTTATTTATTTTGCTGTTTAACAATAGACACTGATTATTTAGCCAGCTTCCCAATTTTTAAAATTCTGTACCTAAAGTTTGATTTAAAATATGTATGGAAGAGGAGCTACATTATAGTATACTATCGTCTGCATACATTAAGACATTCACTTCCAAGGGTTGACTTACCAGGTCAGATGCCTTGGACAGATCCACAAACACAGCACCGGTGATCTCCTCTCTGTCCATTGCCTCACTGATGTGGTTTGTGAATCCATCCAGGGCACTACCTGTACTATGACATTTATGAAAACCATGATGATCAGGAGAGCCCAGGATTGTAAATAGTCTGTAAGCTTTCATTCACTTCTTTCTTCAGTAATTTCCCTAACAGAGGTAACAAAGATATACTGTAGGTCAATATTTATCCATTTCAATGCTACTGCCTCTCCCCCTGCATATATTGACTTAACTAGTGTTTCCTTCCATGCATTTGGAAACTGACTCATAATTAATGAAAGGTTGAAGACCTTTGTTAGTGGTTTAAAAATATACTAAGCAACCAATTTTAAGAATCTCGATTCCAAACAGCAACCACTGGAGCTCTCTGAAACTGAGATATGATTTAAAAGTTTTAATACTTGAGATGGTCTAATCATGCGAAAATAAAATTATAGAACTGAAGCTTTGTTTTTGCTTTTCTGACAGCCCCCAGTGTACCCAACAGGAGCAAATTGATTAGTGAACTTGCACAAATCAGTAAACGTCTTTAAAAATAAATCACCTATAACCTGAGGGTATTTTATAATATTACCATTGACACAAAAATTACTAACCATTTGCTTAGTTTCAGGTTCTGTCAGGGACTTTATGGATTGCCAGAACTTTCTAGGGTTCCCCAAATCCTTGTTTGGTTGATCTTTGTGGTAGTCTGATTTCCACTGCCTAAGCTTAATTTTATATGTTCCTCAGTCTAGGATAGTTGTTTAAATCGAGTTCTCTCCCTGAAGATTTGTAGAGTTTCTAAGCTTTACCATGCTTCTTCAATAAACCAAAAAGGTCAGGTGTGATCCATCTGCTATTTGTACCTCTCACCCTCCTTTTGGTTTTTGTAAAATATTTATCTTGAAGCGCCTGTAAAGTTATATAGAGAATAATGGATGGGGAAGGGTTTGATATGATAATTTAATGCACACCCGAGTTGTGGGATGCTACATAAACCCCGAGGGCAAAGCCCGAGGGGTTTATTAAATCATCCCACAATGAGGGTGTGCATTAAATTCTCATATGAAAAACCCTCCCCATCTTTTATTTTTTATAATAACAGACCAGCAATTTTTCTCCAGCAGTTTGTGAGACTGTTTGGCCCCGCTCACATACAGAATGTTGGCCAATGAGGCAGCATCATAGTTTGACTGGCATGGCTCATGAATGTCATAACAACCAGCTGGTTGTTATGGAAACTATCAACCTGGTCAGTACATTGAGAGAAATTGCTGACCAGTTTTTATAGTAAAATAGTCAACTGCCACGTCAATGTCTCAGATGGCTTCCAGATAAAACCAGTCCACTAATTGCAAATCTTTTAATAAACCCTCAGGTCTCTTTAGTTAATTTTCTATAAGTTATAAATCCTGCAGGTGGATTTATTTGTTTACACTTCCAAGTACAAATGATAGATAAGTGATCGCTCACTGTATCTGGTAACGTACGAAAACCTCTGACCCTGTTTGATCTATTTGTTAATATCCAGTCTTATGTAGTATGTTTACCACTAATACTATTTTATCTTGTACATGAGTCAGTGAGTTGGGATAACCCTACATTTGTGAGCATGGATTCTATTTCTGCATCAGAAGTTGGATCCCAATGAATATTAAAATCCCCAATACCAAAATGTGGCCCTCTGTGGTAAAGAACCCAGGCAGTGAAGAAAATCTACCAATACTTTCCTACATGTTTTAGGTGAATTATAAGCTACACCAAATTTTAATTTGTAGCAACCTCCAGGGTGATTTTAAGTAGCATCCATTCACAATTAGTAAAAGGGCTATATTCTGAAACAATTTCCCCAACTATCAAATGTTCTTTAAAATAAATCAGAATACCGGCCCCCCCTTTTCCTGGTCAATCCTTCATGTACAATTTGTATCCCTTAATTGCATATAATTTATGATTTATATGAGGTTTAAGCCAAGTCTCAGTTAAGCCGAGTATCTCTGGGTGGTGCTGAACAATCCAGGCCTCAATCTCATGTTTTTTGAATACCAAACTTCATGTGTTAAAATGGGCACATCTTAGGGTCCAAATACATCTATCTGATGTTCTAAACTGAGATAGTGTTCCAGGATTCAATTTAGCATTCCAGACATGAGTAATATGAGCCAAGCGAAAAGTGATATCATTGAAACAAAAGCTGGTGACATCACAATTACAGGATACAAATAATTACCTATGTCCAATGATAATTTTGTTACTCAAACAACTACCTAAACATCTTATGGTATGTAGTATTGTTGGAGCTGTAATCAAATTAGAAAATATAAATTAATCTGTCGGCTTTTCAGAAACATTGGGTTTGTTTACCACATTCAGTACGTGAACAATACTGCAGTGTAAAATATCTAGGGCCAGACTCATAAACAGCAACAGTTTGGGGTTCCTTATTTTAAAAGCAATTCTTAAAAACTTCCACTGATCAAATTAGTGTATCTATTTAAATGTTATCAGTGAAACAGATGATTACTTACAGATTAACCCCCCCAATTGTTCTTGATATAGTCTCAACAAGATTTCTTCATGCTTGTGCACAGCACACACACTGTGTTGCAGCGCAGAGATTTAAATATCAGTGTCCACTCCCATTAAGGTGTTTCCATTCCATGATTGGCTTGCTGCCAAGCCCCACAACTAACTATGGGAAACATCTTATGCACACACCACAGTGCTAATTGCTTCACAGAAATTACAATATTGCCCAGCAAACAGTTCAGAATGAAAGCATTTATTTTCAACAGTTCAGGATACAAAGCAGCAATATAATAACAGGTTCAGGATAGAAAGCAGTTGAGAGCTAATCTGAGTGCAGCTGAGCTGTAGCAACACGCAGGCAGCGTTCATATGAAGGTGAGCAAATTAAGTAAAATGAGCTTACTAATTCATTTGGAACATGAGAGTAGCAGCATTTCAGTTGCTGGGCATCAAGTATAGCAGGTATTCTAGCCAGGAGGTCTTGCTTATCTAGGTACTTCATATGCTATTTATGGAACAGTTCTTTTTTTTGTTTTGTTTTGTTATTATTTTATCAGTTCTAATCCTTACCAGATGTGCTGTGGTCTTCCTAAGCTAAATTTGGTGGCCATCTTTTTTTCTTGAGAAAGAACTAAATTAAAACATTTATAAAATACTCAAATTCTGGTGGAAATAGGACATTTTACCACTAAATAAAACTAGAAGATGTCAGGAATCTTTTATGGTGAAAAAGGGTAGAGTCAAATTATTTGCCTAATTTTGCCACACTGCTGCTTTACTATCACCATAGGAACAGAAAAAGGCTAAAAAGGAAGAGCTATAGCAGGGTGAAAAAGGGAAAAAATCTGCCCAAACCATAAATACTGTACATACCCATCATAGGTGACTGTCAGACCAGCTACCTGGGAGTTTTCACAAGTGAAGGCAAAGAACAGAAGATTTAACAAGAAAGCAGCCACACCAGTCCCAATGGCAAGCTTAATAATCCCAAGGACACTCATCTTCGACTTCTTCATGATAATTCCACTTAAGAGAATTCCTACAGCTAAAGCAGGTATATTGGTCGTTCCTAGAAATATAATTTTAAAAGGTAAGTGCATCCTCTGCAGTGCAACAATCCTCGAATCACATTTTAGACTGGGTTTTTGCCCAATCTGAATTTTATGGTTAGCATTATCCTGTCACACAGGAACCTTGACTATTTCTAGGTTTAGATTCTTGAACAGTTTGCAGTAGCTTAAGTATTCATCAAGTTTTGAAATACCTATAAGTCCAAAGTAACGGATCTCTACCATCTTTCTGTTGATATTTAGCAAGACTCTGTACATTGTCTTTACTGTTCACTGCACATCCTTAAAATCATTCCAGCATTTAATCTAGTATTGTTCAAGAATAGTGAACCTAGGAGATTTGCATTCCTTACTATCTTTCTCTTTGCTTTTTTTATTTATGATAAGAATCAAAACATGTTATTTTGGTCATGCCCACATAGATGCTATCTGCCTTTACTGGATACTGGTCTGTAGACAATGCAGAATTTCAGCTACTGCTATACTGTCAGATTTCTTCAGCATTGACCACAATACCAGTTCTGTTTAAATCATATTCAAATCACCTTTTAAAATTATCATCATTTATTCCCTCAGGCACTTTACTAATGGTAGACATGAAAGGATGAGCACACCAACTACAGTTTATGTTTACAACCTACCTGATGCTTAAAGCGGGTTAGAAGGGTCACTCCACAGTGAAGACTGCCCTGCACCCCCAACAGAAAAAATATATCAAAAACCTTGTTGATATGCCCTCCACACACAGACATATCCCTCACATCATATTGTAGTAGACAGTCTTCATTTCTGCATTCAGCCCACCCCCATACTTTCATAAGTAAAGGGCGGCAGAAGAATAGTCCCAGTTGTAGGAACCATTTAATATATACAGTGGTCCAGTAGTTGAATGCCAGTACAAGTACACAAAGCCTAACTTGTCTTTCTGGTATCATGATTGGGGCAGAGCTGTAATAATTGCTGCCCCTTAGAAATTCTGCCTGCAAAACAAATTCATCTAGTATTAAGTCATGCCCATATTGGGTTTTGGAAATGTTATTTACAACCCATGCAGCCACCAACACAAAGTTATAAAAGCTTGAAGTACTCTATTTTAAACTTCACAGACTGTAGTCTACACTGTTTTCACCATCTTGCAAGAGTTTCAACTCACTTCCCCTTCAAACCCTATCATTGGCTTTCCTTTCTGTATAAATGTGTGTTCAGAGGCATGTATTTTTCAGCTTGAAATGGAATTATGAACTCCTTTTAATAGATACCCCCAATTTTACAGTATCAAAGATGAGAAAAGATATATATAAAAAGTATGCTATTGGTTATTGAGCCACAGATGAGTGGCCAAAGCTGATCCCTCACTTTAAACTCTTTGTATGCTTCCTTGTTTGTAAAATGAATTCATTCACCATCATCAATAGTTTGTTTTTTTTTTACCTGTGTCTATATACAGTACACTGGTTATCTAGGTGGATTTCACTGTTTACCTCGTTATGTATTTTTTTTTATATTGATATATATATATATATATATATATATATATATATGTTGTATATTTGCAAATTTATTATCTTCTGATACTTTTTCAGCCAACCCTGTGAAAGTAAAAAAAGATTAAAGAAGAACTGCAGTTAACCTGCAAGCTTTCATTTTTGTAGAATTTTTTTTCCAGTTACTGGTTTGCATTCTGCTATTGTTTCATCTTTACTGACCTTTTAGTTTCATAAATGTAGTTTGTGCTTTTGATGTATTTTCTGGTGAAAAAAATACATTTTTAGCAGTATGTGATGCAGTTGAAATCCTTGTTAGTGCTTAGATTGTTGGTGCAACGTATCTGCAAACTATAAAATTACAAAAGTTGAACAGGATTTTCAAATTTTGCTTCTAATAGAAGTACATGGAATTTTATAAATTCCACCTAATTCTGCAGAATTCTTTCAGAGGCTGAGTTCCAAATAAAACAAGCATTTGGCAATGCCGAATGTTTGCTAGCTGGCATTGGCAGTGTAGGAGTTACAGAGCTGCATAATAGGAATGGCAGTGAAGTATTGAACTGAAGCCAACCCCACCAGCACTCTGCAGAGGCTGACAGGCACTGGGGTGTGTCTTTTGGTCATCACACATAACGGCCATGCCATTTCACCATACCCTACTCTGCAGACACCGACAAGTGTCACGGTGTGCCTTGGGGTCTTTGGCTCTTATGCGCATCCCATTCCATCAGGTAATACAGTGAAATGGGTGCGGTATAGAGGAATGGGGTGAACTTTGGGACCGAAGAGTCCAAGGCACACCTTGATGCCTCTCACTGGCTGCAGAGTGTGGGTGGGGGTGGAATGGTGTGAGCATTGCAGGCGACAATCCCAAGTCACAGCCCTGATGCCTGTCATTCTCTATAGGGTGGGGTGTTATGGTCAGAAACCCTAACACCTCAGGCATTCCTTGGTATTTTCACTCCAAATTTTTTAACATGGTTTTTTTGTGACCCCCACCTCATGAACTGTGACAATATCAGTTTGTTAGCTGAAAGCTGCTTTTGCACAGCGACTACGGCATTTGTCACCACAGGTGCAAAAACACATTCTGAACAGGATGTAAAAAATGACAGCTGTACTGTTCATGGGGCGGTGTAAAAAATGGCAATGTTGAAAATCTACAGTGAAAATACTGAAAAAAAAAATGGTGAAGTCATGAGCATGCATAGAAACTGTACAATGCACACCCGTAATATAATTAGTTGGGGATTTTTTACAGCAGATTGTCAACACAGGCATTTTGGAACCTCCGATCATGAACAGTGTTACTGTGATTTTCTTTATCTGTCCCAAACAATGACTTCCCACAGCAACCATGCATTTCTGTGCTGAAAGTGCAAAAACACATTTCAGCCATGTTGTGAAAAATGACAGCTGTACTGTTCATAAGGAAATGTGGAAAAATGCCACTGGTGAGAATCTGGACTGAAAATATTACAAATTCGTGAACTTACAAGGGTGCATGGAAACTGAGCAATGCTCACTCCTAACACAGTCATTTTATGGACTTTTGTCACCAAATTTTCAACATAGCCATTTTAAAACCTCTGCTCATGACCGGTGTCACTGTGATTTTCTTAATCTGTCCCAAACATTGCTTTTGCACACCAACTGCACCATTGTGCACTACATGTGCGGAAATACATTTTGGGTGAGATGTGAAAAATGGCAGCTGCACTGCTCATAAGGAAGTGTTATAAAATGGCAATGTTGAAAACCTGGAATGCAAATATTAAAAATTTGCAAACTTGTAAGCGTGCATAGGAACTGCACAATGTGCACTCCTAAAACAGTCATTTTGGGGAATTTTTTCATCAAATTTTCAACATAGCCATTTTAAGACCTCTTAATCTGTCCCAAACATTGACTGCGCACACCAACTGCGCCATTGTGTGCTACATGTGCGAAAACACATTTTTGGCGAGATGTGAAAAATGACAGCTGTACTGCTCATAAGAAAGTGTGGTAAAATGACAATGTTAAAAATCCAGAATGCAAATATTAAAAATTTGCGAACTTACAAGCATGCATAGGAACTGTGCAATGCACACTTGAGAATCAGTCATTTTAAGGAATTTTTTCACCAAATTTTCAACATAGCCATTTTAGGACCTCTGCTCATGAACAGTGTCACTGTGATTTTCTTAATGTGTCCCATACATTGATTTCACACACCAACTGTGCCATTGTGTGCTACATTTGCGGAAACACATTTTCATCGAGATGTGAAAAATGACAGCAGTACTGCTCATAAGGAGGTGTGGTAAAATGGCAATGTTGAAAATCCAGAGTGCAAATATTACAAATTTGTGAACTTATGAGCGTGCATAGGAACTGTGCAATGTACACTCGTAAAACAGTCACTTTTAGGAATTTTTTCACCAAATTTGCAACAAAGGCCTGGATATTAAAAAGGGTTGCGCCATGCGCAACAGGGTTGCGCATGCGCAAGTCCAAAATGCACCATTCTGCGATATTCAGCAGGAGGCAGTTACGCCACTGGCACCAGGTTGTGCAAGAGAGCAATGCAAATGAATGCATGCTCAACAGGAGGGGGAGGATCCATGCATAACCTGCGAAACCCGATATTCAGTCGGGTTGTGCAGAGTTGTGCATGCGCAACCCCCAACCTGCGCCTGCACAACCTTGAGCCAAAAAAAGGCTTAAGTTGAGGGCCACCCACAGGTGAGCTGCTGCATTGCAGGCGCCTCACAACAGCTGCCACCCTGGCTGGCCCCAACTCCATCCCTGTGCCCCCACCAGCCCGATCGCGGGCATAGTGTGCTACGACCCCCCGCCACACATCTCCCACAGCCCGATCGCGGGCAGTACAGCTCCATGTAACCCCTCCCACATATCCGAAGCCCGATTACGGGCGAGTACAGTACCAGAAAACACCCCACACACACACACGTACCCGAAGCCCGATCGCGGGCATAGCGTGTATGAACCCCCCAGTGCCCGATGGCGGGCAGAATGTAACCTCCCAAACCTGAATATCTCCCTGGTGGTCAGTGGGCCGTAAGCTCGATCGTGGGCAGAATGTCACATCACAAACCCCCAAACATCTCCCTGGTGTCAGTGTCCCCCCACCCACGAAGCCCCTCACCCCGGCTCCCCACAGCGGTGCGACAGCATCCACCCATGCCACCCGCCGCCCACTGACTGACATCTCCGGTGAGGGCTGCATGCCCATTGGTGCAGAGCTACAGCCAATGGGCTTGCAGCACACCGCCCATAAGCGAAGTCAGATTTAATGAATGAACATCATTCACAAATCTGAACTGTCATGCTGCTGATATAGACTACGCCCGTGGCTGTAGCTCTACACCAAAGTGCAACACGAACAGTCATCGACAAGCAAGCGGCAGCACGGAGTAGGATGCTGCTCGCCGCTGGCTGCGGGGAGAGCGAGGTGGAGGGCTTCGTGGGTAGAGGACACTAGACCAGGGAGATGTTTGGGGGAATTGTGATGTGACATTCTGCCTGCGATCGGGCTGCAGTCCACTGGACCACCAGGGAGAATATTCGGGTTGGGAGGTTACATTCTGCCCACGATCGGGCACTGGGGGGGGTTCATACACGTTATGCCTGCGATCGGGCTTCGGGGTACGTGTGTGTGTGTGTGTGTGGGGTGTTTCCTGTACCTGTACTGCCCACGATCGGGCTTCAGAATATGTGTGGGGGGGTGTTACATGTACCTGTACTGCCCGCAATCAGGCTGCATTGTGCGTCGGTCCCCGACGGCTGCTGCCTGGCAGGGTGGCCAGGTGCAAGTCCTCGGGGATCGGCGCACCTACATGCAAATGGCATGCAAATGGGACCATAAATAGATGCAAATGGCCCCCCCTGCGCCTTGCATAAATTATGGCCCCATTTGCATGCCACCTTTTGAATATCGGAAATTTGCACATGGCGCAATGGTACTTGCGCCACCGCAAGTTTAATGCTCATCTCTGGCAACTTGCGGTGGTGCAAGTTCCCACTAGCCATCGCGTAAAGTGTTTGGCTGGGGAGTGATATTCAAAGGAGTTGCGCAATAGCGCAACTCCTTGAATATCCAGCCACACCCCCTGCGCAACTATTTTGAGCAGCGCAAGGGCTTGTGCCTCAGAATGGCGCAGTTTGAATATCCAGGCCATAGGCTTTTTGAGAGCCCACCTTATGAACACTGGCACTGTTGTTTTGTTACTCAGTTCTGAAAGGTGATTTCATGCAGTGACAGTGAAATCACCCTTCGGGCCCGATTAACACCATGACAGTGACAGAATTCATGAGGAGAGGTCCCAAAAAAGCCCATGTTGAAAATTTGGTGCCAAAATTCAAAAAAATGCCTCAGTTATGCAGCAAAGTTGAAAGAAAACCTATTTACTACATTATACATCTTGTCGGCATTTCTTTAGTTTGTGGTTAGCTTTGAAGAGTGCAGACATGTTCCCGGTCCATCGAAGATCGTTGCGCCAGACTCCGAAGGTAAGTATGGGGTGAGGGGAGGCAGGGTACACAGTGGGTGGGTGCAGGGAGACTGCAAGGGACCTTTTTTTATTTACAGATTTTTTTTATTATTAAGAAGACATGGGATGTTTGCCACACTGGGGTGGGCTCCCAGCATGGCAGCTGGAAAGGCTGTTTCAGGGGCTGGAGCCAACAAGGGATTGAGCACCCTTGTTGGCCGCAACAATCTTTGAGATGCTGGAGTGGGCTCCTAGCATGGCACCTTGAAAGCTTTTTGGGGTGGGGAGCATGGAGCCGACAGGGGATTGGGCACCTCCATCAGCTATAACAATCTTTGCCACATTGGGGTCAGCTCCCATTGTGGCACCTGCACAGCTTTTTTTGAGGGGTGTGAAGCCAATGGGGGATTGGGCACCTCGTCAGCTATACATGGTGTGCATGGAGGAGGGAGCGCATGAGCATACAATATGCGTGCATGCATGTGTGTTGGGAGAGGGAGTGCTGCTCACTGAAGCAGTGCTCTCTCTTTCAACTGTACGGCACTGCATTTTGGATCACCACACCATGTTTCTTGCACATGCATGCAAGCAAACATAAAAAATGGAATTTAAACCACAAATTAGTAATTTGTGGTTTACATATTTCCACAAATTGCAGAAAACTAATCAAGGTTTATGGAAATCATGGAAAACTAATCCATGTTTTACAGTTAATTACTTATGGAATGCCACAGAATTTATGAAAATGTTTTTTATCCTGCCTGAATTATGCATTCATAATTCTATAATCCACACAGTTTTATAAACTACATAGTGATGAAATACTGGAAAGACAAGCAAGTGCTATAAAATGTAACACCATACTTTTTTTTTTTGCATTTTTGAGAATTAACATTTTTATTGTGAAGCATAAAATACCCAAGTATTACATTATATCATGTAATGTAGAGACAGTGGCATTCATTTCACAGTCTAAAAAAAAAGTAAAAACATCTGGGACCCCATATTCAAAAGTTTGCACCATCAATGGGATGTTACCCACTCAGACTGGGGTTTACACTGGATCCCCATATTCAAAAGGGGCAGTTGCACTGGCAAAGAGGGTTAGCACCTGCACAAAACATAATGTATGCATGTGAGCAAGGGGAGAGTTTTGGCCATGAATATGCTGTCTACCTGATATTCAGCAGCTTTTCACTACACAAAAGGGTTTAGCGTGGTCCTTCTGTGCAGTGCAAACACCACTAAACAAAACCCAGACTTAACTCTGGGCAACCCTAGCAGCTGCCAGAGGTGATGCAGCAACTTAGCCAGTTGGCCACATTGGGAGCACAACCACCACAGTGATCCCTGGCTCCTCCCACTGATCACTGGCCCATTCTATAAGATATATAATCCCTGGTGCTAGTGGTTCCCCCAACGATCACCAGCCTATACTTCAAGAAACATTATCCCTGGCATCCAGTGGTTTCCCTACCCATCGACTGTCAGCCCACTCTGTAAGAAATATTATCCCTGGTGTCTCATGGTTCCACTACTGATTGCCTACCCATTCTATAAGAAATATTATCCCTGCTGCTAGTGGTACCCCTCTAATCACCACCCCCATAAATTGAAATAAATGATAGTAGTAGCACCCTACCTTCCTCCAAATGCCATCCCTGTAAGTTGAAAAAAATTCCCAGATGGTAGTATTGCCCTCTGATCCCAGCCCCAATGTAAAAGTTTATATCCTTGGTGGTAGTGCCCCCACTGAGCACCAACCCAGAAGTACAAATAACCCCCATCAGCATCCAGTGGTTCTCCCCATAGCACTGGGCACCCCCCACTCACTGTATCCACATTGGTGGTGCCGCAGGTGCATAGGTGACTGCCACTGCCCTCCTCACACCTCCTGTTCTGGAGGGGTGAGAAGGGAATATAGCATCTTCATGTACCTGAGCAAGTGCAGTGACAATATTTATGGTCCACTTTGCATGCATTTAAATATCTGGCCCCTGAAGAGAATAGAGAGCTCATCCCTACCCATATGTATTGAGAACCCCTTTCAGAGTCCAGCTCCCAAAGGCCTTCAGTAAGCCTGGTAAGATGCATTTGTCAGGGGTCCCACTTGGACAGTGTCAAGTTATTGTCAAAAAGGCCTTGGTTTAATGTCTCACCTGAAGGATGACATCTCAGTAGTGCAGCACCCCACTTGTGCAGCACTACAGTGTCAGTTGTGGGTACTACCCTAGTACCTGGTGTAGGGCTAGAATCCATAATCTTTCAATCTTCCGGCCTCAGAGGTGAGCATGCTACCAATGGAGACACTGAAACTGCATTAGTAAGGCTTCCATATTTTTCAAAATTTCCATTGAGAAACCTACAACCTACATGGGCCTCTTCCTGATCCAAATAGTATGTCCAAAGAGTTCTGCCATTCCTCATTCCTCATGGTTGTGGGTCTTTCCAATGTGAAAAAAATACCCTTTTCCTCACCGAAAGTTCCTTTAACAGCCAGGGATTGAGAAATCCATCTAAGTCTGACTAATCAACATTTTTTAGATTATTTAAGAGCTCATCCTCATTAAAGTGCCTTAGAGACTTTCTTTCTTGGATTTTTTCTTTTACTGCTTTTGTTTTCTTTTTTTCTTTTTCCTAATATCATAGACAGGACAATGGTCTGAGACACTATCCAACGTCATAACAGCCGTTGATACCTCCAAACTAGACATCTAGGTGACCCAAAAAAATTTGAGGGCCACATAAATCTACTCATAAAGGGCTCCACACATAGTCAAATGGACTCCATCCTGGTGGGGGACTCACTGACCACTTCCCCGACTGTCATTGCGGAAGCTTTCTGCACCTTTTTCTCTGCCCCGTGCGTGTCTCCCTGCCCTGTCCTACCCAGGCCTACATTGCACTACGATACTGCATGGGTAAACCCACAACCTCAATTCCACTTAAAGATGGTCAAGCAGTCAGAGGTACTGCCTCTTCTGTGCAAAATTAACCCTTCCTCCACACTGGGACATGACCAACTCAAACCACGCCTGCTGAAGGCTGCTGCTCCAGCAATTGCCCTCCCTGTCACCCTACTAATAAACAGATCACTCAGGGAAGGTAAAGTCCCAAAATTGTGGAAAGTGGTGACCATTGTCCCTGTCCCCAAAAGTGATCCTTGTGAGAATTTGGGAAACTATAGGCCAATCTCCCTTCTCAGTCCCATTGGGAAGATCCAGGAAAGACTTGTCTCTACCCAACTACAGGTCTACCTTGAGCAGCACTTACTCATTACTGATGTGCAACATGGCTTTAGAAAGGGACATGGCACCAACACTGCTCTCATATGGCTAACGTCGGACATCCTTGCCGCCATGGACCAGGGCTCCCCAATGGGTGCCCTCTTCAATGACCTATCCAAGGCATTTGACTTGGTCAAGCATGATCTCCTACTCACCAAACTCTGGCTACTAGGACTGGATCACCACTCACTCTCCTGGTTCATAAGCTATCTGAGTGACTGTTCCCTAAAGGTCCGCCGGAAGGGCATGCAGTCAGGACTCAGACCCATCACTACTGGGGTGCCTCAGGGCTCAATCCTGGGTCCCCTGCATCTTCTCACTCTTCCTCAATGATATTGCAGGAAACTGCTCCCTCAGTAAGATCATTCTGTATGCGGATGACACTGTGCTATATTGCAGTGACCCTCAACCTAGTGTCATCTCTGCAAAACTGCAGGACAGTCTCTCAATACTTAAGACCTGGTTCTCTGTGAATTCCCTTATGCTAAATGAAGATAAAACCAAAGCTGTGCTGTTTGGATCTAGACACTTGGGCCTTGACAGAAGTCAGATGCCCCAGATCAGCACCAACCAAGGAAAAAGAGTTGAGACTTTGAGCAGCTTTAAATACCTTGGGATCCATCTTGATCAGGAGATGACCCATAGGTCCCACGCTGACTCTGTAACCCGGGCCATCCACCAAAAACTTGGTCTCCTCTACCGACTGGGGGACTCCTTATCCCAAGCTGCACGACAGACAATTGCCAGCTGCAATCTTCTCCCCACCATTCTATATGGTGCTCCACTATTGCAATTCCTCTGAGAGTCAGACTACAACAAACTTTCCATACTCTATAATAAAGTGGCATGGTTTGCCACAAGCTCCTCTCCTAGGAGGCATCACTGCGAGGCACTTAGGGAACTTAATTGGCCCACTCTGCGACACAAACTCGTGTACCCCGTCGCTTGTCTTAGCTTCAAGTTCTCTACAATAGGTCCCCCTACCCATCTTAGAGGACTACTCGCCCCTAAGGAACAAACTAGAACACTGCGATCATCCATGAAATACTTACTGGACATCCCTTGGATGCGCTCCAACCAAAGCATGCGCTCTTTCAAATTTGCTGCATCCCACCTATGGAACTCCCTTCCAGCTAGTTTGACTAATTCTCCCACCCTCAACCAGTTCAAGGCTGGACTCAAACTTTATCTACTCAGTCTTAGTCTTTGTGGCTGCAACCGTTAGCTCCCAAGCCTAGATCTCATGCCTGCTGAACTGCTCTGAACCTCCCTCTATCCTGTCTCTTTTCATCTGAGCCTAAGATGCTAATCCGCTATGCTAACTACACTTCTAACTGGTGGATAACCAAGTGTCTGAATGTGACCCCGATGTCTACTACTGGATGCTTTTTACTGCTGTTATGTACATGAAACTAATGTAATAGCTGTAAATCATGGCTGAAGTCAAATAGTGAGCCCGATTGTACTATCTCTGTATGCTGTCACAATGTATATGTGCGTAATAGGTAATAACTGTAAATATTGCCTGATTGCCCTAGCCCTGTGTGCTGTCACAATGTATATGTATGTAATATGTGATTACTGTAACTATTGCCTATAAATGTCTCTTTATGTAACTAATTCCGGGTCGCCCCTGAAAAAGGGACTTCTGGTCTCAGTTGGTTTACCCAGTTACCAAAATCCAAATAAATAAATAAAAATAATTAAATGATATGTGATTAGGCTTATTTGTAAGAATCCAATCAATCAAGTATCTTTTTTTATTTTGGATGTGACAGATGAAGATTTTCAATCCTCGCTGAAAAGTCATTACACACCACTGAAACATCATTCCATGCCATAGGTACGAAAACACATTTTTGTCAGGATTTGAAAAATGACAGCTGTCACATTCATGTGGTGCTGTGAAGAAATGGATATGTTTAAAATTTGGGATCAAAATATTGAAAATTACCAATGTTATGTGCCTGTGTTTGTAAATTTCAATGTAGGCTTGTAACTTTGTTGTTTTTAAATATTTTTATGCCAACTTTTCAACATAACTTTCTTATGACACCACCTTATGAACAAAGGCAGATAAAATTTCAACTCCTGCCTGAAAGGTGGTGTCATGCAATGATCATAAAATCACCTTTTAGGATAAATTTGCCCAATGTCACAGTATTTGTTCATGAGGTGGGATCCCAAAATAGGCATGTTGAAACTGTGGGGCACAAATATTTAAAAATGGCCAAGTTATGCCATTAAGTTCAAATCCCCATTGAAATATATTAAATCGCATGCCTGATTTCCTAGTGTGTGGTCTAGCATTGCAAAGTGAAAATAGAAAGTTCTGTTAGTCAGACTGGTGTGCATTTATTGTGTTGGATTCGTGTTTTTCCCAACATTGTTTTGGTGCACGCTGTTTTGCTTGCACCATAGAATGCTATGTTGTATTTGTTAGCGACATTTTGACCCATGCCTCATATCTATATTGCTGTGGACATCTTCCGTCAACTTGACCAAGGTCTTTGTGGTTCGATACCCACTTCCGTAATCTCCAACAGGCTAACCTTGGAGACCCTAGGAAATTCTGGGCATCCATCGGCTTCCTACTTAACCCCCACTCCTACAAGGCTGCCCTGCAAATTTAACTCCCCAAATTGCCTTATTATGGATCCTCTAGAAGTGGCTAGGGCTTTTAATGACAAGTTCTCTGACCTATCCATGTATCAAAATAAACTACCTAAGTGCCAACCAAATGATTTGGTCCACCATCCAACCCCCCCGCCTACCTCAGATGGGCCAACCACCTAACCCCAGATTCCCACTTTCTCCTTCAAATCTCTCTCAAGAGCTGACACAACTAAGCTCCTCAACAGCCTTCCAAACCACAGATCTCCTGATTCTGATTGTCTATCCTCGGTCTTCCTTACGCTCATCTCCCCAGCCATCATTGAACCACTCACTTGTATCTTTAACCTCACCCTCTCCTTATCCTCCTCCATGCCTGAGCCCTGGAAGCATGGGTGTAATTATAGGGGGGGATGGGGGGCACAAGTCCCCCCCAACTTTCAGCTTCACCTGATTTTATGCCATTTGTACCCCCCCCCCCAACATTTTATTTAATTTAAATCAGACGTTACTACTAGCCAGGGCAGCACAGCAACATCACGCTGCTTGCCTTTCAGGAAAATATCTGCTGCTAGCCTGGAGGATTCTGTCTTTTGTTTTCAGCAATGCCGCTTCCTGTCACAGCAAGAATGAAACAAGAGGAACCGGCTGGTGCAAAGTAGACTGCATGTTCTCCTGACTTGCGCCAACCAGGAAGTAGCACCAGCCAGTAAAAATAAACTAACCTTCCTCCTAGCCAATCACAGTCTGAGGAGGAGCTGGCATGGGAGACTGACTGCTGAGGCATGCTGTGAGTACTTTTGTGAGGAGATAGTAGTGGACTGAGTGTCATCTCAACCGTCGAGCTGAGTGACCTGTGAAATAAACAAAAAACATCAACCTGACCCAAAATCTATTGACTGGGGTGCTGACTGCCTGCCAGGATGGAGAAACTCATCATCATGTGTGTGGTGCTTTCTTGAGCTTCTCCATTCAGGCTAGCAGCACTGATTGGTTGTCCACGCGCCTTGGACTGTCTGGGAACTGAGAGGGAGACAGTCAATTCGGGCCTATTCTGCTTCTAGGAGGAGGCTAGCAGAAGCAACAGTGATCAATCTGTCAGTAGTCCACCAGAAGGGACTAGTCGTGAGTCTTGGGACTGTCATCACGTCTGGTGGGAGAGGGAGACAGTGTTCAGTACAGGGGCCTCTGGGGCGTCTGCGATGTGAGTCTGCGTGTGTGAGAAATGGGAGTCGATGACAAAACACTGTCGTATTCTTCTACAGACTGCTTGAGGCAGGAATCCACCTGGAAACTGTATCTCCTATGTGAAAATATTTTACAAAATGATTTTGTAGTCACAGGTCCAGAGGTATTTAAGGAGTGTGACTTAGGCAGGCCACATTTGATATTGGATGCGATTACAACCCCCAGTCCACACCAGATCCGACATTGACTAGGCAGGCCACTTTGACTGGATGCAATTATGAAAATTGCTTATAATATTTCTTAGAACATCTTTAAACACCCAGCATAACCCCAGCCACACCAGATCTCATCCGAGTAAAGGTGGAGATTCTAAGGGCCTGAGATCCAATCTGTGTCCTTTTCAGATTTTACCCAGCCTGGTCCAAGTCACTCGGCTCATGCATTTTGCTGCTTTTGGAAAGTCTGTGCTGGTTGGAGGGTTTAAATGTTTGTGGGTCTGACCAGCGAAATGCTGCTCACTTGGGGGCAATGATTCCCTACATAAATACATCTGCTGCTGACAATGTGTCACCAGGCAACTCTTGTGAAGCTGGCTAGCAGGCCGTAGAGTGGTACAGATGGACAATAATAAATTTGGTCAGCCCATTTCTGGTGGGACTGGACGGGGAGCGCATATGCCTCCTGTGGTGATGCAAGGCAATCAGGCATTGGCAGAAAAGAAGGGTGTGTGTGTGGGTTCTTGCAAAAACCAGTTACACTACCAAAGCCACAAGTTACAGTAGCAGGCTGGGAGTAGAACAAGGTGGTCTCTGAGGAGCAGGGACAGGTATGGTGGCTGCATTGTGGTGTTAAACTCAGTCACATGGAAATGGTGAACTTGTTATAGTTAATTGGAGTGGTCCGAACGGATGAGTGGTGCTTCATGCAGATGCGTGTGATAGGCTGCATGGCAGCTATTGCACATGCACCTCAGGGAGCCCCCTTCTTGGTTTTGAAGGTTGTGTTTTTTTGGCTCCTGACTTCTATGAAACTTGCTTGTACAGCTGCCCACTGAGTCCTAATTTTAGGGTGCCACAGACAGAAGCTGCACCCACCGATGTGTGGGCAGACAAGTTCCAGACAGATCATTGTATGCAGCAGTGTGAGTGGGGCATGGGAAGATGGCAGCATTCTGAAAGGTCTTTGGTGCACATTTGAAGTTTACCATTTTGGAAACACAGTGTGTCCCGCAGTACACATGCGCAAGCCACTATGTTGTGTATGGTTATCCCACATTACCAGGCAAAGCAGAATGGGGAATAATAATGATAATACTAATTTTAAAAAGTAGGGCATTTGTGGAGAATGTTGGACAGTGGGCATGTATTAGGTTACTTACGGTACTAGACACCCGTACATCAGCAATATATATGTGTATGTGAGAAGCACAGTATTGTAATATATTATGTTATAACAACCCACGGGTGCACCCATGAAGTTGTATTTTCACCCGGGGGTGTGTGGGGAGGGCGAAGAGTTCCCTCATACAGAAAAGTGTAATGAAATATATCAAAACATTGAAGGGATTTCAGTTATTGTAATTGCAACAATGCAATGCCACCGATACTAAAGGCAACTATTTAACAGTATACGCAGCACAAAGATAAGTGTAAACGGGCACATCAAATCCAATCTTTGTAAGAATAACGTGTAATAAATTGTGTTCTTGTTGATAATTTTTCTAATGCATTACTTTATTTTTAACCGCAATTGTGCAACTCTGTAGAGGATGTTAGACTTCACGCCTGTGCGATCGCAGCCCCAGCATAGTATGTGGAGTTTTCAGAAAAGCGCACAAGCCATCCAGTGTTCTCCACAAATGCAAGGTTATCGCAGGAAAATGTGAAAGACCCTAATAAATCTATAGTTGTGCTTCAAGCTAAACTTGGAGGGTACTGATGAATCTGTGACTGAGAGGGAGGCTCAGGCAGCCAGGGGATGACGGGAGGAATGACTGGTCTTTTTCCATATAACGTTTACATTTCAGTATGTACCACAGTACCCATGATCCAAAGCTGTTTGAGAGTGAGGTTGTCCCCCCCAACCTTGGCACCAAAATTACTCCCCTGCCTGGAAGACTGCACAGGTGATTCCCATTTTTAAAGCCAGGGACCCTCTATCTACAGACAACTATCATCCGATCTCCATCCTCCCCCACTTAAGTAAACTACTCAAGAAAGCTGTCTACCATCAACTTGCTGACTACATAGGCAAACACAACCTCCTGTGCAGCTAACAGCATGGCTTTTGAAAACACCACTCCACCACCTCTGCCCTCGCTCTTCTGACCAACCACATGCTCATTAATGTGGACCATGGTAATGCCACTGGAGCAGTCTTCATTGACCTCTCCAAGGCTTTTGACATGGTAAACTATGCCCTTCTCCTCTTCAAACTACATAGCCTTGGCTACTTTCAAGGGGTTACTACCTGATTCAAGAGCTATCTCACCATCTGCTCCGAATTTGTGTGTATTGGCACCACCCACTTCCCATCCTGCTCATCTCTATAGGTGTCCCCCAGGGCTCCATACTGGGCCCCTGCTAGTCTCTTTATTTATAAACTCCCCCCCCCAGATTGTCTCAGTTATCACTGTCTCCTCTATGCTGACAACCTCGTGCTCTTCCACAGAGATAAAACCTCAGACAATATTTCCTCAGTTCTCGTGCGGCCCATAACTGGTTCACAAATAACCTTCTTCTGGTTAATGCCAAAAAAACAAAATCTATGCTGTTTGGATCAAAGCCCTTCCTAGCTAAATACAAAATGAACCCCCTCTCAACATCGTGTCCCCTGATGGCCAAGCCCCTGAAGGTGTATGTACTTTCAAATACCTAGGAGTTATACTCGACCTCACCCTCTCCTTTTCTGAACACATCTATTCACTAGTTTGAAGGTTTCACCAACAATTCGGTGCTGCCTACAGATTCCGGCAATATTTCTCTCCAGAAGCCCAACTTGCCATTGTGCAGGGAAATCGACTCCCTACCCTGGACTACTGGTCCTCTATCTATGCCAGGACATCCGCCACCCTCATGGCCAAGCTCTCCTCTGCCTGTAACAGTGCCTGTCGTTTCGCCTTGCTGGCCCCTTTTACCACACACCACTGTGTCCTGTACAACTCGCTAGGGTGGCTCCCACTGCAAGGCTGTTTTGACCTAGCCCTGTGCTGCATGGCGGATTCCGCCATCCATATTGGCCAGGTATCTCCCCTTGCTCCATTCCTTGCTGTATGAACCTCATATCATAGCCTGCACTCAAACAGCATCCCCCCCTTGAATATCTCCAGGGTATCTACCAGCGTGGGTGGCAGAGCCTTATCTGTGACAGACCCTACACTGTGGAATAAACTGCCTGCCGAGCTCTGCTCCCTCGACACCCACTGCCAGTTCAAAACCAGTCTCAAAGACTGGCTCCTGATGACTTCCTGCTGCCACTGCTTCCATGGATAGTTCACTCACTTTCCTGATTGCACCCCACCAGGGAATGTGTATGTACATTAGGTCAAGAAGGAATCAATTAAGTTGGCCTGCTTGTGCACTTGAGCTTTAGTACCTATGTTTGTTAATCCTGCCTCTCACCCCTCTGCGCCACCCCCTCCCCCCTCCCTGCACCTATACTTTGCTATGCCTTATCCCTCTTTCTACTTATACTTAGACACCCTTGTTTGTCTCCTGTTGTAACTGCTGCTGCTAGAACTGTATGTTTATGCATAGCCTTACTTATTGTATTACCTAACTGATGTATGGTTTATGGAATCCTGTAATTTTTTATTGCTCTTCTATTTGCTATTCCCATGCACTATTGTATCCTTTATCTTGTTTTGTTTTTTGTTTTTGTCAACTGTTCCATGCTTTGTTCTTTGTTACATTAGTTCCTGTGCCCCAGTATGTGCCCTGGGTCATGCCTGAAAACAATCCCTGGGATCAGCCCACCTACCCAGTTACCAAAGTCATAAATAAATAAATGGGGTAAATAAATTATATCCATTTCTAAACCCATACTGTTCCGTACCTAAAAAACTATTTGTTTCTAAAAAATCTGATAATTTGTAGCATGCAATTTTCTCCAGAATCTTGGATAAAGTTGGCAAGGCTTATATGGGCCTATAGTTTGTCATTTCAGTTTTGTCTCTGGACTTGAAAATGGTTCAGGCCAATAACCGTGAACCTACAATAGCACGGTCGAACACCGTGCAAGCAAAACAGCATGGTATAAAACAGCATTTGGGAACAACAGCAAGAGAAATAACCTCTCAGTGCCAGAGTTCCCTGACAGCACACAGCAGGTAACACAGACTTAATGTTTTAATGAGGGGTGCTTTGCCCCCTACTTTCCTACTAAAGATAATCAACTTCGAGGGGGGCCCACACATGGGGAGGGGGACAAACTCTGTCAAGCAAGAGTCGTCCACGAGAGGAAAACAAAAAGTAAAGAGCAGTCACATGCAGCAAAACATACACAAAGAGTGCAGGGGTAGGACCTGAACCCCTTATGCTCCGCTCCGTACTGCCTTCCCGGACAGTGGCTCTACCTTGCGAGCCACAACATCAGCATGCCAACTCTGCTCCCACTTCCTTACTTCACCTGCATAACATGAGTGGATACAGTGACAGGTAAGTGCTGTACTGATCAGTGCTATTCTTCCCCTGTCGCTGTATTCCATTATGCTAGATTTGTTTTGCAGTTTTTACCACGTTTATATTCTTGTGCTCTTCTGTCCATATATGCTTGAAAATTGGGGTCACTAGTGCAGTCTTCCAACATATAGGGACCCTGTTTTAGCATAAGAACATATTGAGCATGAGGGTTATATGTCTAGCTAAATAATTTTCCTCCATTTTAGCAATTTGGAATGTAGCCCATTAGTCCCAGCTCCTTTGTTAGCATTTATATTTTTCAAACGTTTGACTACTTCTTTTTCAGTTTTGATTTTGAAACTAAATTTGCAAGCCTACTCTCTGTCATCTGTATTAGATTTATGACATTTTTGCAAGAATTCACTTATCTTGAGAAACTGAAATATTTGTGAAACATTCATTTAGCTCTCTTGCAACTTCCTCATCTTTGTACAACTTTGTATCCCCTACTTTTTATGCTACCAATACTGTCTTTTATTTTTGGTTTTAGGAAATCCTGACAGTATTTCCAGAATGACCTAAGGTTATTAACAATCTCTGTTTGCTTTTTTTATTACAGCAATCCTGCTTTGCCTTTTTTATAACTTTGTTAACTGTATTTCTTTGATGTCTATAATTATTATATTCAGAGTCCAATTTTGCTTCCTGATATTTGTTCCAGCATTTATTTCGCACTCTCATTAATTTTAACAGTTTTGTATCCATCCATGGACTCAGTTTTCTTTTAAATCTTCATCCTTTAATGGGAGCGTGCTTGTTTATTGTATCTCCTAATTTAGTATAAAAATATTCACAGCATTATCAATGTCCAACGTTCCATCTAAGTCTGACCAATCAAGATTTTTTAGATTATTTAAGAGCTCATCCTCATTAAAGTTCCTGAAAGACTTTCTTTCTTGGATTTTTTTATTTTACTGCTTTTGTTTCCTTTTTCCTAATAACATAGACAGGACAATGGTCTGATACACTATCCAAAGTCACAACAGCAGTTGATATGGGATTAGGCTTATTTGTAAGAATCCAATCTATCAAAGATATTTTCTTATTTTGGAATTTGGTCAGGTGACATCATTAACTAGAGGCCAGATATTCAGAACTTTGCCCTGGGGCTAAATTAGCACTGTCCGGTGGGCAAACTTAGCCCAGAGCACAAAGCAAGCCAAATTCAAAAGGAATAGCCTGGGGCAAACAACTTCTGAATATAGCATGCGAATGAGGCCGGGCAAACTGGGCTGGGAGTGCAGGGTAAACTTAGCCCTGGAATAAGACAGCTCTGAATATGGCAACCAGGAAGAGCAAACCAAAACAGCAAAACAGTGCACAGTGATGTGAAGGTAGGTAGAGGTGAACTATGTGGCCAATGTGTGTGCCAACAAATGCATGGACCTAGTACAGCTGCAGGCAGCAGCGTATGTGAAAGTACAGTGTTCAAAACTGTAAAATATTCCCCCAAACTGTTTGCGCAGCCCTAATATGTTTGCACTGGTTTAGCACAGGGCTAAACTATTAGCCCAGTGCAAACACGTTTGCCTGGCGCTAAACTTTGCCATATTCAAAACTGACATGCAAATGAGCCTACTTACGTAGTTTCTGGGCAAACATCCAGATTAGCATCTCATTATGCCCTGATTTGCATGCTGTTTGCGCTGGGCTAATGGTTTAGCCCTGCGTTAAACCTGCACAATCATGTTAGCGCTGTGCAAACAGCTTGGGGAATATTATACAGTTTCGAACACTACTTCCACACATGTGCTGCTGCCTGCAGTTGTACTGGGATAACACAGCATAGGCACAGATGGTGGTGGTGCTGCATGCAACTGTCACACTGCAGGTCATGCTACAGTGCACAGCAGACACTACAGTAGCAAGGCAGCCAGTAGTGTGTGGACACAGCAATGCCTAAGGTGTGTAGGGCAGTGATGATGACTGCACTATACTCAGTGAGAGGCCCAACCTGCAGATGTTTGCTGACAGTGGACATTACTTTTACACTGTTGTGTGACCCACAGATGCTGCGCTTCGGGTATGGGATGCTCACAGTGACATACACATGCCCGGCTTTGTGTGCTGTGGCAGTTGTACAGCTGTGCGGTATGTGGCCAGGGGGGCATATATTATCAGAAAGGCACACTGGTGTTGGGGTATGCCCAATATACTGGTCCATGTGCACTGCATGATGTGTCCCAGCCTTGTGACCACACCTGGTCTATGGCACAGCCTGGCCACCCATACACTCTCCCCTCAACATCCTCCATGCCCACAGTGCTGCATGAGTGTGTGCTGGCATCTGTTGATGTCCACAGGTGTGTGCTGTATGGCCACACTGCCATGCTGTCCACTGGTGACAGGGTCACCATTTACTGCCTGGCATGACTGGGACTGGTGGCAGATGATGGAATCATGTGATGCCACCAGTTAGCAGCATGCTTCCTCTATGTTTGGCTTTTTCTACGTGTCATATTTATTTGTTAGGGTCATGCAAAACCCATGCAACCACCGCACAAAGCCATAGTGTCATGCAAAGCTGATTACCTAGGGTTAAGACAAGCTTTTCCTTAGCCGTAATGTGCACCATGCTGTGTCACATTCAGTCAGGCAAAACCACTTTGCATGGTGCTAATTGCTGAATATAGCATTGCTCTTGTATTCATGTCAGTTTGCCCCTTGCATTCATTATGATTTTGCCCAGCGCTAATGCAGTTTACCTGTGCTATTTGGCCTTTTGAAAATAGAAGACCCACGCTAATCCCGCACTAAACCTGCACAAATGGGTTTGCCCAGCACAAAGTTTTGAATATCTGGCCCTAAGTGTGCTAAGTTATATTAAGATAACTTATTGCAAATGTTGTTTTTATTCTCAATGACTAGCCAATCTAAGTTAAAATCACCCAATATAATACGTTCCTTATAGCACATATGAACCTCCATTAATTTATTCAAGATAGTCAAATTGTCTAAAGCATTTTTTTTTCAGTAGATACACGCAGGATACAAGAAGTTGGGTCCTTAACAATCCCCTCCCCCCAGCATCAGTTTCAGCATTATGAAATAAACAATACCATTGAAATAACCACCTTCTATAAGTTCACAACTGAAATGGTCCTTTTCGCAAATTACAATACCACCCCTTGTTGTACCCTTCCAAATTAATACCTTTAAAATGGTTTTCAACCAAGACTCACTAAAATCTGAAAGGTCATAATTTTCTGCTTTAATACTTCTAACACTTAAGTGGCAAATTGTTAGGCCTTTACATTTCTGTACTCTTAATGAATTTCCAGGTCTGGGATTACTTTCAATGTCACCAGCTAAAAGTAATAAAATAATCCAAAAAAAGCTTTCCATTTCCTTTTTCCTCTTTTAGTGTCTTCCCCTTCCTCCTGTGCCACGGTGAGACATAACATGTTGGTTTATAAATTTAGTGATGTCCCATTTGTCACTTAAAATGGCAGTCTTAACAAAACCTTTTAAAATCTAAATGCATATTTTCTCCCTATTTATTTATTTATTTATTTTTACCATCTCGGGTATTACATCACTTTCATTTGCATTTGTGCCTTTTCTAGTTAAATCATTTACATTTCCCATGTGTAAAGATCTTCCTTAAGGTTAGGAAGTTCTCCTGGATCCTTGGATCCTACCAGGTCATAATGTCATACGACATTATAGCTAACTCATAATTGTGCTGTCTAGGACACGGTATTGTACTCATTCGCACACTCCCAGGCAGAGGATAAGACCTCTACTGGGACTGGGTTCTGCTGACCAGCTGCCACGGCTCACTGGACAGAGCCACAGCAGCAGGAACCCAGGCACTGTGTCTGGGACAGGGTTTGATTGTTGGTCCCAGAAATTAATATTTTTTTTCAGTCTTTGTGTGCTCCCCGTGTAGGACCCCCTTCCCCTGGAGTTAAAAATCGTTAGTAGCAGGGTGTGGGGGTGGAGCCCCCCACAGAAAAAAGAGATATGCCACATGGCATAAATTGCATTGTATTGGCAGCGCAATTTAGCCATGTAGCATAATGTCTTGTGACATTATGACCCCGTGCCCTCCTGGATAGAGTGGCCTGGAATGGAACAAGACTGCCGTGGGGAGATAACGCAAACTGATGCCTTTTCTAGGCATTTGGCTAATATCTTTGAATCTTGAAATCTATGTCTAACAATTTAAATAGTTCTTCAATTTTGTAACAAGGTACTATCCTATTTTTTGAACAAAAACATTAAAGATACAGATGTCATGGAAAGGCATAGAGTCTAGTCCATCAATAACTCATTATGAAGATTTATCAATGCAGGACATTAAGCCTCTGAGAAGGACTTATATAATTCCATGGGTAAATCATCTTCTCCTGGGACAGTATTGGGTTTTAAATCCTCAATGGCCTCACTTATTTCAACTGCATTCATTGGCAGAATAAGATTTTTTAACACCAATTCTGGTAACTGTGGGATATGAATTTGTTGCAGAAAGGGATCAGAGTCCATCTGCTGTGAATTACCAAAAACTCAGAGACACATATTTCTGCAGTCTTAACCAGGTCTGCTTCAGAAGAATACATTGCCCACTGCGAGTGCTGCAAACAAGAAAATAAACTATTCTCTACTTTATTCTAACAGGCCTTAAAGGTGTCAAATGTCTTTTTGGAGCCTTCCTTACCAAACTGAAGTTCATTAGTCAGAGCGGTTTCCCTATCATATATTGTAACTGTTTAATTTTGCCCTTCATGCATCTGATTTGGTCAGTAAAGTGACCTGGAAAACATTGTGACTCATATATTAGCGTTTGTAAGTGGAAATGTAGGGACAAACACATTTTATACTCCTCATTCACCATAACCTTTGATCTTTTCTGGAAAAACTTCTTATAATCTGTTTTTGGAATCTTCCCACCAGTTGGATGTAGAATCATAGGCACAGACCGCTGATAGTCTGGCATGCCTTAAGTCCCCAAGTGGGCTTTGACCTGTTCATCTTCTAGAACTGAGGCATTCAATCACTGGGACACTTTTCCCCTCATCCCTGAGAGACCTTAGGAGCAGGTACATTGTAATGCCAATTGGTATGAGGAGTCAACAGCTATGGACTCAGCCTTAGTCACCTGAGCAGAATCAGGAACAAAAACATAATCAATTCAAGTAGCCAGGGAGCCCCTGGTATACATAAATCCCTGTTGCGTATATATATATATATATATATATATATATATATATATATATATATTATAGTGGCACGGTAGTGCCACTATAGTTAGGGTTGAGGAGCCATTTCTCTGTTAAACCCCAAAACTTTACACCTTAATAACTTTGCAACCGTTTGATGGATTTGGCTGAAATTTGGAATTCACAATCAAAAACCATAGGTGTTAGAATCTGACAAGTTTCGTACTGGTTGGATATACAGCTGTGGAGTTATTAAGCATGATCTGTGCACACGTTTACGCTTTTTCTGGAATTCTACGGTCGCGCCTACAGGTTGTATGGTTTGCGCGACCAGCCCAAAATCTTCAGGGAACATGCAGCCAGGGTTCCTGATGTGCCTTTTCAAGATTTGGTGAAAAAATATTAAACGGTTCAAAAGTTATTCAAAAAACAGTTTCCCATTATAAGTCAATGGGAAAAGTTAACAAAAAGTTCGACAGTGTCGCAAATGCATTTTTACTTTCGCAAATGGGCCTGTTACTTTTGCAAATCTGCCATTTTGTTTTCAGTTGGTGATCAGAAAAATGGTTGGCATTTCAATTTGGGACCCTCTAGCAACCTAATTCTTTTTGTATTCACCTAGTCAGGCCCTGAGGATGCTTGCCATGTCTTTATTTTGTGGTAAAACACCCCAGAAATATGTTTTTCAAATTTCTGGGAAAAGTACTTTAGCAAATTACTTTTGTGCTCACGAAAGTGTCGAACTTTTTTGCGAAAGCTTTCGCAAATTGCGACAGTAATTTTCTAGTCTGTGGGAAAATGACAGCAATTCTTTGGCACTGCACTGCAAAAGAACCGTTGGGAGTTTTGGGCTGAAATTTGGAGAGATCACAGCCGACATCTCACAGATATGCCTTTCAGTGTTGTATTGAAGAAATATTACATGGCAGCAAAGTTACAGTACTCCAAAGTTGATGGTTTTTCCCATAGGATAACATTACAGTGCCCGAAGCATTACAGGAATGCTTTGGCACCCTGCTGCAAAATAACAGTTTGGTCTTTTTTCCTGAAATTTGGAGGGAAGACAGCCAACAGCCCACAGATGTGCCTTTCAGTGGTTTGGTGGAAAAATATTAGTGGGAGAAAAAGTTATGGTACTCCAAACTTCTCTTTTTTCCCCATAGGATAACATTACGGCGTTCGACGCGCCTTTCAGGGCCCGTATCTCGGAAACGGTGCGAGATACAGACTTTCATCGGAAAAATGCTAAGTACAAAATTAGCCAGGACAGTTGTAAATCATATGACTTTTAAATTTTTTTTCTACGTCGTACGGTTCCTGAGATATAACGTATTTAGTATTCCAAGTTCTCATTTTCTGCTCCGATACTCATTATTATGCATACATTATTTGTACTCACTGTGTTTCTCTATGCAGGTTTTGGGGAAAACCAGCCTGTGCGCTTACATTACTGTTACTGTTGCCCTTTCCGCTTGCGGTTCTGTACCGTTCACTTACTGTTGACGTCTGTGCCACCATGTGTGTTATCCTTTGCTTTCATTTCCGCTTGCGTTTGTGTTATTTTTTGCCATTTCTGTCTACAGTACTGTTTATCTTTCTGTTTCACTTTGAGTCACCATGCCCATTGACATTTCCATTTGCAGGCACCATGTTACTATGTGACAACACATCACGTGGCACACCGTTCCCATCTACGCCACCATGTGCATTACCCTTTCTGCTCTCATTCGCGCTGTGTTACCATGTGCACCACTGTTAGCACTTCTGTTTTCATTGCTGTTCCTGTTACTATACCACAAGACATCATGTGGCGGGATCACGGGGCCCAAAGGGCCCCATGCTCCCGCCGCCGCATTACATTCACTATTTCTTGTTATCATTCTCAAAAAGAAGGGAGATTAGAGGCAAAAAACTCCATTCAATGCATTAGTTAGGGTTGTTCCACAGTGACAAAAGTGAGGAAATTCACTGTTAGGGTTGAAAACCACCCTTGGACCCCACCCACCCCAACCGGCACTGGGGTGTGCATTGGATCATGGGTCTTAACTCTCACCCCATTCTCCTATACTTCTGCTGCTTTACACATGTCATGGGGTGAGAGTTAGGGCTGACGATCCCAATGTGCACCTCAATGCCAGTTGGGGTGGGGGGGTCCAAGGTGGTTTTCAACCCAACAATGAATTTCTCACTTTTGTCGCTGTGGAACAACCCTAACTAATGCATTAAACGGAGTTTTTGCCTCTAATATATATATATATATATATATATATATATATATATATATATATACACACACATATATATAGAGAGAGGTGATAGGCATCTTTGAGGCCTGCAGTTCCCATCATGTCTGACAGTAGAGATGTATCACGGTACTTTGTTTTTTCAGTGGCTGGTTCTAGTAGTTTGCATAAGATGGCAGTTAAAATCCCCACCCAACACAATTGTTTTTGATGTAAATAAAAATGTCTGGATCTCTCTGAGAATCTCAATTTGAGGTCATGTCGTATGAGTGGCATAAATACAAAAAATTCTAAAGTGTTAGATTCCACGGTAGGCATTAATCATTAAGGCTCTTCTAGGATGAATTTCTATTAGTTTAGTAATGTTCCAATTCTACCCTCTGAACAATATGCCCACCCCATCACATATGTCTCCCCAACAGAAGTACCAATTTTCCAGTAAGCTTTTGTGCAATTTAGCTCATGCCTTATTTTCAGATTTGTATCCTGAATCATAAAGATATCCCCTGGTAACTGTTGAATTGGAAGAAAAGTAGCAATACACCTTTTCTGTGACTTAAAGCTATTTGCATTAAAAGTCACAGTTGTTGTAAAAATATCCATAATGAACAGTAAGATTATAAGAAAATGATACAACCACATTATAAAGAATTCTCCCTCACCCTTCTAGTACTACCCCTCTTTGTTTCTGGAGGAGGCTTTAGATAGGAAGTGATGTGAGTGAAGAGACATCCAAGTCATCCCCCCACATTTTTTTCCTGTAGTACAGTAAACCTATTTGTCACTAGCATTTTGGTGACCTTAGTGGGTGATTCCAGGTGGTCAAGGTGCCAGCATAAGGGTGTCATAAATCAGAGCAATGGCGAGAGGGTGAAACAGTAAGGGCACCCTCACAATCAGAGCACCTTTGGAACAGGGTGCTCAGTGCCCTGGAGTACAATGCAGCACCTGCAGGTAGTGCTAAATGCCCTGCTGCCCCCTACCAGTACTGGTCATATGGGCAACGCTACACCCTGTTGGGGTTATGTTGTCCCTGCCCGCTGCTACCATGGTCAGCCGCACGTTCGGGGGGGGGCACCTTGCAAGATGGGCCATTGCTTGTGTATTGCCCCTGGCCATGGTGCAGTCAGCACTACTGTTGGTGGCCATCGGTCTTGGGCACAGCAGTGCCGTGGCACTGGGAATGTGGGACAGGGGGCCATGCTATGTGGTCATGTACAAGGCAAACTGGTCCCATGTGCCATGGTTCAATGGGGGGTATTGTCCCATGCACACCGGGCACAGTGGTGCCCATCTGTGTTGATGCACTTCTTGTGGTCATGTAGGTATTCAGTGGGTGGCTCAGTGAGTGTGCAGTATGTGGCACTGCCCAGCTGCTCAGTGTTGACTGGCACTCCCGGTCCCATGCGGCTCTGAGGTCCAGAGCTGAACCTGCCAGCAATGTCCCACTGGCACTCTGATTTACAGCACCCTGATGCCAATGCTCTGACCACCCAGAACCTTTGGGGGGTTTATGCTATGCCATGCCCTCTATTTTTCCTGGTTACCTGTTTCATCTGTTTGCATCTATAGGGACAGGAAGAGTGACAGGCCGGGGGGGGTGAGGTGCATGTTCTGACTGGGGTTAATTGCCTCTATAGGTGTCACCTATCTGCCAGGTTAGTGGGTAAGTCAAGTAGGGGAGGTTGTCCTCTCATGCTTTGGGGACTGAGGTATGTCTTCCACAGGTGTGGATGATGGGCTTAGGGCAGGACCAATAACAAGTTGAGTAATAGATGCTAGAGGTACAATCTAGTTTATGATATCAGAGGCAATTGTGGGTTCTCCAGGGACATTATTTCTCATCTGCTGAGCTGGAAAGGACCTGTTAGCAGATACAGCAGCTTTCTTTGCAGACCAAGATTGCTGGGCTTCACCAATCAGGTGGTCTTGGTCCATGCTGTCTTTCCTGGTGTGGGGAGCCCAGGGACAATTCCTATAAGAGTGCCCCTTTTCATCACATAAATCACACCCAAATGGGTTAGGGTAACTACTGTAGAACTGTTGTGGCCATAATATAAGCAAAGGCCACATCGCTGCTTGTCACATATGCTGCTGTCATGTGCTGAAATCCCACATCTATGGCAGAATCGAGGCTGACCATGGTAAAAACACAACTCTCTGTCACAGCATAGAAAAAAATCTGTTAGGCAAATGAATCAGCTTTTTGTTCCCATTCTTCCACCCCCTGTCCATGCTCTGTCTGTTATCTAAAACACGTGAGGGAATATCCAGGACCTCACATTTCTGCTTTAACCACAATTGAATATCTGTTACACTAACTCCCTCATTGCAAAATAAGAGTGCCACTGTTTTAACAACTGGCTTCGTGAGATGTATGGCAGCAAAAGGAGACCATAGAGGAGTGTTTTTAGAGAGGAGCAGTGTGCCCAAAACTTGCCCAGAGCTTTCACTTGCTGAAGCTGATGCCATAGGTCTCCTCACCTGAGTTGTGTATGAAGGCATGAAGGTCTGAAGCAGCAAAGTTCATGGATGCTTTCAGTAAGGTGTAAATCACATATGTCCTGACTGCGGCATTTTCAAGGCTCCCTATATATCTGAGGCATGCCACATTCCACCTCTGATCTGGCTCAGAATGTGCAGTAAACAGCTCTGAATTTTTTGTTTTTGAGGGGTGGGATTATTTTCAGCAATACTAGGAAAAGTCCCTGGTATCCCTGTCTTCCCTTGTCTGGGATGACATGGGGCAAAGGTGGCAATGCATTAGTGTAAATGCTTCTTCAGTCTTGTGCATTCTGTTTCAAAACCAGCACCCCAGATGGACCAGGAGTGGGGCTCTCAATAAGAACAGGTTCTGGAGCTGATACCAGTAGTTTTCCTTTGGAGCTAAACTCTGAGGCAGCAGGATCAGAATGAGAGTCGGTAACAGACCAGTGAGCAGAGGTAGTGACTGGTTGTAAGTAAAAGTAAGTAAGATTTTTTTTTATCTTGCACCCCATCCCAGAGGCTCTGGCAACTGTAATGGTAGGAAGTAGTTTAAAATAAATAAAATACATCAAATACGAAAACATATGTCAAACAAATGCAACAGATGAACACCAATACATAAGTAAAATCCTTATTTAAGGTAAAATAATTCAGCAGTCTGTTATTTCAAGGATTCATTTTTTATTTATTTATTTATTTATTTATTGAAATGTTTCACGAAGTAGCTCATCTCCCTATGTGACCTGGGGGGAAGGGGTACAATATGAATGAGACATTAAACATTTAAGTTACACGATCAACATTAAGATACAGTTGTAAGGCAGGTGTTACAAACAGTGTTACAACAGTGTTGCACATAATATGTAGAAAGAGTGGCAGGTTATTAATTAAACAAGTGCTTACGTGAAAGAAAAGGGGGAAGGGGAGGGAGGAGTGAGGTGGGGGAGGGGGAGGAGTCGTGTTCATAAGCAATTAACAAATGCCTCTCTAATAAAATGGTCTTTTGCACCACTTGAACACCTTCACCAGTGGGGCCTCCCTCAGAGATTTTGGAAGCAAGTTCCACAGGGCCTGGCCCACCATCTCAAATAATTGTTCTCCAGAGGTCTTCATCTGGGCCCTGGGCACCACCAGGAGGCCTTTGGTGGAGGAGTGGAGTGAGCGCACAGGGCAGACAGAAGTCAAGAGGTCACTAAGGTAGCCAAGGTCCAATTCCTATAGGGCCTTATAAGTGAGCAAGCCCACCCTGAAGGTGACTATCCATCTCACCAGCAGCCAGTGCAGATCACACAGGACTGGGGTCACATGACATGAACTCGGAAGGCCCATCAGCACCCTGGCCACTATGTTCTGCACTAGCTGCAGGTGACAGAGAACCACTCCAATGATCCCAAGGTACAGAGCACTGCAGTACTTGAGTCTAGGTACTAATGAGGGCAGGTCATCAGGCGGAATTAAGGCATTGATCCAGGTGATACTGCTCTGGTGGCAAAAAACACTCTGGATGATGGCTGACACATGAGCCTAAAATATCAATCCATCAACAAGGGTAATGCCCAGATTTTTCCCCTTGGTATATGTAGCCAGAGGGACATAGCCAAGGAATAACCCTGTTCCCATCAAGGTGGCAACCACATCCCGCTGGTGACAGGCACAATCACTAGCACCTCCATTTCAGAAATAAATAAGTGGCTACCATATCTTGGACTTGTGCTGGTTTTTGTGACTGTGCAAGTATTGAACTTTCCGTTTATCCAGCCCTAAAGTAAAGATTTACACTATAGTTGCCTGAAAGGGGACCCACCTAAAACACTTCTTGCTGGGGATTGAGTCCCAGCCAGCTAGAGGACATCCAGTGGCCAGACACTTATTAAGCACCTCCATGGCATCACATGGCTGGGGTGAAAATGACATATATAGCTGGGTGTCATCTGCATAACAGTGAAATTCCAAGCTCTACTATCTAATGATCTCACCCAGGGGAAGCACATACACTGTGAACAATATAGGTGACAGGATCGAACCCTGGGAATCTCCACATGGCAGGGCTTCAGGCAGGAGAAGAAAGTCCCCATCACTATTTTCTGTTTCCTGCCTGTGAGAAAGGACTCAAACCAGTTGATAATAGTACAGGTGAGTCCACAGAGCTCCCCTATGCGATCCTGTAACACTACATGGTCCAGAGTGTCAAGTGCTGAGAAGAGACAGAGGAGGAGAAGTACTGACCATTCCCCTCCATCCCTTACCCTGAGGAGATCATTTTGCACCCTGACTAACGTTGTTTTGGTGCTATGCCTGGACCCAAACCCAGACTGGAAGGGTTCACAGATGTCATAGGTTGCAAGGTGTTCCTCGAGCTGCAGAGCCACTACTTTCTCAATAACCTTAACCAAAAATGGGAGATTAAAGATTGGTCCATAATTCGCCAAGAAGTCAGGGTCGAGATATGGTTTCTTTAGGAGGGACCTCGCCAGTGACTCTTTCAGGGTACTGGGGAAAGTCCCCCTGACAGCAAGCACTGGACAATTTCGGCAAACACTGGACCAACAGATTTAACACATCCCATTAAGAGATAGGTCAGGCCAGGGTCCAGTTCACAGTACATGGGCCACAGCTTCAAAATCACTTTGCATACCACTGTCTCCTCCACTGGCCTAAACTCACCCCAGACAATATGAAGGCCTCTGGAAATGAATGACTCACCACTGCAGGGCTACAACAATCCAACTGGAGAAATTCCAGCCCTAATGGAAGACACCTTGCCAGAGAAGAACAGAGGGAACTCCTTGTACTGAGCAACTGAAGCTGCTCTTTTTGACTGCAGACAAGCAGGATAGAGTAGCCTGTCAACAGTACAAAAAAGCAGAGTCAGTCTGTTCCTCCCTGCAGCAATCTCCCTGTAGAGGAACACTGCCTTCTTATGGTTGATTGCCCTTTGATTTCCACCGTAGTGAATTCTCAAAGCCAATCTGTCCTCATCAGACTGAGACTTCTGCCAACAGTGCTCCAACTTCCAGCCCCTGATCTTCATCTCTTTTAGAGCCCCATCAAACCATGGCGGTCTCAAGTGAGAAGACCTGGGTCATATACGGATCAGTGCAACAGAGTCGAGTGCCTTGGATATGGTACTATGTTGCCATATGTTGCCACTGCCTCACCCATACCTGTTGTAGAAGCAACACTCACACCAGATAGATCCAGTACCACCATCAGTCCCTCTGGGGACAATCCCTTCAAAGGGAAGTAGCAGGCCATCTCTACAGGAGAAGGACTAATCGGGGGGGGGCAGAATTAGAACTTTACCAGCAGTGATCCAACCACATGACTGGATCAATCTTGAGATCATTGACCTCAAGCTCTAGTAAGAACACTAGATCCATAGCATGACCATGGCTGTGGGTCACAGAAGCAACAGCTTGTGCAAGGCCCAGTGAAGTCACTGACTGGAGGAAGTCATGACCAAAAGGCAAGAGTCCACCATCAATCCAGGCATTGATGTCACCCAGAACTAACCATCTGTGTGATTCCAACTCCTTCTGAGTGACGAAGTCTGCAACTTCGTGCACAAATTATCCCTTTCGTCCCAGAGGCCGGTATATGAGAAGGATTCTGCAGCCTGCACCTGGACATCCGCACATGGCCATGCATTCAAACAATGAAGTGGAACTCACTGGGTATACTGTATCCCTGTTTAGTTTCCCAGGTTCCCCACACTGTAGTCCCACTGTGACCTCACCTGTTGTGGTGTTCATGGCTGGCAGTGCTGTTGTAGATTGTCTTTCCCCTGTGCTGCAGGCTGTTCAGGAGGTACAGGACATGGGGCATTTCACTGGTATCTGATTTTTGGGGGAATTTGTTGGTGCTGTTTGCCTCAACAGCACAGTCTGGCTCCAAAAAAGATTGCTTCATAGTAGACGGGGGAACAGTGGCTCCTCAATCATTTGCACAATTGGGAACTGTTTTGGAAAAGAAATATGCAGTCCCGATGTCCTCTGTAGTGTAGCTTCTGGAGCAGTTGGTCATTTTTTGATGTGCCTGCTAGGTGAAGTTCAGAGACCGCTTCTCATGTCAGTTGGAGCCACCAGGGGAGCATCTGCATGCATCTCAGTTGCAGTAGGAGTTGGACCTGGCAACCATGATACTTGGTCTTGAGCTTTGATCCATGTAGCTGCCAACAGGACTGATTCCACCAACCAACCTCTTGGTGTCAGCATTGCTGGTGGAGTTGAGGTGGCCAGCTCCTAGTGAACTTCAGGAGCTCATCTGTTGTGGGTCTGCTGATAGCATATCTGTGGTTTGGACTGACTTCACCAGGTCATCCGAGTCCCCTGGTACTGAGTTCATGTTACTACTACCATCTGGAGTTTCAGCCACATTCTCTGAGTCGGCAGAAAGATGTGTATCTTCTTCTGCCAACAATTTCAGTAGCACAGATTTCCTTTTGGTCATACAGGACAGCAGAAAATGTTCTGCAAGTAGATCTGATTCAGGTGTTTCAGGATTCTTTTTAGTTTGGTCCACACCTGACATTCAAAGTTTAGCATCAATCCATTCAAAAATCACTGTCTGGTTAGACGTAGCTTCTTTCCAAAGCATTTACACTTGTACTTCATCAGAAGGCAACACTGCTGAAGGCACAGCAATTTCCATAGGAGTCTCAGAATCAGCTGTATCGGGGCTGCAATTCCACCACCTTTTTCACCTCCACCTCCAGGGTCAATCATCTTGCTGCTAGCAAGACAGCCACAGCACCCACCTCTGAAGAGTAGAGGATTTCTTTTTTATATTTGATAATGCAAAGGAAGGGGATACAAGACCAGAAAATTTAAATAAATAAAAAACAAATTTAATAAATAAAAGGAGAATAACAATTCACGAGATTAAAAACAAAAAAATAAAAAGAGCTTAAAATACCTAATGAGCAAATAATGTGAACAACAAAGTAAATATACAATGATAATACCAGTGGTCCCCACAATTATCTGGTTATTGATCTAAGTCATTAAACTTCAATTAATCAATAGAGGTGGAAACTTGCTGTATACCATCTAGGGCAGTTTGTGAATCCAAAAGAAATAAGCCCACAAAACTGAAAGCTGTTTCCCAGAAACAGTTTTCCTGTCTAATATATATATATATATATATATATACATCTTCATTGATCCCTCCACCATGAGTACTATCAAATTATATGGTATCCTTAGTTGTTGTAGCACCAGTTTGCACCTGGACTGCCACAAATAAAATTTAAGACAGGCCAGCTGCAGAAATTCAGAATACACATAAGGAGCCAGAAGAACTGTGGATCACCCTGGAAACAGGAAATGGGACAGCCATATGAACTGGGGTTGTCTACAGGCCTGCAGACCAAGGGGAGAACATAGACACATTACTGTTAGAAGATATACAAAACATGACAGCTAAGAGGGAGGTTCTGATAATGGAGACTTCAACATGCCAGATACAGATTGGTCAATACCAGCAGGAACATCTGCCAGAACTAGACACATAGTGGATTCCCTGCAGGGGGGGCCTCAAACAACTGGTACAACAACCCAAAAGAGACTGGGCTATCCTAGATCTAGTACTGACTAACAGGGAAAGGATCACAGATCTCCAGGTAGAAGGTCACCTGGGGGCCAGTGACCATCACATGGTATGGTTCAATTTGGCCACTAGATCGAAACCATCCCATTCCAAGGCAAATATATGGGACTTCAGAGGAGATGACTTTGATAAGATGGCCAACAGATTTAAGCTAGTCCTGGCAAGAAGAAATACAGGTGAGGGGGAACAAGCAAAATGGGCAAGTATTAAGGATGCAATACTTGAAGCAACATCCCATTGTGGTAGAGAGAAGAGAAAGTGCAAAAGAAGAAAGAAACCACTTTGGTTCTCAAAAACAGTAGCAGAAAAGTTCAGAGCCAAAAGGCTGGCCTTCAGGAAATATAAGGGAACACAGTGGGATGAAGATGGGGAGGCATACGAAACTTCCCTAAGGGAAGCAGGGAAGGCAGTAAGGCAGGCAAAAGCCCAAAGTGAGGAAATACTAGCACGAACAGTAAAAGAAGGTGGCATGACTTTCTATACATACATTAGTGAAAGGAGAAAGTCCAGAGGGGGTATTGCTAAGATCAAAGGGGATAAGGGGGCATGTGAGGTGGAGGACCATGTAAAAGCATCTATCCTAAATAGATATTTCTCAGTATTTACTGAGGAGAAGGTAGGGCAGGGCCCACAGCTCAGCACCGTGGACACAGGGGGGGAGGGAGGTGTGCACTAGTCCCTTCACAAAAGAAAGGGTTCTACAAAAGCTCAGTAAGCTCAGGGTTGACAAGGCAATGGGACCGGATGGCATACATCCCAGGGTACTAAAGGAGCCAAGGGTGTAACTAGCAGAGCCATTAGCAGAATTGTTTAGAGAGTCTCTGAATACAGGAGAGGTTCCAGAAGACTGGAGAAGGGCTCATGTGATCCCACTCCACAAGAGTGGTAGAAGGGAGGATGCAGAGAACTACAGACCAGTCAGTCTTACCTCAGTAGTGGGCAAGATTATGGAGGCACTCCTTAAGGAAAGGATAGTGCAGCACCTGGAATCCATAGGTGCACAGGATTCAAGACAACATGGGTTTACAACAGGAAGGTTCTGTCAAACTAATCTCATAGATTTCTTTGACTTGTTAACCAGAGTGGTGGACCAAGGGGGAGCAGTTGATGTCGCCTACCTTGTCTTCAGCAAAGCTTTTGATACTGTTCGACATAGAAGATTGAGTAATAAGCTGGGTAGGCTCAAGGTGGGTCAGAAGTTGTTCAACTGGGTGGCAAAATGGTTGATGGGCAGAAAACAGAGTGGTGGTAAACGGTATACAGTCAGAAGAGATGCAAGTCACAAGTGGGGTACCTCAGGGATCAGTCCTGGGGCCAGTCTTTTTCAATATCTTCATCAGTGACATTGCAGGTGGACTGGAGGGTAAGGTTTTTCTGTTTGCAGATGACACCAAAATCTGCAACAGAGTAGATGATCCAGATGGGGTGGGCAGAATGAGACGAGATCTGGATAAACTGGCAAAATGGTCGGAAGAGTGGCAACTGGGGTTTAACGCAAAGAAGTGCAGGATCATGCACATAGGGAAGAGAAACCCTGAAGCCACCTATAGGTTGGGTGGGGAGTTGCTGGCAGTCACAAGGGAAGAAAGAGACTTGGGCATCATCACCATCACAGATGATCTGAAATCATCCAAGCAGACCAGTAAAGCAGTAGGTAAGGCTAGGGGGATGTTGGGGTGTATTATTAGGGGTATCACAAGTCATAAGAGGGAAGTAATAATCCCTCTTTACAAGACACTGGTTAGGCCCCATCTGGAGTACTGCATCTGAGGACATTTACCTAATTGAGGCAGTACAGAGAAGGACAACCAAAATGGTGCATGAACTGCATCAGAAAACATACTGTATGAGGACAGATTAACATAACTCAATATGTATACCCTAGAGCAAAGGAGAGAGAGAGAGAGGTGATATGACTGAAACATTCAAACACCTTAAGGGCATTAACAAGGTGAAAGAGTCTAACATGTTTCAATATAAAAAAAATAGCAGGACAAGAAGCTACAGCATGAGATTAGAGGGAGGCCGATTAAGTTGTAATGTGAGGAGGTTCTTTTTCACAAAAAGGGTGGTGGATACATGGAAAGGCCTACCTCAGGAAGTGGTGGATATGAATATAGTGCAGGGCTTCAAACAGGCATGGGATAGGCACGAGGGAGCAATACAGATAAATATGAATAGATAGGCCATTGATAGAGCAAATGCCGATGGCTCATTCATAAGGTAGATAAAGAAATGAGTAGACTGGATGGGTCTTGTGATCCTTATCTGCCATCAAATTCTATGTTTCTATGTTTCTGTAGAAGTACCCTTAGCATGCTGTTATTAGACTTCTGAAGGAGTGGTGGAAAGTTCCCCAAAAAATACATTCATAGGTAAGGTGTTGCAACCAAGGAAGTTTCCAATGCCACACAGCATATTTCAAAAAACTTTGTATAAATAAACATTTTAAAATAAAAAGTTCCATTGTTTCAATGTTAGCAGAACATTCTGGAAATGGACAAAACCTTTCATCTAAAGGTTTATGTCTGTGGTTTCCTCTTACATTTAATCTTCTGTAGGAACAGAGCCACAAAACATCCCACATTTTCATAGGGATACGAGAGTCTAATATTTGTTCCGCTACCATGGATACCTTCCCTACAGTACAGTTTTTATAATCAGGCATCTTAACACATATGCTTCCTAACACATAATTGTAAAGGTGTTTCCAGGTTAAAGACACTATTTTTGATTTTGCTATTTTCCGAACACTCAATTTTTGGAGCGTGGGATGTAAATAACCTGGAATTTTTAGTTTAACCAATAATTTGGGTTGAATTTCTTCCCATTGATTTAGATATTTCTCTAAAAGGCATTTGAACCAAATATTAATTCTAGAGTAGTGATCTTGAAAAACCAGATAGAAGGTATTAGACCAGAGGATTATATGAAAAAAATAATCAGGTGTGTCAAGGCCACCCCTCCCTTGTTCTTGAGTAAGTAAAGAAATTCTCTTTTAAATAGATTGAGGTGACTTCCCCCGAACATTCGAAAAACTATGCTGTAAACGGTAGTTTCCAGCTGTGTAGGTAATGGGAAAACATAACTAACATAAAGAAGGATTTGGAGTAAAAATTGTTCCATACCCATTCTGATTTGGAGAAAGGACCACATTTCCACTCCTGCATTTTTGCAACACACAATGCCAGTTTCTCAGACCAGTTTAAAAAACCCATGTCTCCTGTTCCAAATTTAATACAGAAACTTTTAATTGGTCCTGGTACAACAGAAATACCCATCACCTCAGAATCTGTAGTACCGATCTCATGTAACCAAATCCCAACACATTTGGTCAAATTTAATAATGGTGGAGAAAGTGAGTTTGAAATGCACCAACTAATATGGCATAAGAATTTCATGGTTGTGTCCATTTCCTGACTACTACAGGGAGGATGTTTCAGAATGCCACCTGATTGCAATTTTGGAATGCAGTACGTATACAATCTTAGAAATCATCTATGACACACACATTTTGAATAAGGCAGGAATGCTAAAATTCATAATAAAGCAGCATCTCAAATGTTTAGAGTGTTGCAGAGATATGCAATTTCAAAATGTGGGAAACACATAGTTGCAGCATTTCACCCAAGGTGCATAACTTTAGCGTGTGGCGGTGATGCTCAATTCGAATTGCAGTAGTGTTGCTCGATTTCTGATTGCAGTGGCAACATGCAGCTTCAAAATGTGGCATTGACATGGAATTTCCAAATATGGCAAAGGTTCACTGTTTCAGAATGTGGTGATGACATGTAATTTTGGAATGCTGTGAGGCTGCATGTTTTCATAATGTTGTGGAATATGCAGTTTTGAAACATGGCAGGGAAAGACATTTTCAGAATGACAGAGATGCACAATTTTGGGATGCAGCAGGGACTCAAAATTTCAGAAAGCGGCAGGGAAATGCAATTTTGGAATATGGCAGGGATCCTCATTTTCATTCTGTGGTAGGAAGGTACATTTTGGAACATGGCAGGGATGTGCATTTTTGATACGTGAAGGAGGGGGCAGTTTTGAAACAGTTGCGTAGGCATGATTTTTCTGGGTGTGTTTGGATATGGTATTTGTGAAGTAAGACACATAAAAGCTGGGGGTCTGGAGACTGCTAGGCACCCAGAAGCTCTGAGGGGTTTCCATGCTCTGTGGTGAGTTTTGGGGCTTTTCTTGAACAAAAAAAACACACTTTTGTTACATGTTCCCTACCCTTGATTTCAGGGGAAAAATTTCCCAATGAAATCAGGGGTGTGGGAAACTTTGGCTGGCATTAGAGTCTGCAGCTGTAATTGCTATGGACAACAGGCTGACTAACAGTGCCATAAACCACCCCACATATGCATTCTTGCAATATACTGTGAGAGATTTCTATATAAAGGCTGGGGGTCGCTAGGCCCCCCAGAAGCTCTGGGGGGTTTACATGCTCTGTGGTGATTTGGGGGGCTTTTCATAAAGATAAAACATAATTTTGTTACATCATCCCTACTACCGACTTCAGGGTAAAAAATTATTTTTTCCTCTGAAGTCATAGGTGTAGGAGACTCTGGTTAGCATTACAGTATGACAGTCCCTAGAGAACCTTTTCTCTCACTGAGCTTTTCCCAGTCTCCAGCACCTATAAGGGCTTGTACACATGTACACTCTCATTTATACTCAACAGATCTTCCTACTGAGGAGTACTACAATGTGTAACTCCTAAGGGCCCAAACTATGTACACAGGATTACCATGAAATTAGTAATGTCTCCACTCCTAGTGGGAGGTGGAAATTACGACCATCATCATCAACTAAATAAATAAATTATCCAATAAATAAATATTTCCTGTTATAAGCACAACCCATGTTTATATTTGCTTTTGATTCAAAACCTTATCCAGTACGCTCAGCTTTATGAGTTAAGCAAGCAATTGAAATTACAACCTTTGAATCATGATTATTTAGCAAATGAATGGGATCTGAGCATTTGTATCTCATTATAGGATCCAAATAACTATTTAATTGTGAATGAAAAAGGACACCTAAACAGGTAATGTTTCAGATTCTTGGGGGCTTTTGGTAATGTTCCAAAAACTTTTATTTTAAAGCACAAAAGTGACCAGCAACTTGGGAGTCTCCCTGCTTGCACAGAAGCTATCTGACCGAGACAGAGACATCAACCTGACAGCCTACATCATACTAAGCTGGAAAAAGACTTATTGCCTTTGAGACTGCCCTCAGAGCGAAGTCCCCAACCCCTAGTGCCTAGTCTCCTCTCTCGGGAGACAGACGACTATGGCTGTATGATACAGGGCAGGATGTCATCTCCCAGTGGTACTGCTGCTTCTCTGTGACTCTATCTGCTGCAGACCCCATCCCCCAAAAGGTACCCGCTGTGGCTAAATCGACACATCCCACCAGTTTTCTGCTGAATGCTTGCTGATGGTGATCCTTTGTTTGCCAGTCACTCCTGAGTCCTGGACTAGTGTCCGATGGTGGCGGTCAGTATTTGGAAGGACTCAGCCTTAGTAATGTCTCCCACTCCTAGTGGGAGGTGGAAATTACAACCATCATCATCATTCTTTAGTGTCTCACCCTCCAACATTCTGTCAGTTGGCATAATGGCGGGTGCTCTTAGTGACCACTCACCCATCTTCTGCATCTGGAAAAATCATCCTCCCAGGGTCCCTCCTCGAATACTGTCTACCCGAGACTACTCCAAATTCTCAGAGGACGCCTTCAATGTGTACCTCGGGAACCTCAACTGGACCCCAATACGGCTCCTCCCAACACTAGATGAAGCCCTGGAGTTCTTCCAAAACTCCTTCTGCACCGCAGCCAACCTGTTTGCCCCTTTTAGGAAATTCTGAACTAAAGGAAGCTGCCATAGATGGATCATCACAGAGCTCAAGTCTCTGATGGTAAACCAGGATAAGGCATGGAAGCATCACAAACTCTCCAGGTTGCCTGCTGACATTGTGTACTATAAAAAGCTTCGGAATGAGTGCAAGCGTGCCTCCAAGATGGCAAAAAGAGAGTGTATCAAGCGTTTCCAGCAAACTACTCTGACCAACCCTCGGTCTTTCTGGTCCAATATCAATGGCCTGCTAAAGGGCAACAAGACCCCCTCTCCAGGTTCTATTGCAGTCTATGGCCTTATGCCTAATGACTGTCATGAAATTGCTGCTGCCTTCAACAGCTACTTTACCAACCTTGATGGACACAAGTCCAGCTCTACACCTACCCACTGGAACCCTCCTGCTCTGAGACATCTTGCCCCACACGGCCACTCTTTCACCTTTGATTAGTAAAGGCCAAGGAGGTACACCCCCTCCTAAAGACTCTCAAGGACAAAGGCTCTGGAGGTCCAGACGGTATCCCCCCAAATTATTAAAGGCAGCGGCACCTGCCATTGCCCTACCCTTCAAATGGCTCATCAACCGATCCCTGCTTGAAGGTACTGTTCCCCATTCCTGGAAACAAGCTGTTGTGATCCCTATCCACAAAGGAGGGCCTAGGGAATCCATCAGCAACTACAGGCCAATCTCACTGCTCTGCGCCCTGGCCAAGATCCAAGAAAGACTTGTATACTGTCAACTCCGTGACTACCTCGAGGCTAACCAGTTACTAGCCTCCATGCAACATGGCTTTAGGCAGAACCATGGCACTGATACAGCCCTCATAAAATTCTCAACCAATGTCCTAGGGGCTATGGACAAAGGACTTCCCACAGGAGCCGTTTTTGTCGACCTATCAAAAGCCTTCGACCTTGTTGACTACAAACTCCTGCTAGCCAAACTGGCCTCCTTCGGCTTGGATCAACATTCCCTTTCTTGGTTCACCTGCTACTTATCTGGTCACTCCCAGCAGGTCAGGTGGAAGTCTGCGACCTCAGATCCATTCCCCCTAAGTGAGGGGGTGCCCCAGGGTCCCGTCCTTGGCCCACTCCTCTTTTCGCTATTCGTCAATGATCTTAAATCCCACTGTGGCGGCAGCTCAGTCATTCAATATGCAGATGATGCTGTTATCTATTGGTCCCTGAGCAACCCATCTGACCTGGGACTCCATCTCCAAGCTGACTTTACTAAGCCTGAGTCCTGGCTTACTGGGAACAAACTTGTTCTAAACACCACAAAAACCAAAGCAATGGTATTTGGTCAGAGAAACCTAGGCACAGCCCAGACTACCATGCTTCCTTTGACTTCATCCTCATGCTGCCGCATCGAGGTTGTGAGTTCCCTCAAGTACCTGCAGCTAACCCTGAATCAAGGATTTACCCTCAAATCTCACCTAGATCAAGTAACTAAAGCTATTCACTGTAAATTGGGCCTGCTGTACCACCTGAATGATTAGCTCATTCCCGATTCTAGAATCTCCATTGCCAACAGCCTACTCCTGCCAACACTGACCTATGCTGCCCCAATTCTCCAGGGATTGGCTAAACAAGAAATGAATAGGCTGTAAGTTCTCTACAACAAAGTTGCCCGATTTGCTTCACAGTCCACATAAGACGGCATGACTGCGAAGCCCTTGCTGCCCCACAATGGCCCTCCCTTGATGGTCAACTCCAATACCCTGTACTGTGCCACGCATACAAGCTCTTCTCTTATACTGCAACCCCCCTGTCAGCCTAGTCAGTCTCCGGGTCCCCAAGCACTCAGCACGTACACTACGAACCACTGGGCGCAACCTCCTAGTTAAACCCAGGGTTTGGACCACTGCCAGCAGTAAATCCTTTGCCACCACGACCCCTGCCCTATGGAACAAGCTACCTCCCCTCCTTCAGGAATTCCCTCTCCATTGAAAAATTCCACAAAGGACTTTGTCTCACCTACTAGAAGCTAGCATCTGCTCCTGTCAATGAGGGGCCTCAACTCTAGGCCAGTCTCTCACTAGCCTATACATGCACTGCCCTGTAAAGAATTACCTCCCTCCAGATTGCTGCACTCCTACCCAAGCACATCTCTTCTAAACTACTTCTGGTACACCATCAGCTCTGTTCTAGCCAAGTATTTAATCTCCTTGAATTGCTCTTAACTTGTTTCTTTGTTGTACCTATACTCATCTGCAACTCAATGCTGTACCAATACACCTCATGAATTGCTTTGAACTTTAATCCTTGTTGTACCTGTATTCCTATGTAACTAAATGCTGTACCAATACTTCTCTGTAATCAAATACTGTACCTGTATACCTCTGTAACTAAACCCGGGTCACCCCTGAAAAAGGGACCCTTGGGGCTCAGTGGGCCTACCCAGTTACCAAAATTGGATAAATAAATAAATATTTTCAGGCCAGCCAGGGGGCCCGCCCAGGGCAGGGCAGTTTTTTCCTTAAGCTCTCCTCTTTACTCTCGACTCCACCAGTCCAGGTGTTCAGTCCAGCACACAGTCAAAACTCAAAAGTGCAGCCCTGTCTTTCTCATGGTAAGAACTCAGACATAGACGCGGCAGGCAGCGGTACTCACAACTCGGCCCCAGGTCAGTTCTTGACACTTGCACCTGGAATGGGATTAAAACTGTGTTTTCTCTTCTGCAACTGCTTCTGTTCTTCTTCCCAACTAGAGCACTGCACATTCTTCTAAGATCACAACACTGACACCACAAATCTTGCAGCTCACTCTGTGCTCTCCTCATACAGCTCGCTCACCAAGCTTCTCCCGCTCTCTCTGATGATGACGTCTGAGACGTCAGTCAAGTCAGTGACTATCCCATGCATGCACACTGTGTTACAGCTAGTTCCAGCTGCTAGAGAAACTGGGACACTGAGTTTAATTAGAAGGGCAACACTTCCGGGCAGGCACCTGAGCCGCAGCTTGAACAAACATTTGGGGGGTTATTTCAGGGGGTGTTTGAACACCCTGAACAACCCCCCTGCCTTTGCCACTGTTTTGGAATATGGAGGTGACAGAATTTCTGAAATGTAATGGAGAGGCACAATCACATATTGTGACTGACACACACAACTTTGGAATGTGGGGGCACTCAATGTTTGACTGCAGTGAGGATTTGCATTTTTGTCAATTTAAAATATACTGTAGCAATGACACAATTTCAAAATGTGATGAGGGCACAGTTTCAAAGTGCGGTGAGGATGTGCAATTTTGGAATGTGCCAGTGACACAAAATTTCAAAATGTAGCAGGGACATGCAATGCTGGAATGTGACTGGGACACATAATTCCAGAATGTGGAGGGTACACACAATGTCAAAACATAACAGGGGTGCACAATGTTGGAATGTGGCTGGGATGGATAATGTCCAAACATGCCAAGCATGCATAACTGTGAATTGATTTTGGGACACACAATTTTAGAAAGGGTTGGTGCTATGCATTTTGGAATGTGTCAGGGACATACAATACTGTTGTGTGGCTAGAAAATCCAAATTCATAATGTGGTGGGAGTGTGCAATTTCAAAATGTGGGAGGGACATGAAATGTCAGAATGTAGTGGAGGAACATGATGAAGGAATTGGTAGTGACACACAAATTCAAAATGTGGTGGGGATGCACAGTTTTGGAATGTGGCCATGGCACAATTTCAGAACATGGCATCGATAAACAATTTTGGAATGCTTCAGGGATGTGCAATTTCAGAATGGTTCAGGGATGCACAATTTCAGAATGTGGAGGGGACATGCAATTATGGAATGTGGTGGGAGAGGTATGAATAGAGATGAAATGTAGCAGGGATACTTAATTTTGAAATGCGGTGGTTGTGTATAATTTCAGAATTACAGAAACAGAAAAACAGAAAAATAAAATTTGATGTCAGATAATGACTGTTTGGCCCACCCAGTTTGCCCATTTTTCCCCTGCCTATACTGTCACCACAGACTACTTGATCTCTGGCCCTCCCCTTCCCTTCCATTAAGATTCTGTGGTGCCTATCCCATACATGCTTGAAGCCCATCACTGTTTTCACCCCCACCATCTCTGCTGGAAGAGTGTCATAGGCATCCACCACTCTTTCAGTAAAAAGTACTTCTTCACATCTCTCTTGAATTTATCTTTTCTAGTTTCATTGCATGTTCCCTTGTTCTTGTGCATCTTTTCCTCTGAAAACTATTCCCCTACTGTACCTTATTTACACCACTGAAGTTTTTATAGGTCTCTATCATATCCCACCCCTCACTCTTTTCTCTTCCAAGGTGTAGGTACTGAGGTTCTTCAGTCTATCCTCATAGGGTTTTTGATTAAGATCCTGCACCATTTTAGTTGCCTTCCTCTGGACTGCCTCTACTCTATGTCCTTCCTGAGATGTAGTCTCCAGAATTGGACACAGTACTCCAGGGGAGCTCAAGCCACCAGCAATCTATACAGTGCCAACATCACCTCCCTCCCTCCCTCCTTCTTCTGGTGATAAACCCTCTCAGTACACACCTGTATCCCACTGACCCTTCCCATTGCCTTGTCCAACTGCCTCATCACCTTGAGATCATTAGATATAATTACTTCTGTATTCCATTCCTGTTTGGTGACCATCAATACCTTTTCTAGTATAATCTGATATACTCTTCTGTGTTGTCCATCCAGCCACATTCTGACAGTGTGTATCCCCCCTATATTGCAAGATTGACCACTCCGTCAAAATCCTAAATGCATGCTCATGCCACATTCCAAGAGGAACCACCCTGCCATAGTCTGAGACTGGATGTCTTCTCCACATTCTTTTCCTTTGTTAATTTAATATTCTTTATGCCCCCTTCACCCAACCAGTCCACATCAGTCCTGCCCCTCCATCCAGCTCCATGACCCACAATCACCGGGACTTACCTCCACTCCATGTTCTCTATGCAAGAATCCCCTTAGGAAGGGCTGCCAGTATTTGAGTCTGACTCCTCCTGACTGAGTGGAGGTGTCAGTTCGGGAGCAGGGAGCTAGGTTGCTTGTATGTGGCTTGCAGTGAGTGGGGAAAGGCGTTCAAGTGTAGTCTGTTTTCTTTTTCCATGTTTCTTCCCTGCTCCTGGACATTGGAAGGCCGTGGTTGATGCAGAGTACATCAGACTACCAACGCCCCTTCCCTCAGTCCCTGGTTCCAGCTTGCACTGCCACTTGTAGTCACCCATTTAGTAGTATTACAGCAGAATAGGGACACCATTCCACCCCTAAGGAAGCAAGCATCCATGGAATGCTTTACCATCCTGCCCCAGCAAGCCCACAAAGAATCCAGGCTTGTTCCCAAACCAAGGTCACCAGCATTACAAGCAGTAGCACTACTGCTGTGTTGGTGGGCCAGCACCTCCTCCGCTTTCAGCAATGGTTCATTTCCACCATATTTGAAGATTGCACATCCCCACCACATTTCCAGACTGCATATTTCTCATCACAAAATGACTGCGTGTATCCTCACCACATTCCTAGATTGCAAATTCTCACCATGTTCTGAGATTGCCTTTCGCTCATTCCCAAATTATTTGTTTCCCCCTTCTGAGATTGCACATTATTAAACATTATTTCCCTAAACATTTCAAGGTTACACATTCCTTTCACATTCTGAGATGGTGTGTACGGCACCAGGTCAATACAGCATGGTCACAAATGGCACAGGAAAAAGAACACCATGCAGTGACTACAAAATGGCAAGGTCAGAAACCACACTAACGTAAATAAACCCCCAAATCGTGCATGCAGTTATGCCCATGTGGTTTCTGACAGCATGCACAGTATGTGCTGTTGCACTTTTGACCAGACTCTGGGGTGTACTTACCACATCCCATGATTGCACATCCCCCATTCCGAAACTGTGTTCACCTACATTCTGAAATTGTTCCTGTCACATTCCAGAATTGTATGTCCCCACCACATTCTGAAACTGGGTCCCAGCTGCATAGCAAAAGTTTGACATGCTAAAATCGTATCATTGCAGTAGTTTAAAATTAGTGCAGTCTTGACATTGCAAATCTTTGTCCATGACTGCATTCCAAAATAACATCCCTGCCACATTCTAAAGTATACTATCCTGCATCTGAATATTCTGGAAATACATGAACTGCACCAAATACTCTGTCAGCTTTTTTTTTTTCAAACAATTACTACAATTACAGTTTCATAAATGCTGGAGAAATAAGTCCTATATTATTGTAGGGTGGGAGAACTAGCCTATGAGTTCTGATTATGACTTTATCAGTCGCTCTTCAATGAAATCAGCTTTTCTGAACAGGCAGTGAAATTAGTGTTAACAAGAGCATGATACATTTAAACAAAGTAACACAGAAATCTAATTTTTGATCTGGGGCTTATTGGAATATGCTGATTCAAATTCTGCACTTTAGTACTTTGGTTGAATGACCTCTTTAAGATGGTTAAGGGTCTTTTTGCATTTTATGCAGTGCTGGACGTCCTTCACATTCTACAAGGTAATTTTAAGTATGATTACAATCTATACTAGCAACCCTTAGGTAGAGCCTCATGAACTGAGACATTTTCTGAGAAACCCTAGGTGATTAAAACCCCTCCACATCTCTTGACATGCAGGCATGTAATCAGATGAGCAACTGCCCTAATATTTGCTTGACATTTACAGCAAAAATGTGCAATACCAGCATGAATGAAACCACAAAAATGTGCATTTGTAATTGGAGAACAAGAAGCTGAGGTAACCCTTGCAGGTATTTGATGACCAACTCATGGTAGGAAAGTTCCTATAATGACCAAGGAGCATTCCACATAAACTCCCAAATAAAACCCAACCAGAAACACAAGGGAAAAACAACAACAAGCTATAGTATAAAACATAGATAAAATCTGTAGAAGACTGCGAACACCTTGGAGCAAGGTAACCCCAAGACGAACAAAACACCCTCTCCAGGAGTAAAAACCTATGATACTGTGGTACATGGCAGTCACACGGGTGATTTATCATCTTCTACAGTGGTCTGAACCACCTGAATCACACAAGGGACTGCACAAGAAAGGATGATGGTGTGACACTCTGCCCCTGCTTCTGGTTACCTGTATGATATTTATATTATAAACAAATGGTCTGTGTATCAAATGTCAGTATGTCGCAGATTTGGCCTATAACTTTAAAGGTAAGTAGCTGGAACTACAGGATATAAATAAACTGACCAGGGGAACCATTTAATTAACTGCCTTCCTTCCAGAGGGCATTTTATTACCTTTTTATGACCTGCTCAGGCTTTTGAAGTTGAAACCAAACATAAAGTTTATGACGTATAAGGATGTAGAGTAATTTGGCAGGTTCCTCTCAAATGTTAACATGCAGCCAATAAATAGTGACAAATAGTAGGATTGTTAAGTTCAAAGAGAAATGTTTCATTAAAGGATGTCATATTTAGGAATTTTTTTTTCTGATGTTACCATTAATTAAAAATACCTCCTGGTAGAAATTATGTTAGAATTAATTCTAAAAGGAGGAGCTAGCTGACTCACCAAAAGGGGGTGGGAAGATAGGGTTAGAAATGTAACATTGTATCTGGGGAATGTGTCATATCATCTTGGGCTCTGAGACAGAATGTTCTCTCTAACTTAAACACACTTAGAAAGGTAATACTTAGAAAGAAATCAAGTCTTTGTGGTAGGAGTGTTATATCTGTAACTTCCTTTTTATTTTACATGATCGTACACTGTAAGATATTTTGTTCTGTGTTTAATTTTACCTTTTATCATACTTTAAGTAAACAACCATTTCTTTAAAATACTGCCTGGGTGTCATTCAGTTTCTTTTTTGCATGTGAAGTACCTGTTTTAAGCCTAGCAGCAGTTAAAAAGCTTGATTGTGTACTGAGCTTGTATAATAAGGTAAGAATATACCTAAGGTTTCTTATAGAGTTTTAAGGGTTCATTTTTGGAAGCCTGTCTGGGTGCCCCTGGCAAAAGATTGTACTGCAGTCCCAAAGAGGGTACATATCTGAGCCTGTCCATTAGGCATGCTAGCATAAGGTTCACAGTTTGAATCCCCCCCAGAACTTGATGCTAAAGGTGATTTGGAAACAAAGCAGACAGGAGTGTTACCCTGTCTGTTACCTGTTCACACTATTGTGCTCTGAGGTTGGCACTGTAAGAGCAGAGGGCCTGAACTGTGGAGTGCATTTGTGACAGATGGCTCAGGACAAATACCCCTTGTTCAGTTCTAGGTACCACAGTATTGCCCCTCACAAAATAAAGAAAAAAAGGATTTCAACAACACCTGTTGGTCCTCTCCTTCCCCTTGTTTTCACCTACACCAGCTTTTAGAAACAGCACTATACTCTTAGTTGCCTGCAGCGAGTGTATTAAAATCAAGAAGTACCCATCCAAGAATTAGTGACACCTACCCCCCTCTGCCAAATAATGGTTACTGGTAAGAGCAAACTAAAGAAAGTTTAGTGTCATTTGGTAGGAAAGGAGACTGTAAATAAAGAACACATTAGCTGATGCTAACGCCAAGATAAGACTCTTGTATAATGATATTGTCCAGGGCTCTTTAAGAACATCACAGCATGCATGGTGTAAGGGAAGGTTACCAAACTTATAGACAAAGAGTTTGATACTACAGCCACAGGTGCATAAACATAATGGACTCAATTTTCAAACAGCCCTTAGAGCAATGCAAGCTGTGTTGCTCTAGGGCTGCAGTGAACTCCGGGTATGTCAGGAACCCTGCACCCAATTTTATTAAAAGGGGTCCCTGTGCCAAAAATCCAGGAGCTGCTACAGCTGCAAGCTTGTACCAAACATTGGGTGCACCTGTGGAAATTGCCACAGGGATCCATTCCCCCTACCCAGCACAACAGTAGAAGGGCTGTAAGGGTTAGTATGAGGTGAATCTACATGACAGGGGGGCTGGGGAAAGAAGGGGCATGGGGTACCATGAAGGATGTTGGGAAGACAGTGGGCATGACATGGAATGATGTGGCACCTGACGGGGTTGCCCTTTGAAGACCCATACACCTGATCAGATGGGACTGCTTTGTGGGGGGCTGCCATGGACAAACAGTGACATGGCTCCAGGTGGGCATAGCCTGTGGTGCCTGGAGAAATGTTCCCGCCCCCCACTGGCAGCCCTCAACCTGCAGTTTCAGCTTCCTGCCTACAGGATTCTGCCTTTGAGCACCTATGGAGCAGCTTCCAGGGCTGTACACCCCCCCCCGCAGCCATACCACTGTCCATCCCTGGCAACTTCCCATGAAAAAGTCACAGATGATCAGGTGAATGGGACAGCAAATGGCACCCCCGCAGGGTACCATATCACTCCCCATCATGCCCACTGTCTCCCCAATACCCCTATGGCAACCCATGCACCTTCTACTTGGTCTCCCACTTTCAGATCCCTCCAAATTGCCACAGTGCATAGCAGTCCCTTAGACCACCTCCTGGCTGGCCTAAGTTAAGCCCCTTGCTTCATCCACAGTGGGGCTCCTGAAATAGCAAAAAGGGATGCTACAGCCCCACCATGGTACAAGATGCTACAGTCCCACCATGGTGCAAGCCCTCTTGTGATCTGGTGCACAGGTGTTTCTGTCCCAAGGGTGAAACAGTTAGCTTAGGCAGAAGGCATTCTGATTTTGATCCAGCCTGTGTTCAAAAATTGAGATTGTTCCAACGTTTGGCACAAGGTACCACTTGCATCATACACCTTTGATGCTGGCACCTTGTGCAAACATAACCTTTTAAAAATCAGGCCCAGTGCCTACAATGCTCCTGCTCAATTACTCACCAAAACCACCACAGCACATCTTAAATACAACACGTTTAGCCAAGTCATGTTCTGTCAGTGTGTTATGCACTGAAAGATCTGGGTAACTGAACCATACTAGGAACTTCTGGTCCCCTCCAAGGTTCACTAACCAGCTTGCACAGTACCACCACTCTGCAAGTAACAGCACCACTCCATGGAACACCCTTGGCATCTGCAGAACATTCTAACCTAAAAGTAGTCAGTGTGTAAAGGAGCTGTTGCCATTAGCAGACATGCCCCCAATTTTGTTGTTTTCAGCTTCAGTTAGGAATGCAGGACAAAGTAAAATGCATAAGCACTCACATAAATCTTCCATTTAAAATCATTCAGAAATTGCAAGAGCATCAGTGGATGCATATAAAGTTAGGCAATCAGCAGCAATCCCAACTGAGCTGCATTTATCATTACTTCTCTTGCAGATACCCAATATGGTCAGTACAAGAGTTGCAGTCTCGCCCCAACGGTTCACAGTCCTTTCTGCCCTGTAATAGTTCTTTGCATGTGCAAAAATAATGACATAAAGTATTTACATTGGAGAAAGGTGTGTTCTATAGCAGGGCAAGAACAGAGGGACCTCGAGTGACCTGTGATGCATTTTTTCAATTAAAACACGTTGAAACAATCATGCACACAAATGTGCATTCCCTCCTACTTAGACTGATTGACATCTTCATGGGATGAGCTGGTCTGTTCTTCTAGAACCTTCAGTGTTAATGGTTCCTCAGGCCTATGTTTCTTGGGATTACCAAGGATGTTCCCTGTCACGATGAACATTTTTGGATTCAAGTGGGTGAACAACTTAAATATGTCTTGGAAGGCCAACGTGAAATCCCAGCCTTGATCTGACACTGTGTGTTTTGCTGGCAAGAAAGCTATATTGTTCAGATCATCTCGGAAGAGATGAAGTCTCTGATTATGCCAGATCAGCACACCTTTCCATCAAGCCTTCCATAAAATAATTGCTTTGATTGTGTTGCATAAGAATGTAATTAGAATGGCTCAAAAATGCTTAATGGCTTTTGGCCTGGGCTCTAAAGTCCACAGGGAGCATTCAGTTTCTTAGTTCATGCTTTTTGGTAAATCCAAGAGTTTGTCGAAGAGTTGTTTAATAAAGGCATTCACATTCTGACCATATACTGCATCTGGCACACCTACCAGTCTTACATTTTTCCTGCTACTGCAACTCTCAATTGGTTTAGCCTCTGTCTTTTTGGTCTCATGTAGTCCAAATACTCAGAGACTGTGCAGTGCAGTGCATCCTTAATTTTTGATACCAGATCTTCCACTTTAGTAAACCATTTATTTACTTATTTGATTGCTGTTTTAAGATTCCAGAATACTGACTGCAGCATTGCATACATTTGTGTGTAGTCCAGGGCCACCAGATTATCTCCTGATATCAGAGTTGTCTCTTCTGTTTACCTCAAGTTGGAGGTGTCTTAACATCAGTTTTCAGATTTTTATAGGACGGTTGGGTTGAAGGTGGCAGTTGCTATGCATCTTAGGGAATTCTTAGAAAGTTAAATCTGCAATATTTTATTTGACCACTGAATCCACAATTTGTATCCAGTTTTTACCTACAATATTGGGTATGCACTGTGAAACTCAGGTTCCATGACCAGAGTTTCTGCACTGATGCTGCTCCTAAGTTAGTTGTTAGTTTCTTCACCTACAGAGCTGGAGCATTGTGGTTACTCTTCATAGTCAGGAATCATTGCTGGGTTTAAAACTGATGATAGGCAATTTTTATAAAGTCAAGTTGCTGTGAGGAAGTAAATATAACATTGAAAGCACTTTCTGACTTGCTTTAATCAATGTCTTCAAGATTTCAGTGCCTCTGATGATGCACATTTTTAGTTCAAAATGGGTTAATCACTGCACCCGATAACAATGAAAAAAACAAGTTCTAATAACCTTAGTGCAATTTTGGTGTCTAGTCAGATGGGATGTAGGGGTGTTCACCTGGTCGGCTCAAAAATTCAGATCAGGCAGGTATTGCCTGGTCTGATCTTTCTGACTAGAATCAGGTCAGAGCTTATTTGACCCTACTTATGGACCGATTTTTTTTTTGTAATGCAATTTCCTTAAAATCTCCCACCCTCCTCCCCACAAGAACAAATAAAGCCAGCCTATCTTCATCATCCTCAAGACTCCCCTCCAGGTTGATTTACTGCTCCTCCTAATGTCCCATTACATGGAGGGAGCAGCATACACATGGCCAGCCAGTGCAAGGAAGAGATACTGACTGCTAACTAGCATTTAGATAGTGACATGTCTTGGAGGTGAGAGAGTCACATAAAAGCATTCAATCAAAAAAGGTGCTCTAACAAGGAGACCCACCTTTAGACCTGTAACTGTCTGCTCAGCTTCTCCTTGCACCCAGATGCCAAGTCACATGGCTGATAATCTGCTGCTGCCCCTAACAAAATGGGGCATGTGGGAGCAGTCAATGGATCTAGGGGATTGGAGGATGGGGGGCACACAAAGCTGTGCCCTCAGAAGGCAATTTATATTTTATTTTAGAAAGTTCGAGGGGTTGTGGAGGCCTGCTCTTTTGTCAGCCTGTGCACTGGCAGATAACAACATGACTGTTATACTGTTGCTTCCCCACATAACAAAGTATCAGGGGTGGCAGCTATAATGCACCTCAGTGACAGTCTTTCATGGGTGGCAGACTTAGGATGGAGGGCACACAGAGCTGTGCTCTACAGTCCCCCTTATCATCACAGGCACAGAGGGAAGGATGGGGCACACAGTGCTGTGCCCCTGAAGACACCAAAAAGATAAGGGAGTGGGAGAAAAAGATACATTCAGGGTGGTGGTGGTGTGGATTGAAAAAGGGAAGGAGGGAGGAGGATATAAAAAAGTAGGGTGCAACAGGCAAATAATAAGTTAGGGCAATTAACACAATGATACATTTGGGCAAATAACTCATTTTATTTAGCAAGGCAAAACTTCACAATAGCATGCAAAGGTATCCCTGCACTTTGGAGCAACCCGACGAAGTGCTAGTGGGTGAGGTATAAAGCACTTGGAGATTCTGATATACTGTCAGGGTCTTGCTTTGCTAAATAAATGTTTAAACTGTCCTTGTTTCCTTTCCTTCTGTGCTCTTTATTGGTTTTGTATCAAGGTGGCTCATTCATGAGCAGCAGCAGCAACATGGTTACAAACAATGGAAATGATGAACAAGTGTTGAAAGGCTTTAGAAGATTTGAGTGGGAAGGTTATAAGTGATATGCCATGTCCTTAAAGAAATACTACTGATAATTATTCCTGAGTGCAGCTGACCTTATGACGTCATGAGTGGCAAAACCGGAGGGTAATTTCAAAAGGTTAAGAAAGCACCACAAGATGAAATTGTTAGTGATAGTTTCATTAAGGGCCATGGCATATTCTGTGTATACAGTGCCCTTGTGATTTACATTTTTGTTCTGATATTCCATTTTTTTTTTATTCTTTTTTTCTTTCAGATAGCCGAGTGGTGTTTTCGGATCATTGAGCATTGCTTGAGTCACATGGTGCTATTATGTGAAATCAGCATGAAAGTGAAGAGTAAACATTGGCACAGTGAGTAAATGAGAGAGGATATGGCCTAGTGGGGCAGTGGAGCTATGCCAGCGTATCATCCACTTCACGAGAGCACGTCAGCATTCTGAGAGTGAAGACTGTTGGTCAAAAGCATCAAGTGAGTTGTAAGGTGGGTAGTGACTTATGCGGCTTACAGATCTAGTGATAATGGTGAATATGGAGTTTTGTGGATGCTGTGAGGGCTTAGAAGACATTTTCAAAATGTTGTCTTAGTTTTTTATAGGGAGAACTTTGAAAATGTTGCATGGTGAGGTGACAATAGTCTGTCAAAGGAAAGGGCTTTATTATTTGGTGGTTTGCTACTGTTTACATTACCTCTCTGCAATGTTTATGTGCAATCACAAAAAAAATTACTGTGTCAGTTTCTACTAAGTCTCAGTATGGCTCCTTGGCTGTCATTGCTTTTTGCAGAACACATGCATTGGGGTAGCAGCACAAAAAAATGTGCGGCATTGATAAAGCAACAGGGAACACAAAGACACTCTTGGTGTTAATTAAATTTAGGCACTGGCTGCTGATGGGCCTCAGCTACTGAGAAAGTAAATATTTGTTGAATACAGCTAAAAAATACTTTATACACTTTCCTAAATCTATAGAAAGAAATGTAACATTAAGAAAATCCCTATCCCTGTAGATAGCATGAAAAAACAGCAATGCATAAAGGAGAGACATATCTTTATTACTGTTAGTAGTACAAATAATGGGTGAGATATTGAATAGATATATTTTTTATGTAATAGCATGCTATTTCCACAGTAGCTTATGTTATTCCCACTACTACCTTGTCAAAATGCCAAGACAGAACTCATGGTTCTTCACTCTGCCACTTGTTGCAAGGCAGCTTAGTTGGCAACATCTCAGGTTCAATAAAAAGCTTATCCCTTGATGTCCTATGGAATATCCCCCTCATTTATGCCACACAAGCAGGGAATACATTAGGAAAAAAAATCATGTTATTTGGTTATTATTTCACTTAGAATATATGTTATTACAATAACAGCACACATTTATGACATGGTATTTCCATTTGGAATCTGGAAATAGAATGCAGAAAACAGTACTGTAGGTCAGACAGTTGGAAATGGAAAGAAAGGCAGCTGTTTCTAAGTGACACCAAGCTGAAATACTAATACAAACATTATACATTTGTTGCTGTAGAATAAGACATTTATTTCCCAGACATGAGTAGTACAGTATATGCTGCTTGTAACGGACTACTCTGTCCACTATCAATTTGTCTGTTACAACCGGCGTCCACTTCATCCATTCACCCTCAACACGCAAATTTTTTATTCATCTCTGGCACTGTCAGCATGGGTAGCATAGCGCAAAGTAGTGATTTGTGATTACAGCTCTTTTCTGATATTTTGTTTTTTTCTGGCAAGCCATACCAGTGTATACTTTATTCAAACAAAAAAAAATGAAACAAACAAGGAAAATAAAACAAACCTCGATAAAACAAAAAGTGCTGTGAACTGTGCATGCTTGTGTTGGCTATCAAACGCTTTGCAGTTAGTGTTCGGTTTGCTCTACTTGCTCTACCTGCGAATCCAGAGAATCCTGAGAGGGGCTAAAGTAATCTATGATGCTTGTTTGCTTACCGCCTGCCTTTGTGTACCTCCTCCACATTGATTCCATCAACAAAAACTGGTCCCATTTCAGAACAATGTCATCTCTGTTCGACTGCACATCTTAGGGTTAGCAAAACACTCCCACATCAGCCGATGTTACTTTACATCCTCCTTCTCTTCTTCAGTCGCCTCATCCTCTGGGTCTGCATTAGGCTGCACACCCTCAACTGTCTCGCTGATGTCATCTACATCAGATGTGGGTGCTTCATCACCTAGGTGATAAATCCCCTCCAGATCCTCCTCTGACAGATGATTCTGCTTGTTTGAATCTTCGGGAAAATCTGGTTCTTTGGCAACTGTGCCAATGTCATTATCAACCACTAAGCCACCTTTTCTGAAGCATGCTTGAATTGTCTCCATGGAGACTTTGTTCCATGCATGCTGGATCATGTGCACTGCATCAAGCATGTTTATCTGCTGAATGCAAACAGAAGTCATGATTTCCTCATCTTGATCCAGCAAGTCCAGCAACCTGCCTCTCATCAGGGTAATGTAGTGCTGTTTAAAGCTGTAAATCACACCCTGATCTAGAGGCTGCATTATGCTGGTTGTGTTTGGAGGCAGGAAAATGAGCTTAATGTTATGTAGCCCAGTGACAAGAGGGTGGGAGCTGCAGTTGTCAAGGAGAAGGGCAATCTTGCATGAACATAGACTGCGATCCCAGTTTCTTAGCCAGGCTATGAAAAGTGCCTCAGAACAGAATGCGATTGTGCCATAACCAACACATCTGAAGTACAGCCTGGTCTCATCTGTGTTAAAAATATTTTCCAGGCTGTATCCAGACAGAAGCTGTGGCAACACATCTCTCAGCCAGGCATCAGCTGCACAGTTGTCAGTGTCTAACTTCTCCCCATGGATTCAGCTGAAGCATATGTTGTTTCGTTGCTTCCATTGACTGACCCAACCATCTGTTGCCTTGAACCCCCATTTTTCCAAGGTCTGCTGCAAGGCTATCAGCCTTCTGAAGCAGAAGTGGGCAACTAATCAATGCATCCCTGCCACAAGCATTGCTGAACCATCGTAGCAGTGCCTCCTCCAGATCCATATCTTTTCCATCCATTTTGCATTTATGTTCAGGGTTCTGGTTACTGTGCCAGTCAGCAAGCAAACAAATCTGAGATTGTAGATTTGGGAATTGCAAGGTGGGTGCTTGAATCTCTGACACTAAGCTTAGGCAATTTATCGATGGCATTTATGAGCTCAACTTTCTTAGAAAGGGGTAGACAGGTTCTTTTACCTGGCAGCAGCACTTCACCAACAGCAAAGCACAGTTGCACAGCAAAAAAAAAAAGACAGATATGATTGTGGTAGAATGAGGGGGTTTAAGTAGGGATGATGATTGCTTGATTGATATGTTCATAATGGGCATAAACCAGATGCAAACGACACTGTCTGGCAGCCTCAAACGGCGGTTACAAGCAGAATCACAGATCTGTTTAAACCATAGGTTTTTAACAATAGATTAATAGAAAATGGCTTTTGGCAACATGAATTTGTCCATTACAACTGAATGTCCATTTAAACCAAGTCCATTACAAGTGGAGTATACTGTAAGACCTTCATAGCTAACTCATGGCTTCTCCACTGATGAATTATGGGTCTCACCACTACTCGTGGAGATAAATTCCACTGCAACCCATTATGTATTCCCTCTGTATGCAAATGCTGGGCAGTCTGTACCCTAAATATCTGGAAGATCAGTGTCTTTCCTATGTCGGTACCATATTTAACTTGTTAATTCAGTGAAGGTCAGGAATCAAGTGCCACTGATACCCACCTTTTAGAAGCACCACACTCAAATCTCAAATGGGGAAAAAAATAAAGAAAATCACCATAATACATACCAATTATTAAGTTGGTCCTTGATGCAGACTGCCCAAACTGCTGCTCTATATACTTTGGCTTAAATGTAATCATTCCAATGAAGGAGTTGAAGGATAAGACACTCATGATTAAAAATAACATAAAAATGGGGTTGCGCAACAGAATTTTGAGGGAAGGTATGAAATCTGAAAAAAAGATACATATAATTAAGATAAATTAAATGCAATCATTCATTACAGTGTACAATCCAAACTAGTAATGCTGGGGGGTTCAGGAGGTAGTTCCCTGTCCTGACATGAGGGTTTTAAACATGGCTTAAGACACAAGTAGGATGACCTTTGAGGTCACAGTGTGGAATTCAATTTCAATACAATTTTATTTTTTACCAGGAGATACACCATTGAGATACTCATTTACAAGGTGGTCCTGGGAGGGATAACACAAAGTACAATAAGGGAACACAATTACAATTTGTATGGTACAGAGTGAGTAATGCAAGAACAATGCAGACATACCATATACACAGAATAAATGGCCACAACATAAGTGCAACACTACTGACTGATCAATTTGATTGCAGAAGAGAAGGTAAAGGAGGTAGAGGAAAGGTTAAAGGACAGAGGAACAGAATAAGGAAGAAGAAATGGCATGGATACTATGACAGGGAGAGTAAGGGTGAGGGTACCAAGGCTAAAGGTGAAAAGGGAGAGATAAGAAGAGCAGAGATGGGCAGCCAGCTATGAGAAGGGGTGGGTGGGTTGCAGGAAGCACTGAAGGGCAAGCTAAGACAGTATAAGTGCTATACAGGACCTCATGGAGGGAGGGGTTAAGTGTAACATTGGCAATTCTCCTTCAGCAGGGGTTTTAAAAGAGATATGAAGGAGGATAGTCTAACAAAGTGGGTCAGCTTTAAGGTACTTTGGAGGGAGTTCCACAATGTAGGCAGAGAATGACTGATGGAAGAGGTGCCAAAGTGGGATCTAGTCCTTGGGATATCGAGCAGTATCTAAGCTTATTTCCTGAGAGAGTATGCACAGGGCATAAACTTAAAGATATTGGATATGTACTGGGGGAGTTTTTTAATGAGGGTTTTAAAGGTCCAGATAGAAGCATTACATCACCTTCTGGTAGCTAAGGAGATCTAGCATAGCTGGACATGGAACAAACAGTGGTGAGTTTTGTACGGGGAATCTGTCATGAATTTTAAGGCCCTATGGTATGGTATGTCCAGTTTAGCAAGTACAGTGTTTGGACAGTTGCTATATAGGAAGTCAGCATGGTCTAAAAGTGGGAGGAACATTGTTTGTACTAGCCTTGGGTTTGCATCATTGGCGAGCTACCGTTCAATGTGGAAAAATAATCCCAGCCTTTGTTTCAATTTTTTAGAGAGCTGATCAACATAGGGATAAAAGAAAGTCTGCAGTTCAACCAAAAGCCTACGTATTTAAATTTATCCACATTTTCCAGAGATTCACTCATCATGGTACTAATTCCAACGTGGGCACTAAGGTCTTGTGCAGAAGTTGCTTTAGATGGTGGAGAGATAAGAATTAGTTTGATTTTTGGGGCACTGTGAAGCAGTTTCATTTGAAGCAGGTTTTGCTGTAGTGTGTTGAATTCTTGTTGGAGAACTGTACATGTGGACTCGATAGATGGCTAAGCAACATAAAGAACCGTATCATCTGCAAATAGATGAACACTGGCAGTACTAATGTTATGGTCAGCATTGCTGATATATATTGCAAATAGTAAAGGGCCCAGGATTGAACTTTGGGGGACCCCTCTGAGGAGTATTTTACTGGGAGGGAAGTCACCTTGCGATTTCACCAGTTGCTGTCTACCGGCAAGATAACAGGAAAACTAATTTAGGGCAGTATTGTCTAGCCCAATGTTTTTTTAGTAGGGTCAGTAATAGATTGTGGTCCAGTGATCAAGCACTTTACTTAAGTCAAGAAATAGCACAGTTACATGATTTTTGGCATTGAATGTAGTTTGCCAATCATTGGTGACCTTGGCTAAAGCAGTGACCGTACTGTGATTCAGCCAGAATCCAGACTGAAAAGGATTTAATAGGTTATGGTTTTCTATGAATTCTCTTAATTGAGAATTTACCAATTTTTCGAGTAGCTTTGACAGAATGGGTAGTAAGGAAATGGGTCTGTAATTGTTTAAGTCGCTTGGGTCACCTGATTTAAACAGGGGGATAACGTGGGCTGTTTTCCACACTGGAGGAAGTGCCCTTTCACTAATGGACATATTAAAAAGGTGGGTAATTGGTGGGGCTAGTTGGTAGTAGCCTAGTTTCAGTATGGTGGGATCAATTTGGTCAGCTCATGCACCTTTTTTAATGTCTAAGGAGATTAGCAGGTCTTCTACCTGCTTAAGTGTGATGGGAGTGAAGCTAAATTTAGCTGAGCTTTATGGGGATAGTGGTAGGGGGCCAAGGAGTACTAGTACTAATTTGCTGATTTAGCAGTTTGCTTGGGGGGTATCAAATGCAAGGTCTGCCATGGCGAAGTGGTTATTGAAGGCTTCTAAGATGTCATGTTCATTTGTGTAAGTACTATCACCGAAGGTGATTTCTGAATGGTAAAGAGGAAGATTTATGTCCTTCAACTTCTTTCAGAATCTGCCAGAATTTGGTACTGTTATTCTTGGATGTCTCAAGCGCACTTCGGAAAAATTTAGCCTTTTCAGATCTGATCAGCTTAGTGCAGTGATTCCTAGTTATTCTGAAAGCAGCCCAGTTGGATTCTAGCTTGGTGTTTCTCTCCTTTTTCCATAGGGTGTCTCTGTGGTGTAGAGCCATTTTTAGAGTGCTATTGAACCATGGACAGGATTTTTTCCTAGCACTGGTTTTAACAAAAGGTGTATGGGTGTTGATCATCTTCAGAGCTAGGGCCTGGAAGATTGCATAGACTTTGGAGACAGTAGGGACAAGGTAAAAGTCCTGCTATCTAATCCTGTTAAGGTCAGACAGGAAGGCAGAGGAGTTAAATTTGCAGTAACTCCTTTTATAGGTATACCCTGGCACAGAAGCAGATTTTGGAGTGTACCTTACACAGGCTATTGCTCTGTGGTCACTGATGTCATTCTGGAATATTCCTATGTGAGAGGTTTTATAAGGTTTGTTAGTGAGGATTATATCCAGAAATGTACTGCATGTCTGGTTTTTAGTATTGGGACAGGTCACATCAGAAATCAGCTGATGTAAGCCGTAAGCATCACAGAAATCCTTCAGGGACAAGGAACTAGTGGAATTCCAGTCCAAGTTAAGGTCACCCATAATAATTGTTTCAGAGTCGGAAATCAACAGATTACACAGGTGGTTTAGCAACTCGAGCCCTCAAATGGAGGTTTACATCATAAATATTGTATTCTAGGATTTTACTGGCAGAGTGTAGGCAGGCAGGATTAATCATAGTGAATACTTGAATGTATTTTAATATCCAATCGCCCTTATCAATAGTAGAAAATGTGGCAACAAATACAGTGAGTAAAAGAGCTATACAACTGTCTCATGTCATCAACCAAGACCTTAAAAGTCAAGATGGTGTTATTCCCACACTGTTTAAATTGATGAGATAGATACTCTAAGTGTCTGTTTCAATGCAACTAATCATTAATTGCATGCAACATGGTAATTACACTATAGTTACATGTTTGTTGCATGCAACTATATTGCAATTGCAATGTAAGTGCACTGCAGTTATATGTTAACTACAATGTAGTTAAGTGACACTTAAAATAAAGTTGTTTGTCTTTATTTTCATTTATTCATTTTTTTTATCACACCTACACAGACGCTCTTGAATGAAATAATGGGTTGATCAAGTAGATCTACTCATCATTCTCAGAGGTAAAACTCCCTTGAGGTGACTGAAAACACCAGTTTACTCCCCTGCAGCATTTCCTTTGGGTGACAATCTGCTTCTGTGTTCTGCAAGCTCCCAGGTAGGTGTGCACTTCTGCTCATGTTGCCAGACCTGGTGATATTTCTTATTTATGCATTAAGGCATAACAGGGTATGCTTTGCCATCATCACAACTCAGGAGTGTAACCACTGGGGATGTGAAGATAGTCACAAAGAAGTATCTTAGTATGATTATAAATGGTATCAAATATAAAATATAACATTAAATAAGGAAAACTGATACTGTGTGGTCCAGGCCACCATTTGGGGCAACCCGTTTTGACATGCCCATGATCTCCACTGACTGGGGGAGTGGGTAGAAGGAATGGCATGTTCTGAGTCAGGGCATAAAAGGGGTAACCTCAAGTAAAAGAGGTGGAGTGCAGAAGCTAGAAAGAGTGAAAGAGAGAGTGAGAGAGAGAGAGGGAGGGGAAAAGAGAGAGAGAACAGAAAGATTGCGATCTAGGGACTGACAGTTTGGGCAAGCTGGCCAAGGAGCTCCCCAGCTGTGACAAAGTATCCTGGAGGATGGGGCCAGGCCCAAGTCAAGAAGCAGGAGGTGGCATGGTGTCTTACCAACCAGACTACGTTGGTCTGTGGGAGGGATCCTGGTGTTAGGTCTCATAAGGCCACCAAAGGCACGTCACAGTTTTGTGTGTCCCTCATTCAGGTACAACTCATTGCAAGGAATGGATTACAAGAGGTAAAACATGGGAATTTAGACTCCTGCCTTGCAACAGAACTCTGATCGGGTTCAGGAAATTAGATGCTACTGTATTGGAGGATGGCACTAAGTGTATCTGGCAGGGGATACAGAAACATTGACAATGATGACAGAAAAAGCCCAATGGTCCCTCCAGTCTGCCCAGTAATGAATGGGTGGCATAGGATTGGTTCCCTTTTGTTTGCTAGAAGGGGATTTGGATTACTGATAGAAATTCTTTGAGCCTGTACAGTTAAATAAATCCTTGAAATCAGGACTATACCTGGATGCAGGGTGAACTGGGGGGCTCAATGTTCCAAGCACCCACAAACTTTAACTGGCTATGGTTTACACTTTAAATTACTGGTAACATAATTGTGTTGAAGTGTTCTCTTCAAGGCACCCTGCCAGGATAAGAGCAAGTGTCCCACCACTCCAGGTGGAACCTGAATGACATCTGGTGGTGCAATAAATGTGCAGTAATTTAGTTTTCTTTGCAGCATGGCTAAAGTGTGTTTCTTGTTGTCAGGAACTTTGTCAAAGGTCACTGGGGTGGAGGTGAGTGAGTTCTGGATTGCACCTTATATATTAGAAGGAACACAGAGTGAAGAGAGAAATTAAGGTTAAAGTATGCACTAGAGAGTTCAACAACACCAGTGTCCAACTGCTTGTAGTTCCATCAAAGGTATCTACTTATAAACTCTGGTTCAGTTACCCCTGACCATTCGAGAATTCTACCCCCCATGCCAAGGTTTACAGAGTTTTATTAAATGGTTTGCTTGCAAAAAAAAAAACAGCCCCAAACAATTTAAATTAATATTCTATCTTTACAAAGCAGTCTCTATTGATTGTGATTAATAAATGCATTATTTTGTCAGCCTGCCAGCACAGGGTAACCCTACTGCTTGTGGTGCTAATGATCTGGGTTTGTGACTCAGTGACATCAAGGAGAAGGAAGAGCATCTGACAGACTGCTCTTGGATGGCTCTCCTTTTCTGGGGAGGGAAGGATTTGGAACCCAGAAAAATAATGACCCCTAGCAATGACTAGTGGTAGGTGCACCTGGTATCAGTGCTGCTACAGGGATTGTTGGAGCAGTGGACATCAGCATATCAGGAGCTAGAGTGTGTCTGATGTGCACTAATGTCATAGCATAGCCACCTCCACCAGAAACAACACAGTGAAAAAAATCCCTCTGTGCTGTGCACCACGAGGCCAGAACCATAACAGAATGGCATTCCAAAAGACACCCGGTCAGATTCAGGGACCCAAGTTTGATCTTTGTATATACCATTGCCCCCATGGCAGCCCCCCCGCCCCCATGTAGGATAAGTCATGGATTTACCCATGCATGTTGACTGGGAGGATGCAAGGTGGGGGTGGGGGACTCTCAGAGGTTGAAATGGGGCACATACCATGCCACAGAGTTTTTTTTAAATGTGTTATTATTAATGATTTTAGATGTATGGGTGGTGGGGTGACTATATCTCTGGTGAATTCAGGAGTAGGAGTGGAGGTGAAATGGATTGCAGAAGTCTGTATGATCTGATCGTAGGCTTGAGATGTGCTGAGTGGGGTGAGTTACAGCCTTAAGGTAAGAAGAGAATTATAGTGGTGAGATACTGTAGCTACACCATAGTTAAGACTGGGTATGAAGTATAATATTAAGACTTAGTTCCAGCCACTTGTATCCAAGCTGTTCCTGGATTAAATGTAATGATTTTTATCTAATCTGCCTGTTCTAGCACAGAATCTCTTTGTCTTCTAATTTTTGTGAAATCTGGTTCAGCTGTATTTTGACTAGAGGGTGGCAAAAATAAGTATAATATCAAAACTGTCTCTGATAACGGCAGTTCACACATCACTGTCTCTTACATGGGCAAAACCACCAGCAGCAATTTGTATGTATTACACTCACAGTGCAAGCAGTAAAGCCCCCTTTGCTGCAGTCAGAATACCATCCATGTAGTCACTTGTAGTGTCACCATTATTGCATCTTTTCCTCTTCCACTTCCCCTCAAGTTGTTTAAAAAACATCTGCCTCTTACTGGCAGCCCAACCTCAGTGCTGCTGAAGACACTGCAATATTGACATCAGGTAACCAGCCCTAGTTTTGCAAGTATTTCATTGAAGGAAAAGATTTGTGGACATGGAGAGCAAAACTTCAGAGCTTCTGAAGCTACCTTTCTGGCACCAGGTACCCAACCCTGATTTACAGTTACAACAAAAACAATTGTGTGGACACCAGAAGCTCAATTCAGGTGCTGCCAAAGACTCTCTCCAGATTCAGACACTGGGTGCCCAACCCCAATATTAGTATATCCAGATACTAAAAAAATGGAAAACAAAAGTGATTTCCTTCCCACCACAAATGAGCACACACCTTCCCTCTTCTCCCTTCCCAAGACACTGCAATACAACCCCTTTTCCCAACCCTTAAGCTCCCCAGTCCAACCCTCCTTCCCTATGTCAGCCATAGCACTAAAAATGGAGACAGTGCCGGCTTGGTGCCACTGATGGTTGAGGCGCTGGATGCCACACCGCACTCCACACCGGTGACCTGGATTCAGGAATGAGCTCAGGTTGTCAGGGATCGGTAGGGGAGGACTAGGTTCAAGTGTCTGATGACAGCTCTCCTAGTCCTGGGGAATGGGGTGGGTACTCGCCACACTCTGGCGATCCCTGGGGATGCCCAGAGGAACTGCAGTGTGCGAGTGTTAAGCAAGAGGGGGGGCATGGCAGACATCCGCACATTGTGTATGAACATCATTGCATATCTGTGCTCCCATCAGGGAGAAAAAGGAAAAAATTGCAGCACAGTCCACGGCAGCTTGATAGCCACACGTTTCACTGGCCGATGATGCCTGGAATCAGGTGTGTGCCGGTACTGGATCATCGCCAGGCACGGGGGCTTAGAGGGTCCCCTCTCGATGGACGTAGCAACATATGCCAGCTGGGCACGTCAAGCTTCAGGGTCAGCGGTGAAGGAGGAGTGATGGCTGGATTCATTGCAGAACTGTGGCTACAAAGGTAAGAAAAAAGAGATGTGATAAAAAAATTAAAACCGAGACAGTGATTGGCTTAGCTCACCTCTCAACTCCTCAGCTGGACTCTGTCTCAATGAAACTATGATCAGTTATTCATGATCACAGTTTCATTAATTCCAGCAGTGGATGACTGAGGAGATAAAAGGAGGGTGCACTGGTTATGTTTACTTTTTCAAAGTAATGGGACGAGGAGAGTTGGTTTAGGATGGTAAGGTTGGGGGTTAGGTGTTACACTGCAATGTGTTGGGGAAGGAGAAGAGGGACAGAGGGGTGCTGGGAGAAGGATTTTTTTTTCATATTTTTAATTTAACCCATTTATCTACTACCAGAGATGGGCATGCAGTGTCAGAAGGGGAGCTTTGGTGAAGATAGGGGTACCACTGGATGACAGGGATAATTGGACATGGACCAGGGTATGAGGGTAGCCACTGTATGCAGAGCATACTTGGATATAGGGCAGAGTGTGGGAGGAGTTTACAACTGAACAAAGAGAGGTACCCATGGACACAAGGGATACTTGGACATTGCATGAGGAGTGGAAGGTGATGTCACAGGACAATATGAACCACTTGATACAGGGTGGGATGAAGGAATGTGGTACTGGTGGGTTCCAGAGACAGCTTGGTATAGGCATGGATTGTAAGTGGGCATGCCAGGGCACTACAAGGACTATTTGGCACAGGATGGAGTAAGGGCAGGGAGTGGTATTGTGACCAGTCACTGATTACCGTTAAATGTATTGATTGTCAGAAAAAAGCAGCACATTTCTGTTCTTAAATTTCCTTTTTGGAAAATAAGTAAATTCATTACAAAAAAATGATGTTTAGGCATCACTTAGTGCTGACCCTGAAAGAAAAATTCGGACTTGTATAATTCTGACAGAAGTGGGAGGCCTAAATTTTGATCAGGCCATCAGAAGATGCTGGGACAAAAAGACCCCACTGAAGTGTTAAATGTGAGAAGACCAAAAGTGCCCCAACTGGCAGGTCTTTGGGAGTATTCCACCTGAAGACACAGAAGAGGTAGGTGGAAGGGAGAACTGTGGCTCTATGGAGGAGATCCTCTAGAAGTTCTACTGCTACTGGCAAGTAACTAAACTATCTTCTTCAAGGACATCTACCTTCATAAAGCATCACATATTGAACAATTCCCAAGCAGTGCGATGAACACCAGGTTGGGAGGGCATGTAACACCCTAAGATAGCAGGCTTTGGAGGATGTCAAAGTCAGTCTATCCATGGGATACCAGATCCAAACTAGAATCTTTTGTAAAAGTCTGGATCTGACTCCATGTGGTGGAAGACCAGACACCAGTGGAAAAATCAAATGGAAGCAAGCCATAGAAGTGGCCATTACACAAGTAGCATGGAAATAAACAGGACCAGGAAGCATTTTTCCAGGCTTTTGGTAGTAGACTGCAATGCGAGAGACTAACCACTTAGAAAGACATTGCTTGAAAATGGGGCCCCTCGTAATCAATGAGGCAAAGGAAGCAAAAAGTTGAAACAACTTTCTATATCACTTAGTTTGATCTGAATATAAGTGCAATTTTTTGCGGGCTCTGTGAACATGCAAAGAATGCAGGATAATGTTTCCAGCATTTTGTGGGCAATGGAAAACTACAATGAGATGAATAGACTCATTCAGTGTACAATAAATACAAACATCACCTCAGGAAAGTATCAAAGATGGATATGGAATGAGTCCTGATCATGGTGGAAAATAAGGTATGGGGATCTGTAACCTGCAGCTAAGAGACCCAGTAAGCTGAAGAGGTGACCACCAGAAACACCATTTTTCAAGAGAAAAAATGAAAATCACAGGGTGCTGCCATTTCACATGAAGCCTGGGTAAGGGACTCCAGAACCAATTTAAGGTCCCAAACCAGAGCTGGATATGGAGACTTAGCTTCTACAGATCTTTTCAGAATCTGTATACCGCTTCCAACTGAGCCACAGCCCTCTAAAAAGGCATGAAAAGCAGAAATGGCTGAAAGATGCATCTTTACCAACAAGTACTACAGGCCAGCCAGAAAGGGGCAGGAGGTAGTCCAAATTCAGCTGAACAGGACAAGATTGGGGCCTAGGGAACGAAATGCCACCAAACACTGAAATATTTCATCTCAGACAGTATAAGTGCCTAATAGCTTCCTACCTGCCTAGAGAATATGCCAACTCATATTGGAAATCCTGCATTAGGACAGTTCTACATCTTCAACAGCCAGGCATGAAATTGCAGTGATGGAAGGTTTGGGTGCAGCAGAATGCCTTGGTACTGAGATAAGAGTCTCTCCCATATATGGAAGGGAATCAGAAGAAGGTAGATTTAAGTACTGTTTCAAAACAGTGGGAGCCAATTTTTTCTGATCCACAATGAAGCCACAAGAATAATAGTGACAGATTCCATGCTGAGCTACACCAAAACCCTCTAGATGAAAGGGATCACAGGAAATGCATAGATGAGACTTCTCTTGAGAAAGAAAGAGAGAAAGAGAGAGAGAGAGAGAGAGAGAGAATGGGCCATATTTTCAAAGGCCAGAGAATGACATAGGGTGCCTGCATCACAAACAACTGATGAAAGGAGCAGGATGCGTCAAAACTTGTGTCAACTCTAATTTTTAAATGATGCCTGTGTCAAAAACAGGTCTGCATGCACCAGACTTGTTTGCACCATGCCTGTGTGGAAAAAATGCCTGCACCATGTCAGAAGGGATGCCTGCATCATGGAAATGATGCACCATCCCCTTATTTGGGATTTGTAAAGAATGTGAGTCCTGTTCTTGTGTCTAAGATGCATGTCACTGTTAGGCTAGCCGGAGCTGGACTAATGGACAGTGTATCATCTAAAGATGCCCACAGCAGGTGGGCAGATGTGACTATGGCACTATTAAGGGCTAATTGTCCCCTACAGGACTAGCTTAGAACATTTTGAGTGCTTAGACTTAGCCATTTCATCTGCTAGTATTTTTTGACTCGGCTTGCATCATTCTCATCCCTTGCATACTGCTTTGACTCAGCTTGTCATTCTCATTCCTTGGGTCATTTCTTTGACTCAACTTGAGCATTTTTTTGACACAGCTTGTGTCATTCTCAATGCCTGCATCATTTCTTTTAATGCAGTGGACCTCTTGCATCAGTTTGGGGGACTTTACTACAAAGAAACTTTTCTTGCAAAATAGGATGTGCAGTATTTGGTGCACCTGGATCTGATGTGAGGTGGTCATTTGGCACACCTTGCATCAGTCTAAAGGCCCTTTGAAAATCCAGCTCAATGTGTTTCAAAAAAAATCCAGGCCCTGGAATGAACAATTAGAAAAGCAGTAGTTTTCTGATGCGTAGGAATGCAGAAAGGTCCAGCTTGGGTTGACTCCACTGAGTGAGGAGATCAGTGACAACATCATTCAGAAGCTTCCACTTGCTTGGGATTGATTGACTGACCTGATGAGAGTCTTCTCTAGGATGTTCAGTGAGCCAGGCAGAAAAGTAGCCACGATATATTTGTTGCTGTCCAGTGCCACTCACAAATCCACACCGTTTCTCTGCAGAGGTGTAGTAATGGGTACCTCCTTGTTCTCCTTGTTTATTAAGATAGTGCATGATACACTGATTGTCCATCTGTGCCAAAGGGATTGGCACTGAATGTGAAGGGCAAAGACCTGTAGGACAAGAATAACAGCCCTCATCTTCAGAACACTGATGTGGAGTCAGTGGTCAGTCAGGGACCAAACACCCTGTGCCCTGAAGGCACCTAGATGAGAACCACATCCCATCCCTTTGGCATTCATAGTGAGGACCATCTAAGGGGAAGGAATGGAGAATGGATACCCTTGCAGGAGATGGGAGAGGTCTTGCTATCAGCAATGACTGATCCACAATGGTGATATGATCCATACCAGGGACTGAACAACCTGGACATGTAGCATCCATTGAAAAAATCCTCAACTGGACGTGGGCCACTGGAGCAGTAATAGTGGCAGCAGCCATGAAGCCCTGCAGTTGTAGCCTAGACCTGACTGTGACCTAGTCACTGGAAGCAACTGTGGTCACCTGAGCAATCAAAGTAGAGGCACGGTTCTCTGGGAAAAGTGCCATGGTCTACTGGACATCCAAGACAGCACCTATAAGCTGAAGCTGTTGACACAGAATGAGAACCAACTTGGAATCAATGTCCAGAATACCCAGTTAGCTGAACAACTTGTGAGTCCGGTGCCAGAGACAAGGTGAAATGTGAGACCTGCTTAACAGAAATAGGGACACAGTAACAAGAGGGCACGATTGGTGGTTAGTTTGGGGTAAATTCGGGAGGGATATAAGAAAGTTCTACTTTACTGAGAGGGTGGTGGAGCCATGGAACAGACTGCCGATGAATGTGGTGGGGTTAGGTACCCTAAATGGGCTCACTCATGACTGGACAGAGCAAGAGGGCTTATAAGCCCACTTTGGGTGATCTAGTGAGAGAGGGTTGGCAGAGGGGAGAGGGTAACAACACCCAGCACATTAGGTCCAGTGGTGAGGTAGTATAACATGATCAAACTCAATGGACCATCAGTCTCATTCTACAAGCAGATTTTATGTTTCTATATTTCTGTGTTTCTTGTAAGTAAAAGAAAACAAGAAAATGACAGTGATAGTAATCAGTGAAGGCATTTCTTCACTCCAACGAGTGTAGTCAATGGTGAAAAAGAGAAATAGAGGAGGGATGGTGATGTTCACAGTGTATGAGCTAAGCACGAGTTTCCTAGTGGTCCTGATGCCAATGATTTACAATTCAAATATGTGACTCTATGGAGGGAGATGAAATTGAAGAAGATGTGTATGTTAGTTGTTTGTCCTCAAACTTGGAAGTATTCTGAACCTGCACTTATGGCAGTATTTTATTTCCCTATAAGCACAATTACATGAAGCACTGCTCTGTAATTGTATTTCTTTATAAAAACAATTACTGAAAACAATGCTTTATACTTTATTTTTTTGGGAGGATTTTCTTATTAAAACTATTTGTGGACATACTTATTTCTTCTCTAAATAAGACTTGTGAAAAACATACAAATTGTATTTCCCAGTTATGTTGCATTGTTTCTTTCTCATTACAGTTTGTATTTGACATGCTTAGCGGTGGCTAATAGCACAGCATCAAGTATCGTGCATGACACATTCAAGCTAAACTTGCCTTTTGCAATTTCTGAGAGCTTTGCTTTCTGTTCACGTGGTACAGTTTTCTCATTGCTATGAGATTCCTTGGCAAGAGTCTGTGTTTCTGGTGAAGAGCCGCTGTCCTTTTGCTCGCCTTCCTTTGGTAGAGATTTTGGCATGAACCAGAATGGAAATGCAGTCACCAGGCTAACGATTCCAGCTATTAGGAAGCCAAGGCACCATGCACCAACCCAACGGGAATCCCTTGGATTGATTGTTACGGTATCTATAAAATCAAGTAAAACAGTAATACATTTACTGAAACGTTAGATAATCTTTTCTTAATACAATTCCTATTTTGTATCAGTTGTTCCTTCTATGTACCCCCAGTGCCCTTTCCATCCATATAGACCATGATCATAATTTTGTTAATAACTAGTTAGAGATCAAACTACTCTGCTTCTAGTCAGGGCAGTTTTTATGCATAGGCTATGTAGGCTGCAGCCTAGGGGCACCAGCTGTTTAGGGGCGCCTGCGAATAAGGCACTAAGATAAAAGTTTTTGACTGCTTGTTCATTATGTCTGTTGGTGCTGCAAGCCTGACCTTGCAGCACATGACACACACACACACACACACACACACACATATATATATATATACATATATATATATATATATTACACACACACACACACACACACACACACACACACTCTCACTCATAGCACAGGTTTAACCAGTGTGATAAGTCAGAGTCCACCTCCAGCAAAAAAACAACAAAGCCCATCCTGACTCCTGCTGTGACCTCCTGCCATCATTTGGTTCCCTCCTCCCTCCCTTCCTCCCAGCTCTGCTGAAAAATGCTTATGCTGCATTGTCTCTTGCCCTCCTCACATCAAATGTCCCTGCCTCCTGATCCTGTTCCAATCATTCATTGACATGGTGCTGAACCTCCTCAATCAGTGGCAGATTTAGATTTCAAAATCCCACTGGTGCCATGCTCTGCGATGGGTAAATTGTCCTCAATCACTCAGGAAATAATTAAACCTTTTTCAATCATTTTATAAGCATCTGTATGAGGACCGCAGCCCCTCAGCCTCTGACTGAATTGTGACCTTTCTCTTGACCTTATCGATACTGAAATTGTCCCAAGCTCATCAAGATTCCCTTTTGACCCTGATTACCATGGAGGAGCTCTCAGGTGCCTTGTCACAGATGAAAACATTTAAATGTCCCAGCCCTGACGGGTTTCCCGTTGAATGGCATAAAGCCTTCACTCCTTCTTTAGACCCTAAATTATTAGATTTTTGGGGGGAAATTCAGAAGGGTGAGGCTCCTCCCCCTCATGGTCAGGTGATATCCTTTCAGTAATCCCAAAACTGGGACATGACCCTACTCTTCCAGTCTCTTACAGGCCTATATATCTGTATTGAATACAGATTACAAACTCTATATGTCCATTTTGGCCTGCTGCATTGAATGGCTTCTCCAATCCATTAAATACCCTGACCAATCTGGTTTTATCTGGAACAGACAAATGCATGATAATATTAGAAAAGTCATCCACCTGATGGACCATGTTATACAAAGATCAATTCCCACAACCTTGATCAGCTTAGATGCTGACAAGGCATTTGATAGGATGTTCTGACCCATCCTGTGGCAGACTGTTGGCTTTTGGCTTTCCCTTGAAGGTGGTCACTTAGCTACAAAGTGCATGTAACTCCCCGTTTGCATATTTGAGAATCAATGGCCAATTGTCAACACCTATTAAATTGTTTAGAGGCACACAACAGGGATGCCCTCTCTCACAATTACTGTTTGCTCTCTATCTTGAGCCCCTTGCTATCACTATTAGAGAGGTCAAAGGTGTGGAGGGCATCCATCTAGGAGGTCAGACCTTTAAAATTAGCTTATGTGCCAATGACATTTTGATGTCCCTCTTGAACCTGGAGTCTTCTCTTCCTATGGTGTGGGGAATCCGTCACAGGTTCAGGGCACTATCTTGATATGTTTTATTTTTTTTATTTATTTCAGTTTGGGATTAATACCTTTGAGTCAAGGACACATTTTCAAAGGTTCCACGTCAGTGTTAAACAAACATTACAAAAATACAAGATTTACAGAGAAAAAAAGGAAAACTTTGAAGCATATACACAGGCAGTAATAGTAAAATTTGAACTTACACACATCAAATTAGTACATATTAACAGATAGACTGATTAGATAAGAGAGGGTGGGGGGTCAGCCAGAGGTGGCATCGTCTGAGGTGGGAGAGGGATGGAGCTTTCAACCAAGTGAGTCCATCATCAGGTAATTGGGAGTAGGGGAGCAGGTTAAGAAAAAAGTGGTATATAGCAGAAAGATGTAGAAGGGGGTAGGTAAATGGAAAACTGGGGGCGAGGTACTATCACATTAACGCAGGCAGGTACAATTCATTTTAGAGCCAAGGAGAGATTTGAGCCCAGCTTTGAAGGTACTAATCTTGGTAGTATCAATGAGGTCAGCAGGTAGTTCATTTTACCATTTCAGTCCTTGATACAGGATAGAGTTCTAGGTAAGTTTCGCCCTTTTGAAGGGAATCACCATCTTGTCAGCAACCACACTATGGGTAGATTTCATTGGGACGGCCAGCTTAAAGTGTCCGCCCAGTGTGGGGGATGTCAGTCCAAGAAGTACTTTTTTTTAGAAGTAGGCAGGTTTGGTATTGCCCTCTAAGATGGAGTGGAGCTACCCAGTTTCAGTGTACAGCGAGCAGGTGTGATTGTCGAGAGTAGTCCCCAAAGTAAGATGACAGGCCTTATTTAGGTGTGTGTTGATCCTGTTAAGAGCAGGTTTTTGTGCCTGCCCCATATATAGGCAACCCATAGTCAATGGTAGAAAGTATTGAGCTACTGGTGACTAGTTTGAGTGCATCTGGTGTCAATGGATGTCTGTGACAATAAAGTACACCAAGTTTTATATTTGCAGTCTTGATAACACAGTCAATGTGGTTTGAGAAAGTGAGCATGTCATCAAAGGTAATGCCGAGATATTTGAAGTTAGATACTTGGTCTAGGATCTTACCCGTTGGGTTATGAATATGCAGGGACAGGTATTTATTTTTGTTTTGGGAGGTGGTGAAGAGCATACTCTGTTTGTTTTTTTTTACGTTTAATAGTAGCTTGTTTTCCATAAACCAAGATTCAAGTTTATGGAAGCTACTTTGGAGTTCAGTTGTGATGGATTGTTGGTCTTTGCCAGTGACTGAGATCACTGCATCATCAGCATAGAGAACTGTGCTTGCTGAGCAAGCCATTGGGGAGGAGTTGATGAAAAGGCTAAAGAGTAGAGGACAGAGGATTGACCCCTGTGGAACCCCAAGGTGCACCTCCTTAGTTATGGATAGGGTATCACCAGTTTTGAATCATTGTGATCTGTTAGAGAGGTAACTGCCAAACCATAGTACCGTATCTGAGGACAGACCTGTACACAGAAGGCATCTTCGGAGGAGATGTTGATTAACAAAGTCGAAAGCCTTTGTACGGTCGATGAAGACTGATCCAACTGCTTGACCACTATCCAAGGCATTATATAGTTGGCATGAATAATCAACTAGAGCGGTGAGTGTGGAGTGCTTTTTAAGGAAGCCATGCTGTTGCAGGCAGAGTAGGTTATGGTTATCAAGGTATTCACTAAGCTACTCTGAGACCATTCTTTCGAGTACTTTCAAAAGGGGGGGATGGATATAGGTCTGTAGTTGTTTGTTTGGGTTTTATCCCCTGCTTTAAAGACAGGCATTACATTAGCTGACTTCCATGCATTTGGAAATACTTCTGATTTTAGAGAGGCATTAAACACCATGGTAAGAGTACCAGCAAGTCCATGAAGGAGTAGACCAACCAGCTTCATGTCAAGCAGATCCGCCCCCATCCTGGTCTTGCCAAGCACCCTTTTAATATGCTTGATGGTTTCGGCTTTGTTGACACGTCTAAAGTAAAAGGGTGGTACATCTTTCCTTGGGGGATCTTGAGAGGCAGTTGGGTGTTGCTGAACATGCATATCTTTGAAGTAGTCACCCAGGAGTACACTTGAAAGGTCAGTGAACATGTTGTTGTGCTCATTGGCAATTTTGATGGGTTCCTGTAGGGGCCCCTTCACAGTCAATAGCAGATCTGGGGGGTCTTGGAGGCTTTGCCTGTTAAGGATTTAAGACAGCACCAAAAGTCTATTCCAGAACCACAGGTTTTGGTTAGTAGATCCTTATAGCAGGAGGTTTTAGCCTGTCAGATTAGTCTGGTGCCAGTGTTTCTAGCTCCCCTGTAGGTATTAAATGCAGTTGGTGTACCAACTGCTTTTGCTACATGCCAAATATTGTCTGTGTTCTTCATAAGTCCAATAAGGGAGTTGGAGAGATATTATGAATTCAGTAATTGTGAATGGTATTAATGCCTTAAAACTGAAGTCTTGACTCTTGGTTTTAAACCATCCCTGTAGTTGAAATCACAGTTGCCACTACTTTGGAGCTGCATGGCTCTTAAATTACCTTGGTGTCAAGTTACCCAGAGACCTCCAACTTTTAGAATTAGTGAATCATGAACCCTTGACCCAGGTCCTTGAACAGAATCTGAGCCAACAGACACCCTTGAATTTGTCCTTTCTTTCCTGAATTGACACAGTACACATGAATATCCTTCTGACTACTTTATTTATTTCAGACATTCCCTGTGGAGCCCTCTCCTGCTTATATTACATCACTGAATAAAATGCTTTCTCGCTTTGTTTGGATGGACCGTCATTCCCAATTTCATTGGTCCCTCCTTCAACTTTCACAGGCTAAGGGTGATTTTAAATCTCCCTAATCTACTTAACTATTTTCAGGTGGCCATACTTAGAACAATGGCTTTTTGGTTTAATCCTGGATACTGTGCCCTTTGGAAGTATATTGAATTCATATTGAATGATCTTTTTGATGTTGGTAAAATTTTATTTGCCCCTTTAACTGACCTCCCTACCCTACATTATTTTGATTTTGGTACCGTAAATTTGCTCCATGTTTGGTTCCAGCTTAGATGGCCCCCTCAGCTATCTTCTATTTTTATTATACTCATTTACTCTCAGTTGATGTGGAATTTCTCCCAGCATAAATAGACTACACTTTTTCTAGATGGCACCGGCTTGGCCTATCATATATATTTCAATTTCTTGATTCCCAGGGAGTTGTCCTGTTTGCTCAGCTCCGGGCCAATTTCCCTTGGCCACATCAAGAACATTTTTGATATTTACAGATGCGATTGTTCCTCCTTAATAAACTCCCAGAGAACCGTTGCTTGCCTAACCCCATGCCATTGTTGTTGAGGCTTCTTCTTGATTCCATAAATGGGCAATCTTCTCAACACCTGATTGGGCAGGCCTATAAAGCTCTAAGTGAACTATTATGGGATTCTTCATTAACTGTTTTACAAGCTTGGAATGAAAAGTTGGCCTTGAATGCTTCTTACCCTGATTGGATTACATATGCCCTTCCTTCGTTCCATGAAAGTCTCCCAGGTCTCCTATTGGAAGGAGTTTGCTTGGAAATGCTATGTGAGGTTTTTAATGTACCCCCCCAGCTGATTAAATTTCTCCACCACAATATGGATTTTGTTGGAGGGGCTGTGGATAATCTATGGCCACTTACTCCCACATATTCAAGTCCTGTTATTTCTCCCTTTTGGACTCAGATAGCTGATGCTCTACTTCATTTAGTAGGGCTGGAAGTAGTGCTAACTCCAGAATTAGTTCTGCAATCCATTCCTCCCTTGGACCTTAGACTTGCACGAGGTATGCTCTACACGTATATATTGATGGCTAAGAAGGCCATCACTCGTAAGGGGCACCAAGATCCTCCCCCCAAAGCTTGCCCTTTGGTATTCCATTTTAAATTATATGTATACTTTAGAGCACTTAATTACTCACAGAACAGGCAGGGAACAACAGTTTGAGTTATGCTGGAGACCATGGGTTTTTTATGTTGGGGAATGGGATGAATCCTTTGTTCCATGAAGATGGGAGGGGGGCTTGGCTTAATAGTTTTTGTAAAAAGACAGGGAGTTGCCTACAGTTATAGCTTTGCCTGTTTAAGTGTTTTTGGGATTTCTAGCAATTAATATTATAATTCTTGTGGTTCTCCTTTGGGTCCCCTTGCTTATTACATGACTCTTTTCCTCCCCCTCCTTGTTTTTTCCTTTTTTAATGCTCCTGGGGAAATGGGTATTTACCTGCTAGTTTGTTAATTTGCTCCTTGAGTTATGTAATATTCACTATGTAAGAATGTCCCTTATTTTTATTTTCCTTTGAAGTCGATAAGTGATTCACGATATCATTGTATGTATGGATTGTCATCCTGAGAAATAAAATAAAGGGTATAAAAAAAACCACTGGTGTCAAATTGCTTAGAGCAGCCAGAGAATGCAGGTCCAGGTGTGATCGGTGTATAAGAAGGCCATATTTCAGGTAACTTTTCTTTCTTTCAGATGGTGGCTCAGCATTGATTCCATTCAGAGGGGTGCAGCACATCAGCACTGTTGGGATTTGGAAACATAATTTCTGGCACTGATGACTGACCACAGTGTTTTTGCTTTTTGGGAGCACTAAGCAGAATGAAGAGGTTTGATTTTTTGCTGGGGTTTCCCTCAGGTAAGTGAAAATATCAAAGGATTTGAAGAATTGACCCACTAAGTTATTAATTCCTTTTGTAAATGTCCTGGATCAGGCTCAACAAATGAATAACATTCAAGTACCTCTTCCCACCCCGATTCGTACTAACTATCCTTGTGAAAGCCACCCAGTGGTCCTTTGTCACTGTGCAGCCCTGACTGGGAATGCATTACTTTTCCATGTATTTCTTCAGTGAGACAATATTGTAATAAGTTAGTTTCACTTATTTTCAGCTTTTTTAATGTGAAGAAACTCATCTTTCACTGATTCATGCAACTCAAAACTGAGACTGACTTAGAAATCCTTAGAGGAAATCCTGCACCTTCCTACATCTAATAGATGCAACCATCCTTTCAAAATCTCTGCCTGTGCTCTAGGTTTGTTCTTGTTAAGTGGCACGGGGTCAAACCCCACAAACAAAAGCTGCGCAGCAAATAATGCAACAAGCAAAATGCCGTCCCCTGAAATAACATTGGTAAAAACACCGACCATAACAAGAAAGCACACACCATAGAATATAACGGGACTTTTTATTTTTATTGGGGGCTCCACAACCTGTACCCCCTCGCTGTGGGTAGCTTTGCTCCCCACACACTCCCAGAATTATTATAATCAACTCTGGAAGGGTGTGGACCTCGGGGATATGGTGTAACTCCAGACTGGGGAAACTTTGTTTCCGTACCATAAAAAAATAGTAGGAGCTGGGGAGCCAAATCCTGGTCCCCAGGTCTCCACAGCTCCAGGTGCTTGTGCCTGAGCCACTCCACCATGGTAGAAGCTCAATCAGGCACAGCACCTGAGGCTTCTTCAGCCCTTCCCCCACTCCGCAGGCAGAGACAGGGGTAGCGGTAATTCACGACTGCTATTATACCCTTGTCACTCTAAATGTTTCTGCGCTTTACACAGCGCAGTTCTTGGCACACTATTCTAGCAGCGGCATACTGACCAGGTGCCTGTTTTAGCCACAGTTTCTGGCTTTGAGTCAGAGTCTGTGCTTATACCTTTGTGGGCTGAAAAATGGCAGAAATAAAACAGTCTGTATGCAAATTGTACCAATGGCTTTGCAAACAACCATTGCACACAAGGGAGGGATAGTGTTTAGTGAATTACTGAAGAGACTCCTGGCTGATAAACAAATCAGTAAAGGAACCCCACATCAATAAAACCAAACTATGTTCTGTGCAAAGGAGACCAGTTGGGCTCCAGCTAGGCAGCTAGTAGGGAGGAAGACACCACGGTAATGACATTTGATTTAGCAGCCGAGAAGTCAAATATCCAAAGCCTGGAACACAGAAAAATGCATGGTACTGGTCCTCTGAGATGGAGCTGCAGTAACAAACTTGATCCCAAAGCAAAACAAAACTGCACTTCAAGAACAAAAACTGTGGCTAAAGTGGTGCAGTAAAAAAGGTTCTTTGGCCAGGAGTCATGCGAACAACAAAACGGTAGTACTGTATGCATTGCTACCGTCCCCTGAATTAAGCCATGTTTGTGTGTTTGGGGGGTGAGGTTTCCAGTCTTTGGGTGACATCTAAGTTAATGGGGCCCTGCACAACACCATCTCCCTTCCCGTGCTAGAGATCCCCCTCCCTTTGCACTCCAGCATCTGGCTTGGCTTGCCTACTGACCTGTTACACTGCCTTGCCACCTTGAGATTATCACATATGATTACCCCAAGGTTTCTCTCTTGCTTGATAACTGCAAATACTTCCCCCCTATCCTATACATGGCCCCTTCAGATACACGCATAAGCTCTGCATAAAACAAACCCTATAGACCTTTGTGCCTCATTCTGCTGGTCTTTCATATGTTTCTATGCATGTTAGTATGTTCCTTTAGTACTGAGGCCTATTTCCTCAAACACACCTCCAAGGAGGAGTCATTGTGAGTGTGGACTCAAGTCATCATTGGGCCATGACTCGTAGCTCTTTCCAGGTTGACATTGTGGTTTAGTGCCTATAAACCTCAGAAAGGGGTGGTCCTCATGTATGTGGGATTCTCTGTTACAGGGCTGTGTCTGATAGCCCCTTTTCAGCTACGGAAGTCGTCTATATGGGTTCCATGTCAAGACCACAAAACCATAGACTGCACAGTCAGTAACAGCACCATAAATAACACAAAAGGAAGAACCATGTCAGTGCAAAATAGAGAAGAGGAATAACTGTGTCAAGGAAACAATGACATAGAATTCCACAAGTAACTAAAGAAACTCTGCTGTTTGCTATAGCCACTACTATTTTTTCTTTTCCTTTTTCCAACGCTACTTTTCTCTTACATGATTCTGATGGTGCATGACTAAATGAACTCACTAATTTGGGATCTCATGCGCTTTCTATTTTGCATTGTTCACCTTTCCTTCTTCCTTGATTCAAATAGCTCAGATTCCACCACACTTGTTTGAATGACACAGTTCTGATGGGATACCTTCTATGTGAGACAAAATAAAAAGTCTAATATAGTTACCTACACATCTGAAGCAGTGAATCATGATTGATAGTCTGTGTGTTTTTTTCTACACAAGCATGCCTTTTCCTTCTCCTTGGCATTCATAGCCCTGACATTTCTTTTTTTTTTTTTTGCTATCATTTTTACCACCTTGTTGCTCAGCCCTATCTCAGGAGGGAGCCCTCAGTCCCATCCCCAACATCCACCAGCCAGTGCCTGACCATTACTCCCAGGGCTTCCCCCCCTGGCGGGCCTGGCAGGGCTCCCCAACACCTGCCAAAGACCATATCCAGTGTGGCCAGTGTCATGGCTAGTCAGGGCAGAACCTGTAAGGTGCCCTCCGTCATCCACCGAGCAACTATTTCTTTAGTATTCAGCTAGTCTCACTGTTCCTCATGCACCTCTAAGTGGAAGTCCACCTGAGTGTGCTCTATAACCCCTTCATGAGGGTGGACTCAAAAGACATAAAGCTGACAAACTGGGGAGTCTTTTTGTTGCAGGGCTGTGCCCCGAGGCACCTTCATGCAGAAAGAAGTCTCATATAAGACAGGTAACTTGCACCTCTGTATAACTGTTTGGACTCTCCTATTGTACAACACCGTATATGTATTTGTTTTTACCTGTTCCTTGATTGTACTCTCCCAGGTTGTGCCTGAAAACAGGCAGTTCTGTCTAGTGCACTTACCTGGTTACCAAAAGCAAATAAATAAAATAAATAAATGCTAACTCAAAAAGATTGTCTCTCCAAATCTGAAACAGCATGTCTTGTTCAAACTGGTCAACCTATTAAGGCTGTAAAACTGAATTAAGATTGAAAGGATGGCAACCAAGGCCTTGGATTTCCAAAGGTTTCTTCCAGATGGGTGATTTTCTGCTCTTCCATGCTGAAGGTCATACATAATTACATTCTGCTGAGAGCAGAGACTGGAGGGTGAGATCTTTCATCACTAGTACAGTATATTACTCAAGTTTTTGCTAACCTTATATGCAATCTATTAATGTATTATCTCCCGTAATTGCTGTTTGCTCTGTTCGTAACTCTCCCGGGTCATGCCTGAAAATAGGCAAAGTTTATGTCTAGTGCATTTATCTGGTAAACAAAAAAAAACATATAAATATTCCCATATAATTAGTAACCCTCTGTTTCTAAGGATGTCTGTATCATCAGCTCCATTCCTGCTTTCCTTACGAGTATGCTTAGTGTACCTGTTTTTGTTATGCCATGCCTCCAGTTTCTGTCATTTTGGGGTATTTATCTAAAATTCCCTATGCTACCTTTAGGCTGGTGACTTTGTCCTGATGACACCTCTATAGATGGATCCCTCTTCAAGGGTTCCTTTACTACAGGAAGGAGTCTGTGGTATAGTGGAGTCAGCCAGGGTACAATGTTGGTTTCAAATTTTCTGTCTGTGACATCCTACAGAATACTGCAGGAACACAACATAATCCAATGGTACTTGCTTCAGTTTATCGTGCATGAAAGTGTGACATGCTTTTCATGGAGTGTTACATGCAAGCTGATTTTGCTGCACTTTGAAAGGGTGTTAATTCCTGTCAAAGGGACAGAGAGAGATAAACAGCCACAACTCTACATCACATGAGCATACAGTCATTCAGCCAAGTTCATTACTATGTTGCACAAACACTTTACACAAATTTTGTTTCCTCCTGAATCAGTGAATGAGCAGCAGTAGTAGATTTATACTGGTTCTTGAATGAGAGAAGAGGAAGCATAAAGGGGGATGAAAAGGGGACTATGGGCAGGAAGGAAAAGGAACTATTATGAGTAAAGGATGGAAAATCTTAGGGATTAGGTAGGAGAACAGACGTGGTAACAGAGGTCTTGAAGTAGGAGTTTTAAAATGGAAGGGGAGGAGCAGAGGGGGAGGGGGAAGGGGAGATTGGTCCAGAGATGGGGATGTGTGTATAATAAAGCACTTTTCCAGCAGTAGTCTTTGTAAATGAGAGGGAAAAGCAGTGGGAGTCAGAGTTTCTGATGGATGTAGAGAGGGGTGGAGGTAAGTTAGAAGTGAGGAAAGGCAGCAGAGGAGGGTGCCCAATGATTTTTTTTCTAATCAAAGGATGCAGAGTGGGAGAACCAGTTGCCCTCAAGAGAAGGAAATGAAAGAGACAGAGAGAGCAAGAGAGAGAGAGCAGTATAAGGAGCTATGATGGATACAGGGTAGGACGTCCAGAAAAATGATAGAAAAAAATCAGTGGGGGGGTCCTGTCTAGTTCTGGTGGATTTAGGGGTTGCACTATAAACTCTGTCCCCATAGTCAAGTGCCAGGAGAATTATATGCACAGGGATTTCAAAATGGCCTCACAATGTGCAGCTAGATACATGATCTATTCAAACTCCCCCAACACCAAAAAATCATTTCACCCCCACCCTTTTCATGGACCAGGCCAGGACCCTACCCCAGATCCATCACCCTAGACCCTGTAATGAAACTGTCATCAGCAATAAAATCATTACCACAGTGCAGTGTCCTGGGCAGGGTGGGAGCTCATCTTGGACCATTCATCCCTGTCCTCTGGACAAACCAGTGCTGTTGGTTACCCTACATGCATCTGAGAATTTACCAGCTCAAGGTACACATGGCACTGATGTAGGTCTCATACTTTGCTATAAAGACAATAATGGTACTGTACCTACTGTATATTTTTCTCCATACCCTACATTATGCTAAGGACATAAATCCATCAACAAACTTGGCAGCGGTTATACACCAAAGCCCTGTTTGAATCCAGTTTTTTGAATCTTAATATCTTAATTTGATCTTACCTAGGTTCACCATTCCAATGTCAACATAGAGCTTGGCACAGAGGGATCCCAGCAAGAAACCAAAAACAGGGCCAATGATTCCTACTGTCTGCACACATGCTGAAATAGAGCAAGACAGACAAACAAACCAAAATGAATAGAAAACTGATAGTTACATAGCTAGAACACATCAAAGTCCATTTATATTCACATTTTTACATTTTAACCGAGTTGGTGCCTACAGTAAGTACATTTTCCTTTTAACAAGCCTGCAGTATCACTGGGAAAACATTAAAAAACATTGTATTTCCAGAACAATTCTGCTAGTATTCCACATATATTCTGTATAGATCTTGATCTCTTTCTTGATTACTAAGGACAGCTGCTTGAAAATGGGACCTTTGTTTTCCAGATCTGCTATCTAGCAAGAGCTTTCCACAGTCGTCTGCTTATGAATCACAACTGGAAATTATTCAGATGTCTTGTGTAGACCATAAGCAGGAGTATATCAACTATGAAGCATAAGCATTCAGTTTTCATAAAAAAATTTTCTTTGTAATACAGAATAAGAAGCTAAAAATGGAACATATAGAAAATAAGACTAGAATTGTGTATAATGTCCACTTCATTCCCTGAGACATCATATGTTCTTTAACACTACATTCTGCTGTAGTCCCAGTCCTTTGGGACCAAATGTACGAACAGGATAACATCACAAAAAAAGTTTTTGTACTTTGAACAGAGTTGAATAAGACCCTGTCCCATTTGTTATGTAGAAAGATTTGCTATGTAGAAAGAGTTAAACACAATGATCTGTTTTATCCTCTTCTGTTCTGTCTCTTGTCTGTCTGACTGCACAATCACATTTTCATGTGAGACCTAGGAACTGGTCACTAGGACAATCTCGCTACCCCCTCACGCTGTCTCTCAGGAAGCCCAGACTTTCAGAAACCATTTTTGTTACAGACAGATGCATCAACGGTAGGCATAGGTGCATTTCTGAGTCAAAATATAGATGGGAAGGAACATCCTATTCTATACATCAGTAGGAAATTGCATGACAGAGAAAAAAGGTACAATCCTCTCTGTTGGCTTAACCAAATGAAGGATAAAAATTCCAGAATCACAGTATGGCATCTGGCAGTACAGCCATTTAAATTCAAGGCTATACACAAATCCAGAAAAGAGAATGTCAGTGCTGATTTTCTGTCAAGATACTGTTCAGGAATTGAGAATTCTGAAGGTTAAAACAATGTGCTAGTTTAAACTTCACTTTTTGCTGTACTGGTTGTTATGGAGAAAAGGGATACTGCATATGCTAAAAACTGTAACGATTATAGATTATAAGATAATGTTAAAGGAGACTTTAAAGAAAGTTTTGGAAACTTGTCTTTTAAAACAGGTTCCCTCTTAAAGAGGGGGTATGTGACAGGGTTGAATAAGACCCTGACCCATTTGTTATGTGGAAAGATTTGTTATGTAGAAAGAGTTAAATGCAAGGATCTATCTTATCTTCTTCTGTTCTGTCTCTTGTCTGTCTGACTGTGCAGACAAATTTTCTTGTGAGACCTAGAAACTGGCCACCCCAACGGTCTCACTATTCCCTCCCCCTCCCACTACCACTGTGCCTTCACATCCTGTTTCTATCTTTTCTCCCCCCTTGCATATCTGAAGTTATAAAATATGTGTGAATCTTTATGTGAAACTGGGATCCCTTGGTTGAAATGTATATAGTTATATTGTTGAAATGATTGCAAAAGCTATTTGGAGCTCACGGGGTTAACCTGAGATGCTGGTTTGCAAAATCCTTTGCAGAAGCTATAAACTGAAGGTCAGTTCTGGGACACCATGTACTGTTTTGTTGTACCTGCAAGGGAGGAAACTAACAAGAACATTTGAAATTGACAAGAACATGTTTTGTAAAACCAAATGTTGTCTTAATAAATTCCCAGGCAAAGACTTATAAAAAAAGCAACAATAATTCTGCTAGAGAGAGAGAGAGAACAAGATTGAAACTTGGAATTGAGAAGAAACACTCAGAAGAAGGACTTTGTTTTCTGTGTTTTACTGCCTTTGTAACTAGTTATACTGAACAAGTTTAGTTTTTATTTTACTGTTATTGGAAAAAATATAATGCTACTTGCGAATTTTATACCTGCTTTTGGTCTTGCTATACTTACTGACCTGTGCCTTGATGACAGCACTCACACACTGAATTACTGTGTCCAACTCCTTTCTTTTTATCCAGGGGTGAAGTTGGTAGAGTACTATGACCCTCACATAAGACATAAATAAATACCCATAATGTAATGCTTATATACAAAAGAGGGAGATATGGGGAAAAGTACCCACCATCTTAAGTCTTTAACAAAATCCTAGATGTCAGCTGGTTCTGTTAAGAATGGGGGCATCCCCCACCACCACACTCCCTCTCAAGCATCATGTTCATTTTATTTATTATTTTTTTAACTCTATTTTATGGCTCTGCCTTACCCTGAACCCTCTCCGGATGGACACACGACTTGAAGCCTGATCCTGCCCATCTGATGTCCTCCACCCAACTCCTCTGGAGGTTGTTCTCCATCCACTAGCCTGGCTGCCCAAACACCAGCTCTGAGCCCCCCGAGGCAGGACCGCCGATACTCCTATCTGGTGCTCTATCTACAATCTAGAAGAGTAGCCTAGGCAGGGAGGAGAACAGAGGAATGAGTGGACAGACCTGACACTGAGCATGGTGGCCATCCCCCAGACTATCCATTGTCTATCAGCAGGCAGGGATTTTTACTTACATTTTCCCCCATTGGTGTGGCATGCAATGGATGCCAACACAGGACCACCCACAGACATTCTGCCAACACCAACCCCTCTACATGCCTTGCTACTGAGCAAAATTCCCCTCGCCTCCACTGGGACTCACCACAGAGCATGGTACACCCAGGATCCCACCCCAGGAGAAGAGAGCTGTCCTCTGGATGCTCAATCTTCTCCTTCCCTGTTGACCCCCAACAGCCCTGGCTCATTCCCAAACTCAGGTCACCTGCATGGTGTGAGGTGTGGTGTCCAGTGCCTCAACCCTCGGCACCACTGGGCCATCATTTTATTGTTAATGCTCCAACAATGACAGTTCCAGCTGCATAGTGCAGCATATCACATCACTTTGGTTCACATAGCAATGGAGCTAGAACTTCCCCATAGTACTGCATGACAGAGTAGCATCACATTTACAGATTTAGTGGGTTCTTAGTCCTCCCTTCATACCCAATGTGACTTGATGTGCTTGGTTTTCAGTCAGTCACCAGTGGAGACCATTCTCCTTTCCATAGTGCTTGACCCTCGGGTTTTCTTTTCAGACACATTCTATGTACAGTACTAAAATTCTTAAATCCCTTAACCAGAACAAGTTAAATAAAATCACTGCAAGTGACACCCTAAAATTCAAATGGACCCCTTCAGTTTCTCTCTCTTTCATTCCTCATTGGCACCCATTCCCTTTCACCTGGATCTGCTGGCTAAAATTAACCCCACACACTACCATGGATGGGTCCAGTGTTTATTCAGAACCCCAATGGAACTGCAATACATCATCCCTTAATTAGGTCCCTGTCTGATATTCTTTGGCTTTTCAATCAATCATCTGTTGGGTTTTAAGATTTTAGAGTATATAGAGATTAGTGCCCAGCAGGGTTCGGTAGAAGCAACACTCAGTAATTGTTGCCTGTTGATGGGCATACAAACAATTATCCTTATTTTAATGCTTATCTTCTGACTGTTAATTTGTTCCCCACCCTACCATGCCTTTTCCAAGCTACCACAAAACAACACAGGCTGCCAGCCCGCTGGCACAGTGGTTGGATTTCCATCTGCGATGCTAGTGACCAGGGTTCGGGAGTGAGCCTGGGTCATTAGAGGGCCAGCTGGGAAAGAAGGCTGTAGCATCCCATGACAGCTCACCTTCTCTGGGGGAGGGTGGGGATGCAGCACAGTGTCTGCTGACCCCTGGCGGAGGCCAGGGTTTAGCAGGATGTCAGCACCTTAAGTACTGGTCTGGTCTTGGATGGAGGTCTGGGGCTTTGCAGGCTCCAAAGGCTTCACCAGCATGGGGTAGGATGTTGCGGACATTGACATTAGCCCCATGAAGTCAGGGACTCGCAACATCTCAGTAACTGGGAAAAATGCCTGCCAGCCCCAGGGAGATGGAGTTCTGAGGAGCTAGCCCTCAGATATGCATCCACCTGTGACCAATGAAATCCAGATTGTCGGGGTGTAGGGACCCCATCCTGTCCCTGCCCGAGGGGTAATCCGAGACTCTGTGGGGACCGGCGACAGACCAGGTAAGGTGGCTTGCAGTGGGTAGACTCCATGGTACTCCTGAGGATGTGGGGCTGGTAGGGTGCAGGAAGGGATAAAAAGAGAAAAAAAACACAGGCTAGCTATTACTGGCATGATCACCTAACCTGTGGTACTAAATGCATACTATATGATGACAGCCTACAAGGGCTCACAGGTTTGTCAATAAAGTTGTGCTGGACCTGGGCCAGTCAGTTGTCTATATTTTTCATTTTTTGTGATGGTCACTGGAACATACACATTTTTAACTCCTCTCTCCATGGCTGATGCATTCACTGCTGGAATCCTCTACTGCTGAATGTGCCAATAGGTAATGTGTTAAGGCAGCTCCTGACTATGCCAAAGGGGTGCTGCTAAATCAAGACATTGTTTGCAGTCTCCCTTAGGTAGAGAACATTGCCATAAGGGAAGCTTCCATCCATGGCAATCTGGGTGTGGATATCCTGATCAGATACAGAAATCCAAGTAAACCATGAGGTTGCCCAATGCATTACTATTGGGTTATCCATCACAGCCCTCACTGTACCACTTTCTTTTCCCTCTTCTTGCTGAGAGAACCATTCTGTGCAGAATGACCTAACTGTTATGGACAGTGAACAACCACAGAAGCACAGTAAAATGAATCAACAGCAAATCAGCTGTGTCATGTATGGCAATGCCATTATGACCAAAATGCAGATGTTATTGAAAGTTCATACAATAATTCAAAATTGCTTTTTTCACTGCCCACAGTTTAGTCCAGGGTAGTCTAGGGGATATTAGATCAACATGCAAGAGTGATTTAAGAAATCAACCAGTCCCATTTTTTAAATAAAAATCCATAGTAAAACTAAATTTTGCATTAGCAAATGATTCAAAAGATAATTGCAAAAAAAAGTGTTAATGCAACATTTATGGTTCACGCTAAGGCAAAAAAAGTAGGTAAATGTGGATCTAGGGTTTCCAGCCCCTAAAATCCCACCCCACCCCTAAAACAAATCAGAGGTGCAGTCATCCTTGAGGTTGTCAACCCTAAAGCTCATTTGAACAAAACATTTATACAAAAAGCGTAATGTCAATGAAAATATCATATGAGAATTCTTGTAAGATATTGTTGTTCATACAAAAATTTCCATATATTTTCATTTGGACTTAAAATGAACATTTTTGTATGAACAAAAATATAATATGAAATGTTTCATATGAACAAAAACATCTACAAAACATTGTCATATGAATGAAACATTTTGAATAATGTTGTTCATAAGAAAATGTTCATATGATATTATTTACATTAAAACCACTAATTCAACTGTGTAAAGCAAATTTACCAAGGTAAAAGCCGGAGTTTTCTGGCTTTGCAAAGTCATCAATGTAAGATATTCCTAGTGGCATGATTGGGGCCTCTCCAACTCCACGCAAAAGATTCCCAACGAACACACTAACCCACATGAGCGAGCCAGATGCTTTTCTGCATTCTGTAAAGAAAATTAAAAGAAATAATCATATTTGGTAGTTTACAAGCTTGCCTGATGGTATGGCAACAATGTGTTGTATTATCATTTGGTAGTCCCCTGGGTTGGGGTGAAATCTAGCTATCAGGCCTCAGGCCAAAGAAAGCTAAATGCATTACAGAGGAGGCATCTAATGTTCATATAGGAAGAAAAACCAATATTTCTCTGAAAGAGCAACCCACTGATTGACTGATAAAGCTGTACTGGCATCATTCTCCAGGGTAACAACTTACTTCCCATGCTGCCTGGAGAAAGGAAATAGACGCAGTGACTGAAAAGGGAAGGTGGACGGTGAATATCACTTCTAACTGGGCAAAGACCTATGGCTGCAGTTTACCACCAATTAGCAGGTCAACAATGTGGCAGGAAAATTGATTCAGGATAACAATGTGCAAGGCCACTGGTTTTCAGTTTTTACCGGACAACCCGATAAATGTTTGGAACCTGCACTGCATGTGCACTGGTGAAAACACAGAATTTCATGGAATTTGGCATTTCATAACAGATCAGTAAATCTAAAGAACATTTATTTTCGTTATGATTGCTTCTTATACTGTTTTCAATTTGCTTTATTTAATGTTCTGCATCTTGAGCCTTCTTTTATTTTTACTATTTATGCACATACTAGAAGAATGACAGAAGAACAGCAGTAAAATCTGGAAATTAGACTTGCAATCACCAGTGCAATTCCCAGAATTTCAAGTCTTGAAAATGGAATTTCATTACTTGAATCACCATAAATCCATGGCCTTGATGATGTGCATTGGAATTAAAGGAAAAAAGCAGCCCCAAGGGGAGTGTATAATACATTTTTGATTTGTAAACCGTATGAACATACTGATGTTAAAGATTGTCTGTTGCAGCAATAATGTACCATTTGACTTTAGATTTGTGGCACAACAGCCTCAAACAGAAAGCAGCATTTCTACATGACATTTACATTTTTGCTGAAAAGCTGTATGCTTTCATGTTTTGATCTGGTGATTCAGTTTATTCAGATTTTATTATAGAGATTTATTGGTTGATATGGGGATTATAGAAAGGGCATACTTATGTTTAACCAGTTATATGGTAACCTTATATATTGATTTATTTAATTAGTTATAAGTTTTTCTCAACAGCACTGGGTCAATGAAATGCAACATCTTGATGTCATGAGGTTTCCAGAGCATGACAAGAGCACATTTATTGAAATAAACAAAAGTAATGAATAGGTGAAAACATTAGATAAATACAGCAGACTATTGTTATACTGTACTAGAACTATGGTAAAGTAATGATAAACATCAGGACAGAAAGAAAATTCAATATTAGGGTTTAACATATCATTGTTTACAAACCAAGCTTCATACATTTTATCATGGCTAGGTATTGTTTATTAGGGATATTGGTTATTAAAGTACTACAGTATATGTAAAGATATGATATGTAGAGAGGAAAAAAAACAAATATGTTACAGGTGATACCTTTTATTGGACTAACAAAATTATTTCTAAGCTTAGCTTTTGAGAGATAAAACCCTCTTCCTCAGGTCAAAGTGGAAACAGCCGAGCAGTATGACAGATATAAAGGATGGATGTGGATTCAAAACATAGACTAGCAGTTTACAGATCAAAGCATTGCAGTCACTTTGCACCGCTTACAAACAGGAAGACTCTAATTTTCACTGGAATGTGTCTGTTGGAGAGATCAACTTGTAAGATCAAAGTGTTGCTTAATTTTACTCTGACTCTGGACAATCAATTAACATTTCTAAAAAGGCAAGACAGAAAAAAATACATACCATTGTTTTAACAAGGTACCTGTTAAAAGAGCCAGAGGGTGTTGTGAGGGTGAAAAAGAAACTCTGAAGCACTGCTTTAAGCATAATCACTGGTAGTGTTTTAAAAAACACCAACATCTTTATTAAGTCCTTTTTCTTTAGTGTCAAAATATTGTATCATTTTTATTTCAAATGATTGCCATTCCTGGCTGTTTTTGAAGGTTACCTTTTAACACTCTGACAGTAAAATTGCTGGTGGAGTGACCTGGTCTTGAAAAATGTTCCCCTACTGGCATATTTTCATTTTTATGGGTAACTGTGAATCTGTGGTGATCCATTCTTGTTTTGAGTTTCTGTCCAGTTGATACAAATTATAAACACACTGACACATGGAACTTCATCCCAGAGAACTGAAGGCATTATGTGCACAATGCATTCATCCTCAGTGTGCTACAAATTGGGATTCTGGGGTACATAGTGGAATCTTTATCTTCCAGGTGGCAGCCCCACACTGTAAAGCAAGCCTGTAGTCAGATTTTAAAAAAATATAATGTCCAGTTCTCCAGCGATCTAGTTGATTTTAATGAACTTCTAAAGCATTTGAGTAAGCTCAAGTAATAATGATTTATGTATGAGTCTACCTATTACAGTACTTGTTTTTTTCTTTAATTTTCTAAGTGGTAATAATTGTAGCCTACATTATTTTTATTTTGCCCTATAAGTTTTCACACTAATGCTTCTTTTGTATGACTTTATTGATTTTAAAGATCATATGCAACACTCTGCACTGTCCTGCAGACTTATACCTTTCTAAGTGGAGTTCTGTCACTGCTTTGCAGTACCTGTTAAAATATTGTGTGTTACTGAACTGCATATTGTTGTCCCATTTGCTTGTGCTGTCCCCTGTCTTCACAGATGCTGCACAGAAGACGTCAGTAGTGTAATGTTGTTATTTGGAGTACAAGTGGGACTGTGGAGGGACTGACAGTACAGATTATTATTGAATTTGCTACATTACAAAATGTGTTCAAGGAATAAAGGTGTGAAAGCTGTGTAATTTTAAAGTACCCTCCCTCGCTGAATGATTATGTATATTTATGCCCTAAGTGGCAAAATTAAGTTACAAAAAAATGGAGAGTTCTTTAGCCCCTGTTCAGCTTCTCTCGGTCTGTCCCTGTGCGCACACAATCTGACGACATGCCTCCAGCCAATGACCCAGAGCAGCCTGAAGACTCATGCAGGGGCTAATTTACATATTGAGAGCATGATAGGAGAAAGTGGGTTTCTGATCCAGAGTAAAATCCTGAACATAACAAAACAATCTGTAACTGGAGATGAGCACTACAACCCTTAAAATTCACTTTTGAAATTTTGGAGCCGTGGCTCTGCGCATGTGCACCTGGTCAGTTTCATTAGACTTGGTCTCCAGTGGGATTCAGTTGTCATTCCAACATTTTATTCAGTCATACTTCTCCTGGAAGTTTTTTATGGTGTAACTGGGAGTTATTCAAGCATGGGATTTGTGGTCCTTATCTGCCGTCAACTTCTATGTTTCTATGTTAATTTACTCCCTCTGTGAAACTGTTACAGATGATTTGGCACCCAGACATAGAACTGATCAAGTACTTTCAATTTGCATTATTTCTTGTATGCTCCTATTGCACAACATGGGTATACATGTTGAACTAGAGGAAATTGCCTTTACACCACCCGATTTTTACAGAAAGGCCATTTGTAGCTAGGAAGGAGCCTGAGCTTGAACTTTAGCTGCTTGGCTCAGATATATTTATCTTTCAGAAGATGAGTTACCCCCACCTGCATTGGAATTTCCTGTATAATATCATAATTCCACCAAGCTTGTACCTGAGTTTTTACACCGTAATATTGTTTTTTTTTTTTATTATAGACTAGAAAAGACTGAGCTGAAAGTAAATAGATTGTGTATAAGGTCTTTTTAACAGGAAGAACTGTTTTGTATTGAAGAAGCAGCTAGAAGATCCCAGCAGGATACGTACCACAACATTAGCCCTACCTCTTTAGGCTCCCACACTTCACAGAGAGTCCACCAGTGTTTTATTCAGCTCAGCAACAAATTCTAACCAAGCAATAGCTACCTTATTCTTTGAAATCTCCAGTTAAAATTGTTTTCCCAACATTTGGTAGACAGAAAAAAGACCCCCTTGCTCTTATAGAGTTGTGTGAGTTTTTGACTTTGTGGTTCATGACTGACCAGGGAATGTTGGCAGTATTAAATGCCATTTTACAGGGTATGAAAAAAGATTAGTTGGTACTCACAAGGCAAATATAAGCTCTTGGTGGCAATCTTAACAACGTTTTTAAAAAAGATTTTCTGTCTGAGGATTACCCCAATGAGATTGAAGATCACAGCAGAAGCAGAATAGAATCAATGTTCCAATGATATTGAGCAGCAAAAGTAATACCCCACAGGAAAAGAGATATGTGGTATGTCAGCTAGCCTATCCTGTATAAATAAGCTGCTTGTAAATCACTTTAGGATATAGTATGAAAAAGGCAACACATAAATGTAAAATCTATATTATGAACTGGACATCGTACATATGGGAAGCTGATTGGCCGAGAGGTTTTTGAAGCCGTGATAATATCGGGCTACATCATCATGGCTTCAGAAAACCTCCGGCCACCAGCCTCCTCACTGACCATGCAGTCTTCTTCATCTCCAGCAGTCCGCAGCGAGTCAGACTTCCAGTTGGCCGCTATTTAAAAAAAAAAAAAAGAACTCCCACCAGCTGTGCACACAACAGAATTCAGCACAACGGAAGCCGCTGGGAGCAATACTTTCAAAAGCAACATATTCAGCAGCATGCGAGTGGCAGCAATGGACGAATACTTTTTTTCCTCTGAAAAGGACAAACAACAGACCCACACATTGTAGCCATTCTCACACAAACCACAGCTCCCCCACAAAAAGAAAGCTACATCTCAGCCACATAGAAAAAACTGCCAGTCTTGTCCCAGACATTCCTAACCATTCTGACAGTAACTCTTACAATAACAGTCCCAAAAGAATCGCACCAAGACTCTACCTTTTTCTCATTCGTTCATCATTGACTCATCTCTCCAACTTCTCTCTCAGCTTACCAGTCCTCAGCATCCAATTCCCAGAACAAAAATAATAAAAATAAAGTGCACTGTGACCGGAGAACACTTTCAAAAAAGAAAACTGCAATGGTAAGGAGTGGGTCACCCAGTCACAAGAGCTCCACTTCCTCTACCATGGCCAACAGCGCCACTTGATGCCCAGAGCCCTCCAGGAACTATTTTATTTAAAGGTATTCCTCCAACACCCCCAAAACACATTTTTAAAATGTTTCTATATTTTTTTTTACTTTAAAAAATATTTAAACCACTTCATAATAGCAATAATGCCCTCCAGGGTGTGGTATATCATGGGATATCTTCACTTCTCGGGTCATTGGACGCACTCAGCCTGCGGCCTCATGCCCAACCACCCGAGGTGTGATGATATCCCATGATATACCACATCCTGTCATGCATTATTGCTCAATTATACAATGGCAAGAAAGACTCTTGGATTCTGATTGGTCAGTTGACTGTCACAGCAGGATGTTATCCTGGTGTAACATTCCTGCTGATTGTTTGTTGGATGATTTGCTCCTCTTAAGAAACAAAAAATATTTTTACACACTAACAAAAACATTCTTTAAAATTCTTTTTTATATTATATAAGAACAAGCCATTGTATAACAGGAATAATGCCATCCAGGGTGGGTGGGTGTTATGCTGGGATAACATCCCTTCTCAGGTGTTTGATGCCCTCAGCCAGTGGCCTTGGGCCCAACCACCCAAGGTGGGATGTGGGATGCTGGAAGGGGAGCGATTCAGGTGAGAAAGGGGGAGGTGCTACTTCACTGAGAGGTTGGCGGAGCCATGGAATGCACTGCCCAGGGGGCTGGTGGAGGCAGAAATGGTGCAGAGGTTCAAGAGGGGGTGGAACAGGTACAGGGGAAGGGTTCTGGAAGCAAACACCAGTGCAGTGAGAATATCTGGGACTGGGAAGGGAGAAGCCAGAGAGGGAGAGGGGGCAGCAAGGTCAGCTTCCAGGGTGGGGGCTGACCAAACAAGCAGACACGAAAGACCGTTAGGCCTATTCTGCTGGCATTTTAGTATGTTAGTATGTTATCCCAGCATAACGCCCACCCTGTCAGGCATTATTCCTTTACCATTCTACAGGCCACAAACTACATGTATTTCATTAAAACAGCAATGCTGCTGAGAGATGCTAAGCTATCCTTCTCAATTTGCCCTAATTTTTTCAGTTTCCTCAGCATTTTCTTTTTTTAACTTTTCCTCCATTTTATCTTCTGGAGCTATACAGAATGACAGTTTGCTTGATCAACAACAGGGAACAACTGTGAGCATTCAACTCACATAATCACTGCCAGACCCAAACAACTAATGCAGTACTTTACAATGTACCCTCCTGATCTAATGTCTCCAAATCCATTTGTTATAGACCCATGCATGAAAATCAGACAGGTTACAAAATGAGCAATATGTAGAATGATGCATACTGTAAGAATGCAGATGACATCCAATTTGTATGGATTTTTAGCTCTCCAACACATGAATGTATTCTAAAATATAAACCCAGTGCAAAGCATTATCAGTACAAAGATCCTTATGCACAGAGGAAATCTGAATCATAAGTGACTTGCATACATGTAAATTCTATATTATTCATCTACAGTTCATGCATTACCATTAATCAGACTACAAAAGGTGTTAAGAGATGCCACAGTAATCTTTCTCATTTTGCCCTATATTCTTTCAGTCCATTTCCTGGATTACAGAACCATACTGACTGGCAATTTCCTTGATTATTAACAAATGACAACAGTGAGCAATAAGCTTGTTTAATCTCTGCCAGCCACAGAGAACCAAATCAGTATTTTACAATGCATCCTCTTGGTATACACCCTAGTTTATTTATTGAAATGTTTCACCAGGAGGGCACACTGAACAACAAGTTGCTCATCTCACCGTGCGACCTGGGGGGAAGGGGTTACATAGGGTAGTGAAGGATGATCAGTTACAATAGTATGTGGGTAGTACAAACAATACAACATTGTAAGATTATGCAACAGTTGGAACACAAGGTATTGTACAATAAACAGTAGTGGAACATTGGGTAAATTACAATACATGTACAAAATCATACAAAAGAACATATAAACGTACAAAACAGTAACAATGTGACAAAACCATTTATAGTGCATGAGTGTACCAGGAGCAGGTTCGAGGTAGTATGCAAGTGCTGTTGGAGTAAAATGGATGGGGTAGGTTGTGCACACGGTGACCCAGAAGGGCAGGTGGAGAAGAGAGGGGAGAGGCAAGAACTGAATATGAGGAGAAGGGGTTGCCATTTCCTGATTCCCCCTTCAGGATGTTGAGGAACCCTGCTGGGGGGGTCAGAGTAGGAAGGCAAAAACTGGGGATAGGTATTAAGGAGGGTTAAAGCAGGAACAACTGAGGGAGAGGTAATTGTGTAGGGGAGAGGTAAGGGAGTAGTTGGAGGAGGACTGTCATATTTCAGGGGAAGGAATTCCAGATTTTAGGGAAGCAATTGGAAAAACCAGTCTGACCAATGAGGGTGGAGGGGTGAGGGACTGTCAAGGTGTGGGCGTCATTAGATCTGAGAGAGTGGGTGGGGGTAGGTGGAGTAGAGAGAGAGGATGATAGATAGGAGATGAGCACTCTGAACCAGAATTTGGAGGTTAGTTTGGCACAGTGTGAGATGTGTCTGTGAGATAGTGGAAGGAAGGTTAGAGAGCAATAGAGTTCACAGTGGTGGGAGCGGGAAGGGGAGTTGAGAGCACAGGGGCAGAAGGAGTTAAAGATAGTGTCCAACTTGGTCAGGGAAGATTTGGGAGCAGCACCACAGACTATGTCACAGTAGTCAAAGATGGGGAGTATCATCTTCTGGACAATTTCACACCTCAGCAGGATGCAACTATGATTCCTGTACAGAGCACCAAGCTTGGGGTGCATTTTCTTCAGGATAGCATTGATATGCACAGAGAAGTTGAGGTGCTGGTTCAGCCAAACCCTCAGATATCTAAATGAGGAGGTGTCCTCCAGGATGATCCCATCAAGGGTGTGGAAGGTGTGTAGGGCCAGGAGCCTAGGGAGTCTCTGTCTGGTGCCAAAGGTCACTGAGATGGTCTTCTTGGCAGTTAGAAAAAGCTGGTGAGACGCAAACCAGAGCTGAACTTGGTTGAAGTCATGTTGTAAGCTGATTTCCACAGCAGCAGGGTTTTTGCCAGAACTGTATAAAACAGTATCATCAGTGTAATAGGGGATAAAGAAATGTGTCCCAATATTTCAGCCTAAACCTCATTTTGGTCTAAAACATAATGTGTTTGTGTAACTAATTTTGATCTATGAAGCAGGATCATATTAAAACTTGTGAAGCTACAAGTCAAATTAAGCCACAAGTAATATTAAGGTGTCTTTTAATATTTGTACTAATCATTTGAGTAATAGAAAACAGGTGTCTTAAGTGTCTGTAAGACAGAAATACAGGGATAGAGTTCAAGTTACCCTTTTGACTATTATTATCAGGAGGACAGGCCAGAATAAATGCCTGTAGGCACATTCCTAAGTGCAAACCTATTTCTCCCTCCTAAGACCTTAGTAACTGGTAATGACCATTATTATTAGCCATATATAGTAATATAATTTACACTATCAATACATTTGTGCTAAGTAAGGATTAGCTCATACATGTACTAAAAAGAGAATTGCCTTTTAAGTTAATGTTTGTACTTGTTTGTACCAATCATAGACAACCATAGTACTGTCTTCCACTATATAAGCAAGCTAGCATACACTGTTAGTTTGAAGAATTAAGAATTAAGAATGAAGAATTAAGAATGAAGAATTAAGGATGCACCACCTGTAATATCTCGCTGTGATTATTGTTATAATCATTAAATTCTTCCGCCATCAGCCTCATCTCCGTTCATCTCCTTTGTAAGTATCAGTAATGGATAATTTACTTAATGGTTATTTTTTGACCCTTACAATCAGCGTACATGTGGATAGACGAGGATGAGCAGGCTGTGGGAAGATCATTAAAGAAGATGGAGAAGAGTAGGGGATCAAGCACTGAGCCCTGAAGGACACCAGTGTTGATGGGGAGAGGAGGAGAGATGGAATCAAGGATTCTCACCAATTGGGTCCTGCCAATGAGGTAGGATTTAAATCAGTTGGTGGCTGATGGAGCAAGGCCAGCTGAGGAGAAGGAATCAAGAAGCAGGGGATGGGAAACAGTGTTGAAAGCTTTGGCTAGGTCAACAAAATGGCCGAAGTGATCAGGCCATCATCCATCCCTGAAAGGATAGAGTCGATAGTTGCCAGGAGTGGATGTGTCACCACTCTTGGGGAGAGGAAGGACTACAGTGTGTTTCCAGGATGAGGGTACTTGGGCAGAACTAAAAGAGAGGTTAAGGATTAGGGAGACAGGGTAAGCAATTGCAGGAGCAGAAAAGTAGAGACGTTTAGGATCAAGCTCATCTGATGAGGAGCCTTTAGAGGGACTGAGGGATAGGAGGTCACTAAGAGCATCATCAGAGGAGATAGTAGAAAAGGAAAAAGGAGGAGGGGTAGGCACTGTCTGAGGCGAAGGGCTGAAGTTAGCAGGTGGCAAGGGGGAGAGGGGAATTTAGAAGAGACATGGTGCACGATGTGTAGTAGGCATTAAATTCATTGGCCACAGAGCCAGGGTCAGAAACTAGGGAGTTATTTATTTTGAGAACTGCAGGGGGAGTGTGAGAGGGGGGAGAGAATAGGGCATGAACTACCCTCTAGAATTTAGATGGACAGTAAATGTTAGTCAGGAATGAGGAGTTGAAATAATCTGACTTAGCCAGTCTAGTAGCTTTAGTACATGAATTGCTTAGCATTCTGTACTTGGCATAGTCATTTGGATGTTTAGTAGATTTGTGTTTTCTCCAAGCCTGGTAACGCACCCTGAAGCAGGCCAGTAGTTCAGGGGTGATCCAGGGGAGGTGAAGCCCACAGACTCTGGTCCTTCTGAAAGGAGCAAAGGCATTCCAGGTGGCAAGGAATTTATCCTTAAAATAGTCAAAGGCTTGGTAGACAGAAATGGCAGTGGAAAGGGGGGCCCAGTCGGTGAAAGCAAGTGCACAGCTGAGTGGGGTAAGGTCTAAGGATTTAAAGGACCAGAGCTGTATGATTTTAGGGGGAGGTTTGGGATGATGGACCTTATGTGCAATGAAAATGGGGTTGTGATCACTAAGGACATCAGAGTGGAGACCAGATTTAATGACGCGGTGCGGGTGGGTTGTGAGTGCCCAGTCAAGCAGGGTGTGGCTTTGTGTTTTGTGATTAGGGCATATGAGCTCAAGTATAAGTTGAGTGAGGCTTACAGCAGTGATGTCATTGCATAGCTTGTTTAACTTGGGAGACAACCAATTTAGATTCACATCACCCATTATGAACAGTTCACCAGATTGCAAGAGGGAGGTGATGTTGGTTAAGAGTTCAGTCATGACTGAGGGTGACAATAGTTGCCAGCCACAAAGATTGGGATTCAGAAAGGAAGGGAAATGCGGGTGACCAGGGCTTCATAGGTAGCAGGGTTGGAAGTAGATAGGATGATAGTAAACTGCAGTGTGGACAGGATATACATGGCCACTTCCCTCCATGACCCGTTTGATGTTGTCTGGAGAGGGAATACCCAGGGATAGCAATGGCATTGTCAGGGGTGCTTTTTTTGAGCCATGACTTGGTAATAATTAGGATGTCAGGGGTGTGTGAAATCATAAGAGTTTGCAGAAGGTCAATTTTAGGTAGCAGGCTGCAGATGTTCAGGTGGTGGAGCTTCAACCCATTAGGAAGGGTTGTAGTGAAAGTGGGGTTAGGAGACATGTTGTTTGGGTAAGGAGCCAGGTTAGGAGAAGAAATAGGGCCAGGGTTAGAGTGGATGTTCCCTGATGGAAGAAGGAGGAGGGCAAGGATGAAATAGTGAAGTTTAGGACTTTTGTAATTAAAGCAGGAAATACAGGAGGGAGGGGAAGAGAAGAGGGAGGGAGGGATGGAGAGAAGAAGATAAGGAAACAAAGAAAGGCAAAGTGACTAGGAAGAGAAAACAGAGAGACTGGAGGGTAGAAGGTAAAGTCGGGTCTGTTTACAAGAGGAGCTGTGGGGGTGATTGACAGGATGGAGGAGGTATTTGGAAGAGAAGGCGAGAGAAGTGGCAATAGGTGTAGAGGAGGAGACTGGGATAAGGATGAGAACCAGGAAGGGTGTGAGTAGGAGGGAGATGGAAACCATTCTGGGTAGGGTAGTAGAGGCTTTGTACAGACTTACAGATTCAGATCACACCACTGAATGTTAGGACGTAGATAATTTGCTTTAGGTATGAATGAACCAGGACTAGAAGTGTTAGGGGAGAGCAGTGGGAAGAGGATTGCAACATACATGTCTTGTTGCCCTCTAGTGGCTTTACAGTTGAATTTGCAAATGGAAAAGTAGTAAAAAAAAAAAAAAGCACAAATTGTAGCATGGAGCTAAAACAAAGGGTGTTAAACGGGGGCGTGTATCTGACCAGAACGTTTGGTGCTAGGTCCAGGGGGCAGGTCTAGTAGCCAGATAGATTAGAAATGCAGAATTAGTCTTAAACTTTAAAGGGAAACTCCTATTGAGTCCCTCAGTAGAGCAGTGGCTGCAGAAATGCCTGGTTAGGGCTTTCAACATAAAAGACAATTTTGTTTACTACCTGGTGCCCCAGAATTTTAATGAAAAAAGATTCCCTCACTCCATAATGGTGACAAACCCCCAGACAGACATCTCACGCATCTCGGGTGACTTCCACCACGAAGGTTATGCTAATGAGGGCTACCATCTGCCATTTGTTGGTAGCCCTCATTAGCATAACCTTTGCTGTGGAAGTCACCAGAGGTGTGTGAGATGTCCGCCTGGGGCTCTGCTGCCATTATGGAGCTAACGGATCTTTTTCATTAAAATTCCAGGGCACCAGGTAGTAAAAAAATGTTCTTTTATGTTGAAAGCCCTAATCAGGCATTTCTGCAGCCCGCTGCTGCACTGAGGGACTCGATAGGAGTTTCCCTTCAAAATAAAAGTGCAGAAATTACCATCAGCAGTCTAATACAAAATGGAACCACTGTTCAACTTAAAATTAGTTCTGAAAATCAACCCTATAGTCCATTTAAGGAAACCCTAGTGACAGGATCACCATACATAATACAAAAAAAAAAATCACTGACAGGCCAGTGCAGGTTATACAAATGCTGCTCTGCACTGAACAGCTAAAAGAAGTGGGCAACTGAGTGAATTGGCAAGCAAAAAGATCAAGACTTTCACTGCGCAGCTGCTAAAGGAAGAAACACAAAGGTTAGTGTTTCTCTGCAGTCTTATGCCCTGGTCCAATGATTTCAGCACTGGCTGCAGCGTTTGACAGAAAACCAATGTTAGCGCTCCGGGCCATCTGGAACCATTCAGGTCCCACTGGGAGGAAAGCTCCAATATCCCCTTTCCCTAGTGGCTTCATTCATACTGTAGCTTGTCACCTACTAACCACAAAAAAGAGAAGGCAGATACATTCAATCATAGAAACATAGAGTTTCACAATCAGTGTGCTTTCTGTAAACATACATATGATCATAAGTCTCAAAAGCATAATGGATATACAAATCTGTGTGGGGGGGGTAACCTGAATAACAAAATGTCTATACTTTTCCTACTGAAAATCACAAGAAAAGGGTGCAGAGTACCCAAGTGAGGAGAAAACCTTTAGCTTTCCATACCACCTACAGGTGTCTGATCTGGCAGAGTACACTACTAATTTGATATAGCATGGGGCTGCATACTTCTTTAAATTGGTAACTTCAAGAAAGGGGTGAAATCTAGTAATGGTAAAAACAACACATAACTACAGCAAATACCTGGGATTTCAGAATCTGCTTAAGCTGAATCCCATAAGGATGGGCAACTACAGTTTGTTGTGCTTCCTAGCAGCATATTCTGTATTTATTATTGAGCTCCTTTATTGTGTGTGCTTATGCTTGTGCAAGAAACATTTTGGCACAGCTTAGGGGAGAAGCGGGGTTTTGGAGGTGCGGCACTGTGGGGGCCAATGGTCCCAGTGCCTTTTGAGGTTTAGCCCTCTTTCCCCAATGCGGTAGCATGCTGCTGCTGACACTAGTTCAGCCTGTGTGCCACCACCTTGAAACAATTTTGCTGCTGCAATCAGGGGCCACCTCGTCATTGCAGTGTCAGCCATTCCGCTGCAATGAGGGAGTGACCCGTCATTGCAGGGCAGTACCTTGTCATCAGCATGCCCCTGACCCAGATCATTTGCTGACGGGGAGCCCAGTCCCCGTCAGCATAATGTCCCACCCCCAAGTTTCTGTTGTATGCAGAGGGGGGTGCCCAATCCCTCTCGGCATCATGCGCCCCCCCAACAGTCTTTCTTTGCTGACAGGTCACCCAATCCCCGTCGGCTTCAGTCCCCATTCCCAGTTCAATTTGCAGATGGGGAGCCCTCCCCTATCAGCATAATGTCCCCAAAATTTGTTGTCTGCCGAGGGGTGCCCAATCCCCCTCGGCTCTGCCCTCCACTCAGTATGTGCCGGAGAGGTGCCCAATCCCCGTCAGCTACAGCACCCCAAAAAACACTCTGGTAGCACGCTGGGAGCCCACCCCAGCATGCCAAATGTCCCTCAAAAAAAAAAAGTCCCGCAATGTTTTTTTTTTTTAACCCTTTAAAACAGAAAATGGTCCCTCGTTGAGTCCGTGGCCCTTCCCCCAACCCGTGCCCATCCTTGGTCCTGAAAGGTGATTTTGCGGTCACTGTCTGGAATCATCTTTCAGGACTGATTAATGAAATGACAGTGCCAGTGTTCATGAGGAGGGCTCTCAAAAAGCCTATGTTGCAAATTAAGTGAAAAAATCCAAAAAATGACTGTTTTATGAGCGTGTGTTGCGCAGTTTCCACTCATGCTCATAACTCCGTGAATCTGTAATATTTTCACTCCAGATTTTCAACATTGGCATTTTTCCAAACCTCCTTATGAACAGTACAGCTGTCATTTTACACATCCTTGCCAAAATGTGTTTTTGCACTTCCAGAGCAGAATAGCGCAGTCACTGTGGGAAATCAGTTTTCAGGACAGATTAAGAAAATGACAGTGACACTGTTCATGAGCAGAGGTCCTAAATTGCATATGTTGAAAATCTGATGATGAAAGTCCATAAAATGACTATGTTACAAGTGTGCATTGTGCAGTTTCCATGCACCCTTGTAACTTCGCAAATTTGTAATATTTTCATGCCACATTTTCAACACTGGCATTTTTTCACACCTCCTTATGAACAGTACAGCTGTCATTTTTCACATCCTGGGTGAAATGTGTTTTCGCACTTCCGACGCAGAATAGCATGGTTGCTGTGGGAAATCGGTGTTTGGGACAGATTAAGATCGAGCGAGTGAGAGAGGGGGAGTGCGCAAACTCAACTGAGTTCTGTCAGGACAGCTGTGGATTTCTTTGTGGGCAGAAAAAGACACCAATGCAGGCAGGAGCCCAGTACAAAAGGGCAGCCTGCAGCGCTGGGAGAAACAGAATGAGCAAGTGAGAGAAGGGGAGTGAGTGAGTGAGCTCAATGGAGCTCTGTCAGGACTGCTGCAGATTTCTTTGTGGGCAGAAAAAGGCTCCAATGCAGGCAGGAGCCCAGTACAAAAGGGCAGCCCGCAGTGCTGGGAGAAACAGAACAAGTGAGTGAGAGAAGGGAAGTGAGCAAGCTCAACAGAGTTCTGCCTGGACTTTAGAGTTGTCCACCCTCCCACCCAGGGTCCTCTGTGGTCCTATATTATAGCAGGGTCTGGATACTTTAAGGATTGCTATAATAATACAGATTTAGTTGTTCTGTTTCTTTCTCTAACTGAGCTAAGTACTGAGCTATACTGTTAGGATTGCTGTAATAATACATATTTATTTGTTCTGTTTATTTCTCTAACAGAGCTGAGTAATACTTGGAGTGCAATAGGATTTCTAACTGGGCTAAGTGAAACTATGTGAGAGCTGACAACAAAAAGTATGGTAGCTGAGGGGTGAAAAAGACAAGGAGGCTTTAGGATTGCTACAGTAATACAGTATCTAACGGATGAGATTTCAGACTGAATTAACCCAGTCAGCAAGGGGGCAGTAGGAGGACTAGTGTGGAGAGGGACCATGTCAATAGGACGGGCATGTCTGGAAGGGTGGTGGGGTGTACGGGGTGTGGGTCCGCCATGATCCTGGACTGTGCTTGGAGGATGGGGGGGTGTATGGTCTGTAGACAACTGGCTAGTTTGAGGGAGGAACTGTGGAGGTTAGGGAGGAGTCTACGGTAAGTGACAGGGCAGATGAGTATGGTAGGCATCCTGGCTGTGGGGGGATAGGGGATGGCAAGTGGGGACTGAGGACTGAGGAAGAACAACTAGGGACTGAAACCAACCTCAGTATCAGAGACACTAGCAGAAAAGAGAGGAGAAGGGAGGGGGTGCCCGAGGTGAGGGGGGGGACCTCCTGATGGGGAGGAAGAGACCACGAGGAGTACCAGGTGGGAGAGAGCAAATGGCTGCGGGTAGGGAGGGACCAGGGGTGGCACAGAGGGGAACAAGTAGGAGGGGGAACTGATAGGGGGAAGAGATGTAGGAGGGGTATCGACTAGGAATAGATTCAAGCCTCTACTATGGGAGAGAGAGGGGGAGCAGGAACATACTGAAGAAGGGGAGGACAAGTGAGGCATGAGAGGGATGGCAACAGGTAGGGGAAGAGATAGCGAGGATGAAAAGGTAGAAGGTGGGCTAGTAAGGAAGGAGTGGGTGGTGACTGGAGGAAAGAAGGCTACGGGAAGGGGGAAGGATGGGAGGGGCATCACTATCAGGGTAGAAGGGAATGGGGGCTGTAAATCGACAACAGTGAGGATAGGAGAGGGGTTGGAAATCAGCAGGGGAGGAGGGGAGGTCCGGTTCGACATGGGAAGCCCAGTAGGAAGTAGTCAGGCTGGGAAGGGGTTCAAGGGGGATGGGAGGAATAAGACAGAGAAAAGGGGTGAGGCTGAAATGGGGGCTACTAATACAGAAGTCACTGAGGGTGCAGCTGGCAGGGGTAAGGGGCAGGGAAGATTGAATGCTGGGGTGGTGGAAGGGGCATTAGAAGGGAAAGGGGTAAGGGACGGGGTACTCATCTTGGGGGATTCAATACTGAAAGGGATGAGATGGGGCAGAAGGGGGGAAGGCACAGCCATATTTGGGTTGAAGCTATCCCCAGGTTGACTGCAGGAGGGGCAGGGCAGGCACTGCTCAAGTGTGCAGCAAGAGGAGGAAGAAACCTCATTTAGTGTTTCATGTGGGTACAAACGACTTGGCGCGGGAGATATGGAAGTAGTGAGGGGGAGGTTTGAGTAATTGGGCAATCAATGTGAGTGGGTGGGGGTGTTGGTGGCATTCTCGGAGGTAATCCCAGTACCATGTGCAAGCATGGGGAGAAAGGGTAGGATTGAGGAGTTCAACAAGTGGCTGAGGGATTGGTGCCACGCCAAAAATTATGGGTTAGTGACTAACTGGGGTAGGGTCTGGGGGAATAGTGACTTGTACACGGGGGGCGGGCTACACTTGAGCAGGAAGGGGAAGGGAGTATTAAAGGCAGGATTTAGAGGGGTAGATCTCTACTAAGGTGGATTTAAACTAGTGGGGGGGTGGCCAAAAGACTGAGGTTGGTAGAAAGGTCTGGACAGGGGAGGCTAATGAGCTCACCCCCCTAGATATAGGTAAAGGCGGAGGCGTAGTTACCCTGGGAGAGGGCAGGCAGAGTGGTCTGAGTGTAATACAGAAGGCACCACCACCCAGTAAGAATAAGGAGGAGAAAGGGTGCGGACTACCGGGAGGAGGGACACAGGCCAAGGAGGAGAAGAGTGAAGAGAAGGAGGAGTACGGGTGGAAGGTGGTCTCTCTTAACGCAAGAAGCCTGGGGAACAAAATTGCAGAGCTTCAGGTGCTACTTTCAGAGGGGAAGGTGGACATCGCTGCAGTGACAGAGACTTGGGCCACAGAGTACCATGACTGGGACTTGTCAATCCTGGAATACAGGATATACAGGAGGGACCATGTGGTTGGAAGGGGGGGGGTTGCACTCTATGTGAGGGAAGGGATTAAATGCATAAGGGGAGAGGGAGAAGAGGCGAGGACAGAGGCGCTTTGGGTGCAGCTCCTGGAGTCCAAGGGCAGAACACTGAGGCTGAGAGTGTGTACAGACCACCAGCCCAATCCAGGGACCTCGATGTGGTGTTGGCAGAGCAGAAAAGGAGGGTGTGTAGAAGGAGGAATGTGGTGATAGTGGGGGATTTTAACTTACCACGGGTTGACTGGAGCACCCCAGCCACTAGCAGTACCAGGAAGCAGGTGCTCCTTGATGCATTCCAGGATGGCCTTCTGACACAATTGGTAAGTGGGCCTACAAGGCTTGGTAGCACTCTAGACCTAGTACTGGCAAATGGGGAGGTGGTGAGGGAGGTAAGGGTGAAGGACCCACTAGCAGGTAGCAAGCACCAAACAGTGTGGCTCATTGTTGCGCAGGGCAGGGAGACAGGAGGCACGGGCACTAAGGTTACGGACTTTATTAGGGTGGACTTTGGAAGGATGGGAGCAATACTACAAGAGAGACTCCAAGATATAAGGCCGGGGATGGATGCAGAACAAAAGTGGGAGTCATAAAGACTGGGCTAACAGAGGCCACAGTAGACTGCACCAGGGCCAGGAGTAAGAAGAGCAGAGCCAAGAAACCATGCTGGCTGAACAAGGAAGTGCTGCAAGGGGTGAGGACAAAGACGGCTGTATACCAGAAGTACAGGAGAACAGAGAAGGGAGAGGATAAGGAGGCATTCGGGAATTGGTCGGGGGAGGTTGCCAGGAGGGTGAAAAAAGCTAAGGCCTCCAGACAATTAAGGTCCACACAGGGCATAAAGGGAGGGGAAAAGGACTTTTTTAGGTATGTCAAGGAAAAGAGGAAGTGCAAGGAACATATTGTGAGGATAAAGCGCGGAGGGGATTGGGTGGAAAAGGGGGAGGAGCAAGTGGAAATTCTAAATGAGTACTTCTGCTCTGTTTTCACTAAGGAGTGGGATGGTCCACTACCAGAATGGGCTGGGGAGATGGGGATAGCGGGGGAGGAGGTGACAGACAAAGTGATCACAGGGAGTACGGTGCTAGAGGGGCTGAGGGAAGTAAGAGTGGACAAGGCACCAAATCCCGATGGCATCCACCCCAGGGTGCTGAGGGAGATGGAGCTGTTGGCTGAGCCACTGGCAGATCTGTTCAACACCTTCCTGGAAACAGGGTGTGTGCCCCAAGACTGGAGGGTGGCCCATGTGGTGCCCATACACAAGAGTGAGCCTAGGGAGAAGACAGGAAATTATTGGTCGGTAACTCTCACGTCCATTGTGGGTAAGCTCATAGAGGCAATACTGAAGGAGAGGCTGGTGGCATTTCTAAAGAGTAATGGCCTCCAAGATGGGCGGCAACATGGGTTTGTCTCAGGGAGGTCTTGTGAAACCAACCTAACAGAGTATTATGACTTGGTGACAAGGGAGTTGGACAGGGGCCATGCGGTACATGTCCTGTACTTGGACTTCAGTAAGGCCTTCGATACAGTGCCTCATGGGAGACTGGGGGGGGAGCTGACGGCAGTGGGGGTGGGAAAAAGCTGACTAAATGGATAGAGAACTGGTTACAGGGGAGGGTACAGAGGGTGGTGGTAGTGGGGGAGCTCTCGGCAACCAGAGCAGTGACAAGCGGGGTGCCGCAGGGGTCAATGCTGGGCCCGGTGCTACTTGGGCTCTTTATCTCCAATATAGCACATGGAGTGGGGAGCAGGGTTAGTTTTTTAGCAGATTATACCAAATTGGGGGTGGTGGTGGATGAAGAGGACGGATGGGAAAAACTGCAGGGGGGACTTAACCAAACTAGAGACATAATCAGTGGAGTGGCAACTATGATTCAATGCAAAGAAGTGTAAGGTGATGCACTTCGGGGCTAAGAACCAGAAGAGGGACTGTTGGTTGGGGATCACAGACGAGGAGAAGGACCTAGGGGTGTTGGTAACTAGGAGCATGAACAACTGGGCCCAGTGCAGGAGAGCAGCAGTGAAGGCAAACAGTATGCTGCGGTGCATTGCAAGGGTGTTCTCATCCAGATACAGGGATGTGATCCTACCTCTCTACAGATCATTGATCAGACTGCACCTAGAGTACTGTGTGCAATACTGGAGGCCATACCTGAGGAGAGATATAAATTTACTGGAGAAGGTGCAAAGGAGGGCAACAAAAATGTTAAAGGGGATGGAAGAAAAGGAATATGAAGTTAGACTGAAGGAGCTGAACACTGGAGGAGAGGAGGGATGGGGGGATATGATTGAAGCATTTAAATACCTGAGGGGGTAAATAAACCTAGCATCGAGGGGGTGTTTAAACTGAGGAGTGGAAGAGAGATGAGGGGCACGGACTAAGGTTGGAAGGGGACGCTTCAAGCGGGAAATGAGGAGGCACTACTTCTCTGAGAGGGTGGTGTCTAGTTGGAATACACTGCCAGAGGGGTGGTAACATGTAAGACAGTCAATAGCTTTAAGAAGGAGTTGGATAAAGCAAGAGGAAGAGTCAGGGGGGCAGGGGCTGGAACAAGTGGGGGAGGAACTGAGGGGGAGGAGGCTGGGCCAGCTGCAATCTAGGGTGCTAGCTGAACACTCGGGCAGACTTACATAAACCAATTGGTGTGTTCCGCTGGCATATTTGTATGTTTGTATGTTAGTATGTAAAATCACAGTGATTCTGTTCATGAGCAGAGGTCCTAAAATGCCTATGTTGAAAATTTGGTGACAAATGTCCATAAAATGATTGTTACAAGTGTACGTTGTGTAGTTTAGACGCACCCTCATAACTTTGCAAATTTGTAGTATTTTCACTCCAGATTTTCAACATTAGCATTTTTTCAGACATCCTTGTGAACAGTACAGCTGTCATTTTTTGCATCATGCCCCACATATGCATTTACACATCTGGCGCAGAATAGCGCCGTCGCTGTGGGAAATCAATGTTCTGGGCAGATTAAGAAAATCATAGTGACAGTCTTCATGAGCAGAGGTCACAAAATGCCTATGTTGAAAATTTGGTGAAATAATTCCACTAAATGACTGTGTTACGTGCATGCGTTGAGCAGTTTTCACATATTCTCGGAAGTTTGAGCATTTTTAATATTTTCACTACAGATTTTTAACACTGCCATCTCTTTTCACCTCCCTATGAATGGTACAGCTGTCATTCTTCACATCCTGCCTGATCTGTGTTTTCGTACATCTGGCGCACAATGGCACAGTCGCTGTGGAAACTCAAAGTTCGGGACACATTGACAAAATCACAGTGCCACTGTTCATGAGAAGAGGTTCCAAATGCTTTCATGAGGTGGGGGTCACAAAATGGCCATGCTGAAAATTTGTAGTGCAAATACTAACAAATGCCCGGGGCATTAGGGATTCTAACCATAACGTCCCACCCTGTACAGACTGACAGGCATCAGGGGTGTGCCTTTGGATTGCCGACTGTAATGCTCATGCCATTCCACCCCCACCCCACCACCCTGCAGCCAGTGACTGGCATTGAGGTGTGCCTTGGACTCTTCAGCCCCAGAGTTCACCCCATTCTCCTATACTGCACCCATTTCAATGTATGTCCTTATGGAGTGGGGTGACTGTAAAGCCGAACACCCCAAAGCACACCTCAACATGTGTCGGCATCTGCCGGATAGGGTGAAATGAAATGGCATGAACTTTATGGGTGACAACCCAAATGCATACCCCAATGCCTGTCCGTCTCTGCAGGGTGAAGGTGGGGGTTGGTGTGCAGTTCAATACTTTACTGCCATTCCTATTCTGCTTCTCTCTAATGCCTGCCTTTCCAGTGCTAATACCAGCAAGCAAAATTCGGCATTCACAAATGCTTGTTGTTACAGAGACATGAAAGAAGTGAAGTTATTTAAATGCTGATCAGAGTGAAGAACAATATGGAGGATACATAAATGATAGAAGAATGCAGATACTTTCCAATTTGTTTGGTTTCTGCAAACATACATGCAGTCAAAAGCCTCAAACCCCGCAAAAAGTGTTGTGCAAACAAAGCTGTGTATGTGTTGGGGGAGGGGGATGAACAGATAAAGAAAGTTTCAACCAATGCTAATATCTGCCTGCAATCTCACTACTTAGACCGCAACACAGCTGGCTCTCACACACAAAACATAGCAAAAATCATTAAAATTTGCACAAAAGTCAATTCAGATCCTTTCCAATGTGTATGGTTTCTGTAACCATACGTACAATTAGAAGCATTAAAATCACAATGGATATGCAAATCTGTGTGTGTGTGTGGGGAGGAGTAAACTGCCCATCAAAATGCCTAAACCTTTTTCCTTACCAAAATTCACAAAAATAAGGTATGCGGTGCAGAGTGACTGAGAAGACATGCTGCAGCATTTTGCACCACCTACAGGTATGTGGTATGGCCAAGTATACTACAAAACTTCGAAGAGCATAAGAAACAGAAATATAGAAAACTGACAGCAGAGGAAGGCCTGGTGTGATGCCCTCAAGTGTCTAAACTGTGGAAGCAAGTTCATGGGATTTGTGAGTCCATCACGGGGGATAAAATCGTGTTGCCCCCTCAGACTTTTATATTGGGATACTCCTCCCAAAGTAATTCATTCTCTAAATGCCAGTTCAACTGGATCTTGTCAGCTTCCTTTGCCCTCAAAAGATTACTGCTGGCAAATTGGAAAGAACACTCAGTACCCTCTGTTGGAATGGTACAACACTATGTCTGCTTTAGTGCAGAATGAAAGGATTTGTTATTTACTGCTCAACCAGTCACCTAGGTTTCTCGAAATATGGTCACTCTTCCTTGAGCAGGCATCTTGAATGGGGAGGTTATCCCCTTACTTCCTTTGGATATGCAGGTGTAAAATGTCACAGGATCATGGAAGTTTGTATAGTCTCACAGTCATATTCTACTTTTTGAATTACCCTAATCTGTATTTTGTGCTCTGTTGTTTTTCTTGATGCTGTTGGCATGTTTTTTAGGTAACTGCAGTTTAAGACAGCATACTGTTGTTTCATGGATCTGCTTAAGTGTAACTGTTATGGTTGGAAACAATAAAATATTTTAAATAAAAAAAGAATGCCTGGTGATCTAGCCAGCCTACATTGTGAGGCTTTACATGCTGCCTAGGAGATCACTACCAACCTCTCCATCTCCCCCTTCCATACCGCTCTGATCACTTTACCAGCCTTTTATGTACTGTATGTTAATACTGCCACTGAGACCAACCACTCTTACAGTTGTAAGAGTGATCTCTCACACACATTTATAGGGTATGAAAAATGAAAACCATAGTACCAGTGCTTCAGGTAACTTGCTTCACACCACCAACACTCTATCTAAATTATATCCCCCCACCCACACACACACACACACACACACACACACACACATATGCTAGTTTCTTACTGTTTCTTCTGTTATTCAAATTACTTACTGATGGTTCTAAAAAGCACTCTGGAGTCCACCTTAGCAATAACTTGTGTGTATTTAACCATTTCAGTCATGTCCTGCCTTTCCCTTCTGGCCTCCAATGAGTAAATACTGAGGCACTCAAACTGTTGCCCTTTCCTCCCCTTCTGCCCTGTATTATTTTGGGTGCCAACCTCTACACTGTCTTCAGCTTGTTAATGTCCTTTTTAAGGTGCAAGTTCCAGAACTGCATGCAGTACTCCAGGTGCAATCACATCAATGTTCTAAATAGGGACAATATGACCTCCTTTTTTCTGCTGAACCCACTAACAATACATTGATGCATCCTGTTCACCTTTCCTACTGCTTTATCGCATTGTGCTGATGAGTTGAGGCTGCTGGAGGTCATCACATCCAGCTCTTGTTCCTCCTCTGTCATGGTAGCTATATTCTGCCCCGAAAGTCATTTGCCAATACTCTCTGTGCCATCTTGAAGCAGTGTGCACCACTACTATTTATTAAGAGTATATTTTTATTTAATTACATAATTTCATTTAAATGTGTAAATTTTTAACCTTTGTAAAGACAATTAAAGGTGCCCATTTAGAGGTTCAACTAGTACCTGAGCCATCTCCTTCATCACCCTGAAATGCAGACCATCTCGGTCTGGGGACATTTCACTTTCAAAGTTTATTTGTTTAACAATAACAAGTCTTTACAAAGGTTAAAAATTTACACATTTAAATGAAATTATGTAATTAAATAAAAATATACTCTTAATAAATAGTAGTGGTGCACACTGCTTCAAGATGGCACAGAGAGTATTGGCAAATGACTTTCAGTCCGACAAGGACAAGGACAAGAAGGTAGTATAATAATTATGATGATGACCAATTCTTTGATGCCTGTTTAAACTGAAGCTGTGAAAGCCGGCACCAAAGTAACATACCATGGCCGTAGCTTCCAATTTGCTGGGGAGACTATCCCCCTCTTAAACCATTTTTTCAGCATTTCAAACTTATTTCTGGCTTCACATGGACATAACATTTTTTTTAGAATAGACCATGGTTGCATCAGTCATATCCCACTATGCCTAATGAAGAGTAAGGACAAATCTTTATGTCATGCTGATTGATTTTCTCTGTTTTATTAGTTCCCTGAGGAACTTAGGCAGTACAGTAGCCTGTCTGGTATCCATAGGTTGAAGTAATATGTACAAGCCATCTTCCAGGTTATTTGCATAGGGCTGTTAGAACCTCTCTATATAAGATTTTCTCCATTTATTATACAGAGGGCAGAATAATATCATATGTGAGAGAGTTTCTGTGTGTCCTCTATTACAAGGACATATATTATTCAGATGATCTCTTTCCATCCTATTGTTCTTATATTCTGTCCTAGAGGTAGGAAGCAGCTCAACTCTGGCCCTTGTTATTAGTGTTTTGTACCCGGGTTGAATAGGTAACTTCACTAGATCTCCAAACAGTGTAACTTTTTGTATAGAAAAAGCCAATGGGCTGCTTTAAGTTTGCCCCACTAATTCCATGTCTACTTGGATAGCTTTATTGAGAAGACTTGATTTAATCATTTTTCCGTAATGCTGAGAAATCGTAACCCCTTTGAGAGAAAGAAGCCACAAAGACTCAAGATGAATTGATCACAGCAAATATATTAGAAAACGAAGTCAAGAGGATGGGAAGTCCCATTTCAGCCATTGTGCTTTCTCTTTCAGGGCTCATAGAGTTGAAGTAGATACCTTTACATTTATTATTCTGAGCCAATATGAGATTAATCTTAAAGTGGCCAGTGTTTTGATAGATACCCTATCTAGTTCTGCATGAACTGCGCAACTAGGATTAGCTGTTGGGTTTCATAGTAGGGATTTTTAGTATATGTTGTATGGTCTTTCAATAATCTCTGTTGTCTAGTACCCCCAGACTTCCACCCTGTAGAGATGAATAGTGGTCAGTTTCATTTCTGCTGCTGTCAACAGTAGTATAATTGACTATCCTCCATATTTAAAATTGAATTTCAGGAGTCCCCTACCATTGTTTTTTACATTGAGTGCTTGGGTATTAATATGATGGACCCAGTTTCCTGTATAGTATAGACTATTTCCTTGATATATATCTATATATATATATATATATATATATGTACCAATATGCTACTCGAGAGATAAAGCGTGACAATCAGGTTCCAAAATTTATTTGGGCCAATTGTCATAACCATATCATATTTACATTGGGTGCATGTGATAGCATTTCAGTTCCCAACATAAAGATAGTTTGTAGTTCAGAGGTGCTAAAAAATGGGATTAAAAGTTCCCACAAGGGCAACATAATGTGAGTAAAATCGTGTCCTTGACAGTAAATTTGTCATATTATCAAACATATATTTTTTTGATATTACTATGTCTATGGTATCTATTTAGGTAGCATAATATCTAACTTTTCAGTTTTTTATCATAAACTTAACTTGTTGGTAATTATGCCACAATATGTTTACTGATCACAGTATGCCCAAATCTGGACATGTTTAAGTTTGGCTACCACATTCATGTCCTTGATTTTCTAGCCCATTGTTTTTTTGCACAACTATATTACCCTCATAGGAAAAAACAGAAATCACTGAATTTTCAGAAAGTGAATTATACTTTATTTACAAGGGTGTTTTCCACAGGATGTCACGTGAGCAACTCAGACTATACAGGACGTTACGCGAGTAACACAGACACAACACAAGAAGTCACATGAGTAACATGGACACCAGAACAGTAGTATTAATATCATACCAAGTGTCTCATTAAGTCATACCAAAAGTTATTGCTAATGTTATTGCTAATGTTTAACCAAGAAAATGATTGTCATACTATGGATATTTGGTATAACATTTTTTGAACATTTTGAAAATTGCACTGTAGTCACAACATTATATTAACTTAAGATATTCACAAATGTTTTATGTTACAATGTAGTATGGATTGAATCTCACCTGGTCTGTCTATTACATATACACAGTTATTCCTGTTACTAATGATGCCATCCCACAGATCACAGCCACAACTGATGACACAGCCCCTTCCTGCTGTCAAATGGACCCCTCCATGGTACCATTACTCACTGTGTCCACAGCATGGTCCTTCAGGTGCATATGGCAACCAGTGCATTTTGGGAGAGGGTGCAGTTTTAGGTTTCTTCGGCTATTGTAGTTAATGTCAGTAATTGTTTGATATGCCATGCTAGGCCCTCAGCCTATCATGCAGCACATGGCACACCAAACAATTACTGTGATTCACTGCAACAGCAAAGTAAGCCTAAAAGTGCACAAAAAAATGAAAAAAAAAATACAGAACAATGGGTAACACTTTAACAGTCACTGACAGCAATCATCCCAGTAAGAAAAAACACAGTATTTTTCTTCACTTGTACTGTCATGGAAGCCATTTAAGGCATACCATGCAGCACATAGCCCAGTTACTGAGATACACTGCAACAGCAGCCAAATGAGCCTAAAACTGCACAAAAACAAGGAACAGGGTTGATGTTTTTGGTGACTGCAACCCGGTTACCATCAGTTACAGTCATTTTACATCCATTTTTGGTGTGTGTGCCCTTTTAGGCTCGTCTTACTGTTGCAGTGAATCTCAGTAATTGTTTAATGTGCCATGCTAGACTCTTGGCCTAACATGCAGCACATGGCACACCTAATGATCACAAAACATATTGCTGAAATGTAAATGGTTCTGTGCTGGCATTGGGTACTCAGTGTTGAGTCAGTGGGTGCAATATGTTTTTTTTTAAGTTGCCATCTTATAGACTCCTGTGGATCTGAGAAATTTGTGGATTACCCAACACTTCATTTACTGCTGCTGTTATTTGCTTTTCTGCTGCTAAATGGCTTTGATGCACTTGCACATAAAATAAATAAGTACTGTGAGTATGTGTGGAGTGCACACAGTTCTTCTGTTCTACAGAAGTGTTTTTACAAAAATAAATTTGATATTAACCAGGATTTCTTTTTAAGTTTAGCAAATAAGCAGGTAGTTTAAAAGTAGTTCTGGTGTTCTGATGCCTCCAACACAATATAAGCCCTAAAGAGATCAGGTCTACACAGACTGAGCACCTGCAGAGACCAGATCCTATTCATTTACAGTGAATTTTGCAGTGTCAGTGGCTCAGTTGGTAGCACACTCGCCTCTGAGGCCGGGAGATCAGAGGGCTGTGGGTTCAGTTCCCACATCTGGCACTTGGGTTAATATCCCAGTACTGACACTGTAATGCAGCATGAGAGGGGTGCTGCATTTCTGAGGTGCCGTCTTTCGGATGAGACGTTAAACCGAGGTCCCATCTGCCTGGATTGGTGGTAGTTCAGGTGGATGTTAAAGATCCCATGGCACTTATCGAAAGAGTAGGGGAATTTCCCCGGTGTCCTGGCAAAATTTCCCTCATTCACTAAAAATACCACCAACAGCTTAATCTGGTTCAAGGTCAGTTGGCATTCATCTGTATCCCCCTTCCCCGGGTCGTGCCTGAAAATAGGAAGGATTTGTCTAGTGCACTTACCCGGTCAACAAAAGCTAAATAAATAAAAATTAAAATTTACTCCACAATATAACATGTATTTTATTTCTCATTACAGAACTCTCCAAACTGTAGATATGGTGTTCTGATGCCAAATACAAAATGAGCCCCAGCACTAACCAGGTCCAATTGATATACTCCCCAAAACTGCATTTTTTTTGCCTAGTACAGAACAAACTATTTAGCAGCAGTAACATTAAAGGTGCCCCTGATAGAGAATAGGATCACACAAAATGCCCTCCCCCCCACAGAGACTAGGCCATACAGAATGATCCCCATGTACAGACTTGGTCTATAGAATAGGTAAATATGTATAACCATTTAATCTAGGAAACCTGCAGTTGTTCAACTTTAAAATGCTTTATAATCAACTCTCTCTGCCCCTACCCCACCCTTCATACCCCAAGCTCAGCATCTTGGGACCATGAGGCAAGGTCCGTCTACATGTCTCTTCGTTTCCCGAAACGCAAAATGTACTTTATAATCTACAGACATCTGACACACCGGGGAACAAAAGAGCAGCCGAGATGCAGAGAGAGAGAGAATAGCCCACTGTAGTGCCCGTAACGTGCATAACTCCAAACTTCAGGAGGACAACATGTCTTGTCCAGAATGTAGGTGGCAGTACAAAGAATACAGACCCACCAGATCCACAGCTTTAAAGAGCCATGGGGTGATGACTGAAGGTGTCAGCATGCATTTCTGGTTCTGAACATTCTGGGCCAGTGGAGGAACTAATAGTAACGTGGGTAACAAAAGGACACGAAAATAACACGCCTTGGAAAAAGGGAATTTTCTAAACAAATGAGTTATAACAAACTGCAAGGTTTTGGCAGCATGTCAGTAACAAAAAGAAGGTCACCAGACACAATAATGCTTTTGGACCACAGTTCATGCAAATTAAAGGCACAGTCTGCTTAGGATGAGGTACTAGATGGACACTACATGTAATGAACGTTACACCTGTATAAAATGATTAAATAAAGGCAAAACTTTTATTCTGTACAGGGAGTTCTTGGGGAGGCTTAAATGAATAATTAGATAACACATTAACAACAGTTGGGTTTCTAAGGCGCAATAAAGGGCTGTATTTAAATACTTAAATTGGGAATGGAAGCAATGTCACAAAATGGAACCCTATTTGAAGGGGTAAATCGATGTTTGTGATAAAACTGAAAGAGCACAGTGGAACCAAACTGTCTCGTGTTATGTTTAATATCTCTCCTAATGTGGGACTACAAATTAGGTGTGTCATGTGAACCTTTTAACAATTCAGCAAAAAGTTACAGGGTGTCAATGTGCAGTAGGTATGAGTCTCTCGAATACTGTATTCATGCCTATATATATATATATATATATATATATATACATGTCTGATTTTCATTTTACCAGCAAGACATGAATAGCTTTTTTTCCTTGCCAAATGGCATCAATTTCGTCTTAGCTAAATTAATTTTTAGTTCTGGCTTGTACATATTTCATCTAATTGATTCAATTTTCATTGGATTCCGATTCTTGAAAGGGAGAAGAGAGCAAGATCATCAGCATAGGCCAGGAGAGGGCACTGTTTGTCCTTTAGTTTTGGAGAATGCATATTTGGGTCTGAACAAATATCAGCCAAGTGGTGTATATATAAATTGAAAAGGCATGGAGTCAAAAGGCAGCCTTGCTTAACCCCAGTATTAGATATTAAATATCTAGATAAGTTTCCTGCATTACTATACCACACTGTAGATTCGTTATTTGTTTGTAATCAAATAATTGGGATAAGTAATGAATGGTTGATACCAAGATTAATCAAGGTTTGCCATAACAACAATTTGTTCAATGAATCTAATGCATTTAAAAATCAATAAAAAGCAGTGAATAACTTAATTCTCCATATGCAAATGTACTTTTCAACAAGATGTATAACAAAGATATGGTCTACTGTGGAGCAGTTTTTCCTGAAACCTGTCTGAAATGGAGACAGAATATTTTCTCTTTCAATCCAGGCTAGTACTCAATTCAATGTTATAAAATGGGTCTGCAATTTTCTTGTTCCTGACTGGCTGAGAGGTACCTTTGCCCATGTCCGTATCAGGGCATATTCTGTCAACCGGTACCTCTTCAGCCACTTGGGACTCATCAGATCACAAATCATGGTGCTACCCTGCCAACATTCTTGATTTGTGAGGTCGAGCTGGCACCCCTGCAACATAATGTCTGTTACTGCAGCTACCTTTTAAAGTCCACAGCAGTACCACCATATGGAAGTTTTCAATGCATTTCCTTTGAATTAAGCATACAAATATCACCTCTGTTGCTTCTGTTCAAAAAAACTTGCCCCCAATCAAATGAGCGTCGAGCCTGTTGCCATGATGCAGCATTTAAACCACATCAGAAACCAGCTCTTCTGCTCTGTCAATCCTTTTAAGCTGCATAGTATTTACCGATAGTATGAAATATAAAACAATTAAGAGCCAGCTTTCCTTTTTTAAATACAGAGACCTGTAGTTTTTTTCAAAACCAGAGCTATAAGTTTGGCAAAATGCTAGTAAAGGAAAGTGCTATCTATGGCAGCTTATCTGAGACATGCTCGCTGCCACTCGGTCTCGCTGTGTACTCCTTCACACAACAAAAAACATTGGCAAAGTAATAAATGAAAAAAAATAGTAAACTAAACATACTGTGTGGGATTGTACATGCATGTGTGGGGGCGGACACGCTCTCTCCTGCACAAAATGTCCACATCAATCAGCACAAACCACCTCCTTTCTTTCAATGTCCCTTGTAACGAAACCACCCACACCCTCTGAGTGAAACAAAAACTATGTTCCTCTCAGTAGGAAAAGCAGCTGGTATATTTAAAATAAGTATTACAGGGTGTACAACTTCAAAACACTGTGTTTGGTAGGGAGACACAACATGACGCAGCATCACTGTGTTGGTGTGGGGGAGAAGAGCCCTTTAGTTGCCATTATATAATTGTACAGGGAACTATTTTCATCATTATTACTGTTAACCCATTTTATAAGCACAATAACACACTCTGAGGTGTGGGTTATCTCCTGATAAGAGCACACCCAGATGCATAAGGCAATCAGTGCAAGCGCCTCATGCCTCATAACACACCTGGGTGTGCTCTTTTCAGGAGATAACCCATACCTCATCATATGCTATTGCCTGCTCATTCTTGTAAAAAATCTTAGAACTAGAATCAAGGAAGCTAATAGGTCTGTAATTCATGGTGTCCGCGGGTCCCATTTCTTGCATATTGACACTATTATATTTTTAGTCCATGAATCAGGAATAAATCTATTTTTTTAGACATTCATTGAATAAATTTGTTAAAATTGGAACCAGATATTTAAATGGGATTGATATACAGTACTGCATTGGGGATGGCATTGCGGCCAGTGGCTTTTTTCCTTGAGCAGGTCATTATGGCATCTTTCACTTCACCTATTGATACCATCGGGGAAGGGGACAAACAAATCTCTGTTTTGTATTTCTGCCCAATTTGAATAGGAAACTTGCTCATTGAAAAAAAGTCTTTGAAAGTGGGAGACCCAGAAATCTTCCGGAATGAATGTGGGAATAGAGTGAGAAAAATTACATGACCCTTTAGACACAAGCCTCCAGAACTGTACGCCATCCCCTAAATTCAGAACATTCATCATTTTAAACCAGCAATTTTCCTGAAAGAGTTTTTTTCTCTGATTGTAAGAAAACATTATAATATTCCTTTCTTTATTTAATCTCTCTCTACAATCTTTCTAGAGGGATTCTTCTTGACTCACCGTATCAGTCTGGCCAACTCTTTTTTTGCTCTTCTGCAATTATTATTGAACCAAGTTTCTGCTGGTGGAATGGTATCTTTATATATGAACTCTTTTATTTTGAAAAATATGGTAATTCATTCTTCATAGGCTCTCGGGGGGGGCCATTAAGTATATCTTGCCCCAAGATCAAGTCGTCAATATCCTGGATTTTCAGAAACTGAATGCTTTTTTTCTTTCTATTAAGTTTAAGTCTTGAGGAATGGGAATGTACATCTGTTCTAGGGGCGTCACCAAGATCTTTCAATTTTATGATCAGGGAGGCATGATCACTTTCTGGTCTCATTAAAATATTGAGGGCTGAAAGGATATCAAAACTATCGGAGTTGTAATAACATAGTCTATTGTATTTCTCCCATAAGGTCCAAAGTAAGTGGGATTCCCTTCTACAGCTCCTGTTATTCTTCTGTTTACCACAATAAGATTTGTGGCAGTTATGGACTGACTTTGTTTTTTCCCCACTTTCATTTAATGAGGGGTTGGTAGAAGTTCTTCTTAGGATGTTTACTAGAGGAAACATTTCATTAACTTTGTCTAGATTATCATGAGTGATTCTGGCATTAAAATCACCCCAAAGACAAAAGATGCATTGGGAAACTGAAAAAGTATGTCAGTAATACTTTTTGTTAGTTCCAAATTTCTTCATTATAAAAAGGGGTTCCTCACAGTGGAATATAAACCACACCTAGTATTAATAGGCTTGATCTAAGTGCCATCAAGGCAAAAAGCATATTTACATTTTTGCTGAGAATTTAAATCATCTTAATATCTGGTGCAATTTTTATATAGATAGGAAGCCCCCAGAGACTCTCCCAATTTTTTTTTGTTTGGCAGTGGGATATTTATTAAAAGGAAACCATGCAAATTTAGGTCTTCACAAGCCCATGTTTCCTGTTGGCAAATTAATTCATGAGGTTTAATCAAAGTAATCCAGTCTAGATCTCGTAATTTATTTGTCAACCCTGCAATGTTCCATAAGACTAAGGAAAGAACCCCTGTCTCTGTGGTGTTAGGAATAGAATCTAATTCATCCTCCTTGAATCAATTAGCCCAGAGGAGAGACTTTGGTTATAATAGAAGATCTCCCTCACCACCAATTGGGTCTGACTATAAATGTTCCTACTCTATGACATATATTCCCAATTCCTCCCAGTGAGGGGCCTTTTCCATGGCTCCTTTTGTCAGTTCCTGTCCTTTTAGATATACATCAGTTTGGTTTTTCCATTAACTCTGTGTACTGATATCACTGATCCAGCTTCAACATGAATCTTCATGATATTATGAAACAGGAAACAGATTGCTGCTTTTAGTTTCCTGCTATTTTCAGCATTAAGAGAATCAATACCAAAAACTTGAGATGGTTTTCTCTACTTGCTTGAGGTTTGCCTTCTTAAAATCCCATTTTAAAGCTTTAATTGGGTTTTTAACCTCTTCCCATGGGTCTGGTCTGCTAATTATATGATTGCCTGGCCCAAAGAACAGAACAGTGCTCCATTTTATTGATGCAGGAATCTGTAGCCCTAAGTTATGCAGAATATGTATCTTAGCCCAGATTTTACTGGCATCTTCGATTATGCTCAAAAGGGCATAGACTGGTTTACTAGGTTCTGAGTAGTCTCTAAAAACTCCCATTGTGATTGGTTGACCATCCATGGCACTCCAGACATTACCTCACGGGGTTTTAGCCTACCTTATAGGCTAGTGATGCACATGACTCTAGGATCAAATTTCTAGTATATCCAGGTCCCAGAAACCCCTGCTCTCCAGTTCAAATCATGCATCTGATCAGGCAACAAGCACACCAGGATCCCTGTCTACTCCACATCAGAAAGGTAGGCCTCTGAACCATAAAGAATATAGGAATAACTGTAAAATGCTATTCATAACAGAGTAAAAAGAAATGCAGCCCACAGCTAGGTTAGTAAGGACAGCTATGTGGCTCAAAAACATTTTCAGTTATCTCAAATGAGTTCAGTTCACCTCAGGGTCTATAATTCCATTGGGACTTACTATGGTGTCCCTAGCATTGTTAGTCAGGCTTTGTCTGGCCTTTTTTCTCTACCTTTGAGTTTTCATGTTTTCTTGCTTAAATCTGTTTAGTGCTCTGTTTATGAGTTTGCCACAGAGTTTCACACTGCATGCTAGCCTTAATGTTTCACTTATATTTCGGTACAAAGTATCAGTTTAAAATAAGAAAAAGGAAAAATGCTGCATAGATTAAACAAGTTTGAAATGTTGTTTTGTTTGCGTCACACCACTCGCGTGGTATACCTCCTAGCCCCACTGCAGCTCATGAGGTATTCCTTAATGCAGCTTGCTAGCTGGGGGCACCCCCTGCACCTCCTCGAGATCCTCTCCTTACTCGGCATTGCTCCTAGCTACAAGGAGCACCTTCCAGTTCTCCTTCTACTCAGAAGATGAGCGCACTGGAACCTTCCTTTGGGAGTATGCCCCTCTACCCGCGCGTTAGAGCATGTCTGCAGGCCTCTGGCCTACTACTCCAAGCGGCGCCACGCCCTCCCTCCACAGCATGGTCGGCACCGGATCCTATCCTCAGCCCCTCTCTCAGGGCCACTCCTCGATCTCTTCTGCACAGAAAAGCATTTATCCGCCTATCGCAGGACCGAGGCCTCCATTCGACTGCAACAGCAGGGGCATTATTGAAGATGGAGGGGCCATCTTACGGTGCTCCTTCAGGCTCGGCCTACATCTGGCCTTCTTCATGCTCCACAGAGGCTACAATGGTAGCAACTGGGCTCAGCTACTCATGGGGCAACGGCCTAGGAAAAGTGGCCTAGGGAAGTCCTTAGTTTTTATATAGCGACCACACCTCGCGGCTTCTACAGGCACACCTACAGACACCTCCACCGTGACCTCATGGTCGAGGATCCCTTTTAAGGAGAAGCCATTGTTGGCATCAGGATTGCAAGGCCTCACTAGGCAGTACAGCACAGCGGGTCAGTTCCCTGTGCTGCAGACCTGGAAACCTGGGTCTTCTCCCAGGTGCCTCCGCGCATGCTGCACTATCCTGAACAAGTCTTTTAACAGAATACAAGGGGGTTTATTGATAGGGGTGCAAGAGTTACTAAGTCCACACCATAGGGGGCTCCTCACACAGTGACCTCCATAATTTGACCACCAGTCACAGTTTCTACACCCTACACTTGGGTCCCTCCCATAGCGACCCTGGTGTTATGGTACACTACTACTATATGGTCTACAATTTCAATCTCGGCATGGGTCCCTCCCTACAGTGACCCCAGTGCTCACCTCTATACTGGAAGTCCCTTCCTATAGTGACAACCAGTCTACTCCTATGCATGACGGGTCCCTCCCACAGCGATCCCACAGGCTGTCATTGCACCCAGGGAATAGAGCGCAGGCACCCCCCTTGAAAACGAGGTGCTAAACATACATAATATGCTGATTACTAGGGGACAGAGAGATCCCCACAGCACATTGCACTAGCCCTAATCACAAGCTTGCCTTCTTCTTTTTCACCAGATGGTCAAGGCCAAGAAGTGTTCCTCTTGCAACGCTACTCTTTTGCCCCAAGCTCTGGGTCCCCTTTGCTCCGCCTGTCTACTCGACGATGATGACTTATCCATGGAGCAAACTCCGGTCATGGGTCCCAACAATCCGGGACCCAACTGTACCACATGGATGGATCCTGGTTCCCTTCTGATTCAAAACCAACAGGCCACAGTCACAATGATGGAGAGCTAGCAGAATTTCATGCTGAAGATAATGGAGAAACTTGAATCCCTTACACAGCATAGAACAATACTGGCACTTCCGGAACCAGACAAGGCAGGGGGGCAACTGGAAGAACATCTAGATCATGACGATACCGTACCAGACAACCCTCGAATGGACTCTGGAGATGATAAGGATATCCCAGAGGAGGAGGATGGAGTGGACACCGATGAAGAGGAAATGGAACCTCAAACTATACCGTCTCTTACTTCAAAGTTGTGTTCATTCGACATGGTACCAGGCCTCGTGAAAACTGTCAAGGCCACTATGGGGTTCGACATCGAGGAGAGTAAACCCGAGTCCAAACTTGACCCCATGATGCAGCAGAAGGCGACCACCTCGGAGACTTTCCCAGTGTGCCCAGCTATCGAGGACGTTTTCAACAAAGAGTGGCAATCCACAGAACCAGGCAGAATGCCAAATAGGAAAAACCTGGACTGGATGTATCCAGTTCAAGAGGACAAAACCGATATCTGGTGCAAAGCCCCCACTATTGACCCCCAGGTGGCGGCCCTCAGTAAGAAAACAATCTTACCATGTGGCACAATAGCTGTAAAAGATCCGACGGATAAGAAGGTGGAGGACATGCTAAAAAGGGCATTCGAGGTCGAGGGAACCACCGCAAAAGCTGCCATGACTGCCATTTACACAGCTCGAGCACAAATCCCGCTGGCTTGAAGAACTCCAAGAGCAAGCCAACCCAAAGTCCAGAGAGGCAGAACTTTTAGAGTGCACCCTAGATGCGGCAAAATACCTGGCGGACAATGGCAGTGGACACCCTGCGACTGCACGCCAGGGCCACAGCTATCACCAATCGTGCCAGGAGAGCATTGTGGCTGAAGTTGTGGGACGTCGACAATGAATCTAAGACACTATTGCAAAATTTACCTATGAAGGGGAAGCATGTTTTTGGGGAGGGGCTACAGGACTACCTAAAACAAAAAGAGGAGGGAAAAGACCTCCTTAAGAACAAGACCAGGTACACCTACCTTCCCTCCTCAAGGTGGAGGTTTCGGGGTGGGAACAGACTATACCAACCCTGCAGGCACACACCCTCACAGAACAATTCCTTTCAAGGCACAGGAGCATCCCACAGTTACCATAGCCCCTACTCCCAAGCTTACCAACCGTCCTCCTTCAGAGCCCATGGCCAAAAATTTGGGGGAAGAGGTAGAGGCTACAGGGAGAAACAGCAATGACTATGTACCCATGACCTTTCAGAGTCAGGGATCATACCCTCCTGTCAGGCAAAGACTGTCTTTGTTCAAACACCAATGGTTCAACACAACCTCGGACAGGTGGGTCCAAGAGGTTGTCTCAAGGGGGTACTCCATATATCTGTCCCATGCCCCAATCACTCACTGGTTTGTATCCTCCCCAATCGCCAAAAGGAAGACAACCCCACATCATGTCCAACATATCCTGTTGGAGTTACTGCAAAACAGAGCCATCTAGCCCGACCCCACGCATGAGCAGAAGCTAGGGGTCTACTCCATCTTCTTCCTCGTGCCCAAGAAGTCAGGAGAACTACACCCCATTCTGGATCTGAAACACCTCAATGAGCATGTGGTGTGCCACAAATTCAAAATGGAGACCATACGATCAACTTTATGCAGCATCCGGGTAGGTGACTACCTCATGTCCATAGACTTAAAGGACGCATATCTCCACATCCCAATCATACAAAGACACCAGCAATTCCTCAGATTCCACATCTTGGGCCACCATTACCAGTACCAGGCCTTGCCTTTCGGCCTCACCTCAGCACCGAGAGTGCTCACCAAGGTCTCCATCGTCCTTGTAGCCAAACTCAGGGAATAGGGGCTGAATATCATACCCTACTTGGACAACTGGGTCATTTGAGCACATTCCAAGGAGCGGGCACTCCAAGACACTGCGACCGCCCTACAGGCACTCGAGGAACATGGCTGGGTAGTGAACCAGGCAAAGAGCCATCTCGTACCCACTCAGCAGATCGAACATCTGGGGGCTCTAATCAACTCATCCCAGGGATGGGCAAAACCATCTCAGACAAGAGTGCTCAATCTGATAGCACTGGCCCATCACATGAGAGCCCACCATCAGACAACCATGGGATGCATAGCCCAGTTGTCAGGGTGCATGGCATCATGTATAGACCTCATACCCTGTGCCAGGTGGCACATGCGACCGCTCCAAATGTACGTCCTTACTCGGGGTTCACCAAATGAGTACAATCTACAGGTCATTGTACCGCTACTGCCATCGGTGAGACACTCACTAACATGGTGGACAGTAAAGTCCAACCTCACCAGGGGGGGTACCTCTAGAGGCATCCTACGTGGCCAAATAGAGATGGACACAAGCCTATCTGGCTGGGGAGCATGCCTGGGTGACTTGACAGCTCAAGACCTATGGTCGCCAATGGAAACCAAATTATCCATCAACATCCTGGAGATGAGAGCCGTATCCCATGCTCTCGAGGCTTTCAAATCCTTCATCTATGGCCAGTCGGTTCTGATACACTCCAACAATCAGGTAACAGTGGCCTACATCACAAAACAGGACGGCACCAGGAGCAGAGCCATGCTGAGGGAGGCAGTGTCAGTCTTCAATTGGGCTCAGACCAACCTCAGCCATCTCGGCGCAGTGCACCTCACAGGAAAACTCAACATGCACGTGGATTGGCTCAGCAGGCAACAGGTTCACCCAGGGGAATGGCGGTTACACCCGATCTCTTCCAGATGATTCAGGAAGCATGGGGACCAATACCCATGGATCTCATGGCAACACTGGAAAACACACAGGTCCAGGCATTTTATTCATGGTTCAGGGAGGGTCGCTCCCAGGGAACCGATGCCCTATCTCAACCATGGTCTCGGGAACATACGTACATGTTCCCACCCCTTCCCCTAATTCCCCAGGTACTAAGCAAGACATCTCGCTGTACCATCATCCTAGTGGCCTCCTACTGGCCACGGAGGACATGGTTTGCCACAGTACTCGAAATGACCTTAGCCAGCCTCCGGTTGCCTTACTGAGTGGATATGCTCTCACAGGGCCCAGTGATCCACCCAGCTCCGCAAACACTGAAACTCAAAGCCTGGTTCCTTTTTTGCCATTAACTTTTTATTGAAGAAAAGATAAAATGAACAGAGGCGATACTCCACATATACAGTGAATCACAGAGTGCATGATACAGCATAGTTTCCATAAATGTAAATATGCCGGAGTAAAAGAGCACCCCCAAATTAGACGCCTCTCCCTCCCCTCACCCCCAACCTTCCACCCCTCACAGCCTGGTTCCTGAAAGGAGGAGACTAATGAAGGCAGGCTACCATGACTCCATCATATCAATGATATTACAGTCTAGATGGGCCTCCACCACTTCCACCTATGGTAGACAATGGTCTATATTCGCAAAGTGGTGTCGAGAACAGGGTAAGGACCCCAAACAAATGGACATGTCTACCATTTTGCTATTTCTCCAAAAGGGAGTAGACAAGGGCCTGGCCCACTCTTCCCTCAGAGTACAACTTTCTGCAATTGGGGCGGCCCCAGGGCCCATTGGGGGGATACAGCCCGGGAGCACATCTTGATGCCCTGTGCTTCCTAAAAGCAGTGGAGGTACTCTGACCCAAAACACGACTGACCATCATGCCATGGCATCTCCCACTGGTGCTCGACTCCCTCAGCTCAGCTACTTTCAAGCCACTTCGCGAGGTAGACCTATTCTGAGTTGGCCTCAAGACATGGTTCCTTGTTGCCATCTGCTCAGCTAGCTGGATCAGAGAGCTAGGGGTACTATTGTGAAAAGAACCCTATACCGTATTCACCCCTCAGGGAGTCCATTTACAAACAGTCCCAGCCTTCCAACCAACGGTATCCACAGCATTCCACAGGGAACAGCCCATTGAGCTTCCCACCTTTTCTGCGGACACACAACAGGGCATTCGGCCAATACCACATCACCTGGATGTTGGCCTCACCCTCTCCATCTACATAGCCAGGACGCTGCCCCTATATAAGACAGAAAGATTATTTATCATCGCAAGGGGACAAAGACAAGGCAAGGCAGCCTCCAAGTCCACGATCACCAGATGGCTCAAAAGAACCATTCAGGAGGCTTACCTAGCAAAACATATGACACCACCCCAGGGTATCAAGGCCCATTCCACTAGGGCAGTCACCACATCCTGGACAGAAAGAGCAAACGTGTCCTCAGAGGACATATGCAAGGTGGCTACTGGATCTCCATCCATATGTTTGCCAGACACTATAGGCTTGAGCACCTGTATGACATACAGCCCACTTTTGCCACTCAGATCCTCCTAGCAGCTACATCCACCTCTCACTCATAGACCACTCTGTTTCCCTCCCTTGGGTACTACACTGCTACTTATCTACCCATGAGGTAATGTCTGGAGTGCCATGGATGGTGAACAAATCACAATGGGTGTTTACTCACCTGGTAAAGGTGATTGTGTTGGTTGACATCCATGGCACTCCAAGGCCCACCCAACAGAGTACTCAGAGTGACCAGGACCGGAAGTCGATTTTAGTACAATGAGTTGATGGAGTTAATTTATCATTAATTATTATCCCTAGATCTTTTTCTGCTAATGAAGTTCTGATAATAGTGTTATTTAAGTAGTAATTTTGAACCGGATTGTTTTTTCCAAGATGTATTACTGCGCATTTAGATAGATTGAAATACATTTTATTTGTTAATGCCTATTTTTCTACTGCCATCAGGTCTGCTTGAAGCCCAATTTTGTCACTTTGATTGATGGCCATCCCCCCAAGCTTGGTGTCATCCGCAAACTTTACCATTGTATTACTGGGGAAGATAGTCATATCACTTATGAATATGTTAAACAGGGTTGGCCCAAGTACGGAGCCCTGCGGCACCCCGCTGGTCACATCTCTATCATCAGAAAGGACATCGTTTACTCTCACACGTTGGGTTCTTTTACTTAACCACTGATTTATCCAAGAAATTAATGGAATTGAAATTCCCAGTGTAATAAGTTTATTTATTATTATGGTATGTGAGACTTTATCAAATGCCTTGCTGTAATCTAGTAGAATAATGTCCATTGGAATATTACAGTCTAAATTATAGCTAATGTAATTGTAGAATGAAATTAAATTTGTGGTGCATGAGTAACCCGCTTTGAATCCGTGTTGGTAAACATCATTGATATTTAAGGTTGTCATTTCATTCTCTAGTTTAAGTTTAATAATTTTTTCCATTAGTTTACACGGTACAGATGTTAGACTAATGGGACAGTAATTCTCAGTTTTAGAATGGGATCCCTTTTTGTAAATAGGTGTGACTATGGCTGTACGCCAATCCCTGGGTACTACTGAGTTCTGAATGGATTTATTGTAGATTATCGTTAGGCATAAGAGAATAGTGTTTTTGGTTTCTAATAGAAATCTTGAGGATATATTGTCTGGACCTGAACTAGTATGTTTTTTTAAAGTGTTTAAAACTGTCAAAGTTTCTTGTTTTGAAATAGTTTCTACTTCAGGGTTTGGTGTTACTGGAATAACTGGTGAAGTTGTTTCTTGTAAGAAGACTGATGCAAAGTAGTTATTTAATTCAGTAGCTGTTGTTTGATCCAAAGTTATTGTTTGCTTGTTAATTATTAATGGTCCGATTGTCTTATTACAACCTTTTTTTGTGTTGAGGTATGAATATAGAGCTTTTTGACAATCCTTTGTACGAGCTATTTTTAATTCAAAATTACGCTTATAATAATTTGTTTTTACATTTTTAAGTGTTTCTGTATGTTATTAAAATTGAATTGATTGAAGTTTGTGGGGCCTTTTTGAGTTTTGTAAACAGTTTTTTCTTTTTTGTAATTAACGTCTTAATTTTTTTGTTAAACCAGTGTGGAACCTTTCCCTTCTTATTGTACCTATTTTTTTCAGGTATGTATTTCTTTTCTAGTTGTGTTATTTTATCTTTTAAAAGTCCCATGCTTCGGTGGTGTTTAAAGGAAGAAGAATCTTTTCCCAGTTAATTTTGTTTAAAGAGTGATTTATTTGATCAAAATTAGCTTTGTGATATTGTTTTAGTTTAATTTTATTTATCTTTGGTTGAAGATGAAATTTTATGGCAAAAGTTATGGACATATGATCACTATTTCCTAGGGGTGCTAAAATTTTAGTATCATATATAGGTGTTTCTAGGTTTGTTATTACTAAATCAAGAATGTTATTTCCCCTGGTTGGTTGTCTTATAATCTGTTTTAAACCTAGGTTTATAATAACTGAGGTAAATTGTTCTTCGTGTTGATTTGTTCCTGTGAGAGTATCTCAGTTTATAGTGGGGAGATTAAAGTCCCCCAATATGAGTATTGTATCTTTGTAAGCCAATTGATTTATTTCTTCAGTCAGAATTTTGGTAGTTTGTAAATCAGATGTTGGTGGTCTATAACATACACCTATAAGTAGTTTATGAGTATTTGTTGGTTGAATGTAGGCCCATATACTTTCTGTTTGTAAATTAGCTTCTATCCCGTAGGAATATATGTCATTTCTTATGTAAAGACTCACCCCTCCTCCTTTTTTTGAATTTTATCTATGTTTAAAGTAGTGTTTATAACCAGGGAGTTCTGCCATCCATTCTTTTTCTGTGTTACCCCACGTTTCTGTTATTGCTACTACTGCTAACTCTAGAGTTTTGGTTAGAATTTCTAGTTCTGCATATTTAGTAATGTTCATTGATCTTGCATTTAGAGTAAGAATATTTGCTGTGAAGTTTGTATTATGGCAGTGATTTTTAATAAGAGACTGGGAAATGTTCCCAGTCTCCCCCTTATTTTTTAGTTTAAATGAGAGTTAATGTATGATGTCATTTTTTGGCCCAAAATATTGCTACCCTTTCTGCTTAGGTGCCATCCATCCCAGCAGTACAGTGCAGGTTTGTCCTCAAATTCTTCCCAGTGTGTTAGACATTTCATACCTTGTTTATAGCACCATTTACGGAGACATTCATTCAAGTTTTTTATTTTGGAGGTAGTGTAACCAGTGGCTCTTGGGATGGGGAGTATTTCAGAGATACAGACAGTGCAACCATGGTCTGTTAATATATTGTTTAATGCGACAAAATCTTGTTTGATTTTTGATAGTTGTGATACCTTAATATCATTTGTCTCTGCGTGAATAATTACTAATGGGTTTTTGCCAGCAGTAGATAATATTGACTTTGCCATTGATGTAATATCAGCAATTTTTGCTCCCCTAAAGCTGGAGCACATTCTGTGTTCTTTATCTGGATTGCATATTGTTCTATCTAAATATTTTATAATTGAATCACCTAATACAACTACTTGTTTTTGATTGGTGTGTGGTTCAGTTAGTGAAAATGTGTTTAAGAGTTTGTTAGGTGATCCTTAGGTGGGGTGGGATTTGTTTCTAATTTGGTAATATTATTTTGATACGTCTCAGGAAATTTAGAATCTTCATCTTTATGTTCGGTATAACCACTATTTGCCAAAACCATATCAGCCTCTCTGTCTGTTTGTTTCACCAGTGTTTCAAAAGAATTATGTAGTGGAAGTTCGTTGTTGTTTTCTGAAAGATTTTTCTTTTTCTTTGTGTGTTTCTTGTAAAGAATTTTTGTCCAATTATTCTCTGTTGTGTGTGTTAAGGGTGTTGAGGATGTGACTGGTTGTTCTGTTAAGTTAGTTATGGGGTCTTCTTTTAGAATACTTTTTTAAGGAGATGAGTCATTTACATTTTTTGTAATAGATGTGTTTGTTTCAACCAACATTGACATCTGGTCTATGTAGTCTTCTAACACTTTAATTTCAGGTTTAAGATTATCTTTGGGCTGCAAATGTAAGATTTCTTCCTGAAGACTTTGTACCAGGATACATCTTTCACAGACAAAGTTAGGTGTTTGTTTACCTGGTGTGTACATTGAACATGATACACACATTTTGTTTGCTTTCTTCATAGTTTATAATAATTTAATGTGTATGTAAAAGAACAACAAAAAGACCATATATTCTATTACTACCTTATTGATGATCTTGATGGTAGGGCCCTGTGCCTGTTTGCCCCGGCAGACAGGGTAGACACGCACAGACATGCGTGTCTCTGCGCGCATCTCCGTGCACGCTTGCCCCGTTCGCTAATGCGAGTTTTTTAAAGGTAGTGAAACTGGAAGTGCATTGTAACATGACTTCTGGTTTCACGCTAATGTGTTTCAAACAATTTAATACAATTTAGCCTTTAAAAAGGCTAGAAGACTGTAATAAGATGTTTGTAAGTTGATAAAGTCCTTGGGAGAGTTTTTAAACAGTGTGGTATACAATAGTTTTTACAGGAGGTCTCAGGAACTAGCCCCTCAATCCTCCAGTATCCCAGACCACCTAGTATCTTAGTCAGGAAATACCCAGCAATACAAGCTCAGAGAATGTAAACAATAGTATATCTGGCAGTAAAAAGGTATATCAGACAGTAAAAAGATTTAACCAATTTATGTTTAAAAAAACCTCTAGGGGGTTTATGCAGCCTGGGGTGGGGCCCTGGGGGCTGTAGAATAGGTAGGGTTGGTTGACTGTTGGTTCCTGTTTCCCTGCTGTGTTGGTTCTGTCTGCCAAAAGGGATTTAATACTGCAAATTAGCATCCTTGTTCAGTGTAGAATCCCTTTCCATAGGGCTCATACAAAGCAGAATCCTAGTTCGAAGCACAATCCTAGGTTGAAGCACAATCCTGGTTCAAATCAGAATCCTAGTTTGAAACAGAATCCTAGTTCAAAGCAGAATCCTTTGTTGTGTGGGACATCTATTATTCCCCATAGAAAATAATGGGAAATTCAACATGTCATAATTTTGGAACAAATTTTTATTTTCCCACCAAATCTTCACAAGGCACATCTGCGAATCCAAGGCTTTCTGCCCTGAAAATGTCAGCCCAGAAGCCAAAGTCGACTCTGAGATACCTGTACATGGACCAAAAAAGTGTCAACCCCCCAAACCTTTATTTTTAACACTCTGCATCTCAGAAACAGCTACAGCTATTACGATAAAATGTATTCATACATACACCTCCCCAGGGTAATTATGTGTGCCAGATTTTGCAGAAATCTATTTAACTGTTACAAAGTTATTAAGATCCAAAAATTGCCCTTTAACATTAAAAAACAACCAGCAAAACCCTCAAAAATTTGTTTTTTTCAACATTATGTATCTCAGAAACCAAACATGGGATTCAAACCAACTTTGTCAAGTGAAGAGACATGTGCCCTAGGCTGATGCTTGTCAAATGTCCTGCAAATCTGTTGAAGTGTTGCAAAGTTATTGAGGTGCAAAGTATGCAAAAATGGATGACAGTGCAAAAATCATTTTCAGTTTTACATCTGTTCTCTCCCATAGGAAATAATGGCAAATTCAAGATTTAATAACTTTTGAATGGATAACTATTGTTTTACCAAACCTTCAAAAGGCACGTCTGTGAGACCAAGGCTTTCTACTCTAAAAATTTCAGCCCAGCATCTAAAGCCATTTTTGAGACAGGCTGAAAAAACAGCAAAACCCAGGGGACTCTCTGTATTTTCAACACTTTCTATCTCAAAAATCTCAAAAAGGATTCAAACCAAATTTGGTACATCAACAGACCTACACCAGCAGATGCTGCATGCCAAATGACGGGAAAATCTGTGAAACTGATTTAAAGTTATTAACCAGGAAAAATTGCCCTTTAACATTACACACTCCTACAAAACGCTAACTATACTGGCCAGTATAATATCAATGCACAGTCTCAGGTACAAAATATAATGCACAATAAGAGACTAAGTGGGAGGAAGTTTCTCACAGTTCAGGGTGGACAAGGGGGATGTCAACAATGCAGGATTAGGGAATACAAGGGGGATGGCAACAACAGTGGAGGAGGGAGTGTAAGGGTCAAGGGTCAGGAAAAGTTGCCAGATGGGTGAAAAAGTCCTGAAGAAGGGCTTTGACAGAGGATAAGGATGAGATTGAGCAGATGGACAGGGAGAGGGAGGACCAGAGTATAGGAAAACAATACAAGAAGGCAGCTTGACCTTTGGAAGTTTTCCTAGGGAGGAGTCAGAGGGAACCAGTGTTCCAAACAGGGTAGAAGGGAGGGGGGGCTGAAAGGAGGGTGGAGAGGTGGGGCAAAGTGATCCAAACCAGAATTTGTTGGTGAAGGTGGCACAGTGAATGAGGTGTCTGGATTCAGGGGAAGGGAGGAGTAGAGACAGCTGTAGTGTGGGGCAGACCAAGGCAAAGTAGCAGAAGGAGTGGAAGATGGCATCCAGTCTGGCAAGTGAAGACTTGGGAGTGGTATTGTAGACAGTGTTGCCATAGTCTAAGATGGCCTCATCTTTGTGACTAGCTCTCTGTGGGCAGGGAGAGGATGCTTGCCCTGTTTCTCTACAGTGCACTCAGTTTGGGTTGACATGTGCAGTGGATGGCACCAATGTGCTCTGATTAAGTCAGGGTTCCAGTTCAGCCAGACCTGAAGGTACTTAAATGATGGGACATCAGCAAGCATAGTACCATCAAGGGTGTTGAAGGAGGGGAAAGGAGAGAGTCTGGCCTGCCTCTGTCAGAACCAAAGGCCATGGAGACTGTTTTCTTGTAGTTGAGGGAGAGTAGGTTTGTGTGGAATAAATGCTGCACACTGTCAAAATCCTGTTTGAGATGGGTAGTCAGGTCAGCAACAGAGCAGCCAGAAGAAAACTGCACAGTGTCATCTGTGTTCATATGGATGGACACAGAGGAACAGGCACAAGGGAGGTCATTAAGGAAAATGAAGAAGAGTAAGGGACCCATGACAGACCCTTTGGGGATACCAGAGCAGATACAGAGTAGAGGGAAGAAGGAGTCTCTCATGCAGACTGCTTGTACCTGACCTCAATGTAGGAGCAGAACCAGCTGACTGAAGAGTCAGAGAGACCCACAATCTTAAGCTTGTCCAGGAGAAGGGAGTGTGACCAAGTATTGAAGGCTTTGGCCAGTTTGACAAAGATGGTGGAGGTAACTTGGCTGTGGTCCATACTGGACAATATGAAGTCAGTGAGTGAGAGGGGGAATGTGGGCATGGAGTAGTAATTTGAACTGAAAATACCTCAGTACATTGTCAGGCATACAGTAAAGAGAGTTTCTGGTACCAACGTTTCTTGCAAGGACCTATAGACATCTCTTCTTGGATCAATCCTCTTCTTCCAAATAAGGAAGGAATAATTCCATCACCTATTTTTGGTTTGCTGTGTATCTAAACAGTGATAGTGTGCCTGGTAAAATCACCAGGGTTCTACCTGGATATCAAGTGGAACATTGCTTGCTGTTACAGGAGCTGGTCTGAACAGCAACCCTTGATTCCAAGCTAAACTCTAAACTGGAGCCATAACTTAAATACTGATCCACTGTATGTACAGTAAAACAGGGAACGCTATGGCACCGTCACACAAAATAGACACAACTGATGAAACTCCAGTTTAGATACAGGTTTATTATATTTCCTGAGTTAAGTTTTCCATCTCTGAATAACACACAGATGACATACTTAATAATACTTGGTAAAGTAAGACAAAGTAGGCTACAAGGCCAATTTAACTGTCTCCCACTCCTAGTAGGGTCAGTTTTCCATGGGGTCAGTTACATGAATCAGAAGGAGATCATTTAGCCATCCGGCTCTCCATTGGCTGCTCCAATTATGGTCATGTTCAAGAAGAACAGTGTTTGGAGATACTGTGTTGATTAAAGGGGGCTAAATGCCCAAACTAAGTTTAATGTATATCTCATGCCTAACATTGAAGAAATGCTAAAGTTGTTAGATGGCACAAAAATCTTCAGAACAGGTGGAATGGACAGTGGCATGTTGTCATAGATGGGGTTAGTAAACAAACTGTATTCTTAATATCATCCAGGGGTAAATCTGGGGTTAAGGCTATGCCCTTTGGCTGGAAAAACACAGCTGCCTGTTTCCATCAACTTACAGAGATCACCTTGGGAGAGCTCAAAGAAAGAAAACTTATGTTTACATTGATGATGTCGTTATCTTTGCTCCATCATCAGAGCATCACTTTAAAGATCATGTTGCTATATTCATGGGTTTGCAAACTGCCAGGCTGATGCTTAAGTTAAAAAAAATGCAAACTTTTCCAGCAGGAAATGTACTTCTTGAATTTGCGGTGTCTGCTAATAGAGTTGGTACAGATGACGGGAAGATCCAAACTACCCAAGCATTTCCAGCTCGGAACAATATCAAGGGTGTTCAACAGTTCTTCAGAATGTTTGAATGCATCATCATTTCACTAAGGACTTTGCAAAGATTGCAGCACCACTAAAACCATCTAACTGTAAAAAACATCAAGTGGGAGTGGATCAAGGACTGACAGCAATCTTTCATGAAAGTAAAATAAGCTTTACTTTCTCTTCCTGTATTGGCTCATCCACTGTTTCTTTTTTTTTTTATTATTTATTTATTATTTTTTTTTTGCTTCTTTCTCTCTTTTTTCTTTTAGAGTGTACACAGATGCTAGTATCCTGGGCTTAAGAGCATCTAGATTGTTGATGGCACTTAAAATTACTCAAACTCAGTCAAGGAATGTCCTGTAGTGATGTGGGCTAAGGAGAAGTGGTGGCTGTGGCTGGAATGCTGTTGTATATTAAATTGCATTACAGTAGTTTGGATGTTCAGTAATGGCAAACCAACTTTGGCTACAAGAATTCATGTTCTCTGTTCTGTACAGGAAAGGAAGTCTGAATACAGCACTAGATGCATTATTATGAGCTGCATGACTCAAAGATAACCTTGTAGCTATCTACCTATGATTAAGTAGAGTAGAGTGAGGGGCTAGGTAAAGAAAAAAGGGAGACTAGATGGGCCTACCTATCCTTTTCTGCTGACACATTCTATATTTCTATATAGTATACATCAGTACTTATATAGTTGACAAAACGTAGTTGCCTTCTTTATATGACATTGCTCAGTAACAGCAAAAAGGACTCAAAAGATCCTTTTCTCTTCAGTAAGCTGCAACCCAATGCCAAGGATGCACATGTTGAGGAAGAAAGACTGCTATATCGGAAGATATCCACCAAGATAAAGATATAGATACCAGATAGATGTACCCAAAACCCTTAGTTCTGTAGTTCTCAGTGCTTACCATGATAGTCATCTAAGTAGCCATTTGGGATGACTTAGGACCTTATAATGAATACCTGAGGTAACTTACTGGCAATAAGTAAGAACAGCTGTTTGGTGTTTTTGTGAAAACTGTCAGGTATGTCAACGATACAAGAGTTACAACCAGGAACCAGCCACGTTTTTTTTCAAACTGCATTTTTGAGTGGACCAAACAAAATGCTTGATGTGGATCTCATGGGTCCATTCCCAGCTGGCAAATACTGTAATACTTAACTTTCAGTACTTTTGGATTATTTCACTGTGGGTTGAGTTTTTCCCCTTGTTAGATGCTAAAGACCACAAACTGGTTACAGTCTCACTTAAAAAGTGTTTACCCAGTGAGGCACACCTAGGTATTCACTTCAGAGAGAAGTCTTCAGTTCATGTGTCAAATACGAAAGCAGATTTGTGAGTAGTGATTTATTATGCACACTTTTACAACCTGCTACCCTCTACAGACTAATATGGCTGAAAGAGATGACAACATGCTTAAAAAGTTGACAGCCTATACTGTGAGGAATGAGCATAGCAATTGCAACAAGTGGATGCATTAATTTATGTTTGCACTGAATTCTGCCTAAAAGGAACCTTTCAATCACTCTCCAGCAGAGCTAACATTATGTCAGTGTTTGTAGAGAACATTAGATAGGAAGTAAATAAGTAATTAGTAAGATATATTTATTCAGCACCCTATCCTGCAAGATTAGGGTGGCTTATAGATGACAAATACTGTATAACAGCAACAGCACAGCTCCCCATCTCTAAAATAACATGATATAACCTGCATAGTAACTAATATAAAGTGTAATAAACATATTGCAGAAATCCTGAAAAAAATTTAACCCTAGGCTGCTAAGTCATCCATTTTACCCTCTGATACTTGGAGTACTGAGGAAAAACAGAAGCAGATCATAAAGGCGCTATAAAAGAACCTCTGTGCAGCTCAGGAAAAAACAGCTATTGTACCTACTAAAACAACATAGGAGGCCTATTCAGTTTGATGTACTGTAGGTGAAAAGGTATGGGTTAGGGCTCAACCATTTTCTGATGCAGCTGAACAGTTTATTGCAAAATTAATAATAATAATAATAATAATAGCTTTATTTATACTGCGCCTTTCAAAATGTCAAGGCACTTTAACAGTAAAAGAATAAAAGCCAAATACAATAAAACACAATTAAGAACAGATGACAATTACATTCATAACTTCAGTAAAATCAGACAGGATAGGCTTGTTTTTAAGGTCTGTTTGAAACCCCCCCATGGTTACGCACTCCCAAAGCCAATAGGGTAGGGAATTCCAAAGGGTAGGGGTCGCATACATAAATGCCCAGGCCCCCGATGATTTTAAAGATACCCTTGAATCTCTAGCAACCCCTCATCAGACGAGAGGAGCAATTGCCCAGGGCAGTAGGGAACCAGAAGCTCTTTCGGGTAGTCCAGGACCAGTCCGTGTAGGGCTTTATAAGTCAGAAGTCTGACTTTAAAGGTGATCTGCCACCAGATTGGCAGCCAGTGCAGTTTACGCAGCACCAGGGAGATGTGACATGTCCAGGGAGTTCTCGTCAACAACCAGGCTGCAGCATTCTGCACCAGCTGCAAGTGGTGGATATCAACCCCAGGTAGCCCTAGATAAAGGGAGTTGCAATAATCAAGGCACAAGGTCACAAAGGCATGGACCAACATAGGGAGATCGCTGAACGGAACTAAGTGCTTGACCCTCAAGTTGTTCCTCAGATGATAGAAAGAGGACTTGATGACTGCTGACACCTGGGATCGCAGTGTCAGTGCATCATCAAGAATCACCCCCGGGTCTCGCACCCATTCAGAGGTAAGGAGCTGGGAGCCCCACACAAAAAGACCCATAGGCAAACCCACTCCCAACACCTCTATCCAGTGACCCAGGTCCACAACCATCATCTCAGTCTTTTCCAAGTTCAACTTCAGCCAGCTGGAATTCATCCAACCCTGGATTTTAGTAAGGTGATTACTAAATACTGAGAGTGCTCTATTCTGGTTGGGAGTGAAAGACAGGTAGAGCTGGGTATCATCGGCATAGCAGTTAAACCTCAGCCCGTACAGTCTTACAATGTATCCGAAGGGCAGCATGTACACTGCGAACAACATGGGGGACACTACCGAACCCTGAGGGCCCCACATGGCAGAGAGACTGGGCCAGAGGAATAAATTATTGACACCATCCTCTGAGTTCTGCCAGTGAGGAAAGATTTAAACCACCTGAGGACTGTGCCAGACAGGTCACAGATGAACCTCAGGTGTTCAAGAAGAACCCCATGGTTCACAGTGTCAAACACTGATGAGAGATCAAGAAGAACCAAGATGGAATGGCTTTTCTGATCTCTTGCCATCAGGAGATCATTGAGCACCCAAACCAGCACAGTCTCGGTACTATGCCTCTTTTGAAAACCAGATTGGAGAGGTTGATAGATGTCATGGATGGTCAAATGGTTCTCCAGTTGTAGAGCCACTACTTTCTCAATCACCTTCCCTACAAAGGGGAGGTTAGAGATAGGTCTGTGGTTGGCAGGGCAGTCTGGGTACAGAGAAGCTATCTTCAGGAGGGGTGTCACCACTGCCTCTTTCAGGGAGCTAGGAAACTCACTCGACTCAAGGGAGCACCAGACTATCCATGCTAAGTCTGGGCCGAGAATATCACAACAACCCATAATCAGGTAAATTGGGCCCGAATCTAAACTACAGCATGTAGGGCACATACTCTGGACAATTCGCACGACATTGACAAACTCCAGCCAGTTGAAGGTACTCCAGGAAAAGTGAGGGAAGGTGACCAAGCACCGATCAATGGCATCTCCCATAGAGTGCGCTAGTTGGAGCCCCACCCTGATGTCAGCCACCTTATCTGCAAAGAATCACGTGAGCTCATCAGACTCCACTTGTGAAAAGGCTTTTCATAACTGCAGGCAGGCCAGGTTGCACAGTCTGTCCACTGTTCGAAAGAGCTGAGCCGGTCAGTTCTGAGCAGCTGCAAGCTCCAAATGAATGGAACCAAAAAAGTGATTGAATGCCTGGGTTCAGTAAATTGTGAGGTATGTGAAATTGCAAACCTGACATTAAAAGCACTTACGACATGATGAATCTTAGAAAGTATGTCCTTACTAGTAAAGATTTAAAAATGTGAGTAGAATCTGCAGTCTTGTTCCACCCTTATCTCCTGGCCCTACAAAAAGGCCCTGTACTCTTTCCAAGGAAAGGCAATAAGTCATGCTTTTTATTGGATTTTTTGTTGTTATTACAAATCCTGGCCAGGAGAATTATTTATTTATTTTTTTTTAGTTATTTATTGAATGAAAGTGTGTTACCAGGAAGGGCCTACTGAGCTATGATGGCTCATTTCTAGAGGCCCCTATGGTAATGGAAATATAGGGAAGCACAATACAACAATTAGCAACACATGAATTCAATGCAATAAGTAAAAAGAAGTTTATCAAGCAAGCAGTAGAAACAGTACCATAGATAAGGAATATAATATTATTGGTATTGTAAAAATAGACTGGAGGAACATGGAATGGGCAGGAGAACAACTGGTGATGATTCAACAGGAGTGGAAGGGGGAACAACTGTGCTGGAGGATGAGGGGGAGTCTGGAGGAAGAGGTTGGGATGAGGGGAGACCAGAGAATGCAGCTCATGGAAAAGTCGGTGGAATCCTAGTGCTGAGAGACTCAATACTAAGAAGAGTCAGATGGGGAAGCAAGGGAGAGAAGCATAGTCACACATGGGTGGAGGCCAGGCCAGGAATGACAGCAGAATGGGTGGGTGGGTCAGTCTGTTCTAAAGGGGGTAGGGTGAAACCACCTACAATTCTGCATGTGGGTAAAATGACCTAGCGAGAGAGAGAGAGAGAGAGACAGAGAGATGATAGAGGTAGTTCGGGGGAGGCTTGAGGAGCTAGGACCAACATGTGAGGTGGCTGGAAGATCAGTAGCTTTCTCAGAAGTACTCCAAGTGCCCAAGGTGGGCACTGCAAGGAATCTGAGGATATAGGAATTTAACAAATTACTAAGAACCTAATGCTAATCCAAAGGTTATGGGCTGGAGGGTAAGTGGGGAGGGACCTGGGAGGACAGTGCTCTCTACAGTAAGGATAAACTTCACCTACAGTAAGTGAGGAGGGCAAGAAGGTATTGAAGCAGAAGATGGGGGATTACATAACAAAAGAAGGGCATTTAAACTAGGAGCGTGGGGTGGCAAGTGGGCAGGAGGCATGCAGAATCCACAGGAAGGGATGCCAAATGAGCTTACCCCTGTGCTAGAAGCAATGGAAAAAATGATGGTACTAGAGGGGATGCTAGGAAAGGAGAGTACAAGGGGGGGTCACCTTGAACATTAGGAGCCTAGAGAACAAAACAGCAGAGCTACAAGCTCTCATGGCAGAAGGGGAGGTGGACACCCAAACATGGGCCACCCATTACCAGGACTGGGACCTGGTGGTACCAGGGTATAAGCTATTCCACAGAGATTGGGTAAGTGGGAAGGGTGGTGGGGTGGCACTGTATGTGAGAGAAGGACTGAAGTGTGTTTGTGAGGAGGCGGAGGAGGGTAGTACAGGGTCGTTATGGATACAAATCCAGGATTCCGAGAATAGGACTCTCAGAATGGGAGCAGTGTACAGACCACCATCTCAGACAGAGGAGTTAGACAGGGAACTAGAGGGACAGATTAGAATTGCCTGTGGAAAGGGTAGCACAGTGTTTTTAGGGAATTTCAACCTTCCTGGAGTGGATTGGAGTAGCTTAGCCACATTGAATAGAAGGTTGCAGATACTTCTGGACACATTCCAGGATAGCTTCCTAATACAAATGGTCAGCAAGCCAACCAGGTTAGGGAACATCCTAGACATCATGCTGGCAAATGAGGAGTTTGTGAGGGAGCTGAGTGTTGAAGAACCACTGGTAGGGAGTGACCACCACTCAGTGTGGTTCATGTTGAAAATGGGTATGGAGGGAGTAGAAACAGGTACAAGAATGTTGGACTTCAGGAGGGCCAACTTTGGGAGGATGGGGGAGGCAGTTAAAGGGTATCTCACCAGAATCCAAACTAATATGGACACTAACCAGAGGTGGGAGGTCATAAAACTGGGGATTGAGGAGGCAACCAAAACCTACACCAGGGCCAGAGTAAGAGAGCTAGGGCCAAGAAACCCAGCTGGTTGAGCAAGGGGGTCATGGAGAAAGTAAGAAATGAAAGAACCGCATTTAGGAGGTTCAAAAAAAACAGGGAGATGGGAGGACAGAGAGGATTACCTGAAGGAATCAAAGGAGGTGATGAAGGCAGTAAGGGCAGCCAAGGCATCTAAGGAGCTCAAGCTGGTGCAAGGCACCATGAAGGGGGAGAAGGAATTCTTCAGGCACATCAGGGAGAAAATAAATTGTAGGGACAAAATAGTAAGGATTAAGAGGGATGGGGGGTGGCTGGAAACAGGGGCAGAGCAGGCAGACTCACTTAATGAATACTTCTGCTCAGTGTTTACTAAGGAGAAAGGAGGGGCACTACCAAGAGGGAGGAGGTGACATGTGGGGGAATCGCAGAGGGCAGGGTATTGGAGGGCACTGATGGTGGACTAAGCACCAGAGCCAGATGGCATTCACCCCAGGGTCCTGAGAGAGCTGGCAGAAATCCTGGCGAGGCCCTTGGCAGACCTGTTCAATGCCTCCCTTGTCTCAGGAAGTGTACCGCAGGACTGGAGGATGGCTCACGTGGTACCCCTCAATAAGAGCAATCCAAAGATGAACTGGAAAACTACTGGCCAGTAAGCCTCACATCCATCATGGGAAAACTGATGGAGATGATCCTGAAGGAGAGGCTGGTGTTCCTTCTGCAGACCAATGGGCTGCAGGACGTTAGGCAGCATGGGTTTGTCATGAGCAGATCCTGTCAGACTAATCTGGTGGATTACTATGACTGGGTAATGAGACAGTTGGACAAGGGCCATGCAGTGGATGTCCTGTTTCTGGACTTCAGTAAGGCATTCAACTCGGTGCTGCATGGGAGGCTAGGTAGTAAGCTAACAGGTAAAGGTGCAGGGGTGAAAATGGTGGGATGGGTAGTAAACTGGTTACATGGAAGCAGCAGAGAGTGGTGATGGGAGGGGAGCTGTCATCTCCAAGGGCAGTGACAAGCGGAGAACCGCAGGGCTCATTGCTGGGACCAGTGTTGTTTGGGTTGTTCATATTAGACATCTCAATGGGCATCAAGAGCAAGATCAGTTTGTTTGCAGATGACACCAAGATGGGAGCAGTAGTGGATGACCTAGGAGGGTGGCATGGGTTGCAAGATGATCTGTCAAAATTGGAGACCTGGTCGAACACCTGGCAGTTGGGGTTCAATGCCAAAAAGTGTAAGGTGCTACATTTCGGGGCAAAAAAACAAGAAGGAGCTACCAGCTGGGGGGAGGGGTCAGCTAATTGTGACAGAGTAAGAGAGGGATCTGTGGGTGATTATAACAGGCTCAATGAATAACTCAACACAATGAAGGAAGGCAGCTGCAAAGGCCAACAAAATGCTGGGTTGTATTGCCAGGAGTATATCTTCAAGGAGAGGGGAGGTGATCCTGCCATTGTGTAGGTCACTGGTTAGGCCACACCTGGAGTACTGCATGCAGTACTGGCACCCATACCTGAAAAGGGACATTAAGTTACTGAAGGGGGTGCAGTGCAGGGCAACAAAGATGATCCAGGGACTAGGGGACATATCCTATGTAAGCAAGCTGAGGGAGCTGAACATGTACTCACTGGAGGAGAGCAGAGACAGGGGGGATATGATTGAAAACTTCAAGTACATGAATGGAATAAATGAGACAGGCATGGAGGGACTATTAAAGTTAAGGGGGGTAGGGACACTCGAGGTCACAGTCTCATATTGGTGGGGGGAAGGTTCAGGAGGGAGATGAGAAGACACTTTTTAATGGAGAGAGTGGTGGCTGGGTGGAACGCATTGCCTGTGGATGTGGTATCCTGTAGAACAGTGTACTGCTTCAAAAGGGGGTGGGATAGGGTAAGAGGGAGGGTCAGGGGAGGGGAGGGCAGCTGCAGTATAAGGGTTGCTAGCTGCACATTCGAGCAGACTTGATAGACCATAAGGCCTTTATCTGTTGTCAAATTTGTATGTCTGTAATGTATACATTATACATTCTCTCTTAAAAACACTGAGATGCAGAAGCTCAGAATCCTTTACCATAGAATCTGCAGGTTTCCGGAAGGGGCCCGCTCCAGAGAACATCATTGTCGGATCCTCCAAGCCCTATCCTGGCCCACTTTGAAAGGCAGACTAAAATACCCATCACCCTGCTTGGCATACAAGCTCAGGCTGGCCGGTGCCCCCCCCCCACCCCGAGTTATGCTGAGCTGCTGACAACAAAAAAGAACAGCAGGACACTAAGGTCCTCAGCCAGACAGACAGCTTCTAATGATAGCTAAAGGGAAGTCTGCCCAAGGTTCTTGGGCATTTTCGGCCTTCATCCCTGTCCTGAGGAACACGCTTTCAATGAATCTCCAGGAGTGCAACTCACTAGGGGGATTTAACAGGGGACTTAATCCCACCTGCGGGAGCTTAACCAATGCACTTATAACCATTGACATGTCAGCTTTGTACTTCTTGATCCAAATAACTCTGTTCAGTGAGTGGCTGTATCCACAAATGTATTTAGGTGTATTAACAACAGCTGTAAATTGTTGAGTGTTGTAAAGCAATGTACTTTATTGTGTGATTTATAAACTACTGTCTTTGTAACCTCTGCAAAAGTTGTACTCTGTAAATGTTGCACTATCTGTAATTAATTCCAGGTCACCCCTGAAAAAGGGACCGTTACTGGGCTCAGTGGGCCAACCCGGTCACCAAAATTAAATAAAAATATAAATTATAGTTGTAAACAGGAAGCTAGAACTTTTGCAGAACATGAAAATAGAGAGCATGCAAAGGATAGCAGTAGGTGGGAATTTATCTGTGGCTACTAACCCTCCTGACAAGTGAGCTGGCAGATCAATGAGGAGGGCAGGGATACTCCCATTAGAGGAGAGGCCAGGCAGGCAGGTAGGATTCCCAGCAAGCAGAGGGTCTGTGGCTAAAGAGGAGGAGCAAATGGTATTTAACCTGGGGCTTAGCTGTGCAGAGCCCTCTTTGCTGTTCCACTTAAGTCAGAATTGTTCCTTTTCCCCTTGCATTTCAGCCAGAACGGAGTATCCAGCAGCAATTATGCTTTAGATTTTTCTGATAAGATTTTTCTTGAAGTAGACTTGAGTCTTTTCCTATAACACATTTTAACAAAAGCTTGATTTTAATTATTGTTGTTTGGTGTTGCCATAATCTTCCTGTCACAAGTCTTTCTGGCTAATTGGGGCTGTTGAGCAAGTCCCCCTCTGCACCTAGCTAGTTACGGAACTGTCTTTGTTCCTTCACACCTAAATTCCTGGCAGGGGAAGGTTTGCAATTTCACATAAATTTATCTGACTTATGCTTGCAAACTTTTAAAAATACAGTATGTTGGCAGTGTTTTTATTTTAAGGCCATGTGGCCTGCATGCTGGAAATGTAGGATCTGTAACTGACAAAATTATGAGCATGTTTTCAGTTAGAGGTTGTAACTGGAAATATAGGATCTGTAACTGGTAAAACAAATATGTGAAAGCGTTTGGTTAGAGGCCTAGCTTTAAATATAGGAGCTGTAACTGCCGACATTTTGTGCATAAGTTTTGTATTAGAGGACTGAGCTGGAAATAGCATCTGTTGCTGGTATATTGTTGTTTTGGCTTTTCTGAGGAGTGTGAAGCTTAACACATGGCATCTATAACACCTGCCAGTGGTGAAGAGGGCTGAGATGCCATGCACGCCTTACCTCTTTCCATGCCAGTGACCCAGGTTCAGGAATGGATGCAGGTCACTCAGGGGTTGGCCAGGAGAGGTAAGACTGAGCATCCGTAGAACTGCTCTCATCCCTATGTGAGGGGATTCCGTCATTGCTGGACTGCCACCTGTAAGAATCCAGATGGTGGTACATGTGAATTACCATGATGGGAAGGGACCATGTTCAGAGCACCATGGGGTGTCTCTGCAGAAGGAAAGCTCACACAACATGCTCACTGCGTATCCCTGGAGCTCTGGGGATAAAGTAAGGAGAAAAAATGGAGGATGGGCTTCATGAAGTCATGCCTGTCATGCCATGGCCCGCCTGATCTCTCTGGGTCTGGGACTGTCTTGATTTGTGTTCCCAGTGGAGGAGGGTGACCCTCCCTTCCTGGTCCCACTACAGGGGGCAATCTGTAGGGGAGAATGGTCCCGGATGCCAGAAGAGATTCAGGACAACTCTGGCTGACAGGATTGGGGCAGAAAAACAACTGCCCATACCTGCCACAGGGGATAAAAACCTAAAAAATACATGGCATATATAATTGGCAGAATTTTGCTTTTGGTTTAGTTCTCAACTCTGCATGCTGCTGTGTACCTCTCAACTGCTATGAATTTTGCATAGCGCTGTGATTATCACAATCAAAATTTACCCTTGCTCCGCATAGGTTTACTGATGTTCTAAATAATGTTAGAGCTATTTCTGGACACACAAACTATTAAATCATTGAACTAAGTTGATAGAAATGTTCATTATCACTAACTGTATGATGCCAACTATCTGTGGACATATTATTGTTTAAAATAAGAAAGTGCTACACATTCTGGCCCTTTGCTATGATTTTTGAAGGCCAGTGCTATGATTTTTAATACTGAGAGATTGAGAGGTATAGTATGCTGTGCTCTAGGATCTATAAAAGTGCACAGAAGGCTGCTGGTGGTATTTTTGGTGAATGTTAGTAAATGTTCAGTATTGGCTTGCATTTGGAGGAATTTACAAGCAGAACTACAGTATTCTATGGGCATTTACTTTGTCTGGGGAGGGATGGATTAAACTACAGACTATTGTCTACTAAATGTGGTTGCTAGGCCTCAGATCTTCCTCCCCCACTTTCCTTACTTCTTTTGTTTCTTTCACATGTTGTTCTTATTGCAGAACAACTTGCTTTATTACAAAATTCAAATAATGTGTGCTTGTAGCCAGTAACAAAAACTACAGCACGTGGCCAGTGGTGCTGTATCATGGACACATGAATGGTTTCTAAAAAAATAGGTAATAGATAACCCTCCCATGTATGGACTGTATGCTCCACTGGCTGAGAGTGCCAGTGTGCCAATTGTCTGTAAGGACAAAAAAGGTTGGCAAAACAATTTCTCATTAACTGGCAAAGTCTGCCTGATGTGTTTAGGAATTGCAGCCCTTTTTACATTGGGTGGGTGAAAGTTATTCTAGGCTTTTGTAGAGTGACTAAATTTTACTGAATTTTGGGCTTGCAGCAGTCACCAGCAGTGTTACAAATGCAGCTTAAATCAACAGATCATCATTAAACAGTCTCGCTATAGGCTACGAGCATGCAGACCTGTTTACAAACAGACTCAGCTCTGTGTTGGTGATTTATGAAAAATTCTTAGCATTAATTATGAAGCACAGCAGAAGCTGTGCTATTGCTTGAGAAAAAAAAGCAACTGACCAGGGCTAATTCACTTTGTTAAGGACAAACATTGAAATACAAGAAATGTATATGGAGATATGCAGCTCTGTAGGAGACACTGACATAAAAAATTGTTCAATTAAGAAACAGGAATTTTGAAACCTTTTTAATGGCTGCCCTCTCTGCTTCAGATGCTTTAACAAGAGGTGTTCCCTTGGAGTGGGACATGGGAATTTTTTGGTCTGTACGAGAGTTGGGTAACATATACAGTGGGTTACGGGAAGCATGGAAAAAGCTGAGCTGCCACAGCAAGGCCCATACCCAGCAAGCCTGTGTCCAATAAACAGCTGGTTGAGATGGACAGGTTTACTTTGTTTATTCTCTCAAAAAAATTAAAAAAGAAGGTAAATAGATGAGATTGGGTTGGTGAGGGAAGGACAATGTAGGAAGAAATGGGGGAGGCCATCTTTATTTAAAAAAAGATAAATTTATGGTACAACCCCATGGTGTAGTAGGAAGTGGAGGCGAATACTGCAGACAGGAGTTTTGCATTCTTTGTACCTGTGTTTTCATATGTTACAGAGTGTCCCAGGATGCCAGAAAAGTGGAGACTAACTTTGAGAAGCAGATGGTGGTCCTAGCTCAAGTAAGAGAGAAGGCATGATGGGACACCTGCTTCCATAACCTGGGTGGCCCCAGTCAGTTAGGAGTACCTGCTCAACCAGTGCCAGAGCAGCAGCCTGTCACTATGCTGGTGCTGACGCCAGTGAAAAGCAAACACCCACTGAAGTGACAAATCTGCTGCAAGGTAGGCCAAATTTCAAGAATTAGATTGTCAATGAGATGAGGGCACTGTTAATTCAAACTTCCAGTACAAGGGTCAAACCAGCCTCCAAGTGCCCTGGGAGGGGGAGGGGAGCAGCCCTCAAAAACAACAAGAAAGACTCGTACTCCAGAGCCAGGAGAGTGTACCCCAGTGAAAGTGACAAATAATGCCAAATAATTCTCAGAACAATTTGTAGTAATCCACCAAAAAAGATTTATTTAGCTGAAATAACTCCAACACTCCTACACCCAGGAATGCTGCTACAGGTACCCCACACTTCACCAGTTAAGGCTTCATCAGGGGATCCTCCCCACACTGAGCCAATGGACACCAACCTTCCAGCACCAGTGGACCTCCCAATGCAGGGGGGCACCCAACCTCCTCTGACTGCCCCATCAGAGGTCCAGCCTCTAGCAGGCCTAGGAGGTCAAGGGGGTCGAGTCAGCCAGTAGTCCTACAGCAGGCACCAGTACAGACCACCCCCCAACAAGTGGTCCTGGCTCAGGTTCTCTCCCAATAACCATCAGGCAAGGCTCTGGCTCTCCTGACTCTCCCAAAGCTTCAGTCGGCTCCATCAGGCCAATAGATTCATAGGGCATGAACACAGCCTTGGCTGTTGAAACACAAGCTTGATAGGGACCTGGCCTTTATTGAAACCCAGTAGCATAAACAAGTTGAACCTCAGCCTGCAGATCCAGCACCGGTGGCTGTGCAGGGGGTGGGGGCCCACCATTTACCTTGGCTATGTCTGGTCAACAGATGACATCTGAGCTTGTAGCAACTGGCTATGTGAGCCTGGTGGAACATGTGCATTCGTACCTGTCTGACAAGGTGTGGCAGCAAAGTGGCAATGGGAATATGTAGATGTAAAAGAAAAGAAGGACAATGGTCAGGGGGTTGAGACTAGGAAGAGAGTCCTGATATGCCACACCTGGCACAACTGGTCAGTGGGTTTTTGCAGTTTTTGCAGAAATATTGATCCAGGCCAGCCCGGTCAAGGTGGTCAACCTATTGAACTATTATATCCAGTTGATGGCAATGTTTGAAAGTAAGCCAGGGAGTGGGTGGCTAGAGTATGACAAGGAATTTCACCTCAAACAACAGAATGACCTGACCAGGACCTGGGATATGCTGTACCTTCCATTCCCATGGTCCATTGACCTCGGTGGAGGCATTTAACACAAGGTCAGTGGCTTTCTCATCAGGTGGTTAGTGGCTTTCTGGTCAGGTGGCAGCATGCACTGAAGAATGGGGCAGGGCACTAGCAGGAGGGGGTGGTAGGTGGGAAACTGTTATAATTTTAACAAAGGGGGGTGTAAGATAGGATCCTGCAAGTTCAAGCACGAATGCATGCATGTGGTCACCCTCATTCATTCACCCAGTGCAAACCAACAGTTACCTACCACGACCCTTTCTCAAGTGGCAAAACAAGGCCCCCCAATGCCAGTAAAGTGCAATTGCACTGTGGCTTGGTTGGTACATTATCCAGACTGGGTGGCTACTTTTACCCTGGTGGATGGTTTTATGGTCAACTTTATGATACCGTACAATGGCCCTTGTAAGTCGTATGAAGCCAAGAACCTGAAGTCTGCCAGGGAGCAACCAGACCTGGTCCAAGCTCAGCTGATGGAGGTTGCAGCAGGGAGCTTCAGTGGGCCTTTCCCTGCACTGTCCATGCCAAACTTCAAGGTATCACACATTGACTTAGTCCCCAAGAAGGTATTGGATGAGTTCAGGATGATCAGTCACTTATCTTACCTAGAGGGGGCTCTGTCAATGACCACATTAGCACATATTGCATGACAGTGCCTTATGCATTATTCAATGTTGCAGTTGAGGCTGTCAGGGCAGAGGGGTTGGGGGCCTTGCAAGCAAAGGCAGACATCAAGTCCATGTTCTGGCTTCTGCTGGGTCCCACAGAAGACAGGAATCTATTGTGTAGGATGTTTGAGAGCCAACAATGTTGACAACTGCATACTAGTGCTATGCAGAATGCAGAAATCTGCAGGTGAAATTAAAGCAGAATGACCACCCTGCCGGTAGAATTTTTTCTGGAATTTTACTGGTTCTTCTGTGTAATTTTGCCTGTTGTGATTTGTGGAATAATATTCCATGGAACAGCATTTTTTCCAAGGAAAATTATTCCTTAACCATTTATGTGGAAAATATTGAGATCCGTGGAGTAATATTCAGCGGAACAGCATTTTTTTTTTTGCCAAAAATTCTGCACCGCAGAAATCATTGAGATCTGCAGAATAAAATTCTGCAGAAATGTTGTGGAAAAACACATTCTGCATTTTTCTGCTGTGGAGTTCTGCCATTTAATTTCTGGCAAAAGTCAACAGAATTTTGACAATTTTGCAAAATTTCATTCTATTTGAATTTGAAAATTCAGCACAGCACTACTGTATGCCATTAGGGTGCAAAATGGGATGTGCTGTGCTTGAACATTTCAGCATGTTCCAGCTCTGGGCTGTGAAATGAAGTATGGGTCGGACAGAGGTGGTAGACTGCCTGGATGACTTTTTGTTTGCGGTCAGGTCCAGAACTAGAGACTGCAGGCATTTTCTTGACTCTTTTCAGGAGCTGCATGCCGACCTAGTGGTGTTTAGGCCTGGACAATGCAGAGGGGCCCTGCTCCACTTTGTCCTTTCTTGGTTTCGAGATCAACACCATGGCTACCAAATTTTTCCCTACCACAGGAGAAGGTTGCAGCACTGAGGGAATTACTGGCCTGGTATGTGAATGCATGCAAGATTACATTATATGAACAACAGCACCTACTTGGCCACCTCAGCACTGCTTGTAAAGTAGTTCTCATGGGTAGGATATTCTTGCACTGCTTAGCGAAGTTGGGTACAGGATGCCAAAGGCCTCATCACAGGCTCCAGGTGACCAACAGCAAGAGAGAGGTCCTGGCGGTCCATCTAGCCTTCCTAAACTACTTCAATAAGGTGTCTACCTGGCCTGAGGTCACCACCAGGCAGGATCTTAAGCTGTTCAAGCATGCATCAAGGGCTTTGGCTTCAGGGCTTACTTTCAAGGGAATGGTGTATGGCGCAGCAACCTCCCTGCCAGAGGAAGGCAGGTTTGACCTAACAAGTCCTGCTACTGGGGTTTTTTCAAAGGTGGTCATCCTGGTAGTATGGAATAATTGCTTTGGGGATAAAAAGGTAATCTTCAGGACAGATAACACCAGGATGGTTCACACCATTAACCAGCAGTTGGGGGGCCAAAGGTCCCCTAGGTGACATCATTTGGGTTTTCGTCTCAACGGTCTGATGCTTAGCATCCAGTTTAAAGTTCTTCATGTGCCAGCTGTGGATAACAGTATTGTTGATACTCTTTCTCATTTGCAGTGGCAGAGGTTCAAAAGCTGGAACCAGAAGTGAAGGTGCATCCTAGGGAAGTCCCAGCCTTCCTCTGGTAGTTGGTGATACAGAAGCCTGGGTGTTACTCAGGAATTTGCTAATGCCCAGCATGCAAGTGGCACACAGGAAGGGTGCTGAGAGCTTCTTGAGTGTGCGGAAGTCTCAGGGTAGGTAGAATGTGTGGCTTGTTCTGGTGGACCAGCAGTGCCTTTACTTAGTGCAGATGAAATGAGAAGGTCTGATGCCAGGGGCAGTGGGCCAGCATCTGGCAGGCATTTTGTGGTTCTTCAAAGTCACTAGTCAGGAGGACAATACACGGGCATTCCAATGTCATAAAATGTTGGAGGATGATTCTGTATTGTTCCAAAATGAACAAACAAGTGTGAGCAAGTTAGTCCAGCCCTACAGAAGCAGGTATGGGGTGATCTGCCAAAGGTGTACTCATCTCCATCAGAGGCAGTGTTGTTCACACTATGGTTTTGGTGGCCTAACGTGGGGCTTTTCAGGCAAACCAAAATAAATGGTCAGCACCAGGGAACAGAAGTGGTGCAGCTATGCAAATGTATGCAACAAAACAGCAAAGGAAATAGAGCACCAACAGGAATGACTGCACATCCATGACATCATTGGATCATCACAGTGGGTTTTTTCGCACACTGCTTGTTTAGATGGTACGCTGCACACTTTTTGAATAAATGCTAAGAAAACTTTTCTAATCCTTGTTGTGTTGCTTTTCAGGTAACCAAATTAATCCAGCTGGGCAGCATGCCAGGGCTTGTATTGGCCGTGTGGGACAGGGGTGTGGTGGTAACCCAAGAAGCTTTTCTTTGTATGGCTTAGGTAGAGTAAGATGGACCTAAGGGTGCTGGTGCAGTCTGATGCTTCCCTCAGGGGTACAGTGGGATGTCCAGGCATGAGTGCAGGAATACATTGAGTATTGGGCAAGTTGTGGTGTTACATTCTTACGACATAGAGATGGGACCCCACTGATGGTATTCCTGTTTTGCCATGTCTTATGAAAAGCACAGAGTGGGCTAGGTGTGTAATCAACAGGTTAACATCCATTCGTTTTGCATCACAGCTGCCATGAATGCTAGGGCTGAGGGGCTGATGGAGGGATACATCCAGGTGCTTGACCAAAGAAGACTGCAGGCTTATAAGGGGTACACACAACCGCATTTGCTTCAGTCTTCTTGTTTTTGTTTCCTAGCAGGTGATGCTTTCCAGACAAGGCAAATTTGGATATGCAGGCACTCCTTCATTCACTTGGCAGCTGTTCAAGTGAGGTAGATACTGGGGAAGCAAAAACTTTTTCCTGGACCCCCCGGTAGCAGCAGGTTCACTGAATGGGATGTCCTGGGATGATGTTGGGTGACTTGTTTCCATGAGTCACAGCCAAAGCTCGACAGTGGTGCCTCCCCCTCTGGTGTTTTGGTGGGTCGCCTTGGAGGCAATGACCTGTAAGCGATGAAGCAATTGGAGCTGCTCTGTCAAATGAAGGATGATCTGCAGTTGCTTTGGGAAGCCAAGCCAGGGGTGCACATAGTCTAGTTACATATCATCTAATGGAGGCATTGGCAACATGCAATAGATCCCACAGCAATCAAGAAAGGCCACAGGTTGACCAAGATGGCAGGGAGGAGTTTTATGGACTCTACTGGGGGGTGACTGTCCTAAGACATGATGAAATACTCACTGCTATATTCCAAATGTAGACTCAGAATGGTGTGTATTTATCAGATATAGGGTGTTGTAGGTTTTTAGCTGACCTACAAAGTGCTTTGGAGAAACTGCTAGTGTAAAGTGCTTTGGGGGGATGAGTCCCGGAAGCAACGATCATCCTGTTGTGCCACAGTAGTTATGCAAGGAGTATACAAAGCAGGTAATGGGATAACTTGCATCTTTTGCTGATGGTTCTCCTGGAGGCTGGCAGGAGATGAAAGTCTAAATGACTGTAGGTTCCCTGGGGGGGGGCTGCTGAAGGATAGCCTCTTCTGGAGTGGTCAGCATAGGTAGCACCATCCAACAGAGGAGGGGGCATGTCACATGCCATCACTTATGCTTCTGAGGGTGGAGTCCCTCCATAGGCCATACCCTTAGAGAGAGTGAGTGTCACTGAGAGGATCCCCTTTGGGGTAAGGGAATGGACTGAGGTCAAGCTTTTGACCATTCAAGGCCTTGATATGACTCCCTTCCTGCACACATCATGCTACTGATGTAACTTCAGTTCTGTTTATGATTATCAATAAACACATGGCTGTGGCCATTTTCTCCAAGGCACTGTGTGCGTCTGAGTCTGATAAGGTTAAGGGAGGGGGGGAAGTGGCTTGCTAAGACATTAGAAAGCCTACAGAGGATTGCAGTATGCTGGACTTTGTCTGTAGCCACTGACTCCCCTGATACCTGAGCTGGCAAATCAGTAGCATAGGCAGAGATACTCCCACTAGGGTAGAGGCCAGGTAGATATGGTTCCCAGGGGCTGAAGGGCTTGTGGCTGTAGAAGAAGCATAAAAGGGTATTCAACCTGGGTCTCAACTATGCAGAGCTCTCTTTGCTTCTCCATTGTGGTCAGGATTCCCACGACCTCTCCTAAAAGCTAGGTATGGGGATGGCAGGCATAGGGAAACTACTGTCCCATTAAGGGGTACCGCCTTAGGGGTCATGGAGGAATATTCCTGTTTTTTTTCCCCACAAGAGGTCTTTCAGGTGTTTTGCCTTCTTCAGTGGGATAAAAAGAGTTTTTAGATTAGATTTTATTTGTAGGTTATCACAGTTCTATAGTGTAATAGTGATGTAATACATAGTGGTACGGTAGTCTTGATAGCAGTGTACACAGTGAGAAATGGAGAAACTTGCATCTTTTGAAGATGGTTCTCTTTGAGACTGCCAGGAGGTGAGGGCTCAGATGAAAAGAGAATTTCTGAGGGTGCGGGTTAGCAGATAGCCTCTTCAGGCATGGCCAGCAAGTTTATTCCCATCCCATGGGTGAGAGATGCACATCCCATGACCTAGCAGCCATCCCTTACATTTCAGCTGGTGGAGTCCCTCCAGAGGCTATGCACTTTGAGAGAGTGGAGGGTCCATTCAGAGGGTCCCCTTTGGAGTAAGGGGATAGATTGAGCTCAGGATTTTTTTCATCCAAAGCCTTGCTGTGGCTTTCGTGCTGCACAGATTATGCTGCTGGTGTAACTTTGGTACTGTTTATTATTGGCAATAAACACATGGTTGTGGTTATATTCTCCAAGGAACGGTGTACATTTCAATCTGTTTCGGTAAAGGGGAAGGGTTGTAATGTGGCATGCTAAGACAACTGGCCCTTCAAAGTTTTCATTTTTGGAGAAAAGCCTTCAAAGGCAGGATAAAAGGACACCTTGGGGGCTTTACGATGTGGAGGGGCTTCAAGAATAAAACATTTTTCTGCCAGTTGAGTTTCCTGGTATCAACTGTATCCTTATCCTGGTGCTTCAATTCAGTTACCAGGACTTTCTTTCAGTTTACAGTATCAGCACAGAACTTTCCTTTTTGCCTTTTTGATTAACAAATACAGCTGCAGCTCTGGATAAATTATTCTGGTTGTCCTGTAGCCTCTCCCTTTTCAGCATCTACATTGCCTGAGGTTATTGAACTCTGGACCGGTAAGACACCACAGACACACCTATTTTCAGTAGTCATAAATATGGGCCAAAATATGAACTTTTTTTTAATTTTCATTCTATATGAAAAGAGTATATTCATGCTATGTGGGATTAAGAAATGTGCACAAGAGAAAATACAGTAACAACAAAGTGAAGGCCATTTGTTTCGTATATATTTTGTTTGCAGCCTTTGAGATATATGGTAAAACAGTATATATTTGGCTGCACCAGGATTTTGTCTGAGTCATTTTGTTTCTCTTCATTTTTACATTTTCTGTCTGAATGGTTACCAGAGGGATTCACCTGTTATTTATGATTTTGTTTATCCAAGGTACCTCTGGAAACATGCTACTTTGTCTCAGTGGGCTTTTTATGCTAAAACTCTTTCAATGAAGGAAAGAAAGAAAGAAAGAAAGAAAGAAAGAAAGAAAGAAAGAAAGAAAGAAAGAAAAGAAAGAAAGAATGAATCTCAAAGGTTTTATTTTTTTTCTACTTTTTGTGAGCTATCCAGCAGGGAGTTTGTTAATTTCCTTCCTCTGTGAAATCGTTACAACATTATTGAATGTTTTGAACTTCTGCTTTAATGTCTGAATTGACAGCACATTCTCTATGGGAACAGTATCGTCTCCATACTGCATGGATGTGGGAAGGAGTAATTCTGAGGAGTACAGTAAGGGGCATCCATCATAACATGAAACAGAGAGGTATGCATTGGTTGATACTAGGAGGTCCCTGAAGTTCTGTGGATCTTAAGGCTCTATTTTTGGTTTCCATACACTTTATGGGCAGGGTCTTAACCTGGAATACTTCCGTGAACCACCACCACAAGCCATTGACCTGTGAAACATGATTACATACTTTTAGTCAATCAGCACATTCTGCATGGCATTTGAAGCCATCCTAAAGAAACAGCTTGGCAGGTTGCACTTTTCTCAGAATCTGCAGCTGTTTGGACATCTTGAACTGTAGTGTATACTACTATTAAACATTTTAGTCATAATTACTGGTGGACCCTGATGCTGAATTTGTCTCTCTTGCTTTTAATCAGCATTTTGTTTCATATCCTCGTACTTGTAAGGTACTCGGATCTCAAGTAGCATGGTTGGAGGTGGAAGCACACAATTAATCTGATTTATAAGGTGCCTTTAATGCATACTGTACAACCGCTAACCTCTGGCGAACAGTTGCAAGCTGCCAACTAGGCGCCTTACAACCGCAGGTCATAATGTGCTGGCATTATGCCACATGGCAAAATCACGCTGCCAATACAGCGTGATGTTATCATGCAATCATTCTTTTTTCTGTGGGGGCTCCACCTCACACCCCATATAGGTTCTTCCCGGACCCTCCCACTGCAGATTCTCAACTCTGGGGGTCCAACTCAGGGAGCGCACAGTCCACGGGAAATAATTAAATGTCTGTGCCAGGAATTAAACCCGGTCCCAGATGTAGCGTCTGGGTTCCTGCTGCCGTGGTCCAGTCCAGTGAGCCATGGCAGCTGCTCGGTGGAACCCACTCCTAGCAGAGGTCTTATCCTTTGCCTGGGAGTGTGTGAATGGTGCAATACCACGTATAGCAGTATACGCGGTAGTGTACCATTCACTGTCATGGACAGCGCTGTTTCAGGTTAGCTATAATGTCGAACGCTATTATGTTTATGACATTATGACCCGGCAGGGGCACATACAAATACTTTACTTGAGATTTAAGGAGGTGAAAGACATATTAGGGTGCTCAAGTATTTAGGAGGAAATAATGAGAGGAAAGGTTAAACCCGGATAGTTACATAACTTACTCAAGGTCACACGCCATATGCTGACAAAAGCAGCATGAGGATGTTGAGAGGCCCAGTAAGATTAAAACATGGATGGCAAAGCATCAAACAGAGGAGCTGCTTCCTGGTATGACATTAGTCCCAGCTTCAAACAGTCAAAACATTAAGAAAGTCAAGCTCAGCCCTAGTCATATTGCTGGATTTTGAAGTCTCTTGTATATATCACTGTACAGTAAAAGCATACCTTGATATTTAGATTATCACTGTCCAAAGTATTTCACAGTGACAAAAGTCTGTTTAATAAAGGCTGCTCAAACATGGCCACAAGGGAGAGACAAAAAGATCTGGGGCTCGTTATTTAAACAGGACTGCAAGTGCCTGGCCCAGCAGCTACTATATTCTGTTGGATGACGGGTGGCACTATCCAACTGAATATCGGATCATGTCGGCACAGTGCTAAGTGAAACTACACTGCCTGACACGAATCTAGGCTGTGTATAGCCCACAGGGAATAGCACTGCACAAAATGGGATAGCACCAAAGCCCATGTCGGCTATATTCAGCCACAAAATGCAAATGAGTCCATTGGGCATGCAAGGCACTAAGGGTCCATTTGCATACCCATTTTGGGCGCATTTGCATGGTGTGCATCAGCCCATTAGCACCAGTCCTGCAGTGTGACCAATGAATTCCCTGGTATCTAGTGGTAACCCTCACCTCTGATCACCCATTCCATTTTATTAGATCTATCCCTGGTGTCTAGTGGCAACCCCACATCCCTCAGTTTCATTTTACTAGAGCTAGGTGTGGTGTCCAGTGGCACCCCCCCAACCCCAGTTTCATATTATTAGATGTATCCCTGGTGTCTAGTGGGACCCTCACCCCAAATCCCTTGTTTTGTTTTATTAGATCTATCCCTGGTGTCTACTGGCTCCCCCACCCTCCTGATCAGCCATTCCATTGTATTACATCTATGCCTGGGGTCCAGTGATTCCCCAACTCCTGATCACCTGCTTACAGATATTAAGTAAGCCCTTGTGTCCAGTGGTTCCCCCAACCCCTCCCACCAAGTTCCCATTGACGAATGTAAAATATATGAGTGGTGGTTCAGTGCCCCCCACCCATCTTGCCAATTCACATACCACCACCCTGCACCCCTCTTTAACTAGGTGACAAGCGACCAGTGAAGCCCGGTACAATGCCTGGTACAGCCCTCCTCTCACTGCCTTGACTGGCTGCCATATGAGCTATCAGTGATAGTGCATACAGTACAAATACTGTAAGCGCACTCACTGACAGCTCATACAGCATTGTCTGAGGAGGTGAGAGGAGGACTGTGCCAGTTGCCCTACTGAGCTCCATTGATCAACAGCCACTCAAGTAAGGGGCAGAAGTGTGGTGGTGGTATGTGAGTGGGAGGATGGGTGGGACACTGGGCCACTACTGTTACACTGTACATTTGTAAACAGGCACTCAGCGGGGGGGGGAGACCACTGGACACCAGGTCTTTCATAATATCTATAAACAGGCAATCAGGGTATGAAGGGAACCACCAGATAACAAGGATGGATCTAATAAAACAAAATTGGGGATCAGGGGTAGGGGGTGCCACGAGACAGAAGAGATAGATTTAATAAAATGGAATGGGAGATCAGGGTTGGGGGGTCACTAGATACTAGATATATGTCTATATACTAGATATATGTCTATTCATGTACAAAAGGTGATGGGGGGAAACCACAAAAGGTGATGGGGGAACCACTAGACACCAGAGATTGTGGCACATCTACTATGGATGATCAGGGTGGGCAGCAGTAGTACAGCTTCCCTGTCTTTTGGGAGTGGGAGAACCCCATTAAAAGGGGCTTTTTAGGCTGGCCCAGTGGCACTGAGGGTTGAGGTGCTGGATGCCACACCTCGTGCCACACTGCCGACCCGGGTTCAGGAATGGACTCGAGCCATCGGGGCTCGGTGGGGAGACGGAGGATTGAGTGTCCCAATGGATGCTTTCCTCCCTCTGGGGAGGGATACCTGGGGTGTCACCAGCACCCGACGTCCCGAGAGAGCCGGTGGAAGCACAGGCTCTCGAGGGCTTGGCAGCTCCACTCGGTGGAGTCAGAGAGGGGGGATGCTGTCAGGCACTTGAGAGGAAAGACATGCATCAGCATGGCACCTCTCTGGATGTATGTCCTCATACTGGCATTCCAGGGGGTTGGGACAGGGATAAGGGAAGAAAAATGGAAAACACCCCCTCGGGCCATGATGACGACTGGTTCACCTCAGGATCATCGACTCTAGGGGCAGATTCTGTGAGAAGAACCTGGAGGATTGATCGATGGTCAGAAGGAGGGGGTCGAGGGGGGTAGTAAGGAGGGATGAAAAGAATGTGTAAAAAAAAGAGTTTTTTTTAGCAGTAGCTGCAAATAGCACCACTTTGGGAGCTGTTTACTGCCACCACAAACCTTTGAAGATACTGCTGCACCGATATGCATGGGGGACCCACCCCCCATTTGCATAGCTGCAGCACTATTATAGCACTTTGGAACTATTGCATTGGCACTCCTCCAGAGGCTTGTGACTATGTGCTGACCAGGAGTGCCAGTGCAAATCCAGGTTAGCACACCTGCTAACCCTGTTAGTGAGTGCACTGATCTTTGAGCACCAAGACCCTGGAGTTTTGCTCCCTGTAGTGGATCTTCTACTTGAAAAAAATGTTTGAACTGTGATATCTGAACATCAAGATGTCCTTTTGCTGTAGCATAACATCTACAAGAGATTATGATATCTAATATGCTGGCTAGGGATGTGTGTGGTCTCTCTTTAATTTTTGAATGACTGGTAGAGCTTTTAAATAAGATGCCATCCAATATATATCAGCTAACATACAACGTTTCATAATTTGGTTGAATTTATTAGCCATTCCATTAGCCTCTGACAGCCAAGACTGAGGGATTAGTGCCTCAGATTATGTTTAAAACCTTGCAAGTGCTGGGAAAGGATAGCTGCTGCTTTTTCCTGAGGAACTCACTGTCCCCTATATAGGAGGACTTCCTATTTCTTTTCTTCAATTAAAATTTTATTTATGTATTTTAATGTTGTTTTGTAAGTTTAGATCCTGCTACGGTGTATGTGCATTGTTTTAATTTTATATGTACAGCACTCTGAATAGGATGTGAAGGCTGAAAGGAAGGGCATAATACAGATAAAACATTAATTCAGTAACCAATTCTATATCATACAAGTTGTGCTTTAAGGATGTATGATATAAAATGAAGACCACTGGTAGCCCCTATTAAGACTACAAACCCATTTAGCCAATAGTCCTGTTGAGCCATCTCCCTCACATAAAACTATTAAAGGGAAGAATACATTTTAACCCTCAAACAAAGAAAAGTTTGAGTTTGGTTAAACATATCAAGGGGTTGTATAAAAAACCCTGAAAGTTCAGATTGACACAGAAACATTTAAAACAGTATCACTTTCAGGGGTTAAGGATCCAGTATCTTCAAGTACTGTAGTCTCCATGTTGCTGTACAACATGGTATTATGTATCAATTGTACATGGCAATGTTGCTCCAAAACCTTAAAGAAGCATTTCAAAGCTGGTCAACAGAAGACTTTTTTTTATTTTGGGTTAATTGTAATAGCTATGATCTGAAGGGCAGATCAGTTTGTGTAGATTAATACAATGCCCCCCAATTTTGGGGGCTGAACATTCCTTAACTCATTTGCTTCCCTTGGGGTGAAGACTGGGAATTAATTTGGGACAACCCAAATTTGCCAAACATTTGATTGGATTGATTAGATACTGTATATCCTAGTGATCCCAAGTTCTCAGCAGAGCTGTGCACACTGTGGAAATCTACAAACAGAATCAGGTGTCATAGTCATTCCACTCTGAAAAGTTTTCTCAAATTTTTGTATAAATTCACAAAATTATGAAAGTATTTTCATTTAAACCACATATTACTTTGCTGTGGTTGATATCAGTTGCATATTAATGTTCCACAGTTTGTAGAAAACTAATCCATGATTTTCATAAACCATGGAACACATATCTGTAGTTTATGTAAACCCCAAATGATTAATTCATGCTTTAAATAAAAAACTGCTACTTGGTTTCTGACTTAAAGAATTCTGCTTCCAATGGAATTCTGTAAAATTAGATGGAATTTCTGAAATTCCATGAAGTTCATTCAGAATTAGAATGGGAAAATCCTGCACAACTCTACTTCAGCCTAATGATCCTCCCTCTAGTGAGGTTATCATCTTCCCTCACTCCTTCTCTTTAGCCCTAAATAACTTCCTCTTAGTAAACTGTACCTGCAGCTACTCCCTCTGCCATTTCCATTCTGCTTGCTCTGTATAATCCTCTGCTGCCACAACTCAACCCCCTCAGAGTTGATGACACTCTTTAGGGCTACACCAATCTGTTCAATTAAGTTGTCAATGACTGTACTTTCCCTAACGTACTATTTAAAGTTGCTTAATGTATAGTACCTTGACTGTACTTTTCCTAACGCATTTAATTTATAGTTGTTTAACGTATGGTACTTTTTGTAACCTGTTAGTATGACACTATGTCTTACTTCATCACTTAAGCTGTAATTATTGTTAGTTGTATGTTTATGTAAGCTCATTTTTCCACTGTTCCCACTCCCCCAGGATGCACTGTGAGACGAGCAACTTGTTGTTCAGTGTGCCCTTCCTGGTGAAACCTTTCAATAAATAATTAAATGAAATAAATTCATATTTAAATTTCTACAGCTAAAAAAATCCTATCATTAATCTCTGTAAACCATTTTTAAAGAAAAGCATTTTCTTTAAACACTGATATGGATGAAACTCCTTACCTGCAGCTTGCAATACTGATAGTTTGTCTATTGCGTCTGGCTCCATTTTATTATTCTCAAAAGGCAAGCAAGGGGAGATGCTAGCAGATGTACTGTTGAAGGTAACAATAGTTTCATATTTATACCTACACAAGGAAATAAATATTTGAATAGATTAGAATAAGAACTTGCAGAATTACATAGCATTGATTGATTGTAAGATGCCAGGAACAGTGCAGGGGAAGAAGTTGCCTTACCAAAATTTGAAATAGGGAATAGGAGGTTACTTGCAACCAGAATAATAATTAAGGATAGGCAAACCAACCAATCCAAGATTCATCTCAAAACCCTCCTCCACCTCCTGAATCTGAGTAGTTCATGACTTTTCAACAGAAGTAAACCTTTTGTCTAAAAATTGCTAGAAATACTAAGTTTTATGTGTAATCAAATTATATCAAACTAGGAGGACAATGTTGAAGAAGAGGATTAGATAAATTGAACTGGGTTCAGTAAAGTTCTATTTTCTTCCACAAGCCCCGGAGTTGATAAAAAAGGAGCAACAGTGGAAGAAAACCTTTAATCAGATGTTCAATTACATACATTTGATAAAAATATGGAATGTTCTAAGAGTCTGCCATTATTGAAGATTCCATCTTTCTATTTAGTCCTACATACATATCATAAGGAAATATGAGTGAAAATGATATACTGTAGTAAAATGAATCAATCCTTTGGCTCATCTAAACTGTTTCTGAAAATGTAAATCAAAAATTGTACTTGCCAATTACAGTAAAATATACTGAGGACCTCACTGGAAGAAAATGTAAATAATAAATGCCCAAGACCTGGCTATATTAATGAAAAACTCCTTTTTGTAAATATATTGCATTTTTGTGAGCTTATTATATTATAAGAGGTCATAAGCTGTATTACATAGTACAGGGGAGAAAACTGAGGAACAGACTCACACTACGCACATTTGTAACATGATGATATATTGTAGTATAATGATGACAGAATGGACTTCTGTGCCCCCTTCTGCTGCACAGCAGTGACTGCACCCAGTGAGTACTGGCACATATCAATGCTGATCAGCTGGAATGCTACCGAAAGATGGAATACACTTTGGCAAATGTCAATACTGAAGACTTGTTTGGCATGTAAATACAGTATGCAGAGCATCCATATGTATCTCTTTATTAGAATGGCAAGCTTATCACTAGAGCTAAATAAGCCAGAACAAGCAGGGTTTATTATCAAAATGCAGAACTGTTGTGGTTTCAAAAGCTTCTGCAACAATTGTCTATTCATTTATGCTGAAAATATACTGAAACCTCACTGGATAAATGGTCACATGAAATTAATAACAATTTAGTAAGGTCTCTGTTTTTTAGGTGAATGCAGCTAAAATACAGTTGTTCGTGGTAAAGGAAGTATAATTGAAATACAATAAGGGACTGAATGGAGAGTTTTTCAGTATGAAATACTTGGAAATTCACATGATCAAACCCCCTGGAAACATGGTGATGGAACCTGTTGTTATTAGAGGTTCCCTACTATAACACCATCAAAAAGTGAGATACATGGAAGGGCGGCTTAGTCACCAGAAGGGGCAATCTCCCTGGTAACTTACAATGCTAAACATTTTGCCAGATGTTAATGGACACACATAGGGTTTCTACCCACTAATACACTGACTTGGACCACAAAGATCTGATCACATGACACAGACAGACAGCCTTGCCATGGGTGGAGAGGGATAATTACAGTAAATGGCTGATAGAGAAAACGTTATGGCTTTGCATAGTAAATAGCACTGTCAACTTAAGTATATTTTTAAAACTGTTATGTTACTGTTGATCCATACTAAAAGCAAAATAATACCTTTCAGAGTGTCAGTCGCACAATAAAAATTCAATTTGTAGACAGTACCTTCTTACTTAAAATTCACTTGTGTGCATGATTTGTATAGTACAACCCACATTCTGCAGTGTCATATAACTTACACAATAAACGAACAAGACCAAGAAGGTAAATATGCCTTATGGGATTTAAAATAAACAAAATATTTTATATTCAAATGATACAAGCAAAATTCACTAGAAATTTGATCTGTAAACTAGAAAAGACTCTACAGGATTTATATAAATATGTAAGGACGGGTATACAACTGAAGTAAAAATTAAAAATAAACAAATTACTTCCTAAGAAGCAGTTGAAGCACGCTTGATGTAATGTTCATTGGCTCTGATGTGATCTAGGAACAGCTTGTTTGAAAAGTGACAACTAGAAATATTTTACAAGTTAGAAAGGTATAATAAAATACTGAGGCCCGGATATTCAAACTGTGCCAGGCTGTGGCACAAGCCTGGGCACAACTCAACTTGGCTACAGAGGGGTGTGGCCTGGGCGATATGCAATGGAGCTGCGCTATGGCTCAGCAGCTTTGACTATCGCACCCTGGCCAACCCCACTGTGTATGGCACAGTGCCAGAGTGGAGCATGGAGATGCGCTAGCGTAAGTGCCATTGCGCCATTCACAGCACCTGCGATATTCAAAAGGGGACATGCAAATGGGGCCATAATTTATGCAAGGCACACATGGGGCCATTTGCATGTCATTATGGCTCCATTTGCATTCCATTAGCATGCAGTGTGCCGATCCCCGATGACTTGCGCCTGGCGTCCTGCCAGGCAACAGCCGTCGGGGACCGATGCCCCCTGCAGCCCGATCGTGGGCATTTGTGTAAAATAAAAGATCACTTCCAATATCCCTGGTGGTCCAGTGGACCACTATCCACCAGATCGTGGGCATTTGTGTCACAGAACAATCCCCTCCCAATATCCCTGGTGGTCCAGTGGACCAGCTATCTGCCCGATCGCGGGCATTTGTGTCACAGAACGATCCCCTCTCAACATTCCTGGTGGTCCAGTGGACCAGCTATCTGCCTGTTTGTGGGCATTTGTGTCACAGAACTATCCCCCCCAATATCCCTGGTGGTCCAGTGGACCAGCTATCTGCCTGATTACGAACATTTGTAAAAAACAAATTCAATATCTCTGGGGCCCAGTGGTCCCCTTCCTTCCACTGAGCCCCACCTTGCTCCCCGGTCAGCCGGGCGGGTGGCAGCACCACCTACCTGACCACTACCCACTGACTGACACCTAGGTAGGGCTGCACGCCCATGGTTCATGCGTGAGCCAATGGGTGCAGCCCCTAACATATTGCATATCCAGATATGTGAATGAAATTCATATCTGGAATGTGTAGCACGGGTAGGGGCTGCATACCCATTGGCTCACAGGCTGTGAAACCAATAGGTGCAGCCCTACCTGTTGTCAGTCAGTGGGTGGCGGGCAGCAGACGGTGGGGTGCTGCAGCCCGCTGGCTGACCTTGGGGGAGCAGTGCTGTGGGGCTCAGTGGGAGGGTAGGGGGGACCACTAGACCACCAGGGATATTGGAATTCATTGTTTTTTACAAATGCCCACTATCGGGCAGATAGCTGGTCCACTGGACCACCAGAGATATTGGGAAGGGATCATTTTGTGACACAAATGCCTGCAATTGGGCAGATCGCTGGTCCGCTGGACCACCAGGGATATTGGGAGGGATCATTCTGTGACACAAATGCCTGCAATCGGGCAGATAGCGGGCCACTGGACCACCAGGCATATAGGAAGGAATATTATTTTTTTACAGATGCCCGTGATCGGGCATGGAGGTGGTGCCGCCAGGTGCAGGTGGAATTCAGGTGGCCACCCACAGGTGGCAGCTGCTGTGTCACGCCCTGCAATTCAGCAGCTTACCTGTGGGTGGCCATCAGTTGTTCCTTTTTTTTTGGCTTAACTTTATGCAGGTGCAAGTAGGGATTGCGCATGCATGGCTCTGCACATCTCAGGCTGAATGTGGCTGTGCAGGTTATGCATGGGAGCGCCCCCTACCTGTGCCTGTGCCTGCACTTTTACTGATGCACTCCAGTTGCATGCGGGTTTGTGGCACACTTTTCCCTTTTGATTATCACACTAGGAAAGATTAGTGGTTGCGCATGGTGCAACTCTGTTGCGCCATGGGCAACCCTTTTGAATATCTGGGCCTATATGTTCTGAAAATTGCTGAAGAGATAGTAGTATAGAGATAGTTGACCACACATGTATTTTAGCATGTACACAGCTGGGAAAAACCAAAAGAGCTTGGGGAGGAACAGGATAGTAGGAAATAAAACATGCAATACAATAAAGGATATATTATAACTCCTAATGTATCAGTTATGAGAAAGAAGTAAGTGCCATAGCTGGGATTTGAACCAAGGTCTGCACAGAATACTATTCCACTGCTCTTACAGTTGAGCAACCATTACTGGAAACTTGAAACTCCTAGAGGTACTTGTCTTTTTTCAACATACAACTTGAAGCTACACACATTGGAATTACATTTATTTATAACAGTAAAGTGCGCACATGCAATATTTGAAGTATATCATTTTCAATGCACAACTCAGGGTACTTCAAATATAGGCACATCAGAGACTGCTCTGATAACCTGGAGAAGGTTGCATTTGGAGGAAGGTTAGACCACAGCAGCTGTTGCTAGGTAGTGTGCTTCAGTCTGGGAGGGTTGTTGTCTGAGACCTGGTGCAAAAACAACCCCTACTGTGTGCTAAGGGTACTTGCTCCCTGTGCAGGATGGCTACTGCGTGAAACCAAAACCATTATGAATGCTTCACTCTTGCCATGGGAGAAGGAAGGGAGTAAGAGGGAGTGAAACCCCATAAGCCATCTACATGATGGAATGTGGTTCCAAAAGTTCCAAAGTTGCTGCCACCAGATCCTAGTCTGTGTATGTGGACTGTATCAGGGACGGTGACCCTTGCCTATAGCCCCTTCCACAGAGGGAAAAGCCCTGGGGGAAGTTATACTGTGGTGAGAAGTACAAAGAGGTAAAAGGGACAGCGGATCTCATTAGGATGTATCCTTAGATGACGAAATATCCATGGGACAGCATAAGCTGGGGATGAAAGGCTATACAGAATAAGACATATTGCATCTGTGCCACAGTTTAAAAAATGTGAATCCAATTTGTGAAGCTGCAGGTGTTGGATTCCTTGGCTTACATGGGGGCTGTGCACTCAGTAGGCTGACAATATTCCCCAAGTTGTGCAATCCGGTGGCAAAGTCTTGCTCCAGATTTGTAAATGGCCTCATAAAGGGATACTAATGACTTTTTAGGGCTTTGCATGAGAATTAAAGTAATTTGCATGTAGTTATTGGAATATGGAAACTTATTGCAACCACACTAGTTCCTTTGACATGCCCAGACTCAAATTTTCCTTCTTGGATGCCTATTGTTTCAGCATAGCTACATTCCTGTACATGACCAGCAGAGTGTTGGATATTTATTGCAATTCACATAGTTAGTCATTTTTGTGATTTCTCTAGAGAAAACCCCAGACTATCTGCAGTTTCACAGTAGGGCCACCAGACAGAATCTCTTTAGAAATATCATGAAATATCTGGAAATATCTGACCATGGCATTTGCTGCATCTGTATTTTGTGCTGAACATACAGTACTGAGTAGTGCCTTACTCTGTTGCTGCACTCTAAAGGTATATTCAAGCAAGCCTTTTGCACCCACACTGCTCTGTGCTTGTTCAAACATACAACACTTTGGTACTTGTGCTACAGTACTTTGCACTCTTGGCAGGGACTTCACACAACAGAAAGCACAAGTTTGAATACTGGGCCCACAGACTTTAAAGACATGGGGTTCGATCTTCAAAGAGCCCTTAGATCATTGCAATTTGCAGTGATCTAGGGCTTTGGCAAAATCTGGGTGCATCAGGGACCCTGCACCCAATTTTGTAAAATCAGGGATCCCTACACCAAAGACCTAGCAGTTGCTGCAGCTGCAGAGATGTGCCAAATATTGGGCACACCTGTAGGGTTTGATGGAGGGATCACAACCCCTATACAAGCCTACATGCCCCACTGGAGGTGGGTGGAGAACCCGAATAGAGGTGGCTTGGGGGCTGCAGAGGCACTGAGGGTGCCAAAGAGCATGAGGAGGCACAGCTGCAAGTATTGGGATCGGAAGTGACCACTGGCTGAGGTGCCATAGGGCCTATAAGACAGCCAAGGGGATGGGGTGGGGAGTTGGCATCATGATCCTAGTAGGACATGGCCCAGGTGGAAGCAGCCTTGGCATCTGCCATACAGAACCCGCAGTCCTGCGGGGCAAGTGCCAGGGCTGCTTCCACCTGGGGTCATGTCATACTAGGATTGCAATTCCACACCCCTACCCAGTCCCCTTAGCTGTCTTATAGGACCTATGGCACATCTGCCAGGTCACTCTTCTGATCCCTATACTTGTTGTCATGCCCCCTCATGCCCCATGGCACCCTCAGTGTCTCTGCACCCTCCATTCCTCACCTTCCTGACCCCAGAGCTCACTGGCCACCCTGCCAAGCAGTAGTGCAGGGCACTTAGACCACCTTCTGACTGGTCTAACATGATCTCCTTGCTGCATCCCCAGCAGGCCTTGCAAAATCCCCAAAAAGGGGATGGTGCAACCCCACCATGGCACAAGCCCCCTTGCGACCTGGAGCAAGAGTACTTTTGCTGCAAGGGTGGTGCAGGATGGGTTGGGCACACAGTATCCCAATTTTGCTACAGTCAGTGTTTCAAAATCAGGATTACCACAAACTATGATGCAAGGTGCCATTTGCATCATACCCACTTAGCATAAGCATCTTGCACCATAGTTTCATATTTGAAAATCGAGCCCATGTATTTTAAAGTGAAACAGACCATATAACACAGACATATGTTGCAGCAATAGCAAACAGGGTAACCAAAAACTACCATGGCTACCAAACAGATGGCAACAACAAAGAACCTTCCATGTACAAAATCACAGGTCACTAATTTACAGAGGTCAATTTATTTGTGTTACTTCAAATCCTAACAATAAAAAGAAATCTATATCAAATATACATACAGTATATGCATATCACACTTATGTGGATTATACGTAGTTAGAATCTGTGTAACTCCAGACTGTGCATTTGTGAAAGAACTGGTATATCTGGAAATTCCAGTTTTCCAGGTGTCCTGCTGGTACAGCTGGCAGCACAGCAGAATAGTATTCCAAGTGGCCTGGGTTCAAATTCTAGCTGGGACATATTTCTTTCTTTAGTCAGTGTTGTATTCCATATACAGTGAATGCACATTGCTTACTTGTATTAAACACAATAATACCATTGTTTTCCTTTATCACAGGAAATGCAAAAGATCCAAGTTGCAATAACTTACTCAGTGTGTAACTTTGAATGAGAAGTGACAGAAATCTTTCCCAGAGATCTTCAATATCAACAGTGTAGCAAACATTAACTACTTACACATGGCATAACCTTAACACACCATAAAAATGATATACCCTAATTTTATAGAAAACATGACTCCGTTATATGTATACTTGCACTGACATAACTACAAATATATATTTTCAAAGTGTGTTGTTTGTTAAAAATTTCTCATTTCAAATGCATTGTTCTTCATAAGTTTTAAAATAAATAAACCCTAATTAATGGTTACTAAATATAGAATAATGTGTGAGTAGTTGTATATTATAAGTGTTTTCATACACCCAAGCTGTGTGATGCCACTTAAACCCTGAAACCAAAGCTTGAGCAGCTTAACTATATATAATGCATTGATGGTATGTGGGAAAAAAACAGTAAGTACATCTTTCTATATTTTATTTTATGTAAATACCAGTTCCTATCTAGATTGTAATATACTGTATATTACTATTGATATATTCTCTCTCATACTTTATTTTCAGCAAAAACATTAAACATCTACTCATTTAACAACTCATTTAATTCTTTGGCTACTCATGTACAGTATATCTGATTGAATTTTCATCAAAAGCTTGATCAGAATTATAAGGCTTTACAAGCTTGCACTTAGTGTGAGCAAAACTTTAAAATGTCACCTTTTAAACCCTGTGACTCATACTGAGAGTTATATACTGACTCATGGTGGACATTATACAAACATGAGATAAGTGATATGAGCACCGTGTTTAACAGAGGGAAATAATTATTCACACTTTGCAAAAGTTGTATTCTGGTTTTAGATGCAGGTAGTGATTTTGAAAAAATAATGACAGTCTTACGTGCCTGGTCATTATGGGTTTTAGGAGTGATTCTATACTGGTTGCTAAAGTGCTTAAATAGTAATTATACAAACATCTTTGTCAGCTTGTATTTCTTAAAGTTTTCATCTTTTAAGTCAATGACTGGATCTGATGTTTACTTTTCAATCTGATGTTTATTTTTTCATTTCTATTTAAGGACAATATTGACCTCTAATGAAAACAAAGTTTAAAAAAAAATTAACAATTAATTAAAAAAAGGTTTCATAAAACAAATATTAGTGGGACACTTTTCAGCCTACACCTATTAACTATTACCCCATCAGAAGTAGGAGTGACTTCCGGGGAGCAATACTGTTCACAGACTTTGACTTCAGGTAATATATTCATGTGTTGGTAACTATTTTCGTTCTTGATCAGGACAGTAGCTTTCCCCATAAGCCACAAGTCCTGCCAACATCTGTATATGGTTAATTCTTGGATTGAAATGAAGCTCTTCCCTTGGCTAAAAGCCAATAACATGATACATAGAAACATAGAAGTTGCTGGCAGACAATGACCCACTTGGCCCACCTAGTCTACCCTAAGGATTTTCCTACCTACTGCGTTACCATAGAACCTACTTGATCTTCAGCCTTGCCCCCCCAGCCCTGTTACTAAGGTTCCCTTGTGTCTATCCTATGCATGCTTGAATCCTGCCATAGTTTTGGTACCCACCACTTCTGCTGGGAGTCTGTTCCAGGCATCCATCACTCTTTCTATGAAGAAATATTTTCTTACATCCCCTCTGAACATCCTCCCTTCCAGCTTCCAGTCATGACCCCTTGCTCTTGAGCATCTCTTTCTATGTAAAATGTTACCCTCCAGTACCCTATGGTTAAAAACATCCTGCATTATTGTCCTCTGAGTTCATGGCAATGGCCAATAGTGTATGGCAATGGTTACTAGTTTAACAAGCATTTGTCAATGCCGAATGTTTGCTTGCTGGCATTGGCAGTGGTAGTGTAGAAGTTACAGAGCTGCGTAATAGGAATAGCAGTGAAGTATTGAACTGAAGCCAACCCCACCACCACCCTGCAGAGAGTGACAGGCATTGGGGTGTGCATTTGGGTCGTCAGGCATAATGGCCACGCCATTTCACCACACCCACTCTGCAGAGACTGACAAGTGTCACGTGTTCCTTGGGTCTTTGGTTCTTGCGCGCCACTCCCATTTCATTAGGAAAACGTGAGATGGGTGCTATATAGGAGAATGGGGTGAAGTTTAGGGCCGAAGAGTCCAAGGCATACCTCGATGCCTCTCAGTGACTGCAGGGTGTGGAATGGTATGAGCATCACAGGCAAGAATCCCAAGTCACACCCCTGATTCCTGTCATTCTCTATAGGGTTGGGTGATGTCATTGAAAAGCCTAATACCTCAGGCATTCGTTGGTATTTTAACTCCAAATTTTCAACATGTTTGTTTTGTGACCCCACCTCATGAACAGGGGGAGTATCAGTTTGGTAGCCGAAAGCTGCTTATGCACCGTGACTACGGGATTTAGCACCACAGGTGCAAAATATTTCTAACAGGATGTAAAATGACAGCTGTACTCTTCATGGGAGGTGTAAAATGGCTATGTTGCAAATGTGTAGTAAAAATATTTAAAAAATGGTGAAGTCGAGTGTACATAGAAACTGTACAACACACCGTTATATAATTAGGTTGGGGATATTTTTAGCAGATTGTCAACTCAGGCATTTTGGTGCCCGATCATGAACAGTGCCACTGTGATTTTCTTTATCTGTGCGAACAATGATTTACCACAGCGACCACGCATCTCTGCACTGAAAGGTGTGAAAACACACTTCGGCCATGTTGTGAAAAATGGCAGCTGTACTGTTCATAAGGAAGTGTTGAAAATGCCACTAGTGAAAATCTGGACTGAAAATATTACAAAGTCATGAACTAACGAGGATGCGTGGAAACTGCACAATGCTCACTCGTAACACAGTCATTTTATGGACTTTGTCACCAAATTTTCAACATAGCCATTGTAAGACCTCTGCTCATGAACAGTGTAACTGTGATTTTCTTAATCTGTCCTAAACATTGCTTTCGACACCAGCAGCACCATTGTGCGCCATATGTGCGATAACACATTTTGGGTGACATATGAAAATTGCAGCTGAACTGTTCATAAGGAAGTTTAATAAAATGGACATGTTGAAAATCTAGAGTGAAAATATTAAATTTGCAAACTTACGGCGTGCATAGAACTGTGCAACGCACGAAAGTCATTTTAGGCATTTTTTCACCAAATTTTCAACATAGCCATTTTAAGACCTCTGCTCATGAACAGTGTCACTGTGGTTTTGTTAATGTGTCCCATACATTGAGTTTGCACACCGACTGCGCCATTAATGCGCTACAGGGCGGAAACACGCTTTGGGCAGGATGTGAAAAATGACAGCTGTACTGCTCGCAGGAGGTATGGAAAAATGGCAATGTTGGAAATCTGGAGTGGAAATATTGAAAATTCGCAAACCTACGGTGCGTGGGAACTGTCTGCGCACTCGTAAAACAGTCACTTTTAGAATTCTGTCACCAAATTTTCAGCATTGCCATTTTAAGATCTCTGCTCATGAACAGTGACACTGTGATTTTCTTAATGTATCCCATACACTGAGTTCAAGACAACGATCAGCGCCATTATGCGCTACATGAGCGGAAACACATTTTGGGTGAGATGTGAAAATGACAGCTGTACTACTCATAAGAAGGTGGAAAATGGTAATGTTGAAAATCTGGAGTGAAATATTGAAAATTCGAAACCTATGAGCGCGTGAACTGCGAACGATGCTCGTGAAACAGTCATTTTTAGGAATTTTTCACCAAATTTTCAACATAGCCATTTCAAGACCTCTGCTCATGAACAGTATCACTGTGATTTTCTTAATTTGTCCTGTACATTGATTTCACAAGATTAATCGATCATGCCGATTCTGGCGCTACAAGGGTGGAAAACACATTTTGGGTGAGATGAAAAAGCAGCTGTACTACTCATAAGACGGTGGTAAAATGGCAATGTTGAAAATCTGGGTGAAATATTTAAATTTCGTGAACTTACGAGCCTGCATAGGAACTACTGGCATTGCCTTTCGTTAAACAGTCAATTTTTGGAATTTTGGCACCAAATTTTCAACATGGGGATTTTGGGCCCCCTTCTCATGAATGATGTCACTGTCATGGTGGTATTTGGTCCAAAGGGTGATTTCACAGTCACTGTGCAGTCACTGCACGAAATCACCCTTCGAGACCAAATAACGCCATGACAGTGACATCATTTATGAGAAGGGGTCCCAAAAACCCCATGTTGAAAATTTGGTGCAAAAATTCCCAAAAATGTCTGAGATATGCAATAAAGTTGAACCCCTCCTATCTAGCCCATTATACAGCTTACCGGCATTTCCTCAGTTCGCGGTCGGCTTTGAAGAGTGCAGACATGTTCCCGGTCCACGAAGATCGTCGTGCGGAGTCGGAGGTAAGTATGGGGTGAGGGGTGTGGGAGAGCTGGAGTGCGCAGTGGGTGGAGTGCGGTTTGTGGGAGGGGTTCGGGAGACACGCGGGGACCGTTTTGTTTTCAGGTTAAAACAAAAAAGACTTCCGTGGGACCACTTGCCATGCTGGGGTGGGCTCCCCGTGTGGCACAAGGACTTTAGAAGTGTTCAGCCGGCGGGGATTAGGCAACTGACCCAGCGCTCAAAAATAGAAAAAACTCGTGGACGTTTGCCACACTGGGGTGGGCTCCCAGCGTGGCACAAGGACTTTGGGGAGGGCGCGTCGATGGGGATTGGGCACCCTGTCGGCAAATCATTGATTGCCACGCTGGGGTGGGCTCCCAAGCGTGCACCAACTACTGGGGAGGAGACAGATGCAGCTCAGCCGATGGGGATTGGGCACCCTGTTGGCTATACACTGCGATGAGGGCACACACGCCTGCGTGACTGTGGGGGAGCTACCCGTGAGCAGCTTGTTATCGCTACTCACTCAAGCGTAGCTCCCCCTTTCAACTGTATGCCACTGCATTTTGGAGCATGTCATAGACAGCTCCAAAATGCATTGGCTTACAGGGGCCGCACCTGCCAGCACACTGCCTGAATTGGAGGAGGAGGTGACACACCTCCGGAATCTCCGATGATGGCACTATGTTTCTTGCACATGCATGCAAGCAAACATAAAAATGATTGGCTGCTTATGTAGTGACATACTTGTAGCTACAACAGAAGCAACACCTCTGGAGCCACCAAGGTAAATGGGTCAGGAGCTGCAAACATGGATGCCATTCCCACAGCAATGTAAGAAAGCCCAGGAGGGGTCATTCTTAATTATAGCCTCAAGGGGCTGCCAAGCTGCCAAATATGAACCAGGGTAAAGTCACTGCTGGTATGCACCCTGATCCCATGGCAGCATGGGAAAGCCTTGAGGGCTTAGTTTAAAAGACAGGTCACAGGGGCTGGGGGCAAACAGTTATCTGAGACCACAGAAAAAGTAAACCACTGCACTTGCAAAATAACATAGAACTACACACTGGCTTAGTTAAAGATAGTTTTATGGGACTTCAGCTTTTTAAATGCCAACAAGCGTACCTTGTAGCACCTCTTGTAGCTCCCAGATCCACAGAGATGCCTGTATTTTGCAGGAAAATAGAGGCTTCTACAGGAAACTGGTCCTATATGTCATACTTAAGCAATAATGCACGACAGGGTGTGGTATATCGTGGGATATCGTCACGCCTCGGGTGGTTGGGCACGAGGCCGCAGGCTGAGTGCGTCCAATGACCCGAGAAGTGACGATATCCCACGATATACCACACCCTGGAGTGCATTATTGCTATTATGAACTGGATTAATTGATATTTTATGCCTTTAATGCAAAAAAGTAAAGTTTTTAAATATTTTAATATTGTTTTTATATGAGTGTAGATAGACATTTAAAAAAAAAAGTTCGTGTATTTCATGTTTTGGCCAGTAGGTGGTGCTGTTGCAGGAGGATTTTGTTGTCGTCTTCATTGTTGTGGTATTGACCCCCCCCCCGCCTGAAAGTTTAGTTTACTCGCGCACGGTTAATTTTTTTTTTTCTTTGTTGAGGAGGTGAAGATCAGTTGTGCCATACTTGTGAGGAAAGCGACAAGGTAAGGGTAAAGCGTGAGGAGCGTGTTGTATGTTTTGCCATTTGGCGCGAGGCAACATGGCAGTGAGGCGAGCAGTACTTGGCGCTCTGCAGTCAAGCAGTTGCCAGAATGAAAGGGAGACGATTTTTTTTGTTGTTGTTTATAGCGCGTCTGCTTTGGGCGACGTGTATGGGGGGGGGCAGTTGTGAGGATGTGTTTTTTTTCCCCGTTAGTTTTAGTGGAGGTCGGTGGAGAACATTGCGCTGGCGGTGAGCAGGCTGGTGGCCGGAGGTTTTCCAAAGCTGTGATGATGTAGCCCGATATCATCACGGCTTCGAAACCCTCTCGGCCAATCAGGTTGCTCCATTTACGATCGCCGGTTCATAATTCCATTTATAGCATATGGTGGAACATTGTTGAGGGTGGAAATCTATCCCTAGAATAGGCTTGTTGTGCTGTAGTAGCTACGTCATATCATTGTTGTGCTGCACTACATAAACAGCTACTGCAGCACAACAGCTTGGAACATCTTTGTGCATGCATGCATTACTAACCTCCGCTTTTCAAGAAACAGCCATGGCGGTGAGACCAGGACCCAGAAGAGAGTGGCAGTGAGAAAAAATGCAAAAGTAAGGACAAATCCTTCAATTTATGGTCACTTATACACTATGAAACACAGTGTATGAGCGATCATACACAACACGGATGTTTTTTACTCTCAAGGTTTCCCCTCATAATAAGACCTCTCGAGCTGTGCTTTCGAGGTCTACTGTTACCATGGAAACCCCTCAAGTGAAAAACATACTTATTGTGCTTGATCGCGCATGCACTGTTCTCTGTGTTATAATAGAAAAGGCAACAATTCAGTTTAAAGAGGAAATAATGCAATCTACAGGAAAATATACAGTAGGAACATTGCCCTAGAGTTATCGGGAAATTGTCAAATAGTCTGGAAGTGCTGGGTTTCAAACCATAGCAATATGTGTGTATGTATATGTGTGTGTGTGTGTGTGTGTGTAGTAGAAAGATGACTGGCCCCTTGGAATGAACTATTGACTTTCAAAAGTAATATTGCCCTCAGCCTTCAGCTTCAGACAATATAATCATTATCAATCAATAGTTGTTGCTGTTGAAACATGTCCAATTGTCACAGCTGTTTTCAATTTTGAAAACTGTGACTACTGCATTCAAGCATGTGATGAACATGATGGGGTGAGACGGACAAAGGTGCATCCTAGAAACATGCCTGCATCTATCATTTTGAAAATCTTGACCAAGGTATCTATTACACTAAAGGCTTACAACCATTATGGTTACAACACATATGAAATGTAAGTCTTTTCTAGATTTTTATTTTCTCCTTTTATTGGCCTATTAAATGTTTCAGATAATGGGGCTTGCCACTAAAAGGCAGGCCAGGTTGTCTAGTGATCCCCACCAGGAATAAAATGCATAGGACAGGAGGGGGGGGGGAACAGAGGGCTAGAGGGGAAGGGCATGATGACATCACCAGGCAGGAAGGGGTAAAATGACAAGGGCAAGTCAGAGCCCCAGGGATTGGCTGGGGGTCAGAACCCAAGAAGGGGGTCCCACCCAGGAGCCTCTGGGGGTATAACAGGCCAGGACTCAGGCAGGACATCCTCTTTTGCTGGGAATATTCATCTGAAGCACTCAGTACATCATTGGCAAGCAGAACATAAGGCACTTGGGAGCAACTAGGCCTTGTAGGCCATGTGCCCCAGGGGCTAGTTTATGTGATTTGTAGGTTCTATCAATTGCATTTTAGAATAAAAAGGAAAAGTTGGAGAAAGCCTGGGCAGAACTAAAATGTTTGCTGTGCATGCCCAGTTATTTGTTTGTAGTATAGTTCTAAATTGCAGAGCTGAATGGGATGGTTTGTGTTTAGCATTGGGTTTTCAGGAAGAGTGAGGTTGGTTTGGTAGGGCTACAGCATGTGCCCCAGAAGCCTTAAGGGCTTGGGCTGAAAGGCTGCTTTTTCACCGGCGAAAATGATCATTAAGGCGGCTTAAACTGTGTGAGCAGGTGGAACTCATCACAGGTGGTTTTGCTTTTGTGCCTTATCAAGTTAAAATGAAGTTAACTGGTGTTTGTGTGGTTTGGAGAACAGAGCATGGGCTGAAATGATATTCAGGAGCTAGAAAATGCTCCTTAAGTCGACTGCAGGTGGTGTTGGCTCTTGCGGTTTTGAAATGCAGAAAGCTTGGGGGGAGTGAAGTGGAGAAGCAGGTCTGCGAGTTTTATTTTCTGAGCATCCATCTGTTTCTGTTTTTCATGCAGACTGGGGTACAAGCGCGGAGCACCTGGGAGTTGTGCACCTCCCGGGGCAGTAGAAATAAAACAAAAAAAAGAGAGAAAATGAAGAATGGGGGTCACCAGGCAGGCGGCAAGTCTTTTTAGAATGGGGCAAGATAATGAGATGGAGCTATATCTCTGCAGCAAAGGGTGCTGGGCTTGAACCCCAGTAGCAGTATTAGGCTCAGTGGATGGACGGTGGCTGTTTTGGTGCTGAAGGCGGAGACCGTGTGGCAGGTGGGGTAGCCCTGCCTGGGCTGACTTGTTGCAGCTAGGCCTTTGAGGCCACGTGGTCCGGAGCTGCCTGGTCTAGCTGAGGGCTGTTTTCTGGGTTCAGTGCCGGTGGTTGGGGGTGGCCACAGAAGATATTTTGTGCAAGTCACTGGGGTTTTTTGGAACAAAAAGAAAAGAAAGCTGGTGCGTGGAGGAAGGCCCGAGAGTCTATGGACATAGGCAGAGCCATGTGGCGAAGCGGGGCCTGGCTAACGGGGCACCATGAGTGTTTGTGTGTTTGTGGGGGAACGAATGCACAGCAGAATGAGGAACTAGACAGCGGAAGGCTGGAGAACTGCAAGGGATCAAAAATCTTTCAATAAGAGAGACAAGGTGGTTTATACAGTCGGCTAGGCAATTGTCTGGGTTTAATTTGAAAGGTTATTTTGAGATAACCTTATTTCAAGAAATTTGAGAGGTTTGGGTCACCAGGATCAGCTAGCAATGCTCAGTTTGTTAGGCCTGCTGGAATGAGGCCCAGGGAAGGGCATACAACCAGGGAAGGATGCTACGGGGTGAGACACATGATTTGAAGCACATAAGGCAGTTGCTTCCAGCTTCCGCAAGGCAGATGTGGGGGCACCATGGGAGGGTAGCTCAAGATTGCCTGAGCAAGGGGGGGAGCACATGGACAACAGCGGGGGCCTAGTGGGACAGGCCTGGGACAGGCGGAATCTGGGCCTGGCACAAAACGGCAACAAGGCACTCCGCTATGAGACAGTGGCGAGGGGGTCAGGGCACAGTACAGCACCCAGAAAGGGAAAGGAACCTCGGGATAGGGTGGGGGGCATTCAAAGTAAGGGGGGGTTAGCTGCAGGGCAGATCAAGGCCAAGGAGGGCAGCTAGAAAGAGCAAGGCCATGCAGCCACAAAGACAGTGGCCTAGATGGGACAATGGCAACAGCAATGAAGACCACATGGGCCATCGTAAAGGGGCCCAGGCAGAAGGGTCAGGGGAGATGCAGAGTGCACAGGACAGGACAGAAAAAGGTAAGCTCATGGTGCAGGGCCTCGATAGAAGGGCAAACCTGGGCCGGCTGCAGTATGAGGCGACCTCGAAGGATGGCAGCAGTGCAGTGGGTATAGACCCAACCAAATACTGGAGAGAGGGGTAGTTCCACCGTGCAACCCTCAAGTATTGGGGTGGGACACTAAGAGGGGCCTGTGCAGGTGGGGCACTGAGGCTGGGAAGGATATATAAAAAAAAATAATAATGATATGTAATAACGGAAATACAAGGGGGAAAGATAGCAGTGGCTCACGGTGATGCAGGGGCAATGGATAAAAGGATGCAAGGCCCGGAGCAGGGCTCGGGGTGGCTCACGGGGCCAAGGGCCCAGGCAACATGCCAGTACATCCAACCTGGTTTAAAATGGGGGAGAGTTGATATGGTAGGTCTGAATATGTTACCTTTGCCCCGCAGACTGCAAGGACAGAACCATAGACATGGCACCAAAATGAGCCCAGCTGACCAGCGAAAGGATGCTGCAGGAGGTATCCGTCCTGATGGGGCAGATGACAGAGCTATTGGCAGCAGCAAAGCAGGGTGGACAGGGTAAGAGACCCAGGCAGGAAGTCCCATGCAAGGCACCTATACCAGCACCCCTGCCCACTCTGGAGCCAGATGACAAGAATCTGGATGGGGGTAAGGATGATATGGACTTTACGGATGAAAACAGGTTGAAGGACTATCTTGAGGGGCTGCTGGGCGGTATGGGGGACGCGGCATTGAGAAGACGGAGGGGGAAATACAGGCTTTGAAAGGCAAAGGGGCTGAGCCTGAAAAGGGGGGGGGAATGGCAAACAAGAAGTTGTACGATGGGCCCCCAGGCTGTTCGATTGGGGACCAAGTGACAGCCTCAATCAGGGAAAAAATCTGGAAATGGGAGTATATTGACATCTTCAGGCTCATGGACGAGGACACAGCCCTGAAGTATGAACAGAAGGAGTCAGTGGGAAAATCAGAAATGGCAGTAGCACTGGCAGTGGTGGGACATAAGGTGGAAGAAGCAAAATATAAAGGAAAGACCATAGAAAATTGGCAGGGTGGGTTCATTCTATACAGTGCGCTGATACTGGAGAAGCAGCTGGAGCTCGCAATCCCATTATTGACATACATGTCCATCATTCAGGAAGCATACAGGGCAAAAGTGGGTTATGGGTGGCTCAAGTATGATGAGGCCTTCCGGAAGCGAATGGCAGTAAAAGGGAACCTTAGATGGAACTGCACCCACTCGGAACTTTGGGTGAAATCCCTCTCCAGGGAAGGGGGGGATGGGGGAGACCAAACAAGAAAGCACAATCTGGCCCCAGGGCCAAAGGCATGTTGGGTCCACAACAAGGCCACCTGCACATGGATGGGGCAGTTGTAAGTTCCGACATGTCTGCTCAAAGTGCCGGGGTTCACACCTGGCATCCAGCTACTGGCAGGGTGACAGGGGGGACAGAATGGGGGGCACTGTTATGAGCAGTCCTTTTGGGGGCCCCGGGGATGCAGAACAGGGGCCAGGGAGGCATCCACAGGGGCAGCACAGCACCCCCGGAGGTTGGCAGTAAAGGGTCACAGAAGGACGGATGTTGGGGGTATGCTCTGCCACGTACGCACATTTTCTTAGCGGTGGTGGAGGAGTGGACCAAGGAATACCAGAACAAAGGAGCAGGGGAACCTTTGGGAAGGTTTCCGGACAGGTTTTCCACTGGGATTTCAAGGGGGTGGAAAAGTGCATGGGCCAAGAACCTGGGGCCGGTGCACAGGAAGGAAGGGATAGTGGGGGTCAAGATGAAGAAGGAAATTGCAGCAGGCCAGGTTGAGGGCCCATTGGAGGGCCCTCCGTGCATGCATTATCAGATTTTCCCATTGGGGGTGGTGCCCAAGAAGGTAGAAGGGGAATTCCATTTAATTCACCATCTATCTTACCCGGAAGGCTCCTCGGTGAATGACAGCATCCCGGACCACCGTAGGGCAGTGTCGTATGCCTCATTGGAGCAGGCCATAGCACTAATCAAGGCAGTCAGAAGGGCATGGCTGGTAAAAACAGACATTGAGTAGGCATTCTGGCTCTTACCAGTCAGGCCAACAGATTGGAACCTGCTGGGTTTTCAATTTCAAGGGCACATATATTTGGATAAATCCATGCCCATGGGGTGTTCTGTGGCCTTCTAAATCTTTTAAACTTTCAGCACCTGGATACAGTGGGTTTTCAGGGCCATATATAGGCGCAGGGGTCGTGCACTACATGGATGACTTCCTGCTCATTAGGAGAATGAGAGAAGAGGCACAGATGATGCTGAGGGATTTTGAGAGCATGTACCAGCAGATAGGGATTCCACTGGCACAGGGGAAGACAGAGGGGCCATCTCGAAAATTGGAGTTTTTATGGATAGAGGTGGACAGCGAGAAGAGTTATTTTCGGCTGCCCGGGAGCAAGGTAGCGAGGCTCAAGGGGCTATTGGCCCAAGTCAGGGGGAGGAGGAGGAGGGTGCCCCTGGTACAAATACAGCAACTGCTGGGGCACCTTAATTTTGTCTTGCAAGGCAATCAGCCCTGGCAGAGCTTTTACAATGAGACTGGGGAGGGCCACAGGGAAAGTGAAACGACCACACCACTGGGTGGACATATCCAAAGGGGTGCGAGAGGATTTCGGGGTGTGGGAAGAGTTTCTCAACAGTTTTAATGGGGTAGAGTTTGGGCAGGACTAGTGGGAAAAGAACACAGACATGGAACTGTTCACGGATGCCTCAGGTGCCCTGGGTATGGGGGCATACTTTCAAAGGAAATGGATGTTGGAACCCTGGCCGTCAGCCTGGGTGGAAGGGGGGACGCTGCAGAACATCACCTTCCTGGAGATTTTCCCAGTATGGGTGGCTCTGGAAGTATGGGGAGAGAGGATGAAGGGGAAATGGATCTTGTTCTTGTGCGATAATAGAGGGGTAGTAAAGGTGATCAATAGGCGGGGGGAAGACAGAGACAGTGGACAGACTCCTCAGATGTATGGTCCTACTGGGTCTGTGGCTGAACCTGTCTGTCAAAGCACAGCACATCAAAGGTTTGAGGAACAAGGTAGCTGACAGTCTGTCCTGTTTACAGCACGACAGGTTTCGGGAGCTGAAGCCATAGGTGGTGCCACACAGGACCAGGATCCCGGACCAGTTATGGAGGTTGGAGGACCACATCCCGGGTGCTGTATAGGGGCACTTGGGCTGAGAATACACTGAGGGTCTACAAAGCTGGGTGGCCTAAGTTCCACGGCTTCTGAGGGAAGCATGGGTGGGACAAGGAAGAACCGGCCTGGGAAGATCAGGTAAGAAGGTTCATGGTGGAGCTCTGGGAGGAAGGGCTGGCCCATGCCACAATAGTCATGCGCCTAGCTGGGATCAGTTGGGTGTGCCAGGACAAGGGCTGGCCCGACGTAGGGGCCAGTATGGTCATAAAATGTATGATGGTGGGGTGATGCAGGGGAAAAGGGGTCAGGTTGGATAGAAGATAACCAATAAGGAGGGAATTGCTCATAAAGCTTTTGGAGGCCACCTGGAAGGTATGCACATCAGCACAGGAAGGGGTGCTATTTCGGGCCATGTTTGCAGTAATGGCAGCAGGGGCATTTCGGGTTGGGGAAGTAGCAGCACAGAGAAAAACTGCCTTAGGGCATGCCTTACGGCATGAAAATGTCCTGTGGGGATCCAACAGAGTGGTCATCATCCTGGCCAGGTCCAAAATGGACCAAGGGGGGAAGGGGACCTAAGTGTCACTAGCGAGGAAACCACAGTTGGCCAGCTGTGCCATGAGGGCATTGGAGGAGTACAGTGGGGTTCAAGGAAAGGCAGGGGGGTGCTGTTCAGGCATGGGGACAGCTCCCTGGTCACGGGTTTCCAAGTAGGGGTGGTTCTTAGGAGGGAGATGGCATTTTTGAGGGAGAATCCCAGAAAGTTCACCCCTCATTCATTCAGGATTGGGACGGCCATGCAGAGAGGGGCTGCAGTGGGGGTGCTGGAGATCCAGCAGCTATAAGAGGTACATGAGAGAATAACAGCAACTCACACTGTCTATTTTTGTTTCCATGGCAGGTTCCAGGAGAAAGATTTGGATAGTGGGGCATTCCTTCATTTACTGGGCTGAGAGGTTTGAGGTAGCCACCTCAAAAGGAGCAGAGCTGAGATAGAACACTGAACATACAAAGGTGTTGTGGAAGGGCATCAGGGGAATGAAGTGGGCACAACTCATGCCTTTGATGGAGGAACTGAAACTCCAATGGGGCACCCCAGATTGCATTGTGGTGCACCTAGGGAGAAATGACTTAGGGAGCCTGCCATGGGGTGTATTGAGTCAGGTTATCATGGCAGACTTAGAAACATTAATGGGGTGGTGGCTGAGGGTGACGATTGGGTGGTCCAATATCACTTCCCGAATGGTATGGAGGGGGGTGCAGGACATAAAGCTGATCGAGAAGGTAAGGAAGCACCTGAACAGAAGGGTGGCCAAGATGGTAATAGAGATGGGGGGGTTCACCTGCAGCACAAGAACATCTCCTTCAACCAACCCACAGTATTCAGGTCGGATGGAGTCCACCTGTCAGAGTTTGGGATGTGCCTGTTGCTGTGACCTATAGGGGAGCTGGTGATCCAAATGACCAGAAAAGGGCTTAGGTACTAGCCTGCAAGGGGGGCTTAGGTACTAGCCTGTAGGGGGGGGAACCTCTCCATCCATCGCAAGCTGGAGGAGGGGTAGTGGAAGTAAGGAAAAGGGGGGGAGTGGAGGGAGAAAGGGGGGAAGGGGTAGGATACATGGGCTGGGGATAAAGAACCCAGATGTGGTGGTAAAGCGGGGAAGGGGATAGGTCCAGGTATCGGATTCAGAAGTGTCCAGGCCTGGAAGGCAAAAGCCCAGGGAAGTAGTACAGCCTGGTTCTGGTGTGGAAGAGGGGGCCGCATTCACAGTGTCCGGGTCCTGAAAGCAAGATGGAAGAAAGGACCAGAAGAAAGACAGAGGCCGGATCCAGAAAATTTGGGAAGAATTGTTGATGTAAATTGAATTGTAAATTCAAAGTATATCACTTGTAAATACATAGCCTTTGTGCCATGAATAAAATTGCCAACAAGCAACCAACATTCAAATTGGTGTGCTGTCCATCATTCCTTGGTGGGATTCAGGGGGACAATACAGTATTTATTGTACTGTGTTCTCAAAAAATTATTTCTGACTGACCTCACAAATTGCTGTGTTTATGGCATTGCACTATGTTGTCTTAGTACTACGTTGCTACATACAAAAACATAATGAGGCTAGTTGGAGACAGTCAGATGCTTTTCATACACGATTTTTGGATAGGTTAGCCAGTTGTGTTATAAATACTGGAAAAGAGAAATTACAATAAAAAAATGTAATCTCAGTCAAATTGTAATGGCTAAAATACTGCTTTTATGAAAGTCAATATTGTGGGAGATACATGGGGCTTGATTAAAAAATATTGAGCATGTGTTGCAGAAAAAATGTACCAGGAGGGGCCCCCTCGCACAACTGCGATTTCTGCCACATACACAAGATTTTCAACAAGGTTACATTTTCATGACATTTTACTTCCAGTTACAGCAGTTTGCACATATTTCTATTACTAGGTTAGCATCTGCCTAGAAACAGAAAAATGCTTTCTATGTACAGAAAATTGAGTGCAGAAACTTTTCTCCACACCAGTGAGTTTCACATAGGGATTTAGTCCCTGGGCCATTTGAGATACTCTTAGAACTGGACCCCTGCTCTTTCAGAGAAACATCTCAGCATCTGTATTAACATTTATTAGTAAATTAGTAAAACTGGTTAATGCTTTAAGTTTCCTTGACTACACTGTAACTACTGTGTAACTACACACTGATTGCACTGCAACTGCAATGAAGTTACCCCTGTTACATGTAACACAGAAAAATAGACTTTGATGGCAGATAAGGACTGCTTTGCCCACCGAGTCTGCCCATTTCCCTAACTATTGGATGAGCACTAGATCCAAGTTAACCAACAGCCTACTTCCTCCTACCCCCCATTAGAATTGCCTTATGTCTGTCCCATGCATTCTTGAATTCCCCCACTGTTTTTGACCCCAAGACCTCCTCAGGGAGGCCATTCCATGTGTCCACCAACCTCTTTGTGAAAACAATACTTCCTCACATTACCCCTGAGCCGTTCCCCCTTCTATCTTCAAATTGTGCCCCCTTGTTCTTGCACATCTCTTTTTATGAAAGATGCTACCCTCTTGGATTTTGTTGATCCCCTTGAGGTACTTAAACATTTCCATCATGTTTCCCCTCTCCCTCCTTTCCTCAATGGTACCTATATTAAGCTCCTTTAGCCTCTCTTCAAATGGCTTCTGGTGCAGACCCTGCACCATTTTAGCCCTCCTATGAACTGCCTCCATCCTGTCTATGTCCTTGTGAAGATGGGGTATCCAGAACTGCACACAGTACTCCATATGGGGTCTCACCAACTGTCTGTACAGAGGGATAACAACTTCCTGTTTTCTACTGGTGCTGCCTCTCCCTATGCATCCCAGTATTCCCAAGCCCTCCTTACTGCCTTTTCACATCACTTGCCTACCTTTAGGCTGTTTGTTTTGACTACCCCCAAGTCCCTTTCCATTTTTGTTATTGTTAGTACCTGTTGCTAGTAGTTGTTAGTAATTAATGATTACCTAGCCTGCTGTTACACTAAAACTGACACTTAAAGTGTGACTATAAATGTTATGAGTAATTGTTCTGAGATGAGGAAGGATTCAGCATTTTGGAATGTACTATACATCATGGTGACTTCCTGGCAGTTACTATATTACAGCTAGTGGTTGAGCCATAAAAATGAATGTTTTATGGCACATTTCTATTTATTATCATTATCTTATCTTTTCAGCATTTCATTCAGCTCTGATACAGTGACTATAGACATCTATTATAACCAGTTGGTTTGTATTCTCCACAAGCATTCAGTTCAGTTACTGGTATATCTGACTCAATTATTTTCCTTCTTGTTGGTAGGCTGACTCTTGACTGCATGAGTGTATCTCTAACAGTTTTGTATTGAAGGTTCTTTTAATGGGAGGGTTAATTATGGAATGATAAACCATTTGATGTGGAGGTTTAATTGTGAAGAGCTAAACCTGAAAATATGTGTAGTTACTATGCTGGGTCTTTGGGAGGAGGGAGGTGAGCTTCAGAGTGAGGGCTTAGTGGGAGGATTGTTGGCCCCACTGGAAGAAAACACCAGAACAAGTGGCTGCAGGAGCTCAATAGGGGCATTGTAGTTCAGGACACAATTCAGAGTCCAGAAGTGGCTCCTTTACTCATTTCCAGTGCCGCTGAGTGAATTGAGAGAAGTGGGGGAGCATCAGCATCTTAGCTAAGTGGCTTTTTTCTGTTTTTCTCCTGTCTCTCTCAGTTAATAGGCAGACTGTGGGAGTTTAATTGTGGAGGGATAAACTTGCTAATACATGCAGTTACAGTGCTGGAGCATTGGCAGGAGGGAAGTAAATTGCAGAGGGAGGACTAAGTGGGAGTATTGCTGGTGCCATTGCAGTGAACACCAACACACAAGGCTGCAGGAACCCAATAGGGGCATTGTAGTCCCTTTAAAAGACCAACATTCCCTAGTGATGTCAAAGCAGCTGTGTGGTATCTAAATAAGTGGTGTCTAGGGAGATCGGTAGGGAGGGACTGCAGCCCACAGAATAAACTGGTCAGTGGAGGAAAGGTAAAATAGGAAAGGGTAAGGGAAGAGTAAATAGGGATTCAACAATGGTAGCAGGTCTAGTGATGATCTCCAGAGTGAACACTTGGTGGTAGCAGTGGTGTTACGGGATCTCAGATACTCGCTGTCTAGCCTACAGAGGGATTAGCAGGAGGGATAACAGTGATGTTTGAGGATCTCAGCTACTTCTTATCTAGGGTCAACCTACAGGGGAGTTAGCAAACAAGAAAGCTAGCAGGAAGGAATATATCACATTCCTAAAGCAGGCCTACAAATAGTCCAAAGTAGAAGATTCAAAAGGTTAAAGGGCTTACTGAAGTACACTTTAAGGAGGGTCTAGGAAAGGGAACATGCAGTTGTAGCAGAGAGGAGGAGGAAGGGTTAAGGGAATGCAGAGGATGTTGAGCTGCAGTGTTTCTGGGTGCACTCTGGGATGTGGGGGGATGCCTGGTTTGCATGAAGTTTAGCCTGCTGAAATGAAGAGGTGTGGCAGCTGAAGCAGGAAATGGGTGTGCTGATGGAGGAGGGGATTTATAGAGTGATGAAGGGAGATAAAGAGGGGATGCAGGGCTTGAGGGCTAGATAAGGGATGGGAGCAGTTATGACCATAACAGGAGTACAGAGGCAAAGAAGTGGTAGGAAGAAACAGTTGCCTAGGCAGGTCCCAGAGGTCCCCTTCCTCTGGCAGGAGAGAGGGCCCAGAAAATGGAATGGGAAAGGGGAAATTGTTTAACCAGGAAAGGCACACTAAGCTGGAGCTTGTTTCCAGGTGTGACCTGAGGTGTAGATATCACTGAAGAGAAAGGGATGGGGAGCAGTGAGAGCATCTACAGAGTTGCAGATGTTTAACATATTCCTCCCACTGGGCAGAGAGGAGAGGGAACCTTGCAGAATGGGGAGTGACAGTGGAATAGAAAGGGAAGGAGGTATTGGAGGGAGGCATCAAGGAATGTTGGGAGGAGGGGCAGGAGATAGTGAGCTCAAGTGAGGGGGGAGGACAGGTGGAGCAGGGGAGGGGGAGGACAAGGGAGAACAAGGGTGCAGACCAGAGAGGAAGCAGAAGGGAAGGGTAGAGGACAGGCCGGGGGAGAGCAAAAGGTAAGACAAAGAGCATGCCAGGGGGATAGACACTGGGGAGGAGGTGATGGGAAAGGAGATAGCTGGAGTAGCAAGTTGAGGGACAATACAAGCAGGACAGGAGGGGAAAAGGGAGGTAGGTGGGAGTGGGCAGCAGGATGGACAAAGAGGGGGAGGGCTCAGGATGGAGGAGGGAGGATGGTAATCTTGAGACATTCAACAGTGAAGGGGTGAGTTGAGGAGGGAGAGTCAAAGGCAAGCCATAAGAGCGTAGACTGCATGCCAAGGATGATGGCAGGAAGAGCGGAATTACCGATAGCACAGTCCACGAGTCAGGAGTAGAAAAACTCCACATTATGGTGCACCTATGGAACAACTGACCTTGCAGGATGTGAGGTGAGGAAGGTGCAAGAGAGGTTCAGGGAAGAGGTGAGAATTTGTTGTGAGGCAGAGGATAGAAGCCTTCTCAGAGGTGCTTCCAGTACCAAAAGCTAGGATGTCGAGGAAGGCAAGGATAGGGGAATTTAATGGATGGCTTGGGGGATGGTGTGAAAAAGAGAGGTATAGGCCCATCAGGGATGGGGAGAAACCTGTGATAGCAACAAGGACCTCTATGCACTGGACAGGCTGCATCTGAGTAAGGAGGGTACATGGGTCCTGAAGGGAAACTGGAGGAATTCATAGGGAACAACCTCAATTTAAACTGATTGGTTGGAGGCAACAGGGTACATAGCACCCTTAGTCATCTGATCAGCGGGCCAATAGGCTTCTGCCTCAATCAGGACAGCATGCAAAGGAGGTAGATGTGAAGGATAGAGGTGGGGGTGACTAAAGGAGGAGGGGGTGTTGGGGGCAGATCAAGATGAAGACAGGTCCCGAGTCAGAGTGGAGGCTGGTGTTTCTGAATGCCAGAATCCTGGAAAACAAAACAGCAGACTTACATTCACTGATCACAGAGGGAGAGGTGGATATAACGGCCACCACAGAGACATGAGCTACACTAAACCACAACTGGAACCACGCAGTTCCAGGGCATAAACTATATAGGAAGGATAAGAAGAAGGGAAGGGAAGGGGAGAGTGGCTCTGTACATGAAGGAAAGCATAACTTGTACAAGAAAGTAGGGGGCGGAGGATATGATTGAAATGCTATGGGTACAGGTACAATCCACTAGGGGGAAGAAACTAAGGATGGAGGTGGTCTATGGGCCACCTTCCCAGGAAGTGGAATTTGACAGGGGAGTAGAGTCTCAAATCACCAAATTGCCAGTAAGGGAGAGGAAGTAATAATGGGGGATTTCAATCTAAATTCACCAAAGACTAAGCAAGTGCTCACTGCAGGGAAAAAAAAACTCCCCAATGTCAGCAGTATGCAAAAAAATAAACAGTGAAATCTTTAACGTGGGTCAAAAAGCCAGAATGCACAAATACACATCCATTGTACCCCAGCGCTTTGAAGCCAGTTGTGGTTCTTCCTCAGGGGGACACCTAGTGAGTGCGCCAAAATCAAAGGTAAGAAAACTAAAGTAAAAGACCACCCAGCTAGTTCAGAAAGAAGGTGGCAAAAGCTGTAGTTGACAAGATGTCAGCCTTCTGGAAGTACAAACATACTCTGAAGGAAGAGGAGGACAAGGTGGATTACTAAACTAAGTCAAGAGAGGCAGCAGAACAGTTAGGGTGGCAAAGGCTTAAAAGGAATTCTAGCTAGCACAGGTGGCAAAAACAGCAGAGAAGGCCTATTTCCAATACATAAGGGAGAAAAGGAACACCAAGGAGGAAATAGATTAAAAAAGGAGGGCGATTTGGCAGAGGGTAGTGAAGAGAGAGCTGAGATACTTAACAAGTACTTCTGTTCTTTTTTGAAATTTGGTAATGCCAGGCCCCCATCTTGCTTAGATAGATACAACTTCTCAATTACAAGTACTTTTGTTCAGTCTTCACTGAAGAGACTAGTACTACAAGGGAACAGTGGTGGGGACCAGGAGGGGGAAGTCACAGATAGTGTCATTCATGCTGATGGTGTACTTAAGGACTTAAGGACTGCGAAGGTGTATAAATCCACAGGGTCAGATGGCATGCATCCAAAGGTCTGAAAAGAACTGGAAGAGGCTCTGGCAGATCCCCTAGGAGACCTGTTTAACACTTTTTTGGAGTCAGGGACTGTGTCCTGGGATTGGAGAACTGCACATGTGGTACCTCTCCATAAAAGCGGACTGAAGAATGAATCAGGCAGTCAGCCTGAACTCAATAGTGGGCAAGCTGATGGAGACCATCCTGAAAGAGAGATTGGTGAGCTTTTCTGGAGCATAATGGGCTCCAGGACATGACACAGCATGGGCTTGTTTCGGGAATGTCCTGCCAGACTAGCCTGATTGACTTCCGATACAGTTGACAAGGGCCAAACAGTTGATGTCCTGTATTTAGACTTCAGCAAGACCTTCAACCCTATACCTCACAGGAGACTGATCAGAAAGTTAGAATACCTAGGGGTGGGGGCTAAGCTTGTTGGGTGGGTCAGAAGTTGGCTACAGGACAGACATCAAAAGGTGGTAGTTTGTTGTGAATTCTCAGAAGCTAGGCCTGTGGCCAGTGGGGTCCCACAGGGCTCTGTGCCTTGGCCCAGTGCTGTTTAATGTATTAATAAGTGACATCATGGATGGGATCAGGTGTAAGATATGGCAGATGACACAAAGCTCTGTCAGAGGGTTGACATGGAGAAGGGGAGACAGGAACTCAGGAAAGACCTGGCTAGACTAAAGAAGTGGTCTGGCATTTGATAACGGGTTCAATGTCAAAAAGTGTTAAGTTATGCACTTTGGGGCAAAAATCCCAGGGACCAAATACTAGTTGGGTAGTGTGCAGGTAACCAGGTCAGAGAAAGAAAAGGACCTTGGTGTAATTATCAAGAGTGACCTGAAACACTTGGCACAATGCAGGAAGGTTATGGCCAAAGCAAATTAGATACTGGACTGTATAGCCAGGGAAATTACCATCAGGAAGGTGGAGGTCATTCCGCTACTGTACAGGTCTCTAGGTAGACCACATATACAGTGTATTGTGCAGTATTGGTGCCATTATCTTAAGAAGGATATCAGCTTGTACAGGTCTCTAGTGAGACCACACCTAAAGCACAGTGTGCAGTATTGGGGCCCTTATCTTAAGAAGGATATCATCATGCTGGAAACGGTCCAGAAAAGTGCAACCAAGATAATCCAAGGCCAGCAAGGCAACACTTATGAGGAGAAGCTCAGGGGCTCAACATATAGCCTCAAAAAAAATGATGGACTTCGGGAGGATGTGGGAGATACTGAAAGGGAAACTTGATGGCATAGGACCAGAGATGGAAGTGGAGCAGAAATGGGACATTATTAAACAGGGCATTACAGAGGTGATGGAAGCTTGCACCAAGCTACAGAGTAAGAGGAGCAGAGAAGGAAACCATGCTGGTTGAACAGCGAGGTGATGGAGGGGGTGAGGGCAAAGGCAGGGTCTACCAGAGGTTCAGAAGTATGGGGAAAGAGCAGGACAGGGAGAAGTATGTAAGATGATCCAAGGAAGTGATCAAGAAGGTGAGGGAAGCTAAGTCCTCAAGAGAGCTAAGGTTAGGACAGGGAATTAAGGGGGGGAGAAAGACTTATTCAGATACGTCAGAGAGAAAAGGAAGTGCAGGAATAACATAGTGAGGATAGAGAGGGAGTGGGCAGAAAAGGAAGAGAAACAAGTGGAAGCACTAAATGAATACTTTTGCTCAATGTTCACACAGGAGATGGGGGGACCACTACTACCTTGGACTGGAAAGGTGGGGGGAGGGAAAGAGGTGACAGATGGAATGATTAAGGGAAGCAGAGTATTAGAGGGACTGAGGGTGCTAGAAGTGGACAAGGCACCCGAGCCAGATGATATCCACCCCAGGGTTCTGAGGGAGATGGCAGAGGTGCTGGCAGAACTGCTGGCAGATCTGTTCAGCACCTCCCTGGATATGGGATGTGTGCCTCAGGACTGGAGGATGGTCCATGTTGTGCCGATACACAAGAGTGGCCCAAGGCATGAACTGGGCAATTATTGTCCAGTCAGTCTTACTTCCACAGTTGGGAAGCTTATAGAGATGATACTGAAAGAGACCCTGGTTTCATTTCTAAAGGACAATTACCTCCAGGATGTGAGGCAGCATGGGTTCATATCGGGAAGTCCTGTCAAACTCATCTAATACAAATATTATGACTGGGTAACAAGAGAGCTGGATAGAGGCAGCGCAGTGGATGCATGTCCTCTACTTGGATTTCAGCAAGGCCTTCGATTCAGTACCTCAGGGTAGCTTGGGGGGAAGCTGACTGGTGTGGGAGTGAGGGAAAACTGGATTACAAACTGGCTGCATGGGAGGCTACAATGGGTAGTGGTGGTGGGGGAATTATCAGCACCTAGACCAGTGATGAGCAGGGTGCCACAAGGCTCGGTGCTGGGCCCAGTGCTATTTGGGCTCTTTATCTCAGATATCACATATGGAGTGGTGAGCAGGGTAAGTCTGTTCGCAGATGATACCAAAATGGGTGCAGTAGTGGATGAGGAGGAGGGATGGAAGCAACTGCTTTGGGACCTAACCAAACTGGAGAAGTGGTCAGAGAGGTGGCAGCTGGGGTTCAATGTGAAGAAGTGTAAGGTTATGCACTTCAGGGCAAAGAACTCAAGAAGAGAATGCTGGTTTTGGGGTGAAGCTGGAGATCACTGAGGAGGAGAAGGACCTAAGAGTGATGGTAACAGGGAGCATGAACAATTCTGCCCATTGCAGGAAAGTGGTAGCAAAGGCGAACAAGATGCTGGGGTGTATAGTAAGGCGGTTCTCATCCAGGCAGAGGGAGGAGATCTTGCTCCTCTACAGGTCACTGGTCAGGCCGTACTTGGAGTACTGTGTGCAGTTCTGGAGGCCATACCTGAGGCGGGATATCAAGCTACTGGAGGGAGTGCAGTGGAGGGCAATGAGGATGATACAGGGAATGGAGAGAGAGAGAGACTATGAGAACAGGCTGGGGGAACTGAATATGTACACTCTAGAGGAGAGGAGGGATGGGGGGACATGATCGTAACTTTCAAGTATCTGAGGGGAATCAACAAGAAAGGGGCTGATGGGGTTTTTAAACTGAAGAAGGGAAGGTACACTAGAGGGCACGGGCTAAGACTAGAGCGGGGAGATTTAGTAGGGAAGTGAGGAGGCATTACTTCACAGAGAGAGTGGTGTTGAAGTAGAACATCCTACCATAGAGAGTGATATAATGTAAAACTGTGGGTAGCTTTAAAGGGGCATGGGACAGAGAACAGGGGAGAGTACGGGTAGGTGAGGCTGAGAATGGCTGAGGGTGGACAAAAGGGGAAGGGGTGGGACAGTTGCAACTTAGCAGTGCTAGCCGCACACTCGAGCAGACGTTGGTAGATCAGGAGGTCTAGTTGTGCTGGCACATTTGTATGTTCACATGTACTTTCTTGAGCACAGAAGGAAGAGGGAGACATGACTGAGACCTTCAAGTACCTTAATGGTATAAACAGGGTGAGCAGTGAAGGCCTCTTCAGCCTTAGTGGAAACAAGACCACTAGACCCTGCTTATTGTGTGATGTTGGTTGCGGGGTATATACATAATTCAGTGCATGTTGTTCCCTTGCCTATACCACCCTGTCTGTATATTTGCTATTTGTATATAAGGATTTTGACTACTCTAACATCATTGCAATTGAACATGTACCTGGGTAACTTCTACTATTACTGTATCCTGCCTATCCCCATTCCTCCAGGGTGCATCTGGAATTGAGTGGTACACTGCTCAATATGCCTTCCTGGTAAAACTCTTAAATAAATAAATAAATAAATAAAGGGGTGACAGCCAAAAACTGGTGGGGGGAAGGTTCAGGAGGGAGATAAGGAGGCATTGTTTCACTGAGAGGGTTTTGTCTAAGTGGAATGATTTACTGGAGAATGTAGTATTCCTAAAAATTTTGTACAGCTTCAAGAAGGATTGGGACAGGATGAGGGTGAAAGTTGCAGGTAGAGGGGTGAGGGGGTGAGGGGGTATTTGACAGGGGTCAAAGGGGATATGGGGAAGGGTGCAGCTCCCCTTGTAATGGTAGTGGGAACTACAGATTAAAGCAGACTAGATGGACTGTAAGGCCTTTATCTACTGGCACATTCATATGTTCCTATTAAAGAGGTAAGTATTATGGGGCATTTTGTGCTAGTAAATGCATAGAGAATAATGCGTATGTAGGTGTGTGTTATGAGGTTCTTTTTATACACCCATGTATGACAATAAATAAACCTTGAGAGTAAAGCTCAAGAGGTTTGTGAGATTATCACACACTGAGGGTGTGTAAAAAAATCTTCATAATACAAACCTGCACTTGTTTTATTTTGTGTAATAACTGGTGCAAGGTATTTTGAATAAAAAAAAATGTCAGTTGCCAGATTCGGCTTTGTTTGATTCAGCTGAAATTGCTTGTGATTCAGTTTGGTATCTGATTCAATTGTTGTTAGTCAAAAACAAATTGGTTTATATTTAAACTTCAAACTTGCTAAAAAAAAAAACTGGTTTTTAAAATATTTCACTTTGTTTTAAATGTCTCTGTGTCCATTTCCTTCCAACAGTTTCAGGTGTGGTTACTCTGGTTACCTTGGGAATGTACTTTCGTGCTTTGAAAGAAAGGGCAGTACGAACCAGTAGATGCCATAATAACTCAATATGATGTCATACCAGACTATCATGGCATTTGAAAACATATAAAAATTGAGTCGATATAGGGGGTCACCAGTTCTAATGCTTTATCTGCCCATCTGCTGTGGTAACATACACATAGGGCAAGATTTTCAATGTGGCCCAATTGTCGCAAGCCCCGTGTGCACCAAAGATATTACACAGGGGGGTTGTAGCAATCTAAAGGGTTTTCCATCCCATGTCGCAATTGCCACAAGTTAGTCCAACTTTTTGTGCTCTAGCTTGCATCATTCATAGGGACCCCTTTTACGGAGCTTGCGCCAAAAAATTGGTGGAAGTTGCCAAAAATTGGGTAAACTGTCACAACCAACCTACTAAAATCAGACACAGTTACAGCAAAACCCTTTGATGCATCCACAAATTCAAAGTGTTGTGGCGTAGGGCTTGACAAAAGCCTTTTGCCACCCTTTAAAAAATCCAGCCCATGGTATTTATTGCCAGTGTAGAAGACTAATGTAATTATAGTTAGGTGGAGCTATAAAGTGCAGCCTAGATCCTTAGTAGCTTACCGTCCCATGAAAAAGTGAGGCATGGCTATAATAAATGTTCCGATGGCCATCAGCAAGCAGCCTGCTCCAATGATCTTCGGTCGATGAAGCTTTGCTCCGAAGTAACTTACGAAGACAATCACCAGTAAATTGCCTATGACAGTAAAAATAACTGTTTATTTTCTTTTCCATTTACCCATGTTAGCTATGCTAAAAAGCAACATTTAATTTAGTGTAAGATCCTGCATTGAAGAGACTGTCACTGAGGGATGTCAAATGACTTGCTCAAGGTCACACAGTGCATGTCAATTGAATAGTGATACCTCTACCGTGAACAACAGTACAGCCACGGGTTGCTGTGATGTCACCACGGGACCCTGGCACTGCTTTCTTTGGGTCTTGCACCCCCTCCCCAAATCAACTTTGACTCAGAGTTGATTATATTAATTACAAGGGGTGTGGTGCAGAGACCCATGCATGGGGGTTGGAGGCAAAGCCCCCAAAAGAAACAAAGTATTTTGGGATGGATTTATGCCAACAGCAATTGCAGTTGGCATAAATCCATTGCTGTAAAGTCGATCGACAAAATGTTTGTCGAGTCAAAGTCATACAGCCCTCACAGTGAACCAGTGATTATATGAAGAATCTACCTCAGAGTTATAAGATGCCAGTCTTTTTGCTGTAATCATCAAATAAGCTTTTCCTAAATGGACAAGAGCAAAAAGCAGTACAATATACGAAAAGCAAACATGATTATCTCTTCATTCACTATTATATTCATTGTATATTGGACTTCAAGAGAAACCAGTCCATACACATTACTACTGTATCACACATGTTGAAACACAACACACCCATTAAGTGTATTGTAAGCTAAAAATTCCACTGTTTATTAGAGCCGACTCCTGCTCTCATGCTCTCTCAACTTTAGATTACATGCATTACTATTTTTCTAACTCTTTTTGTCCCTGCCTATGTTTCCAGGCCACTTACCTGGACCCTTGGTTAATCACTCCCAGTGCCTTTTCCCAGTCTGCACAGCCACGTTGATTTGTACTGCCTGGAATCTCCAGGCAACCCACTGCACACCAGGATGGTCCACCACAAGTCAGTCCCCCCTGAACTGGCATCCACCCTCTGCATTGCAGTAGTACACCCCCCTGCATCTGGTCATCCCAGCAGAGGTGGTCTCACAACTCTGGGTCATACCTGAAAATAGGCATTTTATTTGTCAAGTGTGCTAACTGGTCAATAAAATCTAGGAAAAACTTCTTAGGGCACAGTCAGAAGTAGGCCTACTATGGCTGTGATAGGCAGACAAGATGTCATCTGTCCTGGAGTGCCCCATTTTCCTCCTTGACCAGGGGGCTTCCATGCAATGATGCTCTAGGCTCACTGTGCATGCTTCTGTACGCAGCATGCCAGGGTTAGCCACTTCCCACCCCCCACCCCCACTCTTTGTGGGTCCCAAACTGCTCTAACCTGCAACCACTGCTGGAGGTCAGTATAGTGATGAGAGCCACAGCCCTCCCCAGAGGAGGAAAGCTGTTCTTAGGATATTCAATCCTCCTCCCTCAGGCTGTCCCTCTGATGACACAGGCTCGTTCCTGAGCCTGGGTCACCAGCATCACAAGCAGTAGTACTACCATTGCGCTGGCAGACCGGTGTGTGCATTACAACTCAAGTCAGAAAAACATGGACTAAGTCATCCTATGGAAAACAATGGCATGAAATATAGTCTTTTACTCCGTTACTTTCAGTTAGGTTGGGGTTCATATAGAATACCTAGTAGGATGATACAGGAATTAAAGTGTTTCCTCAAATAAAGTAAAGGCAACTTTGGCATGTCTGTTTTATGTTCTGGACAGACCAAGAGAACACTCACAAGTAGATTGTTTTCTAGAATGTAAACGAGAATCCACATTAATAAGGCTTAACTCACAAATCCTATGACAAAGGTAAGATCTTTTCTGGTCAGCAAAAATAAGTTATTTATATTGTTTAGGCAGCACAGTTCTGCTGTGCATAGTACCATGTGTTGTGGCTTTCATTATGGACAGAACATAACGGAGATTTTTGGGTTGTATAGATATTTTCTAGCCTCAAAAAGATACCTTAATTTGCAATACAATGGGCCTGATAGTCAAACAATTTGTGCAGCAGAAAGTGTCTTTGCACAGCACTACGTGGTGTTTGCACACTGGCTCTGTAGTAAGCATAGCACCTGGCATATTGCATGTCTTTCTTACCATGGCATGAGGTACTGTGTGCCTCACTGCAAAGGAACTGATAGTACATTTGCAAATGAGTGGGACCTGAATAATGTGCACAATGCCATATTAAATAGCATTGCAAGACCCCAAGCTGCCATTTACAGAGCACACATTAACACCTGTGAAAGGTGTGTTCTAACAAAGTGCAAACAGTGTGTAGCAACCACTCTTCTCCCCTTCTCCTGGCATGAAATACCAGGTATGCAGTGGAACCCTGCTCCTGCTCTTCATCCCCTTTATTACTTTCCTGGTGTCCAGCAGCTCCCTCCTCCCACTCCCTATTTCTGTTAATACTTTCACTGTTATCTGATAGCACCCCGGCCCCTCACAATCCTGCAATGGTAGACAGCACAAACCATTCACACACCATCATGGATGGCTGTCATCTGACTCCCACAACTTGTGCATTGCACATCAGCAGGTCAATAAAGATAGTAACTGGAGGACACCTCTGAAAAATAGACTGAGCTCCCATAATTTTTCAGAGATGTCTTGTAACTGCTATATTAATATACCCACTGGTATACAGTGTAGATATACAAGTTGTGAAGGGTGGACTGTGGTTGACTGTGGAGGTATACAGAGGTGTTGTGTCAGCCAGTATCATGTGACTGAATGGGTGCCACCGGATACAAGCAAAAGTAAAAATGGGGATGGGAAGCCGGAAAAGGTGTCACTAAACACCAAGCAAAGTAATAACAGGACCAGGAGAAGGTGGCAATACCACCAGATGCCAGAGATAGTTGCTATGGGAATGGGGGAAGGGGCCTAGCACTGTGTTGCCCTCAGCCTCCACCCACTGTATAGAGCAATGTACTGTGATAATGACATGTAGATAGATAGGTCAGGGGGTAATAGCATCTTGCATGTTAACTATGATCATTACCATATTGTGTACAAATATTGGAGTTCAGTGATTTAGCACTGTGCTGTTCATGCTTCAGAAAGTGCCCAGCCTGCTCAGTGTTGAGTGGTACTTAGCATGTGCAGATCAAACACAAGGAAAGGGCTGCACAACAGGAACATACAGCTTGAAATGACAGACTTTCTGTGACATTTTCACTTGATAAATGAATTAACTGCAAAACACCATAAACTTGTAAGAGGAAGTGTGGCACAAATCCTGGCCCTTTGAGTCCAAAGCTAGACTCTTCATCAGGGGTTGCCATTGTTTTCCTCAGTGTTTGTGCTCATATCAGCAGATTGTGCTCACATAGGGCTTAGGGCTTTGCTATCCTTTGTGCTCACATGGAGTATGTTGGAAATCTGTTAGCCCTGTCATGTCTTTAGAACTGTTCCAATATACTGTACCTTGATTTGTGCCACACACACACAGCCGCATAAGCACACAGTTCTCTGTGCACTACTTTGCATGTGGTTTTATTAAATATAAAGCCCAATATGAATTAAAAAGCACACATTTTGGTCCTTGCATAAAAGAAAAATATGTAGTTCTCTTTCCTGCCTAGGAGTTAAGTACTGGAAGTGTCGTCATTTTTTGAAGTCTGCCTAAGAAAGAGATAGGATCCAATTTTGGCTCTGAGGAGCCATCCACCTGATCCCTGCAAACTCCTGCTATATGCATCCCTCCCTTGTGCTCCAGTATTTTGTGATGTAATAATCTGCTGAACATGAAGGAATGCACCATAAAACTCAACTCCAATGAGTTTTAACTTTGCTATATCTATCTATATATATTATAGTGGTGAGGTAGGACCACTATACTTAGAGTTGAACTGGGGTTTCTTTGTTAAACCTGACATTTTGCACTTTAATAACTTCACAACCATTCAACAGATTTGCATGAAGTTTTACAAGTGTAGTCTCATGAGGTAGATCGCTTGATGTTCCAAGTTTCATTCTGGTCGAATTACAGTTTCCGAGATGAGGGTAGCCATAATGCTTACCCCACTTGCATATACTCTACACATCTCTGCTTTTTTCATGGTCAAATGGGGTTAGAATTAGGGCTGACAACCCCAAGACACACCCCATACCTGATTAGCAAAGAAGCAGGAGAGGTGAAACAGTAATGGTTTTTCACATTGTTGTCTGGCGGGTGGGGGTGGGGTGTTACGGTTGGGAACTCTAAGGACTCTACCACCACATTTCCCTAAAAGTACATTAACAAAGCTTTTGCACAGAAGATATGTATATGTATAAGTATATGTGTGTGTGTATATATATATATATATATATATATATATATATATATATATATATATATATATATATACACACACACACACACGTTTATATAATAGGGATGAGCTGATATTCTATGAAATAATAACATGTATTCTCACCAACGCTGAATAAAATCCTGCATGATGTATGCACTGTGATAATATGACATTTATACATACACTGCGTGCGTCAGCAGGTGATATTATTACAGTGCTTTTGTCAGAGAAGGCACCTTACAAGTCACTTACCTTACAAGTCACCTGCCTGACTAAACTACTTTAAAATGAAACTAACCTCTAAGAACAGCACATCTCAGCAGGATCTGCAACAATATGTCTAGCTGACACTCAAATGGCACAAATGACACAAAGACACCCTGAAAATAAATAACTTCCCAAAAGTGTACCTACAACCAGTAATGACCCAGGTGAAGTTAACCGGCGGTAACAAGCAGTAATCCCACATGGCACACAGAGCCCCAGATAATAAACAATAAGTTCCCCCAAATCTACCTTGCAGCTGTAATCACTCCAATGAAGTTGATCGGCAATGAGAAGCACAAATGACTCCAGTGACATTTACCGGTTTTAAGAAGAAACCGAAACCAGCTGCTGAGAAGCTCTGGTGAAGTGAACGGAAACACAGTGCAAAAGTAAAATAAACTTGCTGTATTACACACTACAGTCCCCAGAAAACCAGTAAAATAAACTAAATAAAATGCTCTGAAAACAATAAACAATCCAAAATAAATGTGATGTACTGCATATGATGCCAAGTGGAACTCTGGAACAAAATCCCACCCCCAAACAGAAACAAACCAATCAAGACACACGCATGCACACATGTACACCACTAACAACCAATCACATCATAGCAAGGTACCCCACTAATAAATTGAACCAATCACACAGTAGAACTCACGGTCATTCATAAACAGAAACTGACTTCGTTCAGTAAACAATAAGAAATACAGAGTACAACCATCTGAACAAAAAGTGCCAGGCTATAAACGAATATACAGCAAAAATATCACAGTAAAAACCACAAAACCCACAAAAACACTTTATTGTATAAATCAGACACATGATGGGCAGGAGTGCAATATGGAAAATATCTGCACTCATGAACAATGACCTCGGGAACCATCACTCATGGCTCTGCTACGCTCCGCCACTCATGAGGTATCCTGAGGTCACTGTTCACTCATGCAGATATTTTCCACATCACACTCCTGCCCATCATGTATCATATATATATAGATATATATATATATATATATATATATATATATATATATATATACATATATTCATATATTATAGTAGCGTGGTAGTGCCACTATAGTTAGGATTGAGTACCCCTTTAAGGTTAAATTTGAAATTTTGCACCTTAATAACTTCAGCATCATATGACGGATGTGCCGGAAATTTGGAATGTACTGTCTGGTACCATAGATCTCTAGACCTGCCAAGTATTGTTACAGTTGGATGTACAGTTGCGAAGCTACAGACCACCACAAAACGCATAAATTATGGGTTTTTGTGCGTTTCTTTGCTCACGCCTACAGCCCACACAGTTTGCGTGATCAGTCCAAAAACTTCAGGGAAGATGCAGCCAGGGTCCCCAATGTGCCTTTCAAAAATATTAAATGGTTCAAAAGTTATTCAAAAAACACTGAATCCCATTATAGTCTATGGGAAAAGATTTTAGTGTCACAAATTACCCTTTTACTTTCGTGATTCAGCCATTTTTGTTTCAGTTGGTGGTTAGAAAAATGCTTGCCATTTAAATTTGGGGTGCTCTAGGGACACAATTCTTGTGTTCACCTAGTCGAGCCCTGAGGATGCTAGCCATGTCTTTTTTGGAGGGGTAAAACACCCCAGAAATACTGTATGTCTTTTAAATTTTTGTAAAAAGTAGTGTTGCAAAGTACTTTCACATATGCGACACTTTCATGATTTTTTTTGCGAAAGTGTCATGATTTGAGAAAGTAATTTGCGACACTATGCTCAAAACAATAGGAAATCTTTGCCACCCTGCTGCAAAACAACAGTTTGGTCTTTTGGGCTGAAATTTGCAGGGAAGAATGCCAGCATCACACAGATGTGCCTTTTGGTGGTTTGGTACAAAAATGTAACAGGGCTGCAAAGTTACAGCACTCCAAATCAAATTTGATGATTTTCCCCTTAGGATAACATTACTGTGTTCACTGCGCCTTTTGGGTCCTGTATCTCGAAAATGGTTCAAGATATAGACTTTTTGTCGCAAAAATTCTTAGTCCCCCATTGGGGGGCTAAGTACAAAACTAACCTGGAAAGTCATAAATAATATGAGATTTTAATTTTTTTTTCTGCATCATACAGTTCCTGAGATATAAGCAATTTAGTATTCCAAGTGCTCATTTTCCTGTCCAAGGGCCACTATTATGCTCACATTCTTTGTATTCACTGTGCTTCTGAATGCACCTCTTTCGAACACAAAGTGTATGCATTAGAATTACCATTAGTGTTAACATTTGTGTTCACGTTTGCACTTGCATTTACCTTTGTGCTTGTGTTTCCATTACCATTTGCATAAGCATTTCCGTTTGTGTCACTGCTAGTGTTACTGTTTGTGTTTGTGTTACTGTTTGTGTTTCCATTTATGTTTGGTTCACCATTACCATTTTCCTGTCCGTTACCATTTGCGTTTGTGTTACCCTTACCATTAGCGTTACCATTACCATTTGCATCTGCGTTTACGTTTGCATTTGTGTCACAGTTACCATTACCATTAGCGTTTGCGTTACCATTAGCGTTTGTGTTTCCATTTATGTTACCATTAGAGCTTGCGTTTATGTTACTGTTACTGTTTGCACTTGCATTATCATTTGCGTTTGCATTACTGTTAGCATTACCGTTACTGTTTGCATTTCAGTTTGCACTTGCATTTACATTACTGTAGACGTTTGCATTAATGTTAGCATTTGCATCACCATTAGCATTTGCATTTATGTTACCATTTGCATTTGCGTTTACGTTACCATTGCCATTTGCATTTTCGTTACCATTCGCTCTTGCATTACCATTTGCGTTTCCATTGCCGTTACTGTAAACATTACTGTTACCATTTACATTTGCATTTGCACTTGCGTCCGCGCTTCCGTTTGCATTACCATTTCTGTTTGCGTCACTGTTAGATTGTTGTTAGCGTTTGCGTTTATGTTACCATTGCTGTCTGCGTTTGTGTTTGCATTACCATTTGCATTTTTTTTTTGCATTACTCTAACCATTAGCATTTATGTTTCCATTCACATCTGCATGGGTGTTACCGTTCCCATCAATGTTTGCATTTCCATTGCCATTACCATTAGTGTTTGTGTTAACGTTTGTGTTTGCATTTACATTTACATCACCGTTACCATTTCTTTTTACGTTACTGTTACCTTTTGTGTTTCCACTTGCGTTTTCGTTTGTATTTATGTTTACATCACTGTTAATGTTACTGTTTCCACTTCCATTTTTGTAAGCTTTAGCATTTGCATCTGCATTCACATTTGTGTTACCGTTGCCATTATTGTTTGCATCACCGTTACTGTTAGTGTTATCGTTACTGTTAGGGTTATTATGCACAAATGGCCAGCATGGTGGGAGCGCGGGACCCTTCCACCACATTCCATTCACTATTTATATTGCACAGTCTCATAAAGAAGGGAAATTCATGGCAAAAAAAATCCATTTAATGCATCAGTTGGGTTTGTTCCACAGCGACAAAAGTGAGGAAATTCGGGGTTAGGGCTGAAAACACTAACTGCGCATTCCCCCACCACCACCACCACCACCACACACACACACACACATACATGCAAGTAGGAGAAGGACCAAGGCAACACAACCAATCACACACAACAAGCAGCAGGTAACAGAAATAACATACAACTATCTAAACCACAAAACCACATACCCATACTCCCATTGGGCTGTGGCATGTGGACATCACTGCTAACTCTGATCCCAGATGTTCCACGCACAGCAAAACACATATTACTATGGACAACTGGCCATTTTGGGCCACGTGCTGCCACCAACACATAACACAGACTACACATATGGTATTTTGGGGTGTACAAGACCTAAAACAGGATTTTCCACATTTCCTGAAATACTTTCAAAAATCACTTTCGCAAATGCGACAGTGCCGTGCTATGCATTTGCGACACTTTCGTGTTTGTGACAGTATTTTGCGAAAGTATGCTCCTGATGACTGCACATCTTTGCCATCATCCTGCAAGCAAATGATTGGGTCCTTTGGGCTGAAATTTGCAGGGTGACAAGCCCTGGTCCCACAGATGTGCCTTTTCCTGCTTTGGTGCTAAAATACTTAAGCATGACAAAGTTACACTGCTCCAAAATTGAGCAATTTCCCATAGACTAACATTGCAGCACCCATGTCACTTTTCACCACCCATATGTCAAAAACATAGCAAGGTACACAGGTTTCACTACTGCCACCTTGTTTCACCTTTAGGTGAACTAACCTCGTGAAACAAGTTTGGAAATACTGTATGATACCTGAAGTTAGATTTCTTATCTACTTGCTACGTAACACAGGTATACACCTCCTGCTGGTTGTGTATGATTGGTTGTGTTGCCTTGGTCCTTCCCCTACTTGCATGTATGTGTGATGTGAGGTGGTGGTGGGGGTGGGGGTGGAAAGCACAGTTAGGGTTTTCAACCCTAACCCCAAACTTCTTCTCTTTTGTTGCTGTGGAACAACCCTAACTGATGCATTAAAATGGATTTTTTTTGCCATGAATATATATATATGGGATGCATGATGGGCAGGATTGTGATATGGAAAATATTCTCACTACTGCAGAGTGAGCTCTGGATATCTTATGAGTGCCGAAGGCACGCATGAGATTATCCAGAGCTCATGATGCAGGAGTGAGTATATTTTTCATAGCACACAATCTGCACATCATGTGTGCTATTTATACAATGGGGGTGAGAGCTTCAGAAATATAGCTATGTTTTTCTGTTTGCTCTTTTATTTTAGTATCTGGTAACTGGGTACATTTTTAGTGATGATTTGGGAGCACTGGGCAGTTAAGTGACTTGTTCAAAGTTACACAGTGTGGAAGTAGAAGGTGTGAGAGTCAAACCCAGGTCTGGTGTGCTGGATGTATCAAGGTTCTTCAAAGCTCATTACTCTAACCTCTAGGCTACCCTGAGAGCACTGTTTGTGGGTGTTCTGAGTGTGTGTGAGTGCTTCTGAATGGGCTGCAAATGTTAGACACACTATGGAAAACAGGTGAATGTGTTTGGCAATGCTAATTGAGTTAGTTTCAGCTTGCAGTGAGAAACAGAAACTGTGTGGTGCAACACTGTAATTTAGAATGCAGTCTTTCCTGAATTTGAGTATAGCATAGTGATGGGCTATGAGTTGTTGAAACACTATGGGAAACAGGTGAGTGTCCTTTGCAATGTTAATAGTTACTTGCAAGTAGCAGTGAGAAAGAGATTTGTGAAGTAGTTCAATTTAGAATGCAGGCTGTAGTTAGTGAGTGGTGACATCAGCACAGTATGGATAAATGGCATTTATTATCACCCTAGTGATGTCATCACTGCAGTGGAAATAACCAAGTTTATCACACTGATATTGTTCTCACCCTTATTGTATAAATATATCACTGATGTTGGGTGTGTGTGGGATGGAAAACAATAGAAAAGTGGGGGAACATAATAAATAAATAAAAAAGTTATATTGGTATCTGACCACACTCCTGTACAAGCAATGAAGTGGGTTGGAAGTGCATTGGGGTGGCAAGTGCTGAGCGGTTGAGGTGGGTAGAGAAGTGCCAGGGGTTATTTAAAGCAATTAAAAAACATTCACTTGGATCTAATTGTGCTCCTACTACTTGTGGAGTTGGTCAGAAGGGACCTCTGCTGTTGGGTTTGAACAGGAGGGAAAACAAGACAGAAACAAGGGATTATAATAAATAAATAAGGACATACATACATACATAAAGTTATATTGGTATCTGATCTTGGTCCTGCAAAAGTAATGGAGCAGAACGGAAAGGGGAGAGGCCAGCAGGTGCAGAGGGGATGGGGCAGATTGGAGAACACATCACCAATTGTAAAATAAATTACACTTTTGTAGTCAAGTATGGTAGAATGTGATTGTCTACATCAATCCATCATTACTGACTGCCCTTACTATTGTTATGGGGATGGCGATTCAAATGAAAATTTTCATATGAATGTCCAACCAAGAAAAGCAGAAGCGAGTCATGAGAAAGGATTTAAAAGTAAAAAAAAAAAAATTTTAGGTAGTTTCTCCAACAGTTAAGTGCACAATCCACCTAACGGAGTCCCGATGAGCAAGATACATGTGTTGGTCTCCCTGCAGGATGCCAGTTTTGAGGAGTTTGACATTTTTTTAAACGAAAAATGGAAAACAAGATGGCAGCCAACGAAAAAGGATTTTTCCCCTAACAAAAAAGAATTGGGCCGGTACAAAAAATTATTCCTTTTATATTTCATACAGCTCTGTTTAAGTGCTTACTGAGCATGCTCGGAACCCGAAATGTGATAACTTTGCAACAGATTAATAGTTTTCCACCAAATTAACAAAAGGCACATCTGTGGGCCAGACCCTTTCTATCCTGAACATTTCAGACCAAAATTCCAATCCATGTGGGTGCCTCAGGTGTCAGAAAAATAGCCCCTCCCCCCAAAAAAAATTCACTTTTTGCATTATCTGGATCTCGGAATCTGCATATCCAACTAGAACAAAACTTGGCACATCTAGAGATGAACCCCCATGAGACCGCACATGCAATGTTTCATGCAAATCCATTCAACAATTGCGAAGTTATTAAAGTGCAAAAACTGGTATTTAACATTAAACTGCCTACTCAACCCTAAATAGAGTGATGCTACCGCGTCACTATTATACTGTATATTATGTGCCACTATAGTCAGTGTTGAGCAGGGCTTTCTAAGTTTAATTTCAAATTTTGCATTTTCATAACTTTGCAACCATTCAATGAATTTGCATGAAATTCTGCATGTGAGGTCTCGTGGAGCAGCTCTTTTAACATGAAAGTTTTATTCTGGTCAGATGGTGCATTCTGAGATACAGATAGTGCAAAAATTATACAAATTGCTGTTTTTTTTTTTTTTGTCTGTATCTTGAACCCAAATGGTTTGGAGTTTTGGTCTCACATTTTCAGGGTAGAATGGAATTGGGCCACAGAAGTGCTTTTCACTTCTTTGGTGAAAACATATTAATCTATTCCAAAGTAATTATGTTTTAAAGTTCACATTATTTTCAATTGGAATTTTACTCCCCTGGATAGCTTCCTGGAACGAAAAAAATATGTGGTCAGACAAAAAAGGATTCTTTTTCATCAGGGGCCAATCCCATTTCATGAGGAAAAATTCCTCTTTCATTTTCTGGTGTCTTTTTTCTTTTTTTGTTAAAGGTCAAACTCCCCAAAATGAAGTCTTCACACACCCCAAAACATGTGTTTTGCTCATCGGGACTCCATTAGGTGGATACTGCACTTGTTTGCTGGAAAAATGATCCTGGAATTTTTTTCATTATTTTACATCCTTTTTCATGACTTGCTAATATCCTTTTTCATGAATTCTTTTTTGTTCAAACAAAAAAGGATCACATTTCACAAAAAAGAATTTCAGGGGAAAACAAAGTCTAAAATCCTTTTTCATAAAAAGAGATACTTTTTTGAGAGAATGAAAAAAGCTGATGAAAAATGATTTATTTTCAAGAAAAAGGATAAAAAAAAGTCCAAAATCCTTTTTTGTGCCAAGGGATCCTTTTTCATTTGAATGGAAAAGGGTCATGAAAAAGGATCTTTTGGCATGAAAAAGGATTTGGGACTTAGTCTCCCCCCAATTCCTTTTTCAAGCCAATAAATTCTTTTTTGTTCCATAGCGCACAGGATTTCTGGTCACAGAAAAAAGAAAGGATTTTTGAGGTGTTTTCCAGTCATTTTTATTGTTTTTCCCTGTTGTTCTGTGGTACCTCCCATCCTCCAATTTTGCCCTGCTACCCATTGATATGTTAGATATAGCCCTGGTGTCTAGTGGCAACCCACCCTCTGATTTCCAGATGTAGTTTCTTATATATTTTCATTGGTGTCCAGTGGTACCCCCCCACGCTCCTATGCCTGACCCTGGTAACATATGTTTTCTCCCTGGTGTCTAGTAATGCTCCCCCACCCTCTGATGACTGTTAGCATTATATTCAGCCTTGCCCTGGTGACTAGTGGTGCCCCCACCCTCCAATGTCCCTCGTATTCTGAAAGTAAGAAAATGGTCGCTCAATGTCTTTTTCTCAATCTGTAAAAAAAACCTGTCCACTGCTGATGCCTATCCACAGCACCATCTGACCTCCCACTGTGCATCCACCACCCCGCACCCACCTAGACTCTCACACATGCTCACTGACTCACTCACCTGAACTGGTCCCATTGTGAAGATCCACTCTCTGATCAAAGTCACATCTTGCTGCTGGCACTACCTCCTCTTACTCCCAAAGTTCGGCTACAGTGGGATGCAATTTCATTTTCAAAGCCACTTCCTCGCTAACACTACAATTCAGTGGAGGTGGCATAGCAGTATATAAAAATGATTCTAAGCACACAGGCACTGACATTTTTATATTGCTGCAGCTGGAGCACACCTTATGCTCTACTTAACAACAGGGGGGGATTTAAAGATAATATCACATATCTCATACTGGCAGTAGAAGTCACTCAACTGTAAATATTAAGCAGCACAAAACAAAAAAGTGAAAAAAATCTAAAATGTGTTACATTTGAAAGGTTGCAAGCCCTTCTGTTCACAGGGCAAATAGACTCCTCTGTGGCAACTGGCACCTTGGAATAAGCACCGAGGGCTGAACCAACAAAATGTAATAATGAAGATAAAAAGGTTTAATGGATAAACCATCTTCACTAAAATGTGGTCAGAAAGAATATATTCCTGCTTATGTTTTGCAACAGAATAACTATTATTTTAATATGACCTATCAAACACTCTAACCAAATGGTGAGTGGTTTCACTTGCATCCTTTGGGTAATAGGACAGCTCAACATGGCTTCACTGTACTCACACCTGAAGAACATACACAAAATCACTCTTAAAGTGCTAAGAGTGGCTTTACATGTCCCATTATTTCAATTTTCATTTTATTTCTATTTATTTACCATGGAAGGCATGTTGAGTGAATTAACCATTTCCAAATGTGTCCAGCATGCATGCAAAGACAAGATAAAACAATTGTCATGACACTAAGCACAATTACAGTAGGACTGGCCAGTTAACAAAGATGACATGTTTTTTTCCTTTAACTGCAACATTGACTTGCTACATTTTTCTCCATATTGCTTTTTCTCCCACAGTAGCAATCATTTGGTGGCAATGCCACTTCACCCTTCCCAGGAGAGAAGAGCAGTCCTCTCGATGCTTAATCCTCTCCCTCCCCAGCCAAGCCCCAGCAACCCACACTCACCACTGAATGTGGGTCACCGGTGTGGCAGGAGATAAGTCACCAATGCCTCACCCTCCATGCCACTGGACCAATCAACTTACTATATTTTATAGGGTTTTGGAGAGTGTTATAGTTCTGGGCACCAACAAAGTCAAGGGCTCTCTGACTGTGTACTCTTCATTTAAACATGATAGCAAAAGTTAAGCTATTTTGAGATCTAGTGTGACAGTTGTTATGCTGGGGAGGAAAAGAGTTTGATGGAGGAGCCTTGCCAAGAACAATTTTATGGAACAAAAACCGAAATTTTAAATTTTTCTTCATCATTAACAGGAAGCAGTTGAGCAAAACAATATCATAAACAATTGTATTTTTTTATTTATTGAAAAAGTTCACCAGGAAAGGGACACTGAACAATCAAGTTGTTTGTCTCCCAGTACGACCTGGGGGAAAAAGGGATGAGAGTAAATACATACATTGCATAAAAGACCAAAAACATACATCAATAAATATTACTACATATATGAAAAATGGAGACATATATATGAAGAGCATAATAATTAGTTAATTGCTCCACTCAGTGGATGAGGGGTTGCTAGAGATTCCAAGGGTTTCTTTAAAATCTTCAGGGGCCTGTGCATTCATGTACATGGTCCCAGCCCTTTGGAATTCTCTACCACGTCTGCTTCAGGAGTGTGTGTCCATGGAGGAATTTAAACAGGCCCTAAAGACCCATCTGTGGTATCAGGCATACTGAATTTGATGTGATTTTATTGGAATTTATGAACCTGTATTTATTGTATTAGTGTTTTATTGTATTGTTTTTATCTGAAGTTTGTTGTTAAGGCACCTTGGTTTTAGAAAGGTGCGGTAAAAAGAAAAAAAGATTATTATTATTAATACAAGCAAGGGATTACCAAACAGCTATAGGGAATAAGGGAGTAGAAGAACAACACAGTTTTGGCACTTGATTTTAGTAATAATAATAATGTAATAATAATTAAACTTTATTTATACCGCGCTTTTCTTAGACTCAAGGCACCTTACAATATTAACTAATATAATAAATAAAACATAAAGTAACAATAATCTGAGCTCCAAAAACAATAATTAGTTAAAATAAATCCCTGACCATAAGTAGGTCTTCATGGCCTTTTTAAATTCCTCTACGGTCGCACACTGACAAAGCGGACGGGGTAGAGAATTCCAAAAGTTTGGAGCAGCATACGCAAAAGCACGAGCACCAGATGATTTCAGAGAAACCCTCATAATCTCTAGCAACCCCTCATCCACCGAGCAGAGAGATCACTTAGGGCAGTGGGGCACCAGAAGCTCTTTCAAGTAGTCCGGGCCCTGTCCTTGTAGGGCTGTGTAAGTCAAAAGACCAGCTTTAAAGGTGATCTGCCACTGAATCAGCAGCCAGTGCAGATCATGCAGCACTGGAGAAATATGACAGGCATGACACGTACCCATCAATAACCGAGCCGCAGCATTCTGCACCAGCTGCAAGAGGTGGATATCAGCCCCAGGAAGCCCTAGATAAAGGGAGTTGCAATAATCAAGGTGTGAGGTCACAAAAGCGTGGACCAAAGTTGGCAGAACGGTGGATGGAACAAGGTGCCTAATCCTGGCGATGTTCCTAAGATGATAAAAGGAAAGTTTGACAACTGCCGACACCTGCGCATGCAGTGTTAGCTCATTGTCAAAAATCACCCCCAGGTTCCGCACCTGCTCAGAGGTAGGGAGCTGGGAACTCCTCCAGAAATAAACCCAAGGGTAAACCAGCTCTCATCCCCTCTACCCTATGACCTGGGTCCACAGTCATTACCTCCGTCTTCCCCAAGTTCAACTTCAGCCAGCTTGAATCCATCCAGCACTGGATTTCAGCAAGGCAGTTATTAAAAACCAAGACAGCTCTATCCTGGTTGGGTGTAAAAGACAGGTAGAGCTGGACATCATCAACATAGCTGTGAAACCTCAGCCCATACCTTCTTATAATGTCTCTGAGGGGCAGAATATACACTGCGAACAACATAGGGGAAAACACCGAGCCCTGGGGTACCCCACATGACAGAGAGACTGGGCAGGAAGAATTTATCCCTGACACCACTCTCTGAGTTCTGTCAGTGAGGAAAGATTTAAACCAACTGAGGACTGCACCCAACAGGCCACAGACGAACTCCAGTCACGCAAGAAGCACCCCATGGTCCACAGTGTCAAAAGCTGATGAGAGATCAAGAAGAACTAAGATAGAATGGCTCTTCTGATCCCTAGCCATCAGAAGCTCATTAAGCACCTGAACCAGTGCTGTCTCGGTACTATACCTCTTTCAAAAACCAGACTGGAGTGGTTCATAGATGTCATGGATGGTTAAGTGGTTTTCCAATTGTGCAGCCACTACTTTCCCAATAATCTTCCCTATAAAGGGAAAATTAGCGATCGGCCTGTAGTTGGCAAGGCAGTCGGGGTCCAAGGAAGCTTTCTTCAGGAAGGGTGTCACCACTGCCTCCTTCAGGGAGCTAGGAAACTCACCCATATCCATGGAGCACAAAACTATCCATGCCAGGACTGGGCCAATGATATCAAGACAACCCTTTATCATGAAGGTTGGGCCCAGATCCAAACTACAGCATGTAGGGTGCATACTATAGACAATTCTCATGACACCATTGAACATAAGCCAGCCAAAGGAACTCCAGGAAAGACCAGGGTCTGCGACCAAACACCGATCAATAACTTCTTCCATAGAGGGTGCTGGCTGGAGTGCTGCCCTGATGTCAGCCACCTTATCTGCAAAGAAGCGTGAAAGCTCATCACACTCCACTTGTGAAAAGGCTTTCTGAACCTGAAGACAGGCTGGGTTGTACAGTCTGTCAACAGTTCGAAAAAGCTGAGCCGGTCAGTTATGAACAGCAGCAATCTCCCCGGACAAGAACTCTGCCTTCTTACGATAGATTGCAGATTGATAGAGTTGATAATGTTCCATCAATCTAAGATGGTCGACATTAAGAGCAGTTCTCCACCAGCACCGTTCTAATGTTCATCCTTATTGCCTCAGCTCCCTCAAAGTCCCATCAAACCATGGAGACTGATGTTGAAGGGGAAGAGGATGAACATGGACCAGATCAATAAGATTGAGAGCCGAGGAGATGGCTGTATTATAAGCCAGCACCAAGGCATCGGGATCATTGCTCACTCCAGATAACTCCGATAGGTCAAGTACCGTTGCTAGGCCTATAGAGCTAATATCTTACAAAGAGTGGTACCTAACAATCTCCACAGGGCAGGCCCACAAGGAGGGGTGCAAAAACTGAACCTCACTGTGTAGCGATCGGACCAACCAACAGGTTCCACCCCCACATCGGAGGCCTCAATCCCCAGGAGGAAAACCAAGTCCAGGGAGTGACCACTCTTATGAGTGGCAGCAGTAATCATTTGTGTAAGATCCAAAGATGCCATTAATTGGAGGAAGTGTTGTCCAAACTGTGAGAGCTCATCATCGACCTAGGCATTGAAGTCACCCAGGACCAACAGCCTGGGCGACTCAATGTCGATGATGAAGTCTGCTATTTCCTGCAGAAAAAGTTTCTCATCACCTGGTGGATGGTAGATGAGAACAATTCTACAACCCTCACCTGCCACTACAATATACTCAAAGGACTCAGCTCCCTCAACTGGTACACTTGAGAGTCCCACTTCGGTCTTGAAACAGACCGCAACCCCCCCCCCACGGTCCAATCTCGGGCAGTGTAACACCATGTACCCAGCTGGAACTGCTGCCTCCAAAACAGGACCAGCAATTTTATCTAGCCAAGTCTCGGTAATGCAAGCCAGATCCAGACTTGACAAGATCTGCAATAACTGCAGCCTTGTTCTTTATGGCTCTGGCATTGCACAACACCACCTGGGTTGGATGGGCAACTGGAGTGGCACAGACCACTTCCCCAGTATCAATAGCAGTGCCCTTGGGTATGGAAACCAGACAAGGAGAACCTCATTCCAGAATCCATTTCACCCCAGGGCGTCTTCTGGTCCCCACTACCCCAATACGGTGTACCCACTCATTTGTCCTCCACTGTTCACATCCCGTAAAACCCCTTCTCACCCTCTGCACAATTCCCAACACTCTACAGTGTTGGTAGGTTGACCACTGTAATGGCGAAGGGGAAAAAGGGCAAAGGGAGCGAAGAGCGGAGGATAAATAGCATATGACCATGGTGGCAGGCCCTCTACACATATTAAAACCCAACACCTAACTCATTAATGCAACAACACAAAATATATAAACTTCCCCAACTTCCCAAATTAATAATAAAATAACACACAAACAAATTAGGTCGACGAACAAAAATAAAATATAAAATGTGCAATATCCAAATGTCCAAATATCCAGAAGTCTACAAAAAAAGTGTCTCAACTTTGAAATAAAGTCAAACAGTGCAACTTTGGAATGATCCCATCAAATCAGAATCTAAGTACAAATGACATCCATCTTGATCGAAAAAATTTCCTTTACAAGGAACAGGAGAGGCTCTCACCCCCTTCAAGTCTAGACATCAGAAAATTCCTCCAAATTGCCAGTTCTCTGCTGAAACTTTTTCACAGGACCAGTCTCCAAAACACAGGCCAAGACACCAGATTTCAGTCACATTAAGGCTGTGATCAGAAAAAAAAGATCTCCCAAGAGGAAAGCAGTAGCTCCCACTGACCACTAAAACCCTTGAGATTCCCTCTAAAACACAGCCAAAGTCCCTACTCAGGTGCCATGGCCCTAAAGGCAGAAAGTAACCCCCCTCAGGTGAAAAGACCCACAAAAAGACAGAGAAACAGGCTGCTCTAGAGGGGAAACAGTGACCTCAGATGCCCTCTAGCTGCTGACGTCCCCTTACCAACAACCACGGGGAAAAAACCCTCCAGCTATAATCCCAGCAGTTCTTCCATAACCAGCCCAAACCCTGCCAAATATCCACCCGAGGAGGAGAGGAGCAACTATATAGACTCCACAGGAAGGTAGTGCTTCTTCCAATCCTCAATACCATACATATTCAGAGAAATCAAACTGGAGAAAAAAGATCTTGCATAGGCTGACCCTGAACTCTGGGCATTCTCACCGCCCCAGTAGATGTTCCACAGGAGGCAACAAACCCACACCTATTTACCAGACTTTGTGCGCTCCCACCACAGTCAGTTAACAAAGGGTTAAACAAATAGGAGTAGGCAAAAGAGCTACGCTCACAGTCTAAGTCTGGAATCCACGTTTGAGTATGAAGAAATCCTCCTACGATGATAGCAGTAATCCAGGACTGCCCCACAGTGCTGAATGCACTACAATACCAGCAATCGCTGATGCAAGATGTGTAAAATCGATCGTAACTTGTTGGGACCACAACGATAACTAAGGCACCAATATATGAGAAAATGACAAACAATGGATTAACAGAATAAAATAAAAACTTTAAAGACATTTACAGCTCAGAAAATTAGCACAGCTCAGGCGGTTCACACACATACTAGATACATATAACATTTCATACACAATATCTTGCACAATAACTTAGATTATAACACAAAAATGCTAAAGCAAGGGTTACAGTTATATCACCTAGAAGAAAAGGCAGTTGTCTTGTAGTTTTTGGGAGGAGGTGACAGTGGTGGAACCAAAGAAGTTGTGCAGGGATGATGAGGTGGAGAGAGGGGAAGAGAAGTGTCTAATTTGATGGGGAAGGGAGTTTCATAGTTTAGGGAAGTGGTGAGAGAACACAGACTGCCCTACTGAGATTGAGTGGTGAGGGACTACCATTGTGCATGTGTCATGGAATCTAAGGGAGTGACAAGGGGGAGGAGGGATGGTTAGAAAGGAGGAGAGGCAGGAGGGGAGGGACCCGAACCAAAATTTGGAGATTAATTTTGTACTATGGGAGAGAGACCTGTTATCAAGTGAAGGAAATGCAAGATAATGAGAGAGATCACAGTGATGAGTGAGAGGGGGAAGTTTAGAGCAAAGTGGCAGAAGACATTGAAGATGGTATCCAATCTGGTTAGGGAAGTTTTTGGAGCAGTACTATAGGCTACATCACAGTAGTTAAAAATTGGAAGCATCATTTTTTGGACAAATTCTCACCTGGCAGACAGAGGTAAGCAGCTGTGATTCCTGTACATTGCACCTAACTTGGGGTGCAGTTTTTTCAGGATGACATGACCAGAAAAGTCGAGGTGTTGGTCAAGCCAGACCCCAAGATATCTGAAAGAGGAAGTATCCTCAAGAGCAGTCCCATCAAGGGTGTGGAAAGATGGCAAGTAGGGGAGCCTAGAGAGTCTCTGCCTGATGCCAGAGATCATGGAGACAGTCTTCTTAGCATTTAGAAAGAGTTGATGTGAGTGAAGCCAGAGCTGAATCTTATCAAAGTCATGCTGGAGTCTAGCTGCTACATTAGTGAAAGAATGGCCAGAGATGTACAGGATGGTGTCATCAGCATACATGTGGATAGAGGATAAGGTGCAGACTGAGGGAAGGTCATTTAGGAAAATAGAGAAAAGGAGGAGTCCTATCACTGAGCCCTGTGGCACAACAGAGTTACTATGGAGATGAAAGGAGATGGAGTCAGCAATTCTAACTGATTGAGTCCTACCTTTAAGGTAGGCTTAGAACCCGTTAATGGCAGAGTCAGATATGCCAGCTGATGTGAGGGTGGTCAGAAAGAGGGGGTGGGAGACCTTGTTGAAAGCCTTAGTGAGGTCAACAAAAATAGCAGATATGATTAGGCCACAATCCATCCCTGAGAGGATGGAGTCAGTGAGCCTAAGTAAGGATGTTGTGGTGGAGTGGTACTTCCAGAATCCAGTTTGGAAAGGTGAGAAAAAGCAGGTGTCAGTGAGCTAAGAGAAGAGCTGAGAAAGAACCATATGCTCCTGTAGTTTAGCAAGGAAAGGGAGGAGAGATATGGGACGATAGTTCCCAGGTGACATGGGGTCCCCACCCTTAGGTAGTAGAAGCACAATAGCATGCTTCCAGGTAGTTGGGACAGATGCAGAGGCTAAAGAGAGAGATTTGGGATAGAAAACAGTGGTGAGGAGATTGTAGGGGTAGACAGGTATAGGAACTTAGGACCAAGTCCATCAGGTGAGCTGCCTTTGGAGGGGTTGAGTGCAAGAAGAGCTTCCAAGGTGTCAGAGGGAGAGACATTGGAGAAAGAGAAAGAGTCCAGGATGGAGGATGCACTTGAATTTCAATTAGAGGGGAGTGGGGGGAGATGGAAGAGAAGGGAGCAATGACAGAAGAGCAGAGGCACTTGAGGTAAAATAAGAGTTATATTCAGAGGTGACAATGGGAGGGTCAGATATTAAAGAATAGTTTGATTTGAGTACTGGTGTAGGCAGTTTGGCAGGGAGAGAAATAGTCCAGTGCATCATCAATAGAGTCTGCTGAAGAGATAGGAGACTAGTCTGTGTGCGTGTTATATCATGGAGGAGAGGGGCAATGTCCAGGGATTTATATGATCTAGATAGTAAGATTTTGTGGGGGCCTTGGGCCTATATATTTTACAAACTATGTAGATCATGTGATAGTCACTTAAAGTGTCAGAGAGGATGCCAGATTGGATAACTCGGTGTGGAAGTGAAGTGAGGGCCCAATCAATGAGTGAATAGTTTAGCAGTTTAGAATTTATCTGGGTGGATTCCTGAATTAATTATGATAGGTTATGAGCAGCTATGTCATTTCGAGTTTTATTTAGGGAAGAGTACAACCAGTTTTGGTTGAAATCCCCATTACATAGAGTTCACCAGAGGAGGTGTGGCATACAATGGTGGTTATGAGCTCAGTGACAGTGGAAGTAGGAAGACCAGGGTGGTAGTAAATCTCTGCCACGGAGATAGGGACTAAGAATAGAAGGGACAGCCTTACAATGAGTGCCTCATAAGCTGCTGGATGGGATGTGGATAGAATGGTCATATATTGGATTGATGATGAGATGTACATCGGCACTCATCCACCCCTACCTACACAGTCTTGTCGTGAGAGGGTGAAGCCTGGAATAGAGATACTGTTGTCATATATTTTAGTACTGAGTCAGGATTCTGTAAGGATAAGTATGTCAAGGGAGAACTATACTGTGAGGGGGTAGTAGTAGGTCAATTTGCAGTAGGAGGCTTCTAATATTGAGATGGAGCACTCTAGGTCCATGAGGGAGGCCAGGGGAATTGGAGGGGGAGGGGCCAGGGTTAGGATTAATGTCACCACAGGATAGGAGTAGTAGAGTTATGATGAGGTTGTTAAGCTTGGTACTCCTGTACCATAATTGCAATTTGGTTGTACTGGAATATGGGAAGGGGGAGATGAGAGAAATTTTAATGTATTTTTAGTAGTCATAGTATGGCACAGGAGCTAAGTACAGATAGAATATATGCACTAGGTAAGAAAGGAAAGTATGACCAGGTTTGATAATAAGGTGTAGGGGTTGGAGAGTATGTGACATTATGACAAAGTAAAATCAGTGTACTAAAAGGGGAGAATGGGGTAGGGGAAGAGGCTAGGGGGAAGGTAGAAGGTAGGAGGGAGAAGATAGGATAGTAAAAAGCAGGCAGGGTGTACTTAACAGCATGATAAGATAATGAATAATGAATCTCCAAGGTAAACAGAGTGACAGCCAAGCCTGTGTATGCAGGCAGGGGGTTTATTAAATAAATAAATAAATAAATAAATAAATAAATAAATAAATAAAGGGTTAAGTACGATATTAAGTTGCAACACAGCTATGATGCCTCCAGTGGGTAAATAATATAAGAAGCAAATGGTAAAGTCAATACTCCGTTTTTTAATCAATCGAGTCTGTGCTGTCATGTGATTTGCAGTACTTATAAGAGTAAGTTCCCAGATAGGGTGGGAGGGAGGGAGCAGTGGGGAGATGGCACGAAGCACCAGTACAGTTTTCCATGGGAGGGTGGGCAGCTGCTAGAAATTAACCACAGCAGGACAGGAGCCCAGGGTCAAGAGCTGCCTAGAGGGAGAGGGAAAGGAGTTTATTTTATAACAGACCAGGTTGAGATTACGGAGGGGAGGGCTTAGAGAGAGAGGGGGAGAGGAGGAGGCTAAAGAGGAAGGTGCAGTGTTCAAACAGGAGCTGAGGAAAACTGAGGGTGAAACAGAAAATACAGTCAGGCAAAAGTGAGACAGTGAGGCGAACAGGAAAAAAGAAGCAGAAAGAGGCTTTAGAAGAGGGAAAGCAATGCAATCAATTGAGCCACTTAATGAGTGAACAGTGGCTTTCAAGGGTTAATCGGGTGACTAAACAGCAGAAAGTGGCTAGAGAAAGCAATATATTCAATCAGGCAGCATGAACCAGCAGAAATTAGCTTTGTACTAAATTTGGGAAACAGCATAAATATAGACACAGCAGCAGTAGCAAATCTAAGATGGCAAAATTATACAAATGCAGGCATTAGATCCTTAAAAGAGTTCAAATTAAATTGCTAGTTCCCTGAAGAAAAAGGAGACAATTGAGAGTAGTTGCAGAAAGGTGCCAGATTCAAAAGTGGACAGTTGTGGGTACCTAAGGATGTTCAAACAATGATGTACACACAACAGAAGACTGGCTATGAATCTGCAGGTTGAATTATAGACACCTTTTTATCATGGACAGCATCATTTTCCCAGTCACAGAATAAGATAAAATACTGCAGTGAAGGACTGACAAAAGAAAATTATTTACCAAAAGTACTCATGCCACAGGAAAACTGCTTAAATGAACACAAAATAAAGAACCTAATCACTGATGAATGGTTCTTGCAACATGACAGGAAGGATCAAAAGACCTGTCTGCTAAACAATCAATATGTTCTGGGACCAAAACCTACTTTTAAATGTGACTACATTTGGATCATTTATTACTCCATCTGGTAATACATTCCATTGTGTTACCATCCTCTGTGTGAACCAATTCTTCTGCTTGGTTGTCCTGAAATGCCTACCTTGTATTTGAAATTGATGACCTCTAATTTCTTTTGATTTGTCCTTAAATTCCATACATAGTTCCTAAGGTCAATATTATGCAGTCCCTTGTAATCTTCAATGAGATTAGTCATCAATCTCCTATTTCTAGTGAAAAGAGCCCTAGGTTGCTCATTCTTTCATTATATTCCAGATCATTAGCCCAAGAATCCTTTTGGTTCTTCTTCTTTGCATTCTCTCTAATTTTGTGATATTGTCAATATCCTTAGGTGCCCACGGCTGTCCACAATAATCCAAATGAGGTCTCACTAGAGATCTATAAATGGGCAACACAACATTTATTTCCCTACTCATGATATTTTTCCATGCACACACCATTATTCTGTTACATTTAGCAATGGTCTCATTACAATGTTTATCAGGTCTGAGGACACTATTATCCCCCAGTCCCTTTCACTATCTGTGGATCTGAGAGCATGGTTATCAATTTTATAATTCACTCTCCTATTTCTCTTTCCAAAGTGCATGAACACACATTTATCCAAGTTAAATCTAATTTTTTTTCTGCTGTCCACTAATATACATTATTTCATTTGATTTCTCTTATAAATTTTGTATCTGATCTCTGGTTTCAATCAGATGCCCAATTTTAGTGTAATCTCCAAACTTACTTATCCACCCACCCCTTTTTGTGTGCATGTTAGTGTCATACATATTAAACAATGCAGGCCCCAACCAACCCTTGGGAACCCTCCCTCGTGACATCCCTTTCATCTGAATTAACTTGAACCTAACTCTCTCTGACCTTCACTTCAGCCACTCTTTAATCAATATAACAATTCTGGGCCCCATGGTAACTGTAAGTTAGGGTGCTGTCCAGGATAATCCCAGATACTTAAAGGACAACTAAACAACCTTTTTACACATTTTATTTAAATGACTACATAGGCTCGTAAAGAAGAGGCCGATGTTTACATTTATATTGAAATGGCATTTATTAAAGTGGAACAACTGCAGTTTTATAGCATTTGAAAATTGTAAATACAGTCTCTCCTGATTCAAAAATTCTGCTCTAAGAATCCCAAAATGGCTGCTTTGATGATGTCAATGAAGTGAGAGATGCCAGCTGTGCAGATGGATTTTAGCTCTCCTAACCATTTTCAAATGTAAATAACTTTAAATTGATTAAATGATAGCACAGTACTGTGAGCACGGAAGTTATTAAGCACATAAATATGTACAAAATGAGTGGTGTTTCATTTATAAATACATTTTAGTTTTTTTTAAATTAGCAAAAAAGTAGCAGAAAATTTAATTTGTTGTCACTTTTTCAACAAACAAATGCAAATAACTTTTATACAAAAAATAATAATATAGTACTGTGGGCACAATAGTTGTTCAGCACAAAAATATCTGCTAAATGAATGGTGCTTCATTTATATATACCTTTTACTTTTTTCATTATTTGCAAAAAACAGCAGTAACTTCAAATGTTTCCCTTTCTGCAACAAACAAAAGCAAATAGTTTTAAAACAAAAATGATTGCATGGTGCTTTGATCACAAACATTGTTCAGCACTAAAACATCTACCACAAGTGGTGTTTCATTTATAGATACCATTTAGATTTTTTATAATCAGCACAAAATGGCAAGAAATTCATTTTTTGTCACATTTTCAACAAACATATGCAAATAACTTTAAAACAAAAAATGATAGCTTGGTAGCACAACAATATCTACACAATTTGTGGGGTTTCATTTACATACTGTATGCTTTTTAGTTTTTTATAATTAGCAAAAAAACTGCAGAAAAGTCATTTTTTCTCTTTTTGCAACAAACAAATGCAAATAGCTTTAAAACGAAAAATGATAGCATGGTACTTTGAGCACAAAAGTTGTTCAGCCGGAAAATATCTACCAAATGAGTGGTGTTACATTGATAGATACTTCTCAAATTTTTTATAATCAGTACAAAATTGCATGAAATTCAGTTTTTGTCACTATTTCAACAAACAAATGCAAATCACTTTAAAACGAAACATGATAGCATGGTACTGTGAGCAAGATATTTGTTCAAGGCAAAAATATCTACAAAATGAGTAGTGTTTCATTTATATATACCTTTTAGTTTTTTTATAAATAGCAAAAGAACAGCAGAAAATGTGAGTTTTATTTTCACTTTTTACAACAAACAAATGCAAAAAGCTTTAAAATAAAATATGATAGCATGGTACTTTGAACATAAAGGTTGTTCAGCATCAAAATATCTACCAAATGAGTGGTGTTTTATTTTAGATACCTTTTAGATTTTTTATAATTAGCAAAAAAATGGCAGATAATTCAGTTTTTTTTCCACTCTTTTGGGGTTATGGTTTAAATGAAATATGCTACCTTTCCTACTGGAAATAATGTTAATATTTTTTGTTCATGTGACGATTGAACCAATGACATCACAAGTGGTGAAGCTAATTATAAAAAAGGTATTTGATGTGTTTATTGCTGAAAATCAATGTCAGTGTAAATGATGTATGGTTGTACTTTGTAAATGTCTGTTGTAAATTATAATTGTTTTATGTCAGGAGTGGCTGGAAAGAGGCTGTGCCCAGCTCACCTCCTGGTTAAAAATAAAAAACAAACAAAATATATAAATAAAACACCACTCATTTTGTACTTATTTTTTTTTGTGCTGAACAAATACTGTGCTCACAGTACAATGCTATCATTTTTGTTTTAAAGTTATTTGCATTTGTTTGTTGAAAAAGTGACCAAAACCCTGAATTTCCTGCAATTTTTTTTGATTATAACAAATCTAAAAGGTGTCTATAAATGAAACACCACTCATTTGGTAGATATTTTTGTGCTGAACAACTTTTGTTCTCAAAGTATCTTGCTATCATTTTTCATTTTAAAGCTACTGTACTTGCGTTTGAATATGGTTAGGAATGCTAAAAAACATCTGTGCAGCTGGCATCTCTCCCTTTATTTACATCATCAAGGCAGCCATTTTAGGATTCTTAGAGCAGGATTTTTGAATCAGGAGAGGCTGTGTTTACAATTTTCAAATGCTATAAAACTGCATTTATCCTACCTTAATAAATGTAGTTTCAGTATACATGTAAACTGTAAAATATCTCTCTTTTACAAGCCTATAGAGTCATTAACAAAAAACACAAAATGTGTAAAAATGTTTTTTAGGTGTCCTTTAATGTGAACTGTACCGAACGGTTGCAGCAATTGGCATGGTCAGATATTTTCTGAATTTCTGTGAAACTTCTAGAAGATTTTCTGCCTGTCTGTAGTACCACTATAGGGCCACCAGAGATACATTTTTTTTAGAACTATCATGAAATATTGGACCATGATATTTGCTGCAACTGGCAAGGGCAAGGCAAGGCAAATTTTATTTAAGAGATGCCCATCGTGGAGGCTTTTGGTGCTGGACATGTAAAAGAAAATACATATTATACATTCTGGCCTGGATATTCAGAAGGGTTGTGCATGGCGCAACACTGTTGTGCCATGTGCAACCCACTGATGTGCCCCGGTGTGATATTCAATCCCGATGTGCCAGAGCACAGGTAGGGGGAGTGTGCCCATGCATACTCCACACATCCTGATATTCAGCCCATGATGTGCTGAGCCCATGCATGCACAACCCCTACTTGCGCTGCACACAGGTGAGCCAAAAAAAAAGGAGCAACAGCTGGTCACCCACAGGTGAGCTGCCATATTGCAGTGCACAACATGGCAGCTGCCACCTGTGGGTGGCCACCTGAGCTCTGGCTGCACCTTCTGGTGGCACTCCCTCCCATGCCCGATCGCAGGCATACTATACAAATAACAGTCTTAAATCCCTGGTGGTCCAGTGGACCGCTCACAGCCCGATCACGGGCATAAGTTGAAAATTAAATTTGTCCTATATCCCTAGTGGTCCAGTGGACCGCTTGCAGCCTGATCATGGGCATATGCCGTAAAAATACTCGTCCCATATCCCTGGTGGTCCAGCGGTACCCCCCTCCCCACCTGCATGCCACCCCACCGCCTGCCTCCCAACTCCCTACGGTAGGGCTGTACACCCATTGGTCTACAGCGTGAGCCAATGGGTGTGCAGCCCATACCATACTAGACAGTCCAGATATGTGAATGAATACATTCACATATCTGGACCCTAGTACAGTACAGGCTGCATGCCCATTGGCTCACGCTGTGGACCAATGGGTGTACATCCCTACCATAGGGAGTCAGTCAGCAGGTGGTGGGGCTGCAAGTGGGTGGGGAGCTGCCGCCCGCCACTGACCGGGGGGAGCGGGGAGATGGGGCTCAGTGGGCAGGTGGGGAGGGGGGTACCGCTGGACCACCAGGGATATGGAACTAGTATTTTTATGGCATATGCCCATGATCAGGCTGCAAGCTGTCCACTGGACCACCAAGGATATGGGATGAATTTAATTTTCAACTTATGCCCACGATCGGGCTGCAAGCGGTCCACTGGACCACAGGGACATGGGACAAATTTAATTTTCAACTTATGCCCATGATTGGGCTGCAAGCAGTCCACTGGACCACCAGGGATATAGGACAAATTTAATTTTCAACTTATCCCCGTGATTGGGCTGCAAGCAGTCCACTGGTCCGCCAGGGATATAGAACAAATTTAATTTTCAACTTATGCTCACGATCGGGCTGCGAGCTGTCCACTGGACCACCAGGGATATAGGACAAATTTAATTTACAATGTATGCCCGCGATCGGGCAGTGGGGCACTTTGCCGTGATGTGCAGGGGGTCGGTCCCCGACTGCTGCAGCCTGGCAGGGTGCAAGGCGCAAGTTGCTGGGGATCGGCACACCTGCATGCAAATGGGGCCATAATGACATGCAAATGGCCCCATTTGTGCCTTGCATGCATTATGGCCCCATTTGCATGTGCACTTTTGAATATTGCAGTTGTTGCACCTAGCGCAACAGAACTTGCACTAGCGCATCCCCCTGCTCCACTCTGGCCACTTGTGCTGGTGCAGTGCCACTGCTCCATGCACACTGAGGGTGGCCAGGGTGCAATATTCAATGCTGCTGTGCCATGGTGCAGCTCAGTTGAATATCACCCTGTCAACACCCCTGCGAGCCAAGTTGCGCTGCACCCAGGCTTGTGCCACAGCCTGGCGCAGTCTGAATATCCAGGTCTCTAAGTAAAAACATAACAATATCACAGATATAACACAATATATAAATACAATGGCTCAGGTAAAAAACCAAAACCAGAAAAGACCAGTACTAGCCTGGCAAAGATTCTAGGACAGCAAGGACTATAATAAACAATCCAGGAAGGCTTGATTAAATAAGAAGGTCTTGAGGTGGGCCTTAAAAAACTCCACAGAAAGGGCCTCCCTCACTGCTGGAGTAAGTGAATTCCACAGGATGGAAGCGGCGACACTAAATGCTCTGTCGCCGGCTGTTTTTAACATCGTCCTGGGAATCATGAGGAGACCCCTAATGGAGGGGGCGGGTTGGAACAGCAGGAATAAGAAAGTCCTTCAGATAACCAGGGTCCAGACCATGTAGGGCCTTAAAGGTGAGTAAACCCACCTTAAAGAGGACCCTCCACATAACTGGCAGCCAGTGCATTTGATGCCGGACCAGAGTGATATGACAGTATTTAGACTGTCCAGTCAACAACCTAGCTGCCACATTCTGCACCAGCTGCAGTCAGCGCAGGTATCCCCTAAGACCCTGAGATAGAGCACATTACAGTAGTCCAGCCTGGACGTCACGAAGGCGTGTACCAAGGTGGGGAGGTCTTGTGGCAGAACTAGGGGCTTTATCCTGGTGATATTCCTCAGATGATAGAACCGATACAGACTGTGGCAGACACCTGAAACTCAAGTGTCAATCCACTTTCCAGAATAACGCCAAGATCTCGCAGCCTAGAGGAGGCCTTCAATGGTACGGAAGCAAGAAAAAGTCCAGTATCCGCACCAGAGGCCAATCTATCACACCTTCTGTTCGACTCCACCACCAGTACCTCCGTCTTATCGGGGTTCAGTCATAACCAGCTGGAGGCCATCCAGTCATTGATTTCCGCCTACAATCTGGTAACAAAGGCAAAAAGATAGGTGCCCAATGACATAAAGACACAGCAGACCATAACAGGGCATGGTGCACAGAAAGGAAGCAGAATAGATAGATTAGGAGCAGCCATAAGAGCTACAAAGCAAGTTCCAGGTAGGGAGGGGTGGAAAGCAGAACAGAGCTGTACAAATGTTTTTGCTTTCTTGCCATTAACACCACAATGAAACTAAGTATATTAGTGTGGTACTGTGTTAGTTACCTTTATCTGTGTACCAACCTAATGCATCCACAGTATAAATCTAGCTTGTAAACTCAAAATAGAATCTCAACAGAAGAGTTTTAGAAATTGCTAGAAATGGTCATATTTACTGATGAGTCCTTACAAAACTAGTACTAAAGACTGTTAAAAATACAGTCTTGAAATAAAATGACATTGATAATTAATTTAAATATGTCAAAAATACATTATTTCTAAATTAATATTTTGCAGATGAACAAACACTGTTTCTTTAGTGCTTAAATAAAATGAAATCACCCCCATGGAGTCATCTCAGGGCTGGCTGCAAAAGCTTTGCTAAGTAATAAAAATCCTTAATACTGTGATTCTACTCTACTCCATGTTTTGCATTGCTGCATAATATACTAGCATATGCAGTGCAAACAGAACTTCTTTTTCTTCTACTACAAAGGTTACTGAAGAAATAGCTTGAGTTTTTCCTTGGTTATTTACTTTTCACCTGCATCTGCATGCAAATAAGATATTTTCCAGCTAATCTCCAAACCTGCACCAGTCTATTTGAATGTTTAGTTTATTTATTTATTTAGTTTTTGTTGACCGGATAAATTCACTAGACAAATCCTGCCTATTTTTAGGCATGACCCAGGGGAGGGGAATACAGATGAATGCCAACTAACCTTGAACCAGATTAAGCTGTTGGTGGTATTTTAGTGAATGAGGGAAATTTGGCCAGGACACCGGGGAAATTCCCCTTCTCTTGGCCAGTAGGGGGACCGCTGGTCAGTGAGTTTGTCATTTCAGGCTAGGATGGAGAAGGAGATGGATGTCTCGCTGGCTGCGGGACCGGCTGCTGTTCCTCGGTCTGATGTTCTGGATTCAGAAGTTTTCTTTGATGCTCCTAGTATGGATATGGAGTCTGTGACTAATGCAACTGCTTCTGAAAATAAGGTTGGCTTATGTGATTTACCACAGGATGACAAGGAAGTTGCTCTCATTACAGCATTGCAAAATGTACCTGCCTATGATTTGCCTGCCTTGCAGCAACAGCTGCATGAAGAAGAAGCCCGTTTTCAGTCTCGTCAAATGGAATTGAGAGCTGCAATTGAGGTTGCGGATCAACGCCCTGTGTGTGAGCAACCTGTGGTGCGGTCTGTGCAAAGCACTGCTTTAGCTACTGACATGACGACTACCTTGCAGATTCCTTGGCAGCAGACATCAGCTGTTCTAGATGAGAAGCAATCAACAAGTCAAGACGCTGCTGCAAGTTCTTGCTCCTTCGCTACAGGTACTGGGCAAATGCCCTTGTTTGTCTTTAAAGGAAATCTTTTTCAAGGTTCTGCAGGAACATTAGCAGGTCCTTCAATCTCAAGTACTGTTCGCCAGTGTAATACTGAGGTTCCCTCATTTCAGCTGCTGGAGGCCCCGACGGATACAAACAAGTGGTCTGTAGATACGGCTTTGCAGGCTGCTGGGTGGGAGAAATCTAGAACTGGTGTGTGGGTCTCGGGACCCTCTCCCATTTCAGTATCCCCTAGCAAGATCACAAAACATTTTCAAGACTGTTCCCCCATAGTTTCTGATAACACTAAAGATTGGGGATCTGTGATGGATATTGTTTCACCTTTACAGGTGCCTGAAGGCTTAGAACTTACTCAGAACCCGGTACTACCTCTGCTGCAAGATGATACCACGAGACATTGTGGGCCTGTTCCTTCAGAGGAACCTGCTGAGCAACTCTCTCACGGACAATCTAAGCCTGCTAAGACATTTGCATCCTTGTTTAGAGCTCCTGTTTTTTCTGCTAAGTGACATAATGCCATTAGGCTACTCTATAAGGGGGGGTTTAGATGTATTTCCTGACCGAAAACATGTAGCTAGGAATTTGCTTATGGGTTCTATGTTTTTTTCTCCTACTGAAATATACGCCTCAACACATGTTTCAGGAGAGCCAGTGTTTGATGTAAGTTTTAAACAGGGTAGTGGGTTACAAAAAATTTTGGTCTCAATATTTGCTCTTAAAAACCTCTGCCTTATGGGTGCCTTTTGAAGTTGTGCCTTTGACTAAACCTGCACTTCGCATGATTACAGTTCTTTTTCAAAATGAGGGGGTGCGTGTTACAGATCTTTTATTCTGGCTTAAACAGAGGTGTACAGTGCAGGGTAATCCTGAGCCCAATTTTGATGAAGATCATATTTGGAATGGGGGTTGGAAAGTGCAGGTAGTTTTGAACACATCTGATTCTGGCTTAGTTCACTTGCCTAACAGTTTCTTCCTGGGAAAAGATAGAGGGGTTTTATTTTACGCCGGTCAACCCAAGGCCTGTTATCGTTGTGGAACCACGGGTCACCTTAGCAGTATGTGTGACCGCCTCAAATGCACCACTTGCAATGAATTAGATCACAGTGCTGCCATATGTCGGAATGATCAGGTGTGTAATTTATGTGAAGAAAAGGGTCATACCTATCATTCTTGTCCCTCAGCTGCTCATACCCAGGGTGAACAAGCTAATTGGGATGCACAACAAGTATCTATTACTCTAGCTCAACGGGTTCAGACTCAGCGATGGGTCCCCAGGCCTGGTGATAGGCCTCTGAACCTACCTGAAATTACTTCTACTATTGTTGATGGTTCAGCACAACCTTCTGATATGCCTCCCCCAGGGTATAGTGCTACAAAGGCCACTCCCATGGTTACTCAGCTGGCGGTTTCTATTCCTGTAATGGTTGAACCTATTGTTGTTGAGGTTGGGTTACCTCCTCCTGTGCCTTCCACTGAGGTTTCCCAAGCGCCCTTACTACCTCTAACTAAGACTTCTAGACGAAGGCAACACTGGATACAGCCAGCGGCTAAAATGCCTAAAACATCTGACATTTCTGTTAAAAATAGATTTGCTGCCTTGCCCATTGAAGGGGAACTCTCAGGGAATGACTCTGAAGGGTCCTCTGTTATTTCGTCTGTTTTGGATCTAGGTTTCAATTGGAAGATCCTCCTTCTGATATGGTCCCCCCTCTCTCTGGAAAGCACACTGGGAAAACTAAACATATTCAGACTACTAGAGCCTCCTCTAAAAAGCCCCCTTGAAACTGAATTATGCCCAAGGTTTTTTTTTTCCCCTTCTTATAAGACTATGATGCCTTCTTTATCTATTTACTCTATTAATGTGAATAATATTAAGAGTATTCGGAAAAAACAGGCTGTATATTCATATCTAAGATCTCTGTCTCTGATGGTATTATTTTTTTTACAGGACACCAGGTTGCATGTCATTTCTGAATTAAAGCAAGCCATTAAGTTTTGGCATTTGGGCCCTTCTTTTTGGTCCTTGGGGGAAGAAACCTGCTCCGGGTTAGCCATTCTGTTTCATAATTTAGATGTGCATCTGGTTAAATTAATCAACCTCATCCCTGGTCGTGCCTTAATCCTAGATGTCAGGATATCTAATATGCTGTTCCGTTTTATCAATATATATGCGGGTCAAACAAAGGTGGTACGTATTGAGCTATTTCAGCCCATTCAGCCTTATTTGTATTCTGCTCATCATATTGTTTTAGGGAGCGATTTTAATTGTGGACTTAATTTGCAGGACAGGGGAAGGCAGACTGTAACCACAAAAGTATTTTATGACATGACCTGCTTATCCACTATGATTCGGAATGCAAATTTGAGGGATGCCTACTTTTGAAACAGTGGGTAAAGCAGATCCTACTTTTTTTAGATCTACTTCTGCTACAAGAATTGATTATTTCTTTGTTTCCCCTCTACTACAAATTGCAATGGCACAGACTTTTCCGGTGGAATTCTCTGATCATAAAATTTTATTTTTATTATTAGAAAATTCCTGTGCACCCTCTATTGGGCTGGGTTATTGGAAATTAAATTCTTTGTTATTGGCCAAAACTATTGTTCAACAAGACTTGACGTATTTTATTCAAGCTAGGAAATCTGTTTTTGACATGTATGCATACCCTAGTATTTGGTGGGAAGACACAGTGAGTGATTTGACTGCTTTTCTAAAATCATATGGAAAGCTGATTCAGGGGAGGATTATAGGATTTATCTTAACAGCAGGTTACACCTTCAAAAACTTTTATCTTTAGCTTCCACTGTGAAACATGATTTTTCTGTGCAAATCCAAAATATTAAGCAACAAATTGTACAATATCATTTATTACAGGAACAACATTTGCAATTCTAACAATTATATTGCTACAGGGAAAAAAGGGCTATATTTGCCCATATGAGGGGCATACCGCTAGGAATTTAAACCAAACTATGGATGGTTTATTTGATTCACAGGGTAATTTTTGTACAGACACTAGACAGATGCTCAATATTGTTTCACATTATACATCTCAAACTTTTATTCCACCTCCAATCAGTTCTGATACTTTAGAATTTTTTCTTGATTTGGTTCCTACCATTCAGCTTACAGATCAACTATTAAACCCTTTGATAGCTGACATTTTGCCTCTTGAAGTGGAAAAAGCTGTTATGGCCTTAGGGACTAATAAAGCACCTGGTAGAGATGGCTTGACTAGTGAATTGTATAAATTCATTGGTCCACATATTTGGATGGAATTAGCAGCTGTTTTTACAGTGATCTTTGCTTCTTGTGCCCCCTCTTTGCATATGACTGGAGGTATTCTGATCCACCTTTTTAAACAGAAAGGTGATAAAAGGAGGATAAATAATTGGAGACTGATTTCTTTACTTAACACAGATTTTAAGATTCTAGCTAAAATTCTTAATACTCGTCTCCTATTAGTTGCAACTCATATTTTATCCCCAGCTCAAGCATGCACTTTGCCAGGCAGAAATATTTCAGAACATTTGATTTTATTATGGGAGCTCTTTGAGCATAGTTTTTGGTCTAGAGCAGATGGTTTGGTGCTCTCTCTGGATTAAAAACAAGCTTTTGATTCTGTTAGTTATACCTTCCTATGGGCAGTTTTACAAAGATATGGTTTGCCACTGCAATTTGTAAAATGGGTTAAATGTCTTTATAATACAACAATGGTTACTCCTTTGATTAGGGTCTGGAAGGGGCCCATGTTACCTGTAAGGTGGGGGGTACTTCAGGGATGTCCTCTTAGCCCTTTGTTATATGCTTTTTGTATAGATCTCTTACTTAAACTCCTTAATAAATCAGTACTTTTAAAACCTATCACCGTAGTTTCCACCCCTTTACCATTTAAAGTTCTAGCTTATGCTGATGATCTGTGTATTTTAGTAGAGGACAAAGTTTCTGTTCAGTGTGCTCTTGACATCTGTATAACCTATAATTCACATTCAGGTACTAGTTTGAATTTAGATAAATGTATAGGTATGCAGCTTGGTTATGTTGTTTTACCTGATTTAAAAATTTCTGGTATTAATTTTTCAGCCACTCACTTGACTATCTTGGGGATTATTTATGGTCCAGGGGATATATGTTTTCTGAATTGGGAACCTTGCATTAATCGGGGAAAAATATTAGTTGTAAATTGGAATGGGTGGAAATTTAGTAAACGGAAACGAGTATACTTGATTAAAACCTTCCTTATTCCGATATTCCTTTATATTAGTTATATTTTTCCTCCCCCTAGTCAATTATTAACAGTCATTTATAGTCTTTTTTTTTTCAAGCGGTATGGGGTAGCCGGCTGAATCCGCTAAAAAGGAACATTTTATATTTACCGATTTGCTAGGGGGGTTTAGGAATGGTAAACCCAATTTTATTTTTTTATTCTATTTTTCTTTATGCAAACTTCCACACTTTATTAATTTATTTTGATAAACCATGGGTACCTGTGTTTGAATTGAATTGTGGTCTATGGTTTAGGCAATAGTTCGGGTGGAACTAGGGGTTTTGCATAGGTCGTTGAATATTCCATCTTATATTAGAGAAACCTTTATATATATCAAATTCTGGAAACTAACTAGTCATCTTTTAATACCAAAACAATGAAAAGGGCTTTATAATTGGGTTATACAGACTCAATTTACTGAAGTAGAAACTTTTCCCCGCTGTCCTCCCCCTTTCAGAGAGGCAATTTTAAGTTTATTAAACACACCCAGGATTCCTGATAAATTTCAAGATTTTCATTGGCTGAGCTGCCATGATAGGATTAATATTAAAGTGAATCAAAAACATAAACAATTGGTTGAACGTTTATGTGTTAGGCCGGGATGTATCCAACAGTTGGAAACCACAGACCACCTTTTTTTGACCTGTGCGTATATTATGCCCCTCTGGCCTTTTTTAGCTATTGTTTGGAATGCTCCATGGTTTCATTCTATTACTATGGAGGCTTTAATGTGGGATAAATATATATGGGTTGATTACTGGCACATGGAAACTCTGAACAGACTTTTGTTGGTTATCACATGGCATATCTGGAATAGCAGATGTCTATTCTAATTACAACAGAAATTTGTCTCTCATGAAGAACTCCTTGGTAAAATTACTAAAGATTTGAAATCACAATATGGGGAAGATTCTAGAATTTTACATTCCAGAACGTTGCAGGCTGTGTGGAGGAACATGCCTTGGATAACGGATTGGGATGTACCTGTTACTTGAAAAAGGGGGCTGTGTGCTCTCAGATTTTGTATTTTGTTCCTCATATTTCTGTTGTATGGGAAAAACAAAAAGGGAGGTCTCTAGTTTATTATGTTATGGATTTGCTTGTACTTTTTCTTTTTGCTTATGTTTATATATGCCCTGGCTTTGTATTTTTTTTTTCCTTATTATTTGTGTTATTATTTCGTTTTGCTTTTGTATTGATTCCTATTGTTTGTTTTGTATGATTTCTTTTCTTCAATAAACTCCCCTACTCTTTTCAATAAGTGCCATGGGATCTTTAACGTCCACCTGAACTACTACCAATCCAGGCAGATGGGACCTCGGTTTAACATCTCATCTGAAAGACGGCACCTCAGAAGTGCAGCACCCCTCTCATGCTGCACTACAGTGTCAGTACTGGGATATTAACCCAAGTGTCAGATGTGGGAACTGAACCCACAGCCCTCTGATCTTCTGGCCTCAGAGGCGAGTGTGCTACCTACTGAGCCACTGACACTGCTGCTTAGTGACAGCAGCAGACTGATTAAAGTTCTTGGCATCATCTTTACACTCCTTTAGACCCTTTCACAGTGCACCATCCCAAAATAATCAGTGAAATAAGAAATGTACAATAAACTCTTGGGGAGCCAAACAAAGATTTCATACATTTGTTCCACATTGACTTAACATACAGTAGTTGTAACTACCGTTGACAAGTGTGATGACCTTCTCACTCACATGGTTAGACTAAAGTTTTTGTGCATGTTTTTCCCACTTGTGTATCAAGCCATAATACAAATGAGTAAGAACCGAATTAACTGTTGATGGAAAATTTAATTACAGCTATGTTAGTACTTGGAAAACTGGATTCAATCAATGTTGGAATAACTTTTATTAGGCCAGCAAAGAAAGTGTACATAGAGCAGTTGTTACAGTATAGAAGCTTCAGGGCCACACAGGTAACTCTGCCAAGTGTAATTACTTGCTGACAACATTTCTCATTCAAAGGACCATTTCATGCAGTCGCATTCACTACCTGTAGAGAACAATGAGTTTTCAGTGCAAACAAGAAATATATATCCATTTTTAAAAAAAGGTACACCCCAGACATGGCCACAGTAGACTTTTATTTGGTACATACGGGGTATATCTAAACAGCCAGGTTTTAAATAGTTTTACTTTATTAGTATTAACTTTCACCTTTAGCTTGAACCACAACAATGAGTATATAACAAACACATAGACCAAAATAAATACAAAGTAATACTATAATTAATAAGCAATAAATATATATATATATATATATATATATATATATATATATATATATATATATATATTACCACAGAAAAACACCAAGCTGACACAATTCTAGTACATCATGTTGTGAAAAGAGATTTTAGCCATATTGGTCCTTAGAAAACAGGAGTCACTGGAAAGTTTGATACCTTTTATTGGACCAACACATGTCTTGTACAAAGATGGTATAGTAAACAAGCTTTAATGGCCTCACATATCTCTTCTTCAGGTGAATAGCAAACTGAACAACATAAGCAGCATCTATATTCACTGTGATCAATATTTAAAATAATTGAAAAGAACCCAGCCTTCCCAGAATACCATTCCAACTGTGCTACCAGCTGTGCCACTGAGACAGCTGGAAACTGGGCTGTCCCCGAGCACATTACTCTTTCTCCAAATGCGTGACCCATTAGCTGCACAGATGGTTCCATTTATACAATCACATGGGTGCAGTGTGCGTATATTGTGGAACACATACAAAAGATGGAGAGAAAGTAGTAAATGCCTCAGCTGGGACTTGAACCCAGGCAACACGGAATACCATTCAAATTGCACTACCAGCTATGCCACCAAAGCCACTGGAAACTGGGTTGGGAGAGAGCCCATTGTTTGTATGTGTTCTATAATTTATGCATACCACACCCATGTGACTGTATAATGGTGTTTGCCCCTTTAAAGGGGGCAGACCAAGTTGTCCTGGTGGACCTCTCCCCAAGGCAGAAAATGGTATGGCTCAAAGAGTTAGGGGGGTGGGGGAGTGGAGCCCCAGTGACAATAGGCAGGTACAGAAAAGGGAGGAGCACAGAAAGGAACAGGATAGCCATAGAAGGTAGGGAAAAATGCGAGGGGAAAAAAGCCATGGTACCTAATAGGCTGCACAGAGGTATTCTGCCTCTTTCTGCTGGAAATTTTTGTTGGCTTGAGCAACAGAACCAGCATGTCAGAATCGGCTATCAAGATTGGGGAAGGTGAACCAGCCTGAGGTAACAAGTGGAAGGTTTTCGACAAGGTAATATATAAAAAAAAAAAAAAAAAAGACAAAAATGTGTAGATATAGGCTTATAGGAGCTAAGATGGCAAAAACAATGTGTGAGATTGCTGGAAAAAGGCATTATTTGAGCAATGTCAGTGTGTGGCTAGAAGATTTCATTCAGCTTGTTCCATGTGGAGAGTTTGTGAGAAAGAAATGCTATGGTGTGAAAAAAGTTGAGATAGCCCAGTACTGATTTGCATTTTAAATGTTAGAACTTGGTTGCTGTGGAATTTTGGCAGAGCCTGGCACCTATGGGACTGAGCAGCTTTAGCGTTTTTAAATGTTGAGAGGAACATCCAGGATGTTTTTCAGTTTTTGGGATTCCTCGAGGCATGGAAGTGTTTTGGTTTTGTTGCCACCCACCCACCCATTAAAAGCGAAGGGCGGATCCTGAGTTCGGGTGGCGTGGCAGGAGGTGGGCGTGAACAACGTGCAAAGAAGCGATGATGCTTTTATTTAAAAAAAAGTGTGAAGAAACAGTGGAGAGCCTGCGGTAGAAACACGAGGTAGGCACCAGGAACAAGAGAAAAGCCACCAGCAGCTAGGCCGGCTTGGAAGCAAGGGAACGGTGGCATCTGATGTCACACCGTGTGGTGGGAAGGAACAATGCGATTTCCAGCATCGGTGAGCTTGTGGCGAGAGCAAGAGAGAAGTGTGGTTCTCTGCTCAGCCACTCTATCCAGGAGGGGGAGCTAAAAGGAGACTAGGGGATGTTGCACATATCTGAAGAGTGGGTCGTTGCAGCTTAGTGCCTAAGGGGATTTTTTTATTGATCTAATGGCAACTGGCCCAAGGTACTGCGCGCATTCAGGCGGTTTTCTGGGAAGGTGGCATCTGATGTCACACCGCATGGGGGGGGTTGTCTCTGTTGTGAATGGGACTGCATTTAGGACAAAAGGGGAGCAGCAGACTGACAAAAGCCCATGATAAAATAACAAAGTTGGGGTATTCAAGGTTTTTTTTTTATGGGCGGGCAATGGCATATAAGGAGAGGGTTAGATTAATACAAACAGTGTTTTAGGTTGGTTGCTCACTTTCCATGCCCTGAGTTAAGGCAAGTTATATTCGACAGGGGGAGCAGTAGCCTGAGAGGTGCCTGGGGTAGCCTCTGGCTAAATGAAAGGGGAGGGGGACTGGAGCTGCAGTTTTGCACTATGGCAAAGCTGCAGAGCTACAATTCAGGGGAATGGGGTTTTCAAAAAAAAATAATACTGGTATGCAAGAAGAAGGGGCTACAGCATCGGGGTGAGAGGGCACACAAAAGCAACTCCTTCCCACGTGGGCCAGGGCAAAAAAATGGTGTGGGAGGGGACTGAAGGGACAGGCCATGAGGGGTTATGGGACTTGGGGAATGGTGCCAGGTAGTTATAAAAAAAAAAAAAAGGAAGTTTTTCTGGCACTACTTGGAAGCGTTGGAAGTGAGGGAGGCCGTGTGTATCCAGACTGTGGTTGTAGATGATAATGACTGATCTTTTTCAGTTTCATTGCAGTTTTTGGGTGTAGCATGACTGGAAGGAAAATGGCACTGAAGAAAAGCAAACCATCCAGAGTGGAGGCATACAAGGCGATAATGGAGTTGGCAGAGAGAAGGCCAATATGATGTGGCAACTAGTGGAAGGGGAGGAGCCAGGGAAGTCGTGGAAAAATGGAAAGTGAAGAAGGGGAGAAGGGGTGATGGGAAAAGGCCAGCGGGGAAGAGCCGGAGTCCAGCAAGACCACAGTGGCCTCCGCTGGAGGAATCCCCTCCCCGGAATACCAGCCCCGTACCATCACCCCCTTGTGATCCTGAACCAGTAATATTACCTCCAGAGCCAGTAAGTTTACCCCCGCCAGAACCCAGAGTGGAATCCCAGTCTGCAGCTGCCCTCACACCACTGTCAATGGACAGACTAGCGCAAGATAAAGGACCAATGCAGCTCACTGACAATAGGCCTCAGGGAATGGACAGGCTAACAGGTAGTGTATCAGGTTCTGTGGGAGAGAATATCAAGGAATATATTGGTCAAATTATTGCATCACTGGGGGGTTGGGGCAGATGGAGACAGCATTGGCAGAGATTAGGTCAGAAAAGGGGGAGTACAGAGGGAGAGAAGAAGGAAACGGATAGCATGGGAAAGGGCACACGGGAAATTGGAACACCAGGTATGAGAATAGGTGAGCATGTACCATTGGCCACAAAGGAAAAGATTTGGGTGGGGGAGTATGTGAACATATTTGCATTGATAAGCAAGGAGGTGGCTGCCAAGTAAGAGGAGACGGAGAGTATAGGCAAGAGTGAGATGGCAGCCATGATGGTGCTACTAGGTAAGAAGGAGGAAGACAAATTTACAAAAGGGAAGACGTGGGATGGTTGGTTTGTGGGATTTGCCATATATTCTGCCACAGTGCCGGAGAAGAAGCCAGAGATCAGGATTCCGTTGATCACATATTCTTTGATCTTACGGCAGGCAAAAGCAAAAGGGGGTGTGGGGTGGATATACTACAACTAATTTTTTCATCAAAGGATGGCCACACATGGGGATGTGAGATGGGATACTAAGCAGCTCAATTTGTGGACAGACTATGTGACTGACCAATCCACCCCAGAGGGAGAGATGGGAAAAAGAGCTGGGGTACTTCAGAAATGCTGCTGGGGTTACAACAGAGCTTTCTGTTCATGGCCACAGTGTTGTTTTAGGCATGCATGCTAAAAGTGTGGGGGTTCTCATCCCTCAACATGATTCAGGAACCAGTGGCCCCAGGGGTTTCAGGTGGGGGTAATCAGGGTGCCAGCCACCAGCCTTTTCATGAAGGACAAGGCTATAAGGGTCAGAGCTGGAACAGAGGTGTGAGGGGCAGAGGGTATGGGAGTAGGGGATCCCAATCCTACTGAATTAGGGAGAGGAGGAAAGAGTAAGAGGGAAGGGAGGGCAGGGGAGGACAGGGCATGCTGGGCATAGAACACATTTGGGCAGCCAGAACACCCATCAAGTGGAGTCCTGGGAGGGTGGCTGGCAGAATACACTGATAGGAATACTGGAAAACCTTAAGAGAGTTTTGATCAGGTTTTTCTTTGCAGTGTACAATGCCAAGACAAGCTAGGGAGGTGAATAATTTGGGCTCAGTTAAGGGAAAAGAAGACATCTTGAGAAAAAAGATAGAAAAAGAAAAAGCAGCAGGGAGGGTAGAAGGCATTTACCCTTTTTCCCTGATAGCTAATTGGAGGATATCCCCACTGGGCTTGGTCCCTAAGAAACAAGAAGGGGAGTACAGGGTGATCCATTACCTATCATTCCCAGAGGGAGACTCAGTTAATGATTTTATAGGGAAAGCACAGTCAGGTTACTTATGCCACATTGGAAGAGGCAGTACAGATCATTCGAGCAACCCCGGATGCATGGCTAGCGAAGGCAGACATCGAGTTGGCCTTTCGCCAGCTTCCAGTCAGAAGGGAGGACTGGAACCTGTTGGGCTTTAAAATAGGGGACCAGTATTATTTTGATAAAGCAATGCCCATGGGTTGTTCAATAGCATGTGCAACTTTCGAGACATTTAGCACCTGCCTGCAATGGATCTTTCAGGAAAAAACTGGGTATAAAATGGTCATACATTATTTGGATGATTTTTTGTTGATAGGCAGCGGACGAGCAGAGACAGAAGAGATGTTAGCTTGTTTTCAGCAATTGTGTGGGGAACTAGCTGTACAATTTGCACCAGAAAAAACAGAAGACCCTAGTAGGGTCCTGGAGTTTTTAGGGATTGAGGTTGATGTGCTGAATGAGGTATTTAGGCTGCCAGACAAAACAGAGAAAAAATTAAGGGAACTGATTTGACACCACACAAGCAGGAAGCGGGTGCAGTTAAGGCAAGTGCAGCAAGTCCTGGGGCATTTGAACTTTGCATGCAGGGCAATTGAGCCAGGAAGGACATTCACAAGACGGCTAGCAAGAGCAACAGCTAGGGTGATGAGGCCACACCATTGGGTAGATATAACGCAGGGGGTAAAAGAGGACTTCAAGGTATGGGAGGAATTTTTGAGAAGTTACAATGGTATATCCTTTTGGCAGAAAGAATGGGTTTTTAATACTGATTTAGACCTGCACACGGACGGGAGGAGGAAGGGTATGGGGGATACTTGAGGGAAAGTGGTTCATGGAGCCATGGCCAGATGAATGGGTGAAGGAAGGTAGGGTGAAGGACATCACGCTATTGGAAAAAATGCCAATTTGGGCCTGCACCCTGGTTTGGGGGGAGGAATTGCAAAATCAGAAGGTTACATTCTGGTGTAATAATAAGGCAGTGGTGGAGGTCCTGAATAACAAAGGGGGAAGGTCGGCGCCGGTAATGCGGGTGTTGAGGCAGCTAGTGCTAAGATGGTTGCAGTTGAATATGTCATTTAGGGCTAAGCACATAGACGGGGAAAGGAATATACTAGCTGACAGCCTTTCCTGTCTGTAGCTGGACCATTTTCGGGCACTGGTGCCAACGGCAGAGGAACAAAAAACGCCCATTCCAACTAACGTCTGGGATGTTGGCAAGAGGGAGCAGAGGTGCTGTTTCACAGCTCATGGGCACCATGGACCTTGAGGGCCTATGAAGGGGCATGGAGGATGTTGCAAGCTTTCAGGGCAGTGCACCACATGGAGGTAAGTGGGCCAGTTATGATAGAGCATCTCGGAAAGTTTACAGTTGAACAATGGCAGAGGGGATTGGCATACAACATGATGGGGGTATACCTAGCAGGGATCAGTGTGGTATGCAGCCTGAAAAGGTGGCAGGATCCCACAAAATCAATGTTGATATGTAGGATGATGCAGGGGTGGAGCAGGTTGAGACAGAAGGACAAGGACGGCCGGCGACTATTAGCAGAGCACAGGCTAGACAGGTTGTGGGACATATTGCCAAGGGTGTGTAAAACCAAAGATGAATTGCAGCTATTTTTTACAATTTATATGGTAAAGTTCCGGGGGGGCTTTGAGAGTGAGTGAGGCGGTAGGTCACGGCCAAAAAGACGATGGGGGGATGTAGTTTGGGGGCAAAAAACAATACAACTGGTCATCAGGAGGTCCAAAACAGACCAGGTGGGAAAGGTTGTGTCATAGTCCTAAAGCCGCATGCGGAAAGGTCATTATGCCCAGTTAGGGCTCTGTGGGCTTACGCAGCAGAGAGATATAATAAAGAAGGGTGATTATTCGTAAAAGGGGATGGGAGAAAAGTGTCCAGTTACCAGGTAATGGCTGTACTTAAAAAAGGCATGGGGTTTCTGGGTGAGGACCCAGCAAGTTATTCCTCCTATTTTGTTCGGATAGGAGCCATGTCAAAATGAGCTGCCGAAGGGGAATCAGTGGACAAGATTTTGGAGATGGGGCGATGGCGGTCTGCCAGCTACAAAAGATATATCCCTGCATTTAAAGATTAACATGCCGTCTTTGTTTTGTTTTTCAGGAATGGAGCTGAGAAAGGGAAACAGGGGGGACTTTGGTGGGGGAGGATCAAAAAAAAAGAGGGGGATGTCATGAAGTGAGGTATTTAACAGAGTTTTTTTTATTTAATTCATAGGTAGAGGGAGGATCATGGAGGTGTGGATCTGCAGGCATTCCTACATTTATTGGGTGGGGAGGAGAGCAGAATAGAAGGCCGGGAGAAAGCAACTCTACCAGGATGTCAGACACTGTAGATTGACATGGCATGGCATCTGAGGGATGAAGTGGGCACAGTTACTATCGATGTTGCTGGAGATGAAGCAACGGATACCCACACCAGATTTGATTATTGTCCACCTGGGAGGGAATGACATAGGAGAAAAACCATGGGTGGATACCTATCTAAGGGTGAAAAGTGATTTGGAAAAAGTGAAACAATGGTGGCCGGATGTGTGTTTAGTGTGGTCTGACATGATACCATGGAAATTATGGAGACATGCATGCACACATGTAGCAGTAGAGAGAGCCAGGAGAAAGATGACTAGGAGAGTGGGGACACTAGTGAGAAGCCTGGGGGGGGCTCGCAATACTGAGAGGAGTCGAGGAATGGGTGGATGAATTTTATAGATTGGACGGACTGCACTTATCAGACCTAGCTATAGATATGTTTAGCACAGAGATGATGGGTTGCATTGAGGCATGGAGGAGACAACAAGGCAAGAAAAGGAGTGGGTGGGAGGGAGGTATAAAAAAAAAGAGGAAGAAGGTGGGGGGAACAGACATCCAACTCAAGCTGGAGACCGCTATGGGGAAAATGAGGGGGGAATGTGGGGGAAAAGGAAGAAAAAGGAGGAGAAGGAGAAGCAACAGAAGGAGAAGAAAGTAGTCTCGGTTCTCACCTTCACCTATAAGAAAGAGAAGAAGAAACCTTCCAGGTTTTCACCTGGGGAGGTGAGAAGAAGCAAAGGAAGATCTTGAACTGATATTGATTATGTAAAGCAATCCAATTGAAGAGGTGTAATATGACTATAGATGATGATGATGATGATAATGTAAACAAAAGAAATGTGGTTATTGTAATAAATTGATTGCCGATCTGAGCGCAACCACACACATGTGGTCTGTCTTTAGTGGGGAATGGGGAATCCGGGACAATGGTAATTATCTGTGCAGCCCCTGGATTGTGCATTTGGAGAAAGAGTAATGTGCTTGAAACACAGAAACATAGAAACATAGACGCTGACAGAAGATAAGGACCGCAAGGCTCATCCAGTCTGCCCACTTCATTTTCTACCTTATGAATGTGCCATTGACTTTTGCTCTGTCAATAGCCTATCTATTCATACTTATCTGTATTGCTCCCTTATGCCTATCCCATGCCTGTTTGAAGCCCTGCACTGTATTCATATCCACCACTTCCTGAGGTAAGCCGTTCCATGCATCCACCACCCATTCTGTGAAAAAGAACTTCCTCACATTACCCCTTAATTGGCCTCCCTCAAATCTCATGCTGTGTCCTCTCATCCTGCTATTTTTCTTATATTGAAACATGTTAGACTCTTTCACCTTGTTAATGCCCTTAAGATGTTTGAATGTTTCAATCATATCACCTCTCTCCCTCCCTCGCTCTAGGGTATACATATTGAGCTCTGTTAATCTGTCTTCATATTTTTTCTGATGCAATCCAGGCACCATTTTGGTTACCCTTCTCTGGACTGCCTCAATTTGGTTAATGTCCTTGTGAAGGTGTGGCCTCCAGTACTGCACGCATTACTTCAGATGGGGCCTAACCAGTGTCTTGTAAAGAGGAATTATTACCTCCCTCTTCTGACTTGTGATACCCCTACTAATGCACCCCAACATCCCGCTAGCCTTACCTACTGCTTTAGTGGTCTGCTTGGATGATTTGAGGTCATCTGTGATGATGATGCCCAAGTCTCTTTCTTCCCTTGTGATTGCCAGCAACTCCCCTCCCAACCTATAGGTGGCTTCAGGGTTTCTCATTCCTATGTGCATGATCTTGCACTTCTTTGCATTAAACCCCAGTTGTCAGTCTTCTGACCATTTTGCCATTTTATCCAGATCTCTTCTCATTCTGCACCCCCCCCCATATGGATCATTTACTCTGTTGAAGATCTTGGTGTCATCTGCAAACAGACAAACCTTACCTTCCAGTCCATCTGAAATGTCACTGATAAAGAAATTGAAGAGGACTGGCCCCAGGACTGATCCCTGAGGTACCCCACTTGTGACTTGCATCTCTTCTGACTGTATACGGTTTACCACCACTCTCTGTTTTCTGCCCATCAACCAGTTTGCCACCCAGTTGACCAACTTCTGACCCACCCCAAGCCTGCCCATTTTATTAATCAATCTTCTATGTGGAACAGTATCGAAAGCTTTGCTGAAGTCAAGGTAGGCAACATCAACTGCTCCCCCTTGGTCTACCACTCTGGTTACCCAGTCAAAGAAATCTATGAGATTATTTATTTATTTATTGAAATGTTTCGTCAGGAGGGCATACTGAACAATAAGTTGCTCATCTCATGGTGCGACCTGGGGAGAGGGGTTACATAGGGTTGTGAAGGATGATCAGTTACAATAGTTTGTGGATAGTACAAACAATACAACATTGTAAGATTGTGCAACAGTTGGAACACAAGATATTGTACAATAAACAGTAGTGGAACATTGGGTAAATTACAATACAATAATCCCTCTTTACAAGACACTGGTTAGGCCCCATCTGGAGTACTGCTTGCAGTACTGGAGGCCACATCTTCACAAGGATATTAATTAGTCTGACAGGACCTTCCTGTTGTAAACCCATGCTGTCTTGGATCCAGTGCTCCTATGGATTCCAGGTGTTGCACTATCCTTTCTTTAAGGAGTGCCTCTATAATCTTGCCCACTACTGAGGTGACACTGACTGGTCTGTAGTTGCCTGCTTCCTCCCTGTTACCACTCTTGTGGATCAGGATGACATAAGCCCATCTCAAGTCTTCCGGGACCTCTCCTGTGCTCAGAGACTCACTAAACAGTTCTGATAATGTCTCTGCTAGTTCCACCCTTAGCTCCTTTAGTACCCTGGGATGTATGCCATCAGGTCCTATTACGTTGTCCACCCTGAGCTTATCAAGCTTTTGTAGGACTCTTTCTTTTGTGAAGGGACTAGTGCAGACTTCCCTCCCCCCTGTGTCCATGGTGCTGAGCTGTGGGCCCTGCCCTACCTTCTCCTCAGTAAATATTGAGCAGAAGTATCTATTTAGTATAGTTGCTTTTACATGGCCCTCTCCTCACACACACGCTTATCCCCTTTGATCTGAGCAATACCCCCTCTGGACTTTCTCCTTTCACTAATGTACCTATTGAAAGTCTTGTCACCTTCTTTTACTGATTATGTTAGTGTTTCCTCAGTCTGGCCGTTTGTCTGCCTTACTGATTTCCCTGCTTTCCTTAGGGAAGATTGGTATGTCTCTCTATCTTCTCTCGCTACGTTCCCTTATATTTCCCTTATATTTCCTGAAGAGCAGCCTTTTGGCTCTGACCTTTTCTGCTACTGTTGTTGAGAACCAAAGTGGTTTCCTTCTTCTTTTGCACTTCCTTTTCTCTCTAACACAGTGGGATGTTGCTTCAAGTATTGCATCCTTAATGCTTGCCCTCTTTGCCTGTACCCCCCCTCACCTGGGGACAGCTAAGCTTCCAGTTGCCTTGGTGGTGCAGCTGGTAGTGCAGTTGAAATGGTATTGTTGGTGGCCTGGGTTCAAGTCCCAGATGAGGCATTTACTTCTTTCTTGCCCTTATTTGTATGTGTTCCACAATGTATACACACCACACCCATGTGATTGTATAATTGAAAAGAATTTACCAGGAAGGGTTGATTGGCAGAAAGTGCCAATATGTTCATAGGAGAGGATGAGTGAAGGTTTGAAGTAATGATTATAAAAGTATCCTGTTAGGAACACAGAACAACAAAGACCTGAGATAAACAGAGTGTATGGTGTGTCTACACTGTTAGGTATTGTTTCAAAGTAATTAAGAACTTAACAGGGGTAGGTGGGCAATGAATAGGAACAAGTCTGAAGCTGTGGGGGATGACAGGAAGTGCTAAGATATTCATAAGAGAGGCTGAAAGGATGCTTGGAAGAGGAAATTAGAAAGTAACCAGACAGGAACACAGATTAAAAAGACCTGTGATACACAGGGTGCAAGAAAAAAAATGTAGTAAAAAGTAACACACAAAATTAAAGTTTACCATAGTGTGTTATAAATCCAATGTTCTGATTCAGTCCATTAAGACTGGATTTAAATTGTTTGATACATTTCAGTTCCCATGTCCTTCTCTCCTGTGTGTTTCTGAAGTTGTCTCTTAAGGCTCACTCACACAAGGGACTGTAAACCATTATCAGTGGCTCACAGTGGTAGGATTGGTGCCCTTGCCCACATGTGAACCTTACCATGTTAGCAATTTTCTGTTGCGTAGTGTTGCCACTATGATCCCTCTTTCTTTGGATTTTTGGAGTGGTGTTGGTGGTTTCCTGTCCTGTGTGAACATCAAAATGACCTGCAACACCACAGTTCCCCACCCAAAGTAGGAACAACACTGGAACACTAGAATTGCCAGAAGGGAAAAAGGCAGTGGCAATACCGATACAGTGTGAATGCAGCTCTCTAGTGCTTCCAAAGCATTTTTAAGAATGATTAAAAAGTAGTGGCAAGGCACAGTATGAATGAGCCTTTAGTATCAGGAGAGCTTGGTCAGAGAGGGAATGATCTGTTTGTGAAAAATGCTGTCCTACTGGTGTGCTGAAAATCTGGTTTACTATTGTGTGTCAGTGGTGGTTCATGCTGGTTTGTAGTGGTTGCCTTGTTTACCCTATATAGCAATTATTTGTGCACTTTTTGCACTGAATTTGGTAAACCACATTGTTGGATTAACATGTGTAGGATCCATTTATTTTTATTGTGCTGTTCTGGCTTGTCTTGATGGTGGTCTGTGTGCAAATGTGAGTGCAGGTCTTTCATCTTGCAGTGCTGCATGGGTGTTGTCCCTCTGTTTCCTAGTTATTCTTATCTGTTGGGAGTCTGTTATGAATTATTTTGTCAGAAAGGTTGGGGGCCTGCTTGTAGGTAATGACTGGTGGTTCAAGGAAGCATGGCCATCGGCAGGCGTACACAGTGTACACAACCGTGTACAAACGTTTCAAATGGGGTTAGCATTTTTGAGATATCCCTCCTAGACTGCTTCTTTTGTTTGTGGACTTTTTGTTGCCACATCACTGGACCTTTATCTTATTGTGCTATTTCTGTGCTGGGAGGGGTGGGGGTGATCATGTAGCTAGTTTTGGGGGCATGACTAGCCAAAGAGAACAATTGCTAGCAAGCTGATTGGCTATGAACTAAACCAGGAACACCACTTCTTGTTGTGATTGGTTGAGGGGTGGGGATGGATTTGAGGGTTTTTTGAACTGGCAGCAGCATAAAAAGTCTACTTTTTATCATCTCTTTCATGTTCTTTTTGAGGATGACTGAAGGACTGGACCAGTGGCAGCAGAGAGTAATTTTGCAGTGGCCCCCTCACCTGGATATTGGTGGCAGTAGCAGAATTTGCACTGGAGAATACCATCCTTCATCTGGCCTGTGCATGCTTTTATCCAACTAGGTAGAGAGAGAGAGAGAAAGGAGAGAGGAGATCAGGAGCATGGCAGCTGCCAGCAAACAATACTTTGTTTGGGCCATGGACAAAGGAGAGAGAGAGAACCCAAACTTCAGCAGCAGTCAGCTAGAACAGAAAAATACTAACATTTGATTATAGCAGTTGAGAATCGAGCAGAGTGTTCATCTACGAGGACTCCAACTCCTGGAGATAAGACAGCAGCAGAGTGCAGACCTGTCCCGATCAAGGGGAGTAGTAGTAGAGCAACATCCTTAGCATTTCCTCAGTCTCTAACAAGGCAGAGAGAGAGAGAGAGAGAGAGAGAGAGTGTGAGAGAGAGAGACAAAAAGACTATGTGGGGTCATAAGATGGCTATGTTGAAAATCTGGGGTACACGTATGAGAAAACAACGTTATCAGTCTACATGGCAATGTTTCAATGTGTGCTTGTAACTGGTCATTTTCAGTATTTTGGCCCCAAGTTATAAACAATGTAATTTTTTCACACTACCTCATGAATGTGACAGCTCTCATTTCTCAAACCCTACCCAAAATATGTTTTAACACTTGTGGCACAAAATGGCACTTTGGTCATTGTATTATAAATGACACCTGTGATGCTCAGAAGGAGTGGTAAAAAAAAGATTATGTTGAAAATTTGGGGTAAAAATATGAAAAAAAGACCACTATGTTATGAGGAAACAAAGTGATCTAACATTTACTCATGACTTTAATTTTGCAGATTTTGGCCCCAATGTTCAACAGATCCCTTGTGTTACCCCACCTCCTGAACATGGCAGGTGTCCCTTTTCAAATCCCTTCTAAAACTTGTTTCCACAGTCGCACAGAGAAATCAGCTTTTGGATAGGATTTTAAAAATGTCACCTGTCTTGATCATAACATCAGGTTATAAAAAGACTGTTGGACATCTTAGGTCAAAATGTGGGAGCCCACTTAAAAGTATTGCCTCTCAGCTGCCCTATCCTGGGTAATTACAATCTAACAATGTGTTAAAGCAGAACACCACTGAAAATGAGACACTGCATCTCATCTTCTGGATCTTGGGTTAATATATAGTAAAAGTGTGTACAAGCAAGACTGGGTACAGCAGCATTACCAGCAGTGAACATTCAGCATTGACAAATGCGTGTTTCCTTTAGCTGCTTGGTGGGGTGCAGGTGGTGAGGTAGTGTTTGAAGTCCTAACACCACATTTCCCTAATTTTGTTGCTTTGCTATGAACCCTAACTGGTGCATCAATGCAGTTTTTTTTTTGCAAAGATATAGACACACAAGATTTTAGCAGGGAACACATTAGAAAAAAATAACACCATGTAAAAATCAACCAACACAGCAGATGTGGAAGGGAACAGATCTGGTGTCATCATCAAAACAGTAATACAGAGAGTATTTTTCCTGAATTATTTATCTTCCATCTTATAGAAGCTAGGAGTTTCATCACATTTGTTGCTGAAATGTTACCATTCCAACAGCATATGTGTGTACTGTAATTCATTAAGTTTTTATAGAAGTATACCATTGAATTGTACGTTTAGTTCTTTATAGTACACATGTGAAAAAGAGTAAGCCATGATCACAAAATTACAACTTAAGTGGTACTGGCTGCTACAAATATGGCTAATGTTGTTTTGAAAGTAAGAATGAGAAATCACCTCTGCTGTGTAATTCATCACCTGACAATATTTAATTAGTCTACCAAGGAGTTCTGTCAAGAATGGTCATGGAATTAGTTGATATAGCTGCAGTATATGTAATATTATTTTCTATTGTTCTCTGTTTACATGGAAATACAATGGATGTTTTATTAGAAATCAGTTAAGGTCCAACAACAAAACAGAATACAGGATTTCAGAGATGCCCCCATCCCTTATTTTGGGTGCTGTTGTGACTGCATGCAGACTGTGGGGCTGTTACATCCTCTACCACAGAAAGGGATGATTTGAACAATTTGATAAATCATTAATTTTCAGGTACAAATATGTGTTTTTTTTTCTTAACTTATCCATGATTTATAAAACGTATGGTATAATATAAGTTAACAGGGCCACTGCAGTATGTGTCATCCTCACTACATGGACCTCATATCCCATGTTACAGTCCGTAGGATGCCACAAAAGCCATCTCAGTGCCCATTTTTTAACTTACATTGTATTAAATGTCTATGTATATTCAGGTCATGTAGGGCACTAAAATAAGCATATGAATTTAGTAGGCAGGATTGAATTGGAAGGACTCCACTCAGGGAACATGGCATGACTATGCTGAGAGTTTTGCAGTTAGGTATCCTCACCAAAACCATTGGATGCAGCTGTGAATGTTACTGAACAGCATGGTAGTCATCAGTGGCAAATTATAGTACACCCTTGTGTGTAGGTTTTGAACAGTAATTTATCAGTGATAGCAGCAAGAAGGAGGCTTGCCCAGGAGCTGCTGGGTGGGTCCATTTGTTCCAGAACCCCAGCCAGGTAGCTAGCCAGTGTGGGTTGGGTCAGGAAATGAAGTTTGAGGGAGAAGAAGGGTTGTGGTGACATTGTAAGGATGGAGGGGTGGAGCTGATGATATCAGCCCTTTGTGGGATGGGGAAAAGCCTGAACTGGTCAAAAAGTATTGGCCGAGGTGGGGGGAGGGTGGGCAAACAGGACAAAAAGCCCCTGCATTGCTACCTCTCTCTCTCTATCTTCCCTTCTGCTAGATGACCTTTTTCCCACCTTCCCACATGAGGGAAAAGGAAAAGACAGTGAAGTGATGGGTGAGAGAGGAAGCGGAAGGGGGAGAGAAAGGGGGTAAGAGATCCCAGGTATATGGCCAATGGGGAGTGGGGGTGTGGGTGTACACGTGTACCCCGAGAAGAAAACAAGAGGAAGAAAGAACTGCATGACCCTGGATGTACATCCGGGGGGAGACAAGATGGAGGTTGAGGAAGACAAGTGACCCTGGATGTACATCCAGGGAAGAACATGAGGGACTGTTTGATGATTAATAAAAGAAAATGCGAATGAAATGAACAAAGGAAAATTGGTGTTGTCAAGGGCCCCCTCAGTGTACATTGAGGGGAGGAAATATTGAAGTTGTGTATAAAATGATTAAATATGTGAAATGTCTGGTTACAGTGTGACAGGAAAATGTTGAAATGATTGTAATGTGAGAATTTTGGAATGGAATGAGCTAGACAAATTAGAAGGAGGATGTAAATATATGTGCATTATAACTCATGAGAAAACATGGAGATAGAATGGAACGTACATTTGATTATGTTAATAAATGATAATGGCCAACTGAGCACCCACTATTTACCGGTGTGGACATTAAATTACTTGGATGAGGGGTGCTGGGGGGAAGGGGATGGCAGTGTGGGTGTTTACAGGCTGGGGGTCCAGGAACAAGGAGGCTAGCCAGGGGCTACTGAGCAGGCCTGTTCATTCCAGGAACCCAGCCAGGTAGCTAGCCAGCGTGGGTGGGGTCAGGAAATGAAGGGGGAAGGAGAAGAAGGGTTGTGGTGATGTGAGGATGGAGGGGGTGGAGCTGATGACATTAGCCTTTGTGGGATGAGGAAAAATCCTGAGCTGGCCAAAAAGGTTTGCCTGAGGCAGGGGGAGGAGGGGTGGGGCAAACAGGACAAAAAGACCCTGCATCGCTGCCTCTCTCTCTCTCTCTTTTCCCTTCTGCTAGATGACCTTTTTCCCACCTTCCTACCTGAGGGAAAAGACAGTGGAGAGATGGGTGAGAGGGGAAGGGGGAGAGAAAGGGTGGGTAAGAGATCCCAGGTATATGCCCAATGGGAAGTGGGGGTGTGGGTGTACACATGTACCCCCAGAAGAGGACAAGAGGAAGCTAGAATTGCATGATCCCAGATGTACATCCGGGGGGATAAGATGAAGGTTGAGGAAGACAAGTGACCCTGCATTTATGTCCAGGGGAGAACAGGATGGACTGTTTGATGATTAATAAAATAAAATGAGAATGCAATGAACAAAGGAAAATTGGTGTTGTCAAGGGCCCCCTCAGTGTACATTGAGGGGAGGAAATATTGAAGTTGCGTATAAAATGATTAAATATATGAAATGTCTGGTTACAGTGTGACAAGAAAATTATGAAATGATTGTAATATGAGAATTTTGGAATGGAATGAGATATATAAATTTAAAGGAGGATGTAAATATATGTGCATTATAACTCATGAGAAAACATGGAGATGGACTGGCACATACAGTAGATTGGACTATGTTAATAAACGGTAATGACTGACTGAGCACCCACTATATACTGGTGTGGACTTTGGATTACTTGGATGATGAGGGGGGGATGCCAGGGGGAGGGGGATGGAGGTGTGGAGTGTTGATGGGCTGGGGGGTCCAGGAGGAAGTGCTATTTGTTATATAGGAGCCATGTGCAGCATCATGATAGTACCGCCATGGGACAGCTTGAGACCATGTTGCAACCTACCCCTACCATTGCATAACACTGTGAACTTTTATTCAAGAAAGTTCGTCAAATGTGGGGTGAGAACAGGTAAAGAAATACAAGCAAGGAAAAAGTGTACCCATTTCGAAGCTTCCATCAATGAATCCAATGGCAGACGTTGATATAGCAAACCGCCTCTCTATTTGGGTGATCATACTCTTCGTGTAGCTTCCTGATAATGCTTTGGAAAAGAATGCAAAGGCCAAGCCAACAAGAAACACCTGAAGGAAAATGAAGAAACAGACTACTGAAACCAGAACAGATTCTTATATATTGTACTTACATTCCCTATTTTATTATATACTGTAAATACAGTATTTCCCTATACTCCACAGCTCAACAATGGCAGGTACAGATGGTGGTGGTGCCCCGATAAGTGAGGCTACAGCATACTAACCACAATGTATGTACAATTCTCAGTTCAGAAGTTTCCCAAGATATTTACCATTTACAAAAAGGTTGTGTCCAACATAAAATTTAAGAACAACAACAAAGAGAGACAAGTGCTGCATCAGCAAATAGTCTAAAAAAAAAAATTAAAAATAGAGATAGAATTTATATTTCGACCATAGGTATTCTTTAAGAATTATCTACAAAGAGAAAATAGCACAGACAGTGGAGAGAAAAGGGGAAATAAGGAATATATATGGGCGATTACAACAGGTGTGGGTATACATTTATAAAGATAATGTGATATGTTTAAGCTACATTTCAAGATTTCAAGATACCACCTGTTAGGAACTAAGATATTAGATACATCACAATTGAACTATTGATAATTGCCCAATAGCAATAGAAAATATCAAATTATCTCACAACAATGCTACCTTGACAAAAATTACTTCACATATTCTTCAAAGATGTTCCAGTCATAGAAGCAAGCATACAAATGGTGAATGAAAAAGAAAATCACTTTTTTACAGCATTATTTATAAAACTTTCAGGTCCTGTTTTATACATCAAATATAAGATGAGCTAATGTACAATATTAGAAATATCTTTGTTCATTGCAACTGGTCCTCTTCTGACCTCACTTGTGCTTTTGCCACTAATGATGTCAGAGGTCAAGTACAACTCAAGAAGATATTTATGATATTTTACATTGGCTTGTCTCATACATGTATATATGTAATATAAGGGCATGGTCGCGCCCCTATAGTTAGGATTGAGTGGCCTGTTCAATGTTAAACCCCTAACTTTGCACATTAATAGCTTTGGCACTGTTTGACTAAATCAGCTGAAATTTTAAATTTTGCATGTGTTCTTTAGTAGCTTGTTGGTTTTTTTGCTGTCATCTAAAGCCTACATGGAATGGAATTATTCCCCAAAATGTACAGCCCACATGTGGCATGTCATAACATACAGTAGTGCTCTTGAAAGGTCTGGTAAAAAAATATTGAACAGCTACAGAGTTATAAGGTTCTAAAGTTTTGTGTTTTCCCATTCTGAGCATGTGCAGTAGGATTTATGAGTTAACATTCTGGCGTGATATAAAAAATTGGATTTCACAGGACCCCTTTTTTGGTTTTAAACCACTTGCTTGGTACAGCACAAAACATTTTGTTGTGTCATGACACCGACATCTTGTTGCTTTTCTCCTTGAACTTACAAGCATGGAAAATACATAAAAATGCTGTCATTTTAAAAACAAACACCAGAACCTAGCAAAACAGGTCCCATTTCACTAGATTTTAATGTTTGTTTCTTAAAATAAGGATCAGAAATACATTTTCTGGGCATCCAAAATCCTGGGTGCCCAGCTTAGTGAGAGGAGTCATTCACCCATGTTCTTTGTATGAGAACAGTGGACTTTCTTGACTTATGCAGCTGCAGCAGGAAGTCATGCTGTGGGCTGCAGTGAGATGCCATTTCTCTTGTGTCTAGTGGCAGCACCCCCATTGCCTGTCGGCACCAACAGTGTTCTAATTGAGCTCTCTGCAGCAGAGCACTTGAAATGATAAAGCAACTTGCAATTTTAGATGTCACACCCACAGTGCAACTGAACACACATGTACAATGCTGCATTAAAGAAGAAACCAAGCAATCTCCCTGCACAAATATGGATGCATGTAAAGCTTAACTTCAGACTAGATTTATTCACAATTTCATTTCTTCATGCTGTTTGATTGGGGTGGTTCATAGTGCATCCATAATGAATATAGATCATGTTCAGAAATGTTAAAGAAAAAAATGAGAAGCAAATCTCAACTTGATTTAGTTTAGCAAGCTCGGCAGCATCTCAATTGAGTTTATCCAGGTGCAGCTGAAACACGTAAACTGCAGTACAGAATAAATAAAATCATTTAAAATCACTGCTAGCAGTTCTGATTAGAGATGTGGCAAATTAAAACTTTGCCCACAAATTTCATGGGACTTGCCAAAATTCATGCTCCACGGAGCTCTGTCATGCTTCTCCACACATGGGGAACTTTGGCTGAGCCACGAATTGAACAAATTTCACTGAAAATTATGCAAATTTCACCACGAAGTCCAGAATTCCACCACAAAGTGTGAAATTGGTGGGTGAAATTTTGCACTTTACAGTAAAATGCGCGCTCCATGAATTATACAAATTTCACGAATTGCACAAAATTCGCAAAATAATTTGCAGAGTGAATGTTTTGGACTTTGTCTCTCTCTAGACCCAATGTTAGCACTATTAAAACACATTGAGTTGCAGTTTTTAAACAAATGTACAAATAAATAACTGTAATACTGTACAAATACCATGCTATGTTTCCATATTAAGGTAAAGAGGCAGAATATACAAACAGCAACCTCAGACTGTGACAATACTGCATTCTCATGAACACGAGCATACAATGGAATGCTGAGGATTGCTACTAATGTAGATTTACCTGCCTTCCCCCGGCCCCATAGCGGCACTGAAAACAAGGGAGCCGGGGACCACCAGAGAGGTCATGAGGGCCTCTGTACCTGCCTTCCCCCGCCCCCCGTAGCAGCACTGAAAACAAGGGAACCGAGCACCGCCAGAGAGGTCATGAGGGCCTCTGTACCTGCCCTCCCCTGCCCCGTAGCAGCGCTGAAAACAAAGTAATTTCTATCAGAAGGACTCCTGATTACTGCTCTGGCCTGCAATTCTAACTGTAACAATCCTGCAGTAGCCTTAATACCGACCCAAATCATTGTAAGGGGCTTACCTGTGGCCTAGAAAAACTGCCCCTTGCTGCTCGCTCCAAACAAGCCCTCCTGGCAGCTGCGTGGCTGCTGCTGGTTGCTAGGCTCTGCCTTGCCAGCTTCGCTGACTGCCCCACCACCCCCACCACCACCCTTGGTCGGCACTCCAACTTATACTTGCTGGATGGTCACGTGAGCTGCAAACACCTATCAGCTCACTTTGCCATCTGCAAGTTATACAGTTTCTCCACTAGGGGCCCCCTGGTCATTTCTGGGATAATTAACTACCCACAGTGAAGCCTCTATTCCACAGACTTTCGCTGATCAATTTCAGAATTGTCTCATTAGTAATTTTTTACAGCTTCTCCCTCTAGATGCTCCCCTATTTGCTCTTGGGATTCCATTCTACCACAAGAGAAGCCTCTTCTCTCAAAGATTTACAGTCACTGCCTAAATACCTACCCTCAAACCCTGGTTTAATTAACGAATACATAATCCTGAACCTAGGTATTTACGGCATCAGCTTGTATCTGTGCTTTTTCTTCAAGTAAACTCCTTCCAGTCATCGTGATCAATATGGGACCCATTTAAACCTAAACCCACCTGGACCCTCGATAGACATTTGTGGCAGTGCACAGCCACCTTACACCAGGGGGAGTGATGGGGGGCTGACCCTTACCCCTCCTTACTTACCTCCCGGTCACCTGGGCAGGTCCCTCCTACCCTTGGGGGGGAATATTGAATCTAATCCAGGTCCTTTCTCCCCAAATCTCTCCCTCAACAACCCTTCTCACCCCTTGTGGGCTGACTCCAAAGGGCTCAAACTTGCACATATGAATATTGGCAGTCTAAGGAACAAATTCCCTGACCTCAAGGCTTGGGCTGCTCCCTATAAGCCTGATGTACTAGTCTTGACAGAAACCTAGCTAAAGCCTCAGATCCTCCACCACGAAGTGGACCTAGTGGGCTACCTTACTTTCAAAAAAGACAGGGTAGGAAAAAGGGGAGGAGGGGTTATTATTTACATCAGCACTGACCTTCAAGCTATGGAGCTGGATTTCCTCTCCCTTAATGGATCCCTAGCTGAAATGCTCTTTGTAAAAATACTCCTTGGTAATGCCAAACCCCTTACCATAGAGGTGTCTACCTCCCACCTCAAACTGTCGCCTCCTCCTTGGAATCCCTAACAAATCACCTTGAGGTCTTCTCCATGGGGGAGGCCATACTCCTCAGGGATTTCAACCTCCACTGGCCATCACTACTCACCTCTCCTACTAAAAACCCTCCACTTGGCTCTCCATTTACCCTGATTATCGATCTCCTCACAAGACTAAACCCCAAGACTGGAAACCACTCTGTCATTGACTGGATCCTAGTCTCCTGCCCGGGCCGTATACTATTGGCAGGGATTATGTCCGATGTCTTGAGTGACCACTCACCTACTTTCTGCATCTGGTCTAACAAGCCTCCAAAAATTCCCGCTAAAGTCATTGAAGCGAGGAATTACAGTAGGTTTGCTCTAGCTGATTTTTGCTCCGATTTGAGGAAAACTGACTGGGCCCCTATCGTCTCCCTCCCCACACTCAATGAGGCTCTTGAATATTTCACCCAGGCCTTCTTATCTGCATCTAATATGCACACCCCTATAAAAAAGCTCAGGGTGCAGGGAAAATGCCATAAATGGCTGAGCCCTTGCCTCAAGCATACCATGCTCCTCCGGGATACAGCATGGGGCCCCTACAAAGCCACTGGCAACTCTACAGACTGGGAGAAGTACAGAGAGTTGAGAAATCAGTGCAAAAACTCCCTGAAACAGGCCAAATCTCAATACCTAAACAACCTCCAAACTAGGCACCTACATGACCCCAAAAAATTCTGGGGCCACATAAATATACTCATCAAGGGTTCCATAAGTAGTCAAATAGACTCCATCCTGGTGGGGGACTCACTGACCAATTCCCTGACCATTGTTGCTGAGGCCTTCTGCGCCTCTTTCTCTAACCCAAGTGGGCCTCCCCTCCCTGTCCTCCCCAGGCCTACCTTTCACTCAGATGATGCATGGGTGCACCCATGGCCTCAATTCTACCTAAAGCTGGTCAACCAGTCAGAGGTACTACCTCTCCTGTGCAAAATTAACCCTTCCTTCGCACTGGGACATGAGCAGCTAGAACCTCGCCTACTGAGGGCTGCTGCCCCGGCTATCACCCATCCTGTCACCCTACTCATACATAGATCACTCCAGGAAGAAAAAGTCCCAAAAATGTGGAAGGTAGCAACCATCGTCCCTGTCTTCAAAAGTGGGCATCGAGACAAATTGGGAAACCATAGATCAATCTCCATTCTCAGTCCCCTTGGGAAAATTCAGGAAAGACTAGTCTCTACCCAGCTACAAATCTACCTTGAGCAGCACTTTCTCATGGCTGATGTGCAACATGGCTTTAGAAAGGGACATGGCACTGACACTGCTCTTATCCAGCTCACTGTGGACATCCTTGCCTCTATGGACCAAGGCTCCACAACGGGCCCCCTCTTCATTGACCTATCCAAGGCCTTTGACCTGGTCAGCCATAATATCCTACTCACCAAACTCCTGCTCCTAGGACTGGATCACCACTCACTCTCCTGGTTCAAGATCTATCTGAGTGACCATTCCCTAAAAGTCCGCTGGAAGGGCACACAGTCTGGACCCAGACCCGTCACTGCTGGGGTGCCCCAGGGCTCAATCCTGGGTCCCCTGCTCTTCTCACTCTTCCTCAATGATATTGAGGGAAACTGCTCCCTCTGTAAGCTCATTCTGTATGCGGATGACACTGTCATATACTGCAGTGATCCCCAACCTTGTGTCATCTCCGCAAAACTGCAAAACAGTCTCTCAACTCTTGAGGCCTGGTTCTCCGTGAATTCCCTTATACTCAATGAAAAAAAAAACAAAGCCGTACTGTTTGGGTCTAGACACTTGGGCCTTGATAGAAGTCAGCTGCTCCAGATCAGCACTAACCAAGGAAAAAGAGCTGAGATCATGACCAACTTTAAATACCTTGGGATCCATCTTGACCAGGAGATGACCTACAGACCCCATATCGACTCCATAACCCAGTCCATCCACCAAAAGCTTGGTCTCCTCTACCGGCTGGGGAACTCTCTCTCCTCGGCTGCATGCTGAGCAATTGTCTGCTGCAGTCTTCTCCCTTCCATTCTATATGATGCCCCTCTACTACAGTTCCTTCATGAGTCGGAATTCAATAAACTTTCTGTACTCTATAATTGAGTGGCTCAGTTCGCCACAAACTTCTCTCCTAGGAGGCATCACTGTGAGGCACTTAAGGAACTTAAATGGCCCACTTTACGACACAAACTTGCGTACCCTGTCGCTTGCCTTGCCTTCAAGTTCTGAACCCTAGGTCCCCCTTCCCTACTTAGTGGACTACTCTCCCCCAAAGAACAAACCCGAACCTTGCGATCTTCTGCAAAACACCTCCTGGATATCCCTAGGATATGCTCCAACCAAGGCAAACGCTCTTTCAAATTTGCTGCCTCCCACCTATGGAACTCCCTTCCAGCTAGTTTGACTGACTCTCTCACCCTTAACCAGTTCAAGTCTGGACTCAAACTTTATCTTCTCAATCTCAGTCTCTGTGGTGGCAACTGTTAGCTCCCAAGTCCTGGTCTCATTCCAGCCGCACGGCTTTGAACCTCCCTCCATCCGGGTTGTATTCTTCCAAGCCTATGATGTCAATTCTCTGTTGTTGTCTAAATTCCCTTCTAATTGGTGGGTAACCTGATGTCATTTCTAATAAGAGTCTGAATGCGAACCTGATTTCTACCCCTGTATACTGTTGCTAATGTATATCTGTAAAACTAATGTAATTTCTGTTAATCACGCCTGAGTCTAATGTGAACCTGATTTTCTTCCCTTGTATATTGTTGTAATGTATACTTGTGTAACTTATGTAATTACTGTAAACAGTGCTTCTAAATGTCTTTTTATGTAACTAATTCCGGGTTGCCCCTGAAAAAGGGATCTCTGGTCTCAGTGGGTTTACCCGGTTACCAAAATCCAAATAAATAAATAAATAAATTTACAATCACAAATAAATATGTCTTGAAATTAATACACCAGACTAATCTGTTAAAACATGATTTTATTGATCAACACTACATTTTATACTATAAAACTCTCCGACAGCTGTTCCTGCCCCCATAAAACAACAAACTCACTCCCTTTGCATGTTATCTTTACATTCTTACTACTACAACTAATGTAATCCACAGCCTATGCTATAGTGTTAGCGATCTGTTCCATCCTTTGGCACTTTGTTATATTCCTGACGTCTGAAGCAGTCAGATTTATATTTTAATGTTCATCCTCTGCATCCCTTACCCAGCAAAAGCAGATGATGTGTAGCTTTCTAAGCCTGTCTTTCTTTCTGTATTCACTGTTTCTTCTACTTTTCCCCCATTGGCTTCCTGTCATGCTTTTTCATTGATGCCTTGATCTTCCATCTTGTTTTCTTCTGCTGCTGCTCTCTCCTCAGTTTTAATTGAACACAGTTCAGTCACTCCTTCTTCTTCACCCCCTTTTACATAGAAACATAGAAGTTGATGGCAGATAAGGACCGCAAGGCCCATCCAGTCTGCCCATTTCTTTTTCTACCTTATAAATGTGCCATCAGCCTTTGCTCTGTCAGTGGCCTATCTATTCATAGTCATTTGTATTGCTCCCTTATGCCTATCCCATGCTGTTTGAAGCCCTGCACTGTATTCATAGCCACTACTTCTTGTGGTAAGCCATTCCATGCATCCACCCCCTTTCTGTGAAAAAGAATTTCCTCACATTCCCCCTTAATCGGCCTCCTCTAACTCTCATGCTCTGTCCTCTTGTCCTGCTATTTTTCTTATATTTAAACATGTTAGACTCTTTCACCTTGTTTATGCCCTAAAGGTGTTTGAATGCCTCGATCATATCACTCTCTCCTCCTTTGCTCAAGGGTATACATATTGAGCTCTGTTAATCTGTCCTCATATGTCTTCTGATGCAGTCCCTGCACCATTTTGGTTGCCCTTCTCTGGACTGCCTCAATTTGGTTAATGTCCTTGTGAAGGTGTGGCCTCCAATACTGCACGCAGTACTCCAGATGGGGCCTAACCAGTGTCTTGTACAGAGGGATTATTACTCCCCTCTACGACTTGTGATACCCCTACTATACACCCTAACACCTCTAGCCTTACCTACTGCTTTAGAGGTCTGCTTGGATGATTTTAGGTCATCAGTGATGATGATGCCCAAGTCTCTTTCTTCGTTTGTGACTGCTAGCAACTCCCCTCCCAGCCTATAGGTGGCTTCAGGGTTTCTCTTCCCTATGTGCATGATTTTGCACTTCTTTGCATTAAATCCCAGTTGTCACTCTTCTGACCATTCTGCTAGTTTATCCAGATCACTTCTCATTCTGCCCACCCCATCTGGATCATCTACTCTGTTGCAGATCTTGGTGTCATCTGCAAACAGACAAGCCTTACCCTCTAGTCCATCTGCAAGGTCACTAATGAAGATGTTGAAGAGGACTGGCCCCAGGACTGATCCCTGAGGTACCCCACTTGTGACTTGCATCTCTTCTGACTGTATAGCATTTACCACCACTCTCTGTTTTCTGCCCGTCAACCAGTTTGCCACCCAGTTGACCAACTTCGACCCACCCGAGCCTACACAGCTTTTTATCAATCTTCTATGTGGAACAGTGTCAAAAGCTTTGCTGAAGTCAAGGTAGGCGACATCAACTGCTCCCCTTGGTCCACCACTCTGGTTACCCAGTCAAAGAAATCTATGAGATTAGTTTGACAGGACCTTCCTTTGTAAACCCATGCTGTCTTGGATCCTGTGCCCTATGGTTCCAGGTGTTGCACTATCCTTTCCTTAAGGAGTGCCTCCATAATCTTGCCCACTACTGAGGTAAGACTGACCAGTCTGTAGTTCCCGCCTCCTCCCTGCTACCACTCTTGTGGGCGGGATCACATAAACCCTTCTCCAGTCTTCCAGGACCTCTCCTGTGCTCAGAGACTCACTAAACAATTCTGCTAATGGCTCTGCTAGTTCCTCCTTTAGCTCCTTAATACTCTGGGATGTATGCCATCAGGTCCCATTGCCTTATCCACCCTGAGCTTAGCAAGCTCTTGCAGGACCCTTTCTTTTGTGAAGGGAGTAGTGTCTCACCTCCCTCCCTCCTGTGTCCATGATGCTGAGCTGTGGCCCTGCCCTACCTTCTCTTCAGTAAATACTGAGCAAAAGTATCTATTTAGGATAGATGCCTTTACATGGTCCTCCTCATCATGCCCCTTTCTCCATTAAGCTTAGCAATAACCCCTCTGGACTTTCTCCTTTCACTAATGTATCTATAGAAAGTCTTGTCACCTTCTTTACTGTTCGTTGCTAGTGTTTCCTCTGTTTGGGACTTTGCCTGCCTTACTGCCTTACCTGCTTCCCTTAGGGCAGTTTGGTATGCCTCCCTATCTTCATCCTGCTGTGTTCCTTATATTTCCTGAAGGCCAGCCTTTTGGCTCTGACCTTTTCGCTACTGTATTTGAGAACCAAAGTGGTTTCCTTCTTCTTTTGCACTTCCTTTTCTGTCTAACACAATGGGATGTTGCTTCAAGTATTGCATCCTTAATGCTTGCCCACTTGCCTGTACCCCTCACCTGTGTTTCTTTTTGCCAGGGCTAGCTAACTCTGTTGGCCATCTTATCAAAGTCATCCCTCTGAAGTCCCATATTTTGCCTTGGAATGGGATGATTTAGATGTAGTAGCCAAATTGAACCATACCATGTGATGGTCACTCATCTCAGGTGACCTTCTATCTGGAGATCTGTGATCCCTTCTTTGTTAGTCAGTACTAGATCTAGGATAGCCCTGTCTCTTGTGGGTTGCTGTACCAGTTGTTTGAGGCCCTCCCCTGCAGGGAATCCACTATGAGTATAGTTCTGGCAGATGTTCCTGCTGGTATTGACCAATCTGTATCCGCATGTTGAAGTCTCCCATTATCAGAACCTCCCCTTTAGCTGTCATGTTTTGTATATCTTCTAACAGTAATGTGTCTATGTCCTCCCTCTGGTCTGGGGGCCTGTAGACAACCCCAGTTCTTATGGCTGTCCCATTTCCTGTTTCTAGGGTGACCCACAGTTCTTCTGGCTCCTTATGTGTATTCTGAATTTCTGTAGCTTTGATATTTTCATTAACATACAGGGCCACTCCTCCCCCCCCTTTTGCACCTCAGTCTCTTCTGAACAATACATAGCCATGTACTGAAGTCTCCCAAGTGTGGTTACTGGTAAACCACGTCTCACTAATTGCTACTATGTCCAGTTTAGCCTCTGACATTATTGCCTGCAGGTCTGGGATCTTATTTCCCAGGCTGTGAGCATTTGTGTACATGATTTTCCATTGGCCAGATTTTGGTGTGTTAGTTGTTGGGTGAAGTTTGGCATTACCCCTGTGCGTCGTATGGGGAGACAAACCTTTTTTCTTACCTGGTGATGCAAATGAACGGCAAACATGCTGAATTACTTTGGATTTTAGCACTACAGTGCAACTTGCTTAAATGCATACCCTGTTTGCCAATAAATGGTATTATGCATTTAAGAGGACTATGGGTTTATGCCATATTCTGTTTATTTCAAAGCTTAGACGTCTTTCTGTCAATGCTTGCTAGTGTGGGTGCTTGTTCCTTCACAGTTTATTTTTCCCTCATGGTGGTTCATGACATCACGAGAATGTGGGAGTATACAATGATAACACCGTTAAAACTTAACTTTCTTTGTTTATTAATTAGAGAAAAGTACTACATGTTGTAGTATTTGTGGTTGACCACTGCAGTGCTGAATATTGGGGGAAGGCTTGCTTGTGACTTAAGGCAATGAAAATCAGAAGTGGAAGAAAGACTTTATTCATTTGCAGCAATTAATCTGTAAAAAAGGATCACTTGCACACTTCAGTGAGCTGACTTTCTTGAGTCTGAATATTTCTGCATTCATCATTTGCCACTGGTGTTCAGTAGCTGTGTTACTGACAAAATGTTTAAGCTTATTGAAGCAGTTAAAATTCTCCTCACTGACAAAATGTGCCTCCATATACCTCCTCAGTTTTGACAGTCAGTTTCATCACCCTACCCCCTCCTAGTTTGGGTCACCTTCCATCTTGCATTCCTTCCTCAGCACAGACATACCCATTTCAGTGTTGATCACTTCTAAGGACTGCATGGTGCTGTGAATCGCCACAACATTTTAAAAATCTTTGGGAGTCATGTGTTGTGGAAGAAGGGCAGGATACTAGATCTTTCTTAGAGCTGTGCAGAATATAAAATTTCACCTGTGGAATGCCCATGGAATTACCATTCAAGTTCCATTGAATTTTGCAGCATTTGCATTAAATTTTTCAGAATTTTGCCAAATTTTAAATTTCAGTTATTTTGTTGTAATTTTAACAGTCACATCCAAGTAATATCAAATATGGTATATAAACAGTTAGTGTTGGATTGCATAAGTGTACCAACTATCAGTATCATAGGCTGAAAGGGAGTGAAGTTATGGGTGGCCAAACATTTAATAAAAATTTCATTTTCAGTTATTTCACTCAAATTTTAAAATTTCTTATCCAAATTCATCCAGTTTCAGGATTTAGAGAAATATACAACATGGATATGTGCACCACATTTTAAGTCAAGCTTTATAGGGGGCTGAGTTATAGCTAGCCAGTTTGCCAAACTTTAGATTTCTGTTATTTTAGTATAATTGTGATAGTGTTCATTGAAATATTATAAGATTTTACAGGTATACAGGTTATCACTTGCACACTACTTCAGTGAGCTGACTTTCTTGAGTCCGAACATGTCCATGATCATCATTTGCCATCAGTGTTCAGGGAAAGGGGAAATTGTTTAACCAGGAGAAGCACACTAAGCTGAAGCTTGATTCCAGGTGTGACCTGGGAGCATAAGGAAGTTAAGTGACTTGCTCCGGGTCTCACAGTATGCAAGTGGGGGCTGTGGGATTCAAACCCAGGTCTCCAGGTTTGCAGCTCAGAGCCTTAAGCTACTGTGCCATATTGCCTACTGTTCAGTAGCTGTCTCACTTGTTCAAGCTTGTAGAAGCAGTTAAAATTGTCTTCACTGACAGGATGTGCCTCAATGTAACTCCTTAGTTTTGACAGGCAGTTTTAAGTTTCCAGTGTGGTCAGCTCTTTTTCTCCCCCTCCCCCACCCCACACACACACTTTATCCTCACCTGGGTCATCTTCCATCTTGCATTCCTTCTTAATGCAGACAGACTTGATCTTCTATCTTTCTGTTGCCTAAACAGCCCATCTTTACACATATTTTATAACAAAAATGAAAAAAGAACCTTGAAAATATAAATTTTTGCAACATCCTGTCACATTTAACATTCCCTGGATATCATTAGAGAAAACAAGTATTACAATATGCCTGAAAGATGCCCATCAGGATGTGTATATTTTAATAAAAGAAAAAAATCTGCTTTCAAACTATCTATATATAATACACAATGAGGGAGAAGGGCTCCTCCTGGAAACCAGCCAAATACTGTGCTGTCTCTCTCTCTCTCTCTCTTCTCTCTCTTTGTTTCCCTCTACATTTTTTATCTCTTTGTTTGTCTCTCAGAAACTCAGCAGTGCCTCTTTCTGCAACACAAGGAAATAATCAAAACCAAATAGTGTGATTCTTGTCTTCTGCTGGTGCTCTCTCCTCAGTTGCATTTGAATCTGGTTCAGCCTCACCTTCATTTCCCCCTCCTCTCCTGCTTTAGGTTTTATTCATATCAGTATTTCTCCATGAGAAGTAGTCCCCCTAATTCTCATTGTCTGGTACATCAGCAACACTGCCTCTTGCAGCATGACAGTGGCAATGATCAATCCAAAGTTTGGGTCAACCGCAGCAGTAGTGGTGATTTTACTCCTAACTCAACATTTTTAAAGTCCAACCTAGACTGTACACAGAACAGAAACCCAACTCCTGTAGTCCAGGATGCAGCTGTTTCTTTCATTGTTACTACTAACTAGGTATATTATATGGCACTGTCACTCCCCAATAGTTATGGTTGAGTAGCCTGTTCAATGTTAAACCCCAACTTTGCACATTACTAGCTTTGGCACCATTTGACTAAATCAGTTGACATTTTGCATGTGTTGTCTAGTAGGCAAGGTCTTGATCTATGGAAAGTTTTGTGATGGCAGCTTTTGCAGTTTCTGAAATCAGTGTATATGTTCTGAAAATGTCTATTTTTTTTTCTACACATAACATTTTGCATTCATCTACAGCCAACACGGAATGGAATTTTTTAACCAGATGTGAGGAGCACATGTGGCATGTCCTAAAGTAGTGCCTTTGAATGGTTACAGAGTTTTAAGGCTTTTACATTTTGTATTTTCCCATTATGAGCATGAGTAGCAGGTTTTTAAGTTAACATTCTGGCATAAAATGAAAAATTGGATGTTGTAGTATCTCTTTTTAGTGTATGGTGGAACGTTGTTCTCGTTAAAAATCCCACCATACAGAAACGCTCTTCATCCACAGAGTCAAAAATGAATGGAATGCTGTACTGACTGTACGTGCAGAACAGCATTCCATTCATTTGGAATGAGAGACTCGATCTTGAAATGTAAGCCATGCGGCACATGGAACCGCCACGAATCATGCATTGTTCTCATTAAAAATGCCACCATACACTATAAAAAATACTGGCTCCTCAATCTCGCTAAACTAGTGTGTTTTCAGCCACCTCGGGGTTTATGATTCCTTCAGACCTCTCGAGCTTTGCTCTCGAGGTCACATGGAATCATAAACCCCTCTGTGGCTGAACACACTGGTTCAGCACAATTACTCCGCCAGTATTCTCTATATTGGTTTCTCGTAACTTGCTTGGCACAGCAGTAAACATTTTGTTGTGCCATGAAACTAATCTTGTTTTTTTTAAAACTAACAAAGCATGGAAAATACATAAAAATGCTGTCCAAACTCTAGAATCTAGCTAAATGGGCCCAGCTTAGATAGATTCTAATATTTGTTGTTTTTTTTTAAATGAGGGACAGAAATACCTTTTCTGGGCACCTAAAATCCAGAGTGCCCAGCTTAGTGAGAGGAGCCCTTCACCCATGTTCTCTGTACGAGAACAGTGGGATTTTCTTGACTTCTACAGCTGGAGCTCGAGCTCGTGCTGCAGGCTGCATTAACAGCTATGAGCTGCTGTTCTCCTGGTGTCTAGTGCCCCCCCATTGCCATCCCTTTATGTATGAAATGTTGCCCTGGTGTCTAGTGGCAGCCCCACCCTCCCATCACCATTCCCATATTTATTCAGTATTTCCCTGGTGTCAAGTGGCACCTTACACCCCCTACCCTCTGATCACCATCCCCGTATTTGCTTTTAATTTGTCTGATGTCTAGTGGCACCCACACCCTCCAATTACCATCCCCATATTTATTCAGTGTTTCCCTGGTGCCTAGTGACACCCCCCCGATTGCCATCCCTAAAAGTTGTCTTTCCCTGCACCTCCACTCTCTGATTGCCATCCTCATACTGCATTTGTCTTTCCCTGGAGTCTAGTGGCAGCCCTCCCCTTTGATTTCCATCCTGGTCTGAAAAAGAGAAACCCATCCCTCAATGCATTTTTTTTTAATAATCTTGCAAAAAGGACAATGGTCCTTAGCAATCTGACCCTCCAGCTCAACCTCCCACTCAGCACCCACCACCCCAAATCCCACATACACCCCCACACACCCTCACTCACCTGAACAGGTCCTAGAGTGAAGATCCACACTCCAATTGAAAGCACATCTTGCTGCTGGAACTGCAGACTGCAATATGAGAAACTATGGTAAGTGCAGTTCAGTGTATTTCAATGGGATTTTCAACTTAGTGGCATAACTTTGCCATTTCTATATATGTTGAGCCCAAATGTTCACCAAGGCCTTTTTGAAAAACCACCTCAAGAACAATGGTGGTGGAATTGGCTGGCCCACTGGTGCAGTGGCAAGGCATCCACTTACAGCACTGACATCCCGGGGTTTGGTGACAGACTCGGGAGTCAGAGAGCTAGCCATGGGCAGAAGGATTGAGCATCCCAGAGACTGCTTTCCTTCTCTGGGGGAAGGGGGAAGAGTGTCTGGTGCAATGAGGACCTCTGGCAGAGGCTGGGTGTGCCATCACGGCTGGCACCACACGTTAGGGGCAGGACAAATGCTGGCATCATTGCATGTCCCCTCACCCAGGGGGAAAGCTCACACAAAATGCCAGACCACTAATGATGGCTCCTGGTCTCTGCCACTGCTCCCACCACAGACCAAGGTCTTCTGGGGGGGTTCCACTCCCATAGCCCCACCCAGGGGGGGTCAAGCCAGGGCTAGGTACCAAGGGCTAGTTCCTTGGGGAGGGGGTGCTCACCCAGTGGCCACCCCCAGAGGGGTAAGCCTGGGGTTAGGGGGATTGTGAACAATGCAGGGAGTCTGGATCCTCCAATTCCTGGAGGGGAAGCTGGGAAAAAAAACAATGGTGGTGGAATTATACAAATCCAGCCTGAAAGGTGAGTTTTTGGTCACTCGGCTAAATTACCCTTCATGTGGGCTTTGAAAATTTTCACTGTCCTTGTTCTTGAGGTGGGATCAAAAGAAGGCTGTGTTGAAAGTATGGGGTCAAAATGTATAAAAACCAGAATCCAGTATGCCCCAGAATGGTGCATTTCATTGGTTTGGTGAAATAATATTAAGCCTTTCTCAAGTTATAAGAATTTGAAATTTTGGTTTTGTGCACGCTCAGTAGAGTAGCAAATGTTTATCCAAACATCTATCCAAAAGACCCTACTGAGCAAGCTCAAAACCAAAATTTCAAGTCCTTATAATTTGGGAATGAATTAATATTTTTTCACCATGCCAGCTAAAGGCACATATGTGGGCCAAGTGTTTTCTATCCTGGAAATTGCAGACCAAAATTCCAAATGGTCTGAATACTAGATGACAACAAAAAAAGAGCAAATAATTGTGATTTATGTTAGCATTTTTCACTATCTGGATCTCAGAATCCACACATCGGACCAGACCAAAAGTCAGCAACTCAAGAGATCCACCTCCAAGACCGCATATTTAAAATTTCATGCAAATCTGTTGCACGGTTGTGAAGATATTAAAGTGCAAAGTTTGAAGTTTAACATGGAAAAACCTGCCAACCCGACTATAGTGGTGCTACCGCTCCACTATAGTTAGGGTTGACTAGGCACTTTAATGTTAAACCCCATTTAATGCACTTTAATAGCTTGCAATTGTACAACATATTTGCACAAAATTTTGCATGTATGGTCTTATTGGGTAGATCTCTTGATGTGACAAGTTTTGTTCTGGTCAGATGCTCAGATTTTGAGATGTGGATAGTGAAAAAATGCAGAAAATTGCTGGGGGTTTTTTGGGGGTTTTTGCCATCATGTAGCACCTAGACAGTTTGGAAGTTTGGTCTGAAATTTTCAGGGAAGAAAGAGCTTGGCCCACAGAAGTGCCTGTCACTGGTTTGGTGAAACACATTAATCCTTTCTGAAGTTATTACATTTTAACAATTCAGGTTCTGAGCATGCTCAGTCAGCAATTCAAAATATCTGAATAATGTTTTGTGTGGGAACCTTTTTTCATGAGTTTTTTTATATGCCACCATCTTGTTTGCCATTTTTCCTAAAAATCCAAATTTGGAAACCCACAAAAATGACATTCTGGAGAGCGGCCAGCACATGTAGCTTGCTTATCAGGACCCCTGTAGCTGGATTCTGCACTTAACTGTTGCAGAAATGCCATTGAAATTTTGTTTTTTTAAGATTATATATCTCACACTGAAATCTGGCCAATGGAAAATCACATACACAAATGCCTGTAGTCTGGGAAACAAGATCCCAGACCTGCAGGCAATAATGACAGAGGCTAAACTGGACATAGTAGCAATTAGTGAGACATGGTTAACCAGTAACCACATTTGAGAGACTTCAGTACCTTGCTATGTACTGTTCAGAAGAGACTGAGGTGCAAAAAGGGGGGGGGACTGGTCCTATATGTCAATGAAAATATCAAAGCTACAGAAATCCAGAATACACACAAGAACCCAGAAGAACTGTGGGTCACCCTAGAAACAGGAAATGGGACAGCCATATGAACTGGGGTTGTCTACAGGCCCCCAGACCAGGGGGAGGACAATAGATGTATTCCTGTTAGAAGATATACAAAACATGACAGCTAAAGGGGAGGTTCTGATAATGGGAGACTTCAACATGCCAGATACAGATAGGTCAATACCAGCAGGAACATCTGTCAGAACTAGACACATGGTGGATTCCCTGCAGGGGGAGGGCCTCAAACAACTGGTAGAACAAACCACAAGAGACAGGGCTATCCTAGATCTAGTACTGACTAACAGGGAAAGGATCACAGATCTCCAGGTAGAAGGTCACATGGGGGCCAGTGACCATCACATGGTATGGTTCAGTTTGGCCACTAGAACTAAATCATCTCATTCCAAGGCAAAAATATGGGTCTTCAGGGGAACTGCCTTTGATAAGATGGCCAACAGAGTTAAGCTAGCCTGGCAAAAGGAAATACAGGTGAGGGAGTACAGGCAAAGTGGGAAAGCAATATCCCATTGTGTTAGAGAGAAAAGGAAGTGCAAAAGAAGAAGGAAACTACTTTGGGTCTCAAAAACAGCAGCAGAAAAGGCCAAAGTCAAAAAGTTGACCTTCAGGAAATATAAGTGAACGCAGCAGGATGAAGATAGGGAGGCATACCAAACTTCCCTCAGGGAAGGCAGTAAGGCAGGCAAAGGCCCAAACTGAGAAAACACTAGCACAAACAGTAAAAGAAGGCGACAAGACTGTATACAGACACATTAGTGAAAGGAGAAAGTCCAGAGGATGTACTGCTAAGATCAAAGTGGATAAGGGGGCGTGTGAGGAGGACCACCACGTAAAAGCATCTATCCTAAATAGATACTTCTGCTCAGTATTTACTGAAGAGAAGATAGGGCAGAGCCCACAGCTCAGCACCATGGACACAAGGGGAAGGAGGTGTGCACAAGTCCCTTCACAAAGGAAAGGGTCTTACAAGAGCTCGATAAGCTCAGGGTGGACAAGGCAATGGGACCTGATGGCATACATCCCAGGGTACTAAAGGAGCTAAGAATGGAACTAGCAGAGCCATTATAAGAACTGTTTAGTAAATCTCTGAGCACAGGAGAGGTTCCAGAAGACTGGAGAAGGGCTCATATGACCTCACTCCACAAGAGTGATAGCATGGAGGAGGCAGGGAACTACAGACCAGTCAGTCTTACCTCAGTAGTGGGCAAGATTATGGAGGCACTGCTTAAGGAAAGGATCACGCAACACCTGGAATCCATAGGAGCACAGGATCCAAGACAGCATGAGTTTACAAAAGGCAAGTCCTGTCAAACTAATCTCATAGATTTCTTTAACTGGGTAACCAGAGTGGTGGACCAAGAGGGAGCAGTTGATGTTGCCTACCTTGACTTCAGCAAAGCTTTCGATACTGTTCCACATAGAAGATTGATTAATAAGCTGGGTAGGCTTGGGGTGGGTCAGAAGTTGGTCAACTGGTAGCAAACTGGTTGACAGGCAGAAAACCGATAGTGGTGGTAAACGGTACACAGTTAGAAGAGATGCAAGTTACAAGTGGGGTACCTCAGGGATAGGTCCTGGGGCCAGTCCTCTTCAATATCTTCATCAGTGACACTGCAGATGGACTGGAGGGTAAGGTTTGTATGTTTGCAGATGACACCAAGATCTGCAACAGAGTATATGATCCAGATGGGGTGGGCAGAATGAAGAGAGATCTGGATAAACTAGCAAAATGGTTGGAAGAGTGGCAACTGGATTTTAATGCAAAGAAGTGCAAGATCATGCACTTTGGGAAGGGAAAACCTGAAGCCACCTATAAGCTGGAGGGGAGTTGCTGGCAATCCCAAGGGAAGAAAGAGACTTGGGCATCATCATAACCGATGACCTGAAATCATCCAAGCAAACCACTAAAGCAGTAGGTAAGGCTAGGGGGATGTTGGGGTGTATTAGTAGGGGTATCACAAGTCGGACGAGGGAGGTAATAATCCCTCTTTACAAGACACTAGTTAGGCCCCATCTGGAGTACTACGTACAGTACTGGAGGCCACACCTTCACAAATACATTAACCAAATTGAAGCAGTCCAGAGAAGGGCAACCAAAATGGTGCAGGGACTCCATCAGAAAACATATGAGGACAGATTAACAGAGCTCAATATGTATACCCTAGAGCAAAGGAGGGAGAAAGGTGATATGATCGAAACATTCAAACACCTTAAGGACATTAACAAGGTGATAGTGTCTAACATGTTTCAATATAAGAAAACTAGCAGGACAAGAGGACACAGCATGAGATTAGAGGGAGGCCGATTAAGGGGCAATGTGAGGAAATTCTTTTTCACAGAAAGGGTGGTGGATGCACGGAACGGCCTACCCCAGGAAGTGGTAGATATGAATACAGTGCAGGGCTTCAAACAGGCATAATATAGGCATAAGAGAGCAATACAGATGAGTATGAATAAATAGGCCACTGACAGAGCAAAGGCCGAAAATGGCACATTTATAAGGTAGAAAAAGAAACGGGCAGACTGGATGGGCCTTGCCGTCCTTATCTGCTGTCAGCTTCTATGTTTCTATGGGTTTTTTTGACTCTTGATGTGAAAAAAGAATCTTTTTTCATATTACAAGTCATGAAAAAATATCCTTTTTTTGCTTTGCCGTCATCTTTTCCCTGGTGTCAAGTGGCACCCCCACCTTCCGATCAGCGTCCAGTAACAAGATTGCATTTCCCTGGTGCCTGGTGGCATCCCCCACTCTTCGATTTCCCCTTCCCATATTTTTGTTATTATATATCCTACATTTCTCCCTGGTGTCTAGTGGCTCCAGTCAATGCCCCTGCAATTATTTGTTATTTCCCTGGTGTCTAGTGGCACCCCACACCCTCCGATGTCCCTCCCCATTGCTGTTGTTTGCCCTGATCTCTACTGTAAGATTGATTAAAAGATGACTGGCATTGTTATGACAGCTAGTACAAGTAAATAAATAAATAAATAATTTAAGTTCCTAGTTGATCCATTGTGCACAGTGCACTATACTGTATTTTCTCCAAGCTGACCAACTATAAATGCCGTTCAAGACAGATACTTTACTGCTGTTAGAAATTGTAAATCATGCAACAAAGCATAAATCTTGTAAAATGCATATATGTGAATTATTACCAAGAAAACTCAGAAAATATCAAATGTTGTGAACATTAATATACAATGATAAATTCACTTTTGGGTGATGATTCATCAAAGTCATCATCAGAAATTTGCTGTGTTCTTTTTAGTTGACAGTGGCTGATACATATAAGACTGTGCAACATGTGAAGTAGCTTGGGAGACATAGAGCCCACTGCTTTCTTCACTTTCAGGTGTCCCATCACTGCTGTTGTCCCTGTCTCCTTGATTATTTGCAGGCATGATTTCAGCCATGTCTGTTGACAGAACAAATATACCAACAAGACTCGGAGATGTGAACGTCATTAAGAATGTTCAGCTGTGCTCTCACTTAGACTGAATCTGGCAAACTGGCAATCATGACAGGTCACGAAACCAAAACACATTACACACATGATTTAGACAGGAATCTGTTTATTCACCAACATAAACAAGTCAAATAATCCATATCTAATGACTGTCATACCAAATTAATGATATTTAATGATTAGTGACCAATCAGTCTGACCTCAATCATTTGCAAGCTCATGGAGACCACACTTAAAGAAAGGTTGGTAGAATCTCTAGAGGAGCATGGTCTCCAGGATGTCAGCTTACATGGGTTAATGGGAGGAGATTTGTTAAATTAATTTGGCTGACTTCTTTGACTGGATTACTGAGACAATAGGCAAGTGCCAAGCGGTAGACATCCTCTATGTGGATTTCAGCAAGGCCTTTAATTCTGTGCCCCACAAAGGTTTGATCAGAAATCTCAGGGTTGTGGAGAAGATGACCAAATGGGTGGAAAACTGGCTGAGGGACAGAGCCCAGAGGGCAGTTACGAACATACGAACATACGAAATTTGCCAGCAGATAAAGGCCTAGAGGTCTATCAAGTCTGCTCGAATGTGCAGCTAGCACCCCTTATTCTGCAGCTGCCCCTCCCTTCCACCCTTCCCCTTCATAGACCCTCCCCCTTGTCCTGTTCCATCCCCTTTTGAAGCAGTCCACTGTTTTACTGGATATTACTTCTGCAGGTAACGCATTCCACCCAGCCACCACCCTCTTTGTAAAAAAGTGTCTTCTCATCTCCCTGCTGAACCTTCCTCCCTCCAGTCTCATATCATGGCCCCTGGTGTCCCTCTCCTCCCTTACTTTGAACAGCCCCTCTGTACCTGTCTTGTTTATTCCTTTCATGTACTTAAAGGTTTCAATCATGTTTCACCGTCCCTCCTCTCCTCCATTAAGTACATGTTCAAGCTCCTCAGCCTCGTCTCATATGATAAGTCCCCCAGCCCCTTGATCATCTTTGTCACCCTGTGCTGCACCCCCTCCAGTAACTTAATGTCCCTCTTCAGATACGGGCACCAGTACTGCATTCAGTACTCCAGGTGTGGTCTAACTAATGACCTATACAGTGGCAGAATCACCTCCTCCCCCCTCCTCGAGGATATACCCCTTGCAATACAACCCAGCATTTTCTGCCCTTGCAGCTGCCTTCCTACATTGTAAATGAGTTGTTCATTGACCCTGTAATGAGCACCCCCAGATCCTTCCTCCTCCTCTGTCTAGGCTAGCTGCACTCCCCCAGCTGGTAACTCCTCCTGGGTTCTTCATCTCCCAAATGCAGCATTGCACTTTTGGCATTAAACCCCAGCTGCCAGGTGTCTGACCAGGTTTCAAGCTTTGTCAGATCATCCTGCAACCCCTGCCATCCCCCTAGGTCATCCACCACTGCTCCTACCTTGGTATCATCAGCAAACATACTGATCTTGCTCTTGCTGTCCAATGATATGTCTGCAATGACTATCCCAAACAACACTGGTCCCAACACCGAGCCCTGTGGAACACCACTCATCACTGCCCTTGGGTGTGAGAGCTCCCCACCCACCACCACTCCTCTGTTGCCTTCCCTGAGCCAGTTATCTACCCATCTCACCAGCTTTGCACCTGCCCCTGTGCCTACAGTTGTGGGGAAGAGTTAGCTGGCACCAGAGAGGTCACCAGTGGGGTCCCACAGGGCTCTATGCTGGAGCCAGTGTTGTACAATGTCTTCATCAATGACATTGGGGATAGCATTAAGGGCAAAATGTGCCTATTAATGGATGACACCAAGCTCTACAGGATAGTGGACACAGCTGAAGGGATATAGGACTTAAAGGATGATCTAGAAAAGCTGGGGAAGTGGTCTGGGATCCAGCAACTAGGCTTCAATGCCAAAAAAATGCAAAGTTATGCACCCTGGAGCCAAGAATCCCAGGATATACTGCCTGGATGGAGTACAGGTGTTTGTATCAGAGGAAGAGAAGGACTTGGGAGTGATGATCACTAGTGACCTGAAGCACTATACGCAGTGTAAGAAAGCAGCAGCAAGGGCAAAAAAGATGCTAGGATGCATAGTTAGGGGGATCAGTAATAGGAGAGAGGAGGTTTTACAGCCCTTCTACAGGTCATTGGTGAGGCCACATATAAAGTATGGAGTTCAGTACTAGTGCTCACACCTCAAAAAGGACATTGACCTGCTGAAGAAGGTCCAGAGGAGGGCTACAAAGATGATAGCTGGTCAACAGGGTAAGACATATAAGGAGAGGTTGAGGACAATGATCATGTACTCCCTGGAGGACAGGAGAGAGAGAGAGAGAGAGAGATGGGGATATGATTGGGACCTTTAAGTACTTGAAAGTGATTAATAAGGCAGATAAGAAGGGTCTCTTTAAGCTGAGAGGCAACCATAACATGAGGGGGCACAGTCTTAAGCTAGAGGCAGGAGAGGTTTAGGGGTAATGTCAGAGAGCACTTCTTCACAGAGAGGGTGGTGGACACTTGTTATATGCTGCCAGAAGAGGTGGTCTTGTTGAAGATGGTGGGCAGTTTCAAGACAGGCTGGGATAGGCATGGGGGAAGGTAACGATCATGGGTAGGGAGGATGGGAGGAGTGGGGGGGCAGGGTCAATAGCTCAAGCTGTGGACCCTGCAATACAAGCAAACTAGATAGATCAAATGGCCTTCTTCTTCTGGCTCTTCATATGTTCATATGTTCATATATTTTTCCCCATCTCCTTTAGCCAGTGGCAGCTGAATAAAAACTGGTATTTAAACACAACTTTATAAGTCTCCTGCTGTAATTATTTTGTATTAGCTACACATCTGTCACTACACAAGGGAATTTGATATCATACAGCACCATGATGAAGGCATTTATGTATATCATATACAATATGTCTGTGGGCTCGATCCTGGGTGTCAATTAGTTTGTAAACTGCTGTAAGGGAGATGATTCGCCATCTCCACCTCTGTAAACTCCAACTCCATCAAATTCAATCAAGGACCATATTTGAATTATTAAATTCCAAAATTTTTATCTTAATAAAACATTAACATCAAGGGTATAAGATAAACAAGGCCAATGTCCATGTAACACGGGTTTTATTGAAAAAATTCTCCACGTAAATACCCAATGCCCACTATATATAGAGCCAAGAAATAGATATCTTAAGAACCTATTAACACCATATGCCGATTTCAATTACAATGTAATGTTTATAGTTTTACATCCAGTGACCAAACTGAATGCCAGAACCACTGCCATGTACGTTGTGTCAGTAATAAAAATTAAAAAACTGGGGTGGGGAAACGAGGAAGGTATCTCACTTAAGAGTTGGGGCTTTATTGGAAAAGTATCTTAAGCCTGTGGCAGTACAATACAGGAAGGTGAATTTGTTATGGAAGGATTAGGGAATGGGTGATGGTAAAGAATGTTAGAAATGTTTATAGCCCTTTGGTAAAGTCTTATGTCTGGTTTTATTGGGTAACAATTATTGAATCCCACATAGAAACTAATTTAATAGCTTTCTACTTGCTCTGTCAAAAAGAAATAATTTCTGTATTTTAACCTTTACAGCTATAAAACATAATTGTGTTTGTATTTGTGCAATATTATAATACTTTTTAATGACTATAATGTTTTTTAAATGTTGTGGTCGATCAAATAAACTTGAAACTGAAATTCAATCTACAGTATATATGACAGCTGAAATGTGTAGAGACAATCTGAGTACTCTGATATTGCTTTCATAGTGCATACTGCACAGTATTCTTTTTTGGCATACAGTATGTCATTTTAGGAGGGAATTTGCTATTATGTATTATTTTAAAGAAAATGTGAGGGATGGGTACACATCAGCAAAGACAACAGGGTGTTGTTAAGGGGAGTTTTTGTTTACATACACGCACTATTGTCTCAAACATCTCTAAACATTAAATTCAGTCTGTTTTAACAACAGGGATTACATATTAGGTGTGTGCTAAATTTATGCATTGATGACTCAATGCACATGCTCCGGGTGCCAATCATGACAACTATAATAAGAAATCAGATCCCATTCTCCCCCAAGCCAACCACATTCAAATTCAATCAATGTGCACATGATATCAAAATGACAGTTCTCAGTTACCTACCTACTCTACTAGACAAATATCTGATTATTCAAACTGAGTTTTAGAAATTCGAGTTGTAGTACTGAAGATTTCTTTACTTGCTCTTTACATTCACTAGCCAACATCCCTGCACCCTGTTCCCACATGCACCATCATATTCAGTAATACATTAGTTAGAACAGCACAGTAGTCAAAGACAATCATGTGACCCTTTCTCGTACAGTATGTAATGGCGATCGGAGACCCAATTCAGAGTAATGAGAAGTAGTTTCCCATAAATGACAATCAACTGTGTAACTTATGGTTTTGTCTTACATTTAAATATTAAAAAGGAATGTGACAGATGAACAAGGGAAATAAATAGTTACAAAAATGGAAATTCAGTTTAAAATATCAAGTACGAAGAGCAGTTATAATGTTTTCAGATCAGCTATTTTTTGAAGCAGACAATTCTCGAAAATGAGACCTCAGATTAATTTAAAATGTAAAAAAAATATCACATTAATCCCAGAAAGTGTGCATATAGTCTAAGCATAATATAAGGCTGTATTTCACTGGTGCACAAGATCAATCCAGGGGAGAGGTATGCATGGCAGACATAAATGCACGCATTCTGTATCACTTTTGTTTTAATATTTTCTCAGTATCCCAAACCCACACAATAAGCATACTAACTTTTTCTACCACCACCACAGTCACTCCCACAAACACTTGTATGAACATATATGTGCTGTAAACACTCTTTCTGCTGGGTGCCAGTATGAGCAATTTTGAGTCCAGAACTATATGGTTGGGTATAGAATATGAAAATAGAGCGCAGACTCAGCTAAACATATTATTTCAGCAGCAGCAGGGATCAGACCTGTTCACCCTACCATGCCCGATACCTGTAAATGTGGATTTCAGCCCTGGTATGTAGTGGTACTCTCCACCCTCCAATGGCATTCCCCCTTCATGTTGCTTGCCCTGGTGTTTAGTGGCACCCCCCTTTCTGATGTGTTGTACCCTGGAAAAAAGGAAATGGTTCTTCGATGTCTTCATTTATTTTACTGTAAAAAAAAAACCCATCAGTGATACAACCCCACCCCACCCCGACCTCCAACTAAGCACACACCACCCCACACACACCCACTCACACACACACACTCACTCTCCTGAACATGTCCCAGTGTGAAGTTACACTCTCCGATGGAAGACACATCTTGCTGCTGGAACTGGTGACTGCTTTATGAGAAATAAGGTCAGTACTGTTCAATGCATTTCAATGGAGATTTCAACTTTGCTGCATAACTTGCCAATTTTTTTTTGCGTTTTCACACCAGATTTTCAACATGTCCTTTTTGAAACCCCACCTCATGAACAATGTCAGTGGAACTGCCACCATCCGGCCCCATTAAGCGAGTTTGTGGTCACTTAGTGAAATCAACTTTCAGACAGGATTTGAACATTTTAACAGGTCTTGTTCATGAGGTAGGATTATAAAAAGGGTTTGTTCCAAATCTGAGGTAAAATATGTTACAATGGTGATGTCATGTGCATACATTGATATTAAGCTATGCTTGTTCGTAACTTTCATAATTTTCCATGTTTTCACCCCAAATGTTCAACATAGCCTTCTGTCTACACCAAGTCATGAACGTGACAACTGTCATTTTTCAAATCTTCTCCAAAATGCGTTTTCATGGCTGTGGCATGGAAAAATGTTGCAGTGGCATGAAATAACATTTTAGTGGGGATTTCAAAACTTTCAGTAATGAGTTAATGAGGTGGGGGTAATAACAAGCCTATGCTGACAATTTGGTTGGTGTTGTGATACTAATGGAAGCCCAGGGCCTGGAGTCCCATGTGCTTCCACAGCAACATACATACATACACATATGTATGGAAGGATGGAAGCACAGAGCTCAGAAGGACCTGCACTCCCACAGACAAATAAGGATATGATTATACTATTGTACCTCAAAAATTAAGGAAATTCATTGAAAAAACTTTGTTAATGCACTAGTTAGGGTTAAAATGACAAAAGTAGAGAAATGTGGCATTAGGGTTTCTAACTCTTACACCTCACTCCCAGCCTACAGACAGCAACAGGCATGGGGGTGCCTTGTGGTTGCCAACCCTAACGCTCACCCCTCTCTCATATACTTTTCGCATCTCAGCTTATTTACTCATGGAATGAGGTGAGCTTTAGGGCTGACAACCCCAAGGCATGCCACACACCTGTTGCTGCCTGCAGTGTCGGGGTAGGGTGTTAGGGCTGGAACCCTAATACCACATTTCCCTTATTTTGTTGCTTTACCACTAAATAATGAATTAATGATTTTTTTGCAATGAATATATATTATAGTGATGCAGTTGTGCCACTATAGTTAGGGTTGAGCAGGGGTTGCAATCTTAAAGCTGAAATTTTGCACATTAATATCTTTACAAATGTTCAAACAGACTTGCATGAAATTTTGCATGCATGGCCTTGTAGGGCAGATCTCTTGACTTGCTAAGTTTTGTTCTGGTCGAATGTTCCATTTTGGCTTTTTCCGTTAGTATGAGGAGGTATATACAATTCTCCCTTTCAGATCTCTTACTGCTACCATCAAATGTCCGATGTTTTTCCAATTATTCCAGTGTTCTTTCGATGTACTAATCTAGTTCTTCAACAATGTGAGAGGTGACCGTTATCAGTTCCACCAGCTTTACTCACTGACGCTCACATTCTTTAACTTGTACATGCCAAACCATCACCACATGAGTAGAAATAATCAAACTACCTAAGGTAGATGACCATGAAAACAATCGCTACAACAAGTTCTGTGTTCTGGTGGTGTTGTGTAACGTGAAATGCAGCATTTCTAAACTGAAATTCCTGGTGGGGGAGAATGTGTCTCCTCAGCCTTCTAGCCCTTGATGAACATCTTGCAGCAACACATTCCCATCAGCCATCCACCATCTCTGAGATGAGGTCAAATGCAGTGAAGTTTTACTCTGTGGGCAAATATGTGGCAAAGTCACCAGATTCACCTCATGGAGCACTTTGCGTAATTTTTAAAAATAATCTGAAATTCATCATTTGTGACTTCACCTTGCTTTTTGAGTTTTAAAGTGCAAATTACACTTAAAAAAACCAAAGCAAGTACAGGTTATAAATGGGGAATCCCCCAACACCACCCACAATCTATCCCTGGTGTCTAGTGGTCCCAAAGTAATCAGCAAAACCAGCACTACTCCAGACTTCTGAGCTAAAAAGGATTTTATTACAAAATAAGTCTTTATGAAAGGCACAATGCCTGCAACATACCGTCTTGTGGCAGCAAACAAAACCCCCGACCGGTTTCGCAGCTAGTGCTTCATCCCCCTTTTGTAATAAAAGCCTTTTTAGCTCACAAGTCTGGAGTAGTGCTGGTTTTGAGACAGAGAGAGAGAGACAGAGAGGATACATGATGGGCAGGGCCACTGGAAAATTGCGCCCGCAATATTTTTGCAGAATCCGCAATTTTCACAATTCTCTGCAAAAACTGACATGTTCCACAATTTCTTTCAGTTTTTGAGTTTTTATATTGAACTGTGTAAAAAGTATTAACACTTTAAATAAAATACTCTCAAATATATTGACAATTTTGCATGCAGACTTGGGGTTGGCCTAAACAATGCAGTGAAAGGTAGGTCAAGGGTTTTATGTGACACTGATTTCTTTTGAATCCTTGTCTTGTTTGGTTTCACAATCCACTGGACAAGCATAAGTACACTTAAACACTTAACATTTGTTTTGTGTTATATTATATTTTGTTGCCACACAGACTGAAACAAAAGATGGGAGAAAAGGTGTAAATTATCCCATTCACTTTAATGGGCTGCTAACTATGAAGCCTTTTTGTAAGTGGCAGGGCAAGTTTTTCTTTGTGAGCATATTTTCATTCAGACTAGTTTTGATTCAAACAGCTGAAGATTTTTGGATGGGCCAATTTTAAACTTGAATAAACTAGTTGCTGACAGTGATCTCACTCTTAGCAATCAACCGTCTAAATGCTCACATGCAAAGACTACAATAAAAACCTGACTAAAGTCTAAAAACAAACTTATAAAACACAAAATGTATTCTGAACATTTATCTTTAAACAAAATCACTGCAGCCAGAGTAAAACAAAGGTAAATTACAGGGTATCCTGACTACTGTATGATGTAGTAAACATATATTGGTATTTTTTTTTTTACATTTTTTGGTAACTGCGTAAAGGCCACTAGGCACAAGTGCCTGTTTTCAGGTACAGCCCAGGAGCACTGAGGAGGTTAAGTGACTTGTTCAGAATCACACAGCATGCAAGCGGAAGTTGTGGGACTCAAACCCATGTCTGTTAGATGTCGTCAACTCATTCACAGTTTGTTATTCTAACCTCTACATTATACTGCCAGCCCCAATAACCAACAGATTTAAAGTTTAAATATGAGATTTCAAAAGTAGTGTACAGTTCCTACAGTACAAATTATGACCATTAAACACTTTAACAACATTTTACTAAAACTCAATTATTCACCACTCTATCTGTTTATTTTTTTCTTGTACCAAAGTGGGTGAAAAGCTGGCAGAGCACTGTAAACATCTGTTGATTAGGCAAGATTATTCTACAGCCAGAAACAAAAAATATGTATTTTTTCTGGCTTTATTTAATATTGATTTTCTGTGGGTCACTGTATAGAATCTATTTAGCACTGTATGAGGCAAATGCCTTTAGATTTTGGAAGACAGGCAACGCTTACAATAGCTTATCAGTTTAGTATACTTTTTAGGAATATAAACTTTTCTTTATATTTTAAACATACTCAGGTGTCAGTGTATTCATTTAGCAATTTATACTGACTAATATATGCTGCAGAAAACATTAAATGATTTATTGTGAATCACTCAGGGTCTAGAGTCAAACCCCCCGCAGTTTCCTGCAATTTTCGCAAAATGCTGTGCAATTTTGGGTAAACTTTTCCACAATTTTCCAATGGCCCTGATGATGGGCAAGAGTGGGATATGGGAAATATTCTCCCTCCTGCAGAGTGAGCTCTGTATTCTCATGAGTACTGAAGGCACAAGAATGCACAGCTCACTCTGCAGGAGGAAGAATATTTTCCATATCCCACGATCTGCACATCATGTGTGCTATTTATACAAATGGGGTGAGAGCTTATGAAGTGTCATGTTTTGCTGTGTCTTTTTCCTGTTTCCTTAAGTAGGTGAGTTTTTAGGAGTGAGGTGGGAGTATTGCGCAGTTAAGTGACTTGTTCAGAGTCACACAATATGCAAGTGGAGGTTGTGAGAATCAAACCCAGGTCTGGCCTGGAGGCTGTACCAAGCTTGTTTAGAGCTCATTACTCTAATATCTAGGCTACACTGAAAGCACTGTTTGTCTGTGGTCTGAGAGTGTGGGAGTGTTTCTGAATGGGGTGGGGTGGGATTGTGGAAGCACTGTGGGACACAGGTGATTGTGTTTTTGCTATGCTGTTAGTTGCAGCTTGCAGAGAGAAAGAGGCTGCTTTGTAAATGAGTTTCATTTGAAATCTGTTTTGAAACTGAGATTAGTACAGAAATGGGCTAGGAGTGTTGGAAACTTTGGGACACAGGTAAGTGTGTTTTGCTATGCTATTTGTGTTAGTTGTAGCCTGCAGTGAGAAAGAAACTGGTTTGTAAATGAGTGTCATTTGAATTCAGGTTGTTTTGAATCAGATTAGCACAGAAATAGGCTAGGAGTGTTGGAAACTTTGGGACACAGGTAAGTGTGTTTTGCTATGCTATTTGTGTTACTTGCAGCTTGCAGTGAGAAAGAAACTGCTTTGCAAATGAGTTTCATTTGAATTCAGGTTGTTTTCATGCTGAGACTAGCACAGAAATGAGCCAGGAGTGTTAGTAAATATGGGACACAGGTAAGTGTGTTTGTCTATGCTATCTGTGTTAGTTGCAACTTGCAGTGAGAAAGAGAAACTACTTTGTAAATGAGTCATTTGAATTCAGTTTGTTTTGAAGCTGAGATCAGCACAGATATGGGCTAGGAGTGTTGGAAACTTTGGGACACAGGTAAGTATGTTTTGCTATGCTAACTGAGTAATTTGCAGGCTTCAGTGAGACACAGAAACAGATTTTGAAGCACTTTCATTTAGAATGCTAGCTTGAGTGAGTGGTGACATCAGCAAAGTATGGATAAATGGAATATATCTCACTCCACTGATGTCATCAGCATTTATCTCATTGCAGTGAGAATATTTCCATCTATTGCACTGGAATAGCCCTCACCCACATTGTATAAATGTATATATTCATTGCAAAAAACCTTTGTTAATGCATCAGTTAGGGTTAAAGTGACAAAAGTAGGGAAATGAGACATTGGGACAGACACACCCTAACACCCCACCCCTACACCCCACCCACCCCACCCTCCTGCGACCAACAGGTGTGACGGGGTGTGCCTTAGGGTCATCAGCACTAACTCTCATCCCATTCCATGTGTAAGGAAGCTGACATGGCAAAGTATAAGAGAATGGGGTGAGTTAGGCCTGATGACTCCCATTGCACACCCCGCCACCTGTTGGTCTGTGGAGGGTGGAGGTGGGGTGGGGTGGGGTGGTACGATGGGGGACATTAGGGTGTCAACCCTAATGCCTCATTTCCCTACTTTTGCAGCTTCAACCTTAACTGATGCATTAACAAAGTTTTTTAAAATGAATTTCCTTACATTTTGAGAAAGTGTAATCTTACTCTTATATGGTTTTGGGAGCACAGGGCCCAGGGGGTATTAATTGTTTGTAATGAACTGTAATTTCCCTGTGGGAGTGCAGGGCCTGCGCACTCACAGTATTACATAATGGATGGCCCGCAGTCCCATTACTGCATAATGGTATCCATATGTGCGAGCACAGGGCCTGGCCACCTACCTATAATTGTAGAGACGCAGCGTAGGCCTAAACACATTCCAAGTAACCCTTGTGCTGCATTTGATGCAATATCTCAGTAACTTTAGCAACATTGGAAAAAATTCCACTGCAGTTGTAATCATGGACTGGTAACCTGCACACATGCTTAGTACAAATTTATATCTTGAACTGTTTTCGAGATATAGGCACGAGATTTACTTATGCTGAATCAACAACACTGTTGTCAAAAATTGGCATAGCAAGTTCCGCAATGTTGACTGGCAAAATTTCTCCTGCTTGACATTGGTGTTTTTCTCTCATGGGGCTGCACCCCCAAACCCATGATGTGGGGGGCTGTGCACCCCCACACCCCCACTAAAGATTATCAACTCCAAGTCAGAGTTGATTTTGAGAGGGGGCGAATCATGGCAAAAAAGTGAAATTTCACCCTTGGGTCCCTCACCGTAACAATCTCGAAACCTGTCGAGATTGTCACTGTGATGGATTTTGCCATGATTATTTCACTGTGCGGTCATTATACAATGTACCGAAAGGCACCGCGTTCACCACAATGTTATCCTATGGGAAATGTCTCAACTTCAGAATGGAATAACTATGGAACCGATGAACATTTTTACACCAAAACCAGCATAAGTTACATCTCTGACACACCCCCTTTCTACCCTGCAAATTTCAAGCCAAAAGTCCTAACCTTTTTTTTGCTGTGAAGTGGCAAAGAAACAGCAGCCTTTAAAAATCCCTGTTCGTGAGCTGTCAAAATCCTCATTCGTGAGCCAAATCCCTGTTCATGAGGTTTCAAAATCCCTGTTCATGAGCCAATCCCTGTTTGTGAGGTAGGGCCACCTGGTCATTTCCCCACGAACAAGGATTTTGACAGCTCACAAACAGGGATTTTGACACCTCATGAATAAGGATTTTGACAGCTCATGAACAGGGATTTTTAGGGCCATTCTGGTCATGAAAAGGGATTTTGTTCTCGAGATAGGGCCATCTGGTTGTCTCCATATGCACATAGATTTTGTCAGCTCATGAACAAGGATCGGCTCGCAAACAGGGATTTTGACAACTCGCGAACAAGGATCAGAAGCGAGCCACAAATAGAGATGCAGAGAATTTAAAATTTGCCAACAAAGTTGCGGCAAAGTGGCCAATTTCACCACATGGAGTAATCTGTGAATTTCTCCCATTTTAGCCCAATTTCATCAAGGCGAATTTTTGCCTCTAAAAGCCGAATTTTGCTTTGGAAAGTGAAATTTTGCATTACAAGGTGAAATTTTGCCTTTCCTCAGGCAAACGTTTGCCTTCTGCAGGAGAAATTTCACAGTGAAATTTCATATTTCGCTACGAGAAATGGGTGAAATTCACTGATTACTCCGAATAGCAAATTTTTGTCACTTCGCCCACCTCCAGTCACGAACAGGGATTTTAAAATTTAAACGTGGCCATTTTTTTGATTAAACTAAACAGAACCAAAGCCATGGGCTTGAGAGGGTATCACCCTGAACAAAACACATACTTCAGTGTGTACAGAAAACAATCTGTGGGGCAAGTTACAGCGTTTTGCTTTTGAAGAAAATTGAAAACCAGATGGCTCGCAAACAGGGATTTTTTTTATACGAACAAGGATTTGATTAATCCCTGTTTGTGAGCTGCCAAAATCTCTGTTCATGAGCCCAAATACTTGTTCAAACCTGTGCAGTTATCCAAAAGACTGAGCATAGCATGCTTAGAACCCAAAATATCAAAATTAAATAACTTTGGAATGGATTAATATTTTTTCACCAAATCAATGCTGACTTATTCTGTAGAGCAGGCTCTTTCTACCCTGAAAATTGCAGGACAAAATTGTAAATGGTGGGACCACAGCATGATGAGGGAAAATCAGCAAAAATGGGTGAAAAAAAGCAACTTTTACACTTTTTTCACTATGCGCTACGAAGAGTCTGGACATCCAATCAACATTAAACTTGGCATATCAGTAGATCTACACCATAGAACCACTCATACCAAATTCCATGCAAATCCATTGAAAGGTTGCAAAGTTATTAAAGTGCACAATTTGGGGTTTAACATTAAACTGCCTACTCAACCCTAACTATAGTGGTGCTATTGCACCACTATAAGATATATATCTATATACATACAAAATAGCCCACCAGCATGAAGTGCAGCAGTGCATGGCACATTTCCCTACTTTTGTCACTGTAACCCTTATTGATGCATTAACGTAGTTTTTTGCAATTTATTTCCTTACTTTATGAGATAGTATAATAGGAACTTTATTTTACTGCGGGAGCACAGGGTCCTTCGGACCCTGCACTCCCATCCCTCCATAGGTGCATATATGTATCAAGTTGTGGAAACTCAAGGACCTGCCACGTACAAAGTAATGAGCAGGCATAGCAAAATTGTGAGAAATAGTCATAGCTCTGCCATCTTAAATAATTTTCACCCAAATATCCAACATAACCTTCTTATCACCTCACCATATGTACTCAGTACAGAAAATGTGCAAATCCCTGCCAAAACATAATTCTTCACAACTGCAATGCCATTCTTTGCCATCGGTGTGAAACCACATTTTGTCCAGGATTTGAAAAATGACTGCTGTGGCAGTCATGACGCAGAGTACTAAGAAGACTATACTGAAAATATGGGGTGACAATACTGCAAATTTCCAAAGTTACGAGTGAGCTTCACAAGATTACAATGAATGCCCATAACACAACCATTTTTGGACATTTTTACCCCAAGATTTCAACATGGGCTCTTTGGGACCCCACCTCATGAACACTGGTATTGTGTCCGTGTCAGTGGCTCAGGAGGTAGCACACTTGCCTCTGAGGCTGGGAGATCAGAGGACTGTGGGTTCAGTTCCCACATCTGGTACTTGGGTTAATATCCCAGTACTGACACTGTAGTGCAGCATGAGAGGGGTGCTGCACTTCTGAGGTGCTGTCTTTTAGATGAGACATTAAACCAAGGTCCCATCTGCCTGGATTGATGGTAGTTCAGGTATATGTTAAAGATCCTATGGCACTTATCGAAAAGAGTAGGGGAATTTTTTTTTATTCATAACAAAAAATACATGTATACAAGAAGAGTAATGCATCAATCAACGAAACAGAACATATCAAAACATACAAAAGAACTTCATATCAAAGGGTTACCCATCATAATTAAATCAAAAGTAATACCATCATAAAAGAAACAAAAGGGAAAAAACAAATTAAAAAACATAGCTGTTCTAATTATCATGCTGTAAACATACCACCCAGATCTTCCTAAATCAAAAAGAAACGTCATATCATAGTGCACCTCTGAAAACCCCATCCCAGATAGTAATACCTAAGAAAATTTAGACTGACATCTACATGTTAACTCAGAACAAGTGAAACATGCGTGTGTTACTAAAACATTCTGTTTCTTCCCCAGTTATTCCAGAAAAAACGAGGAACAAACATAAGTCTTCCTTGCACCAGTCCCTAGAGCCTTGTATAGTTTAGGATGCCACAGCTGCAGGCCAGTCCCTCCACCAAACCTCATGCATCTGTAGTGGAAATGTTAACCGTTCTTTTTTTATATAGATACCTTTCACTTCTGTGTTTATTCGACCAATTAATCCTGCCACATCAATATTTTTCTGCTGCAATACATATTTACACCTAATTTGCCATATGACCCATTTTAGGGTTGCTAGAACTACTCACAGCATTCCCTTATGAAATTTCTTCCACCCTCCTCCAATTTCCCCATATATTAAAATATCATAATTCATATGTCACATCTGTGGTAAACCCGTTCGTTGCCAGCAAATCCCATAGCCCATCAATGTATGAGCACTCAAAATATAAATGTCTCACAGTTTCAATCTGATTCACACAACCTTCTCTTAAACATACCATGTCCACTACTGCCTTGTGGTGATGGTTCCCACTGACATTAAGTCGGTCGTGGCAACACATCTACAGTGTGTCCCACATTTTTGGAGGGACTCGCACTACTGTCAGCTGAGATACTACATCCGTAGTTGAAATATCGTGTGGAAGAGCAAAACAAGGAACCCTATCTGCCTCTTTCGCCACAATATTTTTATAGGCAGCCTTCCTTACAGTCTACCTCACATCCTGTACTGTCAGGTTCCATCCCTTCAATTTCTTAAAAACTTCCTTTAGATACACAGCTTCTCCCACCAAGGAAGTTCTACATGGGCCCCATGATTCAGTCATCCATTTGTGAAAAAAACAGATCACATCTTTCTCTAAAAAATTCCACCCATGGCAGGGTGCTACCAGTTAGCATTGGTAAAATATTAGCATACACAAAGATGGTGAAAAAGAAAATGACTGGGTGCAACATGTCCAGCACCCCCTCCTGAATAAGCCTATACGTTATCTGTCACTTAACCAGATTTAATCTACTGCCCCATAACAATCCAAAGGCTACACTATAGATCTTAGTTTCTGACTTAACGGGTAAGGGAAATATGCTACTCATAGTTAAAAAAAGGGGGATGATAAAGGTTTTAAACAAAAAAAACTCTTTTTTTCCTGGACATAGGGAAACATTTCCAGCAATTCAATTTCTCCTCTGCTTTCTCAATACATGCTTCCCAATTTAGGGTGGCCAAATCCTTGTTTCCAAAAAGAACTCCCAAAATTTTTATTGGAGGGTCTGATAATTGAATACCACCTATTGCATTGGAACTTACGTCTTGTGCCTCATCTAGTACCACTCCCCCACATTTATGTTTGTTAATTCTGCACCCTGATGCCTTTGAAAATTCCTCTACAATTCCCAGGGCTTTCTCTCCTGCATCTCTGTCTGCCACCAGAAGCGTCACATCATCGGTATAAACCAGAACCACTGGAAACTGTAGATGTGGTGACCCCCAATGTGCCTTATGTCTTTATCTGCTTTTAACCTTCTCAAAAGGGGATCTATAGAAGCATGTATAACAGGGGGCTCAAGGGACACCCCTGCCGTACCCCTCTTAGGACTGGTATATGTCTCCCTCTCCTACCATTTACCATTGGAGTGGAAGATGCATGTTTATACAAAAGTTCCACCCATCTCACAAACCCCTCAGGTATGTCATACTTCCTTAGAACTGCAAACAAATAATCATGGGGAACTGCATCAAATGCTTACGATTGATCCAAAGTTAGGAGAATCCCCCCCCCCGAGTACCCTGCTGACTGAACAGCTCTCTGAGTAACCTCAAGATATCCAGCATTGACCTGTGAGGTATACCACACGTTTGGACTGAAGAAACAACATATTTGGCCACATTCGCCAATCTGGTACATAAAATTTTACTTAATAACTTCCAATCTACATTCAGTAAACTAATTGGCCTCCAGTTCAATATATTGGCCCTATCTCCATTTTTATACAAAAAAATCAAGAGGCTGTCATAGATACATAGATACACAGACAGTGTTGGCAGATAAGGGCCTACGGCCCACACAGTCTTCCCATTTGAGCTTGTAAGTTTACTTTCTGTTCTCCTATAAGTCTGTTGCCCCTTAACCCTGACTTCCAGAATTCCTTTATGTCAATCCCATGCATTCTTAAATCCTGTGATTGTTTCAGCCCCCACCACTTCCTCTGGCTGGGTGTTCCACTTGTCCACCACCCGTTCTATGAAGAAATTCTTCCTCACGTTTCCTCTGAATCGTCCTTCCTCCAACTTCATCCTATGCCCTCTAGTCCTGGAACATCTTTTTTGCTTAAAAATAGTGTATTCCTGCACCCTGTTCCTCCCTATAAGATACTTATATGTCTCTATCATATCCCCTCTCTCCCTCCTCTCCTCCAGGGAGTACATATTCAGTTCCTTCAACCTGTCCTCATAGGACTTGTGATGCAATCCATGTACCATCGTTGTTGCCCTCCTCTGAACCTTTTCTACTCTGTCTATGTCCTTATGTAAGTAAGGTCTCCAGAACTGTACACTGTACTGCAGGTGGGGCCTCACTAGTGTCTTGTATAGAGGAATTATGACCTCCCTTTTCCTGCTGGTAATGCCCCTGCCTCTGCATCCCAGCATCCTATTTGCTTTACCTGCTGCCTTGTAACACTGTTTCCCTACCTTGAGGTCATTAGAGATGATAGCCCCAAGATCCCTTTCCTGCTTGGTGCATGCTATATCCTCACCCCCCAACTGATATATTGCGCCAGGGTTTTTGTGCCCCATATGCATTATCTTGCACTTCTTTGCATTGAATTTCAACTGCCAAACCCCTGACCATTCTTCAGGTTTCTGCAGGTCCCTTCTCATTCTGTCTACACCCTCTGGTGTGTCTACTCTGTTACAGAGCTTTGTGGCATCAGCAAACAGGGAAATTTTGCCTTCTAGGTCCTGCACAATGTCACTGATGAAGATGTTGAATAGGACCGGTCCCAGCACTGATCCCTGTGGTATCCCACTGGTCACTCTTCCCTCTGTGGAGTGACAGCAATTTACCACCACCCTCTGTGTCCTGCCACCCAGCCAGTTACCTACCCACTGCGCTACTGTCCTGCCCACACCCATATTCCCCAGTTTGTGTAATAGTCTTCTATGTGGCACAGTGTCAAAGGCCTTGTTGAAGTCCAGATAGGCCATGTCCACTGCCCTCCCCTGATCCACCTCCCTAGTCACCCAGTCAAAAAATTCAACGAGGTTGGTCTGACATGACCTCCCCCTGGTGAAACCATGCTGCCTTGGGTCCTGTAGTCCTTTTACAACCAAATGTTCCACCAATCTTTCCTTCAGTAGTGCTTCCATCATCTTCCCCACTACCGAGGTGAGGCTGACTGGTCTGTAGTTTCCCACTTCCTCTTTTTTCCCACTTTTGTGTAAGGGGGACTACATCTGCTGTCCTCCAGTCTTTGGGTACTTCCCCTGTTTCCAGTGATCGGTTAAACAGGATTGCCAGAGGTTCAGCCACCACCTCTCTTAGTTTTTTAAGGACCCTGGGGTGCACCCCATCTGGTCCCATTGCTTTATCAACTGTTATTATTTCCAGTTCCTTCAGGGTCCTTTTCTGGTGTAGAGGGACTTGTGTCCATTTCTGCATCATTCCCACCCCTTGTACTCCCTTCAAACCCATTACCCTCCTCTTCCTTAGTAAAGACTGAGCAGAAATACCTGTTCAATATGTCAGCTTTACTGTTGTCATCCTCCACACGGCCCCTATCCTCCCCCTTCAGTCTCACTATACCTCCCTTTGCCTTTCTTTTTTCACTCATGTACCTGTAAAAGGTTTTGTCCCCTATACCCACTGATTGTGCAATGTGCTCTTCTGTCTGAGCTTTGGCTTCCCTTACTGACCTCCCTTTGCTTCTCCTGGGACTTCTCCCTATCCCCTTCTGCCTGTGTCTTTTTGTATTGCCTGAATGCAATATTTTTGGCTTTCACTTTCTCTTCTACCTCCTTGGAAAACCATAATGGCATCCTCTTCCTTTTCCCCTTGCTAACCTGCATATTGCATAATTCTGTTGTTCTTGTAATCCCCATTTTAAATACTGCCCACTGTTCCTCAACCCCTGATTCCTGCTCTATTCCCCTTAATGCCTCTTTCAAGCATCTCCCCCATTTTCCCAAAGTCTGTCTGCCTAAAATCCATGATAAGTGTTTTTGTGTGGTTTGGTTCTGCTCCTTCTGTGATTTCAAACAACAATGACTGGTGGTCACTGTTCCCCAGGTGCTCCCCCACTGTTACCCCATCACACTTTACCTGTTTGTGAGCACAAAGTCCAGTATTGCCTTCTGTCGAGTTGGTTCCATGACCAGTTGCCTGAGGAAGGCACCCAGAAGGGAGTCCAGGATAAATCTGCTCCTAGTTGATGCTGCTGCTGGGATACTCCAGTCCATGTCTGGAATATTGAGGTCTCCAACCAGCACTACCTCACCCTTGTCTGCCATCCTATGTCGGCTAATGCTTGTGGTAAGGGGAGCTGACCCCTCAATATCTCATTAAAAACTATCAATAAATGATCACCCAATTGTTCCACCATTTTTTTATAAAACTCTCCCGGCAGTCCATCAGGTCCTGGGGAAGTACTTGATTTAGCTGACGCAATTGCACTAAGTAGCTCAGCCTTCATGATTGGTGTAGTAAGAAACTTTGCCTCCCCCGTGGGATCTTAGGGAGGACAAGATGCTGTAAGAAATCTGTTAGGGAGTCCGAACAAGCCTCAGACTTCCAAAGACCTGTCTCACATGTGTTTCCACTACCTGTAGCATTTCTGCCCCATTCTTCATGATACCCCCTGCTTCTGTCCGCAGTTTCCTCATGAACTGGTCTTCCACCCACTGATGACTACTATCATATGGGGCCAGCTGACTTGCTTTCCCCTGGGTGCCAGACTTCTGTTCAAAAAACAACGTGTGGGACCTGTCATACTGAAAGTTTATCATGTCTGTTTTAACCAATGTTATTTGTTCAGATAAGTCTTCCCCTGTGTCCACCATCTGAGACAATAAAATCTGCAACCTATGCCTGAGTTTAAGATAATTTAGATATTTAGAAGTGGCCGCTTGTTTAGCCCATCTACTACAGAATAAACCAATGTCCCTTTTAGTATCCTGCCACCGTATCAAGGGGTTGTCATATAGATCAAATACTAAAAGATGGACCGAAATTTCCTCCTGCAATGGTGCTAGAATCCTCTAAGGAGGATGCATTAAACCTCCAAACAGTACTTGGCAATGGCTTGTTGCCAGGGGTGCCTAAACTTACTCGAAGTAGCACATGATCGGAGGTCTCAATGGGGAGAGTCTCTCATGCAGCCACAGGCATCCACTGTGAAACAAATATCATGTCAATTCTAGTAGATAATCTTCCTTTATAGAAGGTATGTGCTGGACTAGTAGATTTTTTACCAGCACAGTCAATCAAGTTGGCACATTTATACATCCTATTCAGAAAATTATAAATTAGAATCATTATATAATTTATTAATAAATCCTGTCTTATCCTGTAAAGACAAAATGCAGTTAAAATCCCCCCCAAAAACCACAGATTTCATCGTATGCAAATAAGGCTGAAGCTTTTTTAACATCTCAATTTGTTGATATTTTGTCTGTGGGTTATACAGGTTTACATGTCTAAGGTCATGACCCTTGAATCTCACATCAAGCAGCAAAACACGGCCTGGTATAAGATCCATGAGTCTGGATATTATTGCCCCCTTATCCAAGATCAAAATGCCCAACCCCAAGCATGTCTTCTCCCCCAAAGACCAAAAAGATGGACCACTGTGCCATTCTTGTTTGACTAAGAATTGTTCTCTAAGTGTGAGTAGTCTCGTATCTTGTAGGAAAACAATATCCATCCTTAATTCCCTCAACAAATAAAAGGTTGTACGTCTTCTCTGGGGATTTTTAATACTGTTAGTGTTTAGCAGCCCCACCACTAGAGTCCCAGGCATTGTATAAGTCATGTGACATCTGACAACGAAACACCATCATCTCCTTTCCCAGATGACTTGCTGTTCAATCGTTTTGTTTTCTTTTTTTCTTCTTTTTCGAAGTTTTCGACTCTCCAGAAGTTCTGTCATTATCCATAGCCAAATCCGGGAGGGATGAGGCCATGGAAGAGGTATCTGATTCATACTCTTCATCTTCCCATTGTTTCCTCCTTGTCAAGGAGGAAAATCTATTACTGGTTTGCAGCAGGAAATCCTGACTCCCTCCTTATAACCCATCATCTTTCCTCATCTGGCTCCTTGTAATCCTTCTGGACTTTTGCTGCTCCCATTGCTCGGTAAGTGGGGGTGGTAAAAATATTTCTGAGGCCAGAGCCTGCTTTAGGTTATGGGAAGGGGTATCTCTCCGTACCACCTCGGGTTCATCCAATGTTTGAGAGCCCAATACTTTACCATCTCTTTCCTCATGAACCTCCTTTGCTAACTGCAGAGGTGCCTCCTGACTCTGAACTGGTGAGCTCACTATGAGTTCTGCCCCATCCATGGGAGAGCCAGAACATTGGCCTCTACGTGTAGCAGACTGCTGATCTTCCTGGGGCATCTCTTCAATATCTTCCTCATTTTCCATAGTTTCAGGGCTATTAAGAAATGCCCAAGGGCAGTTCCGAGAGGAGTGTGTCATTTCATTACAAAGGTTACAGTGCAACAGTGAAGGGCAGTTGATTGCTACATGCCCAATACCATTACATAATAAGCATTTTAGTTGGTCACAGACACTACTTAGATGGAAGTAGGCCCCACATCAAAAACAAGAGCTGGGCTGGCCTGCATAGAATATAAAACCACGATCCCACCCTAGATAGAAGCAACTGGGGAGGTGCTGTATTGCTCCATTCATCTGTGGTAATCTCACTTTAATCTGCCAACCCCTGTCCATATGTCTTCTGAATCAATAATCAGGTTCGGGAGCCCAAACACCAAGCATTTAGTTTTCAGTCAGTATAAAATGTCTCCTATCACAACCTCCTCATTTTTAAGAAGAACTCTTATTGTACGAAATGTTGGTCTGGAAAGGGGAATGACCATGAAAGGTTTCCAGTCAGGTGTTTGTTTCAGGCCCTGATATCTCTGCCAGAATCGCTCCAAGCCCTCGGCTGTTTTGAAGCTAACATCGAAGAAGGGGTCACCTGATGTATGTATAAGTGCATAGATTTCATGTACTGAGAACCCCATACTCTCTTTAATCAGTATTTTCCCAACTTGTATCCTGTCAGGGTACACCTCCAGGCCTCCTCTGTACTTGATGTGAACTACATTTTTCCATTTGGCCTGTTCAGGGAGTGCATGGAATAACCCAGCAAATGTCCTAGGTTTGGGGCCTTATGGTCCTGCCTCAGGTCTTCCTGTACCAAGGTGCCCATGTCTTGGGTGGCCCTCTTCACCAATATGGGCTTGTGGAACTGCAGGAGCAGTTTGTGTCTGATTTATGGTATCCTTGGTGTGGGGGGTGAGATCTGAGGCTGGGAGGGTTACTGCCAGACGTTCCTCCATGCATTGAGCATTGCCATCTGTGGATCTTGCAGCTTGAGCCAATGTGTTTAGAAATGGGGCATGCATCTGAGGGGAGACATTTAGTTCCAGGGAGCAAGGTACCTCCAGGGGATCACTTGCTGCACCCTGCAATCTCTCTGGGGAGGCCCATGGTTGGTCTTTAGACTGTCTGACCCAACCTGCTTGCTTTAGTGCATCTTCCACAGTTAACCCGGTCACCAAAACATTCTGATCATAATCTGGCAGTAGAGCGTTATGCTGCTGATGTGAGTGACCCACACACTGTTCAGTTATCCCACATACATCCTTCTGTGTTAAATCTTTATTTATTTCAACCCCTTTCCCTCCTTCCACCAGCTTTCCTGCATCTCTAAACAACATTTCTCTGCCCGAACTGTTTTTAGACAAAGTCTTCTTGCCTTCCTCTGCCATTGCAATCATGTCCCCCACACCCACTTTCCTAGCTGAATCACCTCATTTCAGTGTTATCATGGATTCACTCATTTTATCAGCTTTAACCTCTGCAGACTGATAAGCTGTAAAAACATCTTGATTTGTACTCACGGTACCTTCTGCTACTACCAGTGGTATTTCACCTTCATGAACTGCTGTCTCAGCACTGCCAACCAAAGACATTGGCAGCTTATCAAAACTTTTAGCTGCTGCATCACCTGCAGCTACCTTTCTTGCTTCCACTCCACTGGTCCCACTGCCAGCATCCACTGCCTCTGCAGGCTCCATATTAGGTACAGACAGGTCCTCTGGATTAATTCGTTGAGCTGTCTCTGTCAATGTCAGCAAATTCAGCAATTGAATCCTTTGCTGCTTCGACAGTTGTGCCACAAAATCATCTTCAGAAGAAATCTTCTCCTGCAAAGTTACTTGAGCAGTATCCATATCCTCAGTCTCCTTATTCAATGAAACAGGATCATTCTCTAAAGCTAGACCTGCAGACAGGGAGAACTGTTCACCTGCAGGTACACCAGCCTCCACTGCCACATCAGCACTTCCTCCTCTGTCCGGCTCCAAACAGAGCTTTTCCATTTTTCTCCCAGGAAGTCAAGCCCCCTGCTGGAAGAGTAGGGGAATTTCCCCAGTGTCCTGGCCAAATTTCCCTCATTCACTGAAAAAAAAAAAATACCTCCAACAGATTAATCTGGTTTAAGGTCAGTTGGCATGCATCTGTATCCCCCTAACCCGGGTCATGCCTGAAAATAAGCAGGATTTGTCTAGTGCACTTACCCGGGCAACAAAAACTAAAATAAATAAAAATTATTTCATTACTTGATCCCAAAAGGTGATTTCATGCAGCACCTGTGCCATTCTGAGCCACAGGTGCAAAAACACATTTTGAGCTGGATGTGAAAAATGACAGTTGTATTGTTCATGAGGTGGTGTGAAAAAATTGCTTAAGTTACGCATGTGCGTAGCAAAATTTCAATGACCACGTGTAAATCAGGCATTTTTTGGTATTTTTCACCAAATTTTCAACATGGGCTTTTTGGGACTCTAACTCATGAACACTGGCACTGTTGTTTCATGAACTGGTCCAGAAAGGTGATTCTGCACAGTGACTGTGAAATCACCTTTAGGAACTGAGTAACAAAATGACAGTGCCATTGCTCAAGAGGTGGGGTTCCAAAACACCCATGTTGAAAATTTGGTGCAAATATACAAAAAAGTGGCAGTGATATCAAAATAAGTTCAAAACACCACTGATAGCCATTATACGGTGCTTATCTTGATACTTCAGTTCCCAGTTAAGCTTATAAGAGTGCAGACATGTCCCAGTCCACAGAAGATGACATCTGATGGTCTCCACTGTTAAGTAGAGGGCAAAGGGGTGTTGGCTGGTGGGTTGCTCAGTGGGAGGGTCGAGATGAGGGATGGGAAGGGGAGACTATGGGGGACCATTTTCATTTTTCACAGGTAAAAAAGATGTCGGGGATGGTTTTCTTTTTTATCAGGTGATGCACTACAAGAAATGGGACACTGCTATGATCATACCCAATCCATTCCTATAAATTCCTAACTATCACCCTGCAGTGCCCATCTCTCCTTTTCTTACAGACTTCCTGGGATCCTGTTTTAGCACTTTACTAACTGGGAGGTCACGGAGGTCAATGGCAACTAATATGCTCAGAATGAAAAACTCTTTTCTGTATTATTTTATTACTTGCTTAAGGCAATTACAATCATCGCTATTATGAATACTTTTTTCACACCCAGTTTAAACTTTCCACACTTTGATTTTAAGAGAGACCCCTTGGAATCTTGTTGCAATACAACTTAATACACTTTGTACCAACTAAATCAAAACACAGTAAAATGGGCATATTTATTTCATATCTACGTGTTGTAATTTGAAGTATCAGTATATGTCACCCTAAAGCAAGGGTTCTTTCTTAAAATCAAAGTGTGGAAAGTTTAAACCGTGTGTAAAAAATTGTTCTTAATAGTAATGAGGAAAAAACATTTAGGGACATGTCACAGAAAAAGTAATACCAGAATCATGTTCCTTGGCCCCCAATTAGGTAAACACAACTGTTGGTGTTTACCTAGGGTCAGTATTTTTAAAAATATTTAACTTTTTCAGCCTCATTAAATGCAAACAAGATGGCGGAATCTGGACAAAAAAAGTCAAACCGTGAACAGTAAAGTGCGAGTGGTAAATGGCTATTTACTGTTTGAACAGTAAAATTCGAACAGTAAAAAGTATTTACCATTCGAACGGTAAATAATATTTACCATTCAAACAGTAAAGTTCGAACAGTAAATGGCCATTTACCATTCAAACTTTACTTTTCGAATGGTAAATGTTATTTACCATTGGGACAGCCTATCCTGCATCTATCACAAAAATTGTTATAATTAAAAAATGGTAATATATTTTTTTCACCAAACCATCTGAAGGCACCCTTGGCACACACCCCATCATCCCTAAAAATGTCAGCGAAAATGAGATGAGGGCAAAAAATCGCATGTTATCCTATGGAGAAAAGACATTAATTTTTGGCCTTTTGACCACTTCATAGCTCACACATTGTAAAAGATGCCATCACAAAACTTTCCACATCTCATGACACTGGCAACGTGATGGCATATCCCAATTTTGGGGTAATTTTGTTGAAAAATGCCAAAGTTATTAAGGTACAAAAACTGAGATTTAACATTGAAAGGCTGTACCAACCCTAACTATGGGGTGCTATCGCACCTATATACATATATACATATAATATACACTGTATATATACTGTGTATGTATATACAAGGGATATGCAATAGAAGCAAGTGTAATACATGATTTATCTGCACAAGAGTAGTTTGACCTTGGGTAACCTTACGAGTGGCGTAAACCATGAGTGAGGTGTCTGAGGTGAACCTGCTCGAGTGCAGATAAATCATTTATTACACAAGTTTTCCATTGCATATTCCATTTATGCAATTCTTTTGTTTTTGCTTTTGTAGGGGGCATTTGTTTGTCAAAAAAGTGAATAAAAATTAAATTGTCTGCCATTTTTTGCTGATTATGGAACATCTAAAAGGAATCTAGAAATTAAACACCTCTCATTATGTAGATATTTTTATGCTGAACAACTTTTGTGCTCAAAGTACCATACTATCATTTTTTGTTTTTAAGTTATTTGCATTTGTTTGATGAAAAAGTGCAAAAAAATTGAATTTTCTGCTGTTTTTTCACTAATTCTGAAAAAACTAAAACGTATCTATAAATGAAACACCACTCATTTTGTAGATATTTCTGTGCTGAATAAACCTTGTGCTCACAGTACCATGCTGTTATTTTTCATTTTAAAGTTATTTACATTTGTTTGTGGTCAAAATGAAAAAAATATGAATTTTCTGCTGTGTTTTTGCTAATTATCAAAAAATCTGAAAAGTATCAATAAATAAAACTCCACTCATTTTGTAGATGTTTCCATGCAGAACAACTTTCGTGCTCACAGTACCATGCTTTCGTTTTTCATTTTAAAGTTATTCGCATTTGAATATGGTTAATACTGCTACTGAGGTCGAACATTCTAAATGACATAACCACTGTATAGATAAATGGCTGATGACATAAGCACTGTAAGCAATAATACTCAACAGGGTGGGTGGTATTTCCCACACCATCCACCCTGGAGGGTATTATTGCACTTAGAAAATGGCTTGTTTGTGACATTTTAAATAATAAATAAAAAAATTGAAAAACATGCCTGACAAATAAATAAATAAATAAATAAATATTTTTTTCTTGTTAAGTAGTCCCTGCAGTGTGGCATTTTGGCCAGTAGATGGTGCTGATGTTTACTACAGTCTGCATTGCTGCGCCGTGGCTTCCTGGGACTTGCAGTATAAAATGGCCCTAGTTCGTTCCGTTTGTTTTTTTGAAGGCAACAATGGAACAACCGTGATTGCAAAGGACCAGAAGTTTAAAAAGTCAGGGAGAGCTGTGCACACGGTCGGTGAACGCGGTCAGTAAAATTAAACTTCAAGCTCCAGACACTGTCATCCGGTAATTATTGTTGGTTAGCAGTGGAACCAGGGCTGAACAAGAAGGAGAGACAGCTGCAGATGACAGAGCGGCTATGTCTGCAGTTACTGTGAGTGTGTGAATGGATCCCGAATGTGAGAATGAACAACCAAGTGGAAGAATGGAGAGCTGAGCACTGGTGATGGGAAATTTGTTTGAGCCGGCATTGGGAGTAAAAAAAATAAAAACATTTTTTGTGATCAGGTTGAAATTGTATAATTCATCTGACAACTGTTTGGGAGGGAGCATCACTCCTAGATTGCTTACTCACTGTCTCCGGTAGTGGTAGCGGTAAGCACGCAAGGTGCTTAATTTACTGGTTTGCTGCTTTTTTTTTAAAAAATGGCACATGAAGGATACAGCTAATGCGAGTGACAGCTTCGGGATGGCTACCTTGTGCAAGTACAGTTTGAGAAAGTGCAGTTAGGAAAGTGGCGCCTTTTTAAAACAAGACTGCTGTTTTCACTCTCCTGACCACAAAATCTGGGTTACTTTATTTACTGCTAGCTGCTACTGAGGGAAAGTAAACTGGGGGGGCACTAGTCTCTCGCTAAGCGAGAGAAAAACATGGCGGTGATTTTAAATTTCATCAGCAGCCTTCAGCCAATGAGGAAGTAGGCTTGGCAGCAGGGTAGAAGGGTACCTTGTGAAGTGGCACTTTGGCTGGCACTTATTATTAGCTGGGCATCTATTGAGAAATAAATGTCCAGCTTGGAGGCAGTGTCAGCCAATCAGGGTTGAGAATTATTTCTTGCCATTTTCTAAGTGTAGATAAACAGCTGATGACATAAGCACTGTATACATAAATTAAATTTATGTACACAGTAACCCAGATAAACAGATTTATCACACTCTATTTATCTCCACCCCTATTGCATATGTATCTGTAATAGATAACCCACTGTAAGGTGTGCGGTTGTGTTCTGATATAAGCATGCCTTGGTGTGCATTGTGGCCAAGTGTGCTCAACCACCTATGGCGTGCGTATATATCAGACTGCGACCGCACATCCTACAATGGGTTATCTATCTTGTAAAATGGATAAAATGGTTTTGGAGGGGGGGTGAATGTGCAGGCGTGCAGTCGTTCTCTGATATATGCATGGTTATGTGATGCATTTCAGCCAACCAGCAGAATATTTTCCGTACCTATTTTATATTATATCTATACACACACACACATTGCAAAAAACTACATTAATGCATCAATTAGGGTTTTTATTAAAGCATCAAAAGATGGGAAATTTGACCTTAGGGTTACCAACCATACCACCCCACCCTCCACACACCAACAGGTGTTGGGGTGTGCCTTGGGGTCATTGGCCCTAACTCTCACCCCATTCCATGTGTAAGCAAGATAAGATGGTACAGTATAGGAGAATGGGGTGAGAGTTAGACCCAAAGACCCTAAGGTGCACGCCGACACCTGTTGGTGTGTGGAAAGTGGGGGAGGGGGTGGGAAGGTAGGGTTGGAACCCTAACGTTGAAGTTCCCAGCTTTTGACACTTTAATAAAAACCCCAACTGATGCATTAATGTCATTTTTTGCAGTGAATTTCCCTTCTTTTTGAGAAAGTGTAATGTAACTGGTATGTGGTTGTGGGAGCATGGGCCCTCTGGGCCCTATGCTCCCCTCATGCTACCCATAGTTGCATAATGACATGCATAAGTGGGAGTGCCGCCTTACACATAAGTACAGACATACCACAGCCCTATAGTCATGAAAAGTAACCCTTGTAACATTAATTTGGCAATATCTCAGTAACCGTAGCAACTATGGAAAAAATTCCACTGCAATAAGCATAACTTTGAAACTTCCATGGATGCTTAGTCCTATGGAGAGCAAAAAATCTTAATCTCAAATCATTTTTGAGATATGGGCACTGAAAGGTGCCGTGGGCACCACAATTCAACAGATGGATGTAACTCAGCCATTTTCAGGATTAGTTTCACCCAATTTTCAACATGGCTTTTGGGGATCCCACCTCATGAACAATGTCACCGTCATTTTGTTAATCTGTCCCAAAAGTTGAGTTTGCACAGCCAACACGCCATTCTGCACCACATGTGCGAAATCATGTTTTCGGCAGGATGTGAAAAATGAAAGCTATATACTGTTCATGAGGAGGCGTGGAAAATGGTAATGTTGAAAATCAGGAGGAAAAATGTGAAAAATTGCTGAAGTTAGGAGCGCACTTAGAAACAGCATAATGCACGCTCATAACATGACCATTTTTGGAATTTTTTTAACCAAATTTTCAACATGGGCTTTTTGGAAAATCCCCTCCAGAACACTGGCACTGTGATTTTTTTAATCCATCCCAAAAGTTAATTGCGCACAGCGACCATGCCATTCTGCACCACAGGTGCAAAAACACATTTCGGGCAGGATGTGAGAAATGACAGCTGTACTGTTCATGAGGAGGTTTAAAAAATGCAATATTGAAATCAGGAGTGAAAATATTAAAAATTGGCAAAGTTACAAACATGTGTAGAAACTGCTCAATGCATGCTTGTAACATGGCTGTTTTCTAGATTTTTTTCACCAGATTTTCAACATGGGTTTTTTGGGACCTCCCCTCATGAACACTGGTACTGTCATTTCATTAATCAGTTCCAAAAGGTGATTCCATACAGTGACCACAGAATCACCTTTCGGGACCGAGTAACAAGATGACAGTGACATTGTTCGTGAGGTGAGGTCCCAAAAACCCCATGTTAAAAATTTGGTGCTAAAATCTCAAAACATGGCTGTGATATCAACATAAGTTGCCCCCCCATTGACTCCCATTATATGGCTTACCTTGATTCCTCAGATTGCAGTTCAGCTTTGAAGAGTGCAGATGTGTCCCCGGTCCAGAGAAGATCACTGCTCCTGGACTCCGGAGGTAAGTATGGGGGAAGGGGAGTGCAGGGAGGTGGGTGTTCAGTGGGAGGGTGGGGATCGGGGACAGGGAAATGGGGAGATGACAAAGGGCTGTTTTTTTTTAACAGTTAAAAAAAGACAGGGGGACAGTTTTCTTAATTTACAGGTTAATTTAAAAAAAAAAAGTGACACACTGGGTTGGGCTCCCAGTGTGTCACACTAGTGGGGAGGGACACAACCCGACTCAGGGATTGGGCACCCTGATGTCGGGATAAAAAAACAGGCTGGGGGACAGCATCAAACACTGGGAGGGGGGCATTCTGGTGTTGGAAATATTTCATATTAAATTGCCACACTGGGGTGGGGTCCCAGCATGCCACACTGGGGGGGAACAACCTGACTTGGGGATTGGGCACCCAGATGTCTGACTTTCAGCATTAGAAAAAATGGGCTGGGGGAGGGCATCCAACACTGGGAGGGTGGCATCCCAGTGTCAGAAACATTTAATATAAAATTGGCATACTGGGGTGGGCTCCCAGTGTGCTACATTAGTACAAGGGCAGGAATGCATGCCGACACGAGGATTGGGGTACCCTGATGTCAGCCAAAAAGCTGGACAAGCATATGTGGATAAGCTACTTCGATGCAGGATCCTGCATTGAACATTTTGATGCAGGATTCTGCATTAAAGTAAATAAATGGGGCAACACTGGCATTGGGACACTGCGAGTGGGCTGCCCAGTGTTCCACATTGAGGGGAATGTGGATGAGCTACTGCTGACATGGGAAATGGGTAACCCCATGTCAAAAAATATATCAACGCATCGAACTGCCGTGCTGTTTGGCAAAGCATGGCAGTTCAATGCAGGATGGAGCACTGCACCTGAGCCACGTCGGGGAGTTGCAATAAAAAAAAATGTTGGGAGCGTGTTCCTCAAGCTCCCATTAGGTAAACACAATTGTTAGTGTTTACCTAGGGGCATTGTTTTTTAAAATATTTCCGTGTCCAGCTTCGCTAACTGAAAACAAGATGGAGGCAATCGGCACTAAAGATCTATCACAAAAAAAAGTTATATTTCAAAAATGGTTATATGTTTTCACCAAACCATCCAAAGGCACACCCTTGGCATGTACCCCATCAACCCTGAAAGTATCAGAGGCAAACTTAATTCGGTGTGTGCTGTACATGAGAGCAAAAAATCCCATGTTATCCTGTGGAGGGAAAAAATTTTTTTTTTTGCGTTTTTTGACCACTTTACATTTCCAAAACTGTAAAAGCTGCCATCATGAAACTTTCCACATCTTGCAACACTGACAACACGCAGCACATACCCACATTTGTGTTATTTGGTTGAAAAATTACAAAGTTATTAAGGTGCAAAAAATTGAGATTTAACATTGAAAGGCTGTACTAACCCTAACTACAGTATAAGGGTGCTGTCACATCCTTATGATATATATATATATAGAGAGAGAGAGCGAGAAAGTGAGAGAGCGAGAGAGATTATATATCTATGTATACAGGGTTTTAAATAACTGATTAGCAGTTTTTTTCTTGGGACAATACTAACCGTACAGAAAGTATTTATATAGGTTTTCTAAAAGTGTTGTGTTTGTTAAAGACAGTGAGACAAGAGCTATGCATTTCCCCAAAGTTTTAGCACTTTTATGAGCAAAACACTAATCAATTTTTAGAGTTAAATAAAACCCTGATATAGATATAGACATATAGTGGCACGGTAGCTCCACTGTAGTTAGGGTTGAGTAGGAAATTTAATGTTAAACCTCAAATTTTGCACTTTAAAAATTTTGCAACTATTCAACAGAGTTGCACAAAATTTGGTATGCACCATCCTGTGGGGTAAATCTCTTGAAGTGCCAAGTTTCATTTTGATCGGATTTGTAGTTTTTGTGTTGCATATAGTGAAAAAAGTGTAAAAGTCGCATTTTTCGACTGTTTTGGAAGTTTTTTCCTCATTGCACTGCAGCCACACCATTTGGAATTTTGGTCTGACATTTTCAGGCAAGCAGGCAAGAAAGAGCTTGCCCTAAAGAACAAGCCAGCATTGGTTTGGTGAAATAATATTAATCCATTCCAAAGTTATTCAATTTTGAAATTTCGGGTTCTGAGCATGCTCAGTTCAGTCTTTTGAATAGCTGCACGGTGCAGTAGAGGATTTGGGTCTCATGAATAAGGATTTTGACAGCTCACAAAACAGGATTGTTAGAATCCTCTTTCATCAGAAATAATTCCTCTTTCGCAAGCCGCCATCTTGTTTTTTTTATTTTTGGCACAAACTGTTATAACTGTGCCTAGGGATGTCCTGTGCAGTAAAGGAAGCATGTGTTCTGTTCACGAGGATGTCCTGTATCATTGTGTGCCTTTAGTTTATTTTTGGTGGGCTCACAATGCTTGTTTTTAATTTTAAAAAATCCTGTTTCATGACTCACTTCTGATCCTGTTTTGCAATTGCAAAATAGGATTTTTTGAGAGCTCGCGATACAGGAATTCATCTGACAAAACAGGATTGGGGAGGACCATCTAATCGGAGAACCCTTATCCTGTTTCTCGATGACAAAACAAGATTTTGACAGCTCACGAAACATGAATCGGCTCTTGAAAGAGGATTTTGACAGCCCGTAAAAGAGGATTACTTTTCTGAATCCTCTTTCACAAGCTGACAAAATCCTCACTTTTGAGCCAATTCCTCTTTTGCGAGCTGTCAAAATACTGTGTCATCATCACGAAACAGGATTAGGATTAGGGCCTTCTGGTCAGCAGCCCTAATTCTGTTTTGTGAGCAGTCAAAATCCTGTTTCACAAGTCGATTCCTGTTTTGCAAGCTGTCAAAATCCGGTGACATCATGGTGAAACAGGATTAGGGTCCTGACAAGATGGCCCTAATCCTGTTTTGCCATGACGGCACAGGATTTTGATAGCTTGTGAAATAAAAATCGGCTCATAAAAGAGGATTTTGGCAGCTCACAAAAGAAGATTTTTTTTTAAATAATGTGCATTCCCAGGTCTACAGATGTTTCACCACAGGGTCTGTTGGGGCACTGTGCTGGTTCCTGAGATACTGTGGGAGCACAGGATCCTTTGTATCCTGCGCTCCTACCCCTAAAGATGTTGTAGCACAGGGTTTGCGAGCCACTGTGCTGGTGCCTGACATACTGTGGGAGTGCAGAGTCTGAAGGACCCTGCACTCCCACCCCTAAAGACACTGTAGTGCATAGTCCATGGGGCACTGCTCTGCTGCCTGAGATACTGTGGAAGTGCAGGGTCTGAAGAATCCTGCATTCCCATCCCTTAAGACATTGTAGCGTAGAGTTTGTGAGCCAGTTTGCTAGTGTCTGACCATATTGTGAGAGTGCAGAGACCAAAGGACCCTGCACTCCCACCCCTAAAGATGTTTTAGCTCTGGTTCCATAGGGCATTGTGCCAGTGCCTGAGATACTGTGGGCACTCCCACCCTTAAAGACTTTGTAGTGCAGGGTCTGTGGGGCACTGTGCTGGTGCTTGAGATACTGTGGGGGTGCAGGGTCAGAAGGACCCTGCACTCCCACCCTTAAAGATGTTGTGGTGCACTTTGTAGTGCAGAAAGTATGGGGTGCTGTGCTGATGCCTGAGATGGTGTGGGAGCACAGGGTCTGAAACACCCTGTGCTCCCACTCCTAAAGACATTTACACAGCTACAAACAAATGCGCATTTATGGAATGATTCAGACCCTGCGCTCCCACATTAAAATGAGGATACAATTATACTGTCTCAAAAAGTAAGGAAATTAGTTGCAAAAATGTTGTTATTGCATCAGTTAGGGTTACCATGACAAAAGTAGGGAAATGAGGCAGTAGAGTTTCACCGTAACACCCCATCCCTGCCCTGTGGAGACCAGGAGGCACTGAGGGGAGGGGTTGGCATTGGGGTCACCAACCCTAACACTTACCCCATTCTCCTATACTGTAGCAATCCAGCTTATTTTGCAATGGAATGGGGTGTTAGTTAGGCTCCAGAGGACCCTGTGCTCCCTCAAAGAAATACAGATACTACTAAGGACTGATGCATGGATAGGAGTGAAGGGCTGGAGGTTCCTGCACTCCCACACACAAATATGGATACTATTAAGGAGTAATGCATGGATTGCAGTGCAGAGCCCAGAGGGCCCTGCACTCCCAAAGATAAATATTGATACTTCTAGGGATCGATGGGTGAAAAACAGTGCAGGGCCCAGAGGACCCAGTGATTCCACACACAAATACACAGAGGTGTGTGGAGTGATGGGAGTTCAGGGCCCTGTGCTCCCACAGGGAAATAAGGATACAATTACAATCTCTTAAAACAGTTATGGAGGGTTAGGGTTACTGTCATGGTTAAGGGAAATGTGTGCATTCAGGAAAGGGTAGGAGGGGGACTTTGACCCCTCCAGTCTATGGGGCTTGCTCCAAAGAGTAAAATATGTTTTTTATTTATACTTAACACCCAGCAGTTTAGGAATTATGGGTAAAAATTGGTTTAGGTTTTTTAAGGCATAACTCTGGTAATTATCATGGAAATTGTCTGACTCTTGATGATCTTGTAGTCCAATAGAAGGTATATATATATCTGTGAAGCTTGGTGAACATCAGACTTGAATTCTGCATTTGGTGCCACGTTTAATGTTGGTGTAAATATCAGGGTGCTGTGGATACCTTGTGATGACTGTCCTTAGTATGATGCATTAATGTTGTAGTCAGTGCAGTCTTTCATTTCATATATAGTGTTACAGTTAACTCCATATACTGAGTGAGCTATGGCCTGTGAAAGTTCTAATGTTATTCTGTCAGAATTTTCATGTTTGTGTGGGTTTGGGTTAGGGTTAGGTTACATATCTACTGGAGTTAATAGGGGGCACATATCTGAGATTGTTCAGGGTGCTGAGGTACACCTTCTGTTGTGTGTGTCCCCCATTGAATATAGCTTGTTCTGGAGTTAGGTTAGGTTTAGGTTATGCATCTGTTGGAGTTAACTGGAGTTAATTGTGGGCACATATGTGCTATTGTTCAGGGTGCCGAGGTGCACCTTCTGCTGTGTGTGCCCCCCCCCATTAAATATTACTTGTTCCGGAGTTAGCCTTAGGGTTCGGGTTTGAGTACGGGTTAGGTTATACATCTGTTGGAGTTGAGGGGGCACATATCTAATATTGTTCAGGGTGCTGAGGTACACCTTCTGTCATGTGTGCCCCCTCCATTAAATATTACTTATTCAGGAGTTAGATTAGGGTTAAGTTATGTGTTTGTTGGAGTTAGTGTGGGGCCTATATCTGATATTGTTCAGGGTGCTGAGATATACTTTCTGTTGTGTGTGCCCCCCATTAAATATTACTTGTTCCAGAGTTAGAGATAGAGATAGCTGCTCGGGTTAGTGTTACAAAGATGTTTGTGACTTAGGGTACGAATGCTACTAAGGACTGATGAATGGAGGCAAGAGGGCCCTGTGATTCCAAAGAGAAATATGGATACTACTAGGGACTGATGCATAGATAGCAGCGCAGGGCCCAGAGGACCCTGCTTTCCCACACACAAATATGCAGGGGGATATTGAGTGATGGGAGCACAAGGCCCAAAGGGCCTGCACTCCCACAGAGAAATAAGGATACAATTACAATCTCTTAAAAAAATTATGGAGGGTTATGAGTGCAGGACCCCCTTCCCAACAAGCAAATAAGACTTTGATTACATTTTTTCCAAAAGTAAGAAAATTCTCTGCAAAAATCTTCATTAATGCACCATTAGAGTTCCTTATGATTATACTTTCTCAAAAAGTAGGGACATTCTCTGCAAAAAACTTAATTAATGGACCATTAGGGTTCCAGCATCAAAAGTAGGGAAATTACATCTTAGGGTTCCCAACCTAAGCCCCCACCCCCAGCCCGTTTTCCAACCCTAACACCCCAACCCCACCCTGCGTGCAGGAACAGGTGTGAGGGGTGTGCCTTGGGGCTGCAAGCCCTAACGCTCACCTCATTCTCTTACTCTGTGCCATCTTAACTTACTTACTCTTGGAATGGGGTGAGCATTAGGGTTCACAACCCCAGGATAGAAATCCTTATGTAGTTTTGGTATCAGGGATTTCATGGGGCCTGCTTTTCTGCAGCCAGAGGTCAATCTATATGTTTTACAACTGTGGCTGCTGAAGTGCAGACCTCTCAAGGCAGAACTGTGTGTACAACCTAAAGGTAGGCAAGCAATGTGAGAAGGCAGTAAGGAGGGCTGGGGGGATACTGGGATGCATTGGGAGAGGCATCACCAGTAGAAAACAGGAAGTTGTTATCCCTCTGTACAGACAGTTGGTGAGACCCCATCTGGAGTACTGCATGCAGTTCTGGAGATCCCATCTCCACAAGGACACAGACAGAATGGAGGCAGTCCAGAGGAAGGCAACTAAAATGGTGCAGGGTCTGCACCAGAAGCCATATGAAGAGAGATTAAAGGAGTTTAACATGTATGCCCTCGAGGAAAGGAGAGGGGGGGCATGATAGAAATGTTCAAGTACCTCAAGGGAATCAACAAAGCCCAAGAAGGTAGCATCTTTCAGAAAAAGAGATGTGCAAGAACAAGGTGGAACAATTTGAAGATAGAGGGGTGATGGCTCAGGGGCAATGTGAGGAAGTATTTTTTCACAGAGAGGGTGGTGGACACATTGAACAGCCTTTCTGCAGAGATAGTAGGGTCAAAAACAGTGGGGGAATTCAAGAATGCATGGGAGAGACATAAGGCAATTCTAGTGGGGGGGTAGAAGGAAGTAAGCTGTTGGTTAACTAGGATCTGCAGCTTATCCAATAGATAGGGAAATGAGCAGACTGGGTGGGCCAAGCAGTCCTTATCTGCCATCAAAGTCTATGTTTTTATGTATGTCTTACAGCGTGCTTGAGTACCTGTGAATTCATTGGGGCCTGCATTTCTGCAGGCAAAACTGCTTTTGTTATTTTTGGTACAGTGGATTTTTATCTATGGCTGCAGAGGCATGCATTTCTGCACACAGTAGTGTTGCGATCTGAGAATTGTGGATTTCTATCTGCAGCTAGAACTGAGTGAGTGTGAGATACAGTGTGCATACCACAGATACAAATCCACAACGGTAGTACATCAGTGCTACTGCATTTGTTATTTTTGGTACAGTCATCTGAAAACAGTTGTATGTTGTTTGTTTTACCTGATGATGGCTGTCTGTGATTACTTTTGTGGTCTTGTCCTTTTGCTACTTGGGGGGAGAGGGTGGGGAGTTAGACTTGGAAACCCTAACACCACATGTTTCTACTTTTGTGGCATTACGTTACCCTAACTGGTGCATTAACAACGTTTTTTTAAAAGAATTTCCTTTCTTTTTGAGATAGTGGCATGGTATCCTCATTCACATAGGTCACTTTGGAACCTGTGCAAACAGGTTTAGATGTGCAGGAACCTATGGGCCCTGTGCCATGGTAGGACTCCATATGCCTACAGAAGTGCAGGGCCTGGCACATTTTACCCTCTCCCAACCCAGGGAGTGCAAGCTGCAGGGTTGTCTGCATGGTCCTGGGTACCATTCCAAATGAATAAAGGCTGCACAGGGAGTGGTAGTGCACCAAACCACAGGGAAGGAATTGCAGAATTAAAGGTTAGGCACTCACCAACCAATATAGAGATGACACATGGCTCCAAAATTCAAACAAGCAATCAAAGTTTATTTCATGGATACATAAAAATTTGCACACTTTACACGTTTTGGACATATGTCCTTTATCAAAAGGTACCACAGAGTGAAGACAACCATCCTCATTCACTCTTGACACATTCAGTTTTTACATAGAAACATAGAAATTGAAGGCAGATGGGGACCTAAGATCCGTCTAGTCTTCCCTGAGCCCCACCACCTTCTTTGAGATGTCTGTGAGACAATCCCCTTGAGTTTGTCCCGAGCTGCTTTGAATTTACCTATGATTTTGGAGTCAATGGCTCCAGCCGATAGACCATTCCATGGGTCAACCACCCTCTCTGTGAAGAAAAACCTTCCCATGTTGCCCCTGAATCTTCCTCCCATCAATTTAATCTCATGTCCTCTTGTCCTACTGGTGCTATTGACCATAAAGAGCTCCTGGGTGAAGACTCTGTTTATACCCTTCAGAAACTTGAATGTCTCAATCATGTCCCCTCTATCCCGGCGTTGTTCCTGGGAGTACACGTTGAGTTCCTGTAACCTGCTTGCTTTTGTATGGCAACTTATGGAGACTGTGTGTCATTTTGGTTGCCCTCCTCTGTACTATCCCCAATCTATCTATGTCCTTCCTGAGATAAGGTCTCCAGAACTGGATGCAGTACTCAAGGTGGGGTCTCACCAGGGACCTGTACGGTGGCAGGATCACCTCCTTTCTTGTACTTGTAATGCCCCTTCCTATGCATGCCAGCATCCTGCTGGCCTTCTTTGATGCCTTTTTGCATTGTCCACCTACCTTCAAATTGTCTGATATGATAACCCCTAGATCCCTCTCCTGAGGAGTGGTTTACATTCACTCTTTTCACATTAACTCTTCACACATTCATTATTTGTTCTTTCAGATATAAAGAGGCAGAGATATCTGAAAGAAGAAAGAGTGAATGTATGAACAGTAAGACTGTCTAATTTTGGGACTGTGCCCATGTCTGATGCAGGGATGAAAACTTTTGTCTGCCATTAAGTCAGCTATATTAGAGGTGTGTATATCAGTGTACTGTACAACCTTCTCAACTACTGAGGATCATCTGTTACATCCTACTACAGTGTTTAGATTTGGTACACCATTCATTTTGTAAGGACTATGTTCACGGTCTTCATAACACTATTTTAACATGCTTTAAATTTTCATGTTGTCCATAATAGCACTTAGTATGATATGTTTCCTTCAAATCTGACTTGAGAAGCACTTTAAATTGTACTGTATATCATGTTTTATAAGGCCAGAAAGTCATGGTTGGGAATGTCCATCAATGCCCAGTTCAGCACTCTGGAATAAATTCTGTAAAATTGTTCCAGATGGATGGCTGAATGGAGATAGATAGATAGATAGATAGATAGATAGATAGATAGACAGACAGACAGACAGACAGACAGACAGACAGACAGACAGACAGTGTGCTTGTGGTGTTCACAACTTAGGTGGATAATAATATAATAAATGATGATGATGGTATACCAGATCTGTGTTCTTCCTCAAGTCACCCAAAATAAATATGCATGGCGATAGCTTGCCTACATAATATTCCATGTTTCAGCCCTACAGCTGTTATAGGGGTGGGTGAAAGTTGCGTATTCCACTTTCATGGAAATTTCAGAACTTTCACCAATGGCGAAATCGGGATTTTCAGCTGATTCTCATTGAATTCTGCTGACCTTTTTGTGAACTGCAGAAAAATGCATATAAACTGCAGAATTTATTCGATCCACAGTTTAATGAACTGTCAGTGAATGAGCACATGCTTGTACAACCACGAGATCATTCACTGACAATTCAATGGGCCACCAGTAGTGGAGGAGAGAGGAGGGCTGTGCCAGTGGCCTGCACAGGGGCAGGGTGGGGGAGCAGGGTGGTGGCAGATGAACTGTCAGGATGGGGGGGTGAGGGGGTCCACTAGACATCAGGGAATATTGGGAATAGAGGGGATGAGTCAGTGGACTGCCAGCTGTTTTTATTTTTGTGTATTAAGGGAATCCAGGATAGGGAGGGGGTTCACTAGATACCAAGAAAATAAAATGTTTTGGGGGGCCATGATCAGTGGGTGGGAGGGCCACTAGACACCAGGGAGAAATCAGAGTTTTTGTTTCTTCTTTACTCATGGGCTGTGATCCCAGGGTGGGGGGTGGGAACCACTAGACACCATGGATTAGACATTTTTACTTGAGACCCATGATTGGTGGGTGGGGAGGGCACTAGACACCAGGAGGGTCTAAGGGAGGGATTGGAGATTTGTTTTTTAATTTATCTATTTGCTGGGACCCCTGATCAGTGGGGATGGATTAATGAATTAAACTGTGGTTAAAAAAAGCCTCATAACTGACCCCTGGCAGAGATCCATTCTGCAGATTTATTTTCCTGCAGTTTAACAAATTAACCCACAGTCTGTACATTTATTCCACTGTTTTAAGGCAGAATTTCCATGAAAGTTACAAAAATGATTTCCAAACTTTAGTGGAAGCGAAATTCACACTTTTGCGGAAATTCCTTCGGTGGAATTTTTTAAGTACAAAAGAAGTTTTTTACCTATAGTTTGTTGTTCTTTTAGAAGGCAAATATGACAAATGTTCCTTCACTTTGAACTTGATTAATGCTAGTTTATCAGTTACAGGATTCACGCACTTATTGCAATGAACATATTTCCAATACATCAAAGTAACTATGAGATGTTGCTGTACATACTATAGATATACTTAAACGTAATACAACTGTACAGATCTCACCTAAGATAAAAAGGACAAGAGAAACAGTGTAATCAGTTTGGTTAAAGTGTGTTTCAATCCAGTTTCAAATACATCTTTCCAAATATTAGAAATGTTATTTTTATTTTATTGTATTCTTTTGGTAACTGGATAAGGCCCACTAGGCATAAGTGCCTGTTTTCAGGGGCAACCTGGGAGCACTGGGGTGGTTATGTGACTTTCTCAGAGTCACACAGTATACAAGTGGAGGTTGTGGGAATCAAACCCAGATCTGCTGGATGTGCCAAGCTCATTCACATCTCATTACTCTAACCTGTAGACTATACTGCCAGCCCCATTAGCAAGATAGCTAAATTTTAATTTTGGTTGAAATGTGCTGTATACTCAAATTATTCATTTTTAACTTGCAACAATTCATTAACTATCTCGCAAAAAAAAAAAATAGTATGTATATACAATATGTTTAGTGCTGGTATTTCCAAAGGTGCTGTCAACTCATTTTTTATTCTTTCATAAATAAAGTATTGGTAGATTTCCTATGTGCTTGTCAGCTTGCACATGTGGTATAATAAACTTTTCGGTAGCATTTACCATTCAGTACTACAGATACATAACCCAAATACTGTATATTTGTTCATCCAGAAATCTAACAGCACATTTCTGGAAAACCCACAAGCAAGTTCCATTACAGAAAGTTACTTGCTGACCCACAAAGATAATTGGGAGTGTCCACTGATCATGATTGACTATCCTCCACCTTAAACCATACTTAAAAAGCAACTAATCTTATTTTCAAATTACATCAAAACAATGACTAAGTGGTGTTTCAAATAATACTTACCTGCAATGATATTTATTGAGACACTGAGACAGCTGACCAGCAGGGTGACCTTAGAAGATTATCATAAAAAATGCTACTGTTCCCTGGCTCTTACTAAAGTAGGGTGTTTTCTGTTTCTGTGGAGATCTGGTTTGCTTTGTAAGCTATTAGTTCATTTAATGGGTCCACTTCTTCATTTGGATTACCCATGGGACCCTGAGAAAGTGTGTCCACATTAATTACCTTGCCTATAATTAATTGTAGGGACTGTGTTGTGAATCCACCAGATATCTACACTGTTTTCCAGACCACAACTGAAAAACAATCTCTTGTATGTTCTATCAAGCATCATTACAAAATACTATACACACTTATGGTTTCCCTACAAGAGTCGCTCACATGGTTCAGTTCAAAGTCAGGCCTTAAAGTATAACTTTAACTGTTATAGTATGTATATGTTTTCATGTTATATGCATTTTAATGTATTTTAAAATGTCATAAAATCCATGAAAGCTGAATGACATAATAAAGTAAACTGAAACTGAAAAATGTTATAACATTATTTAACCAGAAGACCTATGCAAGTCCAATTAAAATGTCTAATGTGGCAACACAAATAGGAAAAAGACAAATGTTGTCTCATGTTTGAATCATAAAAAGTACTATGTGCAAGATAAAGTAAAGTGTGTGTGTGTGTGTGTGTGTGTGTGTGTGTGTGTGGCGTGTGTGAACAATGTGGTCATGTTACATAAACTGCGGCCAATATACTTTTTAGCCTTACAGGAATATTAGCTATAGTAAGTTGTTAGAAACAAGCAAGCATTTAGGTTTATACAGTTGAGTTACTGGGGTACTGAGCTACAATATATTTATCACCCCAATAGCTTCCTGCTGACTCTTCACAGCTTAATAACATAACTCAAAATCATAAACTAGGGCATTCTTAGTTCATTTTGTTACTGAAGTAGAAACGCAGTTTTCAAATTTGTAAATGGCAAAGTCATTGATGTATTATTGTATTCCTTACTTGAATAGGTTATATTAGAAGCAAAATCCACAGTGTCAACAGCAAAATAGTGTGAACAGTTGCCATAATGTTGTACCACTTTTATACGTTATTTTTTCAGAGAATGTTAAAAGTTTGCTAAAATTGCTTCATTAAGTGTCTTAGGTCAAGATGTATACTACACTTCATAGCTGCTATTTTTTGTTTCATTAATTGAATACGTTTGGGTACATGTTGATGAACATATATAACCAAATATTTCTGTTTCCACAGCAAGGGTCAGAATTAATACCACATTACATAGAAAGAAAAATCACATATATTGATTGTACTGCGTACCAAGAATCTAGATTAAAACACATTTTTATGTAGACCACTGTGCCTTGTTATATGTGCTTTTAGTTTTTACAATAGTTTACAATTTAAAAAGCAATACTAACATATTTTAAGGAGTAAGCACATTAAATTCAAACCATAGATGTCCTACAAAAGAACTGCTATTTTTCTTCAAATAACTAATAGACCACAGCAGCTATACTTAGGTTTGGTTGTATAACTATGTGTTGCAGGATGCCCATGGTTAGTATTTCTTTTTGTTAGTTTTGGTTAAATACAAAACTTTTAAGAAAGATAACAGGTGCTATTTAAGTGATTTTACTATCATCACCCCATTGCATGCTTGCTAAAACCTTTTTTGTTGTTAGTGTGGAGGTTGTCTATACCTCTCTTTCAGTGAACAACAGCTATGCAATGTACTTGAACTTGAAGGTGCATGTGTGATTTGTAAATGATGAGTTATGAGTTCACAGTACATAAAATGTGTTGCTTCTTTTAAGGTACACTTAATTAGAAATTACTGATGTGCTGGAGAAACTTCACCTGTGCCTCAGAATGAATTGGTAGGAAGTGCAAAAGCAGCAGCATAGCTGCAGCAGCAGAAGTCTTTTGGCAAAGCTTCCGAGTGATTATTAACCAAATAAGACTTCCTCTTTTATGACACAGACATCAAGTTACAAGAACAGGACAGGTTGTTCTTGTCCCCATCTGTAAAGATAACAGTATATCACATACTGGTATATTGTATCCTTACTATTTTGAGTTACCTGATTTCAACAGACAATATCTTAATACTAACTAAATTCCTACACTAAAAATACCACCAACAGCTTGAAAAATCTTGTTCAGTTTCAGCTGGCATCCATCTATATCCCTCTCCCCAAAAGGAGGCTGAAAATAGGCAAAAAGTGTCTAGTCCTCCTTCCCAGTCAACAAACACTAAATAAATAAAATAAATAAACATGAAACGTTATTTGGGGAATAGTTTTTAGGGTACAGGGCTTTTCTTTCACTTAATAGCAGTATAGCATAATTTAGCATCAGACATTCCACCACAATACTAATAAAATCTGTTTTGTTAATGTGTTAGCCAATTTGTCCAACAAACTATTTTAGAGCTAAATATTTCTTGTAGGCAGTTTTGCACAGAACCATAACAACATCATTTACATTGTCAAAGAAACCACTTGTGAATAATGACCTGTATGTATTTATATGTGCTTCTTCATATTCTGAAGCATTAAGTGGATCAGGAAGCCATTGCCATGAGTGGTTTGGTGTTTCTGTCTGCATATATATGGACTTTAAGTATTATTGCATTTGTGGAATTAAATCACACCCAGAAAACAAAGCTGCTGGATTCGTACAACAAGCTCTAATTTCAAGAATTCATTTGATTGAATCCAACAGAATCACTGCACTTCCCTCTAAGGCCATTAAGATCAGTAAAAGGATATTTTAGCAATTGCTTGCTAACTTTTATTATACATCTTTCTTTGTGGGAATAACCCTGGAAGACAGCTGCAATATATAAAGCCCTTATATTACTAATTAATATCATGTTAACTATAAACAAGCATTTGCCAATGCCAAATGTTTGCTTGCTGGCATTGGCATTGGTAGTGTAGGAGTTACAGAGCTGCATAATAGGAATGGCAGTGAAGTATTGAACTGAAGCCAACCCCACCACCACCCTGCAGAGACTAACAGGCATTGGGGTGTGCCTTTGGGTCATCAAGCATAACAGCCACACCATTTCACCACACCCCACCCTGCAGACACTGACAAGTGTCAAGATGTGCCTTGGGGTCTTTGGACCTTATGCACACCCCATTCCATCAGGAAATACGGTGAGATGGGTGCGGTATAGGAGAATGGGGTGAACTTTGGGGCCGAAGAGTCCAAGGCACACCTCGATGCCTCTCACTGGCTGCAGGGTGTGGAATGGTATGAGCATTACAGGCGAGAATCCCAAGTCACATCCCTGATGCCTGTCATTCTCTACAGGGTGGGGCATTATGGTCAGAAACCCTAATGCCTCAGGCATTCGTTGGTATTTTCACTCCAAATTTTCAACATTTTTTTGTGACCCCCACCTCATGAGCAGTGGCAATATCAGTTTGTTAGCCAAAAGCTGCTTTTGCACAATGACTATGGCATTTAGCACCACAGGTGCAAAAACACATTCTGAACAGAATGTAAAAAATGACAGCTGTACTGTTCATGGGTAGGTGTAAAAAATGGCAATGTTGAAAATCTGCAGTGAAAATATTTAAAAAACCGGTGAAGTCACGAGGCATGAGAAACTGTGCAACGCACACCCGTAAAGTAATTAGTTTGGGGAGTTTTTACAGCAGATTGTCAACACAGGCATTTTGGGACCTCCGATCATGAACAGTGTCACTGTGATTTTCTTTATCTGTCCCGAACAATGATTTCCCACAGCGACCACGCATTTCTGCATTGAAAGTGTGAAAACACATTTTGGCCATGTTGTGAAAATGGCAGCTGTACTGTTCATAAGGAAGTGTGGAAAACGCCACTGGTGAAAATCTGGACTGAAAATATTACAAATTCATGAACATACGAGGGCGTGGAAACTGTGCAATGCTCACTGTAACACAGTCATTTATATGGACTTTGTTACCAAATTTTCAACATAGCCATTTTAAGACTCTACTCATGAACAGTGTCACTGTGATTTTCTTAATCTGTCCCAAACATTGCTTTCGCACACCGACTGCACCATTGTGCGCTACATGTGTGGAAACACATTTTGGGTGAGATGTGAAAAATGACAGCTGTACTGTTCATAAGGAAGTGCAATAAAATGGCAATGTTGAAAATCTGGTGTGCAAATATTAAAAATTTGCAAACTTGCAAGTGTGCGTAGGAACTGCGAAATGTGCACTCCTAAAAGACATTTTTAGGAATTTTTTCACCAAATTTTCAACATAGCCATTTTAAGACCTCTTCTCATGAACAGTGTCACTGTGATTTTCTTAATCTGTCCCAAACATTGATTGCGCACACCGACTGTGCCATTGTGCGTTACATGCAGGGAAACACATGTTGGACGACATGTGAAAAATGACAGCTGTACTGCTCATAAGGAGGTGTGGTAAAATGGCAATGTTGAAAATCTGGAGTGCAAATATTAAAAATTCATGAACTTATGAGCGTGCATAGGAACTGCGCAATGCACGCTCGTAAAACAGTCATTTTTAGGAATTTTTTCACCAAATTTTCAACATAGCCATTTTAAGACCTCTGCTCATGAACAGTGTCACTGTGATTTTTTTAATGTGTCCCATACATTGATTTCACACGACTGTGCCATTGTGCGCTACATGCGCGGAAACACATTTTGGGTGAGATGTGAAAAATGACAGCTGTACTACTCGTAAGGAGGTGTGGTAAAATGGCAATGTTGAAAATCCAGAGTGCAAATATTAAAAATTCACAAACTTAAGAGCATGTGTAAGAACTGTGCAACGCATGCTCGTAAAACAGTCATTTTTAGGAATTTTTTCACCAAATTTGCAACATAGGCTTTTTGAGAGCCCACCTTATGAACACTGGCACTGTCATTTCATTAATTGGTCCTGAAAGGTGATTTCATTCAGTGACTGTGAAATCACCCTTCGGGGCCAATTAATGCCATGACAGTTCCAGAATTCATGAGGAGGGGTCCCAAAACACCCCATGTTGAAAATTTGGTGCCAAAATTCCAAAAAATTCCTGAGATATGTATTAAAGTTGAAAAACCCCTGTTTATTGCATTATACAGCTTACCATCATTTCCTCAGTTTGCGGTCAACTTTGAAGAGTGTAGACGTGTTCCCGGTCCACCGAAGATCATCTCGCCGGCCTCTGGAGGTACATATGGGGTGAGGGGTGTGGGGAGGTAGGAAGAGCAGAGGGTAGGCACGGGTGGGCAGGGAGACCACCGATGGAACATTTTTGTTTACAGGTTTTGTTTTTTTAGGAAGACAACACGATGCTTGCCATGCTGGGGTGGGCTCCAAGTGTGGCAGCTGGAAGGCTGTTTGGGCTTGAGCCAATGGGGATTGGGCACCCCCGCCAGCCATTCAATTTTGTCACACTGGGGTGGGCTCCCAGCGTGCCACCTGGAAAGCTTTTTTTGGGGGGGGCATGGAGCCGACAGGGGATTGGGCACCACTGTCAGCCATACAGTGTGTTCACGGGGGGAGCGTATGAGCATGCAATATGCGTGCATGCATGTGTGTGGAGGGGGGAAGGCTGCTCACTGAAGCGGAGCTCTCCCTTTCAACTGTACGGCACTGCATTTTCAACTGCTGTCATAGACAGCTGCAGCGATCATTGGAGAACTCTGGCAGCGCCTGCAAACACACTGATTGAATTGGAAGACATTTGCCACACCTCTGAAAACTCGGATGATGGCACTATGTTTCTTGCACATGTGTGCAAGCAAGCATAAAAAACCACAATGTGATAGAAACAGACTTAGGATATTTGAGTTATTAAAAGTCTGATACTTCATTGTAATTAAGTAATGGTTTGACCCAACTTGTTCTGAATGTACACTGAAGAATGAATTGACACAAAATTGTTCTGAAACATGTATGAGCAAACTGAACTGAACCAAATTTCATGGGAGCACCTATGAGTCAAACAAGTCCAATCCATTGCACTCAAAATTAGGTATCTATCACACGTAATCTTTGTCCAATTTTGAAAATATTGTATAGTTCAGGAGCCTCTTGCTAAGATATGTCTTTCTCGGTGTAACAATGGAAGAATGAAACCCATCGGCGAAATCTCCCACAGTGACGTTTTCGACAAGTTTAGAAAATGTCGCTGTAGGGGACCCGCCAGAGAAATTTTGCCCTTTCACCAACATTCACCCCCCCCTTAAGTTAGCTGTGACTCAGAGTTAACAACCCATAGAAGGCAGTGCCGGGGGTACAGCCCTCCACATGGGGGGTTCGGGGGCACAGCCCCCAATAGAAACACCGACCAATGTCTGACAGGTGAAATTTTGCCTGTCGATATCGAGGCTGTCGCTATGCAAGATGTCAACAACATTGTTGTCACATCAGCATAGGTAAACCGTCTTTCTCAATATCAAGCGTACATTATGGTGACAACCTGCTATGAATAACAATGAAGGCAGTTGTTCAAATGAAATAATAAAATACTTCACTAATAAAATAACTACTGCTGTTCCCCTAGTGTTTTGAGCATATATCACCATGTCTGATGATGTGTTGCACATTTGCAGGGGCAGCATTCCACTGTTTCAACAATTTGAGCCCCATGTAGTATTCCACTTTTCAGTGGCAAATGGCTGAGGGACAAGTAAATATATATTTCAAAATGGGAAGCAACACTTGTCTGTTATCTGTTGGGTTTATGCCACTTCTATCTAGTTCCACACAATGCCTCTAATAGGTGCTGAAACAGTTTAAAAGACAGGTGTTTCCATGTGCTGGTACTTTACTTTTTTGAATATACAGAATGTTGATTGCTCAAGTAGCACACAGTTTACAACAGTATACTGTTGCTACAGCAAAAATACTACAATGACAAAATGACAGGTCGGTGTAGGTCGCTGTAATGGTTGTGCTACAGTGGCGGGACCTTTGGTACAGCTTCTCTGGGTGTTGCGCCCCCTCTCTGAAACACCTCTGCCATGAAGGTGATTATAGTAAGGTCTGGGGAGTGCAGGGGGGCACAGCTCCCCCCAAAAAACACACTAGTATTCCTGACTGCACAATGCGGACTGCGATCACCGTCTGCATTTGTGCCGTTGCTGTAAAACCGGTTGACAAGTTTGCTGTTGAACTGGTGTCGTGGAACCATTTACAACTTGTGTCATAATTTAAACTTAGATAGGAAGGGGCTTTCTTGGAAATCATTGCTGTTGAAACTGTTCATGTCTTGCAAGAAAAACTGCAATATTTTCAAAGTCTGGGTCCTTGCAAAATATCTTTGAGTTACAATGGTGCTGTTTTCCTAATGCTTCTTGATGCTTTTTATGTCACCCCTTAACTGTGCATTTATACAGTCTCTTTCTAAGGACCTCAGGAAATAAAATTCTTTCCAAGGATCTTTTATGCACCCAATACCATTAACACCACATTATATGCACTGTACTTTGAAAAAGCAGCCCGTGGTTTTATAACTGTAACTCCTCAACAGCTGCTTGAATTTGTAATAAGATCTTATAAAAACAATTCTGTTTACACTTATTCACTGGGCTGAGGATTTTCCGTTGTGTATTTGACCCAGACATTGCCTCAGGTAATAGAAACTGGTTTTATCCAATTGCCTTCAGAGCTCAGAAGACCAGGTTGTATAAGGCTGTGCTTACATCATAGACAAAGCCACTGTTTCTCCATGATTCCATAATCACGGACAGAATCATGAAATTCTGATTGGTTGGCGGAATTTAAAATGTCCCACGAGTGACTCACGGATCTCACGCTGCTAGCGTGAGCGTTAGGGAGGTCAGCAGTTTAACAGGAGGCATGTGAGCAGCTTTCATCCCCTATTTGTTCAAAAGTTGGAAGAAGGAGGAGGAAGAGACACCATGCTACAGAGAGGACACTGTTGGAAACCACGCTAGTCTGCTACCACGTTAGTTTGCCTAGCAAGATGCCGCCAGAGTTTTTCACTACTTCCTGCTTTGCCAATTTTCACTAAGTGCTAAAAAAGCATTTTAAAATACAGTGTAAGCCATAAAGCCAAAAATATTTTACAGGTTCAGCCATATCCACAACAAATGTCATGCAACAAATGCCAAGGGCTTATGGAGCTGCACCACCACCTTGTTTTACATGCAGGTACTATGTACATGGAAAAAAAGCTTTGTTTTTGGACAAGTCAATGCAGTGATACTAGTACTTTTCAGTATTTTAAGACTGGTGGGATGGAAGAGCTGGGGTTAAACTTGGGAGGTTGGTGCTAAGTTGGCTATGTTCTTTTTAGTAGCTTCTCAAAGCAGGCAGAGCAAAAATATAATAGAAAATGCTACCATTTCCCCACATGCTCTCCAACATATTTTGTGTGCACAGAGAGGGTTCTTAAATATTGTATTAGTTTGTATGCTTCTGTGAAATTTAAATTAAGGAAAACCAAATAAAGTGCCATTTCACAAATTCCTCAAAAGAGTGTACAGCTCTGTAAAAAGTGCAGATGGGTTACAAAGTGCAAATTGCACTGATTTTCAAGCTACTTGTTTACTTTATGTGGGCATACCAACAAAGCCCTGGACTGAGTGCAGTAAGTTGATGTGTTTAACTAAGAAAAATTAAGTAAGCAAAGGAGAAGGGGTCAGAGTGTGTGTGTGTGTGTGTGTGTGTGCATTTGCATCAAGCCAAAGCAGAAAACTAGTCTTTCTGACTTGGGGGGGATCCAAGGATCCCATAGCACCTTTTTTGCCTTCTTGGTACCCCAGAGCACATGTGTGTGTGTGTGTGTGTGGTGGGGGACAAGGATTCTTCTCGAGCTTGCTGTGTGCCAGAGGGTGGGCGTTACACACTAACATGGGCATGTTGGGGGTCAGAGCTGGCAGTGCTGCATTTGAGCACATCTGAAGGGCTGTGTTGGTTTCTGTGTGCCCCAGAGCAAACTTTGGTGAGGGGTGTTACTGTCACAGACTCTGCTACACACTTATGAAGCCCTTGCCTGCAAAAATTGCTCTGAGGCACAAAAATCTGCACAGCCCTTCAGACTTTACAGGTAGTGAGGCAAGTCAGGAGTTACTCCAAGCAGCTTTTCTGCCTTCTGTGTACCCCAGAGCATATATGTGTGTGTGGTGGTGGGGGGTGAGGATCCTCAAGCTTGCTGTGTGCCACAGTAAGGGGTGGGCGCACACTAACATGAGCACGTTGGGTCAGAGCTGGCAATGCTGCATCTGAGCATGTCTGAAGGGGCTGTGTTGGTTTCTGTGTGCCCCCGAGTAAGTCTGAGAACAAACTGTTTCTAGATCTTCGGGGATATCTCTTGCAGGATATCTCTCAAAAGGGACATGGTTGGCAAGTATGGCGAGGCAGAGTTGCAGTGGGGATCGGGGGGTATTATTCCCAGTGCCCCCTGGCAGGGTTCTCAGCATCCTGTAGGGTCTGTCCTTGGTATACTTCCCTCTCAACCGCATCCGTCACTTCCCTCCTCCTCCACTGCACTTCTCAGCATTAAGTCCATACCTCCCTCCTGCCCCCCACCTATCTATCTTCTCTCCCTCACCTCTACCTTTGCCTTGTTTCTGCCCCTGGCAGGGTTCTCAGCATCCTGTAGGGGTCAGTCCTTGGTATGCCTCCTTCTCAATCCCATCCCTCACTTCCCTCTTCCTCCTTGGGTTGAATAGAGTGCACCTCAGAGCAAGTTTGGGGGGATGGGTCTTGTGTAGCAAGTTGTTGGTGGTGGGGTTGTCTATGCACAGTGGTAACATAGCAGTGATGCACCCCTGCAAATGTACTCTATGGAGGCAATGAGGGAGAGAAACGGCCAAATTTGCTAAGGGCACTGATGCCAGCTCTCCACCCAAACTAGGTATGGAGCATGCAACAGAGGCCCTTGGACATTCTCTGGGACATACAGTGTGTAAGGCCCAACATACAAACTGTCTCTCATTTTTCAGGGGATGCATTACACACTTTTGTCCTTGATGAAGTCTGATGGTGTCTGTCCCCTTGTAGCATGCACCAGAGCAAGTTTCAGTGTCTGGGGAAGAGAGTTGGTATCACTGAAGACCCTCAGATTTGGTTAGAAAGTTGCAGTGTTTAAGCCACCACCCCCCCCCTTGCAAACTCACTCTGGGGCTGTGCATTTTTCTGTTTGTTCCCACTTGCTCTGTGGAATATGAAAAGCAACATGGTTCTCATACATTGCAAGGGGGGGCATTACAGGGTATGTCCTTGACCAGGCCAGTGTCTGCATGGAAGTTTTCTTTGGAGAAAACTACAAGATACAGAAACACTCAAACTTGCTCAGGGACATACAAGTATTTAAGGCCTTTCCCCGGTGAAGTTGGCTCTGGTGCTGCAGTGCTTTCTGTATGCCCCACAGCCAATTTTCAGGGTGGGCCATAATTATTGAGTCAAGGAGCAAGATAGGATATGTGTTGCATCAGTTTCAGACCAGTTTGCAATGTGGTTTTGGACACGTCATGTTGGGTATATTCCGTATGGCTGTGCAAATAGCTCTGAGGCACCAGGCAAGTCTGAATGTTGCTTGTGTGATTGACAAGTCAGTAGAGGGTTACTTGCCATGTAATTGTAGGCAAGTAGGAGGGTGTTTATTTGCAGCTGCCACTGCACCCTGAGAATGGTGGCTATAGGCTGCCCTACTGCCATCACACCCATAGGATGGGAGTCATAGATTGCTAATGCTGCCTTCACACCTGGAGGGTAGGAGTCATAGGCTGTAGCTGCCATCATACCTGCATGATGAGAGTTGTAGAATGCTGCTGCTGTCATACCCAGAGGATGGGAATCGTAGGCTGCTGCTGCCATCTCACCAAGAGAATGGTGATCATAGGCTGCTACTGCCATCGTACCTGGATGATGGGAGTTGTAGAATGCTGCTGCCATCATACCCGGAGGATGGGAGTCGTAGATTGCTGCTGCTGTCATCACACCTGGAGGATGGAAGTCACAGGCTGCCACTGCCATCGTGCCTGGATGATGGGAGTCATAGAATGCTGCTGCTGTCATGCCCGGAGGATGGGAGTTATAGGCTGCTGCCGCCATCTCACCAAGAGAATGGTGGTTGTAGGCTTCTGCTTCCATCGCACCTGTATGATGGGAGTCATAGAATGCTACTGCCATCATACCTGGAGTATGGGAGTCGTAGATTGCTGCTGCTGCCATCACATCTGGAGGATGGGAGTCATAGATTTCTGCTGCTGCCATCACACCTGGAGGATGGGAGTCATAGGCTGCTGCTGCCATCACACCAGGAGGATGGGAGTCATAGGCTGCTGTTGCTGTCATACCCAGAGGATGTGTGAGGGTCATGGACTACTGCTGTCATACCCAGACAATAGGAGTTGTAGACTACTGCCATAATACCTAGAGAATAGGATAGGACTGCAATTTTGTTTTTCACTTAAGTTATCTTATCAGGAGGATTGGGAACAGATTACTAATTTTGTGTACTTTTGGTTGTGATTTCAGTATTTTAAAGACATAACTGCCTGCATAATGTCTGCCACATCATTCAGAAAGAAGGCCAGGATCTGCAACATCTCTGCTAAGGGCAGGCCCTTCAGTTCAAGTCCGAGGCCTCTGAGGATGGAGGAAAACTTTTCTGTCCATGCTGTAACCATGTCTTGGCTCATACAAGGAAGGATACAGTGAAGGATCCTTACTCAGCCAGAAACATGCCAGGAATAGAGAGCAAGTTGCCAGGAAGGAAATCAAACAAAGCAGGTGACCCTAACCAGCAGTTTCATATCTGCTAAGAGGCATCTGTTGCAAGAAATGACCTCATCATGGATACAGTGAAGGTTTGGAGTGTGGCAAATATCCCATTAGAAAAGCTGGATCAGCCACAGATAAGGAAATGGATCGACAAATACATAAAGGGGCTTGCAGCGGTATACCATGATGATAGTGAATGCATATGGGCGACCATCAAAACGGCGACCCATGTGAGGGCACTATCATCTTGGGCAATGGTATGGGGATGGCTACTGTTGCGACGGTGAGAGTAGGGTGAGCAACAGGAAAGGAGGGTGGGCAACAGGACATAGAGGGATAGGGAACAAGGTTGTAACCCTGTAGTGTGCCTGCTTCCACTGCGCCAACTGTGTAGTGTGGTGGGTAGGGTGGTTGGCTCTGATGGAGCAGGTCCTGGGTTTGGGACTGTGGGCAGGTACAATTTTGCTAAATCTTGCAGCTTGGGCCTTAATTTTTTAAACCGGGCTGTGCCCCCTCCTAATATGCGCTCTCTGGAGTCAAGAATCTTTAGACAGTGAGAGCGGAAGTGAGTCCCCCATACGCACAGTTATCCTAGTCGCTTTTAGTGCATATCACGAAATGTTTTTACGATAATGCAGTTCACAGTAATAGGGATCGCCTATTAGTGATCGCTATTATTACATAGAACCATTGCACCACTGTCAAAAGCAGACACCCTGAGGCAGATCTACATTCGAAAGCTAAGACAACAGCTTGATGCAGACCTTGGTACAGCTCTAGCAGGGAAATCACTATCTGTCATATGTGACGAGAGTACTGATGCACAGGTACGGTGCATACTCAATATTATATTTGTGTTGGAAGGGGGCAAGACATTCCTTGGTAACACTACAGAACTAGAAGCCATAAACCATTCCACAGTGACTCAAGCTGTCCTGAAGACTTTACAAAGTTATAATATCAGGTTTAAGACTGTTGTGTCCTTTGTCAGGGGCAGTGTTTGTTATATGAGTAAATGTTTCAACGATGCACTTCTTGGGGTTATTGGGGACCATGTTGTGCATGTTTGTTGCTGGGCACATGCTTTGTCTCTTATTGGAAGGGGGTACATGGCTGCACCACTTTAAAAGAGTAAATGAACTTGTTTCTTTAGTAAAATACACCTTTCAGTAATCCCAGAAATGAAAGAGAGAGTACATTAAATTTTTGGAGGATCAGGATGTTCCAAGGGACTTGATCGCATTACCACCAGGTCCAGTTCTCACCCATCGGTTGGTCTGATCATCACCTCCTGAGATTCAGTTTCACAGTCCCCAAATAGGCCCGCCCAAGGGAGTTGGTACAGTTCTGCCATTTAGAGGAGTTACCTCAGAAGGCCTAATGGCAGTGCTGGACCTCTCGAGAGTTCAGGGGATAGCACTGATCTGGGGCCTCTTGTGTCAGCGTATAGTAAGGCTTTTACTGAGGCACTGGAAATCATTGCTCTTCTCGTGTTCACCCTTTTACCTCTCATCTGGGGGCCCCATGGCTTAGTGGGGAAATCCGTGAATTAAAGAGGCGGGGGCGAAGGCTGGATAGACACTGGTGGAAAACTCACCTGGAGATGGACAGACTTAGATTGATGGACCATTACAATGTCTATCAATCAGCCATTTCCAGTAAGAAGGCAGAGTTCCTGTCCAGGGAAATTGCTACAGCAAGGAACAGACCAGCCCAGCTCTTCCAGACTGTGGACAGACTGTGCAATCCAGCCTGTCTTCACTCTGGTAGAGCATTGTCACATAAACAGTGTGATGAGTTTGTGCAGTTCTTTTCTGATAAGGTGTCCACCATCAGGAATGAGATCAGCCAGTGCCTTCCCATTGGTCCTTGCATTAGTCAGCTGGGTGGTACTAATGCCCAGCAGATCTGGTCCACCTTTAGCCAACCAGTAGTCGTGGATATAGTGAGGATCATCCAGATTCTGCGGCCAACCTACTGTAGTTTGGACCCTGGCCCTACATGCCTATTAGTGGGGTGTGTGGAGGTCATTGGCCCGGTCCTTGCTGGGATAGTGGTTGAATTTTCATTGAAGAGAGGGATCTTTCTAGATCCCTTAAAGGAGGCAGTAGTTTGCCCCCTGTTAAAAAAAAACCACCCTTGATCCCAACTGCCCAGCTAACTACAGACCAATCTCGAACCTACCCTTTGTTGGGAAGGTTATTGAGAAGGTGGTCACACTGCAGCTGGAGGATCATTTGACCAACCACAATATCCACAACCCTCTCCAGTCTGGCTTCAGAAAAAGGCACAGCACTGTAACGGCCCTGGTGAGGGTACTTAATGACCTTCTGATGGCGACAGATTGGAGAGCTTGTTCTATCTTGGTTCTCCTTGATCTCTCAGCAGCATTTGACACTGTGGACCATGGGGTACTGCTCGAGCACCTGTGGTTTTTCTGTGGACTGAGAGGGGCAGCCCGCAGTTGGTTTAAGTCCTTTCTCGAGGGTAGGTCTCAGACAGTGGTGTCGGGAATTTATTCCTCTGCCCCTCATGGACTGCCCTGCAGGGTTACACAGGGCTCAGTGCTGTCCCCCTTGTTATTCACAGTGTATTTGCTTCCATTAGGGGACATTATAAGGCAGTACAGTTTGAGCTTTCATTGCTATGCTGATGATTCTCAAGTGTACATGTCCTTTGTACCCGACCAGGAATTAGATTCCGTTACAGTGTTTAATAACTGCCTACTGGAGATTCAGAACTGGATGAGTGCCAGTTGGCTTCAGCTGAACTCAGGAAAAAATGAGGTATTGGTTGTGGACCCTGGTCATAGGATGATAGGGGCATGGACCAGAAAACCATCAGGATTAAATCTTGGTGGAATCCTGCTTAGTGCCTCTAGCCAGGTGCAAAACCTGGGCATTGTTTTTGATGAAGGCCTGACCCTGAGGGTGTAGGTTTCGGCTGTAGTCAAATCTTCCTGCTACCATCTTAGGAACATAGCCTGGGTGAAGCATCTCGCCCCACCTGAAGACCTTCCAACCTTGGTCCACGCCTTTGTCACCAGTCGTCTTGATTATTGCAGCGCTCTCTACCAAGGGCTACCGGGGGTAGACATCCACTGCATGCAACTAGTGCAGAACGCGACGGCCATGTTGCTGACTGCAGATTCTAGATCCAGTCATATTACACCTGTGCTGCGTGATCTGCACTGGTTGCCAGTACAGTGGCGGATTACCTTCAAGGTCACGTTGATGACCTATAAGGCCCTACTTGAGTAGGGTCCCCACTACCTGAAAGAGTTCCTGTGTCCTTACTGTCCCTCCCACTCACTCCGATCCTCTGGTAAGGGATTGCTAGAGATTCCCAGAGTATCCCTTAAAACATCGGGAGGAAGATCTTTTGCCTTTATGGCTCCTACCCTGTGGAATTCTCTATCTTGCCAGATACAAGAAAGCCAGACCATAGAGGGTTTTAAAAATCTTCTAAAGACATATCTATTTAACCAGGCCTTCTCAGGAATGTATTGAATTTTGAATTTATATGGATGTGTTTTAATATGTTTTATATGTGTTTTATGATATGTGGTGAGTTTTTAATGTTATAATGTAAAGGCGCCCTGAGCATTGGAAGGGCGCCTTATAGTAATAAAAGATTGATCGATTGATTGATTGAAGATGGAACACATGGTTCACAGCCGTGGTACCACTCGACACACCTGCAATACCTGAGGGACTTTTTCAGGGAGGATGCTAGTGATGTCACTTTAGTTAACAACCTGAGAACCTTATTGGAGGAGTGGTATGAAGCGCTCCAAGCACAGCCGGTGTTCATTTCGGAGAATTCAACAGGCATTATTTCTGCCATTGAACATCTGTAGTCTAAAGAGAAACCTCTTGTGGTATCTGCATATGACACGCTAAAGTCGATTAGGAGCTGGTCTGAGGCTGAGATGATGTAAAATGACGGGTTTGGGGAGAAGACACAGATGTACCTGTCTCAACTGCGGAGTAAAGGAAGGGATGAGCAAATTAAAATATTTAAAACTGCTTTCAAGACCAGTTTGGAGAAGCTGTCCAAACACCTGGACTGAAACCCATCTGTACCATTTCTGAAAGCATGCAGAATTCTCAACCCACTGAACCTCCCCAAACTGAATAAGGACTTTGAGTTGTGCTATCAAAGTATCCCCACTTTCAGGGCACATAATAAGACTGCCCTGTTGAAGGACTTACACATGACAGGATGGGCAGGAACTACGGGACATGGGATCTTTTAATCTGCACCAATACTGGCTTCCAGTGTCGCTGCTGGTACCAACTCAAACTAAGGCAGCCTTTCAGGCCATCTGGATCCCAGTTTCTAGTTCAGATGTGGAGCAGTCATTTTCTGCATATGGACAGATCTTAACTGACCAGCGGAGAAACCTAACTATGGACAATTTAAAACTATTTACAATTATACTGTTTAAATAAGTAGATCAACACACAATCTGACATCTCAAGCTTGTTTGTGATACAGTTCTTGTGCAATACTTTAAATGGGATGGTTCATGTGCAATACTGTAAATGGGATGGTTCATGTGCAGTACTGTAAATGGGATGGTTTGTGTGCAATACTGTAAATGGGATGGTTTATGTGCAATATTGTAAATGGAATGGTTCTTGAAAAAAAAGGGCACTCCACTGCAATAAAACGTAACTTCTATGTGCAATATAGATTTACATGTAATTTGATGTCTTTAGTTTGTAGCATATGTAGCCATGTTTACATTTAATATATGTCATTGGTTTGTGTAGCGTATGTAGCCAGTCACATGTACTAAAAATGTTTTTTTTTCATGTGTATGTCTTTGTAAATGTCATTCAAATAAATCACACAAATTGTCAATTTAGCTTGGAGAAGTTTTATTGCATACATCACAAAATACAGATTACAAAAAGTCACAACATGAAAATGACCCACTTTAGTGTTCCTTTGGTTATAAAACTGGTAGAAACTGGAACCTGCTAGCTAGAAAAAATTGTACTGCTGCCAGGGGCCATTTTCACATGCTGGCTTGTTTTGAGAAGGTAAGTATTCAGGTAGAGGCACAACTTGATTAGCAAAAACATGCATTATTGATTTAAATCTTGTTGTTTTGTGGTTAAGTAGCTTACATTTGCATAGGAACATAATAAAAACATTGTGATTAACTACTTTAATATTAAAAAATGTGTGACAAATATTCTATTTTGGATTACGGTAAAATCATGAAATCTGGCTTCTGAAATGCCAGTAACATCCTGGAATACGAGATGGTCAGAACAGAATTCAATGTTTCTGAGCACCATAAAACAGTGGCCTTGATCATAGGTATTGGACTTGATTGCTTATTTTTCTCTGTTTTAAATTGTTTTATGCAGGGTATATTTTCTGGTAGATTGTTGTGCAGGTAGTCTTGCTTAAAGAAAGGAAAGCATTCACCTGGGTGGTGGGTCAGAGCTGTAGCTGATTGTTTCTGGAAAACATGTGCTTGGTGGGGGACTCAGCTGTTATGGGGGTAGAACTGGGGGGGGAGAGGGAGGTAAGGTGCCTGCCTGGCACCATGGCTTGGAGGAACAGGAAGTGAATACTCAGGATTGTGGAAGCAGCTGCACAGAAGAGAGAGCGGGATATCATTGTCCACCTAAGGACAAATGACCTAGCTGGGAATGGGATCAGAGCAGTACAGGAGGAGTTTGTGGAGTTGGGGAGGGGCCTTAGACAAGTAGCATGCATGGTAACCTTCTCGGAGGTGCTGCCTGTCTATGGCGTGAGTGAGGTTAGGGTGCACTGCACCATGGGATTCAGTGAATGGTTGAAAAATGGGTGTGGAGCACAGGGATTTGGCTTCATTGAGGACTGGGGGTCCACCTGGAGGGATACAGGCCTATACTGGCACGACGGTCTGCATCTGTCCAGGAGGGGAACCAGGGTCTTAGGTGATAGGTTTAAATGCTTCATAGGAAATCTTTTAAACTAGCCAAGGAGGAAGGTGCTGAAAAGGAGCAAGGAATTCCCAGCCTTTCCCCACAAAACAAGGTAGTTAGCTAAGTAAACACCAAGGCAGAGAAGTCGATGGGAAGCAGGACAGGGGTCAATGGAGGAAAAAGGCAAAGACAGTAAAGGCAGGGATGGGGCTAAAGGGGTAAGGCCATCAAAAAATGGAGGGAAATGAATATCAATGTGCATAGTCTGGGTAACAAGATTCCTGAACTAGTGGCCTTGATGGAAGAGGGACCGCTGGATATTGTGGCAGTCACAGAAACATGGTACACAGAGAACCATGTCTGGGATGTCAACATACCAGGGTACACAATCTACAGGAGGGACAGGGAGGGTAAAGAGGAGGAGAAGTAGCTCTCTATGTAAGGGAAAGGATCACAGCAATTGAACTAAAGGGTAAACAGGGAGGAGAGAAGGCACTGTGGGGCACCTTGGAGACAGGAAATGGCACCCCAATTTGCCCGGGTGTTGTTTACAGACCCCCATCTCAGGGGAGGAAATGGACAAGGAAATAATAGAAGGCATCCTTAGAAGAGCAGAAAAAGGGGAGATATTATTGATGAGGGACATGAATATGCCAGATGTTAACTGGAGCACATTTGCTGCAGCCATATTCCAAGAGCAGGGTCTTTCTCGATGCCCTTCAGGGGGCATGCCTCAGACAGCTAGTGTTGGAACCCACTCGGGAGGGAGCAATCTTAGACCTGGTACTCTTAAATGGGAATGAAGAGAGAATCTCAGATTTACAAGTGGGTAGTCATCTGGGAACAAGTGATCACCAAACAGTGTGGTTCATGATAAACACAGCCGTTGAGTCAAGCCATACAAAAGCAAGGGTACTGGACATTAAGAGAGCTGACTTTGGCAAAATGGGAGAGTGCATAAGGAATGCACTAGCAAATGGGCAGAAAGGAGGGGTGGAGGAACAATGTGGAAAAATCAAAACTGCCATCACAGTGGCAACAAGCCTTTGTGTGAAACAAATTAGCAAAACAAAACGAAGGAAAAAAACACTATGGTTCTTAAAAGAGGTGGCAGGGAAGGTTAGGGAGAAATATATAGCATTCAGGAAGTATAAGGAATCACAGGGGGAGCAGGACAGGGAACTGTATCAGTTAAAGCAGAAGGAAACAAGGAAGGCAGTCAGACTAACAATGGCCCAAACAAAAGACAAGATAGCCAACTTGGTTAAGAAGGGGGATAACATCTTTTATAGGTACATTAAGGAGCAAAAAAAGACCAAGAGAGGGATAGTGAGGCTTAATAAAGGGGAGGAGAAGTGGGCAGAGGGTGACAGTGGAAAGGCAGAGATTCTGAATGAATACTTGTGCTCAGTATTCACAAAAGAAGAGGAGGTGGAGGTACCTAAACCAAGCAATAGAAGCACTCTGGATAGGGGTGTCGATACCAGTCCATTCACAGAAGAAAGGGTCCTGAAAGAACTCTTAAAACTCAAGGTGGACAAAGCAATGGGGCCTAACAGGATTCACCCCAGAATTTTAAAAGAACTAAGGGGAGAACTAGTGACACCACTGACTACACTTTTTAGCAAATCATGGGAGGATGGTGTGGTACCTGAGGACAGGAGGAAGGCAGATGTTATTCCCTCCACAAAAGTGGGAGCAAGACAGAGGCAGGAAACTACAGATCTGTTAGTTTGACCTCATTGCTAGGGAAAATTATGGAATCACTTCTGAAAGAAAGAATTGTTGCGTACTTAGAGGTCAGTGGGGCACGGGACCGAAGGCAGCATGGATTCATAGTGGGGAGGTCATGTCAGATGAATCTAATAGATTTCTTAGACTGGGTGACCAAAGTAGTTGACCAAGGAGGGGCTGTGGATGTGGCCTACTTAGACTTTTTTTTTTTTTAGTTTTTGGTAACCGGGTAAGGCCCACTAGGCACAAGTGCCTGTTTTCAGGGGCAACCTGGGAGCACTGGGCAGTTAAGCGATTTGCTCAGAGTCACACAGTATGCAAGTGGAGGTTGTGAGAATCAAACTCAGGTCTGGTCTGCTGGATGTACCAAGCTCACTCACAACTCATTCCTCTAACCTCTAGGCTATACTGCCAGCCTTTGACACAGTCCCACACAAAAGATTAATAAACAAGTTAGCCAGCTGGGAGTGGGTTCCAGGGTGGTAACCTAGGTAAATAATTGGCTGAACAACAGAACACAGAGGGTAATAGTAAACGGAGTCCACTCTGAGGAAAGGGAGGTTACTAGCGGGGTACCACAGGGTTCAGTACTGGGACCTGACCACTTTAATGTCTTTATTGGTGACATTGTGGAGGGGCTGAAAGGAAAAGTATGCCTCTTTGCAGATGACACAAAGATCTGCAACAGGGTTGATACACAAGGAGGGGTGGAAATGATGAGAAGGGACTTGACAAGGTTAGAGAAATGGTCAAAAGTATGGCAGCTTAGATTAAATGCAAAGAGATGCAATGTAATGCACCTGGGAAACAAAAACCCAGGTGAAGAATACACAATGGGGGGAGGTACTAACAACAACAAAAATGGAACAGGACCTGGAGGTAGTCATATCAGATGACCTAAAGGTAGGCAAGCATTGTGAGACAACAGTAAGGAGGGCTGGGGAGATACTGGGATGCATAGGGAGAGGTATCACCAGTAGAAAACAGGAAGTTGTCATCCCTCTGCACAGACAGTTGGTGAGACCCCATCTGGAGTACTATATTTATTTATTAAATGTATTTATTAAATTTTGATAACCAGGTAAGCCTGCTGGGCCTTGAAGGTCCCTTTTTCAGGGGTGACCCGTGGAATTACATGGAATAATACATGGGCAGCATACAGCATAGGTACATTACACTAGACAGCGAGGAACATAATACATAGTTTTTCAGCAGTTACATTTAAGAGGTAAGACATAGTAGCTTTTAGCAGTTAACATTTCTTGGGTAAGCTCTACAGATGGGGTACAGTGCTACATAGATGGGGTGCAGTGATAGTCGCTATTTCCACATGAGGGAGAGGGGTGGGTTTCCACTTAGGATCCACTCACTTTAGCAGTTGCATATGGAGGTGACCATCATATGAGCCTTCAGCCTTGTGCAGAAGGTGTGGGTAGAGGTAGCATCCCGAACACCAAGGGGCAGGGAGTTCCATAGGGTGGGTGCCGTGATGGCGAATGACTTACCCCCCGCCTTGGTTCTAACCCTTGGCACTGCGAGGTGGGTTCTGTCCATTGTTCTGAGGAGCTTAGGGTTTCTCTTTTGGGCAATGAGTCCAGTGAGGCTGGGAGGAGGGGATGGGCTGAGTAGTTTATGAGTGTGGCAGAGTAGGGGGTATTGGAGCTGGGCCTCCCAGGAGGGTCAGTTTAGTTGGGACAGAGTGTCACAGTGGTGAACCCGGGAGCTGGATAGGATGGTGAAGCAAGCCACCTTGTGATAGAGAACTTGTAATCTGTTCATCTCTTGTTTGGCAGCTCCCTGTATCACCGGGGCCACATAGGAGAGGGTAGGGAGGAGGACGCTTGTGGTGATGGAGGCCCTGGCCGCGGGTATCAACTGATCTTTCAGCCTATACAAGGTCCCGAGTTTGGCATGAATATTTTTGGTTACCTGGTCGACATGATCCTTGAGGGAGAAGCACTGATCCAGGGTGAGGCCAAGGTATTTTATCGATTCAACCACCTCAAGTCTTTTTCCTGATTTGGTCATCAGCCTGAGATGTGGGCTTCTGTCCCAGCCGAGGGTTCTTGGGCCAAATAGCATGGCCTTGGTCTTGTTAGGGTTAATGATCATTCTGTTGGTGACAAGCCATTGCTCAAGGGAACCCAGGTCTTCCTGTAGCCTGGAGCAGAGATCTCCCAGATTAGAGGAGGGGCGGTATATGACCTTGTCATCTGCATACTGTACCCCTGAGCTACCCCCACAGTGTTTACTGAGATCATTTGTGAAAAGAGAGAAGAGAAGAGAAGGGGGCCAAGAATAGATCCTTGGGGCACCCCATCCGTTATGGGGAGAGGCTCCGACAGGGAGCATTTCCATTTTATCCTCTGTGTCCTCCCTGTGAGGTAACTGTTGAACCACGATAGGGAGTGGCTGTCTAACCCAACCTGGCTCAGTTTTATAAGGAGCAGGTTGTGGTTTACAAGGTCAAAAGCCTTGGAAAGGTCAATGAAGACTGCCCCAGTGGGGGATCCCTTGTCCAGCTCTCTTAGAACATCAGTGGAGAACTTGATAAGCGTGGTGTCAGTCCCATGACTGGTTCTGAAACTGTGCTGGGAGGGGGCAAGTAAATGGTGGAGCTCTAGGTAGTCCCGGAGTTGTCCGAAAATTAGTCTCTCTTGAATCTTACCAAGGCTAGATAGCAGGGAGATGGGCCAGTAATTGTCGGTAGTCTCCCTTGAACCACCCTTGTGGACGGGGACTACATGGGCCAGTTTCACTGTTCTGGGATGGCACCTGTGATAAGGGATCAATTGAGGAGCCAGGTGAGGGGCCTGGTGAGTGCAGGGGCCCCTTCCCTTAGTATGGGGATGCCATCGGGTCCCATAGCTCCCGACATTTTGAGGGACTTTAGTAATGGGAGGACTTTGTTCGGTCTTACAAGCTGGATGTGGAAGGTTGGGTGGTCCAGGCTTTGGGGGATGGGATCATTCGAGACTGGGAGGAGGGGTGGCAAGACCACTTTGAGCAGGTCCAGGTTTGTGAACTGGTGGTTGAGAGCCATGGCGATGCTAGGGTCGTCGTCAGTTAATTGGCCATTGACCTCTATGGGGCAGGGAGTGGTCTTCCCGATCCCCTTTTTAAGCCTGTTTATGCGAGCCCAAAAGAGTCTAGGGTTGTCTAGGTTCTTTTTCTGTAGATCTGTGAGGTAGTCTTGTTTGGCCACTTTGATGGCCAGTTTGCACTTATTTCTCAGCGTCTTGTAGTGGTTTAGGTCAGCTGATAGGAAGGAGAGCTTGTATTTTTTCCAAGCAGTGTCCCTGGTTTTCATCAGTGTTTTCACTTGTAGCAGCTCCCCTTGGTGCAGAATTTCTTCAAAGGGGCCAAGCAGTCAGCAACCATAATGATTGCTCCCTGGAAGAAGGCCGTAGCCTCTTTCAGTGTGGGGAGCAGTTTGATTGGCTCCAATCAATCCCATTTAGGCAGCCAATCAAGTGTTCAGGTTGATAGTTTGAGTAGTCCCATGTCGCGAGTATTCGCAGGGGGACTCTGGGGGCCCTATTTTCCAGGAGCAGAAGATTGGGGAGTGATCACTGGGGCATCCGCTAGGGTGCCAGCCGCCTTTATATTGGTGGGTTTGCTAGTAACACCCAATCAAGTGTGGAATGGTTACCTGTTTGTAGTTCATTCGGGTGGGCCTGTGATAACCTGTGTTAAGGTTAGCTTCCTGAACCAGCCCTAGTAGGGAGGGATTGTCTTTCCGGGCCCAATTCAGATTGAAGTCCCCCAGGATGAATTGCTCAGAGGTGACCGCCTACAGAGGTGAGTGCGCATTGGTTGGGGGGTTGTATACACATCCATTGTTGAGATGCTTACATGGGCCAAGGATTATGCAAACGAAGATCGATTCATCTTCCATACTAGTGACTGTGAGCAAGTCACTTAACTTCCTTGTGCTCTCAGGTCGCACCTGGAAACAAGCCTCGGCTTAGTGTGCCTTTCCTGGATAAACAATCCCCCCATGTGAGGAACTGAGGACGGACCACTGCACACTGGTAGACTGAGGAGTAGGCTACAGAGCAGAAGTTATTCTTAAGCGAGTTTTTTATCCAGGAAAGGTATGCCACCTAAGCGTAAATTCATACCTGCCTGAGGAATAACTGTTTCCAGGCTGTCTTGTGCGGTCATCCCAGGGTTTTCCCTTCGCTTCCATCTCTTCTTTTTCTTCCAGGCTTGGAGTGCCGAGCCTGGGATAGCTGAGCCCGGTGGGTAAATTGAAGAAAGCACTGCGGGGTGCTTGACGGCAAGGACAGCAAGATAGACAGTGAAAACAGAATAAAAAGATCCAGCAAAAGGAGAAAAAGCATAAAAAAATGGCTAATTTAATGGAAGTAAAGTGTTAAGTGCTACTGAATTACATCTTATTTTTTATGAAAAAGAGCTTTGGTTTTAGGAATACTTTCTGTGGGCTTTTCAAGTTAATGGTTAGAAGATCAGCTGTTTTTGGAGGTGCGAACTGTATTTGCACTCTCAGCTTTTTAAATTTTTGTGTTTTTTTTATTTATGTATTTGTTTATTTTTTCCCTTTCTCGTGCGCTTTTGTCAGCTGACCCACTATTTAGTGCACAGGTGCAGTGTCCTGAGAATCAGAATCGCCATTTTCCGGGACGCTTGGACACAGAGTGGGTGCTGAGAGAAGCAAGCAGCTAGCAGCGTGTGATCTTTTTAAGCACAAGGGAAAGTTTGCATGTTTTGGTACCAGAGAGCTATTCGAGAAATTGTAACTGCTTTCTGGATCCCTGTGCCTTTTATGTATACGATGTACATCTTGTGAGTATTAACTTTGTAATGTCTTTTTTAAAAGATCACTAGTGTTAGGGCCAGAGCCGCAGCTATAAGCTGAAGTTTTAATTAAGGCGCTTAACTTAGAAAAGCGTTTGTTTTAACCATTTTTTTTGTATTTTTGAAAATAGAAAATAGATTGGGGAGTTAGATTACAATTAAATTCTAATGATCCCTATAATTCATCTCCTTTCTTTTTAGAGAGATATTTTGGAGAAGTTTCATCTTTCTCAGCTTTTGTGCATCTGCTGGTGATTGTCACACTGCTACTGAGGCCATAGATTTAAACAATATTCATTGCAGTTACTCAAATAAGGGGTCATGGATTTGAGAAGAATGTGGTATTCTGATTAGGAGGTACTTCAGGATATCGGCACTTGTGATTATTCTTTTGCGAACTAAGACCTGAATATTGGACTAAAATAGACTCAAAGATCCAAAAATTTGTCCAGGTGTTATCAGTCGTTTTTGGAAATTAAAACTGTGCCACTGACTGCTATTGACTGAGTGAGACTGGATGAAAATTACAGCTACATGGAAATTACTGCTGTGTAGGCAGCGGAAACTTATCAGTGGAATATTACAGTGCCACTTGGACTTGAAAAGCTGGATATATTGTTTGATCTAAAGGCTTTTTTCTGATTTTTTTTTATCAGTATGTTTACTAGAAGTGGTAAAGAATTGGTAAAACATAGGGAAAAGAAGCTTGCAGGTGTAAAAACTGCAAAATTAAATTCTCATTTAGGGGTCATGGGGAAAAAGAAAAACGGTTGTGTTTATTCACAGAATCTGTCCCTTGTCTCTATAGCAGCATCTACACCAAAGGTTCCTGGGAAACAGTGACCACCAGTCATTGTGGTTTGCAATCACAGAAAGAGCAGAACCAAACCACACAAAAACACGTATCCTGGATTTTAGGGGCAGACTTTGGGAAAATGGGGAGATACTTGAAAGAGGCATTAAGGAAATGGGACAGGAATCAGGGATTGAGGAACAGTGGGCAGTATTTAAAATGGGAATTACAAGAACAACAGAATTATGCATTAAGCAGGTTAGCAAGAGGAAAAGGAAGAGGAGACCATTATGGTTTTCCAAAGAGTAGCAAAGAAAGTGAAAGCCAAAAAGATTGCATTCAGGCAATACAAAAGACACAGGCAGAAGGGGATAGGGAGAAGTACCAGGAGAAGTAAAGGGAGGCAGGAGGTCAGTAAGGGAAGCCAAAGCTCAGACAGAAGAACACATTGCAAAATCAGTGGGTAGAGGGGACAAAACCTTTTACAGGTACATAAGTGAAAAAAGAAAGGCAAAGGGGGATAGTGAGACTGAAGGGGGAGGATGGGGGCTGCATGGAGGATGACAGCAGCAAAGCTGACATATTGAACAGGTATTTCTGCTCAGTCTTTACTGAAGAGGAGGAGGGTAATGGGTCTGAAGGGAGTACAAGGGGTGAGAATGGTGCAGAAATAGACACAAGTCCCTTTACACAAGAAAGGGTCCTGAAGGAACTGGAAGTAATAAGAGTTGATAGAGCAATGAGGCCAGACGGGGTGCACCCCAGGGTCCTTAAAGAACTAAGAGAGGTGGTGGCTGAACCTCTGGCTATCCTGTTTAGCCAATCACTGGAAACAGGGGAGGTACCCAAAGACTGGAGGACAGCAGATGTAGTCCTCTAATACAAAAGTGGGAACAAAGAGGAAGCAGGGAACTACAGACCAGTCAGCCTCACCTCGGTAGTGGGGAAGATCATGGAAGCACTACTGAAGGAGAGATTGGTGGAACATCTGGTTGTCAATGGACTACAGGACCCAAGGCAGCATGGTTTCACCAGGGGGAGGTCATGTCAGACCAACCTCGTTGAATTTTTTGACTGGGTGACTAGGGAGGTGGATCAGGGAGGGCAGTGGACATGGCCTATCTGGACTTCAGCAAGGCCTTTGACACTGTGCCACATAGAAGACTATTACACAAACTGGGGAATATGGGTGTGGGCAGGACAGTAGTGTGGTGGGTAGGTAACTGGCTGGGTGGCAGGACACAGAGGGTGGTGGTAAATGGCTGTCACTCCACAGAGGGAAGAGTGACCAGTGGGGTACCACAGGGATCAGTGCTGGGACCGGTCCTATTCAACATCTTCATCAGTGACATTGCATGAGGACCTAGAAGGCAGAATTTCACTGTTCACTGATGACACAAAGCTCTGTAGCAGAGTAGACACACCAGAGGGTGTAGACAGAATGAGAAGGGACCTGCAGAAACTTGAAGAATGGTCAGGGGTTTGGCAGTTGAAATTCAATGCAAAGAAGTGCAAGATAATGCATATGGGGCACAAAAACCCTGGCACAATATATCAGTTGGGGGTGAGCATATAGCATGCACCAAGCAGGAAAGGGATCTTGGGGTTATCATCTCTGATGACCTCAAGGTAGGGAAACAGTGTGACAAGGCAGCAGGTAAAGCAAATAGGATGCTGGGATGTATAGGCAGGGGCATCACCAGCAGGAAAAGGGAGGTCATAATTCCACTATACAAGACACTAGTGAGGCCCCACCTGGAGTACAGTGTACAGTTCTGGAGACCATACCTATGTAAGGACATAGACAGGGTAGAGAAGGTTCAGAGGAGGGCAACAAAGATGGTGCATGGATTGCATCACAAGTCCTATGAAGACAGGTTGAAGGAACTGAACATGTACCCTGGAGGAGAGGAGGGAGAGAGGGATATGATAGAGACATACAAGTATCTTACAGGGAGGAACAGGGTGCAGGAAAACACTATTTTTAAGTGAAAAAGATGTTCCAGGACTAGAGGGCATGGGATGACGTTGGAGGGAGGACGATTCAGAGGAAATATGAGAAAGAATTTCTTCACAGAACGGGTGGTGGACAAGTGGAACACCCTGCAGAGAAAGTGGTGGGGGCTGAAACAATCACGGGATTTAAGAATGCATGGGATAGACATAAAGGAATTCTGGAGGTCAGGGGTAAGGGGAAACAGACTTCTAGGAAAACAAACTGAACTTACAAGCTCAAATGGGCAGACTGGGTGGGCCATAGGCCCTTATCTGCCGACACTGTCTATGTATCTATGTATCTATGTACCTTTAAGAGTTTTTTTCTTCTCCTGATCCCTCTGATATATTAACTTTTTCCCCTCAAATTAAGGAAGATCTTTTTATTGATCTTAGATCTAATTTTGTTTCTGAAAAATCCTCTTTTATTATGCCTTGTAATTCAGAGTCCAATTCTTTGAAGGTGGATTATGATTCCTTAGAAAAAAGTCTATTGCTAGATAAACAAGGACATTCTAGTTTGTCCGGCTTATTGAGTCCATTTCACCCAAACTTGACTCAATCTGTTGACAACATAATTAGTAGCAGTTTGAATAACGATAACTATAATCATAACTCATATCTAAAATCAGAGAAATTTAGTATGAGGGAAAATGGCAACTGTAATAGTTTCACTTCCTCTAAACTTAACCAAAAGTTCAAACTCCAGCAAAAAATTACTGATTTCTAGAAACCCAGCTCTTCAATGGCTCCTATTAAAGATCCCCTATTATTGAATCAAAGTAAAAATAAACAAGGTGGAGCAATTAGTATGACTACTCAGGGATTTGAAAACACTAAAAAGCCAATATTTGGTCCTCAATCTGAAATATCTCTTTTTCCCACGAGGTTGGATTTGTTTAGTCCCCCTGAATCCTATGTCTCTCTGGATTCCCCTTCTTGTTATCAGGATTTCTCCAGGATTTTGGAGGGCTCGCCTAATGAAGTTTTTAGTAAAATGGATAAAGAGGTTGGGAAAATAACTATCAACCCAGAAATTTTAACAGCTTGCCCTGATACCATTTCTAAATATACGATAAAGGCATTAGCACATCCAATAATGGCCGACGTTGTTCTTCTTGAAGCTTTGAAAGATCTCAAATCTCATATAGAAAAACTTACCTGTTCCTTTAGTGATAAACTGTTGGAAATTATCCAAAAATTAGAGAAGTTTGAAAAAGGAGAAAAAAAGGAAAAACGAAGACCTTGCTTCTCAGAAATTATAATACAATCGTCTTCTAAAAGTGTAGAGAACAAAAAGAACATGAAGAAGAATCTAAAAAAAGGCTAAGACACTAGCAAATAAAAAAAATAAGATTAAGACGGGGGAATCAAAGAAGGTCCTGAAATTGGACTCAGCAATCCGGAATTAATTCAAAAACAACTCCAGAGGACCTCATGGGGTTAAGGAAGATTTACATATAGTGTCAATAACTTCTATTAAAGAAGATCCTTGGTCCCCAACTGAGAAGCAGGAGCTTATTTTTATAACCCCATCAGAAACTTCATTAGACCGACAATCTAATCAAATAATTCAGGCTTCTGTTAAGCTTGATCAGTCAAAAAATAATATGTCATCTATATGTACGAAAAGGACTAATAATTATATTTTGGAAACTTCTTTGGAGTTGGATTTAATTTCTCCCCCTCAGATTGATCATATAACCATGTCTGGATCTGAGGTGGTGTTTACATTTAATAACATTTTTCTAAAAACTCATGAATCAGATATTTCTTTATTTAATATGATCTATCATCTCTTCAAAGCTGAGTTAAATCTAGAAGCAGCAGCTAAAGATATTAAATTAGTTTATAGAGATTTATCAGTTAACTCAACACCAGTGTATGTATTACTTTCGAACATGGACACTGCTAAAGCCATATGGGCCAAACAATGTTTAATCAACAAATTGGAAATAAGGATATCATCTCCTGTTAATTGGACTACAATTTGGAAATTTACACATGGAACTATTGCCCCTAAAACATGCTCTAAGGATAGTTTAATTTCCACCCTAATTAAGTTAAATTGGAATTTTGAGAGAGACATTAATATACATACAGTGTCCATGTTTGGAATTCCCAAATTTGAGGGTGAAAATTCTGATAGATTAGCTGCTTATATTCAGTCACTTTTTGCTCTTTGTTTTGGACGTGAAATTCTTTTTTCCGATTTTGGGTCTGTTAACAGAATACATCAATCTAAATCGGATTCCCAGGTGGATGTAGAAATTAAATCTATTAAATTTTATGATTTTCTTTTATCAAATATTGGTAAATTAGATAAATATGGCATACACCTGGTTGATTTTTTTAAGTTCAGATTGTGCAGACTGTGTATCACAGGGGAACCTGGTTAAAAAATGACAGTCAACTATACAAATATCTCTATCTGACTCTGAGACTGATGTGAAAAAGCGTGAGCCCAGTGGATCAGATAACATTATGAATATGGCCACTTATAATTTTATTTCTTGGAATATCGCTGGTTTAAAATCAAAAATGATGGATTCTGCTTGGAAGGACTATGTCTCTGAAGCTGATATTATTTTATTTCAAGAGACATGGGTCCTTTCAAACATAAACCTTAATGGCTGTACACCATTTTATGTACTTGCGGTAAAAGACAAAAAATATGGCAGACCGAAGGGACCTCTCTATTTATGTCAAAGTAAGAAAGGAATTCGTATAATAGAGCAAATTTCATGTAGTAAGGAAATTCTGCTATGTGTATTGTGTTGGGACTCTCTAATTTTTTTGATAGTCAATGTTTACTTTCCACCTAATTTTCATTCCACTGTTGATTTTGATCCTTGGGAAAAGTTAGCATTGGCGATAGATTCCATGTATTTAAAATATTGTATTGATATTACCATATTAGGGGGTGACTTAAATGCCCGTATTGCTACATTTGATAACTTAAATATACTTCAGTCTCAGATTTATATGGGGGATCTTGAACCCAGGAATTCAGAAGACCTTATTGTGAATGGAGCTGGTTTGAAAATGATGGACTTTATCAGTAAAGGTAATTATTGTATTTTAAATGGAAGAGGAACTGGAGACCAGGATGGAGCATTCACTTTTTTTTCATCTAATGGGAAGAGTATTATAGACTATTTAATAATTTCCCCAGAGGCCTATGCTTACTTCCAGAACCTTAAAGTTGTAATGAGACCTGAAAGTGACCATGCGGCTCTGCAGGTGAAGATTGATATGATAAAATATAATTGTGGAAATTATATGGAAATTTTACCCTAACCCTCTCTTTCTATTACAGGTACATTCAAACTTAGATTGAACAATAAAAATAAAGAAAAAGTGGCAGAGGTTATATTTTCCTCTCAAATGAGTGTACTGCTCACTTTACTGCAGGATTCCTGTTCTCCACAATATATAAACAACTACTTGGAAGAGGGATATCAGAAAATTAGAACAATTATTTACCCGTATTCTAATTTAAGTCATTACCCTTTAACCTGGTTTGATCAGCAGTGTAAGGATGAAAAACATAAACTGGGTTTATTGATTAAAAAAACTACTACATTTTCAACTAGAACAAATGTAACTAGACTTAATAAAGCAAGAAAACAATATAAACAATTTTTAAAATATAAAAAATCTGAGTTTACTTTAAAACAATGGAATCACATGTTGGAAGTAATAAACAAAAAAGATTTAAGGGCCTTCTGGTTATTGGTTGCAAGGGGAGTCAAATTATTTGAACCTTCATTGACTGTATATGTCCCTTAGGAAATTTGGATAGCTTATTACTCAAAACTCTTTATGGATGATCCTGATACAATCAATCATCTGAAATGGCCGAATTGGCTATTGGAAGATTCATCTGCACCTTTACAATTTTCATGGTTAGAAGTTGAACAGGCAATTACAAAACTGGCCAACAATAAGGCCCCTGGGCCTGATTGTATTCCATGAGAGATATACAAAGAAAATACGTCCTATTGGGGCCATTTTTTTGTGTTTTTTTTTTAATATTTGTCTAAGAGAGAGATACTTTCCTCCATCCTGGTGTAAAAACATTATTATTCCTATTCATAAAAGAGGATCATATCAAAATCCTAAAAATTATCGACCCATTAGTCTTCTTGATATAAGCAGCAACATTTTTTCTAGGGTCTTATTAAATAGGCTTCAAAATTGAGTCAACAAATTTAGTCCTTTATCAAACTTTCAAATAGGATTTTGTTCAGGTTTTACATCACTTGATAATATTTATGTTCTAGCCCATTTAATTGAAAAATATAAAATGTTTAAGAAAATGAAATTATATGTTGTTTTTGTTGACTTAACAGCAACATTTGATTCTGTAGTAAGGAATATTCTATGGAAAATTATTTTAGAATGAGGTATACCTATAAATTTGCTGATTCCAATTTATTTGCTATATTTTGAAACATGCACAGCAATTAGGTACAATAAAATGGGAAATATCTCTGAATATTTCAGATCAAATAGAGGGGTTAGACAGGGGTGCTTATTGGCCCCACTCCTCTTTAATTTATATGTTGATACTCTGTTTCATTTTGACTCATTATTACTTTTAGATTCCCCCAAATTAGGTAAACAACATATCCATAGTTTAGGTTATGCTGATGATATAGTTATTTTTTCCCTATCCCCAAAGGGTCTTCAGATAAAAATTGATCATTTAAAGCAAAAGTGTGATGAATTAAAACTTAAAATTAATCCGGATAAAACTAAATTAGTCATATTTGGTACAAAGCTATCTAAACCAAAAATTAAGTTAGATAAAATACTTTTAGAGGTAGTGACTTCATATTGTTATCTCAGGATAACTTTTACTTCAAATGGATCTTGGAGCTTACATTGTAAAAATCAAATTTCTAAGGCCAAATGTGCTTCTAAGGCCCTTATACGCTTTAATATTAAATATGGAGGACTTCTGGTCAAACCTGCAATTAAAGCTGCTGAAGCCAAGATTACCCCATTATTGTTATATGGAGCTGAAATCTGGGGTACCAAGGAAAATCATAATCTTGAGCTCCCGTTATCTTACTTTTATAAAGCAATTCTTCAAGTACCCCAGTCAATGGCCAATGTAATTGTAAGAGCCGAATTAGGTAGAATCCCATTATTGGATTTAGTCAATCTAAGAATCCTTTCATACTGGCTAAAGATCCTTAATAACAATGTTAACAAGTTATTAAAACTCTGTCTTCATGAGAAACAAACATGGTATGATAGTGGTTTTTGCTCTCCATGGTTAAAAACCGTAATCCTTAGTCTTCAAAAGATTGATGCATTTCACCTATGGAAGGATTCTCAGAAGGGTATTTTAATAAAAGATTCTTACAGAATGAAAATTAAAAAAAAATATTTGATAAAGCCTTTGAAAAATAACTAAGTTTAGTTAGACTTCAGAAGCAATCTTTGTGGTTGGGGGAAAACAAGATTGACTCAAGGATAGAGCATTATCTAGTACTGCAGTTAGCTCCTAATATTAGAAAAATAATAACCTGAGCAAGATTTGGACTAATTACTTCCAGGTTCATTTATTTTAATTGTGTTGATTCTGCAGCTAATGATAATATTAGTGAATGCTGCTGCAATAAGGGGTTCAGTGAAACTTTATTTCATATCACAGTACAATGTCCCCTGCATAAAAATCTAGATTTTGATTCTAAACAATTTCTTAATGAAATATCTGAATTTGGATTATGATCCTGTTTTTATATTGCTCCATCCTGGGACAGTCACAGATGCATTATTGTGTGCCAATTTCTTTTCTTCAGTGATTAGTTTTAAGAAGCGAACATAGAAGAAGTAGGAAATCAAAATAACAAAAGAAAGGAAAAGGGGTTATAGATTTATAAATATTTTTATAACTAATATTTAAGATTATTTAATCTTTAATGTCTTTATTTCTATTTATTGTATTCTGTATTTATTGTTTTTTTTTCTTTTTTCTGTATTTAATGAGATTGTAATGTCCAAAATTTTTAAACTTTTTTGGAAGAACAATAAACATTCTACTACTACTACTACTAGTGGCCTGTAGAGGTTGACCTGCACTGAGTTAAGGGTGTGTTTTGTGTAGATTAGGACCCCTCCACCCCTTTTCCTCAGTCTATCTTGTCTATGGGAGAGGTATCCTAGGGCTGCAACCTCGTGGGAGGGTATGTGAGGCTTGAGCCAGGTTTCTGATATGGCCAGGATGTCTGGGTAGTACCGGTCCAGCCAGGCTTGAAGTTCCTTGGGTCTCAGGCTACATATATTCATGTGTGCAATCCTCAGACCCTTATTGACTGCCCAGTGTGGGTCCACTGGGGAGGAGACCAGAAGATCATAAGAAGGGGGACCAGGATTTGGTTGGCTGTCCCCTGCCATGAGCAGGAGGGTAGCAAGGAGGCAAAGAGAAGGAAGCCAACTGAGGGGTAAGGACTTAGTCCAGAGTCTCTGTTTAGCAGTGAGCAGAGTTGAGTACAGAATGCCTCTCCTGCAGAATACATGGGCAGTCAGAAGCGCCTCCATGTTATTAAGAGGGAGGGTGTAGTGGTCCCAAGAATGTCATGGGGGAATGTCCAGTTTGGGGGGACTTCTCAGGTCCTGTTCTCCTGTACTTATAGTCCTATCTGCCCAGTGTAGGAATAGGAGGTACAGGACGGCCAGTAGGAGCCCTCTATTTGGGCAGCCAAGAGAGGGGGGTCCAAGCATGGAGGGCATCATGCTGGTGAGGAGGCTGGGTGGGAGGAGGGATGGATGGGTGGTAGGGATGGTTGGGTCCCTGGGAATAAGTTGCCCTGAGCCCACCATGCTCAACTTAAGAGTAATAACCAGCCTCGTCAGGCACCTAGTCCCTGACAGATCAGGTCAGTGGTGTGGCCAGGAATTACTACAGTGAGCTGCTGGTCAGCAGTACCCAAACTTATAGGGTATCAGATGTCTTAGCCCAGGGATAGATGCGACAGCGTATTGGAGGGAGGTGGTCTTGGTAGCACTTGTTACTATAGGATCCTCCTGGGGATGAGTTTGAGCGCCGCTGCCCTTTAGGTCAGCAGGCGGGTTGGATGCAGGAACTGTCTATGGCCTGAGGCCAGGCACACTCATGTTAAGCAATAGGGGGAAGCAATCTAGCTGGAGATACATTGTTAATTAGGTAATCAGGCTGTTAAGGGTGCACCTATATATGTACTGAAAACCATACCCCTGAGGTGGAGTTGAAATCACATTTATACGACTCATGGGAAAAATAGAATAACATGCAATTTACAGGACATAACTGGATTACTATAGCGCTTAATAATCACTTAGATACTGCAGGTACAGCAGCAGCTGTAATTTCTGACTACCTAGTTTATGATACAACTGGCAGTTTTGTGGGTAGCAGGCAATTTGGTAGGGAGAGACAGAGATACTTCCCCGAGTTGCACAGTAATTTGCAGGTGGTGCAAAAAGGTTGGGATTAGAGAAAGCAGGTGCAGTGATGGCTAAATGCCACTAGAGGGGGTATTGGAGTTTTGTATTGGGCACGGTAGCCAGAAGGTCCTTTTGTTATAGCGGCCACTAGTGGACAGCTGGGATAACCTGCAAATGGAATAGTCACCTGATAGGTTAATTTCAGTCAGGTGCTTTATCCTATAAAAAGGAGTGACGACCAAGGGGGGTGGTGGTGGGGGCGGCGGGGTCCTTGCTCTGCCGTTTGCACTCTTCGCTCATCCTGGTCTCCTTTACCTGTGCAGATATTTCGGTTTGAATTCCACGCCTTTTGCAGGGTGCGATCAGCGTGGGGCTTGGAAAGAGTCCGTCGGCTGTGGGGGAGGGCTGCTCGGTTGCCCTCTCGACCCAGAAGGCTCCCGGGGAGCAGGTTTGTCTCTGCAGAGATGGAGGAAAAAGGTGAGGCTTTTATACAGATCCTACACAAAGCAGCAGACTAAATGAGCATTGGGGGTGGGGATCACATATTCAATGCAGTTAAGGTTATTTTAGCCCAGCCCTTGTTAAGCTCATTATAGGACTTTCTAAACAAAGAGGGCTCAGGTGGAGACAAAGCAGTATTTGCAGGCACTGGGGTTTGTAAGGTTAAAAGGTGCAAAGGCAGTAGACGTTTAGCAACTTGGGTAATCAGGAAAAATATTTTCTCTGGCACTACAAGTTTCACTGATTCAGTTTAAAATAAAGATCACGGTCACAGAACAAGCTTACTGTGGCATTTGATGTTTCACTATTAAGGTGCTCTGCTACTTCCTTACAATTCACAAGTATACAGGGAGAAAACTTGAGGGGAAAAAAACAATCAGCACTCGTGTGGTGACTGAAAATAAAGTTTAAGTCTTTCAGTAAAAATGGCGCTCTGCCATTTGCACTCCTCGCTCGTCCTGGTCTCCTTTACCTGTGCAGATTTTTTGGTTTGAATTCCACGCCTTTTGCAGGGGGCGATCAGCGTGGGGCTTGGGAAGAGTCCGTCGGCTGTGGGGAGGCTGCTCAGTTGCTCTCTTGACCCAGAAGGCTCCCAGGGAGCAGGTTTGTCTCTCAGTTCTGGAGACCCCATCTCCGTAAGGACATAGACAGGATGGAGGCAGTCCTGAGGAGGGCAACTGAAATGGTGCAGGGTCTGCACCAGAAGCCATATGAAGAGAGACTAAAGGAGCTTAATATGTACAGTATACCCTAGAGGAAAGGAAGGAGGGGGGACATGATAGATACTTTCAAGTACCTCAAGGGAATCAACAAAGTTCAAGAGGGTAGCATCTTTCAGAAAAAAAGATGTACAAGAACAAAGGGGCACAATTTGAAGATAGAGGGCGGACAGCTCAGAGGCACCATGAGGAAACATTTTTTCACAGAGATGGTGGTGGAAGCATGGAACAGCCTTCCAGAGGAGGTAGTGGGGTCAAAAATAGTGGGGGAATTCAAGAATGCATGGGACAGACAAAAGGCAATTCTAGTGGGGGGTAGGAGGAGGTAGGCTGTTGGTTAACTAGGATCTGCAGCTTATCCAAAAGGTAGGGAAATGAGCAGACTGGGTCGGTCAAGCGGTCCCTATATGCCCTCAAAGTCTATGTTTCTATGTTAAACAGTAGTAGTAAAAGTTGGGGGGGGGCAGCTAACAATTTGGAGGCAATCTTGCTTTCACTTGGCTATAAGACTGCTAAACTAAGGCACTGCTTGGTAAATCGATGTTGATAGTGACATCCAATTATGCAGATTTTTCACACTGCAGGGTTTTTTTTCTGTGAGAGCTGTTACAGTTATATATTGGCACTTAGAAAGGGGACATCACATATGCAGAGCAATTTCTTCCAACTTCTGACAAGATACCACGGTGCAAAGACAACTCTGTACTGTTTAGGCCTTGAATAATTAAGAATGACAGGACGGTCATATTGAATATGCCTAACATGTTTTATCTCATGATATGTTTGATGTGGCATGTTATTCCATTTGGATAAATAACAATGTGCTCTTCACCTATTCCAACATAAGGACATTCATTAAAAAAAATATGTTTGCTCATGCCAATAGTGTTGCAGATTTTTAATCTGCCCCCCACACACAGTGAAATGATCAAGAACATCACTGCTACAGATGGAAGCAGCAGTCTGATCATAAACTACCATTATCTGACAGAACTTGTTTATAGTAAGACACAGTTTGAAATGGGGATGAGTTAAAATCAGCAGCATTATTCAATACAACCAGTCATCCTGTCACTTTTATGTTCTCGTGCGCACACGCGCAATGAACGTTTTGCTATGAGAGAGACTTTTGAGGGGTATGACACTGTCGGTCCAATGTAGAGTGATCTGCAGGGGGCACGGCAATCCAACATCAATCATCAGGCAGGCTGATTATGACACACTTTTAGTTTGCCGGTCAGAAACTTTGTGTATTTCAAAAGAAAGAGCCAACCCAATCATAGGGCAACTCTTTCTTTTGAGCTGCATGGCACCGCCCAGCAAACAGCTGATTGGAGTCCTGATCAGCCTGCCTCATGTCACCAACTTTTGGTTTGCAAGCCTGTAGAAAAATAAAAGTGTCCATTGTTGTCCCTTACTGCCCCGCCATAACTGCCCCCTCCCAAACCCAATTGGAGGGCTTTGCTTAAAAAGGAAACCATCCATCGTTGTCGCTTACTGCTCTGCCATAACTGCCCCCCTCCCATGCTCAATTGGATGGCTTTGCTTGTGGTTTAATGTGGGGGCACCCCAGCTATCCATTTCTACCTCCCCCTGCTGCTCTCTGGCTGCTCCAGCCGGTCTCCCGTTTCTATCCATTGTTCCTGCTTGCTCCTGCTTCCCCCCCCTTCCCGCACAGAGAGGATACAGCTTGCCATTTCATATTACCTCCGCTCACTGTCGCCTCACCTTGCTCTCACTCTGCCCACTGTCGCCACACCTTGCTCTCACTCTGCCCCTCTCTCTCTCTCTCTCTCTCTCTCTCTTGGTCTCTCTCTCTCTCTCTCTCTGTCCCCTCACTCTCTCTCTGCAGTGGTCAGCACTGACATCTCCACTTTCAGCTACCAAACTGCCCAGAAACAACAGCAACAGCACAGGATACTACCTTCTGCTTCTGCCGATTACCAACCTCTTCAACCAATACTTGTTGAACCGCAACTCACTGTGCCCTGCTGTCTCAGTGACTGTGTTCACCTGTTGTGTTGCCGGTTTAACGGAGGTACAAAATCTCTCTCTCTCTATCTGTTGGATGATAGGTCAATTGCTACATGTCGGGTGACAGAGAGAGAGAAAGTGAGACATACCACACTGCCCAAATTCTGTACTAGCTGCCCCGATCGCTGTGTGTGTGTGTGTGTGTGTGTGTGTGTGTGTGTGTGTCTCTCTCTCTCTCTCACAGTCTCACTCTCTCTACCACATTTACCTGTCAAACAGGACATCAGACTGCACAGACGGAATGGGCAGAAAAAGCGGACCGCACAGCTGTCGGGTGACAGAGAGAAAGAGAGAGACATACCACACTGCCAAAATTCCCAGGAACAACTGTATATACCATCGCGGCTACAGCTAAAAAAATATCACTGTGTCTCTATTGCTCTGTCTCTCTCAACCTCCGCACATTGGCTGTCCTGATCTGTCTTCCTCTTACCACCGCGTTTCCTGATGCTGGCTGTCAGTCAGGATCGCTCACTCCCAGTCTGTGTCTCACCCACTCTCTTTGTCTACTGCTCCCATTCGGTCTCTATGTCATCTGCAAAAAGGCACACCTTCCATACCACATCTACAGCAATACCATTGGCGAACATTTGGCATTGACAAATACTTGTGTTTTTTTTTTTTTTTGTCATGTCAGTCCTCAGTGACAGTAAAGTGTAACCCCAGTGACTAATAGGCTAATCAGATGAACCAAGCCTCTACATCACTGTAAGTAAAACTAGCCAATATTACCTATTAGAAAATGGCAATAATCAATTCTCAAACCTGATTGGCTGAGACAGGCTTCAAGCTGGGCATTTATTTTTCAATAGATGCCCAGCTAAAAATAAGAGCCAGTCCAAGGGCCAACGTAGCATTTTCCAGTGGTGCCCAGCCTGCTTTCTAATTGGCTGAAAGCAGCCTAGAAAATTTGAAATGCCTGCCATTTTTTTTCTCTCTCTTAGCGAGAAGTGCAGCTCCCCCCCCCACAGCACTACTTCCTTCAGTCTTGACTGCCTCCCTGTTAATAAAAAAAAAAAAAAAAAGAAAGCACACTGAGTTTGCAGTTGGGATGAGTGAGGAAATAACTATTCCTCACAGCCTTATTCTTTTACAATGGTTCCATTCTCCGACCGTGGTCTCTGCACTTCCGAGCTGAAAAGGTAAGCAGAAGCCATTGCTGCTATCAGCTTCATGGTGAGAAGCACATCTTTTAAAATGCAGCAAGCGACTCCCTCACACCACTGACCCCACAATTAGTGAAGCTGCTTCTGTATTCACCTGGTGGCTGTCCCTAAGAGACATTTCTATCTGCGCCTCATCGTAGCTCCCACAGATCGTAAAGTAAAAACTGCAAAGCGTACAAAAATGGTATTCCTGTCTACTTCTCATATGAAGGCTCCAGTAGGACAATCGTGCCCAGATCAACAAAAAAAATCTGCTTTCTAATACAAGCACAGGAACTATTTGATAACATAATAAATAAAAGAACAAACAGTTTCAGCAGTTAAATATAACATTATTTATTTAACCACATATAAATATACAGTTGCTCATTTTCTAAGTGCAATAATACCCTCCAGGGTGGGCATTATTGGGAAATCCAGGACCTTCCAGGGGTTATAAGGCCCTCCGCCTGTGGCGACAGGCCTCATTACACCCCTGGGCGGTCCGGTATTTCCTAATAATGCCCACCCTGTCGGGTATTGTTGCTTACATGTGTAAAAATGAGTGTGGAGTTCATTCACCTATTGTAGAAATTAACTAATACAGAGCTGGGAAGCAGCACTGTTTATAGTAGCTGATCAAGGGGAGACAAACCACGAGGATCTGTGGATCTCTCTGTCTCACAAAAGCGGCTGCTGTTAAAGCTAGCAGCACAGTTCACACTCCTCCCACTCAAGATGTACACACAATATCTGCAAAACAATGAAAGGAAAAAAAAGTTGCACTGTTTTACGTGGAGTACATAAATAGCAAGAATGTGCCGCACCAGCCCAGAATGAGAACAGACATGCTCAGGGTAAGGGCATGGCCATTTCTTTGTAACAAAGCTGTTAAAACCACTAAAACAAAGCAATATATAACAGAACATGCCAGGACTCCAGGGTTAGAGGGCTCCTTCCGCCCACCCTCCCCTCACTGGAACACTTGGCCAGATGCCCCACAACCACAGACTCAGTTCCCAGAACACGCCAGGACTCCAGGGTTACAGGGCTCCTAGCGCCTGCACTCCCCATTGCTGGTGCTCTCAACCAGATGCCTTGCAATCACAGAATTGGTTCCCAGAACAAGCCAGTACTTCAGGGTTAGATGGCTCCTATCACCCACCCTCCTCATTGCTGGAACTCTCAGCCCGATGTCCTGCAACCACAGAATCAGCTCCCAGGAACAAGTGAAAGGCAGCTCAGCTCAGCACAGCATTGTGCAGCATGAAACAGTGTTCCGGCTGTGTTTCTGGTGCCAAAGAGAGACTCTGTGTTTAATTAATTCATTCTCCACACCAACTGCCCTTAAGGCTCCTAATCTGTCAGCTCAGTACCACTGACTGATTATATGAAAGCTCATCTGTTGTGTTAAAGCTAATTTTTCTGAGATTCAGTAGCTTTTTATTAACTATTTTAGTAGACGCATTGCAATGTACCACAGTTCATGCTGCATCAAATCTTCCACTCCATAACCGCTTCTCTACAGCCCGCTCTTGCCTCTCCTCGCTCCTCTCCTCTCCTTCCCACTGCTAATTACTCACTCTGTGTTCCTTTCTATGTCCACAGAGCATGCCAGGACTTCAGGGTTAGAGGGCTCCTACTGCCTTCCCTCCCCATCACTGGAACACTCAGACGGATTCCCCGCAACCACAGAATCGGCCTCCAGGTACAACCGCAAGGCAGCTAAGCTCAGCACAGCATTGCACAACACAAAGCTGCGTTCTGACTGTATGTAGTGCTGTGTGAAGCAGTTCCTGCTCACCCTCCCCAGCCACACACCCCCTTCACTAAGAGGTGGGTGTCCTTTTGTAGCCAAAATAAACAATCAACTAATTTCCAAACATCTCCTTCCTCTGCTAGTTGGGTTAGTCCACCCCCCAACAACCCATGGTACAACCCTATCCCTCCCTGTCTCTGCCTTCCACTGGTAACTAAATACACAACTCCCCACGTTATCCACACTACCATGTTACTACCATGTTTTTTTTACTCTTTTTCTCTGTCACTCCTCCCCTCCCTCTCTCACCATTAAAACACCACTCCACAACAGCAACTTTCTTCCCCCCCAGTGCCACAGACCTGCACCATACAATCCACCCCACTCCACTCCAGTCACCCCAACCATTACAAGCACAGGGGAAGCTTCCTTCCCCTCAACAACCCCCCAACCCTCCTATGCCTCTTCCAAGGCTGCCACACTGTGTTCAACCACTACCTCATGCTCAAACAACCTTACATCCGTTTCCCACCCAAAAAACCTTTCCATCTCTCCATCTAACACACTCACCTCCTACTTTTCCTGTTGCTACTCTCTGGTTCAATCCACCCCACCTCGGCCCCATAATCCCCCTCCCTTCCCTCCCAAAGCCTGTTCCCTCCTCAACATCATTCACCTCAACATGCAAAGTCTCCCCACTAAAAATCTCGCTATTCAAATACTGGGTTACCTCGAACAAATTTGCCATCATCGCTCTCACCGGGATATGGCTAACTGACAGGATCTCTTCCAGCAAGATTGGCTTAGATGGTGACTCTCTCATTTGGAAAGATGGGGTCAGGAAGAAAGGGGGTTGCTACCTTTTTTACATCTCCAGCCACCTCACCTACACCAAGCCTGCCCTTAACCCAGGCACCTCCACCCTTGAAACACTCTCAGTCAACATTATCATCGTCTGCGAAAAGACTATCACTGTAATCAGAGCCTACCTTCCCCCAGGTACCCCCAATGAACAACTTAGACACTCCTCCACCTACAACACTCTTTTCCCAGTAACCATGAGTAGATAATCCTTAGAGATTTCAACATCAACTGGGGCACCAGCCATGCTGATGAAGCTAAGGAATTCATCACAGGCCTAGGGATGCACCAAATCATCACTACACCCACACGCTCCAACTACAAAACAGACTCCCAATCCTTGATTGACTGGATTATCATCACCAACCCCTCTTGAGTGACAGACTCTGGGACCCTCCCCAACTCCCTCAGTGATCACTGCATGGGTCATAACAGCATGGCACAAAACCACGCATAGCAGGCTGTGCTGTTATAAACAGCATGCAGTAAGACCTGTGAACACTTTATTTGTTTTACGGGGGGCTTTGCCCCATGCCCCCCACGCCCCCTGGAACTACTATAACTGACTCTGAGGGGGTGTGGACATAGAGGCAAGAAATAATTAGTAAAAAAAAATCCTTTACAGGGAATCAAACCGCTTTCCCCCCCAACCCCATTCACTGCAGAGTTGGGTGCTCTAGCCACTGCACCATAGGAGCAGCTCAGCCGAGAACATGACCCTCAGTGGCCACATAAACATCATTCTTTCAACTGGCAAAAGGGGGTAGCAATACTTTCATATTGCTGCTCTTCACTGCATGGTCTTGCTGTGCGCCATTTCATCCACACTATTCTCACCTGGTACCAGTGATCACAGTACTGTTTTCTGCAACTGATCAGCTAACGGCTTGAAATCAGATCCCAAGTTCATCCATGATAGACAGCTCCACAAACTAGACAGAAAAGCTTTAATTAATGCCATATGAACCACCGACTGGTCCTTCACCCTCAACATTAACAACATCGACACCATTCTCCACACCTTTTGTGAGACTTTTCTCAATATCTGCAACTTCTTCATTCCCCTGAAAAAGATCAGAGTAAAGGGACACCAACATGATTGGATCACACCTGATCTTCAGCTTACGAGAGCAATAGATAAGGCATGGACAAATTCTAGAAAACACAACACCCCCTGTTTACTTCAGCAATACAAACATCTCCAGAATAAATGCATAACAGCTGTCCATTCTGTCAAAATAAACTTTTTCAAAGACAAGTTGTCCCATGACTTGGGTCACCCAAAACATTTCTGGGGCTCCCTAAACAAATTACTTGCCCACTGCAAACATGGTGATCACATTGCCCTCTCAACTGATGGTGAACTCATCACAGACCCTCAGATGGTAGCCAGCCATTTCAACTCCTCCTTCTGGAACCTCGACAGATACAACCCCCCACTCCCACCCTATCACCCCTACTCCTCCTCCTCACTTTTCTGACCCCCCAACACCCCAAATTCTACTTTTGGTCCCTCTCCCCCTCAGACACTGTCTGATACATCACAAAAAACAACCCCAAACTGTGCAACTGCCTTGATGAATTAGACTTCCGCATCCTCAAACTCGCCATTCATTTCTTATCCATTCTCCTTACCAACATATTTAACCACTCCTTTGCCTCCGTCTTTTTTAGCAGCACCTGGAAAAGTGCCATCATCAAACCACTACACAAAGCAGGTCCAGAAAATGACATCAATACCTACATATCTATCGCACGCCTTACACCCCTCTCAATAATCCTAGAAAAAAATCATACTCAACCAAACCACTGATTTCCTCAACAAATACAACATCCTGATGAGCACTCAACATAGTTTCTGGGCACATCATAATACATCATTTACCAAGCCATTGACAATGGTCTCTACACAGACTCCATCTTCATTGACCTAACCAAAGCATTTGATCTTGTCAACATCTCCATTCTCCTCAAGACCCTCACATAATTCCATTTCTCTGACAATGTCACAAACTGGGTCCACAACTATCTAACCCACAGGACCCACAGAACCACAATCAAGGGACACCTCTCAGACACCTTTCACATTAAAAATGGAATCCCCCAAAGCTCCATCCTCAGCCCACTATTCTTTACCCTCTTTGTAAACTCCCTTCCTGACATCTGCACAGCCACTAAACTCATCCTCTATGCCAACGACGTGGCCCTCTTCTTCAGTGACAAAGACCTTTCCTCCCTCACACACAAACTACAATCCGACTTCAGCAGACTCCACACCTGGTTTTCCATTCACGGCCTGGTTCTCAACTAAAAGGAAAAAAAAACAAATCCATAGTTTTCTCCAGAATCAAGAAAAACATACTGTAAATATTGATTTCAACCTCACTGACAATGATGGGAACCAGATCAAAAGGGTCCTAAAATTCAAATTCCTCGGGATCCTCCTTGACAGTCACCTCAATTTTGAAAATCACATCAATCTCCTTATCTCAAAAGTGCACCACAAACTTAGTATACTCTACTGCATCAGGCAATTCCTTACCCCTGACTCCAGAGCCCGGCTAGCTAACTCCCTTATCCTCCCACTCTTTGATTATGGCTTCCTAGTATACTCCCCCTTCAAAACACTTCTGCAGACCTAGATCCACCCATCACAACATCCTCAGATTCATCTCTGGCCTTTCAAGGTTAACCCACCACTGCACCCTATACCTGGAAACAAACAGCCTGTCCCTTGAAAACAGGCTCACAAGCAGAACCTGGACTTTCCTTTTCAAAGCCCTCAAGGGCTCCCTCCCAGACAGTACCTCCTCATTCTTCCTATTGCAGTCCAACCTCACTCCCCCAGATACAAAACAAACTCTACTTTCTCGATTCCATTTTTTTTGTACCTCAATGTGCCAACGCTCAGTCACCTACAGGGGCCCCAAACTTTTCAATGCCATCCCTTTTCCTCTGACCTGTTGCACATCTGTCTATGCATTCAAGAGCAATCTCCCAAAATGTCTGCTTGATAAATTCCAATGTAACTGCTTTTAACCCTCTTAGTTCACACTCTGTAAATCCCGATCTGTTAACATATTCCTATTGTTCTGTAACAATTTCCAGAAAACTGTACTGCTTCATGCTCTCTGAATCATTGTAAAAAAATTGCTGTATTGTTTGTCACACTGGACAGTTGTGAAAAAAGGCAGTATTGCTCACATGCCTTTCCAGTATAAAAATAACTTAATAAATAAAAATAAAATAAAGTAAATAGAAAAATAAATAAATAAACAGTGGGAATCAGGGCCTCTTAAGCAACAGTACCATTTAATTGCACTTTGACACAGATCATATCTGCATTTTGTACTAATTTCTCAAGAAAAGATGAAGCATGTTGTAAGCTAGCAGAAACTGTGGCATTTTAAACAGCAGTAAAATGAAAGGGCTTTATTAGGAAGCAGCTTATTCTTTTGCAAAATTTTATTTATTTATTTATTAAGTGAATCAGAATTGCAGACATTTGAGTCAGAGACTCTTTTTGCAAAGGCTCCAAGTCAGGGAGGTACAAAACAAGGATACAGGAAATGACAAACATATTTGGTACAAATAAGACAAAACAATATTATACAGGATAAAAACTATCCAAGGTCAGGTAAACACATTATAAAATGAATCAGACAAACAGGAACAAGATTGAAATCAGGTAAGTAGCGCCAGACAGAGCTGGGACAAGGACAGAGTAGTAGGTATGGACAAAAATCTGAGGTAGGGAGGAAGTGGGAGAGGGAGGGGAAGGGAGGAAAAGGAGAGGGAAGCAAGAGAGAGACAGAGAGAGTTATTAATGACTAGTGAAGAGAAATAGTGGTAGGCAGGAATTAAAGTTAGAAGCAATCGCAAGAGCTGGAGGAAATTATATGTTCCATATGGAGAGTTTTGAATGGGCCAAGTTTAGATACAGCTGAGGTAGCAGCCGGTAAAGAGTTTATAACCAAAGGAGAGCCCTATAATGGAAAGCTCACTGTTGTGTAGTCATATGAATAAGTGAACACTACAAACAGCAATTTTGTGTCCTAACTCCAGTTCAGAAATGGACCATTATAATGACAGGATTCCTTTTTATTATGTACCAAGGTGTTCAATATTCACATTTTAGTGGGAAGAAAACAGTGCTAAGAATGAAATAACACTATACTGTTTCCCTTGGAATGTTGTGGTTTTCAAAGCTGCTCCTGACAGGGGAATTTTTTTTTAAATAGAGAATACTTTGTTGTAAATCTGCCTCAGCTGATTCAATGAACATAGTGCAATGTACATTTTTTATTTCCATTCATAATTAAAGTTCATGATCATATTAAAAAAATGTGCTGCCTTAGTGTTGCTAGTAGCTTGTACTATTAAAAAAATACTACATTTTAAATAAAACAACATATTCACTGAGCCATCCCTATGTTCACTGCAGCTATCCCCCAATGTTCTTCTGATGTCATGTCAGCTGTTATTCTCTTTTGGATTTTAGTTTGGATGTTTATAAAATGATATGATTCTTGAAATTCAGGAATTACTTCCCTTTATAGAAAGGAGTTCAATGTACCTATTTTTAAGGTGATTGTCAACATGTTTTTATCTAAAAAACATGACGAGTATTTTTTGATACACATTACCTTTCAAGGTGAAAATAAAACTCACTATTTGTTATCATACAAGCTATCATTAATTTCTGAAGAATCCATAGATTACAACTTTATTTAGTTCTGAGCCTGCATAATACAGTATTTTTCATGCAGAAAAAATTAACAGAATCAACCATTTTATGGATTTTTGTTTACACTTTTGGCTTTTTTTCTGACAGAGTCCCTACTCTTTGCATGCCATTTAGTTATTCCAGTTACTAAACTGAAAGACAGGGATCTGAACAGAAAGGAGAACTTTTGTCTTAATGTGAGAGACAGAGATGGAATGATTCTAGCTAGCTGAGGCCGGACTATTAATTGCTGGACTTTTTAAACTCTTGCAGTTTGCAGTAGTTATCTTTATCTTGCATTGTGCTGTTTTAAAGTGAGACATTAACTTCCACAAGGAGAGTACTGTTTTGCTAGTGCTGAAATAGCCATATGGAGACATAAACATAGTTAATGATTCTTTTGCAAATAGGCTGGCACAAAATTGTCCAACAGCAACCTTGAGACTTTCCTTATTGACTCTGTGAAAAATAAATAAATATGCACGTCCTCTGTGCAATGTATGTATGTATGACGTAGAACCTTTGTAAATGAGTCTACAACTCAAAGGTCTTCCTGAATATTTCAAACAGATAAATAAAATTAATTGGGGGGCCTAGATTATCTAAGCACAGCCTCTCAACAAACTGTCTGTCCATGATTTTCAGAGACTTCCCTGATTTTAACTCAGAAATGTCATCTGTCATTCCTAAATGTGGAATTTCTGTCACTGAAGAGTGAGGAGGTGAATCATTAAATAATGCTAGCCATTAGGGTTGCCATATGGTGCTGATGAAGAAAATGCTTTGTACACAAGGCAGCATACTGTGCACAGCTTTTGCCATTTTGATTTTTTTTGCTATGTCCCTGATATTGGTTATTTGACCCTGGTTTGTTAACAATTTTCTTATGTTATAACCCATCTCATTTGTGAAAGAGGAGGTTGAAAGGTATGTGTGAGTTATGTGTTCTCACATCTGATGTGCCCATAACTTGGTGGTGTTGGGGGGAGTCTAATGCAAACAATCATTTGTTAGCAACAAAAAATAACAATCCAGAAGGAATACAAATTAATTTGTATACAATATGTGTTGTAATTAATATATGCTAGAGAGTTGATGGTAATTGCTTTATCCTTGACTGTCAGAAAATTATAATGGAAGTGTTGAACTGTATTCTTTCTCAGGTCCAGGGAAAGCTAATACAGGGCTAATAATTTCTACTTTCTCAAGCTTTTGAAGCACTTCAGCTGGAAAAACAATGTGGTTTGAAAAGTTTTTTGGTTTTCTGTAGTAGGCATTCATTACTAGCACTATACTGTTGTTTCCAAATACTACCCTAGCACACCAACACATTCTGAAAACCGCTATCAATTGAGTTGTATCAAGTCTAATTAAGTAGAGATATTTACATGTACTGCTATACTGTGATCGTATCATTGCTTTTTAAAATCAGACAGGCAGGCAGATAGATGGATAGACAGATTGATGTGCCAGCAAAGGGGGGGTACCACTAGACACCAGGGAAACTGTAACTCACTGCAACTTTCTATCTGAGCAGTGTATATAAGTAATTGATAATGCCCTCAATCAATGAATTTCATCTGACAACTAGCAATTGTAATGATACAATTAGATGGACTTGAGATATTTTATTAGAAAGCATACTTTGGCTGATATTATTTCTGGAAAGCTTAAAATACAATTTACAGATTGTCTGAACACCAGATAGCAGTCTCCAGGGCCCTGAAATGACTGTTTTATTTGTTTGTTTGGCTGCAATTTAAACAAGGGGACATGCAATATGTGAGTAAAGGGGGTGCCACTAGACACCAGAGAAATGGCAACTCAGTGCTCACATTGCAGCTCGCAGCATGAGTTCCAACTGCGGCTGCAGAAGTCAAGAAAGTCCTGCTGTTCTCATAAAGAGAATGCAGTGAATGGCTCCTCTCACTAAGCTGGGCACCCTGTATTTTTGGCACCCAGAAAAGGTATTTCTGGCAATTAAAAAAAAGAAACACCAGAATCTAGCTAAACGGCTCCCATTTAGCCAGGTTCAGGTGTTTGTTTTATAATATATAATTTTTATGTACTTTAACAGTTTATAAGTTACAACAGTAAAAAAACATGGCGGTCATCTTGACTGTATTTTCCCCCATGACAAGTAAATCATTCAGATAACCTCTTACCATATGTTTTTTTACTTTTCATGTTACGATTTGTACCTTTCACTATAGTTTTTTTTTTTTTAACCTCTCGCACCAGAAAGTTAATACTAAAACCGTTATAACTCTGGAATCCTTTAATATTTTTTCACCAAACCTTCCAAAGGCACACACTTAGTATTTTCCCCTTTATCCCTGAAAATGTCATGAAAAAAACTCCACACCCCAGGCTGTAGATGAAAGCAAAAAATACCCAATGCTACGTATACAGAAACCAAACGTGTTTTTTTCTGTTTTTTGACACTCCATATCTTGAAAACCATATAAGATGGTGAAACCATTGGGCAGAGCAGCAAGATGGAAGCACTGCTGCTCCACTCCACACCATGCTGAGTAAGAGATGTCATGTTTGCAGATTTTAAGTTTTAAAAACTTTGTTTTCATAGCTGGTGAATGAAGCATGCTTTATTTTGAAGTTGGGCTTTTAAATAATGAGTAGGTAGCTACTGCTGAGCAGTATCTGTGATGAACGAGGACACACTGCTAGCCCACTTTTCATCTCATTATGTTGAAACTGCAAACTTGACTCTGCGCTGAGAGATACAGGATAGTCTGCACCTCAGTGTGCTGTTAACCATCCTTTTAAATTCCAACAGGTATGCTAGCTTTGCCTAGGAGATCTGGGAAACAAACTTTGAACCTGGTTCCCATTTACTGCACTTAGAAAGCAATTTTTTTTTTTTTTTAGGTGCCTGTACTTTTTAGTAGCTGGAGAAAGGGAAAGGAGGATGGCAGTCAAAAGCTGCTGAAGTTCGGTTGCTTTGGATAGTAAATTGCCAAAAGCACCAGTGCTGTTGTTTGCAGAACTAAAGGATGAAGATGGTGGGCTAACGGCAGCAATGCCCTGAATTTTTGAATTCACTGGAAATGACCTTAGGAATCCCTGAATGAGGAGACTGGGATAGCTGTCTACAAAAACTCATTCTGAAATTGAAATACCTAGAGGAATGGAGGTATGTAATGTGGTAGAATTGATGATCCTCTCAGAAAAAGTGAATGAAAAACCCTCAGAATTTTAATGGACTCCCACTGAGGGAACACAGAGCAATTTATTAATGTAAGTAATGGAACTGGTGATTTATCTTGAGTATTGCAAGTAATGTGTAGAAACATTAAATGCATTGACTAAAAGATGAGCCCGATACGATGGAAACTACCCTGAAGGTGCTTGTTCTGGAGAAACCATTGGAGGCAGTACTCCGAGAACATAAGGGGGTAAACACCCCTTGGGTGCTTTACTAAAGATGAAGGTTTCTGAGTGATGTCCTGGACTCCTAAAGGAAGGTGTTAAGCTAAAAACTTCTGTATTGTCCTCTCTCATTGGACTCCAGTGTTCAAATGGAATCATTCTGTACAAATTAAATAATCAAAGCTGTGTAAACCCTGAGGAAGTTTCATCGTGGCAGAGAGAGATGGGGCAAAAAAAACAACAAAAGCTGTATAAAAAATTAGACCTTTGCATTTAAATAGAGCCTCTTAACCTTGGTTTGTCCCAAGAATTGTGCCTGGGGACCTTTCAAAGCTATAACACTTTAAGGCTCACTGAGCCTATGAATATTTGAAATATTTCTGACCTGATGATAATCTGAACTCTGGAGCATATACAGAGCCTTTCAATTCTCATTTTCATTCCCAGAAGATTCAAGAGACTATCTCAGCTTACGGGCAATGCATGGTAGAAGTGGAAAGCCGCGTACACGTGGTCAAGAGGGGAGCTACACAAATTGGCACCATGGTGAAGGCTTTGCTAGAACACATGGAGGCCTTTGAGGAGAAATGCATGAATTTAGAAGCTAGGTCTCGACGGAATAATCTGAAGATGTCAAGGCTCCCAGAAAATATGGAAGCACCTAATATGTGCCTCTTCCAACAAGATTTGCTATCAGATGTGCTTGGCTTACTGGCAGGCTATGAAGTAAGAACAGAAAGGCCACACAGGTCCTCTGATCTGAATGCTAGACCTAGAACTATCTTAATGAAATTCTCCAGCTATCGCACTAAGGAGGATATACTGAGGAGAGTTTGGCAAAAAGGAGTGGTGAGCTACAAAGGGGTCTGGCTGTTTTTTGACCGAGACTATCCCCCTGAAATCAAAAAAAAAGAGGATGGAATACCTGCATATTATTTGGGCACTGAAGAGAAAGCAAGTCTGATTTCAAACTCCCTATTCTGTGAGACTCAGAGTGTTCTGGGATGAGGGCGTCCATGTGTACAACTCACCCGAGGAGGCGGGCGTCGCATTGCAGGCCCATAAAATCCCAATCCAAAGAAGGGAAGGCCCAGGGAGAAGGAATGAGTAGCAAAGTGGAATCAACAAGATGGGAGCAGTTTCCAGGAGGGACTTCAGGGCAGCAGGATGGGGCTCTGCCACGAGGGCAATGGCAGTCATCTGAGACATTTTGCAGAGACTGACCAAATCCACAAAGCCCCGAGATAATCAGGAGCACCAACGAGACTCCAACAAGAAGGTGACTTGAAGCGGAGGAATCGAGAGATGCAGAGGAACATAAGAAGGAAATGGACATAGCACAAACGCTGACATGGACACACTGATGAGTGCAAATAAAGTGATTTTTAACTGGGGAGAGTACCTGAGAAAGGGGGGCTGCAGAATACTAGTATATGCCAAGCAGTGAAAGTGAGGCCTAACTGGAAGAGGGGAGGGACCAAATGGGGGGATACACGAAAAGGGGGGAGTTAACAGGAGCCCAGAGAGGGAGATAATATAAGGAGCCTAGAGAGGGATATAATAGAAGAAGGTTGGAAAAGAGGGTGGGGACACAGAAAAGGTAAGGGGCAGGGGAAACAAGGGGATAATTCTGAATAAGGCTGCTGATAAAGAAAGAGGTTAGGAGGGAAAAGAAAAATTGGAGGGGGACAGGATAAAAGAAGGATGGATTTCAAGACACAGAGGTATGCCTCACAGACTTTGGGTAATGGTAAACGGGAGGAGAAGTGCTCAGAAGGGATACACACTAGGGACTTGCACTCAAGAGGAGACACCCTCCTGAACATCTGGAGAGGACCTCAGGCCACAAAGAAGGTTAAGGGGTTTAAGGGTACAACAGATATATAATAGGATAGAGGGCACGTTGCCTGACAGTTAGACTGCAGAGTACCCCCTGAAAATGAAGAAGGGATGAGAGAAAGAGAAGCTTAGATGGGTTAAAGGAAGGAGGTCTCCCATGGACTGTGGGGAGAACAGCCCAAAATGGGCAGTAATTGGGGGACAGGGACCCTTTGGGGTAAGAAGATCTCCTCAAATACAGGGGATGACCTCTGATTTACTGTTAATGTTATTCTGTTTATAAGACACAAATGAATTATAACAAATCATAATAGACTAATAGGCAGGATGCTTTGTAACCAGATTTCATAGTATAATCCCCTGTGTGAGGAGAAAAGGGAAGGGAACCGAGAAGCCTGAGCAGTAAAAAGGCAATGAGAGGTATGCAGAAGAAGATGTGGAACCCCCAGATACTTTTCTGTACTTTTGTTTCTGTTACAGGTGAAACTGGAAAGAGGGAAGAACCCCCCCTGGGACACATGGGAGACCCTGCCCACGAAAGGTTGCACAGACACAGCAAGCTGAGAGGTTTTCACAGGAGACGGAGGGGAGTCCTAAGCAGAGGTAATGCTGCCATGGGACATGCCCTGCGCACAGGTAATAAGGGTTTCAAAAAAAGGGGAGGGAGCAAAGTCACAGAAAAACAGAAATGGGAGGGGGGAAGCAGATGGTACTAAAATGTATGGAAAGAATGGCTTAAGGGGTAAATAAAGGGGCCCAGATGGGCAAACAGGCTTTTAAGACAAAGACAAATAGAGGGACAGAAAAGTGTCAAGAGGGAAATATGATATACATACAGTCCACAAGGGAGGAAGTAAGAAACCCCCGAGGGGGAAGGGAGAAAGCCATTGATGGAAGACTGAAGACTCAACCGGGAAGACGTCAACCAATGAAACTTGGCCACCTAGAGGGTGGGAGACCGGGGAAGGGTCCCCACAGAAGCAGGCAACCAAAGTAGTGGCCCCTGAGCAAAGGAGCAGTGACACCACTGCTACTCTGGGCACTGAAACACCCCAGATAATGGGATGGCTAGTGTTTAGAGAAAGGGAAAGTACAATTTCTTTTCCCTACCTTGTAGGTAAACAAAGTTTTGTTACACAGTTAATTGTTCATGTTGCCCATGCTGGCAAGTTTAAAACTCAAGTGAAGATTGGAACTGCAAGGCAAAGAAAATGGACATGATGGGTTCAAGAGGAAGGGATGAATGTAGAACAAGTGCCACATATAAGACATAAGGGGAACAGAAAGACAGACATATAAATCCAAATGATGGTAACTAAGACAACAAAGATACTCACTTATAATGTAAATGGGCTATCCAACTCTATTAAAAGAAAAAGGGTGATGATGCATATCAAGCAGAAAAAGGCAGATATCATTTTTATCCAAGAGACACATCTTACAGAAGGGGAACATCAAAAATGAAAGCAGTTTGGGTATGGGAAAGTATATGCTTCCTCATATAAAATGGGATGACGCAGTGGAGTAGTGATTTTAATACTCCAAAACACACCTTTCGAATATACTCATAAAGAGATGGACAAGGAAGGCAGATATGTAATTTTAAAAGGGACACTGCATGGACAGGCACTGACCCTGGTGGCAGTTTATGCACCCCCTAATTCAGCATACAGCTTTTATAGAACACTATTGCTGAAGGTAATGGAAAAAGGGGACGGGATGGTAGTTTTCTGGAAGGGACTGGAACCTCACATTAGACCCAAGACTGGATAGCACCTCCAAGATTCCCAGGGCAGTACACCAAGTAGCCAAGCAAGTGGAGGTGCTTATTGGGAAATTGGGCCTACAAGATGTATGGCGATATTTAGAGGGACCAAATAAGGGGTATACATACTACTCTGAGGTGCATCCGATGTACTCTAGGTTGAACCTGTTCTTGGTCCCTAGGGACTCGATACAAAAGATAACCAAGAGAAGAGTTGGAACAATAGGAATATCAGACCATGCCCCAGTAACCATAGAAATCAATCTACAAGAAAGAGTAAGACAGACATTTTGTAGACCGAATTTGGATCTACTAAGAGACAAGGAAGTCACTGAACAAATACCAAAAGTAATAGAGCAAACCATGGAGGATCACAGGGGGACTGAGATAGGAAGAGAGCTGATGTGGGACATCATGAAAGTGATAATAAGGGGAAAACTAATAGCAATAGGATCAGCAAGGAAAAGGGAGTGACAACAAAAACAGACAGAGATAGAACAATAAATACAAACACTGGAAGCACAACAACAGGAAAATATAGATAGAGAAAGGGGGAAAAGTTGCAAAAAACTGAAAAAAGAGCTAAACAACCTGCTAGATTATAAAATAGAACAGAATTTGGCTTTCATGAGGCAAAGATATTATGAGGGGGTCCCTAGGGCAGTCAAACTGCTAGTGTGTAGACTAAGAGCTAGAAGAGCAAGAGCAAGAGCAAGAGCCCAGATCATTAAGATACAGAACCCAGAGACGGGGAACAGACACAAAAGACAGAGGGAGTAATGAAAGTTCACAGACTACTAGGAACTATATAGCCTCAAACAGAAACACAGACAGAAGAGACTACAGAATTCCTAAAAAACCTAAAACTCTCAAAATTAAATAAGATACAGAATGACCATATAACATGACCAATAACCACAGCTGAAATTAAGTCAGCTATAAGTAACAGCAAGACAGGTAAATGCCCAGAGATGTATGGGTTACTGGCAGAATTCTATCAAATATTTACAGATAAAGTTATCCCACTGTTACAAAATGCATTCCAAAAGGCGATGGAAAAGAAAGGAGGCCATCCGCCCTCGTGGGCAATGGCAGTAATTTCAGTATTGCCAAAGCTGGGCAAGGACCCCTCTATCTACAGCTCATATAGACCAATCTCAATATTAAATGTGGACTACAAATATGTGACTTCAATACTCTCCAAAAGGTTAGAACAAATAATACCCCATTGGTAAAGAATGACCAGATTGGATTTGTGGCAGGAAGACAGACAGCTGATAATATCAGGAGAACACTACATATAATTGACCATCTGAATAAGACTAAAACACCAGCTGTGATTATGAGTATGGACGCCGAAAAGGCATTTGACAGAGTGGACTGGAAATACCTGTATGGGGTCCTTACGCGGTTTGGTCCTAGCATAAAATTCATAGAAGTGATACAAAAACTCTATTCTAGGCCTGAGGCCTATATAAGAACAAACGGCCACTTATCAGAGAGGTTTAAACTAGGAAGAGGGATGAGACAGGGGTGCCCTCTATCCCCACTGCTATTTTATTTATTTTATTTGTTTTTATTTGTTTAAGTTTACCCGTACCTTTGAGCTAAGGCTCTTTTACAAAGGTTCCACATCAGTTAGAAACAAATACAACAGAAACATGACACAGCAAATGCAGTAAAGGGCAGAATAAACAGAATAACACACAATTTCTCAATAATACAATGCATACTTATGGGTAGTACAGGTAGGGTGGGGAGGGAATACAGGGGGTTACATTGTCATATGATTGTCAACACATAGAGAAATGCTGTTTGTGGGGCTAGCAGGAGGGTGGAAGAGGGGCAGAGGAGGAAGGAGGAAGGAGGAGAGGTAGGGAGAAGGAGGTAAAGTGCTGGGTGGAGTAAAGCAGAACTAAGGGTTTGATGGGAGGGCTGGCTAGGTGTGGCAGTCACAGGTGCTGGAAGCAGTGAGATGTAGTCAGAGTCTTGATTTGAAGAGACTTAGTATGGGAGTAGAGGTGATTTCGATGTTGAGGCTATTCAGCCAGCTTGGGGCCCTGTAGGCAAATGAACGTTGACCCAGGGAGGTTCTGCAGCGTGGGACCATCAGGTGTTGAGATCAGAGCCTCTAGTGTGACAGAGGTTACTACTTGCACAAAGAAGACTTTGGACCCCTGGAGGGGCAAGGCCCATGGTTATCTTCTTAGCCATAGTACAAGTTTGGTATTTTAGATGATTGGAGAGTTGCAGCCAGCCAGTTTGTGCATATAGGTCACACTTATTGGTTAGTCGATGGGATACTGTAATAAGTCAGCAGGATTTGTTGAGTGATGTTGAAATGCATCTGAGGGCAGTTGACATAGCTGAGCCATATATGATGAGGCCATAGTCGATGATGGAGACAACAGAGCTTTGAACAGCGATGCTTAGTCCTGCTGGGGTTAGGCAGGACCCGTATCTGTAGAGAAGACCAAGTCGCATGTTGGCCGCCTTAGCGACATTGTCAATGTGGGCCCCATAGGATAGCTTACAGTCAAGGGTGATCCCTAGATATTTGAAGGTTTGAACCTGTTCAAGGGATGTTCCAAGTCAGTTTGTGATGGTCAGGGGGTGCAGACTGTGCTTACTGTGAGACTTAATGAAAAGCATGGTCTTTGTTTTTTTATAGTTGAGAATGAGTCTCTGTTTGCTAAACCAGTTCTTCACTGATGTAAAACCAAGCTGAAGATTATTTTGCAGAGACTGGGGGTCCTTGTGAGTGGACTGAATTACGACATCATCGGCATAGAGTAAAATTTGCTCTGGGCAGGATTGAGGGAGTTTACTTAGGAAGAGGGAAAATAGGATGGAGCCCAGGATAGAGCCCTAAGGAACTCCAGAGCGGACTGACATAGCATTGGAAAGAACACCAGCAATTTTTACCCGTTGCATTCTGTCCTCCAGGTAGCTTTTATACCAGGCTGTGGAGACAGGGGAGAGCCCAGAAATTGAAAGCTGGTCCAGTAGCAGCCTGTGGTGAACTGCATCAAAAGCCTTGGATAAATCAATGAAAACTGATTGAGTTAGGTGACCGTTATCCAGTGAACTGTGGATGGCTCCAGTAAGTTTCAAGAGGGCAGATGTGGTGCTGTGCCCTTGTCTAAAGTCATGCTGTTGAACACATAAGATATTGTGGCTGTCAAGGTAGTCAGTGAGTTGGTCAGCAACAAGGCGTTCAAGAGCCTTTGAGAGGGGAGGAAGTATGGAGATTGGTCGGTAGTTTGCGTGGTAGTGGATTTATATCTGTCTGGGAACTGGCTGAGGGAGAGGTTAAAGATCTTAGTGAGTGGACTAAGAACTTCATCAAGAGTAAGGGACAGCAGCTTTAGGTCCAGAGAGTCCTCCCTAGTTCTCAATTTGGCGATAGCCTTACTAATGTACTTGTAGGCTTCATGTTTCTTGACTGCTTTGAAGTAGAAAGTTGGGTGTGCAGGAGAGTGGTGGGTGCCGGTAGAGTTATCAGAGGTGTCGAGTTCATTGAAGAAATTGGGGGGGAGAACAGTGCTGAGGTCTGTGAAAGTGGTATTGAAGGTGTTTGCAATAGCCATGGGGTCCAGAGTTATAACTCCATCAGTGGCGAACATTGTTGGGGATGTTTTGGGCTGTTTTCCGGTAACTTCTTTGATATTATTCTAGAAAGCTCTTCCATTTCCCCATGTATTAGTGAGGGCGTACCTGTAGTAGATGTTTTTGTGGAGTCTGATGGCTCTTGTGCAGTCGTTATGCACCCGTTTATAGTTCTGAATATCTGTTGGCAACCCGGAGTCTCAGGACAAGTGCCAGAAGCAGTTCCTTGATTTTAGCTGCGCTATTAGATCGGCGGTTAGCCAGGGATTATATAGTGCCTCGACTTTATGCTTTTTAATGGGTGTGTAGATCTCACAGGCTACATTGAAGATGGAGATGAATGAATCCAAGGCCGAATTGACATCCGTCACATTGTAGATTGGCTACCAATCAAGCTGCCTGAGGTAGGATTTGAGGAGGTTCAAATTTCCTCGGGGTAGGATTCTGCTGTTGATGACTGATGGTTCTGGTTTGCAGAATTTGTTAGAACATTCACCGATAACAGGGGAATGATCAATAAGAGAGTCTGGGAGGATGGAGATAGAGATACAGGCAGGGTGACTGGTAAGAACCCAGTCCAGTAGGGAGCTGGTTCCGGTTCTGAAGTTGTGCCTGGTAGGGGAGGCAACCAGTTGGGTAAGGTTTACAGCAGAGATGGCATCCTTGAGGCCTGCAGGATTTGGGGTAAGTCAGTTGATAATAAAATCTCCAAGTCTGATAAGCTCAGATCCAGTTGGTTGCACTCGGGTGAAGTCCAGGGCAGCATTAAGTCCATTCACTTGCTGCTTTGGTGGGATGTAGACTGCAGTAATTGTGAGGACTTTGCCATGGGCTCCAAGGATGATCCGAATCGGAAGGATCTGTGCAGTTGAGTCAGTGGGTGAGGCAGTTAGGGGGTAGTCAGGAGGGAATCTTTAAGGTATATTGCACAGCCCCCTCCTCTTTTTGCCTGCCAGTCTAGCCTGAAGACAGTGTAGCCTGGTAGGGCAATTGTCAGATCAGGGACTTTAGTTGTAAGCCAGGTTACAACAATCACGATGATGTCAGGTTTATGCTGGTTAGTGAAGACTTTCAGGGCATCAAGTTTAGGGAGAAGGCTACAGATGTTCAGGGTAGCAAAGGAGAGTACCCCAGAGTGAGTTGCTTTATTGGTTGAGCCAGCAGTTTTGAGCCCTGGGTTAGGTTGAATGTTGCCAGACAGCAGCAGCGGTAATTTCAGGGAACACAAACGAAGGACCCTACATCAGAACTGTTAGCACAATGGATTAGACAAGACTCAGGAAGTTAAACTTGGGGGTCTGGAACATAAAACAGCCCTATACGCCTTATAGATGACATACTGCTGTATTTTACCAGCCCAGACACATCCATACCAAATCTAATGGGACAGGTGGAAGAATTCTCCAAAATGTCAGGGTATGCACTGAACATGAGCAAAACAGAGATAGTCAGATTCCAATATGTCCCATTCCCATTGACTGCCTCAAAATTCCCAATGAAATGGAATCTGCACTCCTTTAAGTACTTAGAAATTAGGCTACACAACTCAAATAAATACCTACTACAGGACAACCTGGAACCATTAATAAAACAATTAAGGGAAGACTATAAAAGATGGGAATACTACCTCTCCCAATAAATGCACGCGTGAAGGCAGTCAAAATGAATGCACTACCAAGGCTGCTTTATATCTTTCAGTGTGTCCCATTGGCATTAAAAAACAAAAATTACAGGACATCCACAGAGAAATATATAAATTCATATGGGCAGGGAAAAGACCAAGAATCCGTAACAGAGTATTTAATACAAGGAAGAAATGGGGGGCACTTCCAGAAATAGGAGACTATTGGATGGCAACCCAACTGTGATGGGTGTTTCAGTGGGGAAACTCAAAAACAGATGCACAGTGAAGAACACTAGAAGAAGGGGAGGCAGAAAAAGGAAAACTGGAGGCACAGTTATTTAAGTCTAAACAACTGCAGGGGAGCGATAATGTGGGGAATATAGCCATAAAGCTACAGGATTTGCCCTGCAGAGATTCCAACAACTCACAGAGTTTAAAAAAGAAGGGTGGAAATACAGGGCACTGACTGTGAACTCAGAATTTAAACCAGGGGACACGAACAAATGATACAAAAAACAGATACAAACAGGCATTAAAAACCCAGCAGGCATAATAAAAAGGGATAATATACAGACCTTTACTGAAAGTGTAATAAAATTCAGATGGAAAGACACAGATGGATTTAGATATTACCAAATAGTAGAATACATAAAGACACAAAAGAAGAAACTAAAAAATATGATATACACACTCAAGATGGAGAGGTCACAATAGAACAATTAAAGAATAAACAGGACTCTAAAGGGGTGATATCATTAATATATCAATTCCTATTAGCCCATAGGGGCTCAGAAACTGACCATGTGAAAAAGAAGTGGGAAGAAGGGGCAGGCTTCCACCTCACTGACAGGGACTGGAACAAAATCTGGGATGGAGCTTTCAAGGCAACCTTGGCCCCACAGTGGAGGGAATTTGCCTGGAAGGTTAATATTAGGAATTTCATAACCCCAAAAAGAAAGGCTAGATGGCATAGTACGGGGGGTGGGGGCAACTGTTGAGAAAATATAGTGAAACCACAGCCACACATGAACATATTTCATTTTTTCATTTTTTATTTTTAACCAGGTAGTGGACTGGGCACTGCCCATTTTCAGCCATGCCTGACATTCATACAATAACAAAACATACAACACTTACACAACCATAGAGATGAAAATATAAATACACAATACAATACTTTACAAATGCATAATACAATAATTTCACATACAAGTACACACTGTCTCATTTTTTAAGTATGTAAAGAGCCCTTTCCTAAAGTGCATTAAATTACGCACTCCCTTAGTAAGATGTATATCTTTGTTCAAAAGATGGGGTGCATACCAAGAAAAGCCCTCTTAGTCATCTGCAACTTGTATCTTGGAACCTCATAATCCTGTGCCTCACTACTTCTTGTTATTTGTTCCCTTTTCATTAATCCCAATGCCCCAGAAAGTACTTTGGGATCATTAGCTCTCGATACCCTAAATGCAAAATTCCCCAACTGATATCTAATTCTCATTTCTGGTGGCAATACTCCCATTTTCTCATAAAGCACATAATGATGTGTATGTTTTGGTACCCTTAGTGCAAACCTACGGATGTTATTAAACAGAGTCTTATACTTTGTTTCAAATGCCCTATTACTATTAAAAAAAACAGTATACTCCCATATTCCAATGTAGGCATCAGAACCTGCTTAGCTATGACTGTCTGGGCTTTTTCACTCAGTGCATTTATATTCCTATACAGATACCCTATATTTTTGATCAAGTCTCTTTCCTACTTTTTCAATATGTGGGACTAAACTCAGGCAAGGGTCCAGATAAACTCCCAAATATTTTGAAACAGTGACCGTGGAAAGACTTATCCCATTTTGACCAATCATCTGTAATTTATTTTCCTTTTGCAGTTTCTGTTGAGTTCCAAATAACATGATATTTGTTGTTGTTTTTTTCTCATTTAAGGTCAATTTATTGTCCCTTAACCATTGAGCCAGCATGTTATATTTACGTTGCAGGGACACCTGACTAATACTGCTCGTAGGTGCAGAGTCCCATATGACAGTATCATCAGCATAAATAATACTGTTTTCAGTTGAAAAATAAAGTAGGTATATCATTCATAAATACTGTAAATAATAATGGCCCTAACACAGACCCTTGGAGCACCTCAGTCTCAACTTTCATAATCTCTGAGGTTGTATCCCTAATCTTAACTTTCTGTTCTCAATCACACAAATAGTTCCAAAACTACTCCCACTCTAATCTAATAACCCCTAGGTTGCCAAGCTTGTGTAAAAGCAACTTGTGGTCCATGGTATCAAAGGCGCTAACTAGGTCAACGAATACTGCGCCTGTGGCACAACCCTCCTCACAAGCCATGAGCACAGCATTCGAAAACCCAGCCAGTGCTGTTGCAGTGGACCATCCTCCCCTAAACCCATGCTGCTGATCAATAATCAGGCTATGCCCTTCCAAATGATCAAGCAGTTGCCAAAATACACACTTCTCCAGCAGTTTACTAACTACCGCTAGGAGTGACACAGGCCTGTAATTTGACATTTCCAACCTACCCCCCCCCCTTTATAAATTGGAACAACCCCAGATACTCTCCATTTCAGGGATACTAACCCTTTTTCAATGACAAATTAAAAAGTTCAGTTACAGGAGCTGCTATGTATCTAGCTGATAATTTCAATATTTTTGGATGTAATTCATCTAAATCCCCACTTTCATCTTCTTTCTAACTCATTAACAATTCCAGGACCTCCTTTTTTATTTCTTGGAATTTAAATACTGGTAGCCCTTGTTCTTGATTTACTTCGTGTCCCTTATATCCTTCAACCCCTTGGACTGACCTTATGATCCCAACACCTTGAACATTTAGATACAAAAAATCTATTAAATCTTTCTGCTATTTCTCTTTTTTCTTGTATTAACAAATTCCCATATTTTTATACCCCTGATACCAAAAGCATCCAGAGGCGAATAAATTTGTTTAAATGACTGTCAATATTTTTCGGGATTCTTAATGTTTCCTAACTGAAAGTGACTATAAAATGATGATTTAGCCTCTTTTATTTCTTTCTTAACTCTATTTCTTAACATTTTGTACAGTCCTAAACTTACCCCATCTTGCTTCTTTAAGTAATGCTTCCTCATCTTATCCCTTTGCTTAATTATGTCCCTACGATTCTTCTTTAACCAGGGTGAAACCTTCCCCTTTACTCTCTGTTTTGATAATGGTGTATATTTGTTCACAAATGTTATTATACAGCTTGTAAACTGTTCTACCTTCCCATCTAAATCAGCAGAGATCATAACCTGTCCCCAATCCACTAAAGATAAATCCCTCAGATAAGCTACCACATCAAATCTACCCATACTTCTTTTATTAACTACCCTTGGTGCAATTGATTCCTCTTTCATCCTTCCAACACATAACATGGGGCAATGATCTGAAATAGAGTCTGGCAGTACACTGTGTCTTAATATGTTACCTGGCCTATTAGTAATTAACCAGTCAATGATGGTGTGGTTACCTGTATTATAATTAACATTTGTAGGTGTTTTTATTAACTGGGTAAAATAACCTGAATCCATGTTCCTTTTTATTGTTTCTACTTCTTTTTCCTTCTTCCAAGACAAATTAGTATCCCGAGCAATATATGCTCTCTTCTGTTTTTATGTATGTTAGTCCAAAGATCAAATATGGGGTACTCCCCCAACTTAACCTTTGGAGGACAATAAAAACATATTACATACAAGTGTTTACAGCCCGTAACTCCCATCCCTAGTCTTACAGTCAGGTAATCCACATCATCATCAAGAGGTCCTTTTTCCACCTCTTCTACCAACAAATTATTTTTTATATAGAACATTACCGCCTTCCTTTCTTGTTTCATCCCCTATCTTATCCATATATTGTATAACCATCAATAGATAAATAGTTATCGGTTACACCATCTTTTAGGCAAGTTTCACATAGGCCTACTATATCATAGCTCCCCATTTCAAGCCATAGCTTTACCTCTTCAAAATGTGCCTGAAGGCTCCTAACATTTAAACATGTACCTCTCAAACCTTTTTCTTTCAAATGGCACTGAAGGCCTTGATTCTCTAAGGGACTCTGATGGCCTAGATTAATCTCTGTATCCCTAACGATATTAATAGGATCATGAAACAAAATTTAATCCTCTGATTCTCCATTCTTAAAATAGCCCCATACTTTGTACCCAAGTACATCTTTCCCTTGGCCCTACATACCCATGATAAATGCATGGCTACTGAGAGAGTACACCTGAAGGGGATCTGTATGATTCCCTTCTGATAAAGTGCTGCTGTGCAATACAACTCCCCCCCACACACATTTCCAGCATTTCTGGTTTGCGTCCCCTTATCACAATACTTCCACCCATCATTTAGTATCTTATTTGGATGTGATAGAGTATAATCCACCCACAAAAAGCAGCATAATACAACAAAAACTACTTTATGAAGCATGGCTATTAAAACAAATCTTCAGATTTTTAAATAAAACTCTTTCAATTATATAAAATCTTAATTCTGTAATGAATAGCAATACAATTTTAATCCCCAAGTGAACCACCTCCAAGTTGCACTAATAAGTCTAGTTTAACAGTAGACTACTTACATATACCCCAGAAACAAGTCAGAGTTATTTTTTTCTGGTAGGAGTGGCACTCGCGCCACTCATGCTCACGCTCCGCTTGCACTGAGAGAACGGCACAGGCATTTAAAGGGGCAAACCCAGCCTCTTCCACAATGTCACAAACCAGGCACACCTCCACAGTCCCAAATATTACCCAGAGAAGGTGTGGCTGCACAGTTCAAACAGGGGGTGGTCTCTCACACCGTTCCAATACAGATGGCTTTGCAAGTTCAAGCAATGACTGACCACCCCTCACACAGTCTCAGCAAAGTCACTCAATACAGGCAGAAGGATGTACTCTCTCACCAACTCCAGGGCAATGTAACAGTCCACATGGAGGAAGGCTATGTAAACGCAGACCCAGGACAGCAGAATTAGATCTTAACTGCAATGCTCGCTCAGCTTCTGAGATAAAAACATATATTTTACATGTGTCCAGAACTAGTAGATTTTAAAAGGGGAAAAAAACAAGAAAACTGAAGGACTTACAGTATTTCAAACATAGGAGTCAGTACTAATACAACACCTGGTTCTCGGGCTCCCTCTAACAGGCATACAGGGCCCAAATACAACATTCCTGTGGAGGATATGTATAGTAGCATACAGTAAGGCCATCACTAGAAAATGGTTAAAGGACAAACCACCCACTGTGAAGGAATGGGAGAATATAGTAAATTAAGTACAAGAGATAGAAAGGCTAACATTCCTAACCCAAGACAGGACAGAAACATTTATAGAGAAATGGTCTCGATGGATAATGACACAAAAACAGGATTAAATCAGGGAAGAACAGGTAGTATGAATACAGGGGAAAATGTTGGATAGCCTACAAATAGACAGAGTGAGAAATGGAGACATAAAAAAAATAAACAATATACATAATGACACGCAGTGGCAATAAGCATAAGGGGAAAGCACAATAGAAAATATATCCTTCCGCCATCCCAAGAACCTTAGTTAGGTGAAGGTAAAAGGAGTTAAAAGATGAAAAACTGAAAAGCCAGATGTACTTCCAACAACTGTTTTGGTTTTAATTATATAAATAAAATACACAGTAGAACAGTTTAAGTATTTAAGTTTAAGGAGGAAAAAGAAATGAAGGACTGGTATAAAAAAAGTCAAGAAAGGATGGAAAATGACAAAAGACATTAAACAGAAAGGTACCACACTGACCTGTTCAAAAGAGAAATGTAAACAGGATTGAAAGGAAAGGAAGACATACAAATAAGAATATACAAATAAGATAAATGTAATAGAGACACAGTGAATGTAATAATGTAAGATATGGAAGTTTCTGTAAGAATGACTTTTGAAAATAAAGAAAGCATAAAAAAAACAAATATCAGGTCAAGAATTGTGACTTTTGTTGTAGTATTAGTAAAATGTGTGGGAGTTTTAATACATTGTTGAATCCCTAAAACTAATGTTATTTCATTTAATTGTGTACCCTGTGGGTTAAGCCAGTCACAACTCATATCTCCCATTAAAATCAGTGGTCTGTCTCCCACACAATCACCTATTTTATTTAATACTTCTATACTTCTATATCTTTTAAGTTTGATTTAGAGGGGAGAGTGGAATAAGTTACCCAAGGAAATGATAGAAAGCACTAATATGACAACTTTTAAACAGAATCTTGATAAGTATATGGGAAATAGAAAATATGCATTCCACCAATGATTGGGTGGCAAGTTCATTAAAGGGTTTAGGCTCACTGAACTTGTATTCAAACTATGAAACTATGAAGTAAATTGCAGCAGCAGCAACTTTAATTTGAAGCAGATTTATGACCAGATACTCTATATTACTTTCACTCCAACATAATAAGACTTCTACACGTCCATGCATGCATTTTATGTAAAACATAACCCCCCTTTTCTTCCTATCCAATCTAAAAAGCTGATACCCAGGAATAGTTAGATATTTTATCTGATAGCCAATACTCACTTGGGCCCATAATATCAGGATCTTGTTTATGTATCATGGTAAAAGATCTGTTTTTGCAGCTAAACAGCAATCACTATCATGCAAAACTTTAATACTAGCAGGTGCATCAGGACCTGGGTTTAATTCTCTATCTCTACCCATTATTAAGATCAAACAGCATACCCCCGAAAAGTTCTTTATTGGCCTGTGAAATGCATGAGGGTGAAGAACTTTTATGCTTCCTCCTAACTCATATCTCCTCCAACTGGTAGAAAAGATATTCCTTCTGCTGACATAGCCATTTATTAATTTTGTTTGTAAAATGAGGGGAGGCATCTAATATGGCCCAACATCAGATTTACTAGATTCGCTGGTGGTAGCTATGCCCAGGAGGCAACACAAGAGCAAATACTCTAGAGCAGCTGAGATGTAACGTCTCATTTTCAGTGGGGTCCTGCTTCTACCAATTTTAATATAGGACTCTGAGAATCCAAAATGCTGCAGTGTGTGACCCAGGTAATTCCACGCTACCCGGTCAAAAGCCTTCTCCGCATGTAAACTCAGGAGCGGGAAAGGGGCCCTGACCGGGCAGCATGGTGTAGAACATGTAGGGTTCGTTTGAAATTATCCTGGGTCTGCTGACTGGGAACAAATCGTGTTTGGTCAAAATCAGTTGTGGGTAGGATCAACTCTAATCTCCTCGCTAGAATGCATAGATTTCATAATCGATGTTGAGGACCGAAATTGGTCGATAGGACTTACACTGAGTAGTATCTTTGCCTGGCTTCAGAATACATGAAATAACTGCATACTTCCAGGTGTCTGGGATCTTTTCTCCTGTCTGGGCTTCTCTACAGGCATCCAGCAGGCGGCGCTCCAACTCCTTCTTAAAAAATGTAAAAAATTCTGGAGTGTATCCATCTGGTCCCAGTGACTTTCAGGATTTCAGTTTTTTAAAGGCTTGATCTAACTCTCCAGAGGTGATGGGGGCATTCAGACGTAGGTTAGTCTCTGGGCCAATTTTTGGCAGTGACAATTTGAAAAAATAATTTTCTATTTGGGTGTCCCCTGGTACCCGCTCCAGCGTGTATAGATGCCGATAGAAATCTTTAAAGACTGCCAGAATTTATGTGTTCTCTGCAGCTTGCCAGTCTTTGGGTCCCTAATCTGAGAGACCGTTGATTGATTAGTTTGTTGCCTCAAGCGGTGGGCCAGTAGCCTGGTAGCCCTAGGGCCTATCTCTCCAAATTTTTGGCGGAGACATTGAAATGCCTGCTCCGCCTTAACATCCAACTCTTTCTGAATAAATTGTTTTAGGGGTCCTATTCTATCAAGAGCTGTCAAGTCCCCAGCTACATGCTGGGATTGAGCCAGTTTTAATTGAGCCTGGAGATCCTCCATCTGGGAAATCTGTTGTTTCTTATAATGATCTTAACATTTTATTATAGCTCCCCTTAGTATTGTTTTTAATGTGTCCCACATGGTAGCACGAGAGATATCTGGGGAGTCATTGTCTTGAATTATCTGGGCAAGCCTCTTTTTAGCCAGATCCACAAACTCCTTTAGATGCACTAAATAATTATTAAATCCCCATAACTTCTGTCCCCTCTCCGAGCTCCAAGATTGGGCCAGTGAAAGCGGGGAGTGGTCCGATAAGACAGAAGGGATATGATCACAGCTCATAATCTGGTGCCGATGCTCACTCGACAACAAAAAATAGTCAATGCGGGCATAAGAACCATGTCGATCGGAGAAATGTGTGTACTCCCTTTTACCAGGGTGTAGAAATCTCCACACATCAGTCCAAGAGGATCCTTTTAGGTATGCTTTGGTCGCCCTGCTAACAGCGGCACTCTTTACTGGGACGGGCCTGGAAGTAAGAGGTACTCCCTCGAGGGTCCCAGAGACAATAGACAGATGACCCTCAGGGTCAGAGTAGCTGGCATTTCTTTTAAATTGGGAGCCTCTGGGTATTAAAACAGCCATACCCCTTCTTTTCTCCCTCTGGTGCAAGGAAGCCACCACCTGCTCGTATCCGAGTCGTCTCAGTTTTTCATGTTCAGCTTTACTAAGATGGGTTTCCTGCAGGAGCACAGCTGTGGGAGCCTGTCGCCTCAGCGCAGGGAGAACCTTATAATGTTTAACTGGGTGATTTAACCCATTTACATTGTGTGTTAAGATTTTTATGGTATGCTTGTCACCCATATGGAGGCTGAACAGGGATCACGGATGTACGACCTCCGCTGGGGGCCCAATAAGGGCCCACTGCCCCAGGTTCCTCCGGTCATTTTACCAAACATTGCGGAACAGCTTTATATCTAACCCCTTTCCAACCCGTCTCCCACCATCCAAGCCCCATCCACCAAGAATTCCCAATGCCCTGACATAAATCATTACACATAACATAACACAGAAAGAAACAAGTAATGAACACAAACTCCTGGACTCCCCAAGGAGGAAGCGCCAACCTGGTTAGCCAACTCCATTGGTATGAACTATATACAATTTGACCCCCAAGGTAGGGGAACCGAATGCTCTGTTCCCTAGATCCCTGAGTCCTAAAACCCAAAGATAGAGGATAAGGAACTTCAAAGAAAGTTTGTTGCTCTTGGGCCCTAACAAAAGTGGGCCCACACCAGATGTTATGGTTTGTATGCATCATTGACGTCCTGCAGGTAGGGTAATGGGAATCCAGGAGGCCCCAGCTAAAAAGAGGCATAGGCCCTCCATATCCCCCAACCCCCACCAGGAACAAGATAAGCAGTGCGAAGAGCCTGGGCTCCATAGGGTCTCCGTTAATTCATGTGGAGTCCCCAAAAAAAACCCTCCCCTCCAGGTAGACAAAAAACATTCCACCATAGCATTTGATCCCTACACCTAATGATTAATCTTGAAAACATCAGCCATTACGAGCCTAATTGGTTTCTTTTCAGGCTGAGCTCCCTTACCAAAAGTTTAAATAAAAAAATATACGTTGAGGGTAAATCCCAAAGCAAATGTGCTAGCAGTAGTTTTCAGCTCTCTCCCTCCAGGATCTTTGAACAAAGCCTCCTACTGTAAGTCGGGGGCCCAGAATCTACGGCCGCTCAGTTGCTTATATCAGTTGTTCAAAATTAATTCCCCCCTTCCCCGAGACCAGCGCCATGCTCTCGCTCCCCCTTCAAACAATTGAGCCAGTCTAAAATTCAGTTCCCACATAACTATCTCACATAAAAAGTCAAACCATTTACATTCCATTTCAGGCACTTCTCAGGAAACTCCGGGATAGGGAGGGGCTGAGGCCTCATCATCTGAGCTTGCAAGAGATGAAACATCCAGATCAATAACAACACTCACAAACTTTCAGACTCCCAGTTCAGGTATCTCCTCTTCAGAGGCCGAGCGTTCCCTTCGTCGTGGATGAGTAAGCCTATGCAGCATCTGCTTTATATCCTCCATCATGCTAGATGCTGATCCTCAACCATTCTTCCTGGGGTTATGCGAAGTAGAATCCTGCCATTTAGATCACCTCCTGGTTGACTGAATTGGGCGAAGGTGTTCTACTGGGATCTCATGGCCTTTTTCTCTCAAAGCTCTTAAGGCTTCATCAGCTGTGTGGTATAGCTCCACTGCAGTCTCCCATCTAACCCTCAGCCAGGCAGGGTATGGTGTCTGGAACTTAACCCCTAGAAATGTCAGTTTCCAAAGAATGGGGATATAAGCCAGGTGGCGCTGCTGAATCTGGGGGGTAGTTCTGGTCAAATAGGAGTCGAGAGCCATTATAGTTGATTTTCTGTTGTCTCCAGGCAGTCCGAAGGATAAACTCCTTATCTCTGTAGCTCAAGAACTTGGCTATAATTGAGCAAGGGCGTGTGGTAGCTGAGGTCAGCCAGAGCACTAGAGCTCTGTGGGCCCGCTCGATGTGAAAGTTGAATGCCTGTGGGAGGTCCAGCACGTTTCTGAGTAGGTCGCTTAGGAAGTCAGCCATTTGTCTTATCTCAGCCCCCTCCGGGAGGCCATATATATGCAGGTTCTCCTGCTGTGCCAGAGCCTCCAGATCTATATATTTTGCTGCCATTATTTCCTGTTGCTGTGCAAGAGATTCAACTGCATGGGAGAGATGGATTAAGTCATCTTCCACTGTTGAAATGTGTTCCTCCATCTCATTTACCTGGGTTTCTATCTTTGTGATGTCAATGTGCAGTCTCTCAAATTCTGCCTTGTTCTCTGAGCAGAATTGTTTAATCTCAGCTGGTAATATCTCAAATCTAGAGTGCAATAAAATTTCAAACTCTGCTTCCGTATCGCAGCTAGCCATGCTTGCTGGTGACTCCCCACCACAGGCCTCTGAACTCATCTGCTATGATCCACCTCGCTGGAGAGGTATTTTAGTAGATTTAGCGTGGGATCTCCTTCCAGTAGTGCCCCCACTGATATTCTTTTTCCTATTTTTAGAAAAATTAAGTTTCTTCAGTGCTGTGGGAGTAGATTTTCACCTAGAGGGTCGGGAGCTCTGCGTCTATGCCACCATTGGATCGAGGATGTCACCAGAAGTCCCAACTAATGCAGCTCTAGTGAAATATTTCCTCTGTGCAGAAATCAGAAGCTATCCCAAACTGAGGGGGCGGAGCCTGCCTTCTAACATGGTGGCAGCTTGATTGAGCTAGGCAGCTCGACTGAGGGGGACTTCATCCTCATCCTGCATACACAGCTGGCATCCCATCTATATTGGCTGGCCATCACAGGATTTATACAACAGGTAACTGAAATTGGTAATTATTTCTTGGAAGACTCTCCTACTGGCACCACTATCAGGAAAAGTACTGCAGACAATGTTTTGGAATTGGAATCTGCTATAGGCAGTAGGACGCCCAGTGCCAATTTACCCCTTTGCTGCGGGCTTAACCTTCATGGATACTGCTTTTCATGATGGGCACCTAAGAGACTGATAGCTCTACAGATCTGTCAAAGATCACTGCTATGCTAGTCCTGCAAGACAACACAGAACTGAAAACCACTACAAAACAAAGCAACAAGGATCTCTCATTATTGGCAGGTTGGGTCTCTGCCACCAAACATGCACTGCAGGCACAACAGGACATTACCAGACATCACCAAGAGTCCCTCAGCAATCACCAGAAGAAGCTCCAATACTTCCGACAAAAAGTGGACAATCTTGAGAACAGGGCTTGAAGGTATAACATCAGGATCATGGGTATTCAGGAGAGCACGGAGGGCCAAGACATGATACCTTTCCTCCGTCATGCCATCCCAGCCATTCTACAAATGCCGAACTACCCTCCTCCGGACACTGAGTGGGAACATTGCTCACTAGCTCACAGACCCACAGACAGGAACAAACTCCATCCTATTCTATGTAAAATGCTCCTTTATCCAGTAAAGCCATTCTACTAATTGTGAGAGAGAGAGAGAGAGAGAGAGAGAGAGAGAGAGAGAGACAGAGGGGTCAGCTTCGATGGGACAGCTATCTGGTACAATTCTATCAAGATTTCTCTCCTGAATGATCTCATAGCAGTAGGAGGGCTTGTGCAGGGATCCATCAAAGATTTTACCAGCTAAATATTCCTACTTTGCTGAGATACCCAGCTTCACTGTGAATACAAGTAAATGGGGTTTATATAACAATTCACTCACCAAGTGAAGCCAAGCATTACATTGCTATAGCTGGTTCTGAGAACACATCTCCATCTCAGCCACCATCGATCCCACATGGAACAGAGGCCTCACTGATGGATTTGACAGTGGCCTCTATGGTCAACTCACAATAAGCCACCCATCCCCATATGGAAGCCCCTGAGATGGGGCAACAACATCAGGTAAACTGGCAACATCAAAAGAAGAGAAATAAGGCGGCACCCAATGTGCATAGCTAGGGGGCTCAGTAGTAAGAAAGAGGAGGTTATACTGCCCTTGTACAGGTCACTGGTAAGGCCACATCTGGAGTATGGAGTTCAGTACTGGTGCCCTCACCTCAAAAAGGACATTAACCTGCTGGAGAGGGTACAGAGGAGGGCTACAAAGATGATAGCCGGTCAGTAGGGCAAGGCATATGAGGAGAGGTTGAGGGCACCGAACATGTACTCCCTGGAAGACAGGGGAGAGAGAGGGGAGATATGACTGGGACATTCAAGTACTTGAAAGGGATAAATAATGTTAAGGAAAGTCTCTTTAAGCTGAATGGCAACCGTATCACGAGGGGGCACAGTCTTAAGCTGGAGGGTGGGAGGTTTAGGAGAGATGTCAGGAAGCACTTCTTCACAGAAAGGGTGGTGGACAATTGGAATGCGCTGCTGAGAGAGGTCATCTCATTAAAGACAGTGAGCAGCTTTAAGAGAGGCTGGGATAGGCATGGGGAAGATAAGAATCATGGCTAGGGAGGGAGGGAGGGTGGGGACGGAGGGCAGAGACATTAGCTTAAGCTGTGGACCCTGCAATCGAGCAGACTTGATAGACCAAATGGCCTTCTTCTGCTGGCTTGTTCATATGTTCATATGTTTGTATGCTTCAGGAGTCACAAGAGGATTGAAGCAACATCAGATGCCAGCACAGGATCTCCTTTTGCCACTCCAGTGAAAACAGCAAAGAGATTTAAATCTTTATGAGATTTGACCATTTCCTTTTTAGTGTTACTGGATGGATCTTTGCTACCCTGCTCTTCTGCTAGTTCGATCCCACACTCGAACCTTGACTGGGCAATCATATGTGTGGAATGGGCCTACTATGTTGGGAACCACGAGAACCCTGTTGCTGGCTCAGGCTCTACGCCTCCTCCCTCACCGAGCTCTGAAGGGATGATTCTCACTCTTCCTTGAGTTCAAAATGGGGGTTTTCAGTGATCAGCCCAAGTCCAGTAGGTCACAAGCATGATCAATCAGAAAACAACTGTTATTCTGAGGAACACTACCTGATCTACCACTGCCGAGGGCTGGGGTTTCATACTGTGCCCCCACCCCCAAGCGCAACTTACGGAGATGGAGAATAAGCATTTTTCTGCCACTGAATCCCTCTAAGTCAAATATGCCCGAGACAGTTGTTGCCATTAACTTGCTATTAAATGTTGGTATTATGTAAATGGTTTACAGTTTAAGGGTTTTTGTTTCTATCAAATATCTTTTTACCTCCTTTGGGTATATATCCCATGGCTTTGAAGATGGCTCTGCAACTTATGTGTTTTCCCATGGCTGCAGGCGGTGCCTCCCTGAGCAGAAACACTCCTTTCAGTGATGTTACCCTGCCTTACAGCTCATTAGATGGGGAGTGGCTGTAGGATACACTGTAGGTACAGGATGTTGATACTTAGATGGGGGATGAGGGTAAGAGAGGAAGTTTTTTTATATGGTTACACCCCGAACCCCCCCCCCAAGATGTCCTGTTCCTTACTATCATGCTGCACTTGAAAACTTGAGAAACCACGCTACTATTGACATACGCCTGTCACTGTCAGTGACAGGATAGGGCTGCCTGCTTAAAGCGGTTGTGTGTCTGATGTATAGAAATAAGAAAAGGGCAAGGCAAGATCATTACTCTTTGACATAGTTGTTGCAGTGTGCATTCAATTAGTAGGAACCCCCCTTCCTGGTCTCATCTACCAGGGGATTTCTCAGTGCAGCCTGATACACTAAATGCCCTACAATATACGGTAGCTGGAGCAATAGGAAGGGGTCTGCAATGATACTCGATCATAGATGTGGGTGCTCCACTTCCAGGATACCAGGCCCACTCACCCCGGCCGACTCCAGTGGGGAGGCAATGGTCCCAAGACAAATGTCCATGAGGGGACTGGCATGTTAATCCCCCCCTTTGTTCACAAGTCGTGGCTCCCTGGATGACTGTATCCACTATATAGTTCTTCTCTTAGATGTTACTATTTGTGCCTAGCAGTAATACTGGGACCTCAGCCGTAAGGGTGCACACTACCTTTTATTTTGACACCTTTGCAGGTGACACACTGCTCAACTCTGTAAGACTTAACCTTTGCCTGTGAATCTTGCGGAGTCTGCTCCAGCACATGTCTTGGACAGCGGCCACACCTCAGATCTACCAGCACACTGTTAAACTGCCCCTTGGTGGAGCTGCTCCCCCCTATAACTTGCACCTACTCCTAATGTTTGGACAGTGTTATAATTGAAGCTTTGTCACAGGGATGGCTCTACCATCCCCTCCCCCTATAGAGAGAGGCCACTTGGACCATTGATGGTGCCATGGCTAGCCTTCTGGTCACCAAGTGCTGCCCTTTTTTCCAAGTATAAGTCAGGCATGAGGCATACACTCATCTGCAGGATGCTCAGTAAGACTTTAGTCTCAGACCTTCTGCGGTATTTGAAAGACTGTTCTTATTAAGAAATGCATATTATGTTTGTTGTTATGCTCAGAAGTCTATGACCTTTTTTAGAGTTGTTCATGTCACATACTGTAGAAATAAAGTTAAAAAACTGATTGTTCTGGAAAGGCTTCTCAAACAGGGTGAGAGTAGGTTATTGGAAACTGCTCCTCTGACCTTGAAGGTGACTCCATGATGGCATCAGAATGTGGAGTCTCATAATACTTGCAGGAACAGACATGGGAAAGCATACAAAACTGTTTCCTGGAGGTGGCCTTCACTTTGTTTAAAACGTAATTTTTTATTTTTATTATTATTATTTTTTTCCTACTATTTTTCTCCCTCCGTCCCAGTCGGCCCACTATCCTGCCACCCTCCCAGCCCTGTCCCCCGACCTTCAGGCTTACCTTATCTTCTTCTCCCATAGCTTACCCTCTGTGGCAGGGTAGCAGAGTATCCCCAACTGTACCCGCCAGGACCAGATCCAGTTCAGGGAGGTTCCTTCTCAGGGGTGGCGCTTGTGAAAGGTAGCCTTCATACCACTCAACCAGGACCAGTTTCTGTTTTTCTGCAGAGGGGAGTGTGCAATGCCGACAATGACTGAGCTGCACATGCTTCCACACACAGCATGCCTGTCAGCTGCTCCACCTCCAAACCCCACAGTGTAGGACACAACGTGCCAACACCTAGCATCTGCTAGGTGTCAGGCAGGTGCCAGTTTCTGTTCCCCACCCTCCCCAGGAGATGAGAGCTGTCCCCTGGATGCTCAATCCTCTCCCACCCCAGCCGACCCCTGATGACCTGCTCGCACAGCGAACACAAGTCACCGGTGTGGTAGGAGGTAAGGTAAGATGCCTCAGCCCTCCATGTCACTGGGCCGTCTAAAACTTATTTTTTTATATAATCTAAATCATGGCTAACCCAATCACCTTTACAACCTGGAATGTGAGAAGGCTTAACTCTCCCATAAAAAGGAAAAGAGTCTGGTACACCTAAAGAAATTACAGACTAAAGAAGCCTTCCTCCAGAAAACAAAATCAGACTATAAGCAGGCTCAAAAATTGAAAAGGGAATGGGTGGTGTGGGAAGCCCATAGCACCACTGGCTCTTCCAAGCATGGGGTCTCCTTCCTACTACACAAGAATATAAAATGAATCCCTATTACCCACTCTGAGGACTCAAAGGGGAGGTGGATCATCGCTAAGTTGAAAACCCCTACTGGGCCAATCCTCCTTGGGAATGTATACGCCCCTAATGGGGATGACCCTGCCTTTTTTGGTAATATTTCCCAGGCACTGCTGCATCTTTCCTTCGACAACCCTATGGTGTTGCTAGGGGGTAACTTTAACCTGGTCCTGGATTACTGCCTGGACAGGTCTAACAGCAGGCCCAAACCACATACCTGGGCCCTACAGACACTGAGAAACCTAATGTCCCTACATCAGTTGTCGGATACATGGAGATACCTCAATCCATCTGACAGGGACTACACCTGTTTCTCAGAATCTTACAAGACGGCCAGCAGGATTGACTTTTGGCTTGCCTCCCCCACCATATCCTCCCAGGTCTTTTCTCTAACTATTAAGACCCTATATATGTCGGACCACACCTCAGTGACCCTAATCACAGTGTTAGACCCCTTATTAAAAAAATCCCAGTCTTGGTATCTATACCCCTTGCTGTGCCATGACATATACTTTCAGAACTGGCTCAAACAAGAAACCAGACATTACTTCACCGACAACCCACCTGGCTCCTCCTCTTCTTCCCTGATCTGGAAGGTCTTTAAGGTCACGATAAGAGGGAAAATAATAAGATACGCAGGCCATAGGAAAACATTTAAACAAAAATGAGTCCCAGAGACTAGAAAGTCTCCTTAAAGAGAAGGAAAACCAATACAAAACAGACCTCCATGCTTTTAAAAACAACACCCTTCTGTCTGAAATTTCTTCCATTGGGATCCAACTAAATTTACTGGCCACGAGATCGGCTGAACTGCAAATAATTACTACGAAACATAAGTATTGGGACCAGGGCGAAAAAGTAGGCAAATTATTGTCCTGTCACTTCCATAAACAACAGACTGAGAGACACATCTCCCATCTTAAAGATAGAGCAGGCCGATACAAAATGCCCCTAAAGCTATTAATGATATTATGAAACCAATCAATCAATCAAATCTTTATTTATCCAGGCGAAAATCGTTGAGCAGAGCTCATTTGCAAGATGGACCTGGTTAGGTCAAAGGTCAGTTACATAAAAATATAGTACAATTCAAGGAACACAACACAATGAAGGAACAGATTATACAGGATATAATGGCATAAAGGATACCAACACATGGATACGTACAATTATGTAAGCTCTATTGACACAAATTCACATATTTACATAAAATAAGGAAATTGGGAGAACACGAATTTGGGCATGGAGAGAGAATATGTGGTGACTAAGGTATAAAGTATAAGGAGATTTGTCAGAGGTGGAGGAATGGGTGGTGAGCAGTCTGGGCAGATGAAGGAGGTGATGCTACCGGGATAGAGGAGGGGGAAGGATACTACAATCAGGGCTGGGTGACAAAAAAAAAAGGCATTGTTGGTCTTAGCAGTGAATGTTGGCAGGGCTGAGAGAGAAAGAGAGAGAGGGGAGGGGTGCAAGTAGGCAGGGAGGGAAGGTGGAAATAGGTGATGAAGGAGTAGGGAATGTGACAGGGAGGAATTATAAGGCACTATATGATGACATGATACCGTTCTACAAAACCCTATAGAAGTCCCAAACTCAGTTTAAAGCTCAAGACTTTGAGAATTCTGCGCACCATCTCTCCCTTCCTAAGCTAACCCAGTTTCAGGAGGAGGCCTTAGAGGCTCCTATCTTGGTGGCTGAAATCTCCCTAGCTATCAAAGTTATGGCCCCCCATAAAGCTCCGAGGAGATGGCTTCCCGATAGACTTTTACCAAATAGTTAGAGAGGAGGTGTCACGACTCATGGTGCAAATGATGCTGGACTTGCACAATAACTCTGCACTCCCCGACACTCTCAGGAAAGCGGTCAGCACAGCTCTGCCCAAAGAGGGTAAAGACCCCTCCTCCCTCCCCTTGAGGCTTTGACCTATATTCCTGATCAACTCAGATGCAAACATTTTTCCCAAAATGCTGGCCCACAGCCTTGAGACCATTCTGCCGCATATTATCCACCCATCCCATGTAGGCTTTATCAAGGGGAGAGTCAGCTCAGACCACTTAAATGTGCTGGTGTTGGTACTTCAGGTAGCTGCTATGCTTCTGACCCCGGCAGCGGCCATCTCCATTGATTTTGAGAAGGCTTTTGACTTGGTTGAATGGGATTAATTGGTAGTGGTTCTTGACGTCTTACTGTAATTTCAGCCCGGCCTTTACTAGGTAGGTTCAGACCCTTTATAATCAACCATCTGCCCAAATTCTCACCAACAGCATGCTCTCTAGCACATTTTACTTATTCTGAGGGACAAGACAGGGCTGCACCCTCTCCCCGCTTCTGTTCGCAATCACTATCAAACCACTAGCAGCAGCAGTTTGCCACTGTCCTGATTTAATGGGCATCAGAATTTACCCTCTACTACTTCCTGTCTCCCACCCAAACTCACTCCCCCCCCCTTTTTTCCTGTCCCTCTCACTTACTCTCCGCTCACCACCTTTCCCCTCTCTCTAGCCTCCTTTTGGCGCCTAATGATCACCCTCTCCCTGGAAGTTTCCTTAACCTCGAAATTGTCTACTCGCTTGAACCTGTTATAGCTTGTTTTTCTATGAAACTTAAAAACATTACTGCCTTAAACTGTTAATAGCAAATTTATGATGTAACTTTCCTGTCTGGTTTTACCTGTAATGTGTATCTTGCTTTGTTAAATGTTCTTTGTGACGCGGAACCTTTGTAAAAGAGCCCTGGCTCAAAGGTATTAATTCCTAGACTAATAAACTAAACTAAACTAAACCCTCTTGACATCTGTACTAAATTAAATGCAGATGAATGCTTAGTGATGTGTGCAGCTCTCTATCACATGCTCCTAATACTTCTTTGCCCCCAAATTCCTTTGCTGCCCTCTCGGGGCTCCGTATTAACATTTCCAAGTCTGAGGTATTCCCTCTGAACCTGCACACTACACCTGGGATAGTGCAAGGAGCTGGTTGACATGGGCCCCCACCCACATTAAATATGTCAACATATGTATCACCCAAATATTTCCAACTTGATACATCCAACTTACAACCTATATAACCAAATTTAGACAGGAACTGCAATGCTGGAAGCCCTTGCAGCTATCCTCTGTTGGGAAAATAAATGCAATCAAAATGGTGGCTGCCCACCGGATTCTTCATATATTATCCCACCTCCCTGTACCCATCTAACACTCCTGGTTTCAAAAGATAGACAGCTTGATTGGGAGTTTTCTGTGGGAAGGGTCTTTCTCTGGTATAGCCGAACTATGCTTAGAGCTCACTGGTCAAAAGGGGGGTGGGGACTACCTAATTTTGTATACTACTACTATGCCTTTTTTTTGTCACAAAAATATGCAAATTGTTTGCACATCCTGGGAGCCAATCTCCAGCCTGGATTGGTATCAAAACCAAACTACTTGGCGGGGATCACCCCTCTCTGTATTTGGGTCACGCTCTAATAAGACCCTTTGCAAATGGTATACAATTTCTACTGCACTTGGGGCGTGGAACAAAGTGGGAGGAATTACTAAACACTGTTTGAGGATGGGGCTTTTGACTCCCCTCTGGAATAATTCTTTCTACAGCATAGACTCACGCCCAATCAACTGGCCCACTCAGTGGGGGAATAATATTCTATTTTTAGATGATGTATTCCTACATAACACTTCCTTGCTGGACTCTTTTCAAGCCCTGCAACATAGCTACAGCATCCTCAATTCTGACTTATGGAAATACCTCTAGCTTAGAAGTGTATACGTGAAATGGGCTTGACAATCCTGTGTCTGTTCCTCTTGAACCAAGCATGCAGGGGAGCACTGTCTAGATTGCCTATTCATACTTGGCTAAGAGTTACAACTGGCCTTGTAGGTGTTATTTACAGAACCCTTAGGGACGCTCCACCAAACCCCTCACTGAAGTCCAAACATAAATGGGAGAAAGCACTGCAGCACACATTCCAGATGAGATATGGACTCACTGCTGGAAATTCATCCACTTGGCATGCTTGGACCCCCGCAGCATGCTTATTCGGAATAAAGTAATAAATGCCTGGTACTGGACCCCTATTCAGCTCAGATCTATGGGATTCCTACTGCATGACAACTGCTGGAGATGTAAGTCTCCTGCTGCTAACCTGCTACATATCCTTTGAACATGTAACCGGATCCAAGAGTACTGTAAGCAGATGCTGAACCACTGCTCTAAAATCCTGAATGTGCATGTTCCCACAACTCCAGGTCTGGTTTTGTTAGGCATTCAACCACCTCACTCACTACTCTCTGTTCTGTTCAACAGAGGATGTGGCTCATGCTTGCTGACTCCAAAGCTATTCACCTTTTACTGCAGAAATGGTGAACCACGGACATCCCATTCTTCCAAGAATGGGAAGCTGCAGTGGTCTCGCTTTCCTCCAACTCTAGGATGACATACTTCTTTTTATGGAAGGTAAAAGACTTCCACAAAGTATGACCCCCATATTTCTCATTCTTGCAAATCACATCCTATGTCTTGCTAGACAGCAGGAGCAAAGACCTTCTCTCCCCCAAAACTACTTAGGTTCCTGGCTGGACCATCAGCATTTCCAATTCTTTTTTTTTTTTTTATTTTAACTTTCTTTTTCCCTCCAGGTCATAGACCATGGAGCCTCTGTCAGGCATCCAGCCAGATCCTGCCCGGCCTGAAGTCCTCCTGAATAAGCCTCCTCTCTCCCCCCCTCACTCGGCAACTGGTCCCCCCCAGCTTGACCCCTCTGGGGTGGGGCTACCCCTCCTCATGAGTGCACTTACAAACAATGTTCCCAGCTGCTATGGTGAGGGCCTGGGGGGAGGAACTGAAAGACCTGTCCAGGATGGACCCGGCTGTGGGCATGGGGGCTGGTGCCATCACCTACCCCAAGGTCCGTGTTTTTCCTCTTGTACTTTAATCCCCCCCCCGTGCATGGTGCACACCCAACGCACTGGTGCACAGCAACCCTGCCTGCATCAACCATGCTGAGACTGTGCCACCCAGCATGCTGCAGTGCCTCCCAGTCTCCACTGGGGGTCACTGGCATGCCGGACCTTCTCCAACCCTCCCTCCCAGAGAGGAGAGCATCACAAGGGCACTCACTCCTCAACCCTTCCATGCCGACCCCCGGCGCCTGAGCTCGCTCCCGAACTCGAGTCACTGGCAAGGTGCAAGGTGTGGCATCCAGTGCCTCAACACAGCATTTCCAATTCTGATTGTCCACAAAAGGTTAGAGGCTCCCATCACTAGGACATCACCCGTTGACCCTATAGTTTCATATTGTTATGATATATAAAGTATACCTTGTTCTCAGACATCTCATAATATATGAATGTATGTTTATCCTATTTTTAGTCAGTTTGTATTTTTATGTCTAAATACTATTGTAAGTTTCTGTTAACTGTCCATTGTCGAATGGCTGTAATGCATGTAGTTCTGCTACAATCTCAATAAGCAAATTAGCTGCAGAAAAGAAGCTATCCCAAACTGGTAGTGGCAAATACAAACAGCATGCCAACCATGCATTCAGAAATTAGAATCTCTACAAACCAAATAACAATTCCCGGTGCTCTGTCAATCAGTTATAAGTTCACACACTATAACTTGAGAATCTGTCCTCCTGTCAACATCTGGTAACTGGTTCTTGGTTCGCAAATCTCAGTTTTTAGCAAAAGCAAAGTACCAGCAAAGCCTCCAAAGTTAATAGTATTCCTATTTAATGGTCCAAACACTGAATGATCTTTGAGCAAGAACTTTGCCTTGGGACAGGTGTAGTAAACAGACACAAACTCAGAAAAGTTCTGTACTCCACTGATACCGTGTGTGGTAGCAGTAGAGAAAACATATAAATTTGTTTAGAGGTTGCTCTTTCCGAACAAAGTTGATCCTTTAGATTTGACAGTCTTATTGTTTCAGATGTGAGTTTGCTTTATCAGAAACAATTGCAGGACTTCCTACTTGTTAACCAAAGCCATGAAAGCTCTCTGCTACACTAATACCTTAAAGTTAAACTATTTGTATACAGTAGGTTCATGGCATAAGTAGATTTAAGTTTGACACCCCATCAACTCAACTATAACAGAAACTCAAAGGACATCTCATTGCAACAGCCAAGAAGCTTAAAAATACTCTCCATCAACTCTTACAAGAATATAGAGTACAGTACACTGAATAAAAGAAACACCACAGGGGCTGTCCTAAGTATAAAAACACATGCATTTGTTTACCGTTGAGTCATGCCCAGTCTTGTGGAAAGGGCCTTGGAAAAATCCTTTAATACCCTGAAAATACCCATTGCAAATGTGTGTGGAGCTGATGACCAGGTAGTAAAATGCCATGTGGTCATGTGTCTTCCATAGGTCCTGGCAAGGTTGGGAAGAAGCAGAGGGCTCAGCGGCAGTGACTTAGAGGAGGGGAGCAAACATTTACCCTTGCCCTGCTGTAATCAGGGATACAGCTTGGCATAACTGACCTGAGCAGTGCCAGCAGTATAGCAGCAGCAGGGAGGCAGTATAGCGCAGTGGTTTAAGGCTCTGAGCTCCAAACCTGGAGACCTGGGTTTGAATCCCACAGCCCCCACTGGCATACTGTGTGACCCTGAGCAAGTCACTTAACTTTCCTGTGCTCCCACCAGGTCACACCTGTAAACAAGCTTTCAGCTTAATGTACCACTCCTGGTTAAACAATTGAAAAAATAAGTTCCATAAACAGGTAGGATCCAGCAGAAGCAACAGCATGCCATTCCAGCTGCACAATTTAATGATGTGTTCCAAGTTGCTAATATGCTGCCAGTATGTGCACATTCCCCCCAACCCGACAGATCATGGGAAAAATGGTAATCCTCCACATCAGACAGAAAGGCATATTCTCCCAGACGGCGTGTCTGATCAGGACTTGAGAGTAGATGCAGCAGCTACAACCCAAACTACCCTGCAACAGACAGCTGGAGAAGCCCTTGTGTCAGCAGCAGTCTTTCACTCAGTTTTCATACACTGCCACCAGTCTCCATCACCTTGACTATAGCATGAAAGAAGAAAAAGGGGAGAAAAGTCAGAGCTGGCTTCAGAAGGTGAGTGGTACAATGAGAAATGAATTCAAGCATGGCTAAGTCAGTTGTTTCCAAGACACCTGATGTGGGAAAACTAGGAACACGAATATTAGAAATGATGACCCACAAGTGGGATGTGGAGGGTGTGCTCCATGCCAAACCCCATATATGTTAGAATCCTGCACCACCTTTATCTCCAAATATAGTCTTATCTCTATAAATATGCATATTTGACTAGACTCCTCATTCCAAATGTAGCTAGGGAGAGTTGAAAGGTATGTGTGTTATAGTAAGTCTCCAAACTACATGTGCAGTAGTAGCTCCACTTTTTCCATTTTTTCTGGCAATGGCAGGTGCCACTAGACACCAGAGAAATGGCAGCTCACTGCTTTCACTGCAGCCCACAGCATGAGTTCCAGCTGCACCTGCAGAAGTCAAGAAAGTCCCACCAGTCTCATACAGAGAACATAGGTCAACAGCTCCTCTCACTAAGCTGGTCACCCTGGATTTTGGGTGTCCAGAAATGGTATTTCTGGCCCTTATTTTGAAAAAAACAACACCAGAATCTAGCTAAAACAGGTCCGTTTAGCTAGGTTCTGGTGTTCGATTTTTAAAATGACTACTTTTTATGTATTTTCCATGCTTGTTAGTTCAAAGAGAAAAGCAACATCTTCAAACTCCCCTGCCTCGGATCCTACCTAGAAGTTCACTTTCACAGAGGCAGACCAGCTCAGAAGAATGGAAGGTGGTCCAGAGGACAGGAAAGAGAATTGGCAGAAGGGACCATATACAATCAGTCCTTGCAAGACCTATTCCCACGACAAACCATTTTGCACCTCTTACTAAGGAAAAGGATTGCAGCAATAATAGAAAAGATTACATGCCAGTTGAGGAGATGGGATGGAACCCAGACAAGACACATGGGTGACAAAAGTGCAAGAGGAAAAAGAATACTCATAATGAGAGAGTCCATGGTAAGGGGAGTGGAGAACCACCTAAATGACTGCACAAACAAGGGTGCTAGTCAGATGTCTCCTGGGTGCCTCAGCAAAATGTTACACAGATTACATAAAAAAAATAGCAAAAAAAGAAGGCAATGACCTGAAGATTTTGGTGCACCTATGGACAAATGACCTGGCAGGGCAGTCAGCAGAGGAAGCCAAATGAAACCCAGTTAAATTAGGAGACCAACTGGCCACTCAAACGACCTCCCTTGCCTTTCTGAGGTCCCTCAGGTGTGGGGCAAAAGCAGTAGCACTGAAAAAGTCAGGAGCAAGGAAACTGAAGAGTTCAATGAGTGTTTGCAGGGATGGTGTCAAGCAAGAGGCTACCACTATGTTGGTGTATGGGGAGATTTTTGGGAGAGGAAGTTCTTCAAATACAATGGACTGTACGTAATGAAGGAAGGAGTATGAGTACTGGGCCAAAGATTTGACAAGAGCATCTGTCATTTAAACTAGGGAAGGGGGAGCTGGAGGCAAAGGACCCAATCTAAGATACCTTGAAAGATCAGAACATAACCATAACTCCCTCAAAACAGTGAACAATTATGGAATACAAGGAAGGACTAGCAGGAACACAAAAGCGATCATCAACTCAAGCAGAAGTGGAACACAGTAGTATACCTATTGGAAAAGAACTAGAGGAACAACAAGGGAGAAAAAGTAAAAAGGAGGGGTGACAGAACATGGAAAGCCATGTGCATAAACACTGGCAGCCTAGCAAATAAAATCTCTAACCTAATGGCATTGATGTCAGTGGCAGACCTGGACATTGTCGCAGTTACTGAGACATTGTACACAGGGAACCATGACTGGAACATAGCAGGTCCAGGGTATGCTCTATTCCGAAAAGACAGGGTAGGAAAACAGGGAGGAGGAGGAGGAGTGGCTATCTACATTAGAGAGGAAATAAAAGCTACAGAAGTACAGGGCGTGAGGGAGGAAGCAGAGGCACTGTGGGTCACACTGGAAACCGGGAATGATACCACCATTCGAGCAGGCATGATCTACGGACCTCTGGCACAGGGTGAGTAGCTGGACAATGCATTAGTAGAAATCATCAATGAAATGGCATCTAAATGGGAAGTACTGCTGATGGGTGACTTCAGTTTGTCAGATGTCAATTAGAGCACCCACACTGCAGCCACAGTGAGGAGCAGAGACATCCTGGTAGCTCTTAAGGAGGCAAGACTCAGACAGCTAGAGATAGAACACACCTGGGAGGGGCAATATTGGACCTGGTGCTTACCAATGGGGACCGAGTAATGGACTTAGAGGTGGAGAGTCACCTGGGATCCAACGACCAATGTATGGTGTAGTTTAGTGTGAGAACAGTGGAGGAATCCAACTACACAAAGGCAAGAGTTCTGGATTTCAGAAGGGTAGATTTTGCAAATCTAGAGGAATGTCTGAAAAAAGCCCCAGGGGGAGTGGGAAAGGGAGATGTAGAGGATCAATAGTCATATTTTAAGGGAGCAACAACAGAAGCCACAAGCCTCTGTGTTAGGCAAATAATTAAAGCAAAGCGGAAGAAAAAACACTCTTGTTCTCAAAGGAGGTAGCAGGGAGGGTGAGGGGAAAAAAGGTTAGCATTGAAAAAATACAAAGAAACACAGAGAGAGGAAGACAGAAGAATGTATCTAGAAAATCTAAAGGAGGAAGGGAAAGCAGTCAGAAAAGTCAAATCACAGACAAAGGAAAGAATAGTCAAGGCAATAAAGAAAGGAGACAAGATCTTTTTTAGATACACTAGAGAAAAGAGAAAAAGCAGGGGTGGGATTGTGAGACTAAATAGGGAAGGGATGGGTCAGCAGAGGGGGACCAGGAAAAACAGAAATCCTGAACAAGTATTTTTGTTCAGTGTTCATGGAGGAAGGGGATGGGGATGGACCACATCCAGGTGTTAGAAGTACCAAGGGGAGGGGTGTAGATACCAGTCCGTTTACAGTAGAGAACATCCTAAAGGAACTAGATAAACTGAAAGTAGATAAGGCAATGGGGCCGGATGGAATACATCCCCGAATTCTAAAAGAACTTAGACAGGAGCCTGCAGCACCACAGCCATGTTCAACAAATCGCTAGAAAAGGGTGTGGTTCTGGCAGACTGGAAAAGGGCGAATGCTGTCCATTAGGCTTGAGAAGTCTAAAGCACACCCCACAGTTGCTCTCCTGCCTGGTTTGGGAGAGTGCTCCTCTGTAGAGCTGACAGGTTGCTCTGGCCCTACCCTGAGGGACTCTTACTCCAACTCGGACGTGTCGGGTCATCATGGATCCCGCTGGCTCTTAGCCATTTTCTGCTTTTTCTCTCCAGGCACCGAACCATGCAATGGGTGAAGCAGCAGCCCATGCCTCCACAGAAGCAGCCATACACCCTAGATGGGTGCCCTTCCTGGTCTGAGTGGACGTGCTTCTGCCAACACCCAGTCACCACTTGGTGTCATTCTACAGTCTGCACTGTCCCCCTCCCAGAGGAAGAAGCACCGTCTATGGATGCTCAATCCTTCCTCCACTGCTGACCCCCAAGCAACTAGAGTCCATTTGTGAACCCGGGTCACCGGCATGGTGTGAGGTGTGGCATTCAGCGCCCCAACCCTCAGCACCACTGGGCCAGCTGTAGATGCATATATGTATGTAGCTGAGGAAACACAGGGCCCTCTGGGCCCTGCACTTCCTTTTATAGGACAACCAGGGCTCGAAATAACCAGCTGTCCACCAGTCCCGGACAGCCGGTTTCCACCTGGGACAGACGTTTTTTGAAGTCTGCCTGTCCCAGGGACAGGCGGTTTAAATTTCCATTTGCAGCCAGAGTATTGAGCTGGGCACTAGGACCCAGCGGCAGATGGGAGGTTTCCTGATGGTGTCAACATCATGACGCCTAGCTCCGCCCGCCGAAAAGTTCAGCTCCACTCCGCCATTCCCACTGACTGAGGGTCAAGTGACAGCAGCTACTAGCGTCACCTGACCTCTCAGCGAGCGGGAAAAACTGACTGGCACCGACTCGCGCTGCTCACTCTCACTAGTCTGGCCATAGGGTGAGGAGCGCAGAGTGAGGAGAGCGCAAGCGGGTGAGTGGGAAAAAAAAATCAGCAATTTCTCAACAGCCCTTCTCAGGGCTCTAGCATTTGGGGGCTGCTGGTACTTGGAGGAGGAGAGAGAGTGAACAAGGGATTTATTTAGAAAGTGAAAAAAAGACTTCTGTAAATTCTAAACAGCCCTTCTCAGGGCTCTAGCATTTGGGGTTCAGTTTGTGTTAATCAGTCCTGCTGGTACTTGGAGGAGGAGAGGGAGGTGAACAAGGGATTTATTTAGTTAGTCTCAAAAACGAAAAAAAGACTTCTGCAAATTCTCAACAGCCCTTCTCAGGGCTCTAGCATTTGGGGCTCAGTTTGTGGTAATCAGTCCTCGCTGGTACTTGGAGGAGGAGAGGGAGGTGAACAAGGGATTTATTTAGTTAGTCTCAAAAGTGAAAAAAAAAGACTTCTGCAAATTCTAAACAGCCCTTCTCAGGGCTCTAGCATTTGGGGGCTCAGTTTGTGTGAATCAGTCCTGCTGGTACTTGGAGGAGGAGAGGGGAGGTGAACAAGGGATTTATTTAAAAGACAAAGAACCTCCATGTGTAAACACTGAGGCAAGGGTTACCCCAAAGGGCATTTGGCTGGGAAGCCAAGTTTCAAGAAGATACAAAATCACACATGCCCCCACAATGCAAAGCATCATGGGCTGCATATGCAAATCACCACAGAATGTTATGCTGGTCCAACTTTAAGCAGAATTGTATGGTGCCGAAAGGCCTCTCACACAGTTGCAAAGGGTGCTAACAGAAGACATAGACACGTGTTTCGTCCTACCAGGACTCATCAGTATGCCTCATCTGTTTGACACCCCAGTGGAATGGACCAGCTACCCCAAGGCAGTGTGCCTGGGATATATTGTGGTGAACCCAAGAGATTTATTTAGTTAGTCTCAAAAGTCAAAAAGACTTCTGCAAATTCTCAACAGCCCTTCTCAGGGCTCTAGCATTTGGGGGCTCAGTTTGTGTGAATCAGTCCTGCTGGTACTTGGAGGAGGAGAGGGGAGGTGAACAAGGGATTTATTTAGTGCAAGTCAAGTCTCAAAGCAGTCAGACACTGTACCTGTACACACCTAAAACTCTCTCAAAGCCAAAAGAGACCTTGTGATCTGCAAGTCTCATCATCTCTGACTCTGAATAAAAAAATATATCTTGAGTGTGCAGAGAGGTGAAGGCAATGCTCTATTAAAGCTTATTGTTCACTCAGTCTGTGTAAAGCCCTCCAGAGCTTGAACCTTGAAGATAGATACTGACGGACTTACTGTACTACTACTAGTACTACTACTAATTTAAACTAGCCCCTGTCAGCCTGCTGTTGTGCTCTGCCACTGGACTAACTGAATAAAAGTAAAATTGAGTGACACTGTGACAAGAAGGCACTGTCAAAGGGAGAGGAGGGGATTAAATTACAAAACAGGTTGACAGCAGGATACCCCTCAGGTTTTAGTTGTGAAATCTGAGCGGGAGGAAAATATAAATATTAAACTCCTTTGTCCGGGTTTTACAGGAGGAAGAAAACTAAACAGACTGTTCACGCCTTCTAATATCTCTGATCATCACTTCACTGTAGTGTCCACTGTCTTCAGAGTGCTTACTGTACTTTAAATTTGTACTAGCTAAGTAAACCAAAAGGGAAAAAATGTCTTTGCTAAAGTTTGGCTTTAAAAATTACAGGAAAGCCTTTGGTTTCAAGCCAAGAGGAGGAGAAAGCTCGGTTCTTCTATGTGCATTGCTTCTCCATTACTGATAGACTCAGTAGCACCAACTACTCACCCCACCATTGTGGCCACAGATGTGACAACTTTTAGTGCCAGTGCTGATATGCCAGCAACTCTGACTACTGTTGAAAGTGGCGGGAGTCCCGGGCAAAAGAAAAGGGGTTCCAGGAGACCTGGAAGAAAAATAGGGAGTGGCGACTATATGAGCCTGATGTGGGCATGACCTGCTCATACTGCAAAAATACTTAAGGGAGACAAACACTTTCATGAGTGGCTGTAAGAGCATGAGACTTGAAAATGTACGAGCTCATGAACCTCCAAACCTCATAAATTAGCCAATGAAAAAATACTGTGTCTAACACAGACCCTTCCAACTTAGCAATAGAACGAGGAATAATACAAATGGAAAAAAATGACACGACACAAGTGGAACATTCGTTTAGAACAACTCTTTATTTGATTAATTCAGAACGCCCATTCACAGATTTCCCTGGTATCTTAGAATTACAACATGTAAATGGTGCAAATGTCGGAGTCAGTTATAGAAGTGACAAACAAGCAGCAACGTTCACACATTTTATTTCAGAATCAATAAGGATAAAAGATGCAAAACTGGTTAACAGTAACACTTTCATCTCTGTCCTATGTGACTCGAGCACTGATGCCTCAGTAATAGAAGAGGAGGCAGTCTACATTAGGACAATGGAAAATTTCCGTCCAGTTAACAAATTTGTTTCCCTTCAGCCAGTCACTATTCCAAATGATGAAAGCATTTATAACTCAATAGGTGATGCCTTAGAATTCACCTTGGACTGTAAAGACTGGAAAGAAAAAATTGTTGCTTTTGGATCTGATGGGGCACCCGTCATGTTGGGTAAAGTGACTGGGGTGTTTGGCAGGATTTTGAAAGACGCACCTCATTTGTTAGGGATTCAGTGCAGTGCCCACAAGTTGGAGCTAGCTATAAAGCAATCAGCAACATCTATTCCATACATGAAAACAACAGATGAAGTCTTAATGGGTATCTATAAAATATACCATAAGTCTCCCAAAAACTGGGCCGTCTCAAAGAGTTAGCCAGTAATATGAGGTACACCATTCACAAACCAGTTAACGTGTCAGGGACCCGGTGAGTTGCACACAGAGAAAGGGCTCTGTCTGTTATTCTGTCCAGCTACAAGGCCTTAGTTGTACATTTACAGCACATTGCTTCCACACCAGGGCAAACAAAAGATCAGGCCAGTGGGTTGTTCAAAACAATAAGTACTGTGAGATTTGTCCTCTTTTCTCAGTTTCTGGCTGAATACCTTTCTGTCATGATGGCCTTCAGTCTAACTGTACAGAGAGACAGCTCAACAGTAGAAACAATAGTCAGCAAGGTTGAAAGCACGGTGCTCTGGCTAGAGAACTACCCTGCACAGGATAAACTTGACAAAGTCTGTAACGAATTGCTGTTGTTCTCTGACTCTGACACAGCTGACAGTGACACTAGCACAAGTCGACTGACAGGCTCAGCCACTACTCAGGTTCAGTTCCGTGGATCTGATATCTTCCTTAACTTAGAAAGGGATATTCTATAGATAGAACCAAACGGGCAGTGTTGCGTGATGTTACATTCTTTCATCAACAATTGAAAGTATTAACTCACGATTTTCCAATTTTAAAACAGACAAAGTCCTACGGTCATTCATTATATTTAACCCATTACAGTTACCACCAGATAGTGACCAACTAGCCCTTTATGGCAATGAGGAAGTCGGAACCCTCACAGAGCACTACAGTGACCTACTGAAGAAACACAATAATAATGTAAACTTGATTGAAGCGCAATGGTTAGAGCTGAAACCACTTATGAAAAACTCACTGAATGAGCTGTCTCCGAAATTTCACTATTTGGATTTCTGGCAAAAAATTCTCCATAATGATGCACATGAACAGCGATTCCCTGATATTCTGGTCTTAGTCACAATAGCTCTACTGATCCCAACCCAAACTGCAGTAGTTGAGAGAGGATTCAGCTTGATGGGCAGAGTGAAGTCTGGCTGGCGGTCCTGTCTGTCTCCTATGACTACATCTGAACTAATGCGTGTCAAGCTGTCAGATGCTAGCGTTGCTACATTTGACCTGCAGGATGCCATAACACTATGGTTCAAATCTGGAAAACAAAAGAGAAGACCTCATGTGAGACCATATGGCTGCAGACTAGATTCAAGTTCTGATTCAGAAATAGACTAGACTCAATCAGTGTTTTACCTTGAAAAATAACCCCCCAAAAAGCAACAGTTTTCTCTATTTCCACTTTACAGTGCATTTTATGTTTTAAGTTTAAAATTCACCTCACAAAAATGTGGACAGGTAAAACTTTGTCCGAACAGGCAACATTTACATTCCACCTGTCCCTCGGACAGGCATCTCAAAAAAAATTATTTCTAGCCCTGAGGACAACAGTGACCAAATTGTCAGCATTGCCATCTTATTACCCCACCTCATGTACCCGGTACAGAAAATTTTTGAATCCCTGCCAAAACATAATTCTGCACAACTGCAATGCCATTCCACACCACAGGTGCAAAAACACATTTTGGGCAGGATTTGAAAAATGACAGCTGTGACATATGTGAGGTGGGGTAATAAGAAGTCTATGTTGAAAATCTGGAGTCAAAATATTTAAAATTTCCTCGCCTGGTGGTGCAGAGGCTTGAGGCGCTAGATGCCACACCTTGTGCCACGCCAGCAACCCAGGTTCAGGAACAACCTTGGGTCATTGGGGTGCTGGCATGTGGAGGTCAGAGCAGGATCAAGCATGCCAATGGGCAGCTCTCCTCCCGAGGGTGGTGAGGGTGGATTGGCACCCCCCCATAGCTCCCACCGGTGGAGGTCTGGTGGGTAGCATAGGCAGAGGTGGGGTGGCAAAATGATACAGGAGGTGGAAGAGGCTGAGCTGGCACCACAGGGTGTGTGCGTGCCTCTACCTACCTGCACAGCCATGTGCCAGGGCCTCAGGGGGCAAAGGGAGAAAACCTTAAAAACAAAATACCTATGTGTCCCCGTTGCCAAGTTGGCAGAAGGAGGCAATGGGGACCAAACAGTTAAATGAAAATAAAAAATATATATATTTAAAATTTTCAAAGTTACGAGTGGTTGTAGCGAAATTGCAACAGATAGTCATAGCTTTGGCATTTTTACATATTTTGACCCCACATTTTTAACATAGTCTTCTTATGACCCCACCTCATAAATCGGTAGGTAAAAATGTTCAAATCTGTGCCAAAACATTCAAGTCACAGGTGCAAAACACATTTCAAACAGGATGTGAAAAATGACAGCTATTACCGTTCATGAGGTGGAGGAAAAACTGGCTGTGCTGAAAATTTGTTGCCAAAATATTGAAAATTATCAAAGTTATATGCACGTAGAAAAATTTCTCTACGAATGCTCATAACTCAGACATTTTTAAGAATTTTTTCACCAAATTTTTTAACATGGACTTTTAGGACCCCACCTCATGAACACTGGTGGTGAAATGTCATTATTCGGTCCCAAAAGGTGATTTCACGCAGTGACCACAAAATCACCTTCCAGGCCTGATTAACAAAATAACACTGCCAGTCTTAATGAGGTGGGGCCACAAAAAGGCCATGTTGAAAATTTGGTGAACAAATTCCCAAAAATGTCTAAGTTATGAACATAAGTTCAAAGCACCTTTGAAATACATTATATGGCACTCACCTTTATTCCTCAGTTTATGGTTCCACTTTGAAGAGTGCAGATCTGTTTCAGGCCACAGAATATGACAGAACTGAACATCGGCTGGTAAGTATAGGGTAAGGGGTTGTGGGGAGGTGCGTGTTCAGCGGGATGGTCAAGGTAGGGGAGGGGTCAGCAGCGATGATGAAGGACAATTTTCCTTGTTTCAGGTAAAAAAAACGGACAGTGTTCCTATTGCAGGTACATTAATAAACCATCTCAGGACACTGGGGTGGGCTCCTCAGTGTTCCACACTGCTGGGGTGTGGCTTCTAAATGGCAACACAGGGATTGAGTAGCCCAATGTTGGCTACAGTTAATAAAACAAGGGGCTGTGGGGGCATCTGACACCAGGGGTAACATAAAATAAGGGGCAGCAATCGGAGATGGGGGTCCCACTAGACACCAATGACTAAAATAAAAATTATGGGGATGACAATTGGGTGTGGGAGGTGCCACTAGATACCAGTCCAAGGGGCTCACAGCTCTCACTGCAGCTGGCAGAACAAGTTCAGCTACAGCTGCAAAAGTCAAGAAAATCCATGCAGTTGTCATACAGAGAACACGGGGAAGCACTTCTCTCGCTAAGCAGGGCACCCAGGATTGTGGGTGCCCAGAAAAGTATTTCTGTCCCTAATTGTCAAAAAACAAACACCAGACTCTAGCTAAATGGGGCCCATTTATCTAGGTTCCAGTGTTTGATTTGTAAAATGACACAATTTTTATGTATTTTCCACACGTTTTGGTTCGTTGAGAAAAACACAAGATGGCAGCTCACGAAAAGGAATTTTTCTGGTGAAAAGGGACTGGCCCCTCACAAAAAAGAATCCTTTTTCATGAGGCCTTTCTTGAACTTTCGAACTCTATCTTGGAAAGTGATCTTCCAATTGAAAACAATGGTAACTTAAAAACTGAATAACTTCGCAATAGATTAATATTGTTTCACCAAACAAATTCATAGCAGTTCTGTTACCCAAGTTGTTTCTACCATAAAAAAGTCACACCAAAATTCCAGACCATCTGGGCACAAGGTGATGAGAAAAAAACTGCAAAAAATGGTGAATTTTAAAGATTTTTGCATTATATGGATTTCAGAATCCATACTTTTGAGAGAAGCAAAATGTGCTATGGCAAGAGATCCTCCCCACAGGACAATACATGCCAAATTTTGTGCAAATCCATTGATCAGTTGCAAAGCTATTAAAGTGCAAAATATGAGGTTTAACATTAAACATGCTACTCAACTCTAACTTTAGTGGAGCTATCGTTGACATGGGAATTCCAGGTATGTATGAATATCCATTTGAATTTTCTCCAGATGTTCCTGTCTCCTTTCCCCACTATTGTCACCTTTCAGCTTTCTTACCGTAGCCTGTTAATGAGATCCTACTCGAGGATTCCACAGCTTATTCTTTCCCACTATGCCTCTCTCCAGTATCATCTGTTTGTTTTCCAGCTTCTGTCCTTAGCTTGTCTATTGCCATTTTTTTCTTCTAGGTCCACACCCCTATTTTCTTTCCCCACATATACAGTATATCCCTTATTTCCTGTTACATCCCCACTAACTTTGCTACCGTATTTTTTGCTTACTAGATAATAAAGCTTTATACACTATATCAGTGATATAAAATGTGCCTAATTATCAAAATGGACATTATCGGCCAGCCCGGTGGTATGGAGGGCTGAGGCATCATGCCTTACATCCTGCCATGTCAGTGACCTGTGTTCATGGTGCGAGTGGGTTGCCAGGGGTTGGCCAGGGTGGGAGAGGATAGAGTGTCTGGAGGACAGCTCTCCTCTCCCTGGGAGGGAGGGAGGGACACAGAGGCCAGCACACATCTGACACCTAGCAGTGGCTGTGTTTTGGAGTTCCTGGGTCCCGTACATGTGGAATGGAAGAGGAGGAGCATTAGGCCGGCATGCTGTGGGCAAAAGCATGCACAGCTTGGCAAGTACCACATTGCTCCGCCTCCGGGAGGGTTGGGAGAAAACAGGAGGAGAAAAAGCTGGGTGGTTGGATGGCTGTCAACTCCCACAGGTGCCACTCCATAACATTGCAGGCACCTCCAGAACTGGATCCATGTCAGTAGGTTGAGGGATCCCCACCACCCTGTCATGGGGGGGGGCAAGCCGTGGAGAAAGACAGGAGGTGGCGCTGTGAACAGGTGGATGGACTGTGGGGTCAGCATGAGAATTGGCAGCCCAGGACAGGGATAAAGCAAGTACAAAAAACAGACATTATCAAGTGTGTTATCTGAGGCGGCCCGTGTCAGCTCAGCGATGGTTGCGCTTGCGGCGCGGCGACCGGGTTCGGGAGCAGCGCACGGGTCGCCGGGGGGCCGGCGGGAGGAAGGATTGAGCGTGCATTGGACAGCTCTCCTTCCCTGGGGAGGGCAGGGCGGCGCAGGACGAAGCGGCACCTCAGCGGAGGCTGGGTGGCTGAACACGCCGGGCGCATCACAGTACGCTGCCAGGACGGACAGACGCTGGTCGCCATTGCACATCCCATCCCTGCAAAAAGGGGAGGGGATAAAAAATCCCGAGCCTTGCTGCCTTAATGGCGCCTGCCCCTGGGATCTCTGATCAGCCTCCGAGCCAATCCCCGACTAGTCACAGTTCCGCCGCCCGACATCGGGGTCGGAGCTGCGCCCCGCCTCTGGGGGTGTTGGGATGACAGTGGGGATGCGTGATATCCGGAGGTGGGGCAACAGGGTCTGTGACCGGAGCAGATAGCCGACGGGAGCAGTAGGGGGCAAAAATAGATAATAAAAAAAAAAAAAAGTGTGTTATCTAAAAATAAACCAGTGAATGATCAGTCATTAGGTTGTAAATTCAAAAGTCAACAATAAGCATGCCACAGTACAGTATATACCTGCCTTTATTGTAAAGGGCAAGGTCAAAAAAACAAATAAAAAAAAAATCAGAATTTGTGTTTTTAGCTGGGCATGAAGTGCTTAAAAGTTTTGACTATACATCTTCAACCGTGAAGTATGGTCAAACTGTGTTTTGTTGACTTCTGGGGAGAAAGCAGAAGGTTAAGCAAAAAATGTACATATTTTTATTCTTATTTACACTTTATAGTAATTGGATTCAGTGTAAAGAAAACAAAATCCGGCAATAAAAAAATGACAATTATTCAAATGAATGATGCCCTCAGGACATAAAGCCCAACAAGGTCAGGTTACAGAGGACTGAAATCAGAATATTTATACATGACAACAGGGTATATATCAGGATAAAAATACCTTGCAGTAAAGAGCTTATGGGTGAATTGACCATTGCCTCAAGTCAGTTCAATGTCAATTCAGTTTGGCAGATCTTTTTACTCTTAACAAGAGATTAGATTGAAACTGTAGGTAGGCACTGGGTCCCTTATGAAAGCCATATTGCAGCGAGACAAAAAATGCCTCAATGAAACAGAGCTGTCTCACTCCACAACCACTAGTTACTTGCAATCCAAATGGAAACAAGTGAAGGAGTATGAGATAATAACTAAAGTAATTTCTAACAAAATGAGGCCTGTGCCAGTACATGTGCAATCAGCGGTTACATCACAAACACTGCAACGGGTGCAGAATTACCTGGATAGCTTGCTGTTCTATGAAATAAACAATAGGAATTGCAAAAGGAAATACATCATTGCATCAATTTGCCAAAAGAAATATGCAAAGTAAAATTAGGTCATAGAGTTTGTGTAAAGTCTATGAACTCTAACAACCATGGCTCCGATTCTAGAAGCGTTACACTTGGCGTAACAGCACTTGCGCCAAGTAGACCCGCGCAAGTAGCAACTTACGCCAGCAGTTGCGACATGCGCAATTCTACAATATGGCCTGCGACATGTCGCAGGCCACTTGCGCTGAAGAGCTGTTACGCCAGCAGTTGCGCCATAAACCCCTGTGACATGGTGCTAGGGGGTTTACGGCAGCAGTTGCGCCGTATTCCAGAAGGGCAGCAACAAAGTCCCCAATGTTGGGATTCTACAAGAACCCCCAGAGGAGAACCGCAATGGAAGGTACACCAGCTTTTAGCTGGTGTGACGTACGTATGCCCCCTGGGGGTTCTGTAGACCTGCCAGCAGCCCAGCATGCAATACACATGTGCCCTCCCCCCATGCCCAGTATACCCTTGATGTGCCCTCGCAGAGCTGCACACACCCCTGCCCCGAACCCCCACTGCTTAATGCCTTCCAGGGCTGCACAACATCCTGCCCCAAACCCCCACCACTAAATGCCCTGCAGGCTGCACACACCCTGCCCCCGAACCCCTGAACAGTGAAAGCCTGCAGGACTGCCCACACACCCTGTGCCCCAAACCCCCCACCGCTAAATGCCCCACAGGGCAGCGCTGTCAACCCCCACCCATGCCCCAACCCTGAGACACTGCCACAATCGGGTACAAACCCCACACCATTCCTGGTAGTCTAGTGGCCCCCACCCAGCTGTGCCAGTCCACTCAGCACCCCCACCCATCCCCAGCGGTGACTGGCACAGCCCACCTCTCACCTCCATGGCCAGCCACCAACTGCATTCAGTAGGAGCTTACTGTATAGAAGTGCTTAGAAATTAATTTCTAGACCACCAGGTATGCATATACACATTGGACTGCATGTACTGTACATACTGTACAGTACACTAGTCACAAGAGACACGGGATTGGTGTTTATTTACTCATTTATTTATTCATTACAACTCGGGTTTACAACCTTTGAGTCAGAGACTCATTTACAAAGGCATCTCGTCTCGAGGGGGCAGACATCAAGACAGTTATTACAGTGCAGATTAAAACAGAGGATAACATTATTACAGGTGCAGTAAAAGGAACATTTAACATAGATACACTTAGGTTACATAATGTAGAAGTTTGTATGTTACTTAGGTTACATAATGTTACAAAATTGTGAGTTACACTCATGAATATAGTAGGTCCTCAGAAAAGACAGCGGGTTACATCCCTGTTTGGACCTAGTAGGGAAGGAGTGGGTTGGGGGAGGAGGCTTGGTGGACCCATGGTGGCATGACAGTGGGTGGGGGCCCCTTACTCCTGCAGGGCTCTGCTGGGGTTTGGGCATGGGGGCACTTGTGCCTTAGTGGCATTGCAGTTGGGGCTGAGCTACTCTCACCAGGTACGCCCTCTGTTCGGTGTACCTGGCTGTATGTTGCAAGTCGTAGGACTTAGACACGGGGACCCTGCCCCTTCTAGTATAGGGAGCAGGGTCCATGTTGCAAAGGTGATTGGCTCAAGTCACGTTTGGCGGCGACGTACGCCAACCTTCTAGAATCGGGCCCATGTCCAATAGCAGAAATATCACTAAAGTTCAAGGAAAGTAGGCATAGTAAAAGTTCCATTGTCTGTCTGTGTCTGTGACGTTGAAAGAAGAACAAGCTCAAAAAGTAATGTGAAACATATATGATCCTCATTTGACAGTCTGAAAACTGATGATGTATGCATGCAAACAAAAATCAACTGAGCCTGTAGGTCCTTTTCAATGAGCACTTTCCTTCAAATGAAGCCGTTGCTTCCTCTGTTGAGTTTGGCCCAACAGATCTGAGTACTTGGAGAAGGAATGCTCTTCCCACACTAGGTCTCCCTTTGCACTTGATGCTGCAAAAGGCAAATACAGGCCTCTGATGGGAACATGGCTACAATATTTATTTTTTATTTATTTAGTTTTTGTCGACCGGGTAAGTGCACTAGACAAATCCTGCCTATTTTCAGGCACGACCCGGGGGAGGGGGATACAGATGAATGCCAACCGACCTTGAACCAGATTAAGCTGTTGGTGGTATTTTTAGTGAATGAGGGAAATTTGGCCAGAACACCAGGGAAATTACCCTACTGTTTGGCCAGTAGGGGGATGGGCTATCGGCAAGATGGCCACTTCATGCAGGTCATTGGAGGGAGAGGACGTTACTGCGGTGGGAGAGCTGGCCTCATCTCCCGCTGTGCTTTTGCAAGAGGCACAAGGGAGCAATACAAATGAGTATGAATGGATAGGCCACTGACAGAGCAAAGGCCGATGGCACATTTATAAGGTAGAAAAAGAAATGGGCAGACTGGATGGGCCTTGCGGTCCTTATCTGCGTCAACTTCTATGTTTCTATGTTTCTATGTCTGGTTTACATGATTTAGATTCAGACGACAATTTCATGAAGCTCCTTTTTTCTGACATTTGTGATGTTATCGCTATCCATGAAGTTTGCAATAAGGATTTATCACCTGTTTTACCAACAAGCAGCTCTTTTCATTCTCCTCCTGCTGTTTCTGCTGAGCTACAAATTCTAGGTCGCGCCCTGTCATTGAGTGAGATAATCCTGACAGCTCTCAGCTGAGGAACAGCATTCTACTCCTTCTGCAAGGCTCGGTGAGTCAGTTGCTTTACCTATTGGTGCTTATGCTACAGAACACAAAAGCAAACCCCCTTTACTCTGTCAAGCTTTGCAATCGGCTGGCAAAACGTTCATCAGACTCGACGAGTGCCTAAAGCCGAATTTAGAGGGACAAGGGGAAATTGTGACCGAACCTTTTACAGCATTAGAACAAGCTCCCAAACAGTCTACAGCTCCTGTGAAATGTCAAATAACAAAACAGGTTGGCAGTAATGTCGTCGGACCTGACGAATGCCTACAGCCATTCTTAGGAAAGCAGGAGCATTTTACAAATACTGCAGAACTATTGCAAGCCCCAGTTTCTTCTAAAACTGTTGGAAATTCAAAATGTGTACCTCCTATATTTTGCAAACCTGCACAACCGGCTGGCAGTATTATTGTCAAAACTGAGTGCCTGAAGCCAATTTTGGAAGGGCAGGAGAAATCTAGTACTTCAGAAATTTTACAGATCCCTGCATCTCCTGGGATTTCCCTCATCTATTATTACTCCACTTAGCAAAATAGCCGGGTTTGTTTCAAGAAACCTGCTATAGAACATCAGTTGATCCTCCTACAATAACTTATCAAACCAAACTGACACCTCAGCCTGGTGTTACTGAATTTTCTTTAAAGATGCACTACATAGTACTGGAGGAATGGTTCCTGTTAAAACCACAAATTCTCCTTTAGTCCCCAGTCTCATTCATCCTGCAGCTCAAACTAAAGGGCCTTGGACAACAGGGAAGGAGTTGGTCAGAGCAGGTTGGAAACAGGCACCTTCAGGTACCTGGGTGCCTGACCCAGAGTAGGATTCTGATTTCCAACTAACTCAAAACCCTCCTACATGGAAACCAGGCTCCACTACTACATTAAAGCAGGCTGCATTCCCATCTTCTTCTGCAGTTTCCTTAACACCTCATATCCTACAAAGTAAACATGTTATTAACATTTTGCCCCCTTCTTCTTCAAGTTTAGAGGCCTCTAAACCATCTCAGGACAAACCTTTAATGTCAGAACTTTTTTCAACCACTAAACGGGAAGCAGCCCCCTGAAGAAACGCTGTTTAGATTCATTATAAAGGGGGTTTGGATTCCAGACCAGACAGATACTATGTTGGGAGAACTCTAATTAAGAATTCTTTGCATTTTCTTCCTAAAGATGTTTATGCTTTTATTAATATTTCAGGAGAAGATAATTTTGATATAAGCTTCGGTCATCACACCTTTTAGACTTATTTTGGGAGAGGTATGGGCAGGTTAAGTTTTCAGCCACATGGACCCCCTTTTTGGTTATACCTTTGACTAAACCCTTAATTAAATCTGTGCGGTAATGTTCCGTAATGAGGGGTTCATGTGGATGATACTACTTTCTGGCTTTCACAAAATGTGAAGTATTGAGTTCTCCTGAACCTATTTTGGATACAGAGCATTTTTGGACAGGAGGTGGAAATACAAGTTAAGCTTCATCAGTCTGATTCTGGTATTGAGCATATTCCTAATTCCTTCTTGTTAGGAGGGATCGGGAGTTTGTTTTATGGTGGTCAACCTCGGGCCTGCTATAAGTGTGGTTCACGAGCTCACTTATCCAGCGTGTGTGATCAGCCCAGGTGTGACAATTGTGGGGAAGTGGGCCATGGCACTATGCAATGTGCTAATCACACACAGTGTGACTTATGTGAAGAATATGGCCATGTGTTTCGGGATTGTCCATGGGCAGCGAAAAACAAAGCATCCTGTATCAGTCGTGAGTTATTAATTCAGAAAGCACAAGATTCGGTTATTCGCCCCCTTCTTCATCTCCTTCTCCCTTTTCTGCTGAGATATCAGTACAACCTCCACAAGAAATTCTCCCTTCAGTACCTCCTTCCCCTGCGTCTGTAGGCCAGCACACTGACATTTCCTCTCAAGCTCCTGCTACAACGGGGGAGGACTTAGCTCCTGTAATTCCTCAGGAGCTGCTACCTGCTTGCTATACTGACCCAGTTTCAGTAAGTCCTGATATTGTTTTTGTAGCTCCCTCCTCTCCTTTGCCTAGGCGAAGATCCTCTAGGCATCTACAAGCTAAATCCCGCCGGCCCAGTTCCTGTAGAGTCCATCAATTCTTATGCGGCTTTGTTTTATCCTTGGGGTGAGACAGACATGGAGGTTGGGGATTCTGATTCCCAGAAATCCTCCTTTTCTACCTCTTCACAACCGATGGATAATTATAAGGAGAAGAAAGAAAAAAAGGAAAAATAATGATTTTCTCACATGAAGTTTCTTTGGGGCTCCTTAAACACACATAGCCTTTTAAAAAATGTTAAAAGGCAGTCTCTTTTTCAATATTTGCATGATTCTCAGATTAATGTAAGTTTTTTGCAAGGGACATGGATGTTTTCTATAGAACAGCTCTATACTTTCAAAAGAGATTGGCCTTGGGGACCTTCTTTCTGGTCTTTTGGCACAGATAGTGCTGATGGTGTTGGGATTCTTTTTTCTTCTTTTAACTTTCTTTTGCTTAAACTTGTGGACCTTATTCCTGGGTGGGTTTTATTGATTGATGGTAAATGGCATGATACCTGTTACAGATTTATCAATATTTACAACCCACAAACTAAAGCTGACAGAGTGCAAAGTATGAGGGCTGTACAACCTTATTTGTCTACTTCTCTTCCTATTTTATGGGAGGTGATTTTAATTGTAGCCTTACTGGCTAGCCCAACAGACAAAAAAATCTATTGGACTCACATGCACTAGCCACCATAATTAAAACTGCAGGTTTATGCAACTGTCTCACTTCTCACTCAAATGGCCGATTTTCTCATTTTCCAAAGGTAAATTGCATTCTCTTATTGATTATATGTTTGTCTCTTCATCCATTCAGGTTCAGGCATTCCAAATGAAACCTGTAGAATTTTCAGACCATTCATTGTTGCTTAGTTTTTTTGATCCTGGGAATTTAGGCCACGGTAGGCAGGGCAGGTGGAAACTAAATGTTTCCACTCTAGATTTACCTCAGACTAAATTTCGGGTTAAAATGCTTTTGCAAGCTAGATTATCAGTTGTTTTTTTTATATTCTGATATAGGGGCCTGGTAGCTAGATACTAAATCACTTTTACAGAAATGGTTTAAGCATCAAGGTGTGGTTACTAAAGATTTTAATTTTATGAAATATTTATCCTTGAGGCAGCAATTGCAAAGGTTAATTTTGATCTCTTACATTTCTAAACTTGATTATTCAGCTCAGATTAGTTCACTTAAAACTGCTATGAAAGCTTTTCAATATGATAGGGCTAAAACACTGCAAGCTATATTTATTAATGGTACTCAGAGGGCTCCTATTGGGGATCCTTTTGAGGCCTGTAAGTCTTCAAAAGACTCTTCTACCATTGATTTCTTTATAACTCCTGATGGCTCAAAAGCAACCACTGTGCCTCAACTTAGGACAGTTATTAAACAGCATTTTCATACTTTAGAATCCAAAATACCAATTTTAAACATTGATTCTGATAATTTTTTTAGTACTGTAGAATTACCCTCTATACCCACTGCAACCTTGCATTTGTTAGGGCCAATTACACTTGAGGAAATAATTACAGTTATACGAACACTTAAACCTAATGTATCACCAGGTTTGGTTGGTTTACCCCACCAACCTTATAGCATTTTTATTGAAGAATTTAGTCAGTGTCTTCATTTACTTTTTCATTTTTTTCTAGACACTGAGACTGTGTTCCGTTCCTTTACTGATGGATTATTATTACATTTATTTAAATCAGGGGATAGGAACGACATTAAAAACTGGAGGCCAATTACTCTTTTAAATACGAATTACAAAATATTCACAAATATTTTAAATAACAGGCTTAAGCAATACGCCAAACTAGTAATATCTCCATATCAATTTTGCGGAATCCCTGATAAGAGGATTCAGTCTGCTTTGATGCTTGTTAGGGATACTATTAAGTATTCATCACTACATGATGTAGAAGGCTGTATATTTTCAGTAGACTTAGAAAAGGCCTTTGATAGGGTTCATCTTCAATTCCTTTACTCAGTATTAGGAAAATATGGGGTTCCTGGGTCAGTGATTCAAGTTACAGTTTCTCTTTATGAGCATAATTTAGTTTACCCCTTTTGCAAGGAACTGTTGCTGAAGGTTTTAAGCTTAAATACTGGAGTTAGGCAGGGTGTCCTTTAAGCCCTTTTGTATATCTTTCTCTTGATCCCTCTTACGACATATAGACAATCTAAGTGTTGGTTGGGTGTTCAGGTTGGAGTTACTACCTTCTTTATTTGTACAAGCTTATGCTGACGATTTGATTTTATATTTTGCTGATTTTACTCAGTTTCATTATTTTTGGAAATTTTTCACATTTTCAGCAGTTTTCAATGCTCAATTGAATTTAAGGAAGACTCGAGGATTATTTATTGGAACATCTGGTTTGACTGATGTTTATCAAAATGGGATCTGGGTTTCTCAGACTCCTTTGAAAATTTTGGGACTTTGTTTGGCCCTCAGAATTTGCCTCAGTTAAATTGGGAACTAGTTCTTGGGAAAGTGGAAGTTAAGGTTAATAGATGGAAACAGTGGAAGTTTTCAAAGCTTAAGCGAATTCAAATTTTGAAACAATTTATTCTTCTAGTTTACAATATGTAGCTATGATTTTCCCTCCACTCCTGCTTGAAACAAAAATATATTGTTTATTTTTCAAATGCTGTGGGAAATAGGTTAAATCCTGTTAAAAGACAATATACATATTTGGATAAAACCTCTGGAGGTTTGGGCATATTAGATCCTGTTGTGTTTGTGCACTCTCTTTTTTTTTACAACTACACTTAGATCTGGGTTAAGTCATGAAGATACTATTTGTAAAGGTTGGGTGGTTACTGTTTTGGCAGTTACTTTACAAAATGAGCCTCTGGCCCCAAAATTGAATCCACATGTGATTATCCGGTTTATTTTAACCACCTGTACAAAAGTTGTTTAAATGGCAATTATCTAAGGGTATGATTTTGAATAATACCACTCAGTCTTTATATCGGCTAATTGTTGGATCACTCTTCCTCAGGAGCCTTGTTTCAAAACTGTCCTTCTGCTCTTAATTATAGGGTTTTGCCCAGCTTAATAACTCTAGATTACCAACCTCTCAATGGAAATGCAGTGGTTTTATAATTTATGGGCATTTAAGCGTGGAAATGCTAAATACAAAACTAAGGAGGAAAGGAACTGTCCCTATTTAGACTGCATTAATACAGAAGAAACCATGGAACATTTTTTTCTTTTTTGTTCTTATGTTAGGGGTTTATGGCCTTATTTAGCAAAAACATGGAAATTTAATTGGCTTATGAACCCATCATATGATATGTTGGTTCTTGGAATTTATCCTCCTAGTTTATCATCTTATTGGGATAGAACTTTGTTACTATTTTTTTGTTGTATACGGTACTATTTGTGGCAAGCTCTGTGCCAATGGGTAATCTAGCAACGTAAAATGTCTTATGAAGGTTATGTTTGTTTAGTAACCAATGAACTTTCGAGGATTTATTTACAAGAATCAAAAAGATTTTCCTCCTGGACAGTTTCCAAATGGTGGAATGAATTTTTGCATTTTATCAAATTTAAATGATTTTTGAGGAGGTCTTTACTTTCATGAAGTTATCTGTATGTTTTGTGAATATATGTATGCTATTTTTTCATTATTTTTGTATTTCTGTAAAATGAATTATTGAATTGTTTCTCCTATGTTTCTTTACAATAAAAACTCCCCTACTCTTGTTGGTTGGTGGTGCTGTGGAGCTGACTGAGAGCATGTGCGGTGTTCAGATGGATGCTGACAGTGGAGGTGATGAGATGGCTGTGAGACAGAACCTGCAAGTTACTTGTGAGGGACAAGGTGTGGCTGGAATGCACCCTAACGGTGGCCAGCATAGCATACCTACACCTTCGTGGCAGGCAGTCTCGCCTGATGGTGTGGAAGTCACCGGTAGTTCATTTCTTTGAGAGAACCCGATACTTTGGGTAGATCCTGTTTGTTCTTCTCCTACCTTGCCAGCTGGTGTCGGTTTGCTGGTGGATGATGCTTCCCTTCTTTCTACCTCTGAGGATGTTCACAGTCACTTAGAACAGAAAAGAAAGCTCTTACAGGATGCTATGGCAGAATTCCAACAAGCTAAGTTACAAGCCGAAGAAGACTTCCGGAAGCGGAAGAGGCCGGAGGTTGAATCTCCCTCAGGTCTGCCAGGTATGGGTTCCAAGGTTTCAAAATCTATCCCCCCTGTTGTTTCTTGGAACCGTTGTTCCCCACCCAGACTGAGCTCTCATCTGATCTGGGACTAGACTCGTCTCTGACGAAGCCAAGAGAGCGGGTTGTATTCAACTGGATATGGGCTTCTGGATTGCTGACCCTGCCATTCCACTTCCTGGGGTGTCTGGGGTGGGACTCAGCTACATACAAGCGCCTGACATGGGGATGTTGTTGATGTATCACATCTGAACGGTGCTGTGATAGACCCAGCACTGTTACCAGTTACATCGGATGTTATGTTGATGTTAACTCTGTGCCTCCTGCTACTGGAGTATCTCCTGTTTCTCCTCGCCTGCAGGCCGTTGGTACCACTGTTGATTCTATTTCATATTTGCCACTTTTGGAGACAGACCCAGTTGAAGTTCATGTTACTCCTGCTCCTCCTGTTCTAGGAGCTGATCCTAATGTGGGACTACCTCCTGTTCCTGATAATTTGACATAACCACAATTAACAGCACCTCCAGCCACTTTTGCTAGTCTTTTTAAGAAACCAGTCACACTAGCAAAAACATAGAAATGATGTAAGATTGAGGTTTTAGGGTTCTACTGATAATATGCCTGATCGGTTTTATGTTGGGAAAGTTCTGATAAAGCAGCTACTTGGTTTCTCTCCCAGTGAGGTTTATGCGTTGATTCATACACCTGGGGATAGTACTTTCGATATCAGCTTTCGCAAATCAGGTTTACTCAACAGATTTTGGATGAAGTATTCTTTGCTTAAAATGAATCCGGCTTGGTCTCATTTTCAAGCCATACCACTTACTAAGCAGTCCTTCAAGGTGATAACAGTTTTATTCCGCAATGAAGGGGTGAACGTTGAGGAAAGCACATACTGGCTTGAGTAAAAATGTACCATTCAGGGGAATCAAGAACCCATTTTAGATACTGAGGGTTTTTGGAATGGTGGATGGCAATATAGAGTGAATTTACTTCAGTCTGATGATGGTCTACAGCATTTGCCCAATTGTTTTTACTTAGGTAGTGATAAGGGTTTTAATTTTTACCCTGGTCAGCCCCGTCACTGCTACAAATGTGGCTCCTAGGCATCTTAGCAGATCCTGTGAGGTTGTTAGATGTGTGCAATGTGGTGAACTAGCCACGTCTCTCTGACTGCCATCATCCTATGAAATGTTCCTGTGTGAAGCGGACTACTCATACACTGAATGTCCTTGGGCAGCCAAGAATAAAACAAACAGTGACTTCTGCATTCAAGATTTTTATTCAAATACGGCTGTTAAGGCTGCGATGTAGCAGAGGTCACAACCTCCCCCCCGACAGGGTTCCACTTCCTGCTTGTGTTGGACAGCAGGTACTTCCGTCACAGGAAGTAGAGGTGTCTGCTCCTCACCCTGTTGAGATTCCAGTTGTTTTCCCTGTTATTGAAACTGCAGACCAGTCTGAAGACTCCAGTGTGTCTAAGGCATCCATGCCCCCTCCTTTACCACCAAATGAGGACTTCATGATGGTCTTCAATAGACGAAGTAGCCTCAGATCTCGAACTTCGGGACCAATTCTGTCTGTTCCATCCCCTATAGTACTCCAAAATATGTAACAGGTATTGCAAAATGATGCTGGTACAGAATCTGATTCCACCTCTGTACAGTCTTCCCTACCTGAGGGGCCGTCGGATCTGGAACAGCCCTTGGAGACCCCTGACACAGTTAAAAAGAAAAAAAAATAAATTGGGCATTCAGAATTGGAGTAAGAAGAAATGAGACGCTACTAGTCCTATATTCTTTAAATTTCCTTTACAGGATGCTGTATATCTTGTGCTTATTTCTACTTTCCATTTCTATGCTGGACACATATAAACTATCTATGGCTTCCTTGAATGTCAATAGTATCCAGTCTAATAGAAAGAGAATGTTAATATTTTCATTGTTTGCTGAAAGAGCTCTGGATATTGTATTCTTCCAAAATACCAGATTGCATACCAGGGAGGATTTGGACTGGGCAACAATGGGATGGCAGTAGGGAGTTACTTATTGGTCAACTGGAGATAAGGTCTGTAGTGGTGTTGGTACTGTCGTAAATAATCCCTCTGCTAGATTAGTGCATTTAGTAGACATCGTCCCAGGTCGAGTTTTGATGCTGGATATGGTTGTTTGCGGTTTACAATGTCGTTTTTTGAACGTTTATGCTCCTCAGACTAAGTCTGCTAGAATTGGGATCTTTAAAGTGATACAGCCATATTTATTTACTGGCAAACATGTCTTTTTAGGTGGTGATTTTAATTGTAGTAGATATATGAAAGATAGAGGGTTTCGCACAACAAAGATGTTTTGTGATGCTAACTGTTTGAATGATTTATTAGTGCAAACTGGTAATTCTCACAAAACTTATTTTCAAGGTACAAGAGCCACCCGTATTGATTTTTGTTTTTTATCCAGTTCTTTGCAGGTTGTTACCACCAAGACTATTCTGGTGGCTCCTTCTGACCATGCTATACTAGAAGCCATGGTTGCCAGTCATGAACCCATGTATCGTGGTCCAGGGTATTGGAGATTAAATCTGGGACTGTTGCTCCTTCTCACAGTGGAAGATGGTTTTATGGCCGTATTGCAGGCTAGAAAATCTGTAGTCTGTTTATATGATACATATAGAGAGTGGTGGATGGATACTAAAACTGATATTACATATTATTTTCAATATATTGGAAAGCCTCATGGTAAGCACAAATATGATTTATATCATAGGTATACTGTAGAGAGACATTTCTGACTTTACATTTCAGGTGGCACAAGAGAACATGTCTATGCTTCCAGATTTAACTGCCATTAGGCGTCTTATGAATACAGCCCAATATGACGTTTAAAGTCTTTAGATCTGGAGCGTCGATTTGGGACTCAAGGTAATAAGGCCTTTATGAATTTGTACCAATTTTGTGCCCATCAACGGCACCAAAACATATGGATAGTATTAGGAATCAGGCTGAAATAGGTGTATGACTAAGGAGAGTATTATGCAGGCTCTTGATGCTCACATAAACTTGTTGTTTGGTTCCTCAGAAGATGTGTTAAATATGCATACTCCCTGGTTGGATCAATGTGATTTTCCTGTCTTTCTACTTACAGTGCTGCCATGCTTGTTACTAAAATTACATCCTGGAAGTTGCAGGAGTGTTGTCCGCACTAAACAGGGTTGACCCCTGGATCAGATGGGATTCCCTATGCGTTGTATAAATTTATCTTTGACTCCTCTTGCACAAGTTTACTGAAGTTTTGAATGAACTGTTAACCTTATACTACCGGATAGTATGACTGAAGGTTTGGTTATCCTTATGTATAAGAAAGGATATAGGGAAGATTTAGTGAATTGGAGACCTATTACATTGCTTAATGCAGATTTTAAAATATTAACGAAAATATTGAATGATAGGTTACTTCTACAAGTGGATTGTTTATTACCCCCTGCACAGACATGTTCCATTCCAAATAGAAAAATATCAGATGACTTAATACTCCTCCGAGAAATTATGCAAAAGGGTGCTCTGGGAGAAATTACTGGTTTACTTTTTAGTCTTGCCCAGGCTAAGGCTTTCGATAATGTCCGACATGCCTATTTATGGGACTGTTTGCAGCACTATGGGGTTTCTCCACTATTTATTTCTTGGATACGGACTTGTTATGCTAAGGCAACAGCCCAAGCTTATTGTAATGGGTGGGTGTGGAGCAAGTGTAGAATTTTACAGGGAGTACGACAAGGTTGCCCATTAAGTGCTTTATTATATTTATTTACTTTGGACCCTTTGATCCGAAGAGTATATGCTATGCCGGAGATACATTGAGTCTCCTTTTCCAGTACAGACCAAGATATCAAATGTATAGCATATGCAGATGACATTTGTTTGTGGTGAATGACATACCTTCGGTCCATGTATTGGGAACAGTTATGCAAGATTTCATGACTTGTACAGGGGCATGTATTATTTATGAGAAATGTCTTTGTATCCCAATTAGAATGGAAGATGTACAGTCACATGCTGTTATTGGAATCCCAGTGATTCGGAACACGTGTACTATTTTGGGACTTCTTTTTGGTACAGGGGATTTGGCTTACTTGAATTGGAAACTAAAACTTGATGAGGCACAGAATAAGGTTAAAATCTGGAATACATGAAGGCTGTCCAAGTTGAAATGGGTCTACATGATTTAAGCATTTTTGTTACCATTTTTTTTGTACTTGAGTACAGTGTTTAGTCTTCCTCCGTCCCTGGAAACACAAATGTATGGCTGTTTTTTTTTTTTCTCCTGTATATGGGGTAATAGATTAAGCCCAATTAAAAGAAGTGCATTATTGAAAGAAAAGAAATCTGGTGGTTTAAACATGATTCAACCTATTGTTTTCTTTTGTACTATGTTCTTATATTCCAATCTACGATCTTTACTTGTCCAATGGGTTTCACAGTGGACACCGTGGCTTCTAGACTCTTTAGGCTCAGTTTTTGATGCATGGTCAGTACATGTTCCTCTGCCACGACAACAATCTATTGTTCAGCTACCGCCCACATTGAAGGTTTACTTTGGTAAGATTAAATTATGGGGTATTAAGAAAGGTCAACTTACTACCTTTTCCAGGAAGGAGCTGTATGCTTTCCTTATTAGTAAATATTTTCATAATTCAGCACCTATTGATTCCTACCCTATACCTCAACAAAATCTTATGGGTAATATGTTGACTTCCCCTCGAATTCCATATTATATATGGGATGTATCATGGTTGTCTTTCCATGGCAAATTGAATGTTAAAGGCAATTTAAAGCATAAACAGATCTCTGACCGTTATTGCCCAGGGACACTTGTCCTCTTACAGTTGAGACAGTAACATTTTGTTTTGGAATGCCCTTTTATTGTAGAATTTTGGTCATTAGTGAAAAAAGTGGTCAATGTCACCCTTTTATGATATGACCTTGGAGATGTTATCTTGGTATTTTGCACATTTGTGGACTAAACATGATAGGGTAACCATGTGGTTGTTCTTGGTGTGTTTTAAGTTTTACATTTGGTTTGTACGTTGTAGGCTAACAATTCAGCAACGTCATTTTTCCACAGATGAATTGTATTTTATGGTACAAAACTTCATTACTTTAAGATTACAAGATTGTGATAAGGTTTCCCCCACATTGTTTGCTTCACGATGGGGCTCGATAGACTGGCTACGAAGGATACTATCTTCCCTGCTGCATTTGCTACGTGGGTGAGGGTTTATGTTTTTTTTTCTTTGTGTTGGGATATTATTTTACTGCATGATGTAATGCTTCTTTAGTTTTATTTTCATCCTTTTTGTATGGCGTAACACTAATTAACATATTACCTTTGTTCAATTATAATGACATTTCCCTATTTTTTTAATGGGGAGGGAGGAGGTTCAGCTTTCACACTATGTTATTTTGTTTTGGATGTATGATGTAATACTTATTTCTGTTTCTCACTGTTTTGCATTATGATTTTGTGCGCAATGACACTATTGTGTATGTTTTGCTTTCCAGTTTTAATAAAAAATTCCCCTACTCCTTTCGATAAGTGCCATGGGATCTTTAACATCCACCTGAACTACCACCAATCCAGGCAGATGGGACCTCGGTTTAACATCTCATCCAAAAGATGGCACCTCAGAAGTGCAGCATCCCTCTCATGCTGCACTACAGTGACAGTACCGGGATATTAACCCAAGTGCCAGATGTGAGAACTGAACCCACAGCCCTCTGATCTCCTGGCCTCAGAGGTGAGTGTGCTACCTACTGAGCCACTGACACAGTATTAATGCACATATCAATGCATGATCACTGCTGTTCTCCTTCTCTATTGCCACCATGAGTTGGGGCACATAAAACCTATGAAGACCTATTCTCAAATCCATACAGAGCCTGGCCAATAGAGTGTTTATTTTATTTATTTATTTATTTATTGAAATGTTTCACCAGGAAGGCACACTGAACAACTTGTTGCTCATCTCCCGGTGCGACCTGGGGATTCTGCAGATTCTTCCAGATTCAATTGATAACCAAAACATGATGTAGATAAATGATTCTAACATTATTTTGTCTACTGACATTTTCAAGAATTTTAGTTTAAAACAATGTTAGGTCTTTACCTGTCATTGCAGCAAGCTTTAACTGTGTATGACTAAGGCAGGAAGAATAGGGGAATTTTTATTGAAAATGAACATACATACAAATCAAACCAAGAATTATGTCAAATTATAGTCAATATAGCAATACAATACATATCATATAATGGTGTCTCCATTACCTATAATTCCATAAAGGGAATTACCCATTTACTTCCCCTGAGGTGTACACTGTGGACCCACACAGATTATTAGACTGTACCCCCTTTAAATAAAAAATTTGACAATTGTTCCATAACAGATTTACTTTATGACTAGTATACTTTTTACAATCTTGGTTATAGACTTTTAACAGTTCCCTCCCAATATTTTGTATTATTTCGTGGTAAAATACATATTTTTGCTGCAAAAACCATGCATATCTAGCTTGCCATATGTAATAAATTATTAGTATTCCAAGTAAGTGTAAAGTCCCTTGATGATATGTATTCCATTTAGGTGTATAAAGTCCTAACACTAATTCTGGATATGTGATGCCAATGAAGTTAGGGTCTTTTCAATATACCGAGGCACTTGTCCAAAAGTTCACTATGTATAGGCATGGGAGAAGCAAATGTTCCCTGGTTTCTACTCTTGTTTCACAGCCCTGACATATACAATATCGATCTGTAAGTTACTTATGTTTATGTGTGTTCCTGACACCTAATCTACCATGCACACTCAACCATAAGAAATCCCACACATATTCCGGGATTCTGTTATTACTGATTAATCATATGAACTTGTCCGGTCCCCTAGGGGGGCATAAGGGAAAATCAATTGTATTATTAAAATTAGTTTTCATAATTTCCTGATACAATTATTTTCTTGTACACATTTGCATAAAATCATATCCAATTTTCCATTGTTTTATTTTAGTGACTGTATATACTACGTAGGCAAAAATAAAGGCTGTTTTATTTTCCTGAGCTTTTGTAATTCCCAATCTGACTTAAAGTGAGTAGTCCATTCTGATATTGCAATTACCCACTCAGCTCTCATGTTTTTACAAACAGGCCCAATATTCATAATAAGAAAAAGACAATAAGCAAATATAGCTGAGTTAGGCATTCCCAGGTCTCCATGTTTCTTTGGTTTATATGTAGCCTGTCTCTTTACTGGCTATCAACTCCCCTGAAGCTTGAAAAAAATATGTTATACAGTTTAGTTTCTAGGCTAGGTCGTGGAGGTATAACTCACATAAACAAATATTGGCAGTGGAAGAGGAAGTGGAAGGGTAGGGGAATTTTATTTAGAAAACACATGAAAAACAAATCAGAAAAATATGAAATCAGAAAAATACAACACAGTATGTTCATTTATACCAACCTGTGGAGCCTTTCTACTTTAACAAAGAAAACACCTTATTACACTATGTCCAGACACATCTACATCACTGTCCTAGGTGACCTTTAATCTAGATTCTTCACAAATAACTTTTATTTATATTTTAGAAAAAATGACAGGCCTCCACCTCCACATCTTAACCTTTGATAATGGATGCAGAGAAATGTCATACTCATATATTGTTTGAAAAGCAGACACACACATTCTGCTAAAGGTTTCATGTGATATACTCTGCTGCTGTAACACCCATTGGCATCTAGCCCGCCATAGATAGAATTTAAGACGAGTCAAAAAAACAACTAGGGCCAGATATTCAAAACTTTGCCCCAGGGCTAAATTAGCACTGCCTGGCATGCACACATAGCCTGGAGCACAAAGCAAGCTATATTCAAAAGGAAATAGCCCGGTGCAAAACCAGTTGAATATAGCAAGCAAAGGAAGCCGGGCAAACAGGGCCAGGAGTGCAGGGCAAAAATTCCCCGGGAATAAGACAGCACTGAATATAGCAGCAGGGAAGTGCACACTGCAGCACTGCATCTCATTAGACTCTGGAACAAGCCAGTGTTGCAGGTGGAGAACATTGTGTGATCACACAGAGATGTCTGACATCTGTAAGCAACAATATAAACCACACTGCAGAACTGTGGTGTGTGCTATGCTGAAGTGAGGTTTGCCGGGACTAACCTGATTACACAAGTGCTAACACATTAGCCTAGTGCAAACTGATTAGCCCAGGCAAACGGAGCTATATTCAAGATCCCATGCAAATGAGCTTACTTAGGTAATCCATGGGCAAACAAGTACATTTGCATCTCATTAAGTGCTGCTTAGCATACATTACCATGCAGTTTGTCCAGTGCTACTACATGGAGCACAAAGTTCCCCCTTTTGGTTGGAATGAGTACAGGCTGGATGCTGCAGGCCAAGGCATGCCCACAGCATCCCTGTTGATCAGAATGGAAGTACAAGCTGAAGCAGCAGGAACTGTGTGCTGGCAGGCACAGTCAGTGCATACAACACACCCATGCAGCTGTGCAAGCAGGACCTGTATATATGTGTATGTGTATATATATGTGTGTGTGTGTGTGTGTGTGTGTGTATATATATATATATATATATATATATATATACACACACACATATATATATATATACACATATATATATATATATATATATATATATATATAGATCGATAGCTAACACAGACACACTGCCTGTAGCTATACATGCCCTAGAGGATACCTCCCCTGACAACATAGGTAACCCACTGCAGTAGTGGTGAAACACAGTGGGGGAATGCAATGCATGGGATAGGCATAAGGCAAACCTGGTGGCAGGAGGCCATAGGCTGTAGGGTCACTGGGATATGCAGCATATCCAGTAGATAGGGAACAGGGCAGACTGGCTGGGCCAGGCAGTCCTTTTCTGCCATCATGGTCCCTGTTACATTGTGTGCCTGTTACACTCTGGTAGGCTAGAGTTACCCCCCAGCATGATCCCCAACCCCCGGTAGCCCCAAAACACACTGAAACCCCTCATGTTCCAGTGGTACCCCACCCCAAACACAGTTCCCGACCCCGTTGTAAGTAAAATATTGAACATTTCCCTGCTAAATTAGTGGTCCCTCCACCCCCAAGCATGACTCCTGACCCTATTGACAGTAAACTAAATAACATTTCACTGGTAGTCTAGTGGTCCCCCACCCCAAGCATGACTCCGACCCCGTTGCAAATAAAATATTGAACATTGCCCTGGTAGTCTAATGGTCCCCACCCCTAAGTATGGCTCCCAACCCCTATTGTAAGTAAAATATTGAACATTTCCCTGGTAGTCTAGTGGTTCCCCACCCCCAAGCATGGCTCCGACACCTGTTGTAAGTAAAATAAAGAACATTTCCCTGGTAGTCTAGTGGTCTCCCCACCCCCAAGCATGGCTCCTGCCCCCCATTGTAAGTAAAATAAAGAACCTTTCCCTGGTAGTCTAGTGGTTCCCCCCACCAGGCAGTGATGCCCCCGCTCAACCAACTCAGACTCCATGAACTGAGTTGGCAACTGGCTCAGCCCTCCTCTCACCACCACGGCCAGCTGCCAACTGAGCTGAGAGTCTGATTTGAATGACCGGGGCATCACTGCCGGGTGGGGAGGACCACTAGACTACCAGGGAAAGGTTCTTTATTTTACTACAATGGGGGCAGGAGCCATGCTTGGGGTGGGGAGACCACTAGACTACCAGGGAAATGTTCTTTATTTTACTTATAACAGGGTTCAGGAGCTGTGCATGGGGGTGGGGGACCACTAGACTTCCAGGATACATCCTTATTTTATGTACAAGGGGGTTGGGATTCATGCGGGGAGTGGGGGGGCACCACTGCATTACCGCCAGCTTTTTGTTGGCAGTATTTAGTGCCGCGCTACAGGCCGTGCTAATGCCTGTAGTGGGGTGCTATACCTTTGAATATGCTGGTGCACCAGCACTCAGGTCCCCTCCCTCAGTCCTCCCTGCATACATTATAATTTGGTGTCGGTGCTAACACCTAGTGCCAATGTAAAACGTCCTTTTAGATACTCCAGTAGGGTGCAAATTCGGTGCTAGTCAGGCGCAGTTTGCGCCAGTCTTCTACTGAATATCTGGCCCCTAGGGTGCTTTCATGATATTTTTTAAACTTGGAAGGTAATCCCCTAACACAAGGATTTCATGGGAGAGGCCTGTCAGCCAAGTCAAGTTCCATTTTTGGCTAAAAGGTCCATGAGGATTTGACATGAGTGCAGTTTAATACAAAGTGTTCAATAGTTTCCTCCTGAGCTGACAACTGGTATAAGGACAAGGCGTTCTTCCACAGATTTGTGTTTGCTATTGCCCGAACATTTAGTCTCCCATAGGAGCATAGCCATAGTACTTCCCATGTGTTCTTTTATTATTTAATTGAGCCAGTACAATATACTTTTCCTGGGACATTTCTTAAAATCAGGTTCTGATGGGCTGGTTTGTAGCATAGTGATTTTATATAATTGAGGCCCTGTATTTTGGATAATTTATGTTTTCAAAATGCCCTACTTTATTAACTTCTGGACTGATGACTTCATGAACTCAGGGATCTGTAGCTATTTGGGCTGTTTTGGTGGAGAACCATCCCATTTATTAAAAAAATTGGACAAATTATTCATTATCCATTTGTGAAGTAATGTATCTGCGGGGACTAAACCCAATTTCAGTGTTTGTGAGGATAAAAAGGGTGTGAAAAAAAACTTAAGGGATCTACCATGCCTACCCCCCCTTTTTTCTTAGACAGAGATGTGTAAGCCCTCTTAATAGGGTTTAATCTGCTGCCCCACAGCATTTGAAAAAAAAAAACAGCTGTACAGCCATGTTTCAGGGATAGCTGGTGGCAGAAATACCATGCCTATGTGTAAGAGACATGGAATTAAGAATTTCTTTATAATCTGTACTCATTCAAGTTTTGACATTTTCCAGCTTTTCCACCTCTTAACCTTATTTTCACATGTGGTTAAAGCTGTTTCCCAGTTAAGGGTTGCCACATTTTGGAGAAAAAAATGAGGCCTAAACTTTTGCTAGGTTCAGTAGATATATGTACCCCTTCTATGACTGGCTGGATGGGTGTCTTTTTCTCTATCTGTATGCCTCTACATTTGTTGACATTGAGTCTAGCATTTCATACTTTTGCATATGCCTGCATCTCTTGGAGCGTTATGTGTATGCCCTATGGGTTTTCCTAAAATAAACATATGTCATCCGCATATGTAATAATTTTTACTTTTTCTGTGGTACGTGATGCCCAGATAATCCCTGCAAGTGCTGATCTGAGTTAATTTCCTAATCACAGGGTCTAACGAGAAGATGTACAGAAGGGGGCTAAGGGGGCACCCTTGTCTGACCCCCTCTAACAGTACTATTTCAGTTCCTATCTGACCTGCAATAATGGGGCATAATGTAGCTGAGGAATAAAGCATTTTTAGCCAATGTATGAAGACCTCTGGGAGTGTGAAACAGGAATACATGATTCAGCTGGACATAAGCCTTGCTTTGATCTAATAAGATAAGCCCTTTGTTGTGAGTTATAAAATTATGATTTCTCTAATAATAATCAGTGTGTGCTGGATTTTCCTGTTGGGAAGTCCACATGACTGCGTGGGGTGAATCAATATTTTAGCAACAGCCCTTAAGCGAATATTTAACACCTGAGACAATATTTTAAAACCTGCACTTAATAAGCATATTGGTCTCCAGTTTTGAATAATCTGTTTATCTCCTGATTTATAAGTAAAAATGGTGAGCCCTTTAGTGAAATATTTAGGGGCATGACATGTTTGGAAAAAATATTTTAAAACCCTTTCCAGACAGACCGCTACCTCCTGAGTGAAAGCTTTGTAAAATTCATAAGGTAAGCCATTTACACCTAGAGAAGCCCCCCAAATTCATTGTCCCAATAACCTGAGCTATTTTGTGGGCCAAAATGGGCTGTATTAATTCTTGCATCCCATACTGATTTGTTAAATTTGTGCCAGTTGTCAAATAGTGCTGTATATCTAAATCGGAAGGAGGATGCGTTTCTTTAAAAGATTTTAAATAATGTCCAGCAATCCCATCTAATTCTCTAACAGAGGACACCGAGTTCCCATATTCATCTTTTAAGCAGGAGAAGGAGGAAGCTTCCTTCCAGGCATTACATGCCTCAAAGGGATCCCCATGAGGAGTGTTTTGGGTACCATACAATAGTTCTGCTTTAGTAAAACTATCTCTATCATATTGCCATTTTTTTTTTCATTTCTGACTTTAGGGAGTTAATTTGGGAGCACAGCCCTAGTCTAGAGGTGGGTACAAGAGATAGAGAATGTTGTAGCTGTGCTCTCAGTTTTAAGTATATGAAGAATTTCCCTCTTGCTGTGATTCTCCCATGACTCTGGAACCAGTCTTTTAGGTCATTTTTATGTTGTTTTGCGCATGCACAAGCAACATCTTTTGGTAGTAGCACAGTGAAAGGTGTGTCAGTGTTGGTGAATGCAGGGCACACTTTAGTAGGTGCATCCCTCATTCCCCAATTAGCCAGCATGCTAGCACTGATGCAAAAATTACGTAAAGTGCTGCCAACTTGCAAGAAATCTGCCACTGCAATCAGAGACAAGCTTGTCATGCAGTGGCAAAGATGACACCCCTCCCGTACGTGCCACTCCAGGTGAAACATTTCAATAAACATGGTGTTGGCTCCTGCCACAGCCACGCAATCCCCAAACAAAGCTAACACTGGCAGTGCAATCCCCATGTCAGCATCTCCCCCACCCCCGCACATTGTGTGGCAACACTGGGAGCCCACCCCAGTGTGCGCCGCTCACACAAAGCCGACCATGTCGGCATGTTCCTCCCCAACCCCATTGTGTGACACACTGGAAGCCCACCCCAGTGTGCCCAGCATCCCCCCAAAAGTCATGAGGCACACTGGGAGCCCACCCAAGTGTGCCAGACATTTGTTTTATTTTACCGGTAAAGAAAGAAAACCATCCCGCAATGTCTGTTTTGTTTTTGTACCTGAAAAAGAAAACCGTCCCTCATTGTCTGCGGCCCCTCCCCAGCCTGTACCTACCCCTCTGCACACCCCACCTCCCACACACCCCCTCACCCCATACTTACCTTCACAGGTCTGGCGCTGCGATCTTCAGTGGAGCAGGAACACGACTGGACTCTTCAAAGCCTAACTGCAGAATGAAGAAATGCCGGTAAGCTGTATAATGGCATCAGTGGGGGGAGGGGTTCAACTAAGGTGGATATCTCAGCCATTTTTTTTGGATTTTGGCTCCAAATTTTCAACATGGGGTTCTTGGGACCTCATTTCATGAACACATGCACTGTCATCTCGTTATTCAGTCCCAAGGTGATCTCACAGTCACTGCATGGAATCACATTTTGGGACTGATTATGTACAACAGTGCCACTGTTCCTGAGGTGGGGTCCCAAAAAGCTATGTTGCAAATTTGTGAAACAATTCAAAAATGACTGTGTTATGAACATGCATTATGCAATTTCCATGCACGCTCATAACTCGACAATTTTTATATTTTCACTCCAGATTTTCAACATTTCCATTTTTTCACACCTCCTTATGAACAGTACAGCTGTCATGTTTCACATCCTGCCCAAAATGTGTTTTCACACATGTAGCGCATAATGGCACAGTCGCTGTGGGAAATCAACATTCGGGACAGACTAACAAAATTACAGTGCCACTGTTCATGAGCAGAGGTCCCAAAATGCCTATGTTGAAAATTTGGTTCAAATTCCCAAAATAATTGCATTACGGGTGTGCGTTGTGCAGTTTCTACGCACGCTCGTGACTTCACCACTTTTTCATATTTTCACTCCAGATTTTCAGGATTGACATTTTTTTACACCTCCTTATAAACATAACAGCTGTTATTTTTCACATCCTGCCCAAAATGTGTTTTTGCAACTGTGGCGCCAAATGGCACAGTCGCTGTGCAAAATCACCTTTTGGCTAACAAACTGATAGTGCCACTGTTCATGCGGTGGGGTCACAAAAAGCCCATGTTGAAAATTTGGAGTGAAAATACCAACAAATGCCTAGGGCATTAGGATTTCCAACCGTAATGCCCCACCCTGTAGAGACTGACAGGCGTCAGGGGTGTAACTTGGGATTGTCACGTGTAATGCTCATGCCATTCCACCCCAACCCCACCCTGCAGCCAGTGACAGGCATCGAGGTGTGCCTTGGACTCTTCGGACCCAAAGTTCACCCCGTTCTCCTATACTGCACCTATCTCAGTGTATTTCCTTATAGAATGGGGTGAGCGTAAGGCCCAAAGACCCCAAGGCACACCACGACACTTGTCGGTGTCTGCAGGGTAGGGTGAGGTGAAATGGTGTGAACGTTATGGACGATGACCCAAAGGTGCACCCCAATGCCTGTCAGTCTCTGCAGGGTGGGGGTGGGGTTGTTGTCAGTTCAGTACTTCATTGCCATTCCTATTATGCATCTCTCTAACTCCTGCACTACCAATGCCAATGCCAGCAAGACAACATTCGGCATTGACAAATGCTTGTTAGTGTCTTCCCACCATGCTCCTGCATCCTTATAAAGGTCGAAGACTGAAGTCCTAGCACTTAAAAGGCCCTGAATGCTAGCTTGTACATTTGGACTATTTAAAACAGAGCTGTTCAGTTTCCATGTTTTGTTTTTGAGGCCTGTCAGGTATAACCTAATGGCTACTTTGCGATACATGTGGTCTAAAAATTCTGTCAGAAGTATGTCCAACTTCCAAGTCTGAAAATCCTTTGAAATTAAAAATATCAGTGGTTGTTGTAAAGTTACACCTCCTATAAGTGAAATCTAGACCTGATACCAGTTTTTCAGCACAGTTAACTAGATCTGCTATTTGAATAAATACATTTCCTTACAGCAAAGGAGTCACAATACACCTCCCCCGAGTGCTTGCTTATCCCTAATATTAATGGTACAGTTAAAATCACCCCCGAAAGAAGTAGCCCTGGTGGTACTCAAAAAAGGTTCAATAGATGCAAGTATGGAAATTCTTCCTGCCTTCGTCTGAGGCCCATAAACATTAGTAAACCTACTAGGTTCAGAAAACCAAAGGCCATCCAAAATTAGTACTCTCCTGGAATAAGATCTATTAGTTTGGAGAGTTGAAAGATTCTCTTTAAACAATATACTGCACCTACCCCATCAGCCCTAGCTTGTCCAAAGAACCAATGGGATGGACTTCAGAACCATTCTGCTTTGTATAGCCTAAGTTTGGCTATAGATGACATCCATGTTTTCTGTAGGAAACAGAAATCAAAAGACTGGCCATGTATGAATTGATAAACTGCCTGCCTCTGGTTTTATAAATTCACTAGGCTACAAATGTTTGTTGAGGCAAAGCAGTGCATTTTAGTTTCTTACAGTCCAAGTTCATTTCAACTTTTTTTCCTTTTCTTCCCTGTATATTTTCCATCACCAGCTTTGAAATGTTCGAGTAAAGGAGGCATTGTCAGATCCCCTCTTCCATTTCTGAGTTTCTAATTTGTGCCAGGTACAAAGCAGCAAAAGCATTATCAGTATCTAAAACAGGTGGTTCAGGGTTAGTTTGTCATTTCTTGTTGATCATCTCCTGATTTTGGTGGGGCCCAAGGTTGTGGTGGTAGCATGCCAGAGGGGCTTCAGAGGATCTTCAGTCTGGATATCAGAATAGCAGACTGGTTGCAAAAGAGTGGCTGCTTGAGGGTCGGGTGTCATACCCTCAGGTGTGAGTGTGCTTCCTTGTCTCTGGATATTGGTTGATTCAGGTTCTGTGTTTTGTACTTCAAACTCCCTTGTGTTTTCTTGAGGCATAGGTGGAGTTGGGTTCTAAATGCGTCAAATTTATTTCGGGCTGCCCATGGGCATTCTTGGAAGATATGACCTGTCTCATCACACAGGTCGCATTTTGCATGATTGGAACATTGCATACTAATGCACCCCACCTCTCCACATATACTGCATCTGGGCTTATCACATATATTGGATAAGTGGGTTCTAACCCCACACTTGCAGCATGCCTGGGGTTGTCCGGCATAGAAGCATACACCTCTGTCTCGCCCCAAAAGAAAGGAATTTGGGATGTGGCAAATCTCTTCATCAGCTTGTCTCTGCTTTACCTTGAATTTCCACCCTCCTGTCCAAAACTGTTCAGCATTCAAGATAGCCTCAAGGGCTCTAAGGACCTCACACCTCGGTTGCAGCCAATACACAATGTCCCCAACATGAACCCCCTCATTTCTGAATATCACAGTTATGAATTTAACCAGGGACTTTGTTGAGGGGATCACCAGGAAGAGGTGAAAATGTCATCTGATTACACATGAGCCAAAATTGTTCTGGAGCTTGGGGGGTTCAGAAGCTAATATCAAAATTAACCTCCCCAGACATATTTATAAAAGCGAACACACCTGCAGGAGAAAAACAAAGGGAGTCTTTTAAAAGTTTTTTCCCCACGTATTGTCTGTCGGGTCTACGTTCCAGACCCCCTTTGTACCTTAACCACACAGCATTTCTCCTGGGAGCTGCCTCAGTTTTGTGAAATAACTCAGATAGCAGTGGCCTTTATGGGGAGAGAGACTTGTTCTGCTGTGGTAATGCAGGCTGTGTCAACCCATTCTGCCCTGAGTCTGCAGGCAGATTACTTTCAAGTACCATGTTTATCAGGGGAGATGTAGGTTTACAGTCAGAAATACCTTGAGGTTGAATCATTTTACTGTGAACATCAACAACGGCATGGCTTCATATCTCAGTTGGTCTCATAAACTATCATCGATGGTTAGGATATAGGCAGAAAAGCGTTTTTGCACAAAATCACCCAGACCACAGATACAAGCGTGTCCCTCCCCAAAGCTTTGGCGGAGGGACACGTTTATATCTGTAGTCTTAATTTGTGCAATAAATGACCCTGCCTGTATCCACCATCGTATGATATTATGAGACCAACTGAGATAGCTCGTGCTTCTGATGTTCCTGTATGTGAGTACTTTGCTATGGCTCTATCGCATATGTTTTTAGCAGCCTGGTTGTGTTTTTATCATTTTTACTGTGTACATCTGACAAATCATCTTCCATTTTAGCAGTTTCTATGGAGACCTCTACAGGCAGGTCTGAAACAACAACATTTTCACTGTCAGATGTTTGTGGTATTATTGCAGGTAAACAAGACATGTCAGTTTTAGTTATAGGTATCTGATGTGAATCGATTCCACCATGCCGTGGCAACAAGAATATCGCTGACCTCCCCCACAGCGACACATGGTTGCTGACATCCCCGACACTGCCAGGTCCCGACCCCGACCGGGAATCACACTGACACATGTTCGTCTCTGCCCTCCCCCCGCACCCCCCCAGACTTATAGATTCCAACTCCGAGGAGGGGGGGCAGATGTCAGGGGCGAGCAGCCAAACTCCAGGGTCGATGACATGGTCATTGCTCCAACAACCTGGTCAACACTATGGGTGTCAACGGTTTGATGTCGCTGTAAAAGCATTGCTGTAAAAGTGTCACTGTTACAACGGTAAACGGTGTGAATTTGTTGGGCGCCATTCCGGAGTTGTTTGGGAATTTTGACTTGGGTTCCATTCAGGATCGGGAACCTATTTTCCATCAGTTGAGAGTTTACAGCCCACATTTTTCAGGCTTGTTCTGGTGACCATTCCGACTCAATGGGTGCAAAGTTCGGCACCGCAAAAGCAGCCTGCACTGCCACTGCTGTTTGCAGCTGTACATTCTGAGGATGGCCCTCAGTGGATTTGGAGCCTTTTACATCTGCTGACTCATCACTGGTCTTCTCCGTATCCAGTTGTAAATTTCTTTTTGCCAAAGTTAAGGCCATTCTCCTTTGTCTAAGGTTGTCCTTCCTTTTTTATACATTGCTTCGTCTTCCGCAATAATTTGTAGTAACGTTGCATTTTTTTCAGCTGAGCTCTTTATCAAACACTTCATCATCTTTTCAAATCCATTTTGTCAGGAAGGCATACCTCCTCCATATCCATATGCTCTCCTGTAACTTGCTCCTCTGTGATTAAGCCATTGGATGGCTTGTTCTCCTTTGCTCTACCAGCTGGGTCTGAGGACCACTCCCCAGCCTGCTGCAGGCCAACTCCATCTGCAGCCACCTGGTCTGCCATTCCAAAAGGAACAACAGCACCCCCTACACAGAGTAGGGGAATGTTTTATTCAAAATTCCAAAATAAATTATGCAAAATCCATTACATTATGGTATAAATTCAAAGAAAAAGAAATAATAAGGAACCAAAAAGAACCAATCTTATTACAGCGAAACAAAAAAACCCTAAAGTTTATGCTCAGACCCCATCCACATATTACCATATTTACTTACATTTTTGAAAAAACTGAAAACCTTTCCACCACAATGTAACTTTAGCTTTAGGGTGACATTCACAGTCTGCTTTATACACTTCTTTATATGCATTTTTGATCAAAATACACACTGTCTCATAACTCATACATTTTTGTTGAAGAGGATATTGGCTTCTTGCCTGCCATGAATAATATTTTAAACATGCACATATTACTTTTAATGTACTGGTATGGTATTTTAGTCCCACTTGTTGAAAATTCCCTAACACCAATCACTCATATACCAACGTTCTTAACCAATTTGGTTTCCATCTAACTGCAGCAGCCCTCCCCATAGCCGATGGACTCTCGCATAGCCCCACGCTGATCTCCCCTGCAAAAGGCATGGAATTCAAACTGAAAAATCTGCACAGAGACAAACCTGCTCCCGGAGCCTTCTGGTCAAGAGACAGCAGGCAGCCCTCCCCACAGCTAGCGGACTCTTCCCAAGCCCCAGCTGATCACTCCTGCAAAGGCACGGAATTCAAACCAAAAAATCTGCACAGGTAAGGGAGACCAGGACAAGCGAGGAGTGCAAGCGGCAGAGGCCATTTTACTGAAAGACTTAAACTTTATTTTCAGTCCACATGAAGCTGATTGTTTTTTCCTCAATTTTTCTCCCTGTATACTAGAATTGTAAGAAGTAGCAGAGCACCTTAATAGTGAAACATCAAATGCCATAGTAAGCTTGTTCTGTGACCGTGACCTTTATTTTAAACTGAATCAGTGAAAGTTGTAGTGCCAGAGAAAATATTTCTCCTGATTACCCAAGTTGCTAAACTTCTACTGCCTTTGCACCTTTTAACCTTACAAACCCCAGTGCCTTCTGTGACTGTGACCTTTATTTTAAACTGAATCAGTGAAACTTGTAGTGCCAGAGAAAATATTTTTCCTGATTACCCAAGTTGCTAAACTTCTACTGCCTTTGCACCTTTTAACCTTACAAACCCCAGTGCCTGCAAAAACTGCTTTGTCTCCATCTGAGCCCTCTTTGTTTAGAAAGTCCTATAATGAGCTTAACAAGGGCTGGGCTAAAATAACCTTAATTGCATTGAATATGTGATCCCCAACCCCAATGCTCATTTAGTCTGCTGCTTTGTGTAGGATCTGTATAAAAGCCTCACCTTTTTCCTCCTTCTCTGCAGAGACGAACCTGCTCCCCGGTAGTCTTCTGGGTCGAGAGGGCAACCGAGCAGCCCTCCACCACAGCTGACGGACTCTTCCCAAGCCCCACGCTGATCGCCCCCTGCAAAAGGTGCAGAATTCCGAAAAATCTGCACAGGTAAAGGAGACCAGGACGAGCGAGGAGTGCAAACGGCAGAGTGAGGACCCTGCCAATGCTACACATCCGGTCCCGCCTCGCCCCCACCACCACCCTTCTTGGTCGCTACTTCTTTTTATAGGATAAAGCACCTGACTGAAATTTTCCATTTGCAGGTTATCACAGCTGTCCACTAGTGGCCACTATAACAAAAGGAGCTTCTGGCTACCGTGCCCAATACAAAACTCCAGTACCCCCTCTAGTGGCATTTAGCCATCACTGCACCTGCTTTCTCTAATCCCAACCTTTTTGCACCAGCTGCAAATTACTGTGCAACTCGGGAAGTATCTCTGTCTCTCCCTACCAAATTGCCTGCTACCCACAAAACTGCCAGTTGTATCATAAACTAGGTAGTCAGAAATTAATTTATAATACCAAGCATGCTGCTGGGCATAATTCTGAGAGTGGCTATATCTTTCTTACACTATATACAGACCACCTAATGTTAAACTCCGAGGTGAATTATAGTCTGCCACCTGGCCTCATACTAACTCATTATCCCCGTGTCTATCCTCAGTTAAGCCACTACCCTAGCCTGCTTATTCTGAACAGTATCAGGAATAATGGTCATTGATACGCCTGTGCAACACTCCTCAAATTAAACAAACACCTATCTTCACAATGCCCATCCAAGGTGTTCCGGAAGGTATGGTTTCTCCTAAAGCTCCTGCTAGCTGGGGATATTGAAACAAACCCAGGTCTGCCCTGCACAAATATCCCAAATGTAACTCCCTCTCTGCCCTGCTGGACCAACACTAAAGGGCTGAAACTGGTGCATATCAATATTAATAGTCTCAGACCTAAACTGCAAGAGCTCAAAGCCTGGGTGGACCTAGACTCCCGTGACGTATTAGCCATCTCTGAAACATGGCTCAAACCCATGATCTTAGCACACAGAGATTAGGATACCTGGATTCAAAACCTTTCAAAAAGATAGAATAGGAAAAAGGATGGAGGGATTATCATATATACTAAGGAATCATTAACGGTGTCCTTAGCAGAGATTCCAGCAAAGGCGGATGAGGGCTGCGAAACACTATTTGTAAAAGTACTACTGGGGGGTACAAAGCCACTACTAATAGGATGTGTTTACCACCCTCCTAAGATTGCGACAGAAACACTAAAGACACTTAGTAACTTTATCCCTGACCTGCCTCCCCATGAGAAAATAATCATGGGTGACTTTAATCTCCACTGGGGCCCCTCGACTAAGACTGACATTAAGTCCAGCTTGCTAGAGGCCAAGCTTACCCAACTGATTCATGAACCAACAAGACTGAATTCGAAATCTGGAAACCACACCACCCTTGATTGGCTACTAGTGTCTAACCCCAATAGATTCAAGCTGGACGCTACTTTTGCTGACTCCTTAAGTGACCATGCCCCCATCTTTGGTATATGGAAAAATCACTATCCAACTCCACCTCCCCGTACCTTTCTGGCACGACTACTATAATTTCAATACTCGTCCTTCTGGGAATTGACTGGGCTCAAATTAATCTTGCCCCAGCCTGGACTCTGCCCTGGCCTTTTCACCAAGAATTTCCTCTGCCACCAACAAACACGCCTCTAAAACAAATGAGAGTCAAAGGACAACAGTCTAGGTGGCTGACACGTGATCTAAAAACTAATGAGGGAAAGGGACAGGGCTTGGGGCAGTACAAGTCCACTAATTTAACCAATGACTGGGTCCATTACGAATGCTCAGAAACTCATGTAAAAAGATTTAAAACAGACAGCGACAGTACCTTAAGAACCTACAAACAAAAATCTTTCTAACCCAAGAAATTCTGGTCCCAAATAAACGCTTCAGAAAGGCCACACCAAGCAAAATGCCTGTAGCGTTGTGGGAGATGTCCACCACATGAACCCGCAAGATGCTGCAAATGCCTTTAATGAATTCCTCACTGACCTTGGCAAGTACAGGGTTCATCCATGCAGTCCAAAACAGCCATCTTCGGATGACTCATTGAATCTCCCTCATCACCTAATTTTTACCTTAGGTTAACATCAAAACTGAGGTCCTAAAGCTCATTAGAGCATTAAGACAAATGGTTCTCCAGGCTATGACAAGGTTGAACCCAGGTTACTCAAACTGGCTGACCAAGAAATTGCCGTGCCAGTCATGTGGTTGTTCAATAGGTCGCTGATGGAAGGCAAAGTCCCTCAGCTTGGAAAACAGCTTTGGTACCCGATCCCTAAGGAGGACCCAGTGAGCTAGTTGAAAACTATAGACCGATTTCTATTCTCTGCGCACTAAATAAAATGCTTGAGAGAATTGTATACCAGCAAGTCCAGGCATATGCTGAACAACATAGCCTCCTCACTCCAAGACAACATGGATTCAGAAAACAACATCGTACTGATATTGCCTTGGTGAGTCTAACATCCGACATCCTTGCTGCCCAAGACAAAGGCCAATTTACTGATGCGGTCTTCATAGACCTTACCAAGGTCTTTGATCTAGTAGACCATAAATCGCTTATCCAGCAGCTTAGCTCTCTCGGACTGGACAACCACTCAACACAGTGGTTTAAAGATTACTTGCAAGACAGATCTCAGATAATCAGATGGCAGGGGGTGGAGTCAGGCAAGCACTCCATTGCTGAGGGTGTCCCTCAAGGTTCAGTACTGGGGCCCTTCTATTCTCCCTGTTTATCAACAACCTACCAAAGCACTGCAGGGGGTGAAAGTGATCCTCTATGTGGATGATGCAGTACTATACAGATCTGCTTCAAATGCTGTATAGCTAAACCAACTCCTGAACCACGATCTCTCCCTACTGGAAACCTGGTTCCTGACAAATAAGCTAGTCCTAAATCAGAAAAAAAAACAAAGCTATCCTATTCGGACCCAGTAAATTGGGCCCCGACAGAACATGTCTACTATCCCCTTATCTGTCCAGTGGCCATCCTATTGAGGTGGTGGATTGCATCAAATACCTGGGAGTCTATATCGATCAAGACTGCTCTTTCAAGGTTCATGTTGAACAATTAACCAAGGTGCTAAATCAAAAGCTTGGGCTCATGTACCGTCGAACCCCTTTTCTCACTCAGGCATCCAGGCTAAAGATAGCCACAGGCATGCTCCTGCCCATCTTATTTTATGGTGCCCCAGTGCTACATTCAATGCAAAACACAGAGATGCAAAAGCTAGGAAAATTGTACCACAGAATAGGACGCTTTGCCCTGGGAGCTCAGCCACTAGAACATCACTGTTATATACTCGATTCACTGAATTGGCCCTCCCTGGAGGGCAGACTGGCTTACGCTTCCCTATGATTGGCTTTCAAGCTTCTACAAACGGATGCTCCCCCCAGCCTGAGTTGTACCTTAGTACTCAAGCAGCCTAAAAGAACACTTAGATCCTCATGTCGTCAACTCCTCCATGTCCCAAAAGTCCGAACATGCCAAGGTCTTCGGTCGTTCGAAAATTACATCCCGTCCCTATGGAATGACCTACCTAGCAATCTTCAAGACTGCAGATCCTTTGGGGGTTTTAAAAAAGGCCTAAAGACGTACCTTCTAGAGCTAAGCATCTGTGCATGCCACCGCTGAGGATAGAAAACAGCACTCCACCTCTGATACTAAAAACCTGCCGCCTAACAGGTTGGTATCCTATTTCAGTTGAATCTTATCACTTCTGAAACACTTGAAATTGTAACCCGTAAAACTGACCTGATAAAAGAACCTTATGTAACTGCCATTCTTGTGAAACTAGTGTTAACCCCCATGCTATTCTAAACGTTACCTAACCTGCCTGTGATTGTACTATATGTTTTTATTTTAACGTCTGTATATGCGTACTTTCCCTTGAATTGTTCCTACTTCTTATTGTACTGTTGACTGTAATTAACCCCAGGTCGCCCCTAAAAAAGGGACCATTACGGTTTCAGTGGGCCTACTCGGTCACCAAAATTTAAATAAATAATAAAAAAAATAAATAACTGATTGTCACACTCCAAATAAGGGTACATTCTGTCTTCCTGTGCTTTATGCATTAAATTGCCCTTAATGTTCAATTTACCATATGAGCTGAGCCATAATATATCCCACATTCTATGCGCGGGATCCTCTTATTCTGTAATTGCTTACATACGGTAGGTACTTTAGAAGGTCTACAATTTATAAATTCTGGCTGTACTACTCCTTCCTGCTGTAATACTTTATCATACAGTTGCTTTCTAGTACATGTAGTCATATCTTGTCTAGTAATGTTCCATTTCTGTAATGTTAATAAAGTAGGTCAAAATAATGAGGGTATAGTCATGCATTTTGCAATTTTGGGTGTTAATCTTCCCATTTATCCATATAGTCTTTCAAAACTGTTCGAATCCAGCCCTGAGCTGGAGTGTTACCCTCTGCACAAGCTATCTTCAAGGATCCTGTCTGGCATAGAGTATGGAAAAATGCTATTGGGTTTACCATTGCAAGTCCTCCTTTTAGTCTTGGCAAATATGCATAAATTATTTTTATCAGATTGAGCCTGCTGCCCCATAACATCTGAGAAAAAAAATACATAATAGCTGGGTTTCAAATTGTATAGGTAAAGCGAATACCATCCCCACATAGAGTAAAGTAGTAATTAAAAATTGTTTTATTATGTAAACCTGTTTTAACTTAGACATCTTCCATCCTTTTCACCTCTGTACTTTTGCATTGCATGTCTGAAGACTATCTTCCCAGTTAACTTGAGCCATGTCATCTTGTCCAAATTGTAATCCCAATATCTTGCATGGCCCAGTAACCAGTTTTATTATTACTAATTCTGAAACCAACCCTCCTGTCAGACTCAATTTAAATTCCGTACTTTTAACCTTATTTAACCTGGTCCCTGATACAGCTGAATAATTCTGTAATTCCTGTAACATTTCCTGGGCACTACTAGCATTTTAAATAAAAACACTCAGATCATCAGCATAAGTCATGATTTTTTGTTTTCTATCCCTACTCCCATTGCCAATACCTCTTATTGCTGTATTCTGTATTACCTTCCAAATCAAGGGATCTAATGCAAAAGTATATAGCAATGGGCTGAGTAGGCATCCCCATCTGACCCCTGCTGTCATTCTCAGCCTTCATCCTTCTGTCCCTTGAACTAAGGGGATACTTTCAGCATTATTATACAAATACTGTAACCAAGAAATAAATGTTACTGAAATATTGCAATGTTTCAATACTTTAAACAGATAACCATGATGAACTTTGTCAAAAGCCTTCCTCTGCTCTAACATTAAAATATATCCATTAGTATTTGATTGAGTACAGTATTCAATAACATCTCTCACCATTGTCAAGTTGTTTGTTTAATTTTATTTATTTATGCTGATAGGACCATGGACCAAAAATGACTCATTTTCATGGGCGATCAGTGTACAAATGACAATGGAATACAATATAAAAAATACAAACATCAAAAAAAAAAAATACAAATGACAAGTAGGTAAGCACATACAAATTCAATGATATAGATCTTAGCACCATTATTCAATAGCATTTACACTTGCACTCAGTAAAAATATACTCTTTCAACCTATGTCTAAAAGAACAAAGGGAAAGATTCACACAATCAAAAACAGACTGTATAGTATTAAAAAAGGTAGGTAACATGTAAGATAAAGCCTTCTGTCCTAAGGATGTATGCATTCTTGGAATGCAAAGAGAATAATTATCTGATGACCGTGTATTAATACTAGAATTCTGTTTTTTAAAAATTAAGGAAAAACAATCTGGGACTCTATTAAGCATCACCTTTTTTGCCAAAATACCCAATTGAAGTTTATATATTCCTACCAGAGGAAGCCAACCCACTTGCTCTAAAAGATTACAATGATGAACCTTTTGTGGAAATTTTACTACAAATCTACCAACTGAATTAAGTAACACTTTCACCTTAGATAACAACCCCTCCCTTGCAGTATAGTAAAACAAAACCCCAAAGTCAATCAATGGCAATAAAAAACTCTAAGCCAGCAAAAGTTGTGTGGAATCAGCGAGTAAAGGAGATAACCTGTATAGTGCCCCAAGCCGCTGATGAGTCACCTTCACCATATGAAGTATATGAGGTTCAAAGGAAAGGCCGTCATCAATCAACAGACCCAAATACTTAAATTGTTTAACTTGTTCAATCAAAGTACCAGCAACTGTATGTAATAACAATACAGGATCCAAATTCAATCTTTTTTTTGTATTTACAAAAACCATTGATTTAGTTTTTTTCTCATTTAGAACCAATCCATGAGCTTTGAACCAATTATGTACCTCCAGAAAATCATCAGCTAAGTCTTTCTGAACTTTATCAAATTGGGAACCACTTGTGAGGACCACTGCATCATCAGCATATAAATAAATTTGAGATCTAGTGCAAACAGAAGGAAGAGTATTAAGAAAAAGACTAAACAAAAGGGGACCCAAAATAGAACCCTGAGGAACACCCAGTGTAACCTTAGCTGGAGAAAAAATTTACCACTTACCCTTGTGACCTGTATGTGGTCAGCCAGGTAATTTCTAATAATCCTTACCTCCTTAGACATTCCCAGATTAGCCAAAGAGGACAGCAAAGGGAATGACTGACAATGCTTAGTGAAATCCATGAACACGGGCCCCAAAAATGACCCTTATAAAGGGCCTCATGAACCGTGCTTATGAACCCCACCAAGGCAGTCATGGTACTATGTCCTGGCCTACAGTCATGCTGTGCAGATGTTAAAATATTATATTTAGACAAGTACTCCATAATCTGGTCAAATATTACCCTCTCCAAAACTTTTGAGAGTGGAGCCAATAAAGAAATAGGACGATAATTAGATTTATCAGAAATGTCACCAGCTTTAAAGATTGGGACAATAGTAGAATCTTTCAAATAATAGGAAAACTAGACTCACATAGTGAAAAATTTAAAATAGCAGAGAGAAAACAAAGAAAATCAACAGTGGTCCTCACAAGTCGGTAGTCTATACCATCCTTACCCACAGACGGATGAGGGTCCATAGAAAGAAGGTATTTCAAAACATCATCTGGTGAGAAAGATTGAAATAGAACATTAGAAACATAGAAGCATAGACTTTGATGGCAGATAAGGACCACTTGGCCCACCAGTCTGCCCATTTCCCTACCTACTGGATAAGCTGCAGATTCTAGTTAACCAACAGCCTACTTCCTGCCACCCCACTACAAATGCCTTATGTCTGTCCCATGCATGTTTGAATTCCCCCACTGTTTTAGACCCAACAACCTCCCCAGGAAGGCAGTTCCATGCATCCACCACTCTCTCAGTGAAAAAAATTTCCTCACATTACCCCTGAGCCGTCCCCCCTCTATCTTTAAATTGTGCCCCCTTGTTCTTACACATCTCTTTTTCTGAAAGATGCTACCCTCCTGGACTTTGTTGATTCCTTGAGGTACTTGAAAGTTTCTATCACGTCCTCCTGTCCCTCCTTTCATCAAGGGTATGCATATTAAGCTCTCTCAGTCTCTCTTCATATGGTTTCTGATGCAGACCCTGCATCATTTTGAGTACCCTCCTCTGGACTGCTTCCATCATGTCTATGTCCTTGCGTAGATGGAGGTCTCAAAACTGCACACAGTACTCCAGATGGGGTCTCACCAACTGTCTGTACAGAGGATAACCACTTCCCTTTTTCTACTTGTGATGCCCTTCTATGCATCCAAGTATCCCCTGGCTCTCTTTACTGACTTCTCACATTGCTTACCCACCTTTAGGTCATCTGATATAACTACCCCAGGTCCCTTTCCATTTTGTTGTTGTTAGTACCTCCCTGCTGTTGTGTACTCTTCTCCTGGGTTTTTGTTTCCCAGGTGCATTACTTTGCACTTCTTTGCATTGAATCTAAGTTACCATATGTTGCCATTCCTCCAACCTTGCCAAGTCCCTTCTCATCCTTTCTACACCCCTTGTATATCAACTCTGTTGCAGATCTTTGTGTCATCTGCAAAAGGCATACCTTTCTCCAGACCTCTGCAATGTCACCTATAAAGATGTTAAAGAGGACTGGACCCAGTACTGAGCCCTGAGGTACTCCACTAGTAACCCCCCTTTTATCGGAATGTGTTCCATTTACTATTACCTTCTGTGTCCTGTTGTGCAGCCAGTTTACTACCCAGACTACCACCCTGGGACCCACTCCCAGGCTGGCTAACTTGATTATTAATTTTTTGTGCAGGACTGTGTCAAATGCCTTGCTAAAGTCTAGGTAGGCCATATCCACGGCCCCTCCCTGGTCTATTACTTTGGTCACCCAGTCAAAGAAATCAATTAGACTCATCTGACATGACCTTCCTGCTATAAATCCATGCTGCTTTGGGTCCTATTCAAGACAATATTCTCCTGGGTCACATTAACGTGAGGCATTAAATTCCCGGGTGAATACTTGGAATAATCAGAAAAATGATCATTTAGTTCCTGTGCTATTTCAAATGGATCTGTAATAGTACCATTCTTAGTCTGTAAACATTGGATAGCTGAAGTATGCTTTTTCCCGTTAAGTTCATGTATTAACTTCCAGGTTTCCATAACATTCCTTCCCAGAAAGTCCTTCTGCCTTTTCAAGAAAGTAATGCCTTTTTAATCATCTAACCATGGCTTTACATTTGTTTCTTGCCTGTTTATATAAAACTAAACTAGTATGACAAGGGATCTTCATATAAGCCTTCCAAAGTCTATCTTGAATTCTAATTTGATCTATTAATTCAGGTGAAGCCCAGGCCTGTTTATCACCTCTAATCCTAAGCTTCTTTAGAGGTGCAAATTTGTCACAAACTGAATTAAATAAGTCAATGAATTTGTCTAATGCTATATCCACATTCTGGCTCTGTATAACCCTAAACCAGTCAATATTAGCAACTGCCTGCCTAAATCCAACCAAATGTAGGGACGTTATATTATGTGAAAACACAAAAACAGGAGGAACAGATTTTCTCCTTCCAGACCAACTACTACAGACTGGGCTGTGGACACTGACACCATCGGGAGAACCCCGTTGTACAGTTGTATCATTGTCAGAGACCAGTACCCAGTCTATCAATGAAGAAGTTCTAGATTTATAATTAATCCATGTAGAAACATCAGTTATCTGTGTTAATCCTTGATTAATAACAGTATCTCTAAATTTTATATTGTCCTTCCCCAACCAGTTAATATTCATATCACCCATGATAATTAGCTCTCTATTTCTTGACAGGGACCCACGTATAATCTCTAACAATTGAAGTCCATCCCCCTGGGAACTGGGTGGTACATATATAACCACCAGGCACAACATCTTTTGATTGCCTAAGACAATTGTCAAAGGTAAATATTCACAGGTGGGAGGTCCTTCGATAGTTGCACCTGGCAAAACTTTTAAGTGGTATTTCACATAGAAAAGACACCCCCCCTCCTCCTCTTCTTAATTCTCTATCATGTCTAAAAATCCTATAACCCTCAGTAGAAATAGATTTATCAGTGAACCCTCTCAGTAAGCCAGGTCTCTGATACCCCAACAACATCAAACTGGTGACAGGCCATCCAAACAGTAAAATTATCCCATTTTGCAAGCAGGCGCTGGACATTCAAATGAGCAAATTCAAAGCATGTTTTGGCAGTAAAGGTGAATTCAGATTACCCACAGGCCCTGTGTTGGGATGGAATGAACCAGATAATAATAATAACAATATCAAACTTCTCTTAAGTAAAAAATCATAAAGTCACTGTCTAGTACAATTACTCCTATCATATATCACTGACTGGGAAACCTTAGAAAACAAGCTATATAAAAGCTGCAATGTAATATACCATTGTAATTTCCTATAAATCTCCTGAATCATTCTACTGAGCAGGTTTGCACCTGATGAATTAATTTTAGGGCTACCTGCCTCAACCTTTTCTGAAAAACAGAACCCAATATTTTAAAATATGAGTTGAGTAAACAGATTGGTCTCCAGTTCTTAATGTTAGTTTTATCCTCTGTCTTATATAAAAAAATGAATCAAGCCAGTAGAAAACAAATGATGGCACATTCCCCTGTGTGAGCAAAAAATAATTAAAATATTGGCCAAAATTGCACTTATGCCTTCCTTGTGTACCTTGTAAAATTCATTTGGTATACCATCTCTACCCACTGAAATTTCTCCTTTTAATGTGTGTATCATCATAGCAACTTCCTGAGTAGAAATAGGCCTAAGTAAAATATGTTTCTGATGACTTATTAATAAAGGTGGATGTACATCCTGTAAATATTGTTCTATATCTAGTTCTGCTAAGTTTTCTTCTTCTCCAATGCTATTCATGTGCTGCTCTATCACCTGCTGGATCCCCACTATGGATGTCAACAGTACCCCATCTGAACCTCTAAGACTAGTTATTTGGGAATTTAATTTCCTCTCTTTGCATACCTCACAAGGGTCATTATATGTTGTTGTTTTTTTGTGTAGCATAAGACATTGCTACCTGCAAAGATGTTGCCCTATTATACTGGTACTGTTGCATTTCGTCATTTACTTGTGCAATTTGTGCAGAAAGATCCTCACTACTAACATATGTTGCTGTATACAATTTCTGTAACTATTCCCTAAGGGATAAGTATTTGAACAAATTTCCCTGTACCATTTGTTTCCCATTAGTCATAAAACAATCCCTTATACCTTTCTTTGTTTCCTCCCACCAGTCCCCTATATTACCATTTAATTTCAATACAGATACTCTGGCTAGAAACCATTTAGAATGTGTAATATTTTCTTGAGTTCTTATAATGTGACTACATTCATTTCCATTGGTTTTGTGACGTACATAATTATCATTCAAACCAACTACAGTTTTCACAAACAAATGATCTGACAATTCCATAGGTATAGTTTCTGTGCTATGGATTTGCACCTGTTTTGATGCAAATAAATAGAACATTTTTGTTATAAATTTACTGTATTGGTGGCGTAGCCTTTGTGGAACAATCAACCAGTTCAGCTAACTTGATAAATTTCTGAAAAGCATTATAGTCACAGTACACTTTTTTCTGTTGTAATTTCTGCTCCCTAACATCTAAGGTGACATTAAAATCCCCTCCCAAGTAAACAGTTTTTGTAGTTACCAAATAAGGTTGAAGTTGGGTAAACAGCTCTACTTTTTCAGCTTTTTGCTGTGGCCCATACACTACTATAAACCTGCTAAGGTTATGCTTCCATAAACCATCAATAATTAATACCCTCCCCTGTATTAATTCAACCAGCTTTTGAAAACAGAAATTTGGGCAGTTGAACAAAGCCCCCAACCCATCAGCTTTATCCATCCCAAAGAACCAATAGGATGGGCCCTACATCCAATTATTTTTCACAATATACTTTTCTTAACTGGAGTTCATCCATGTTTCCTGTAAAAGGATGACATCCACGTGTAAATCACGTAACCAAGATAGGAATGCCCCCTTCTCTGTGCATTTTTCAGGCTGCACACATTTAAAGGTGCAATAGCAAAAGTCCCAATAAATGTTCAGATACTTCCCAAGTTCATCTGTTCTTCCCCCCCAAGGTGTTTTCCCCTTAGGAAATCATTCAGGGTTTTGTGCATCTGCAGTGGGAAAGTTATCATAGGCCTCTGCCTCAGCATCAGCATCTGCTTCCAGTTGTGAGAATAGGGCATCATATTGATTTTCTACGTCCATGTTACAGTGTGGTTCAGTAACCTTAATGTTTCTTGTACTTCTTCTGTGGGTTGGGGTACCAACCATGATGGGGGCATCATTTGTGCCTGACAGAATAAGATTCTCAAGGGGGATGCTGACCTAGGAGTAGGTGGATCCTGATTTCCTCCTTCCATTGCCTCAAAGGTTTGAACTTCCTGGGGGGTTGACACTGGTTTCTGTCTCTTCCTGTGCTGTGAAGAGATTTTGTGGGATATCTGTTGTCCATGCCTGTGACTGAGGCAACTGTTCTGGTTCCAATGTGTGCTGCTGCACCTGTTTAATTAAATCATCTGGATTGATATTATGTCTCTTATTACATGCCGATAGGAGCAATCGTATACATGACCATGTGCTTCACATAGGTTGCAGCTCACGTGGTTGGCACACTGTGAGCAGATATGGTTGAATTCTCCATATATGCCACATCAAAGTCTATCACAAACATTTGAAAGGAGCATTCATGCCCAACATTTATAGCATGCCTTTGGTTGTACTGCATAGAAATATACCCCCCCCCATCACAACCTAGGAAAAAGCTAATAGGCAAATGTTGCATGCCTTCAGTGTTCTGTTGAAGCTTGACTTTAAATTTCCACCTCCCTGTCCACAGGTGTTCCAAGTCCATGATAGCCTGTGGTGGACCTAACAATTCACATTTCCATTGTAACCAATGTATAATGTCAGCAACATGTACACTTTGTTCCTGAATATCACTGTAATTTGTTTAATTAAGGGTTTTGTCAGCAGTATGGCTATGAAGGGAGTCCATAAAGGGGAGTATCTGACCTGATTGTAGATTGTCCAGAACCTTTCCAGACAGTGTGGATGTCTGAAATTGATATCATAGGTATCTTCTCTGGAAATATGAATTAGTGTGTTTATTTCCAAGGCCATAAATCTCATATTGCCTTTCAACAGCAATTTGCTGATGTAGAGCCTATCAGGTCTCGGCTCTCACCTGGGTAAAGGTTCTAACCTCTGAAACAAATCTGAGAATCTTGATCTCAGCTGTGGGGCTTGTGACTGAGGGAAAAAAGAAGCATTATCTATTGATATCCTTCTGTTGCTAGTCTCTCATTCTTTTTCATTATAACCTGCCCCCCAGACAGCCGCCTCTGACCCCATGCCTGTGAGTGGATTCCTGATGGCCCCCAGTCTGTTTGGCATCTACATTATCCTGCTGCTCACTGTCCCTTGGCTCCTGTTCTGTTCTCATCTGTCCCCCAGTATGAACCTGTGTCTCTATATGTGTAGTTTAGGTGAAAATGGCAACTGATCTTGCACTGTCATAGAAGCACCCGTTTGTTGTTGGGCCTCCATTGTCCCTTCATTCATATTTAATTCTCCCACAACATCTGGTGTATCAGTCACTGTACCTGACCCTCCTGCAGCCGCTGGTGCATTGGCTGTATGTCCAGATGCTTCTGTTCCTCCGTTTTTATCTGCTTCCGTTGGATCTCCATTATGCATCGATGCCAAACCTCTCAGTTCCATGGGCAAACTTGATCCTGCTTCTGGCTCTGCAGGGCATCCCAATACAGGTCGGAATCCACAATCCCAATGCATCTTGCATCCATCCTGCATTCAGTAATGCCTGGTCCGCATTCCAACCCTTGTTGCTTTGATGTGGCATCGCCAGCCCAGATGCCTGTTTAATTTGTTCTGTTGCAGAAGCTGCAGGTTTTGATGCTGCTGATGAACTCTCCCACTGAGGCAATTCAACGTTTGCAGTCTCCAGTAATGTTGCAGTCCTGCTGGTCTGTGGAGCAAACTCTTGTTCCGGTACCATGCCAGCATGCCTGGTAGGATCAAGGAGAAATGTTTTACGGGGGTCTTGTGGGGAGATGCTATGTAAGTGCTTTCTAAGGCCCACTTTCTTTTTTGTATACTGTTCTTTATCCTCCACCAGCATTTGTAAAATGCAGGTTCACCTCGCATCCATCTCCCTTTCCATTTTGTTCTCAACTAATTTTAGCTCTTGGTCTATCTCCATACCATTCACATCCAGCAGACTAGGGTTTGATTCCCACAACCTCCACTTGCATACAGTGTGACTCCATGCACTTAACCTCCCCAGTGCTCCTGGGTCACACCTAAAACAGACACTTGGGCCCAGTGGGCCTTACCGGGTTATAAAAAAAAAAAATATCACCAACAGCTTCATTTGAAGGAAACTATTATCTTAGGCGAGCGTAGTCTTCACTGGTACAATACAAGTTCAAAACCTGTTAAACATCTATATGATGATTTTGGCCTCACACAGCTTATCCCTGAATCTACTCACCCAAAAAACCAGGCCCCTCGTTGTCTCCCCTGTCCACCCTTCCCAATCCTGACCCTCCCTCTGCGCACCCACCACCCCGCACCAAGTGCTGTCATCTTCTCTAGACCAGAACACATCTGCACTCTTCAAAGCCCAACTACAAACTCAAAAATCAAGGTAAGCACTGTATAATGGCTGGCAATGACAATTTCAACTTATGTTGATATCTCAGCCATTAGTTCAGATTTTTGCACTAAATTTTCAACATATGGTTCTTGGGACTCCACCTCATGAACACTGTCTCTGTCATTTCATTACTCAGTCCCAAAAGGTGATTTTGCAATTGTTGCATGGAATCATCTTTCAAGACTAATTAATGAAACAACAGTGCCACTGTTCATGAGGTGAGGTACCAAAAGCCCATGTTGAAAATTTGATAACTAATACCAAAAATAGCCGTGATATATCTGCTCATTGAAAGTTTTATACACCATGTAACTTTGGTTATTTTTAATATTTTGACTCAAATTTCCAACATAGCCATTGTTTCACCACCTCATAAACTGTAAAGCTGTTACTCTTCACTTCCTGCCTGAAATGTATTTTCACACCTGTGGCATGGAATGGCACAGTCGCTGTGCAAAATCACCTTTCAGTATAGAGTACTGAAATGATGCTGCCACTGTTTATGAGATGGGGTCCCAAATAGCCCATGCTGAAAATTTTGAGCAAAAATATGAACAAAAGCCCAAGTTACGTGCACTCATTTAAATTTTCTTATGCACATGCGTGACTTGGTCAATTTTTAATATTATCACTCCAAATTTTCAACATACCCATTTTCCACACTGCCTCATAAACAGTACAGCTGTCATATATCACATCCTTCCCAAAACGTATTCTCATACCTGTGGTGTGGAATAGCACAGTCATTGCACACAACCACCTTTTTGGGATTGAGTAACAAAATGATAGCACCACTGTTCATGAGGTGGGGTCCCATAAAGCCCAAGTTGAAAATTTGGAGCAAAAATACCAACAAAAGACAGAGTTATGAGCACTCTTTGAAATTTTCCTTCTCACATGCGTAACTGCCAATTTTTTAGATTTTGACTCCAAATTTTCAACCTAGCCATTTCTTCACATAACCTCATGAACAATATAGCTGTCATTTCACACATCCTGCCCAACCTGTGCCATGGAATGGTGTTTTGCCACGGATTAAGAAATTTTCACCTATGGGTTTATGAGGTACTGTACAGTGATAAGAAGACTATGTTGAAATGTGGGATCAAAATGTAAAAAGATTACAAGGTTGTATAGGCAGGGGTGTCACCAGCACAAGAAGGGAGGTAGTGATGCCATTATATAAAACCTGGTCAGGCCTAACAGCGGGTAGGTCGTGTTAGACAAATCTGATAGATTTCTTTGATTGGGTGATGAAGAAGTTAATGGGGGAGTGGACATCACCTACCTCAATTTCAGCGAGGTCTTCAACACTGTCTCATATAAGAGGCTTGTTAACAAGATTGGCAGTCTGGGCATGGTAGACAAGGTGGTGAACTGGGTTACGAACTAGCTAACAGGCAGGAGACAGAGGGTGGTGGTAAATAGGGTACAATTTGGGGAGGGGTGATCAGTGTGGTACTGCAGGAATCAGTTCTTGCAACAGTCCTGTTCAATGTCTTCATTAGGGACATTTCAGAGGGGCTGGAAGGAAAGGTCTGCTTGTTTGCAGATGACACCAAAATCTGCAATAGGATGGATTCTCCGGAAGGGGTGGAGAAAATGAGAAAGGACCTAGGCAGACTTGAGAAATGGTATGAGGAGTGGCAACTGAGACTGAAATCAATGAAGTAGAAAATTATGCACCGGGGGCATAAAAACCCTGGGGAGAGCTACAGGATGGGGGGGGTAGTTTCTGACAGTCTCCATGGAACAAAGGGACCTGGGGGTTATAATTTCACATGACATGAAAATGTCAAAGCAGAATACAAAGGCAGCAGGGAGGGCCAGTGGCATCAAGCTAGGAGAATAAGCAGGGGTATCACCAGCAGAAGGAGGGAGGCATTGATGACATTATATAAAACCCTGGTCAGGCCTCACATGGAGTACTGTGTGCAGTTCTGGAGGCTGCACCTTTGAAAGGGCATAAATAGGCTGGAGATGGCCCAGAGAAGGGTGTCTAAGATAGTACAGGGCTTGCACCACAAAACAAATGAGCAGAGATTAAGGGACTGCAATATGTACTCACTGGAGGAGAGGAGGTAGACAGGAGGCATGATAGAGACATTCAAGTACCGCAAGGGTATAAACAAGGTGCAAGGGAAAGACATCTTCCAATACAGGAGAGTTACAAGAATGAGGGGGCAGGACATGAAATTGGAAGGTGGCAGGCTAAGAGGGAATATGAGGATGCTTTTCTTCACAGAGAGGGTCGTGGACACATGGAATGATCTGGCACAGGAGGTGGAGGGAGTGAGTACCATGGCAGGAGTTAAACATGTATGGGACAGGAATGGGAGAACCATAGAGGTATAGCTGAGGGAGGGTCAGAAGCCATAATCAAGTACATGGCTTACAGTCAGACTGGATTGGACTAGTGGGCCTTATCTGCTGACAATTTCTGTGTTTCAGCCTCTAGCAAAACAATGTGATAAGGCAGTAGGAAAGGCTAGTAGGATGCTGGGGTGCACAGGGTAGGGTATCACCAGCAGAAAAAGGGAGGTAGTGTTATCCCTATATAGATCAATGGTGAGGCCACACCTGGGTGGTGCTGCAACGTGGGAGGTCTAGTGGGTATGCAGACTAGACTAGTCATTGGGCTTTTTCAGAAAAACATCAAATTGTTTAACAAGCAACCAATGGTTCGGCATTGACAAATGCTTGTTTATCATGGTCTAGTAGTGCTGAAAAGCAGGGCAGGGCAGGCTGAACTGTGTAACAGAAACTGCACCTTTATAATTAGGTGCTAAATGTTCTAAAAGACCAATTTCCTTTCCTTTGTCTCCCAGCACCTTGGTATCCCATGTGGGGAGACATGTTAGAAAAGATCCCTGTCCCCCAAGTAGTAAGCCTGTTGGGGTAATGGATTTGATTGTAGAGAGACAGCTAGAGGAGCTGACTGCCAGAGAGAGCCTGAGCAACTATAGCATTCCAGGAGATCTGATTGGAGAGGATTGTCCACCAGAGCCCAGCTGAGAACAATGAGGGAATGGAAGGGACCAACTGCCAGAGTAAACAGAGTTTCAACACTAACCCATGGAGAGAGAAGATGTGTTTGGAGTCAGGACCTACAAAACAGACCACAGAGTCAGTAGGCACTCTAAGAGTTGGGGTTTTTTTTGTACATGTAAGGTAATACACATGCTGGTACGATTGTGATGGTATAAAAAATGTTAAGAACGTAACCGGAATAATCTTTCATCTCTTGCAGACTGAAAATCATCTTGAGGCAGTCCATATTAAAGTCTCTTTTTTGACTACCTAAATATATGGTAATGCAAAGTCTAACTTGCAATGTAATAATTGCAGAGTTGTTTATGCCTACACTTAGCAGATTTTTAATGGCTGAAAATCAAACAGAATGCCATGTCCTGCCATCTGTATTTTTATGTCCCAATGTGCGTTGCTTGCAAAATACAAATAAGCGAGTGTTTGCTATATACTTGCAACATAAATGTAGCACTCAACCATTTCTAATGAAAAGATGCAGCTCTCAGAGTATAATAAAATGCCAGTGTGTTTCTTTCTGTTTGCATCTTAAATAAAATTTGGCATTTTATTGTTCTTCAGAACTGCATCTTTTCATTGGAGGTGACAGTGTTAGATTTATGTTGCAAGTGAAGAGTGGTCTGTCTTTAAGCACCCCATCCCAGTGTGTGTCCATTCTCTGACATAATGTTTGCTACTGTATGTCTTGTGGTTTGTGTTGGTCCATTACCATTTCGCCTGGTTTTATTTGCAGTATGCATTTGTGAATCACACTCTGGATCTGCTGATCTTATGAAACTAGTAATATCTTTTGCCAGCTCTGAATTCTGCATGGACATTTGTGAAGTCACCAGAGTGGCAGAAACAGCAAATAATAACGCAGTTCTAAGTTTACTAGTATGCTTCCTCTTTGCGGCTTTCTTTGGGTCAAGCTCAAGAATTCCTGTTTCTTTCAATGCAGCCATGGGCCCAATCTTCTTTGTAGGTTTCACTGGCTGTATAAGTTCTGGTACATGATGCTTCTAATACTGTTCCTTCTATCTGATCAGTTCTCCCTAGCCCCCATACTCTGCAACACCTAAACCTTGTGAGCTAATTGCTGGTTTACCCCTTTCATTTGCGTCTCATAAATTGATAATGTTTTCATTGTCGGCAGAGCTAATGTGGAACTTGAGAGCACTAGCAGACAGTTCCACACTGTAAACTAAACAGATGTAGTTGAGCTTATGTCGTCGTAACTGAAAATATTCACATTCATAGAACAGCGAGTTGCAGTCAGTTACTATGACATAAGCTCTACTAAATCCATGTAGTTGACTTGATGTCTTAGTCTTCCCACACCTCTGGACCATTGTTCCATAATACCAGCAGCTAAAGAGCATGATCCACAAACCCCTACTAGAAATAAAACCAGGGAAAATCGGATTGGAGCACCAGAAACCATTAGGTGTACAACAATCTCTCTTGCCATTTGAAAATCACAGCAACTTTACATCAACACATAAAAACACAAATGCAGCGGGATGTAGGGTATGCTGTTTGATTGTCAGCAATTAAAACCGGTAGGTGTTGAGAGACCCTTGTAGCAGTTTCTTTTTCATACCAGTACCTACACCAAGTTGGTTTCTTTACATACATTGTCAACAATGGATGAGCAGGACACTTGTTTTTCCCTTTCTCAGCTAATACACTGTGAATGCATAGTACTATATGTTCAGGTACAATACAATATGTAGGACAGGTGAGTGGAGGTACCGACCCAGTTTAACAATCATGTACAAATGTAACTCTCTCATTTTTAGTGAAGTGGTGGCTGCATTGAATCACTCACAACACTACCAAATGCCTGTAGTTTATTATTTCAGTTCCCACTGCTTCGTTTGTTCTGGTTCCCTTACTGGCACATGACATGATTGAATCTGCTAAGGGACAGAAGTGAAACAGCTGTTTTTCTGCTTTGGTCTTTCACTAATTCCAGTACTGCTGTCAATATAAAACAAACTCTGGTCAGAGCTGCTATGGCTGTGAAAAGCTTTTGGGATGCTTTTACCCATCATTTCTAATGAACTGCACAAAGCAGATCTGTGCAGAGGAAGTTCCGATGTGGTCTTCCTTTTACACATTTTTATGGGGTGTTTTCTGGGAATATGCCTGCTGATTGCTATATATTTAGCCTGGATAGTGCATAGAAGAAATGGCTTCTTATTTTCAGGGGGGCTTTACATCTACACAATATTATGCTGTATTGTGTAAGATCAGAACGCACTAAAAACAATATTTTACATCTGGGGGGATATATTAAGTACCGGATCATGAGCAGAAAGATGCGTTGCACAAAGAGGGTGCACAATGATACAATATTCAAAGAGAATGTGCCACTGGTACAGGGTGTGCATACAGTGAAGCCCACCAGGATGAAGAGCAGCACTGCAGAATTCTGCAGTAGAGTTACTGCAGCAAACAATGCAGTTTCAAAGGGAGTTAGTCCCTTTTGTCATGCAGTAAACCTGTCACACTGCACTTCATCCTGGCGGGCTTCATCATTTCTGTTGAAAATGTGATCCTGGATGGGATTCGCAGTGCAGGCAGCCACCAAGTCAGGTGCATCCAGGGTGGTCCTGACTGAATACCTTCCAGGGTGGAATGTGTGGCACCGCAGTCCCCACGGGTGATATTCAGCCCAGGAATGCAAATGAACTAATTGAGCATGCAGGGTGCAAAGGGACCTTATGAGTGCTAATTACCACCCCATTTGCATGTTGGCATGGGGATGAATGCACTGGAACAGCTCTCGCCCCCAAGCCCCAACCCTGATTGCTCCCATGTGGGAAAGGCCCTGAAGTCTCTGGTGGTATAGTGACACCCCCACCCATTCCACCAGCCCCTATCGTACCAGAGTCTAGGCTCTATTGGTTCCATATTGTAGGGACCCCAATGCCAACCCTAATTGCACCTGAGCACACTTATAGTCCATGTCCATAGTGTAGTGGCCCCTGCTCCCCCTCAACAGTGCACAGACACCCCCCTATCTGCCCCCACTGCCAATCCTATTGCAACAACTGGCTCTGTAATGGGATCGTACCACTCTATCAGCAGATGGTGGAGCACTCACAGTAGGTTGCTGGAATGTGTTATACGTAGGCATGAGCTGTGTGTAGGTGATAACACCAGTGGCCATACTCGTCAAGCACTGGCATGTGGATCCATCATTCCAGTGCCATTGCACTGCTCAGTGCAGATGATGGCTGATGCTGTACCCACTCACACTGGTTCAAAAACAGGCATGTTACAGCTGACCTCCCATGCATTTGTACAACTGGGGAACTGTGGATGAACTATTTATAGCCTAAAGCATACACTGCAAATGGCATTACAGGATACTGCACCCCATGGCACCCGGCGCTTCAGCAGTCCGGATGGTGGCATGTTACACAGGAAACAGGGGAGTGTGCACTTGCAGCAGTGTATGACACAAGAAGATACAGTATCAACGCAAGGCATGCATTGGAGGTATGTAAATTCCTCTTCAGTTTACCAGGGATGTACTCATGGCTGCATACACTGGTGGATCCACAGCTGGCATGGTGCCCCAATGCATGGTACAACCAGTTGGGTCATTCCAGAGTGCAGGTCCCCAGTCCAGGTTCAGTGCAGTCAATGATTGGCCAGTCTTTGCAACAGGTTGGATATCAGGGGAGTGAGGGTGTCTGTGTACAGGGGTGGTGGATGGGAGTCTTCTAGACTATGGATATGGACCATGGTTTCCTCTGGTGCAATCAGGTCTGGGGGAGTCCTACACTATGGAGCTCATCAGGGATGGAGATGGCTAGATTGGAGGCGGAATGGGGGGCATCTCTAGTGCATCAGGGCTGCCAGGCTGCTGTGCACCTGGGTGCATATCTGCAGCCTGCCTGTGGGTGGCTGGCCAGGTTAGGCCAGCTATTCGTAGCCTGTGGGCTGCAGTGTTCTGGACTGAGGGGCACATTCCCATTGAATATGCCGCAGCAGGCATATGCATGGAGTGCCCCCTTGACTGAATGGCATACCATTTTGTGCCGGGCCCATTCCTTGCAGGCGATGCATCCACACATTTGAATATCATGCTGCCTGCATTGTTGGAGTTCTGTGGCACATCTCCTTTCCACTGGGATGCACTGTGTATCTCCTTTGAATATAGGGGCCCTGGACTAGGTAGCCTGAATAAATACATTATAAAAATGATAAAATCATGACCCCACTGAAAACAAGATATTGCATCTAATCTGGGACAGCCTGAGTAAATACAGTGCAAAATGTGAAATAAACATCCCGTGACATTAGATGTAGCATCTCCCTGCCCTATCCAGGATACAAAATATAGGATAAAAAATATTCAGTGCACCTAGATCCAAATAACCATTACTCTGTAAGAAACCCTCATTTTCTTATGTTTTCCCACAAAGGCAGATTCCAATCCTTGTATAAATCCTGTAGATTTTTCCATAAGCCACTGGTTCCTTATTTATGATTTTGTTCTTTATTTATATCAGCAGCCTTTTATTAGGAAAAGAGCTCTGATTTGCTGCTCAGTATTAATATTGTATGGCATGACGGCCTTGGAATGATTTGGATTTATATGCTATGCATAAAGCATAATTGGGGACTATATGAAATAACAAATATCAAGCTCATTATTTCATGAACTATACTTAGAATTAGTAATCACAAATCAGACAATCTTTCAAAAGATACTAGTAATGCCTGTAATCAAATTAAATGCAAATAGACATACTGTATTATGTACTGAATATATATGTAGACTGTGTGAGAGGCCGCAGCATGCATTTTGCTAAAGTTGAACCAGCATAATATTCTGTGGTGATTTGCATATACGGTCCATGATGCTTTGCATTATGGAGGCATGTGTGATTTTGTATTTCTTTGAAACTTGGCTTCTGGCCAATGCCGTTGGGGTAACCATTGCCTCAGTGCTTGCGCACTGAGGTTCTTTGTCTTTAACTTGTTTTTTGTTTTAATTGGATTCACCACAACGTAACCCAGATAGACCATCTTAGGGTAGCTGGTTCATTCCACTGGGGTGTCAAACAGACGAGGCATACTGATGGGTCCTGGTAGGACGAAACATGTGTCTATGCCTTCAGTTGCCACCCTTTGCAGACTGTGTGAGAGGCCTTTTGGCACCACGCATTTTTGCTTAAAGTTGAACCAGCATAATATTCTATGGTGATTTGCATTATGGGGACATGTGTGATTTTGTATTTCTTTGAAACTTGGCTTTCCGGCCAATGCCCTTTGGGGTAACCATTGCCTCAGTGCTTGCGCACAGAGGTTCTTTGTCTTTATACTGTAATTATATATATATATATATATATATATATATATATATATATAATATATATACACATATATAGATATACACATATAGATACATAAATGCTATTTTGTATCTTATAGTTATTAGTTTTCAAATTCTTATAGACTTTTTCTATCCACCTGTTGGAATCTTGAATGAGTTAAGTAAATGTTATTATTTTATCAAGGCTCTGATCTAGCAACTCAGTAAAAACACACTTATTATATCATATTATAAAATGACAAAAAACAGTCTTCTGTTCGCAGTTTGATTAGGAAATTTATAAATGGCATAAGTTCCTTTTGTTACATCTGTCCAATAAAAGGTATCAGATCATTTGCTTCTTTATCACTCATGGTTTGCCAGCAGTTAATTCATTAGATGAGATCTCCCTTGCCAGAGTTTGACTGTTTCTCCACCCCTTCCCCAAACACAACCACACACACACACACACACACACACTCTCTCTCTCTTACTATAAGAGATCTCAGTAGCTCTTATCTGTTAAGTCTGGGAAGCAGGTCGCAGCCCTTTCTGTCAAAAAGAAATATATGTATTTAGTCTGGGTAGCTCACTGAAGACCTGGCATTTTATTAGATGGGTTTTGAGAGGTTAAAAACAGTGTAAATCTTTACAAACTTTGCTGGGAAAGGCTAACATTAATGAGGTATGACTCTTTCTTGCAAGATATTTATCCTCAACTGAAGTTAGTAGCAAAACATGTTTAAAATGCTAATCATTTAAATGTGCAAGCTGTTGCATTTCGAAGGGGTAAATAAATCTCCAGTTTAATAGGCAACCAATATTTAACAAGCTGTTTCAGTTTCCTAATGGTCATCAGATAAGCAGCTTGAGTTATGTCTCCAACATTCTAAACAGAAAGAAGCAATTATTTTATTTTAGTTGTCAAAGTGATTAGTAGATGTGCAAGGATACACTAAAATGTCCGAAAATGTGTTCTACAAACTCCATTTCAAGCTGAGATAGCAAAATGGCTGTAGGCTCACCACAGCCATAAAAACTTAATGAAAAAGAAATCTTCGTGATAGGTTCCATTTTTGTTTACACCACCAATCCTTTACTTACACTACACTTCTCAAAGCACTGACCCTCACTTTTCTTTACCCAGAAGCCACCTGCCCTCGCATTAAGGAGGAAACTGAGCCACACATACCTCTAAGTTTAAATCAGAAATTAATTTTAATACGTTATATATTAAAATAGCACAGTATATAGTTCTGTGTAACTGTGTATGGAAATCTGTAAGCTTCCAGATGCTGCAGTACTACAGACGTGATGCCAAAATGCTGCTGAATCACAGTAGCTATGTTACTATAGAGCATCTTTTGTATATTACTGTAGGATTCCTCACACTCACCTACACAGCAGATTTTGCCTACCCAAGATATCAGAAAGAGCGAAAACCTTCTAGATGAACTGTTTTAAGAAATGAAACTAGAAATGCTGCCATCTAATGTACTGTAGCAGTTTCTTAAATCACATTAAAAAGGTTTTAATCTTATCTGATTTGCTGTTTATTTAGTTCAAAGCAGAGCTGGAACAAAGGTAAATGAGTTTAAACAAACCTATACTATTCAGAGTAATGTATGGGCAACCAAGCACAACAAGGCTGATGTTTCTATTTCTTGGTTACAGGATGTCATACTGACCTCCTGAGCTTCACTTCTGGCCCATTTTTATGTTTGCTTGCACACATGTGCAAGAAACATAGTGCCACCATACGAGTTTTCATAGGTGTGCTTCCCACACTTCCAATGCCCTGCTCCCTTTTGCAAGCGGCTGCACGCACCAATGAATGTCTGAGCTGTCTATGACAGCATTCAGATCTGATGACATGCAGCTCTAAGGAAACACCACTGCAGACAGATTGCATACTGCCATCGGCAGTAGCAAAATTACCTACGTGGCACTGCATCTGAAATGTCATAGACAGTTCTTCCCCCCACAAACACATACTTGTATGCTGGGAGACCACCCCAGCATGCTTATGCACTCCCCCTGTACACCATATGCCGATGGGGGTGCCAAATCCCCCATCGGCTCCACAGCCCCCCAACACACTTCGAGGTGCCACGCTGGGAGCCCACCCCAGCATGGCAAACATCCATCTACTTTCCCCCCAAACACACTTCCAGGTGCCATGCTGGGATCCCACCCCAGCGTGGAAAAAGTTAGAATGGCGATGGGGGTGCTCAATCCCCTGTCGGCTCCACTGAACTCCCCCCCAACAAAAACAGACTTCCAGTTGCCATGCTAGGAGCCCACCCCAGCATGGCAAATGTCTGCATAGCCAACAGAGTGCCCAATCCCCGTTGGCTCCACTGGCACCCCAAAAAAAAACTTCCAGCTGTCACTGAGGCCCACCAAGCGTGGCAAATGTCTAGTCATCTTCCTAAAAGACAAAAACACCTAAAACAAAAAACAGTCCCTCGTTGATAGTCTTGCCCCCCAACCTGCACCCACCCTCTGCTCACCCACCTCCCCATGCCCCCTTACCCCATACTTACCTCTGGAGCCCAGCGATGATCTTGAGTGAACTGGGAACACATCTGCACTCTTCAAAACCAACCACAGAACTAAAGAAATGCGGTAAGCTGTGTAATGGCATAAATGGTTTTCAACTTTGGTACATATCTCAGCCATTTTGGAATTTTTTCACCAAATTTTCAACATGGGGTTCTTGGGCCCCACCTCATGAACTCCGTCACTGTCATTTGCTATTCAGTCCCGAAAGGTGATTTTGTGGTCATTAGGTGAAACCACCTTTTGGGACCCAGCAAATACAACAATGCCACAGTTCATGGGTAGGCCCCAAAACCCTATGTTGAAAATTTGGTGAAATAATTCCCAAAAATGACTGTTTACAGGCGTGTGTTGTGCAGTTCCTATGCAAGCTCACACCTTCACAAATTTTTTAGATTTTCCTCCAGATTTTCAACATTGCCATTTTATCACCTCCTTATGAGCAGTATAGCTGTTATTTTTCATATCATGCCAAAATGTGTTTTCACGCATGTAGAACACAATGGCTCAGTCGGTGTGCAAAATCAATGTTCGAACAGATTAAGAAAATCACAGTGACACTGTTCATGAGCAGAGGTCTTAAAATGGTTATGTTGAAACTTTGGTGACAAAAGTCCATAAAATGACTATGTTATGAGCTTGCATTGCAGTTTCCACACACCTCGTAAGTTCACAAATTTGTAATATTTTCAGTCCAGATTTTCAACACTGGCATTTTCTATACCTCCTTATGAACAGTACAGCTGTCATTTTTCACATCCTGGCCAAAATGTGTTTTCACTTCTGGCGCAGAAATACTTGGTCGCTGTAGGAAATCAGTGTTCAGGACAGATTAAGAAAATCACAGTGACACTGTTCATAAGTGGAGGTCCCAAAATGCCTGTGTTGACAATCTGCTGTAAAAAATCCCCAAAATAATTACATTACGGGTGTGCATTGAGCTGTTTCTACACACGCTCGTGACTTCACCAGTTTTTTTATATTTTCACTCCAGATTTTCAACATTGCCATTTTTTATATCTCCCCATGAACAGCACAGCTGTCATTTTTCACATCCTGTTTGAAATGTGTTTTTGCATCAGTGGTGCCAAATGGCATAGTCGCTGTGCAAAATCAGCTTTCCACTAACAAACTGATATTGCCGCTGTTCATGAGGTTGGGGTCACAAAAAAAATGTTTAAAATTTGGAGCGAAAATACCAACGAATGCCTGGGACATTAGGGTTTCTGACCATAATACCCCGCCCTGTAGAGACTGACAGGCATTGGGGTGTGACTTGGGATTGTGCCTGTAATACTCCTGCCATTCCACCCCCACCCACACCCTGCAGCCAGTGACAGGCATCGGGGTGTGCCTTGGACTCTTTGGTCCCAAGGTTCACCCCATTCTCCTATACTGCACCCATCTCACCCTATTGCGTATGGAATGGGGTGAGCATAAGGCACAAAGACTCCAAGGCACACTGTGACACTTGTCGGTGTCTGCAGGGTAGGGTGTGGTGAAATGGTGTTGCAGTTATGCCTGATGACCCAAAGGCACACCCCAGTGCCTGTCAGTCTCTGCAGGGTGGTGGTGGGGTTGGCTTCAGTTCAGTACTTCACTGCCATTCCTATTATGCAGATCTCTAACTCCTTCACTACCAATGCCTATGCCAGCAAGCAAACATTCGGCATTGACAAATGCTTATTAGTTTTAGTTTTGCCCTCCTCATGGCATGTCCTCCCAGGTGATCTGGTGGTCCCAGAATCATTTACTTATGTAACACCTGGCATCCAGTGGATCCGCCCCTCCTATCCTGTTCTGCTGCATAATATATTATAGAATTTTTAAATTTCAGTCTCCTGCTGATACCTGGTGATTCTTTCCTACTTGGCCAGACAGCTGCAACTCCTTGTGGAACTGCTGAACATAGTTTCACTGGGGACTGCACTCTGCAGTGTGTGGCCATGAGCAGGAGGACAGTTAAGCATCTGTGCATGGCACAGTGCTTCACTAACATGCCTTCCTCCACTGCATTCCCATGCGGCTGCAATGGAAATTATTCCTGTGCAGGGAAAGCCTTGCGACCCATTGAACTCATGGTGGTGGTGGTACTATGGGGGCACAGAGGTTAAGGTTGCAGCTAAAATCTGGCAAAGTGGAAAGTTGCACCAATTAAGCGGGGATATGCAATGATGAAGGAGCACAGTTACAGTGAGTGGGGCTTCTGTTTCTTTTATGCCTAGGGCCCAAGGTTGTCTTAATCTGTCTCTGTTTGCAAGTGCTTCACCAGTCCATAGCATTGTGATGATGCCCCCTTTCTACCATGGCAGAGCTGCTGTGAAATTGATCGTTACTTGATGTCTGAGCAGCAATAAAGGGACCCAGGTATGGTTGTCAACATGTTGACACTGTGTGCTGGTTTTCCATTCCTGTCCCCTTGGGAAGCATGATTGATTGCCCCACACCATGTCACCTGAGAGAAGAATCACCCTGGGGAGTGAGAGAGGGAGGTGCACAATGCCAGCCTGTGATGGTGTTGATGGTGCAACCATTCAGGTGTCTAATGTTTGCAGGGTGCCATCACTCAGTGTGTAGTGTTCTGTGCGGGCCATCTGTGCAGTGTACCTTCTCTCTCTCTCTCTCTCTCTCTCTTTTCCCCTTCAAGAAAAGATCAAATGAGACAGTCCTCTCTCTCCCCCCCCAAAGAAAAGAGTAACTGGGACAGTCATTCAAATATATATATATATATCTCTCCAAGAAAAAGTAATGGACACAGTCCTGCATCTGTGTGCAAGGCCCCCGATGATGCTACTTGGATCCTGGGACCCCAGCTGATTGCTGCTGAGCTGTGCTGATGAATCTCCCTCCCTACCATAACAGTGTTCCAAAATACTAAATGATTTCTAGGGAAACTTGCTTTTGTAAACTAAAGGTAAAAGAACTGAAAAGAAAGTGCAGGGCAGTCCCACATTTGTCGGCACAAAATTACCTTAACATCTGTACTTATGGGCCAGAATATTCAAAGGGGTTGCACATGGTGCAACCCACTGATGCGCACTGGCACGATATTCAAAAGGGTATGTTGTGCCGCACAGATCCTGATGCGCCGGGGTGCACCAGTAATGTATGCAAGCGCAAGTCTTGAGGGCATGCCATCATATTCCACATCGATATTCAACCTGGGATGTGAGGTGCATATCTAGTGCAACTCCTATTTGCACCACACACTGGTGCTCAAAGATGAGACAAAAAGAAACAGGAGCAATGGCTGGCCACCCACAGGTGAACTGCTGTATTGCAGGGTGCAACACGGCAGCCACCAGCCATGGGTGGCCACCTGAGCTCCGGAACCAGGGTCTGTTGGCATTGCGCCCCCCACGCTCAATCGTGGGCATTGTAAATTCAATATTATCCCTGGTGGTCCAGTGGACCACTTCTAGCCCGATCACGGGCATCAGTATCATAGAAAACATGTCCAATATCCCTGGTGGTCCAGTGAACAGCTTCCAGCCCAATCGCGAGCATCAGTATCATAGAAAACATGTCCAATATCCCTGGTGGTCCAGTGGACCGCTTCCAGCCCAATCGTGGACATAAGTATCATAGAAAACATGTCCAATAACCCTGACGGTCAAGTGGACCGCTTCTAGCCTGATCGTGGGCATCAGTATGATGGAAACACATATTAAATTATCCCTGGTGGTCCAGCGGTGCCCCCTCCCACCCGCCCACCCAGACCTGCCACCGCTCCCCTCAGTCAGCGGTGGGTGACGGCTCCCTACCCACAAGCCGCCCAGCTGCCCACAGACTGACTGTGTACAGCATGGCTGTACACCATTGGTCACAGTGTGGGCCAATGGGCATCATCTCACTATGCCATACTGCACAGTCCCGATGTGAATGGACCCATTCACATATCTGAACTGTATAGTGTGGTACAGTCTCATGCCCATTGTCATGCTGTCGACCAATCGGGTGTACAGCCAGTGCTATCACAGTCAGTCAGCGAGGGCCTGGTAGCTTGCGGGAGGGAGCTGCCACCCACCGCTGACCAGGGAGGAGCGGGTGGCAGGTCTGAGGGCGGTGGGGAGGGGGGGTACTGCTGACCACCAGGGATAATTTAAAATGCATTTTATCATACTGATGCCCATGATAGGGCTGGAAGTGTTCCACTGGACCACCAGGGATATTGGACATGTTTTCATTATACTGATGCCCGCAATCAGGCTGGAAGTGGTCCACTGGACCACCAGGGATATTGGACATGTTTTCTATGATACTGATGCCCATAATTGGGCTGGAAGTGGTCCACTGGACCACCAGGGATATTGGACATGTTTTTTATCATACATATGCCCGCGATCGGGCACTGGGGCACTTTGCCATGATGTGCAGGGGGCGTCGGCCCCTGACAGCTGCAGCCTGGCAGGGTGCCAGGTGCAAGTCACTGGGGATCAGCACACCTGCATGCAAATGGGGCCATAATGACATGCTAATGACCCGGTTGTGCCTTGCATCATTATGGCCCCATTTGCATATCCACCACTGGATATCATGGTTCCTGTGCCTAGCACAACCGCACCTGCACTGGCGCATCCCCTGCTCCTCTCTTGCGCTGCGTGGTCAGTGCCACTGCACTATGAGCAAGGCAGGGTGGCTACGTTGCCATATTCAACGGTGCTGAGCCATGACACAGCACCGTTGAATATCGCCCAGCACACTCCCTGGCACGTCCCAGTCATGCTGCGCCCAGGCTTGCGCCCCTGCCTGGCGCACTCTGAATATCCCACCCTAGGTAAACATCTGTTGTGTAGAGAAAGAGCTTGCCTCTATGTTAGGTCACCTTAAGGTCAGTCACACATACCCACCATATTATTGAGTTGTTGGGACTCATTGCTTTAATGTTTACAGAGTACTGTGAAAACACTAATCTCAATTCATCACAACTGAAAGTCACATAAAACATTCCTTTTGATGTAAGAAGCATTTGTTTCTATAGTACTTAACATTTTGTTGCCTCTGCATACCCAAACAAACTACTGAAGCCACCTCAGAAGACTTTCACAGGAATGGAACAGTACAGAATTATTGAACAGTTATACAGTATCTCTAGCATAACATTTGTAGCTGGGTTTTATTGTTCATTGCTTTTGAAATTGAAGGTATTTTGCAGTTAATTGAATGCACCTCTCAGAACAAAGTATTGTTTTCCAACAAACTGCATGCCTGATTAACTGCTTTCTGTAAGCATAGAAAAGACTGCAAAATTACAATGCTATCAGTTTTAATTGCTCTCAGATGCAGTATTCCTAAGTTACAGTATTTTTTCAGTATAGTAAATGGCCAGTCATGGCACTTACCCAGGGCATATCTGTGGAAATAATGAAGAGTCCAGTAAATGCTGTTTTAAACACTTGTTGCTTCATTTAATTTAACTAGACATAACCAAGCCAACCCTCCAGGGGCAGGGGATACCACACAAATGATCTAACGTTTCAACTCTTACGAGTCTTTATCAAAGATCTTTGACAAAGACTCATAAGAGTTGAAATGTTAGATCATTTGTGGGGTTTCCCTGGCCCTGGAGGGTTGACCTGCTTATGTCTAGCTAAATTAAATGAAGCAACAAGTCTTTAAAACAGCATTTACTGGACTCTTCATTATTTCCACAGATATGCCCTGGGCAAGTGCCGTGACTGGTTGTTTACTTTACCATTGATTTTGTCACAGAGCACCCCAGGTCACCTTAGTGTGGCTCATTTGTTGCATTTACATATTTTTCCAGTATGTAGGTGCTTATAATGAATGGTTTATTTGCAAATCTCAACAAAATTTCCAAATTGCTTTGCACTTCCAAATTGTATTTTTGCTACCCTTTAAAATGTTCTCATGTAAGAAGAGAATTTCTGCAATAAAAAAACATGTGGATCTCATTTGGGTTATTTTACTTCATAATTATAAAGTGCAAATCTACAGTACGTGTTGACTGTTCAATCAAATCAGAGACTAAACTGATAAATTTGAAGCCTGCTAACTAAAATAATTCCATCCCCAAACACATGATCAGCTTAATAAACATGAAGTACTATCAGATACGTACAACAGACAGATAGACTGATACGTTTAGAAAGGAGAGATAATTTTATATCACTTGTTTACTAACAGTTTGGTTATCAGTTAATTACAACATAACAGTCAAACAATAACACATAACATTGTAATGAGCTTGCATTACAACATCAATCTTGATAAATACATATATCCCTCCATTTTAATGTATCTGAATATTTATTAGTCTTCTACAAGTCTCTACAGCCCCCAGCCTTCAACTAAGCTCACATAATAATAGTGAATGATTTATTGCATCCACGTGTATAAAAAATAATATAACAACTCTCAACCTCAACTATTCATGATTCATGTCTTTATTCATTGCATTCATATTCCATTACTAAGTTACTTTTGAAGGTTGCAATACACTCCACTGTCTCCAAGTCTTTGTTCTGTGGGGTTCCTCCCTCCCTCCCACTGGATCAGTGGGACTAACATTTCTCCCCTTTTGTATCCGAAGAATGGGGAGCAGGGACCACTGCAAATACCTGCGAGTGAACATTCTGCATTGACAAATGCTTGTTCCTACTGTATGCAACCACTGCTAAATGGGGCTAGGCCCAATTCTGTATTTCCTATGTAATTAAGTAAGGCCGTTTTACATTCTATAGTTTAAAAATCTCAGGTTTCTCATCCAACACAGGTTGGACGTAAAAATACCAAACTGAGTCAAAGAGGTCTGTGCATATGGTACATACCTTGAGCTTGTTTTAGACATTCAGTAACTAACTTACTTCAGCACACACAGAGGAGGCTGCTGATATCATAAAGGTTGTAGATAAACATTTACACAACCAAGGGAGTAAAGGTTAAACTATTATCTAAGCTCTGGGGCAAAGTTGAGGATACCTCTGTCACACTTACAAGTACAACAAGTACATCATGCCTTATTCAAGTTGAAGTAGAAGTAGACCAGTAATAGAAAGACAACACACAAAATGGGCTAACAGCTCATTGTAGTAAAAATGCTTGAGTCACTAGTAACCAGCACTGTCACACATTATTTAAAGAGCTTTGGACTATATCTGTTTTTTGTGTTTTGCCGATGGTTACTGATAAGTAATAATTAAGAGCAGCATTACAATGCAGATAACCATATTTAAAAATATATATTCAATTGCTCTTCAGTCTTGTTTCCTGTTGCCATCTGACAGCATTGGGACTCCCAAAATGGAGGTGGAATTGCTAGTTCCATCTCTTTTGATTGCATTTCACCCCCTTCATGCTCCAACATAAGGGGTAGATCATTACTGATGATGCTGCCATGGCCAATGTATTCAACAAAGCCTTCTAGGACTATAGCGCAGTCCTACCCCAGGGACCTACCATGCCCCATGATGGTATTCCACCCACCAATCTACCGTCCCCCTCTTATTGTTCCCCTAATTTCTACTTCAGAAAAGTGACAGTGGCCAAAGCCAGAAAGTACAATGCCAGAGTCCTAGAGAAACCTCGTATGGGAGGTGATGGCCTTGATATGAAACTGATCAACATCGCACTACCTAAGATTGTTATTCCCATCACCAAGCTGTTCAACCTAGCACTCCGCATGTCCTCCTTTCCTTCTGTCTGGAAGTCTGCTCTGGTCACCCCAGTGTTAAAAGAGGGAGACAGAGCACTAGTAGCCAACTACAGACCAATACTAATCCTGTTCCAGCTGTCCAAAGCACTTGAGAGAATCATAGCCAACCAGCTCATGGACCACCTGCTTAAATACAACCTCCTCTTCCCCAGCAGCACGCAGGTTCTGCCGATTACACAGCAAAAGCATAGCTCTAATCAATTTCACTGGCTATGAGCAGAAGTACTTGATCAAGGCAGCTTGGTTGGGGCACTTTTCATTGATCTGACCAAGGCCTTCGACCTTGTCAAGCACCAGTTCCTGCTCCTTAGGTTAAGTGCCCTAGGACTATCTCCAAATACAGTCAGATGGTTCTCTAGCTTCCTGACTGGGTGCTCCCAGCAAGTAAAAATCAATGGAGTCATATCTGAGAATTGCAAAGTCACAGTTGGGGTCCGACAAGAGTCTATCCTGGGTCCTCTTCTATTCAGCCTCTTTGTGAATAGTCTTCCAGCTGCCTGCCTGCCCAGCCTTTGAGATATTGCTTTATGCAGACAACATAGTAATTTTCTCTCATAGTCCCTGCCAAGAAACACTCACCAGGAACCTGCAGCACAACTTTAACCTGGTCCAAAACTGGCTCACTGATAGTCTGCTGGTGCTCAACAGCAAAAATACTAAAACTATGCTCTTCACGGGGCACCAAAAGAGGAGGCTAACAAAGCCTCTCTAAATTACCCACAACTCTCTCTCTCTTTTTCCTTGAGCAGGTGTCCTCATTCCATTACTTGGGAGTCACCATTGACAAATCCCTTTCCTTCGATGAGCACATATCCATTCTCACCACTGCCACTATCAGGAAACTAGGTGCCCTCTATAGGGTTCGGTTCTGCCTTACAACTGAGGCTAGGCTCCAGGTGGTTAGAGGTACAATTTTACTAACACTTGACTATGGAAACATGGTACATGCTGCTGCCACAGACACCAGCCTTCGCAGAAGCAGACCTCCTCAATAAAGCCTACAGATTTGTCCTCAGTGCTGATCACCTTACGCATACATGTGATCTTTATATTAGGACACAATGACTCCTCTCCAAGACCGGATCAAGCTGCATTCATTCATCCTAGGGAAGAAGGTCCTGCTTGGTCTTCCACCTGCTTCTCTACACTTCTCCACAGGCCTTATTCTGACCAGCCCCAGCTGAGCATGCCACTAGAAGCATCGCTAAACATGCACTAGCTATGCCTTTCAGAAAAACAGCTTTGGGAAAGTGAGCCTTTGCAGTAAGGACTCCCTCCTGGCTTAGTGCACTCGCTTTCTCTGCTAACAGCCACAAAAGCCTTAGCCACTTCAAAACAGAACTAAGAAAATTTATCACACCCCCTGAGCAGTGCTTCTGCCACCGCTAGCCACCTATGGGCACTAGCTCCCCAAAAGCCTGGTCCGGATCAGATTGCATGCTCTATTCCATGGCCTATGCCCCCTTCCCTACTATCTCCCCTATTGTCTCTCGTCTCCCTACCTCCCTTTAACCTCCAGCCCACTATTTACCTCCCTTAATTCTCTAACACTGCATCTACAACTAGCTAACCTGCTGGGTCTTGTCACTGTCTTTTACCTTTCTTATGAGGCACACCCTAGTTAGATCCAGGCTCATTCCTAGTGCCACTGCCACTACCTATTCACTATTATTCAGTTCCTGTACCTTTCTGACTTTGCACTTTTCCTCCTTATCATTGATGAGATCCCTTATAATCTGGTGTTCCAAATTTTTGTGAACTCTGTATTATTGCTGACATTTCTGTGATACTGTATACCCTATGTATTTAATACTGTTTATTTTGACAATGCCTCCCAGCTGCATATCTTCCCACTGTCTTGTCTCCTCTCCTTTTTTTAATTGTATGATGAGGTCCTTCATAAAGGTGCTTTTAGCTCAAAGGATGTTCTTCTGACTTTCCTAATAAAATAAAATAAATAAAACATTTCAGGAGATGCACCTGTAGAGGAGTGATGGGGGAGGGTACTAATGTGGCTCTATTATGGACTTTACTTTTTAAAAAAACTACCCAAAGGTATGAAAGGCTCAACGTGCTTTTCATATCATTGTTGAGTTTTTTGGTTTTTTTCTGGGGGGGGGGGTTAAATCAAGAATAAATGGAGTGGCCACTGTTGGGCTTTACAACATAACAGCAGGAAAGCCATATTAGAATTATACATTTAGATCCTGGATGAGATACAGACATCTCTGAGTTAATGGCTGGAACAAAGTACATATACTGGAGTAAGGCCAGTGCTGTAGAGGAACAGTTGGTCAACTCAGCTAAGTTTTGGAAACTGCAGACTTTTATCATGTAAGTGTTTATCCTCTGTGTCCTCCAGTCTACTTACCTCTGCACAGCACCCCCTAGACCTGTCCCCTACCTTCTCCTGGGCTTACTCTGCCAACATGCACACAGGACCACTGAAGTGGTGGCTGGGGCACCAGGTAGATAGTGCAAGATTCTGTTTAGGGGTTGTTGGCAACTCATCTGGCAGACTGGGGCTGATTTTTTCATCCATTTTCACCCCCAAATGATCTGGTGTGCAGAGAAATGCATGCTGAGGCATGCAGTGTGCCAGCATCTGGTAGCATCCCTGTCCTGCTTCACTGGCTCTATCTGTGATTCCATCTAACCTCTGCTAGGTAATGCTTGCACTGCAGGACACAGATGCCCACCCTGAAGGAGGAACGTTATCCTAGGGATACTCCATCCTTCTTCCACTGGCTGGCACCAGAAACTCAAGCTCATTCACAAACTCAGGTCACCAGCGTCCTGAGCAATAGTGCTACAACTGCTCAGATGGTCCAGCTTGGAAACTACAAATGTTTATTGAAAGCACTACAGTGATGCAGACACTGTTAATATTATATATAGTGGAATAAGGTGAACACTGGAACAGGAGTTTAAGTTTATTCAGAAAAATTGCAGAAACTATAACTTTTCACTGACATCTGTATTGGGATCAACACAATTGCGCCACTAGTCTGTATATACTGGAGGAAAGCAAACTTAAAAAAGGCTATGTGCCCATACAGATAATGTTTGGAAACTGCCAATGTTTATTGAAAGTACCATGTTGACTGATGCTAGTAGTAGAAGTAAAATTCTGTTCCTACTGCAATTCTACAAAGTTCATGAAGTTTGCTGAATTCTCGAATTTAAAGGTTTGCATAATTTTGCAGATATATGTTCATGCGGACTCCACAGATTTCTGCCATTATTTTGCTAAAATGGTACAATGTCACCATTGCCATTGGTGTCTATGCTATAATCAGAAAAACTGTGGAAAAGAAATCCTCAGTTTGTAAAAACATTTGTAAAAATTCCACAGTTTACACTAACGTCTAATCTATATGCAAGAAAAAACTGTGGAAAGAGACCACAAAGTTTTCAGTAACTTTACTAAGCATTCAGCAGTTTGCATTAAAAATCATGTGGTTTACCCACTGATGGAAATTAGCAGAATTTGAATGATTCTGTAGAAAATGTCAGCATAAGAATGTCACATTTGTGGAATGCTGTAGCAGAATTCATAGTGATATTGCACACCCCGAATGGTCAATCACAAGTTGGTGCCACTATATACTATATACTGGAATAAGACCAAGACTGGACCATGACAGGGGTCTTGATTTTCAAAGCCCCCAATAAAGTTGCAAGCCCTGGTGCACTGATCCTATGGTCCACAGGGCTTGTGGCATTCTTCCAGCTCTGATAGGATTTCTACTCCCATGCATAAGTGCCTAAGCACCACTTTCCCCTGGTCTAACTTGAGGCAGTCAGACGTGTTTTATGGGGCTTGCACCAAATATTTGGCACACACTGCCATAAACTGAGGAAACTGTTGCAGCTACTCCCAATGTACTAAAATCAGACGCAGTTGCCACAAAGTTGTTTGGGGCTGGGCTTGATGCAAGTTCTGCACCACTTTTTAAAAAGCAAGCCCAGGGTGTTCATTTCTTAAATTTCTGTAACTGCAAACGTGTACTGAAATCACTATGGTAATCCTCCCTCTGGTGTCACTATATAATGGATTAAGGCAGACAGTGGAACTGTACAACTCCCTCTGCTGCTTTCTACTCTGATACTACACCAGCACATACAGTAGCATTGCACACTCTCTGTATGACAGTCTGCAGTAACCATAGGTCACCTGCAGATGCTCACAATATCTCAGCCTATGTTCATTTATTTGTTTATTTGAATTTTGGTAACCACTAGATCCAAATGAATGCAGCGCGATAATCGCAGCAAGGCCTGCATTGCACAAAATTACAGCAAAGCATGTGCAGCACATGAGAGAGGAGCATGAGTATGGATTCAAAATTTGGCTTAGCAATCTCTCAATTATCCAGATGATCTGCTTATCCCCTCCCCAGACTCTGGGCTTGACCTGCATTCTCATACTGGCACCCAACTCTTCATCCACAGGTGCAAAAATTCTGTAGACCCCCTCAGTTATGAAACAGTTTAGCCCACAATGTCTGCCTTCCCGTAAGTGTTCCTGTTGCTAAACATTCCCTTAAGTTACTATTCACATCCCACTGTAATAGTATTTGAGCCTACTCATTGTTTAAATTGTCCTGCATTTTGCTGTTGTGCTTGTGTAGCTTTGCTGCCAGTTTTTGCACCTACTATTGTAATTAATGCACATTTTATTTTGCATGCTCATACACTTTAGATATTTTGTTGTTTACTTTCATGGCTATTGTACAGTATGTTGTGATATGCCCCTTGTAATCCTTCCCACCGCCCTCCCCCCGGCTCATTTGTAAACAAGATTTCTGTATGTTTACTTGGTAAAACATTTTCAATAAATTAATAAAAAAATAAATACATATTTGGAAACGGAAAACTTTTATAGATAGAAATTGTGATTAGTCCTGTGCTAATCTATGAAATTCTGTTTCTGCTGGAAATTTGTGACATCCAGTGATTTTTGCAGAATCCTTCAGAATTTCACTTGGGGGAAATCAGTAGAATTCCAACATTGTAAAATGGCAAAATTCAACAATTAACACTGATGCCTATTTAATATGCAAGAAAAAATGGTGGAATTGAAATCCATAATTTGCATAAACTTTAGTAACAATTCCTCAGTTTTTATATTGGAGTATGGTGAACACTGGAACAATACAGTGTGTTCACTCAGAAAAGTTTTGTAAACTACAAACTTTTATTTTTAAAGCTGATGCAGTACAGTTATGCGCATACTGCTGCCAGCCTCCACTACTGTGTATACAGTATTCGAGTAAAACAAACAATGGAACATGACAGTATGTCCACTCAGGACATTTCTGGAAAATGAAAACTTTTGTTTGAAGTATTGCAGTGATGCAATGCCCCTGCTAGTTCTGAACATAGTTAAATTCCTATCTGACAGACATGTCTCAGGCCATCCTTGTATAAAGGCTGCCTCTCCTTCCCACTTTGGTTAAGTGTTCATCAAGGCTCTGTCCTTGGACTTACCCTGTTCTTGATTTTCCTGAATGATCTTCCAGAGGCCTGGGGATTTTCATACTGTACATCCACATATCCAGTATGTGGATGTCACTTTGCTGTTTACCACCCTGTCCTTGGTGGCTATGGACATTAGAAAAAAAATCTATTTTGAGTACTTTCATGAAAGTACACTCATTCCACATAATCACATGCAATTTCACCAATTTGAAGTGTTTAAAATATGCAGTTTTTATTACAATTGCACATTTTAAATATATTTATAAATTATTTGCAAAAAACATTAACATGTCAGTGAGGATTGTAGCCACAAAAGTTGTAAAATGTGATGTTAGAGTTTCCAACTCTAACATCCCACCCCCACCCTGCACACAGCAAGAGGCATGGGGGGTGTGCCTTGGGGTTATCAACCCTACTGTCACCCATTCCATGAAAATGAGCTGAGATGGGTACAGAATAGGAGAAATGGGGTGAGGCGTTAGGGTTGACAACACAGGCATCCCACCTACACCTGTTCTGCCATGCAGGGTGGGGTTGAAGTCGACCAGGGTTGAAACCCTAACACGCATTTCCAGCTTTGTCCTCAACCTAACTGATGCATTAATGAAGTTTTGCAATGAATTTCCTTACTTTTTGAGAAACTATAATCGCAACCTTTTTTGCTTGTGGGAGCGCAGGGCCCAGAGGGCCCTGCACACCCATCCTACCATAGATGCATATATGTATGTTGTTGTGGAAGCATTTCAGCTAAAACAGCAACCAAATTGACAGCGTAGCCTTGTTAGTTGGGTTTAGAGTTTTCAAATGTCCACCCAAACATCATTCCGCTTCACCGCAGTCATTCCATGCCACATGTGAGAAAACATATTTTGGCCAAGAACTGAAAATTGACAGCTATCACATTCATGAGATGATATAAAGAAATGCCTATGTTGAAAATGTGGGGGGAAAATATTGGAAATTATGAAAGTTAGGAACGAGCGCAGCGAAATGTCAACAGATACGCAGAACTTTGCCATTTTAACATATTTTGAACCAAAATTTTCAACATACCCTTCTTATGACCCCACCTCATGAGCAAGTATGGTGAAAATTTTGAAATCTGCCCCAAAAGGTGATTTAGCTAACCAACCACAAATCACCTTTTGGGCAGGAGTTACAAAATAGACACAACATTGCTCATGAGGGGTATGTTGAAAATCTAGTGTCAAAATCTTTAAAAATGCAAAGTTGAAAACCATATTGAAATACATTAAACCACATTTACCTTAGTTTCTCAATTTCCTGGTAGTCTAGTGTTCCTTTACCCTCCCTGATGTCCGATCACCATCCATGTAGATAAAAATATTTTTCCCTGGTAGTCTACTAGTCCCTCCCCTGATGTCCAATCACTGTCCCCAGTTAAATACTGAAATCCCTGGTAGTTCAGTGGTCCCTACCCTGTTCTCCAATTTCCATCCCTGGTTAAAATATTGAGATCCCTGGTAGTGTATTGGTCCATTCCCCTCCTCCTTTCTCCATCCCATAAATTATTTTTAAATTTCTCTGGTGGTCTAGTGCACCCCACCCTCTCAGGTAATTGCCCACCATCCCACTCCCCCATCCCAACTCCCAGCCGGCAATCAGCACAGCCCACCTCTCACCACCACGGCTGGTTGTTGACTGAGCTATGAATGAGCATGTACTGATATTTTACACATTCCTCCACAGCTCAGTTTGCAGCCAGCTGTGGTGGTGAGAGAAGTGCTGTGCTGGCTGCTCAGCTGGGAGTGGGGATGGGGGCAACAGGGTGGTGGGTGACTATCTCACATGATGGGAGGTGGGGGTCCACTAGACCACCAGGGAAATTAAAAAATAATAATATAAGATGGAGAATGGGGGAAGGACCACTAGACTACCAGGGAATTCAGTATTTTAACTGGGGACAGTGACCAGACATTGGAGAAGGGGGGAGGAAGGAGTAGACTACCAGGGAAAAATATATTTTTATACAGAGGTGGCAATTGGACATTGGGGGAGGGACCACTAGACTACCAGGAAAAGACATTTTTTAATATGGTGATGGTGATCAGTGAATGAGGGAGGGGGAGAGACCACTAGACTACCAGGAAATATGTATTTTTATATGGGGTCAGTGATTGGACACCAGGGAGGGTCCACCTGGGCAGTCATTTTTTTGCAAATTGTGAAAAAGAATCCTTTTCCGCAGTTCCTTTTTTGCAATTTCTGGTAAAAGAAAAATCCTTTTTCGCAAATTGTGAAACAAGATCCTTTTTCATGATTTCTTTTCTAGCAATTTGCAAAAAAAGGATTTTGGCATGTTAAAAAAATGCATTGCCCAAGCTTTAGTAAGTAATATTTCTCTTCAGCATGCTTGAAGTACACCACTCCACTTGAGAGATGCCTTGTTGTTTGATTCAGAATTGGTCAGACCATATTTTATTAATACAATTTTAAAAGTAAGAAAGAAATAAGTGCCCCAGCTGGGATTTGAACCCAGAACTGCTCAGAATACCATTCTGCTGCACTAACCAATGATACTACCAGGCAACTGGAACCTGGAAATCCCAAGAGTACTCAACTTTCTCTGAATGCACATCCTGGAGCTAAACAAATTAGAAATACATCTTTTATTAAGAGGCAGTATGCATTTATGTTTGAAACATGATTTTAGAAGTGAAAAAGAAACACGTGCCCCAAGCTATTTTATAAATGTTGATAATAGGATGTCGAATGTAAGCAATAATAACGAACAGGGTGGGAAGTATTGGGCTATACCTGATTGCCCAGTGGCATAATGAGAACTGATGCCACAGGCAGAGGGCCTCATAGACCCTGGAAGGGTGGGTATAAACCATTCCGCCTACCCTAGAGGTTATTAGTGCACTTATAAAATAGATTCTAAGTGCAATAATGACAGTGACACAAGCTTTCAAGTTTTGAATATGATAGCATTTTCATTTATTACATTTTTGTTAACAATGGGACAAAAAAATGGTCCCAAAAAATAAAACAAGAAAATACATTTTTTACTTCACTGTAGCACATTCTGCAAATGGACAAGTAAAACAAATCCTGAGTCCACTACTTAGAGTATGTTATGAAACTGATTGTAGCAAAAAAACTGTAGTTGTTTCGGCTGAAGTTGTTCATAAGGCTGCTTTTAATATTAGACAAGGTGCCTGAAGGTGGCAGGGAAGAGATGGTTTGAGTTTGTTTTGCTGTATCTTCTTTTGTCTGCTGTACTTCATCCTTCTTCTTTGTTTGCTGCCCACATAGCATACTGCTCCAGTTCTTGTGATCTTCAGTTTTTTCGAAGCCCAGTAGTTTGCAAAGTTGTTTTCAGCGTGGTGCCCAGTGACACTCGTGATCCTCTGCTGCTCAGTCCAGCATTTGAAAGGAGTTGCATTGCAATGGCCCCGATGCTGAGGTTTCTATAATGTTGATTAACTGTACTTATTTGCTGAGTTTTACCATCACAGTGCCTAGGGCATTTTTCCCAATTGGCTCCTTAGAGTTGGCAGCTGGTCTAATATGCTTTGTGGCTGATTAGGGAGATGAAAGCTAGTTGGTAAAACAGCTGCAGCTCATGTTTTTTCATAGCTTGATTACCAGTTGTTAGCTTGGGACAGGAAGGAAGCAGTTACTGGCCATCTTGCTGGGGATGGAGTCAGGCAATCATATGATCGACTCCACCCAATAACGCTGCAACAAGAAGCAGGTCATCCAGCATGTAAGGAAATGCTATCACTTGTTGAGTGTGCTTTTTGCTGGAGAGAAGCACTGACCTGCTAGCACAGCTAGTTGGTAAAACAGCTGTAACTCATGTTTTTTTGTAGCCTTCCTACCGATTATCAGCTTTGGACAGGAACAAAGCAGTAACTGGCTCTCTTACTGGGACAGAGTCGGGTGATCACATGACTGACTCCCCCCAATAGCACTGCACCAGAAAACAGGTCATCTTGCATAAAGGGATCACTTTCCCTTGATCAGTATGTTTTGCTGGGAGAGAGTGCCAACATGATAGCAGATCTATTTGGCAAAAGAACTGTAACTCACTTTTTTGTAGCCTTTCTGACAATTTTCAAGTTGGGATAGGAAGAAAGCAGCTCACGGGCTATCTTGCTGGACATGGAGTCAAGCCATCATGTGACCAACTCCTCCCATTAGCACTGCACCAAGATGCAGGTCATCCTGCATAAAGGGAACACTCTAATGTGTCTCAATACATTCAGTATCTCAACAAGTGATTGGAGCAATGCTGGAATGTAACAGGTGTAATACTGGCATCTCAGGTATCAGTTGGAAGAAACGGAAGTGGGAGACTCTGCTGGTCAACTAAGGTAAGGCACCTGTTCACTCCTGTTGTTGAATTTCACTGCTGGGAAGGGCGGAAGGGAAAATGCAAGCATAAACTGGGAATAGGAGCAACACCCTATCTAGGGTGGCAGTATAAGGGGACTAAAACCACGTACAGGGGAACAGAAGTAATAACAAACCAAACAAACTCTAGTCAGAGCCAATACAGCTGTGGAGAGCTTTTAGGAGCAGCAATAGTGGTGAAAAGAATATGCCGTGCTCTTGATGCACTGGAGTTAGCCATAATACTGCAGCTATTACAGTACTGCACATGTGTGATACTCGCACATATGCAGTTTGCCCCAGAGTCAGCCTTGCACAACATGGTGGTGCTGACATAACTATTTGCAACAACCCAGTCCCCTCAGGTTACTAGAATTCTATTAGTACTAGTCTTAGGCAGATAGGAAAAGGCAACTGATGGGGAGCTCATTAGGGGCATTCTACATAATGACATCATTGTTTACTCAGCTAGCCTCAGAGAAGGATGATTATGTCATTTAGAACTCTCACAGCAGCATAACCATTTTAGAGTCAGCTGCTCTTGAGAGCTTGGAATGTTCATCAGTAAGTTCAAGTGTGTCAGTCATAGTGGCAGGAGGTCTGCCATTGGGGCTCTGGCAAAGGAAGCCCTGGTATTTCTCACCCTAGTTTGGTAAAATCTTCAGTTTACCTGCAGGACTCTTTAGTTTCACTCCAGGGGAAGTGAGAGGGAATGCAGTTCTTGTGGATCCAAGGGCAATCCCTGAACTTCCTGAGTTCACAGCTGCCATAAGGAAGAACAATGAGTAGAATCTGACAGCTACCAGAAGGGAAAAGGTGCATGTTGTTCTTTCCTTGGCTGGGAGGAAGGAATAACTAATCTGTGAGTACAGAATTTTAGACTGTTCTCTGAGGGAGTTGTCTAAGGCATGTGTGCCCTAGACAAGGCTATATCACACTAGTCAGGACCCCTTTCACCATGACTGGGCTAAATTTAAAGTTAAAGTTGGGAATATTTTAGCAATTCATTGAGGATTGAAGACTCATTTGGTGTAACCCTATGGCAGAGGATGTTTGGGGCAAAGGGTGGTAGGAATGCCATCTGGAGTTTCAGACAAAGCTAAGTGGTTTGTGGATGGGCATCACTGTTCCCTGGGCAAAGACCATGCACCAGAAGGATTTCAAAGAGTGTGGCACATCCCACAGATATAGACTTTGGAAGAGAGACAGAGATGTTTTTATGGAAAACAGTACTGCCTACAAAGTGTCCTGCAAAAGAGAGTGTGCCTGTATTGCAATGACAAACCTTTGGGGACCACCTAGCTTTAACTCATTCAGATCCATTGTGTGTTTAGAACATTGGAGACATAACTCCAAACTGCTTTTCATTGAGAATCTTCGAAAGGCACTGTGAAAATTCTTAGCAAATGTACACACATTCCAAACAAACTAAATATCTTTAAAATTATTTCAGGTGCACAACAACAACCTGTCTGAAAGTTGTTCAGGTCAAAAAGATGTTTCAAATGAGGGTGGTCACTGATCTGAATTCCTTATATTTTGTCAAATATGGTCATCTTATTACCTGTATTTCCATTTTTGTTTTTACAAAATTCACATTTCTGATGGCAATTAAAAAAAAAACTATAAAGAATTTAGATTAGTGACTACCTTCATTTGAAAAGCCTTTTTGTCCTGAACACAAAAATGTAAAATAATGCACTTGGGGCATAGAAATCCAGGGGTAAAGTACAAAATGGGTGGAGTGGTATTGACAACATTAAGAAAACACACATTCAAAAATTTTTTTTTCCACACAGTTGATTACTGTTTAACAATATTATGCATCTATGGCTGCCACTGTACATCTGGTGCCAACCCATAATCACGTTCCTCACTTGAACGAAAAGGAAAGGGGTGGAGGCCATAACTTACTCCTTGTTTTTGTGTTAAAGGGTCAGTTTTTACAGCAAAACAAGGAAAGGAATCATTTCTAAAATTTGCAGACAAGCATGGGACCACTTTTTTTCAGAGCATGCCACCACCAGCAGCTAGCACTTCAAGATTGCTACTACTTCCACCTAATACAATCAGGGGAAAACCAGAAGTAGTCTACCAGCACTGAGATCAATATGGTTAAGGCACATTTATCAGAAATTACTGCTTAGAAAAGAATGAGAAAGTGACTATAATGCCGAGCAAATTCAAGACCAGATCTGTAGTTTGTTAATAGTCTCCTCCTGAGTCTGATTTTTACGGCTGTGTGGACCAAGCTCCACAGATGTCATTCCATCATCAGATTTGTATAAGAGCACTGTGGAAGCACGTAACTGGACCACTGTCTGATGTTCTGCCACACTGCTCCAGCATAGTTTCCAGTGTTTCTGTTTATGCAACCCTTCCCCTCTGTGGGCCGCATAAACATACTGACTTCCTGGCTCACCACTTTTTCTTTCTACAACTGTGGAGGTGGCGGCCACTGTGTGCAACATGGTGGCGCTGACTTAAAGTGTGCATGCATGAGTATCTTGCATACGTATGTAACCCATACACCACTTTTGGCTAGCTGGCACCCCCTTTAAAAGAACTACTGCCAACTACATGGCATACAATTTTCTTTTAGCAGAACTACACTCATGGTACTACCCTGACCATTGGAGTGTATACCAGGCTCATTATCTATAAGGTGGGGGTACATACTAAAATTATCCTTTTTATTTACAACCAGGTTCAGGGGAGAGGTTGCTAGGCATATGCTAGACCTAACTGCTGAGGGGCCCCAATAACGTTCACACTAGAAGCTCTAAAGCAGTAACTGAGATTTTGCAGTATGGCTTTATTTACAGATGTTACTTAAAGAGGACAAGAATTGATTACTTATGTGCAGGTGTTTGAAATGTCTCTAGTTTCATAAATTATATCCATGCCTCTTAAGGATCCCTATTTAACTGTGCTTGAATAAAAGCTGAATTTGTCAATTGTGTTTTGTTTTGGTTTTAGACTTATAGAACTGTTATTTAATACAACAGCAGATTAGGTGCATATGGACACATGTTGATACATAGACATATTAGTATAACAGTATCTCAATTACAAGGGGGTCTGTGTTAGATTTGGGTTTTGAATATACACATACACTAGTCACTTGTTACAGAATTGCAGATATATCATGGTTACGATAGTATAAGTTTGACTATTCATAAGTAATACAGACTCATTGTACACAGAGTTTAAGAAAAATGTATCTGAACAGTACACTGTGTAATATTTGACACCACTGTGTGAAACAGCTGGTAAATGCTTAATTTACACTAGGGCAGGTTGTCTTCTAAACTATTTTATACTTAACCCATAGATATTTTCATATGTATAAGACTTTTAACATTATTTACTATGTATTGCTGGAAGAGCTACTGACACCTGAAAGAAAACTTTAAAAAACATAATAAAGTAGGTGCCCCATCACTCAGTGCTCTCCAACATATCACCTCCACAAACCATATAAAAACTACAAACAGGTATCTGCCTCTCTTTCCAAACTCAAACAAAGGGGCAGAGGACACTGCAGAGCAGGACACTGCAGCACAGGAGCTAGCACAACAAAACTGCTTAAAACAGAAACCAAAACAAAAAGCAAAGAATCATAACACTTGGATCATAGGAGACTCCATGATTCGGGAGTTGATACCCATCTCCAGCCAGGGGTAATGGTCATATGTTTCCCAGGTACATCAGCGTGGAGAGACACTGACTGCATTGCTAAAATTGTACAGGAAGCAGGAGAAAACATCAGTGTCCTGGTACACATAGGGACTAATGATCTCTCCAGCCGGGTCGGTTGGAGACCAAGAAACACCTGACCAGGCTGGGTGACAAACTATCATCCATTTCATCATGCATCTCCTTCTCTGAGGTTCTGCCAGTCTGGGAGAGGGGGGCAGATGGACGGAAGGTCAGAGAAGGGGAGATGGGGAGCTAAACATGTGGCTCAAGGGCTGGTGCCAGGAAAAAGGACATAAATTTGTAGGTAACTGGCAACAGTTTTGGGAGTGAAAGTTCTTTAAATTCGATGGACTGCATCTGACTAAGGAGGGAGCAGTGCATTGGGGCAGAAGTTTGATGTCTTTGCAGAATATTTAAACTAGCAAATGGGGAGAGGGGTGCAGCACCCAATATGTCGAATGGGAAGAACACCCCTCCCCCCTCAGCTAGTGGTCAAACAGGAGTTCAGCATGTTTGTAGTTCATTTGCATCACCAGGTAAGGAAACAGGTCTGACTCCCCATACAAGGCACTGGGGAAATGCCAGACCTCACCCAACAACTAACACACCAAAATCTGGCCAATGTAAAATCATGTACAAACAATGTTCAGTCGGGGAAACAAGATCCCAGACCTGCAGGCAATAATGACAGAGGCTAAACCGGACATAGCAGCCATTAGCGAGACATGGTTCACCAGTAACCACACTTGGGAGACTTCAGTACCTGGCTATGTACTGTTCAGAAGAGACCAAGGTGCAAAGGGGGAGGGTGCAGTGGCCCTTTATGTCAATGAAAATATCAAAGCTACAGAAATTCAGAATATACATAAGGAGCCAGAAGAACTGTAGGTCACTCTGGAAACAGGAAATGGGACAGCCATATGAACTGGGGTTGTCTACAGGCCTGCAGACCAAGGGGAGGACATAGACACATTACTGTTAGAAGATATGCAAAACATGACAGCTAAAGGGGAGGTTCTGATAATGGGAGACTTCAACATGCCAGATACAGATTGATCAATACCAGCAGGAACATCTGCCAGAATTAGACACATAGTGGATTCCCTGCAGGGGGAGGGCTTCAAATAACTGGTACAACAACCCACAAGAGACAGGACTATCCTAGATCTAGTACTGACTAACAGGGAAAGGATCACAGATCCCCAGGTAGGAGGTCACCTGGGGGCCAGTGACCATCACATGGTATGGTTCAATTTGGCCACTAGAATTAAATCATCCCATTCCAAGACAAAAATATGGGACTTCAGAGGAGCCGACTTTGATACGATGGCCAACAGAGTTAAGCTAGCCCAAGCAAGAAGAAATACAGGTGAGGGGGTACAGGCAAAGTGGGCAAGCATTAAGGATGTAATACTTGAAGCAACATCCCACTGTGTTAGAGAGAAAAGGAAGTGCAAAAGAAGAAGGAAACCACTTTGGTTCTCAAAAACAGTAGCATAAAAGGTCAGAGCCAAAAGACTGGCCTTCAGGAAATATAAGGGAATGCAGTGGGATGAAGATAGGGAAGATAACAAACTTCCCTAAGGGAAGCAGAAATGCAGTAAGGCAGGTAAAGGCCCAAACCGAGGAAACACTAGCACAAACAGTAAAGAAGGTGACAAGACTTTCTATAGATACATTAGTGAAAGGAGAAAGTCCAGAGGAGGTATTGCTAAGATCAAAGGGGATAAGGGGGCATGTGAGGAGGAGGACCATGTAAAAGCATCTATCCTAAATAGATACTTCTGCTCAGTATTTACTGAAGAGGAGGTAGGGCAGGGCCCACAACTCAGCACCATGGACATGGGGGGAGGGAGGTGTGCACTATTTCCTTCACAAAAGAAAGGGTCTTACAAGAGCTCGATAAGCTCAGGGTGGACAAGGCAATGGGACCTGATGGCATACATCCCAGGGTACTAAAGAAGCTAAGGGTGGAACTAGCAGAGCCATTATCAGAACTGTTTAGTGAGTCTCTGAGCACAGCAGAGGTCCCAGAAGACTGGAGAAGGGCCCATGTGAAACCGCTCACAAGAGTGGTAGCAGGGAGGAGGCAAGGAACTACAGACCAGTCAGTCTTACCTCAGTAGTGGCAAGATTACGGAGGCACTCCTTAAGGAAAGAATAGTGCAACACCTGGAATCCATAGGAGCACAGGATCCAAGACAGCATGGGTTTACAATAGGAAGGTCCTGCCAAACTAATCTCATAGAGTTCTTTGACTGGTAACCAAAGTGGTGGACCAAGGGGGAGCAGTTGATGTCGCCTACTTTGACTTCAGCAAAGCTTTTGATACTGTTCCACATAGAAGATTGATTAATAAGCTGGGTAGGCTCGGGGTGGGTCAGAAGCTGGTCAACTGGCTGGCAAACTGGTTGATGGGGAGAAAACAGAGAGTGGTGGTAAATGGTACACAGTCAGAAGAGATGCAAGTCACAAGTGGGATACCTTAGGGATTAGTCCTGGGGCCAGTCCTCTTCAATATCTTCATCAGTGACATTGCAGATGGACTGGAGGGTAAGGCTGGTCTGTTTGCAGATGACACCAAGATCTGCAACGGAGTAGATGATCCAGATGGGGTGGGCAGAATGAGAAGAGATCTGAATAAACTGGCAAAATGGTCAGAAGAGTGGTAACTGGGGTTTAATGCAAAGAAGTGCAAGATCATGCTCATAGGGAAAAGAAACCCTGAAGCCACCTATGGGTTGGGGGGAGTTGCTGGCAGTCACAAGGGAAGAAAGAGACTTGGCCGTTATCATCACAGATGACCTGAAATCATCCAAGCAGACCACTAAAGCAGTAGGTAAGGCTAGGGGGATGTTGGGGTATATTAGTAGGGATATCACAAGTCGTAAGAGGGAGGTAATAATCCCTCTTTACTAGACACTAGTTAGGCCTCATCTGGAGTACTGCATGCAGTACTGGAGGCCAAACCTTCACAAGGACATTAACCAAATTGAGGCAGTCAGAGAAGGGCAACCAAAATGGTGCAGGGTCTGCATCATAAAACATATGACAGATTAACGGAGCTCAATATGTATACCCTACAGCAAAGGAGGAAGAGAGGTGATATGATTGAAACATTCAAACACCTTAAGGGCATTAACAAGGTGAAAGAGTCTAACATGTTTCAATATAAGAAAAATAGCAGGACAATAGGACACAGCATGAGATTAGAGGGAGGCAGATTAAGGGGCAATGTGAGGAAGTTCTTTTTCACAGAAAGGGTGGTAGATGCATGGAATGGCCTACCTCAGGAAGTAGTGGATATGAATACAGTGCAGGCATGGGATAGGCATAAGGGAGCAATACAGATGAGTATCAATAGATAGGCCATTGAAAGAGCAAAGGCCAATAGCACATTCATAAGGTAGAAAAATAAATGGGCAGACTGGATGGGCCTTGTGGTCCTTATCTGCCATCAACTTCTATGTTTCTATGTTAAAATTCTGCTTCTATTCCATATATATTCTAGATTTCTCCTCTCCATTATTTATTACTGAGGAAATGTGCATGAATACATGATTTTTATCCCTTACAGTTACTTTAAAGTTAATCTGCCTCTATAGCTCACTCCCTATTGAAAGTCATAATGCTCTTTTGGAACATCACAATCTATTACCATGAGAGTAACTGTGATGTCACAAGCAGTGACCTCAGGTAGGGAGACAGCAACAGAAATAGATGAACTCTTCAGGAGCAAAAGCCTGTTTTCATGCAGTTGACCTCAGCAATAAATAATGGGAAGGAGGAATAAAGAACTAATGTGAAATATAAGCTGAACCTTATCTAAATATGTTTTGTTAAAGTTCTCTTGAAGTTGTCAGCTGCTCTTTAATCTTATTTTTCATTGTGGTTTTAATCATTGTCATCTACTAATGCTAACACAGGCACACGCAGAGGGTTTTAAATGAAGCTTAAGTTGGTTTATAGCTTTTCTCAGGAGTGAACTTTCAAGTCAGTGTCATTTGACCTTGTATAGCTTTCTTGATGGAACTTTGCTGTCTTTATATGTGTATGTTGTTGTTGTTTTTTTTAATGCAGTTTTAACCAATTGGGTCCTTAACAACTTTTCATCTGTTTTTGTATGATCTGGATTTTGAGAAAGTATGTTCTTCTAAAACCACTGCCAGTGTTTTCTGATGAAGGATTCTGTGTGATCCAAAAGCTAAAAGCACCTGTGTCCTTTGTAACAATTGTGTTGGTCCAATAAAAGTACTAATCATCTGTTTCTGTGGATCTTGTGTTACAAGGACCAATACGGCAACAAGTTTTTCTGTGGCTTCATGGTTTCAGAAATGTTAGCAGTAACTTATCAGTACAGTGCCCATGGTTCTGAAACCATGAAGTGACATAGTCAAACCTCCAAATTCTTGGTTCCATGACAGAAACTGCACAGAATGTTGTCCATACAAATAAAACAATACAAAACAAAACTGACGGCTTCAGCTTTTATTCAGGCACAGTTAAATAGGGATCCTTTAGAGGTATAAATGTAATTTATGAAAATAGAGACATTTCAAGCAGCTGTACATAAGTAATTAATTATTGTCCACTTTAAATTAGGCATGACAAGAGAAGGTAGTCTGGCTTAGAATTTCACTTAAATGGCATAGTAATTTGCAAAACTAAGGCTGTTTAGAAGTGCAATAGGAGTCATGCTAAACAAATGTAAATATCTCTAAAGCTTAACAAGTTACAGATAAAAAAACAGTATGACAATTGTTCAGGATAAAAAAAACCTTTCAAACGAGCCTATTCATTAATCTGCACTAATTAATTTTTTTAAACTATGGCCATCTGATTACCTCAATTTTCATTTTTCATAGGAGTTATGCCAAACAAATGTAAATATCTCTAACTGTATAAGCATTATACATAAACTGTCAGTAAGAAAGTTGTTCAGGGTAAAATACCTTTCCAATGAGCCTATTCATTAAACTGCACTAATTTATTGCACCTCCGGCCTCCGCTGAGATACTGACACTTCATATATATATAGGTGAGTGATAATCTGTACCTTTGTTAGAACTGTAAAAGAAACTGGATGGTTGTACATGTAACCAGCAATGTACATTTGACAGACTCTGTCTGTGACTGTATGTAAAAACTGAAACTATTAATAAAAACTTTAACCATAAAAAAAATAAATAATTAAGCTACACTAATTATAGTTTTTAAACTATGGCCATCTGAGTACCTTAATTTAAATTTTTCTTCACAATTTTCACCTTTTGGATGGCTATATTTAAAAATATATAATGAATTCAGATTACTGACTGCCCTCATTTGAAAGATAATCTTGTCCTGAACAACTTCCATGTTGGTTGTATATTGGTAACTTGTATACTTTCCGAGATATTTACATTTGTTTGGCATGACTCCTACTGTGTTCACTCAAAGAGAGAAATAAATGAGGTTGTTTTGGCAAACATATTTTACAAAATATAAAAATTCAGATTAGTGACTACCCTCATGTGAAAGGTCTTTTTGCCCTGAACAACTTTCACGCTGGTTGTTTTGTGCACCTTGAATAGTTTTAAAGATATTTAAATTTATTTGGAAGCAGTGCACAACCAGAATAGGTTTTAGCAGTTCTGTTACTGCCTCTTATAAAAGAGGTCAGCACAGGGGGGTAGCCATCCTGATTCCAAATAGGGTGTCTTTCCTGGAGGAAGCCACCCTGGTCAATGGGGAAGGTAGAGATGCCTTGCTGAAGGGGACATACCAAGGTGTTAGGCCCACCTTGGCATCTGTATACTTCCCACCTGGGTCCACATATGCAGACTATGGGGGGAGATTTTATTCTAGTCCTCAACCTGGCCTTAGAAATAATGTTGTGGATCCCCAGGAATGAGCATAAAATAGTGAGGCAGGTGGGCAAGCTTCTTACTAAGATGGGTATGGTTGATGTGTGGAGATGCGTGCATGGCGGAAGAAGGGACTATACCTTTTTTTCAACCCCCAATCACATGTATTCCAGACTAGATTACTTTTTTATCCCAAAAGAAGAGTTCTGTAGGGTTGAAGATTCATGGATGTGGAACTTGGTTCTCTCAGATCATTCTCCCAATTTTCTTAAAATAGAATTAGGGGCTTTCCAGAGAAATACCCTCTGGTGCCAAAATGTCTCTTTATTACAAGATCCTGAGACTAGACAGAGCATTAAAAACACCTACAAAAACATATTTAGAAGACAATTATAAACAAGACACCCCAGTGGGAGTGGTTTGGGATGTGGAGAAGGCAGTACTGTGGGGGAAATTCATAGAAAGTTCTAGCCGGAAAAAAAAAATAGAGAAGCCAGAAAAGATGCAATCACTGGAAGACCAGCAAAAAGAAAAGTATGATAAAAATAGAGGGAAAGATTTGCAAAAACACAAGAAGGTGCTAGGGGGAATCCTAGACTATGCAGTAGAATAGAAAATGTTATTTCTTCATCAGAAATTCTATGAAGGGGGCCCCAAATCTTTAAGATTACTAGCCAGTAGACTCTGGATACTGAGGGCCAAAGCTATGATGACTGCCTTGCAGCATACCCACTCAGGGAAAATACTTCACTAGACAACTGAGATAGCAGAGGCCTTTCGGGCCTTCTATGAAGATCTGTATACCCAGGACCCAGAGGTCAGCCACACTGAGGTGCAAGATTTCCTGAGGCCTTTGGGCCTCCCCAGGCTAACTAGGGAACAGGGGAAAACTCTACTTCTTCTTCTCCCAATCACATTTCAAGAATTAAAAACTGAAACTGAAGTATTCAAACTAAAAACAGGCAAGTGTCCCAGCAGTGATGGCTTTGCAGCTGAATTTCCATTACTCCCCCCTCCCAGCTTACTTTTCAGTTTCCAATGAAATGGAGCCTGCCTAAAATGAAGTACCTGGTAGTTAACATGGATCACTCCGAATCAATTACTATGCTTGAATTACACCCCACTGATTAACACCCTCAGAAATGACTTTTCCAGGTGGTCCCTGCTCCCACTTCCACCCTCGTCATGGGTTCAGGCACTAAAATGAATGCCTTGCTGAGATTGCTGATTCTTTTCCAATCAGTGCCATGCATTGTGCCAGTGGGGCACTCACATATGTGGAAATTCCATTATTTGTAAGACATCATTATGAATTTCAATAAAAGAAGTATAAAAAAAAAGAAATGCAAAGGGAAAACTGATAGAAACATAGAAGTTGTTGGTGGATAAGGCCCACCTGGCCCACCTAGTCTGTCCCGCTAATCCTGGTTTAGCCCCTATAGGTTCTCAGATTTTTCCCATGTTTGTCTTTGTGCCAGGATTCCTTTATGCCTATCCATGCATTCTTGAAGCCTGTGATTGTTTAGCTTCCACCACTTCCTCCTGGAATCTGACCCAAGCTCCCACCACCATCTCTGTAAGAAAAACTTCTTTACATTCCCCCTCAGTCTCCCCCCCAGGTTCATCATGTGCCCTCTAGTTCTTGTGCAACTCTTTCTCTGAAAAATGCTCCCTTTCCATACCTTTTTCACACCTGTGAGATATTTATATGCCTCTATCATGTCATTCCTGATGACCCCATGGCACACTCCAATGCCTGTTGGTGTGTGGAGGTGGGTGGGGTGGTAGGGGTAGGAACCCTAACATCAAATTTCCAAACTTTTGTTGCTGTACTAGCAACCCTAACTGATGCATTAACAGAATTTTTTGCAATGAATTCCCCTTCTTTTTGAGAAAGTGTAATGTAACTGGTAAGTAGTATGTGGTTGTGGGAGAGCAAGGCCCTATGTGGTTGTGGGGGGCCCTGCGCTCCCAGTTACACACAAGTACAGAGACACACCGCAGCCCTAGAGTCATGAAAAGGAACCCTTGTAACACAAATGTGGCAATATCTCAGTACTCATAGCAACTATGAAAAAAAATTCTACTGCAGTTGTAATCAAGACTTGACAACCTCCACGTATGCTTAGTCCAGTTAAGGTGCCCAGAGCGAAAAATCCGTATCTTGAATTGTTTTTGAGATATGGGCACCGAAAGGCACCACAGGCCTTTTCACAATGTTATCCTAAGGGAAATTTCTCAACTTCGGAATGCCATAACGATGGAACCAGTGTAAATTTTTTCATCAAACCAGCAAAAGGCACATCTGTGGGGCAAGGGCTTGCCACCCTGCAAATGTCAGTCCAAAATCCCTAACCATTTAGTAGCAGTGAAGTGACAAAGAAAAATAGTGTTTTTTGGTTCAGTAGTCTTGCAAATTGTGACACTTCACAAAATGTGTGAAAGAACGGGTGCGAAAGAGTTGCAAATTGCAAAAGTGTGGCATCCATTCTTTCACAATTTGAAACAGTACAGGGGGGTTGATACTGGAAAACATATTTCCAGGCCAAATTTTACAATTCTGATGCCAGCATTGTGTTCCTCTGGCCCCGATTAGGTAAACACAACTGTCAGGGTTTACCTAGGGGCAGTCAAATTTGAACTACAGCCATTTTTCTCTGCAGCTAACTGAAAACAAGATGGTAGCAATATGAAACTACTAAGGGCATTTGTGACAGTAAAATTTATTGGTGGCAGCTTTCAAGAGGCACAGTTATTTTTTTCCTATTGACTATAATGGGAAACTGAACAGAATAATATTTTTTCACCAAATCTTTAAAAGGCACATCAGTGACCCAAACTATATATTCCCTGACAATTTCAGTGCAGACGGACAAACCATTTGGGCTGTAGCCCTGAGCAAAGAAATAGCCAAAAAGTGCTTTTTTGCATGTTTTTTGGCGCTCTGCAACCACACACCCAACCAGAACAGAACTCGCCAGATCCAGGGATCTATGGAATGTGTCCGTGCATGCAAAATTTCAGGCAAATCAGTTGTACGGTTCCAAAATTTATTAAAGTGCAAAATTTGGGGTTTAACATAGAAGTAGCTCAGCAGCCCTAACTATAGCTGCACTACCATGCAGCTATAATATTTGTAAATATAGGAAACAACATTTGAAATGTAAAATAAAATACATTTTTTACATATATTGGCAATATACCAATAACATATATTTGCCATTTTATTTCAATATATTTGGAATTTAGTCATTATTTTGCAATATACATAGTATACTAAAGAGGCCATAGCATGTATACAGTAGTTATAGTACATTAGAATATATTTGCAAATTTTAAAATATATTAAAATATATTGATTTTCCAGTACATTACAATATATTACAAAACAAGTAGATTGAAATATATTTCACTATATGTAAATATATTGTTAATAATATATTTTAAAATATTTCATTTTCATAAGGGTCCACCGTAAATACTGAGCAGAAGTATCTATTTAGCATGTCTGCTTTTAGAAATTTCTTCTTCCATACAACCCCTTGGCCTTTCTCATGTCCCTTTGTATCTGAAGAATATCTTATCCATTCTTCAGTGATCTAACAATCTATTCTTCTGACTGTGCTGTCGCTCTTCTGACTGCCCTCCCAGCCTCTTTTTGTTTTTCTGGTAGATCTCTCTGTCCTCTTCCTTCTTAAATATTATATATCTCAAAAAGGCATGTTTTTTTTTCTTTTGCCCTTACTTTTTTGCTACCTCCCTTGAGAACCACAGAGGTCTCTTTTTCCTTTTACCCTTGCTAACCTGCCAAATACAGAGACATGTAGTCCTATTGAAACCCTCCATTATTTCAGCCCACTGGATCTCCACTCCCTCAAGTTTCCCCATCCCAACCAGTGCATCCTTGAGAGATTTCCCCATTTTCTCAAAGTTGGCCATCCTGAAATCTAGAACCCTAGTTCTGGTGTTACTTTCTTCTACCTTAGTCCTTATGGTAAATCGTACTGTATGGTGATCACTGGTTCCCAGGTGGTCACCAACCGTGATGTCAGCAATGCTATCCCCATTTGTCAATACCAGGTCCAGCATTTCCCCGCAGTATGTGGGTTCCTCTACTAGCTGCCTGAAAGAGGCCCCTAGTAGAGAGTTAGGTATGCCCTGCTCCTGGTAGTTGCTGCTGTATTCAGGCTCCACTCTTTGTCTGGTGGATTGAAGTCTCTGACTAGTAGTACCTCCTCCTTTTGAGGCATAAACTGAATTTCTTCTATTAACTCATCATCCACTTCCTCTCCCTGAGCAGGGGGTCTGTAGATCACCCCTGTGCAAATAACTTCCCCTTTCCTTTTCTCAGGGTGACCCACAGTACCTCCACCCTCCTCGGCTCACCCTGTGATTCTATTGCCTTTTGTTTTCCCTCACATAAGAGCTACTCCCCTTCCCTACCTGTCCCTTCTAAATGGAGACTATCCGGGATAGCCAGATCCCAGTACTGTTTTTCGTTGCCCCAGGTCTCTGTGATGGCTACTAAGTCCAGGTCTGCCTCTACCATGGCAGCCTCAGATCAGCAATCATTTTCCCAAGGCTATGGGCATTGCACACATTGCTTTCCAGTGTGTGCCATCACTCCCTTCCTTCCTTTCATAAGCTTCCCTTTTCTTAATTGTCCCTCTTCCTCTGGATACCATTCCTACCCCGCGAGAGAACAGCCCAGGCAGTAATGAAAGGAACAATACATTTTAGGTATGTAGGTGAAAAGAGAAGTCCGGGTGGAATTTCAAGGTTTAAAGGGAAGTGGGGACTATGCAGAGGGAGACCAGGAAAAGGCAGATATCCTGAACTAATACTTTTGTTCAGTGTTCACAGAGGAAGGAGAAGAGGATGGGCTGCAAAAAAGTAACGTGAGATGTGGAGGGATGGAGGTGGACAATAGTCCATTTATGGAGGAGACAGACCTGAAGGGACTCACTAATCTGAAAGTGGAAAAAGCAATGGAGCTGGAGGGTGCATTCAAGGATACTGAGTGAGCTCAGAAGGTGCTGGCTACGCCTCTGACAGTCCTTTTATCAGCTCATTGGAAACAGGAAGTTGTTCCAGAGGACAGGAGGTGATGAAATCCCACTTCACAAAAGTGGTAGCAAGAAAGACATTGGCAACTGTAGGCCAGTCAGCCTGACATTGATGGTAGAAAAGGTAATGGAAACACTGCTCAAGAAAAGATTGTGGAATACCTTGAATCCAGTGGGTTACAAGACCAGAGGCAGCATGGATTCATGGGCAGGGGATGTCAAACTAATCTGATAGATTTTTTGACTGGGTGACCAAGGAAGTAAATAATGGCAGAACAGTAGATGTGGTCTACCTGGGTTTCAGTAAGGTTTTCAACACTGTTCCACATTGGAGACTAGTAAGCAAGCTGGGACTCTTAGGAGTGGGTCAAAGGTAGATAACTAGGTCAGAAATTGGTTAAGGAAGGGCAGAAGAGGGGTGGTAAATGGAGTTCACTCCTAGGGAGTGAGGGTGACCAGCAGGGTGCCTCAGGGATCAGTGCTGGGACCTGTCATCTTTAATGACTTTATAAGTGACATTGCAGAGGAGCTGGAAAGGAAAGTCTGCCTCTCTGCAGATGACATAACAATCTGCAATAGAATTGGGCACTACAGGGTGTGTGAAAAGAATGAGAAGTGACCTGAGAAAACTCAAGGAGTGGTCAAGGGTATGGCAGCTGCGTTTTAATACAAAATGTGCAAAATAATGCATTTGGAGAACAGAAACCCAGGGGTGGAATATAGTGGGTGGGTTGGTATTAATAACCACAAAGCAGGAATGAGACCTGGGGATAATCATATCTGATGACCTAAAGATGACCAGGCAGTGTGACAAGGCAGTTGGTAAGGCTAGTGAAATGCTGGGGTGCACAGTGAGGGGTATTACTAACAGGAAGAGGAAGGTGGTGCTTCCTCTGTATAGATTAGAACATAACAAAAGAACATAAGAATGTGATGGCAGAAGAGGACCGTTCAATCCATCTAGTCTGCCCATGAAGTCCAGAAGAGTTTAACTAAAATGGTGCAGAGTCTGCATCAGAAGCTTTGCTAGGAGAGACTTAAGGACCCAAGTACTGTGGCATTCCCCAGGATGAAACCCAGTTCTGCAGCATTTTGCAGCACTCTGCAGAATACTGAAGCAGACCTACTGAATAAAGCAATGTAATTTCAAGGGCAATTAGTCCCTTTTGTCATTCAGTAAAATGTGACACTGCCAGGATGAAGTGAATGCCACAGTTTCCTGCATGACAAAAGAGACTAATTGCCATTGAAATTACATTGCTTTATTTGGTAGGTCTGCTGCAGCATACTGCAGAGTGAGGTTTCATCTTGGGGGACTCCACTGTATGTACACTCTGGAAGAGAGGTGGGAGAGCGGGATATGATAGAGACCTTTAAATACCTCATGGGGCTAAAAAAGTACAAGAGTGCATCATGTTTAAGAAAAAAGGTGCTCAAGAACAAGGGGACATGATATGAAGCTGGGGGAGTAGAGTCAGGAGAGATGTGAAGAAGTACTTCTTCACAGAAATTGACATATTCCTGAAACAGTCTTCCAGCCAAGGTGGTGAGGGCAAAAAGAGTGGTGAAGTCCAAGAATGGATGGGTAGGCATAATGGAAAGAAAGAGGGGTGGGAGAATGGGCCAGAGATCAAGTAGGATCTGTGGAGATACTGTTGGCAAGGGAAAATGGGCAGATTAGGTGGGTCAGGCGGTCCTTATCTGCCAGCAAATTCTAGGTTTCCATGTTTGGACCATACTTGTTTGCTTGAGGGGTACTTGACAGATGACTTAACAGGGCAAAGCAGATTGCTCTGCTCTTCTTACATAAATCCTCTGAAAGTCACTTTATTTTGCTCAGTAGGGTTTTTATTATTTTGGTAGCTTCATTATGGCTCAGTGAAACACATCGAGGCCATAGACTTCTGAATTTACAGGGAATGAAGCAGGCATCAGCTCACACAAACCCTCAAGACTATGCCTCAACACATGGATTTGTATATGAAACCATACTTTATGTATGGGGCCAGGTGCGGTTTTAGGATTTAGCGCTGGTGAGTCTTGTAACTCTTACAGGTCAATTTCGGTTAAGGCAGAGTGGTAAGCAGCATAATCTTTAGTCCTTCTGCAGCTTTTTGACACAGATATCACAGCATTATTAGACATGCAGAAAAAGTGGGTCAGTAATGAGACTGATATAGTGGCCTACAGAAAGGCAGTTTGAGGCGTCTGTTTAAGACAGAGAGAGAGAGGCAGTACCTGGACCCACATTACTGCTCTCCTGTAGCTAGTACAGACCTCAGCATAAAACTGCAGTAATGCATTGTTTAAATCTACAAGTCTGCCCGTTTTCCAGTTTAGAGTATAGTTCTTTTAACAGCCCATTCGAAAACACTTTCAGGTCCCAATTAATGTTCCTTTCAGTGTTTACCTCAAGGTGGTCAGCTTCAATAACACTAAGCTCTGCTGAGGTAAGTAAAATTAATCTTGAATTTTATTTTGCTCTTTTTATTTTTATTTTTAATAACTGGTGGTTCTGGCGGGCATTTCCATATATTAGAAAGTGATGTCAACATTTAGGTGGTTTAAGATATTGAAGTTCACTCTAAGGTAGTCTGATATTCTCTCTTTTATTATTGGCGGTCAGTATGTGGGTCAGAAAAATAAATTGCTGCTGTCAGTTAAAATTGGAACCCTGCCACAGTGACTCTAGGGTGTAATGGGGCATTTCCCACAGGAACTCGTTTCAGGTGGATATTGTTGTGCCATAAATGCCCACCTTATCAAGTCTTTCAGCCAGTAGGGAAGCTGGAAATCTTCTAACCCACTTTCTAAGCAATATATATGATACAGTGTTACCCACCAAGATGAACGCTCTTATCACAGTTTCTGCGGGTGATGCCTTGTAGGAGATTGCTGGAACTCAATGTAATCCAGTGGAAATTGCTCCACTTTGACTTACAGGAAGCTGTGACACTTTGGCATACAGGAAGCTGTGACACTTTGGCATACAGAAAGCTGTGCCACTTTGACATACAGGAAGCTGTGACACTTTGGCATACAGGAAGCTGTGATACCTTCATCACAGAGTGCTTCATCCTGATGGGCAGCACCATAGCTACCATACTGTAGCAGCAGTGAATGAGAAAAATAGCTTGTGGTTCACAAAGACAGACAGTCGCCCCACATGCCAGTCTAACAAGTCAAGCTCACATTCGATGATGGAGGGGTGTGTCTTATTTGTTCATCTATGTATTTATTTATTTGAATATTTTTTAGAATGCATGGCACACGGAGGTAAACAAGTTATTGCAGGTGCAGCTGGTCGGGAGGCACTGAGGCTGAATCACTGGATGCCACACTTGTGCCATGCTGGAAACCCTGGTTTGGGAACAAGCCTGGGTTGTCGGGTCAGCCGGGGGCAGGAGATGGATTGAGCAACTGCATGGCAGCTCTCCTCTCCTCTCTCTCTCTGGGTGGGGACTCAGTAGTCATGTCCGCTGCAGGGCTGCCCCCAGGGTGGAGGGCCTAGAGTAGTGCAGATGGGAGTTGCTAGACTTGGAATGGTGCCACAGATCACTGCATGCACGTGCTCCACACACACCAGAGCAACCGTGGCAAGGGAAGGAGAAACATGAAATGGAGCTGGCAAGCTCCATGATGGCCTCCAGCACCTGCAGCGCCCCAGAGTCTGGATGTTGGTCTTCAGGGAAGGGGGGAAGTCGACACCCTTCACCTCAGCCCTGTGACAGGAGTAACCCATGGAGATTGCTGGAAAGGTCTGGTGCAGGAGAGTCAGGGCGGAGAGTGAGCCCCTCCGAGGGAGGAGCCAGAGCTTCCTGCCGGCTGGAGAAGGAAAAAATCTAAATGGAGAAAATAAAAAGAAAAGTTATTCCAGAGTAGTCCCATGGGGCTAAACAAAACCAGACAAAAGACAGGGAAAAATTTCATGAATAACATATTGCAAAAAAGACTTGCAGATCATGATAGGAAAAGGAAACAAAAGCTATTACAAAGAGCATTAACAGAAAGTCATTTGCTTCCCATGAAATGTTACAAAATTTAACAACTAAGACAAAACAGACAAGGACTGGGTGAAATTAAAATTCCATCAGTGGAATTATTGTGACATGTGAAATTCTCTTCCTTGAAATTTCATGAAAATGAAAGAAAATTGTGCAAAATTACACCTTAAACTGTGAAATTTAGTCATGTATTGTAGAATAATATGGTACATTGTGGAAACTGTTTCTGTGGGAACTACAGTATCTTTTTTTTTTCTTTTATCTAGTAAGTAGAAACTAATGTAACTGAAACCATAACTGGGAAGTGGAGACTGAGGTCACACTCCAGCAACTGGCACTGGTGTAACTGGGAGCAGACACTAGTGTAAGTGGGATGAGACACTGTCATAATAGATATGATGTAACACTTGTGTAACTGAAAAAAGCTGGATCCACTGACATTGCTGGGGGAGACACCGTTACAACTGGAAGGAGACACTGCCATAACTACAAAGACAATGTCACTTGGAGTAGGCACTGCTATAACTTGGGAGACACAGATGAAACTGGCAGGAGAAACTATTTTAACTAGAACAGTGACGTGCAATGTCAGGAAGCTACAATATCCTTAACATGTTGTATAGTTTCTCAATTTTGCATAACAAAATGTACCAGTGTATGTAGTTCTTTGTCTAGAAAAGTAGGCAGTATGTGAAGTTTTTTAATTAAAAGGTTTTAAGAATAAAAAACACCTGCATTGTCACATCTCCACCCTCATCCCTCCATCCTCACCATTTACAAGTATTTCTCCCCACCTTGCCCCTGCCAGCTCCCATACCTTCCTCCTTCCCCAGTCCTAGTGATGTTACATTAGGAAAAGTCAGTTGTCACATATTCCATTCCCTTTCCCCACTTCATAGCCATTGTTCTGTAGAATGCATCACCCTCTTTGCAGCCCACAACATCTATGAGCCCTTCCAGCCAGGGATTAGTCAAGGCATAGCACTGAAATGTCATTTGTCAGGGTGCAGAATGAGCTCCTTAGGGTGAGAGATAGAGAGGGGCAGTCAATAATACTAGTTCTCATTGATCTCTCCTCAGCATTTGACACTGTGGATCATGTAGTGTTGCTGAATTGCCTAAAGGAGCTCTGTAGACTTACTGGTACCATCATCAATTGGTCTGAGTCCTTCCTCACAGGCAGGATGCAAAAGGTGGTGATGGAGAATTTCTCATCCTGCCTGAAGCCCCTGCCTTGTGAAGTTCCCCAGGGCTTGATCCTGTCACCTGCATTGTTCACAGTGTACTTGCTTCCCCTGGGTGAGATCATTAGACAGTACAGCTTGAGTTTTCAGTGTTATGCAGATGACACCCAGCTGAACATGTCATTTGCACCTGAGACAGATGGCACTCTGGAGGTGCTAAATAAATGTCTGGCTGAGATCTAAGACTGGATGTCCTCTAGCTGGCTGAGACTCAATCCTGACAAGACAGAGATGTTAGTGATTCAGCCTGGTCATCGGCGGAATGTGGGTGCTGCTGGGGTGGGAACAGGGTTATTCCTGGCCCCATTCTCATGGTGGCATCTACCAAGGTGAAGAATGTGGGCATCATCCTTCTGATGGACTAACACTTGAGGCTTATGTGTCATCCATCATCAGGAGTGGTTTTCACCACTTGAGGAATGTTGCCCAGATTAAAGCTTTGACTCCACCTGACAATCTGCCCTCACTGGTACATGTGTTTGTGATGTTGCAACTTGACTGCTACAATGCTTTGTACCTTGAGGTCAATGGAGGGGTTCTCTGGCACCTGCAGCTGGTAGAAAGCAGCCAGGTTACTGATGGGCCTGCCAAAGTCCTGTCATTTGACCTCATGAGTTCTCGCAAACTGCACTGGCTGCCGGTTAGGTGGAGAATCATCTTCAGAGTGGTCTGCTTACCCACAAGGCCCTACATGGATCTATATAGTGTCCAGAGTCTCCGGTATGGAATCCTAAACAAATACATTTTACTCACTTACTCCACCTCCACCTACTCAAAGCAGTATCTGTGATAGAACCAATTCCACTACACTTTGGCACCCCACTACCCACCTACCGCTACTCACCCCCATAATGGGTGCAAAACAATCAAGTCCTACAGTGTGCTGACTGGCATAGCCATCCCTCCACCACGTCACAGATTTCTGAATGAAACGGGATGCTTTTCTGCTGTAATCACCTGATTGACTCCTAAACTACTTAATCATGTGATTACCTCAATATTCTTCTGCACCAGCAGTTTCATTTAGAAGTTGAAGGCTGGTGAAGAGAAGGCTCTCCTGGTTGCTGCATCATGGAGCCTGTTTTTATTCTACATTTTGAGGACAAGTGAGTGGAAATATACTTGGTAATACTTGTTTTTAAAGACAAAGTAGGCTATAAGCCCATTTAATTGTCTCCCACTCCTAGTGGGGTCATTGTCCCTGAAGGTTCTGAACAAGGAATTCATCTAGCTGTTTTTAAATTGCTCGAAGTTGGGCACATGTACAATATAACTTGGTAAAGAATTTCAAATTCTGGTGGATTTTACAGTGTAGTAGTTACCGCTTAACTGAGTTGACTGGATAAATAAAGATTTGATTGATTGATTGATTGACTCTTGGGACAATGAGTTGTTTCATATTAGATCTCAGGTTGTTATTTCTTGCTTTATCTTTAATGCAGCATAGATCCATTAATGTTGGATTTTGCATAATTTTACACATGAGTAACATATCCCCCCTCTTACGTCTGATCTCTAAGGTAAATAGTTTTAAGATGTGGGTGGTAGTATGCCAGAGGGCAGTAGGGTGGAGTCTATCTCTAATACTGGTTCAGTGGGTGGAGGGTGAGTTGTTGTATGGAACTGCAGACATTGGATGTGGTGGGAAAAGGAATGTGCGACTACTGACTGACTTTTTCTAATGCAGCTTCATCAGTACTATGAATAGTAGAGAGGTTAGAGGGTGATATTGGGAGACATTCTTATTAATTATCAGGCATGGGGAAGTTAAGGGAAAGTGAAAATGTGTGTGTGAGTGTTTTAATTTAACTCCTTTATTCACAAAAAAAAAAAAGCCTCCAGGAAAAGACGCGCGAGTTAGGAAAATTTCATCCACTTTGCAAAGTGAGACATTTCCAACTTCACAGCAACTGCACTGGTGAAATTTAAATTCACCACCTCTCTAATCTGGATGAAAACTGAGACACTGACGTAACTATGACAGGACACCGATACAACTGGGATGGGACATTGCTGCATTTGGGAGGATACACTGCAATAACTGGGAGTAGATACTGCTGCAACTGAAAAGTCTGAGACACTGACATAACTGTGATATGACACTGATGTAATTGGGATAGCACACTGCTGTAATTGGGATGATACGCTGCAATAACTGGGAATAAGATACTGCTGTAACTGAGACATTGGTTTAACTGGGAGGGGGCACTGATCGAACTGGAATAAGAGCCATCCCGGTGGCACTGAGGGCTAAGGCATCCTGCCTTATCTCACACTATGCCGGCGACCTGGGTTCAGGAACAACCTTGGGTTCCCCGGGTACCAGCACTGGGAGCAGGATTGAGCATTGGCTCTAATCTCCCAGAAGGGAGGGTTGCCTGTCTGCAGTCCCCCCTACCAGATGGAGGTCCGGTGGCAGGCAGTAACTGAGTGACTGGTGGTGGTGGGGGCATCCCATAGTGCTTGATGTGCTTGTGCTTCCACATGCGTGCATTACATCAGGGATGCAGGGGACTGGGATTGGGGAAAATGGACAAAGAAAAAGTACCAGTGAAAAAAAGACTCTGCCATAACTTGGAGGAGACACTGCCACTACAGGTATAACAGAGAAGACAGTGTTAGAACTGGTAGAACTGGGATTAGAACCTACCACAATTTGGAGGAACCACTGCCATAACTGAAAGGAGACACTGCCATAACTGAGTGTAAACACTGCTTTAATTAAGATACAGGTACACTATAATATGTTTTATTGTACAGGAGCTTCACTCCAAGGAAACTCTGAGCACAGGGTTGGTGGTGCTTCAAAACTGAGAAAACACTGGTGCAGACACTGAAGTTGAGCACATCCCACCCAAATTGAAAGATGTCTAGCTCCAAAAGTTATATAAAAGTCAAAATGCCATTTACAGGACAGGTCCCCTCCTCGCCCACCTGACGAGTTTCGGATCCACCAGATCATTTATCAAAGGTTGAGGCTCATATAGGAAGGCACACAATAAATAGTCATCTAATGATGACATCATATTGATGAAGACAACATGTAAGTTAGAAGGATAAATATCAAGCAGTGGGAAAAACAAGAAATTAAAAGGAAAAAACAATACAATGCATAAATAAAAATGCATAATTTCTATCAGAAGTATTCGTGGTATGATTAAAACGTGATGTTAGATTGTTGATCAGTTAGACAAAAAAGTCACTCAAATACAAAGTCCAAAACTATTTGTGGACTGACTGAGGCCAAAACCATGGGCTCAAGGGGAAGACGTGGTGGGGGGGAGGTACAGGTGCTCCAAGCCCTCGAGGGGCACCTTTAATAAGTATAATATACAAACTAAACTATAAGCAAGAGAAGCCACTGCTAGACCTGGGAAGAGCTGACCACCCTGATGACCCACCTCAGTGCATCATGTTGTCATCTAAATGATCTGAGCTTTGGAGCAGGCTCAGGTCACTGCGCGCTGGAGACAGCCCAGGCTAGGGTAGCAGCCAATGGCAGTATGCCCCAAATTGCTGAGAGGTGATGGAGTGCTCTGACACCACAGCAATCCAGCAGCTGAACCAAGGAGTTTGGTTCTGCTGCAGGAGAAGTGCGTCACTGAGGTTGCCCAAGGCTGCTCCTACATCCGGTCAGTAGGTACTGTAGGTAATAAAATGGGGAAAGATGGGAGAAAAAAACAACTGCTATCTGCAGGACAGCTGAGAGTTATCAGAGGCCTGACCAGAGTATATCACTTTATTGAGATATATAAGCATTTCCTAGATGCAGTTAAGCTTGAATTATATTTTTGTATTAGTATCACTTCATTATATATAGAATAAAGTATGGGTCGATGTGTAATGAAAGTTTACGCACACGAGGGTGTTTATTAAAGCATCTAACCCAGAGGATGTGTAAACGCCGAGTTTTCTGGGCATCCCTGTTTGAGAGGTAGGGTTTCTGACCGACTTTTGTGGTCATTTTTGCACAAATAAATGGCTGAATAAACACTTTTACACCATATAATGTGGTGAGTCTGCTTTTATTTTAGCCTTTTGGTGGACGGTGCTGCTATTTCTTGTTACAGTGTTGATTTTTATATCTAGCACGTCCTCACTGTTATGGCGGTTATTTTGTTTTGGATTATTTTTCATCCAGTTATTTCTGTTTCACTCCCTGCTGTATACCCTTCTCTTAGTCGCACCTGGAAATGACCCACAGCTCAGTGTGCCTATTTCAGTCACCAGATTATAAAACATTTAGAGCCCCCACCCCCCACAGTCAGCAGTAATAACTAGCAGAATAAAATATTCATGTTGTCAATCAGAGGCACTGTCTGATGTAAGAGTCCAATGTCTCTGGACAAGAACACCCCTCTTTGTGTCGTCCTGACAGGCAATAGAAGGTAGACAGCTTGTCATTCTCCCATAGACAGCCACATACTCTAGTAGAAGGGGGGGGGGGCCTTGGTAATGACATCCACCAAGGTGGAGTGAGCCTTCTATGTCTCACAGTCCAAAACCTGCCAAGAGTGGTAGCAGATGAGCAATCAAATCTCCATGGCCATAAACTCAAAATTAGTATTCAAGTTAAGCCAGTATGGGGATATCCGCCAAGGCAAGGGACATATTTAATCCTGCATAGTTGAAAGTTCCTGAATGCCCTATGTAACCCCTTGCAGTGGATATGGTTGCTGGCAAACTGACACACTAAGGTGACCTCCTACAGGCAGGAAGGTGAGAAAGGATACGTTTGGTAGGCCCAGCTATGACAAAATACAGGGAGAAAGTACTTGCAGTCTATGTAGCGAACAATCAGCTGAAGGAGCATCATCAAATTTAGAGCCACTACATGGGTGACTGCAAGATGTAATAAGGAAGAGATCACCAAATATACCAGAGAGACCAGAAAGTCACCAGATCTCTCCGGATTGACAGATCAGCTCTCCATATAGGGGCAGCTAAAATGGAAGGGGTTCTGGAAAATAACATAGGCCCACAGAGCTATCTGTAATGATGTTAAATGATTAACAATGAATCAGGTGGAGTGGGCCCTTGCAGTGTAGGGAGCAAAGATCAAGGTCAACACAGTGAAAAGGCCCACCATAACAAACCCCAAGTAGTGGCCTCTCCTCTAATCTGCAAAAAATATTCTGGTTACACTACCCACATAAGACAGTTTCAGGTGTCTGGCAGAATGGAGAGCAGAGAGCTCTGTCCATTGGGAATCAATCTGAGGGATCCTTGGTCCCAGACAATGAGGTACTATGGGAGTGGAGCTGCAGCTGCTATGTAGGTCCATGTTGGTGCTGGAGTCTGCTATGGCACAGAATCATCAGGGCCTGAGCAGCATGGTGTTGTTGTGAGTTGAGGGCAGCTGATGGGAGGAGCATATTGATTAACCTCAAGTACTGTAGCACTTGGAAGCTATTGGGCAATTCTGGAGAAATGTCTGAGCACCGACTACAGAATATGTGCTGGAGATGGAGCCCTCTAGATGCTGACAGTTCTGATTGTGGTGTCTCTACCTCCCTCACAGAACTAAAGGACAGGGATCAACCACCATGGGGTGGGTGACATTTTTTAGGTATCTCCGTGGGCTGACCTGCCGATTTCTCTACAAGGGGACTGAGGTGCCCATGGATTGTTGCACATCCTGCTGGTGAGATATATTGGTAGAAGTGGCAATGTTGTTTGGTACAGTGGTAGGTCAGTAAGTTTTGAAGAACTTTGTCATCTGCTTCAGGATTTTAAAAGTTCTGGGCAATTCTACCATAGCTAAGCCTCAGCTGGCTGGCATAATGGACGGGAGGATCGTCCAACTTGCTGCAAGACCTTTTGATAGTGACAAAGACCTGGCATGTTTTGAATGCTCCACTGAGTAGTCTGGAAAAATCTGAATATAGTATCTATGGCATTGGAGAAGACCCACTTCCACGCCATGTATAATATTGCCTCCTTTACTTGAAGCATAAAATGTGACCAAGATTGGCCTGGACATTCAACAGTTCTGAGTTGCAAGGCAAAGGAGTGGTGAGCATGCTCAGTTTCAAATGGGGCCTCCATAAGTGCCTGGGGTATGATCACGATGACGTGCTAAAGGAAACTAGTGGCATTGTGATTTTTGCTTCTTCAAGGAACCAAACAAACCTGAGGTTGCTCCTTCATCGCCAGGTTTTCTTGGTCCTCCACACATGACCAAAAAATCTGGATGGTACATCTTTGATCCCAGAGCTGGGTCTTAATAGATTCTTTTTCATTCTTTACCTTGGTTATACAAATCTCCACCATGCCCACTCTAGCCCCAGTGCTGCAGTGTTCTAAGAGTGGTGAGTGGAAACCTGTTTAATGTCTCACATTTATTTTAGGAGCTATGCAAACATATGCTATATCTTCCAGGTCTGAGAAGGTTTCCCACCATTACTATGCTGGAGGGATGGGCACCACATACTGTCCTTCCAGCTCCAGGCACCACACATGCATGTGAGGAGGGACTATAGACAGATGGACAGGGATAGTAAATTGCATCTGGTGCAAGCCTGTCCAGAGGTTCAGACCAACGTGGCCCAGGTACATGTTATTAGTGCGTTCCTGAACCACCTTTGTGCAGAGGCCCCAGAGTGTGAAAAGCAAATTCATACCTTAGGGTTAAGTATTTACTAAGGTAAAATTTCTGGTGCCCAGAACAGGCAATTTTATAACCATAGTAAGGAAATTATATTCAGACAGCACCCTAACCTTAACAGCTATTTAAAATATTTGGGTAGCTAGTGTCAACATGTAGTTTGTTATAAGTCAGCTAGTCACTAAGTATTTCTCACTCTGCTTTGAGTTATATAGGGAGGAGTTAGCATAGACCATTCATCTGAATGCCACCTGTTTCAGTTGGAAATGGATAAGTGGACATCTAGACTATTTGCGTTTTCCCATTAACCACTCTGCCCATCCAGCCAAGCAGAACATATAAATGGGTTGTCACATCCTCTGCCTGTGCAGTGACTGTCTAGTGTGAAATCTCCTAAAGCCACAATCTGTACCTACTCTGAGAGTAGTGATTTGTTCGAGTTGTTTTATAAGGAACAGTTACGGTCATCTGCTGGATAGTGACAGTGTAAAGATGAACCAAGGGGTAGGCTGTTGCTACTCTGAGTCAATTACATGAGAATATACTGATAGTTTCTGTACCTTTAGGCTTGAACAGCAGGAATATTTTTTCTTCTTCACCAGAACGGATTTCTCCACTGTTTCATCCTGGGATGGCAGGTGGGGGAGCTTTACTGAAAGTTCAGCCATTTCGCGTGACTCCGTATCCATGGTCATACTGCCTTGGAATGTTGAAATTACCTGTTTATAAAGAAAATATATAACAACATGTCAATATATAAGTTCATCTGAAAGATTGTTTGCAATATTAAACAATAAAATTTAAATAGACGTAAAACTCTCAGCACTGAAGTTCAACATGGGAAGAATCCAGTATGCTATTGATCGAAAATTCCACACCACCTTCACTCCACTAACCACTGTTTTGATTTCTGATTTCAACAGCAAACATTGCACTTGCGTTGTGTAAACATCTGACAGCTTGAGCAAAATGAGCAGTCTGATTCAAACTGAAACTAGTGTCAGTCTGTTCAAAACTCAATATGGCTGCCGTGGCATTTTGCAGGCTACAGCATGATCGTCTAGAGTTTACATCTCAAGTTTGGGCTGGATTGTATGGTAATGTTTGAGGTAAGGTGAACTAGGATTTACTCCATCAACATTTAAATCTGGTTGATAAGAATCAGACAGCCAAAGTTTGTTTCAAGCAGTTGTTGCAGTCTTACATTATAACATTATTAGAGGTTTGTTTTTTGCCATAACGTTTTTTCTCCTCCAGTTTGATGTAGAAGGGCTACTTAGCCCTGTCCTCACTTCCCCTGCCCAGCATCTGGCTCACCCAGACTCACCTTGTCCATTTTTCCACACACAGATTTCCCCTCGTGGTGGGGCCAGGAAGGCGAGGGCTGTCCTACCCCCCCCACCCAGTGTCTTTCATTCAGAACTGGGGTCGGTGGTCTAGGTGGCGATGCAGGAGGGGCAGGCAGGCAGGGCTTCATTAAGTGGTTGCCAGCCCTTTCCATTTTCCCTATGTTCCCCAACCACAGTGGCACATAAGCACATACGCTGTGAGGCACTCACATGCTATGGAACTGCAGCCCCGCCCCTTCAGCGCCACTATAGTCCCAATGCTACCCCTAGCCTCCACCAGGTGGCAGTCAAGGACCAAGATGGCATGCCTCCCACCCCAGGAGGAGAGCTGTCCAGCAGACACTCAGTTATCCCCTCCAGCAACCCAAACTCATTCCTGAGCCCCGTCACTGGTGTACTAGGAGGTATGGCTAACAGTGCCTAAGCCCTATGTGCCACTGAACGGCACCATTATTAGAGATTTGACTTGCAATAGTATATTTCTTGTTATTGTCATCTAGGTTGCTGATTACATTTTCTGACAGTCAGCTACAACAGCTGATTTTTATAATGCTGCTGCCTAACAGTGAAAAACATATCCATTCCACGCTCACACTACTTTATTCAGTAATTGTATTGTATTCCAGAGAAACATTCTCCGTAAAAAAGGTTTCTTATTTCCACCTCCTCCACTAATCCATTACTTCCCGCTCCACAGGACCTTACTGATGAGATAAGATGAGTTAATGAAGCATTTAATCATGTCCATGGGATGAATTACTGTCAGATAATCTAATCGGAAGTCATCAGGCATGGGGACCAGACAAGAGTCTTAACATTTGAGCAGAATGTTGTGTACACAGGTAAATTGTAAATTGTTAGAGAAGTCCTAGCACTACAGCAATTTTAGACGGGTCCCTCATTTGGGCGAGGGCAGATCAGCCAGCTCAGCTGCATACTCCTCCGCATCAAACTGCACGCCAGAACAGGACCAGTCATTCTAGAACCGAAAACACAAACTGCAGCTCAGTATCAAACAGGACTAAGGAGCAAGGTAATGAAGCACATATCCGTAATGCAGTATACCATTTCCCTACAAGGTCTATTTCTTGCACGCTCCATACATATTATCCAAAGATCATTGGTTTGAGTCCCACCACAACCAGTAAAGCATAAGGATGAAAACATATTGAAACATAATGACCCAGTGGTGTACAGTTCTACTGCTCACAGTAACAGTCCCTACATATGGCACTGTATTATCTCAGGAATAGGGTGATTTCTAATCTCCCATGAAGTCCGAGCCATTTGTTTGCTTCTAGAAAGTAAATCCAGAAGTTTCCTCTTTTAGTGCTTGCAGGTCATAATCTTTCAGGGACTGTTACTGTGACCTTTGGAATTTTACCTCGTGGTCCATATGTTCAAATAACTTTCTACCCCAATGCAATAGTGGTTGTGGTGGGACTCAAACCAATACTCTTGCATAATATGTATAGTGTGTGCAAGAAATAGACCTTAAAGAGAAAAAAAAGACTACAATACAGGTATGTACTCAATTGACTTATTAATTACATTGATCTACAATGACATATTGACAATTTCTTGTCAATAAGATGTTTCATCGACACCACTACACCGACTGCAATTGCGATCTGCATGGTGCCCCTTGGATTAAACTTCTTGTTGTGCCCCCTGCACCCCCCCCCCACTTATTATTCTCAACTCTGAGATCCGAAATGGAGCTGATTCAGGGATGGGGTGCAGGACCTTGGGAAAGGGTGCTGGGGTCCCAGGCGGACCTTACAGCGACATGGCGATGTTGTCAGTATCAACCATGTCGCTGTAAAGGTGTCACTGTAGTGATGGTACAGCTTAATCTGGTTCAAGGTCAGTTGGCATTCATCTGTATCCCCCTTCCCCTCCCCCGGGTCGTGCCTGAAAATAGGCAGGATTTGTCTAGTGCACTTACCTGGTCAACTAAAGCTAAACAAATAAATAATAAATAAATAAATAAAATGGTATACTGACCTGTTTGATACTAACCTATTTATGTTTTCTTTTTCTAGAATGAATGATCCTGTATTAGTGTGTAGTTTGATGCCGAGAAGCATGCACCTGGGTGGGCTGGTCAGCTTTGGCTTGAATGATGGACTTGTCTAAAATTACTGTAGTGGTATGACTTTTGCAACCATTTACCCTCATACATACAGCATTCTTCTCAAATCTTGTCAATCTGTTTTAACTTTTATCTTGAAACATATGCATGCACACTGTTTAGCAGATATGATAACTGACTATATCAAAGAAGTTATGATGTACACTCCTGGACAGAAGGTCCTTAAATAGTGTGATGCATATGATAGTCCATAATGTTTTCCTTGATTTAACTCTCTCACCTGCACTGATGTATTTATGTGTATTTACCTTTAAAGAAAACACTTTGTCAAACAGGTCAGTGATGGACTCACCATCCCTTGACAAAGTACTGCTGTCCAAAACACATTGGGAGCCAGTCCTGTTCCTAGCTACCCGATTTTGCTTTTGACAGGACTGCACTTTGGGACTAATATATTTGCTTTCATAAAAAAGTAATGAGCTTTTTATTTATTGGAGGCTTTCCTTCCGAGTGGCAAGTAAAATTTTTTTAATCATTTTCTGAATTCTTTATTCAAACCAAGCACAGCCAACCCTAGTTCATATTGTTCCTCCATTGTAATGTTAAGCTGTTTTGCAGTTTTGAATCATCCTACTTATAGGACATTTCTTGCATGTATATGTGATTTTCTTGATAGTTGATGTACCTGAATGCATAGGCTGTCAAAGCATTGCTGCAGCCACCCTGGGCCCCCTTTCCCCTACCTCCATGGCCAGTGACCAGGGGCTGCTAGAGATCAGCCCAGGGGATTGGCCAGCAGCTTCTGGACACAGGCAGCGATAGGGCATAGTTAGTCCCTCGGAAGGGGGGGGATTGAGCCAGACAAGGGAGGCCATCAGAACCTTAGCCATATAGCCTGTCCTGCTACTGCAGATGGATGCCTCAGCCTGCACCCAAAGGGGTCTCCCATATTGGGGGTTGTGCGGGGGTCTGGAGTATGTGCTTCCTCCCTGCAGTGCCCACTGCTCAATGTTAATTGGATAGGTATTAATCTAAAGTAGGAAGTATTAAAGTAATTTATGTCTTAAAAAAGATTAATGTCTAGACTTATAAATAATAAAACATGACTGCGGCCATTTCTTCCAAGAACTGTGTTGCGTCTTTCTTGACCATGGAAGGGGTGGAGCTATGGGGCCTACTGGACAATGGCATAGGTTGCCAAAGCATTGCAGTAGCCACTCCTTTGTCTGGCGGCCCCCTTTCCCCCACTTCCATGGCCAGTGACCAGAGGCTGCTAGAGACCAGCCCAGGGAAGTGGCCAGCAATCTCTGGACACAGACAGTGATAGAGCATAGCTAGCCCCTTGGAAGGGGGGGTCTGAGGGGAAGGGACACATAAAGCTGGCTGGCAGGCTGGATCCCAGCCTTCTTGCTCATCCTCCACTGGATCTCCACCCACCCATCCCCTGGCATTTCATGAGGCGAGAGATGATAGCTCAGTAGGGCCCCTTTTGACCCCTATGGGTGCGCATTATGGGTTGGGGTGAGACTTTTCCTGGTTTTCCCTACAGGGTTTTTTCCCAGGTTTTTGCCTCCTCCAAAAGGGATGCTATGGTATGAAAGTAGAGTAAGGGCATCAGGTAACAATACAGCAAAATGCATGGCATACAAAGTAGCATAGATTTTTTACTTGCAGGGTGAAAGAATTACAATGTGAAAGGGTGTTACAATATGTCAGCACCGGATAGTGCAGCATGGGAGGAGCACACGAGGGAAGTAGCGGGAAATAGGGTACAATGCCATTTCTCTCAAAGGTGTTGTGGCCCCCCGGTCAGCGTGAGGATGGGGGTCCACAAGACCTGTACCCACACGGGGGTCTAGGTCCAGCCTCAGCAGCATAGTCTGCAAGGTCAGTGATGCCAGACAGCAGCGGCCATCAGAACCTTGGCCATATGACCTGTCCAGCGCCCGCTGCTCAATATTAATTGGATAGGTATTAATCTAAAGTAGAAAGTATTAAAGTAATTTATGTCTTAATAAAGATTAATATCTAGATTTATAAATAATAAAACATGGCTGCGGCCATTTCCTCCAAGAACTGTGTTGCGTCTTTCTTGACCATGGAAGGAGGGAGAGCTATGAGGGCCTACCGGACAAATGATGAACACATACTCTATTTAACTTTGCCTGCAGTGATTACCCTCATGGTGGAAATAAAATGAAAAAATTAATAATCATAACATATTGTAATCATAACCCTGTAGGCATTCAAAGCACTTATCACCCTCATTCCTATCTGTCGTCACTGCTGTACTCTAGGCTGAAAGGTATTTGCTGCCCTCTTCTGTAGAATAAGCAAGCTGAACACAAAACCCCATATTATCTGTACCACTCTGCCATACTGTACTCATCTGTGTAACATACCTCCGGCATGACATGTACTGTTCAGTATTGTTGTATTAGATGTACTACTGTATCAGATACACTGCACTGTACTAACACTGCACCATCTAATATCACGTACCTCCTGCCCTCTTACACAAAAACTGGAAAATTGTATACTGTCCTAGTAACCCTGTACTATATGTCTGACACTGTGAAATCTGTCTGTATGTTCAAACCATATGTAACAAACCCAGGGTTGCCCCTGAAAAAGGGACCTTCGGGGCCCAGTGGGCTCACCTGGTTAACAAAATTTAATAAAATAAAGTACATAGAAACATAGAAGTTGATGGCAGATAAGGACTGCAAGGCCCATCCAGTCTGCCCATTTCTTTTTCTACCTTATAAATGTGCCATCGGCCTTTGCTCTGTCAGTGACCTATCTATTCATAGTCATTTGTATTGCTCCCTTATGCCTATCCCATGCCTGTTTGAAGCCCTGCACTGTATTCATAGCCAACACTTCTTGTGGTAAGCCATTCCATGCATCTACCACCCTTTCTGTGAAAAAGAATTTCCTCACATTCCCCCTTAATCGGCCCCCCTCTAATCTCATGCTGTGTCCTCTTGTTCTGCTATTTTTCTTATATTTAAACATGTTAGACTCTTTCCTTGTTTATGCCCTTAAGGTGTTTGAATGCCTCGATCATATCCTCTCTCTCCCTCCTTTGCTCAGGGTATACATATTGAGCTCCGTTAATCTGTCCTCATATGTCTTCTGATGCAGTCCCTGCACCATTTTGGTTGCCCTTCTCTGGACTGCCTCAATTTGGTTAATGTCCTTGTGAAGGTGTGGCCTCCAATACTGCACGCAGTACTCCAGATGGGGCCTAACCAATGTCTTGTACAGAGGGATTATTACCTCCCTCTTACGACTTGTGATACCCCTGCTAATACACCCTAACACCCCCCTAGCCTTACCTACTGCTTTAGAGGCCTGCTTGGATGATTTTAGGTCATCAGTGATGATGATGCCCAAGTCTCTTTCTTCCTTTGTGTAATAAATAAATATTGTACAACTTCTGTATTTAATTATTATTCTTTTGGTGTGTGTTGTTTAAACTTTAGAAAAGTTTTCAATTACGAACAAAATGATTAACATTTGGCTTTGTTTAACTGAATTAGATTGATATTTATTTTACCTTCTGTTTTTTTTTTCCTCCTGCTTCAGAGTCAGACATTCCTTCTGCTCAGCCTTAAGCTTAGATCCCAACATTGCTAGAGTTTGTAACTTATCTTTACCTGAACTTCCCCTTTCATGTGAGGCCAGCTGGAAAGGACCTGCCAGAAGGACACTACAGTTTGGTTGGAAATGGGGCTGAGGACCAAGGGTGCCATCCTGCTCTCCAGGATCAAGTACTCGGTGTGAGATGCCATAGTTTACTGTGTGACAAATTGGAGGCATTTCCATTTCATTAAACTGAGAGTCTGCAGTATCCTGCAAGATATTGCTGCAGAAACTGTGAAAGGATTCTAGCAGGCAGCACTGTACATTAAAACTGAGTGAGGGAGAGCAACATGATGGAATCCTCCTCCTGAGTTCTATGACTTTTCTTGATTTTGCACTCTCCCTATAACTGCCCCCCTTAGGGTGTAGGCTGTGACATTCAGTGACAGTTGGGGTCCAGAATTCAAGGTCTATGCATCAGCATTTGTATGGATTTCAGGCCCCTCAAAAATCCATGCTAATGTGACAATTGCAGCAGGGTGTCGGCAGGCATACGACTGTAAACCAGCAGAGTACAGTAATAAAACCAGGCAGTTGCAAAAGAAGAGAAAGCGAGGACATTGTGAGTCACATTGTGTCCATGTCATGCTGAGCCTTTTGCCTTTGTTGTTGTTTGCTATTGGGCACTGATGCCACCAGCCAAATACACAAACAAGAACAACTTGCCAGACAGGCAGAACATCAAAGGAAGGAGAATCACAGGAGGAAACTGATTACTTGAACTCAGAGATGGCAAACGGGGTGGGGGGGCAATAGTGTGGCATGGCAGTGCATATTTTGGTTTATGTTTACATAATGGGGGGCAACAGGGCATCAGTTTGAGTACAGGTTTCAAATTCCTGGCTACAACCCTGAATTGCAGTAATGGTTAGTTCAACATGTATTCCTGCCAGCGGAGCTCCCCCCACACACACACACACACAACTGTCTAGCAGCACCATACCTCCCTAAGACAGGTAGTGTTGCATCCTATCAGGATGCCTTACTTGCACCTGTCAGTCTGAGACGGATGTCTAAACATACCACCACTGAAAAAAGCAGGCCAGCTGAGTTCAAACTGTTCTCACAAAACGCACCCTTCCCGCTAGAAACTAAACAAAATATCAAACCTAGAAAAGAGCAAGTGCACACATCTCACATGAAACAACCAATAAGTGTTACAGAAATTTATACAAACCTTTCTAAACAATTGAGATCAATGTAACATTAAAGTCATTTTAAATGTATAAAGTATTGCTAGATATAAATGTAGCACTTGCATAGTCCACAGTCTTTGCACATATGGTTTATTCCTTGCAGATGTCATCTAGAGTTCTTCCAGTTTCAGAATCAAATAATTTGGACAGTTCATCCAGAAAGAGTTGCCATGTAGCAGGAATATGTTTTAGCGCGTACAAAAGAAAGAAGGTGGAAACACGAGTCAGACTCTCAAACAGACTGCCTATAAGCCAAACTACAGTACCACGAGTTATACTTTGTACTACCATACATGTCAGGAATGTTAATGCCTGGCTAGGAATCGGTCACTGTAGCAACAGAATGAAAAAAATGCTAGTTAAAAAAAATCTCATGGTTTTAGCACAAAATTCAGTGTGACATTTGAATAATAAATGCAGTGTACCATTTTATTTGACTCAGTCCAGATTTTCATCTGTGTTCTCTGTTGTTTTGAACACCCATTGTTTAACGTCATGTTTCTTGTGCTAAAAGGAACTAGAATGCTGTAGAGAGAGCACTTTCACCTTAAGGGACAATAGGTGTTCAAAAACAGCTAAAGACAGCTGAAGATACTTTTTTTTTTGGTAACTTTTTCCCCCTTGTTGCTGGGCATGCTTCCATCATGCCAACCTCACCAGCCCACCATTTGGCTTCACTTGGACCATGGCTTGTCCCCCATGGTGGGGGCTACAGAGCTCTCCGGCTCTCACCATGGAACAGGTTCTACATCTGAGAAGGTCCAAGTCACTAGTGCAGGGCCTGCAAGAGTTCAGAAGGTCATCCTCTGCTGACTGGGGTTTTTCCTTCTTTTTGTTCCCCTGTTTTCAGGACACCAGTGGCTGGGGTGCACATGCACATGCAAGTAAGTAGCCTTGTACCAGTTGGTGTCCCTCATCCTCAAGTACTGCTCTGACTGCACTGCCACCTGCGGTTCCCAGGTGGCAGTATCACAGTATAGTCAACTCCCTCCATTCCTGGAAGAGTTCGTCCTCTGGGGTGCTCAATCCTTCCCCCAAGTCAGCCCCAATGATTACTCCCTGAAACAGATTACATGCAGTCAGAGCATTTGATAGCTAAATGCACGAAACACCAGACCAAATAATTCATTTGCTTTAATGTATTTCTTCTAATTTGAAGAGATATAAAGTGCAATATGGTAACAGTTTATTTGCAGCAATAAGACACTCAAAGACAGTGCAGCAACATGCAAAAAACCTGCTGCTATACTTCCACAACCCTATGGTCAGCTGCCAGAGTAAGCCCTGGCACTTCCGTCATTCTGAGTAGTATCTGGAGGTGTGACCAGTGATTCTGGCTTGTTCCAGAACCCAAATCACTGGCATCACGGGTAGTACACGTACTTGGTTCAAGCTGTATTAAAAGAAGCACTCCTTTTACTATCATTTCAAATGGAAAAATTGCTAAAGCAGACTCAGCATGATGAAAGAGGGATATCGAGAACAAAAAGAAGTAAGGGGATATCTAAAATGGAATAAAAAGTATAGGTCAAAATTTTCGTCATAACATGCACCTTTTTAAATAAAAATTCAAAATATTTTGGTTAAAGAATCCATCTTCAGCTAAGTTTCTTAACTGTAATTCAGTAACCAGCCAGAGAAAGGACTCTTTAATGCAGAACCACAATAAACTGTATTTACAATTACTGTACTTTGCACTTTACATTTTACATTTATTGAAGGGAGGCAGTATAGCGCAGTGGTTTAAGGCTCTGAGCTGCAAATCTGGTGACATCCAGCAGACCAGACCTGGGTTTGAATCCCACAGCTTCCACTTACATACTGTGTGACCCTGAGCAAGTCATTTAACTTCCCTGTGCTCCCAGGTTGCACCTGTAAAAAAACGTTCAGTTTAGTGTGCTACACCTGGTTAAAAAAAAAAAAATTGAACTCTGTTGTGACTATGTGGAACCCCTGGGTGGCACTATCCCCAGTGTTACACCCCTGTCTACTACCCTGGACATGGGCTTTGGGTTCGCTAACTAGATAACCATTTTAAAACATTTGCACAGTGCCTCCACTCAGGGTGCTTTATGTGGGTGAGATGGTGTTGGGTGTAGCCCCCTGAGCTGCTACACCACCCACGGTAACCATTTACCTTTCCCAGACATGTCTCAATAAACATTTCCCCACACTTTAACATTTTGCTTTTAAAGGTTCTCTCCAACAATATGCTCACACCAAATATTTCAACAACAATTACAAGAGATTTATTTAGGGGGTAAGGAGTTAGGAACGGGGATGTGGAGTAGAGGTTATCTTATCCTATTTACATATGTACACCGATTATTTGGATTTTGCTGTTTGAACCCTCTGGCTAGGTGGCTACATACTAATAGGCAGAAATAAATTACATTTTACCATTTGACTTATGATACCCAGAGCCCTGGCTATCTAGCTGCTGACCAATCAGATGTTACATAAACAATTATCATGATTATTCACTGTGGTACCAGTACCCAGATACAATAGAAACCCTGCAGTCCCATACCATGCTGGAATCCCAAATACCACAGTCCAAGATGTTGCAGGCCTGGTGGATGTTGCAGCTGGTCGAGTTGGCTGGCTATTGATTTGAGGAAGGGGGCAACTTGGAAACAGATTCTTGCAAAGCTGCAGATTACTATTTACAACAAAGGCAGGGATTGCCCTGCAATTAAGAGATGAGCAGGAATTGACCCTGCTGGACATAACGAGCCAGGGATTGCCCTGCATGTTACTAAATGACAAGGATTGCCCTGCATTTACAGAATTCCAAACATTCCAGGAAAAGCTACTTGGATTTAACATCCTGAACATTCAGCACAATATTTGGAAGTCCCCTCCAATATAGATAGAAACCGATACTTTTGCCAAGCATCCGAATTCCCTTGAATCAAAATCACATCCAGTACATTTTCATACCAGCATAAGCATCCATCCAGCTTAAGCAGACAGTGACACTTTTAGCAAGCATCCTAAACTCAGTTACCTGAAGGTACATCCAGTACATTTACATAACAACAACAGCACTCATTGGCAAAGCCCCACCCAGTATGTCTAGACATTTTACACTTACGGCAAGCACTCTCACACGACATCCAGGTAAGACAACAGTAATATTCTCTTCAGATAACAGACACAGTATGCTCTAGAACCGCCTGTCCCTTGAAGTGGCAAATGCGGATTGGCAGACAGCTCCATAGAGGCAGGACTCTAACCCATAACTACAACAACTTGCAACACATTTCTATGAGTCACTAGCCAGGCATCTTGCTGCACCTGCGATTTAGCCATTTGGGCCACAGACAAGATGCACCCATATTAACTTTCACTAGACAGTCACGATGGGGTTAGTAGCCCAGACTGATCACTTCAATATTTCAGAATCGACAGAACATATCTGTTAGCGGGGCTTGGGGCCCCCCAAGATTACTTGTACAACTTCTCCCTCGCACCAGGGGGTACGAGAGTACTCATTCAGATTCTCCATGGGTCTCATCCACAATCGAAGGCATCCTGAAGACTTCAGCTCTCTCACCACTGAGGCATGATAGATGATCTTCTTTTCCACATCTTTCCCTGATGTGGGAGGGAGGGCTAGCCTCTGGACAACATTCTTGGCAACCTCCAGACCAGCAGTTGCAGAAACTAGATTTACTTTAACTTTTAAACTGGATACAGAAAATAACAAACACCCCCTGATGACTGGAGGGGTTTAGCTAAGTGGCCCGGGCTTGGTGGCATGGCAGGGGCCTGAGCTCCCACCTCTGTGGGGGGGGCTCCCAGCAGGCTGGAGCCTGCTCTCCTTCTCATCCCAGCAGAATCTGGAGAAAAACTGACAAACTCTGTCTCTTATAGGGCTCCTAGTTCGACTCCTGATTGGCAGGAGAGATGGGGTGACAGGTCTCTAAATGGCTGATTGACCTGTCAATCAGAACACTCGAGCTACAATTGGATTGTAGAATTGGCACCTAAAATGATGTCCCTGTAAGTCCCCATGAGCACTTGAGTGGTTACCCATGAGGTGTAGAGAATGTCCCACAAGTCCTGGCATTTTATTCCTGGCTCCCAATTGGCTGTGGCTGCTTGCAATGGCTGCTTATCTAACTGTCCCTCATAGCAGATTAGTTACAATCCTGAACACTCTGTCCTGGGGCAGCCAGAGAGAAATACTTATCTGCCCCAATGCCCCACAGTTTTGCAGCTCAGAGGTTGTACTTGCAGTCACTGTACAGATGAAGGGTGTGGCACCTTTGGTTTTCCTGTCGCCACTGCACTTAATAAAGCTCCCCCTGCAGCAGCTGACAGGCTGACACACAAGAGTCCCAAAGCACTGGTTTATCCAGGAAAAAAGTATTTTGTTTTAATCTAAAACACTTCTTCCCTCATATACTGTACTTCCCCAATATGCAGCAACAAGTTACGATAATTAAAACATTTGTTTTCTCTCTCTTTCATCCAAAGCTGTTTAGGGCTACCCTTGAGGCAGCCAGACACAAGTTATTTGTTATACAGATGAAACGGGCCCTTCTCAGGCATTGTTACCCTGAACCCTGGTCAAATTCTTTAAATACACCCAGGAGCGGCTCCCCAGCAGGGTGTCCTTGGTCACTGGGTCCCAACTAGGTGGAAGGGATTGCGGGACCCATGGCACAGTCGCCGAGGTGACTGCAAAATGAGCAGATCCATTGAGGGCAACAATCGTGCCATCACAAGTCCCACTGCCCTGGAAGCAGCACTTTTAACATGGGGCACTCGCAATGCTATTTCTGCTGCCTTGGAAGCAGCACTTTTAACATGGCAAACACAAGTGGCATTTTCTAAGACCCAAGGGGCTAGATTTTCATTTGGGCTGCAGCTGGGGCACACAAAAGTGCAAATCAGACCAGGGGAACCAGAAATAAATTGGTGGCCAAAACGGGAGAAGCCTGGGAGACAGCAGGAGGAGATAGGAAGGACAGGGCTAAGGTAAGCCCAGGCTGACATTTTTAAGAACCCTCATCTGCAGGGGGGGTTACATATGTATCTGCAGTGTCATGGTGTTAAAATCTTTCTCCCATGCAGAAGTTAATTAATTAATTACTCTGTTAAGGCTGGCCCACATATTTAACTCACTGCTACAGAGTACAAAAAAAAAGTAATCTGACATTTTAAAAAATATACATACCATATAAAAACAGTATTTATTTATTTATTTAGCTTTTGTTGACCAGGTAGGTACACTAGACATGCTGTATGCCTATTTTCAGGTATGACCTGGGAGAGTACAATGAAAATACAGGTCAAACAAGGTACATAACAACAAGAGGGCAATGTACAGAGTTACAAGACAGCAAGATAAACATAGATAATATACAGTGAGCAGTAATAGGTAAAATATACATATACATACCGAATAAATAGGCTAACACATTCAATGGTAATTACATTGCATGAGTGGCCCTATTTACCAGGGCCACTTAATTCATAAGTAGATGGTGATCAATCACATGCTACCCAGAGATTAAAGGACAGTAGGCAGTGGATCAGAAAGGGACCAATTTGGAGACCTGGTTAGGGTGGCTTGGGACACCCACACACCAAGGACAGTTTCAACTGCTCCCACAGGGAATTCCGGAGACACAGTTGGGAGGGGGAGGAACGTACGTACTGAATTTAAGTATTTAATAAAGATTAATGTACTTAATAGCTTTTAAAATTCTTACACGCTTCAGGGGTTAAAGCAACAGTGCATGTTGCAGTGAAAGTTGTAACCTACATTTTTTATTCCATTTTAGATTGCCCATATCTTGTGACTTTTTTATGATACCCTTCTTTCCCCATTTGTGGATGCTTTTGCACTTTTTCTTTTACATTTGAAATAAATAAAGGAGTGTTATATATAATATGGCTCAGACCAGGATGTCATCAGTATTCTCAGCTGTTTTGGTACACTTATTATCCCTTAACTTCCCATCGAGTATCCCTGAGGATGTTCTCCTTGTTTTTATTGGTTCCATGGCACAATATTGTCAACAATGTTGTCGACATCCTGAACAGCGATGGGAACAATGCTGACAGTCAGCATTGTTCCTGTCAGGAATGGAGTGTTTTTTTGCGGGGGATTTTACCCCCTGCACCCTCAGCACAGGGGGGCTGTGCCCCCCACACCCTCCATCTCTAAATAATCAACTCTGAGTCGGAGTTGGTTCAGGGTGGGGGTGCTGCGTGAGATGAGACCATCACAGCAACCTGGCGAGATTTGTCACTGTGGTGGTCTTTGCTATAAAATTGTCATTGTGGTGGTGTGCTACCATTTTTATCTTGGAGAACTAGTTGGGCAATGACTCTGGTCCTGTACTGGAGTAACTGATTACAGCTGGGAACTCTGTAGTATACTGCCTGAAGAGGGACTCCAGGGGAGTGGGGTGGCCATTTGTTTTAGATCTGCTTTGCGATTCACAGTGTACCCAATGGGAACTACCTAGTCTTTTAAATGTATGACAGTTAGGGGTGGGTCAGGTGTAGGTTGCAAGTTCATCTTCATATACATTCTCTGCAAGTGCTGGCAGATTTCAAGGTTGACCTTGTACAGCATGCCCCCAGATGTTTAGTGCTGGGGGATTTTAATGCCTGGATCAATAATGAAACCTAGACTCCTGGTCAATAGCTTCTTCAGTTGATGTCATCACTGGACCTTATGCAGTCAGTTGCTACTGTTAACCACCTGCATGAATACATGCTAGCCCTGGCCTTCTCCTTGGGTCTTGACAGTAGTGTGGTTAAGGCTGATCCAGTTGTTTAGTTGGATCACCACACCATGTCATTCCTCTGTGGTGCCCTTTTTAAAAATACCCCCTGTAGAGACGATCTGTTACCACCAAAGACATAATCTGGAGCCTCGCAAGCATGATGACAGCTTGTGCTCAGGGGTTGAAAAAGCTGTGGAGCACTATAACACTGTTCTCCCAGATGATGTGGACTCCCTAGCACCCCATTGTGTCCATCCTTTGACATCCTACAACTGCTTACCCTAGTACTGTGATGAATTGCGGCAGTCGGAGACTAAGGGATAGAAATGTGAGCATTCTTGGCAGAAATCGTACTACATGGAGAATAAATTGGCACCGATAGTTCACTATGGTGAGTATCAGGGGGCAATCTCTTTGAAAACGACAGAGTTTCTGTCAAGGATAATTTTTGCAATTTAGGATCAGCCAGCTCAGCTCTTTGCACAGTCGACAGGTTCATTAACCAACCCCCCCAACCCCATTTGTGGTCCAATCAAGACATTTCTTCCGAAAAATGCAAGGAGTTCAGTTGTTTCTTTCTTAACAACGTATCCTCCGTTTAGAGTGGGATCGGCTCAAATGGCTTTTTATGGACTGCAATCTGCCAAGATGATCTGAGCTCCATCCAGCTGTTGAAGAGGAGGTGTTCCAGATGTTCTTGGATCTATGCCCTACTTGCTGTTAATTTAACTCTGAGCCTACCTGGTTGCAGATTGGCAGCCTGGCATTGCTGTCACAAGTCTACACTGAGATTGTCAGGTGTTCCCTGAAGAAGGTTGTCTTTCATTTAGCCTTCAAAAGGGCTGTGGTTAAGCCCCTCTTTAAGAAGCCATCTTTGGACCCAGACAGTCTGGTGAACTACAGGCCTGCCTCAAGCCTTCCTTTTTAGGGAGGGTAATTGAGAAGATAGTTGTGGCACAGCTCAAGGCTCACATAGAACAATTTAACATCTACAAGCACTCGATAGAACAATTTAACATCTATGAGCTCTGGAAGTGAGATTTAGGCCTCATCACAGCTCTGCAACTGCTCTCATCAGGGTTTTTATAATCTCCTCACCACATGAGACCAAGAGCTTTGCTCCGTCTTGGTCCTCTTGGATCTCTAATCATCAACACAGTGTGCAGCTGGATTGCCTGAGGAACTAAGTAGGACTTGCCTGCACTGTGTTGTGCTGGTTTGAGTCCTTCATCAACTGAAGGGTGCAACAGGTTGCTCTAGGAAATTTTTGTCTCTGGAGTGGCTGTGCTCACCTGTGGAGTTCCTCAAGGTTCAGTCCTAGCACCTGTGTTGTTCATTGTATACATGTTGCCTTTGATGGAGATCATTAGACAGCAAGGGGTTGAGTTCCACAGCCATGCATATGATACTCAGATCTATTTGTCTTGCACTCCTGGTGGGAAGAATGTGGCCCCAGTGTTAGGGCAAGGTCTTGTGAGATCAACAATTGGATGACCTCCAACTGGTTGTGTCTCACCCTGGGTAAGACAAAGGAACTGATTATCGAACCAACTCGGCATGAATTAGCACTGATGAGTGTAGATACCCCATTACCATTTTCAAATAGTCAGACACTTCAAACTGGGGATGTGGTGAAGGATTTAGAGCACCTTTTGGACTGCAAGCTGACATTAGAACAACAAGTGTCAGGGGTCATCTGAAATTATTTTTACATCCTCCATAACATTGTCCATGTCTAGCCATATCTAATACCTGCTGATTTGGACATGACAATTGACACCTTTGTCACTCTCAGACTAGACTGTTCTAATGCACTATAATAAGGGTTATCAGGAAAATTATACATTGCCTGCAGCTGGTGCAGAATGCTACTGCTTGGCTTGTAGCAGGGACTTCACAAAGTGACCACATCATACCAGTCCTACATGCTCTGTATTGGCTGCCAAACTGGTGCAGCATCACCTTCAAGACCTGCTGGCTAGCATTCAAGGTCCATGTCTTGATCTGGCCCCTGATTATCTAAAATATTTCATGTTGTTCTACACTCTTACCCACCGTCTCCATTCCACAGATGCAGGCTTGCTCCTGGCCCCATGCTCATGGCTCAAGCATTCTGGGGACAGGGTATTTGGGGCCGCTACCCCAGTGTTATGGAACATACTTCCCCTAGTATTTGCTCTACCCACACTGTAGCATTTAAGGTCTCCCTAAAAGCATTCCTATTAAATATGAAGCCTACCCAGATTAAAATGTTAAAAAAGTTATCTGTTTTTAGATCTGTGGGATATATTTTTGTAAAGTATCTTTTAACTGTTTTCTATCATTGTAAGGCAAGGAAGCAAGCATATTTTGTTTTATACAGCTTCTCACCCCTCAGGCTCAAAGTGCTTTATATACATTAAAATAAAAAAAATAAACATTTAAAATACCAATAAAATACACAGATCAGAGCACAACACCACCTCTACCCTATATATGTTAATCAGAAAAATGTATTAGAAGAACCCTCAAATGCCAGGGAGAGGAGATACTGCAGGTATCATGGCAAGATTGAATCTTGAGACACGCTACAAGATACAGTCAAGGACTTGGAGAAAAAAAAAGCTGTCAGGACTACCCAATGACATTGATTTACTTATTTCAAAAGTTTTACCAGAAAGCCTTACTGAGCTGGTATCAGCTCATTTCTGGATGGATCCTGGGGGGAAGGAGATGAGATTAGAAAAGAACAGATCCAGAGTGCAAATGTATAAAATAAATACAATAAATTGAAATATGTATATCAAAATATACAATTACAAGAATGCTGAAAGAATAAACTGCAAAACAGTAAATTGTGGAATGGGCAAAAGAACATTAAATAGTAAGCAACAAAATAAAGAACTCTAAGAAATTATGTATACTAGAGGAGTGGGGCAGTGCTGGTGTCAGTGCTGGGAGTGTTGCTGGTGAGTAGGAGTTCATCCCAATATCAGAAGCAACTGCAGGAGTGAATAGAGAACTCATGGAGAAGAGATTTCAGAGCAGAAAAGGAAGGAGAAAAGTGAATGGATGGGGGAAGATGGCCTCAAAGTTTAGGGAATCGGAACAAGAAGGCAGCTTGGCCCGAAGTAGATTTTATTTGAGAGAGAGCAAGAGAGTGAGAGCAAGCATTGTGAAAGGAGTAAGAGAAAGAAGAGGGAAGAGAGGAGAGAAGCAAGATATGAGGGAAGAGTGCCTAACCAATATCTGGAGATAAAAGAAGCACAGTGGGTAAAGTGCCAGGCATTAACAGAGGGGAGGAGAGGGAAGAGTAAAGAGTACAGTGGTGTGTACATAAGGGTTTCTCAAAGGCAAGGTGACAAAAGGAGTGAAAAGAGGGTCCAGTCAAGCTAAAGTGAACTTTGAAGCAACACTATAAACAATGTCTCCATAGTCAAAAATAGGGTAAATCATCTTAGTGATGATTTCTCTATGTGCATGAAGTGGAATGCTTCTCTTATTTCTTATTTCCCCAAGCTTGGGGTGGAGTTTCTTGTGGATAGCATTCACATGAACAGAAAAATCAAGGTGGCAATCAAGCCAGACCCTGAAGTACTTGAAGGAGAAGACATCTTCAATAGCTGTATCATCATAGGTATGAACGGAGGGAAGGGGGAAACTCTAGCAAGCCTCTGTCTGATGCCAAACATTATAGAGACTGTCTTCTTAACACTGAGGGGATAATAGATTTTCTTGGAACCAGAGCTGGATGTTGTTAAAGTGCAGTTGGAGCTGGTTCATGAGGTCAGAGGCAGAGGAGCCAGACGAAAAGAATACCATATCATCTGCATACATATGAATGAGCATACAGAAGCAGGCATTGGGGAGGTCATTTAGCATTGAGGGATAATTGACTTTCTTGGAACCAGAACTGGGTGTTGTTAAAGTCCAGTTGGGACTGGTTCATGAGGTCAGAGGCAGAGGAGCCAGAGGAAAAATAGTACCATATCACCTGCATACATATGAACAGACACAGAGGAGCAGGCATTGGGGAGATCATTTAGAAAAATGGAGAAAAGAATAGGGGCAAGGGCAGACCATTGGAGGATGCCTGAGCTGATAAGCAGTGAGGGAAAATGGAGTCTCCAATATGGACAGCTTGCCTCCTGCCCTCAAGGTAGGAGCAGAACCACTCAACTGAGGAAGCTGAGAGTCCAGCTGCATTGAGTTTGTCCAGGAGAATGGGATAAGCTACAGTGTCAAATGCTTTGGCTTAGTCAACAAAAATGGCAGAGGTGTCAAGGCTCTGATCCTTGTCACAGAAGACAGTATCAGTGAGCTGGAGGAGAGAGGTGGAAACAGAGTGTGACTTTTTAAAGCCAGAGTGGAAAGGAATGAAGATGAAAGCTGAGTCAAGAAAAGGGGAGAGTTGGAAAGAACAAGGTGTTCCTGGAGTTTAGCCAGAGTGGTAAGAAGAGAGATAGGATGGAAGTTAGTAGGGGAAGAGAGGTACCCCCTTTAAGAAGCAGAATGACAGTATCCAACCTCTAGGAGTTAGGGACACAGGATAAGAAGAAAGAGAGGTTGAGGAGGTAGGTAACAGGGAGGGTAGTGGCATGAGCACAGAAAAGTAGTACTCTATTGTCAAGACCATCAGATCCCACCCTTGTGAGCATTTAGAGCTAAGAGGGCCTTGAGAGCATCAGTAGAGGTAAGTTGAAAAAGGAAAAAGGGAAGGGACAGTAGGACAAGCAGAGGAGAAGAACAAGAGGGAAGAGAAGATGAGAGAGAGAGGGACAGCAGGAGGAGGAATGTGCACAGGAGGTGAAAAAGGAACTGAAAGATGAGGTGACTACAGCAGGGTCAAAGATAGTAGTATCACCCATCTTGACAAGGGGGGGGGACTGAGTTGGAGGGGAGAAAAGTGCATGAATAACCTTCCAGAATTTAGAGGGGTAATTAAGGGTGTAGTAGCTTTAGTAAAAGCGTTACATAGGACCCGATAAATAGAAGGTCAGAAGTGGAGCCAGAGGATTTGTAGGTCCTTCTGCCGAGGTCACTCATGTGGTGACAAGCCAACAAATCTGCTGAGATCCATGGGAGGTGTGAACCTCAGACCCTGTTTTTTTTAAGAGGAGGTGTGATGATCCCAGGCAGTCATAAATTTAGAGATGAAGAATTTGAGGGCATTGTTCACATTGTCAGCTGTAGAAATAAAGGAGCAATCAGTGGCCATCAGGTCAGCATGAAGGTGGGATATGTCCAGCGAACAGAATGACCAGATCTGGATGAATTTGGGGTGAGCTTCAGGACAATGAATCTTGCACATGTGTAACCCCTAGATGGCGCTATCCCAGGGGCTACTACCCCTGCCTGATTTGCCACTAACAGGTTGAGGGGCCTGGATACAATGGCGGGTGCCTCCACCCAGAGGTCAGGGTTTGCAATAGTTAAACTAACTTGGTCACAGCCCTCTGGGACACTGCAACCCCCCTTTCTTCCCACTAGTGGCCCACACAATATATCAGAATTACCTTCACAGTATACACTTACCCCCCAGGTCTGGTTCCGGCACTGGGACCTCCTGTGAAATGAGATACAGTGCAACAATCACAGTACAGTACTTTAACATAGACAAATACCTCAGGCAGTATAACTTTGCTGAAACAAGCAGCTCTGATTTATTTAGGGGGATATAACAAGGACAGGGGGAAATCAGGTTAATTAGCTTATCACTCTAATAATCTACCTATGGCTCTGTGCACAGGCCTATCCCTATCAGTTACTGTCCCTGGGTACCCAAGCCCTAGTGGCTAGTCCAAACCATGGCAGCTGGTAGGGCCCTTTCACACAGAGAAAGGAGAATTAAACAGTCAGCAGTACAGTAATTCCATTTGGATTTAATGTGGCAATTCAACAGGGAGCGACCCTGAATTAGTACTACGACCTCCAAATAAGATAGGGTCCTTGGATGTCAGCAGGGCTCACTTGAGGTACACAAACCTCTTCACATCATATAAAAGAAAGCACTATACCAGGCAGGCTGCATCTGTATCCCGATCGCAATTACTGCACAATACCGGGAGAACACACAGCAGATTCAGTTCCTGACAGACCGAATGCAATTTTCAGCAATTCCTCCAGTCTTCTACAGGGTGAGCCTGGTTTCTACTCTTCAGAGATCCTTTGATTCTTTTCACAGGGACAGATTCAGTCCTAACAAGCTGTTACAAGCTGCAGACGGAACTCTGGGCCTTACACGTTTTTGACTAAAACTGCACACTGAAAAACACAGGGCTCCTTCCTTCTTCACTGCCAAAGCTCAACTGAAACTCCAACCGACAAAACGGGCACTTCCTTTGAGTTCCTCCCAGTTCTTGACTGGATTGGCTGTCACTCACAATAGACTGCTGCTGTTGGTCCAAAAAGGTGCTGAAGTCTAAACTACATCTCCCAGAGTCACTGCTCATACAATCCTCTTGTGACTGGCTCAGATTATGAGTCAAGTTCTGATTAGATCCAAGGGACCATTTAGAAACTAGCTTACCCCACTGATTGGTCCAGTTCAGCAGTTCAAAACCAGAATGGGGAACTAGCAGACACAGTTCTGACTGCAAAGACAGGTTAGACAAACTGTAATTTCATTATTACTCTAAATAATTTCTGCAAACAGTTACATCTTTCAGATAGGTTCCTTTGCACTCCTAGTGACTGCAAAAATGAAGTGAATTGGCAGCAGCTCGAGTGGTACTCAGAGAAGCACACAGTCCCCATACAAACTAATTATGTCTGCAAGCAGACAGCTCTTAAAGAGACAGTACCAGAGGCTCTAAAAACACTCACTGATAAATGGCTTAAATGCCAAACACCATTCAGGCTTGGAGCATTCAAGCAAGCTCCTGGAAGTCTTTTGGGAACCCCCATTTGCAGGGGGGTTACACATGCAGTAGACAATATGATGGTCACCGAGGGCATCAGGGAGGGTGCTGGCACTCACAATATGATGGGGATGGGAGGAGAGGACTCAGCCTAAGAGGGACTGATTTAGAGGTTTGAAATTAAAGTGAGTAGGGACAGAAATCAGCCGAGTTAAAAGGAGATTCATAATGTTAAGGCATAATTCATGAAAAGATGAGGAGAACCAAATGAAATTGAAATCCCCTAATATGAGTAATTCATCAGATGAGGCACGGGAGGAAATGGAGATGAGTAACTCAGTTACTGAAGTTGGGGACAGAGCAGGGCAGCAGTAGACCCCAGCAATAAAAAAGGTGCAGAGAAGGGGAGGCAGAGATTGAGAAGAAGCATCTCATGGGCAGAGGTGATAGAAACAGACAGCACAGGCTCAAACTGAATTTTTGAGGAGAGGCAGATAGCAATGTCACCACCCTTCTTTGCCTGATCCTGGTAAAGAATGATGAAATCAGGGATGGCAACAGAGGAATCAGGAATCTTAAAGGACAGCCAGGATTCTGACATCATCAACACATCAGATTTAAAGAGTTGCTGACCTGCTCCAGGCAGACAACACATACAATGGAGTTGCCTGCCTTAACAGCTATTTTAGCTATATAGATTGTAATAGGATCAGGGAAGGGGCACATAAATGTATTTAAATTATCTTCATTGACAGATACATACAGTATGTATGGGGCTAATATATAGCACGTATTATATATAGACGGATAGATACATATTATAACGTCATATATGTATACCTGCCAGCAAAGATAATGTAAGTATAGTTAGGCACCCTCCCTATCCTATTACAATCTCCACAGAGTACCTGCAGCCCCATTCCCTACTTAGTGTTATCATTAAGCTGATTTTAGGGCTGGGGCTGCAGTACTCAGTGTCCATTTGGCTCATACAAGGAAGTTATGAGCTAGGCTTTAGGAAGTAAAAAACTATTTTTCTAGTTAACCAGAACATTCAATATATGGCTAAAATAGCTCCTAGGGCAGGCAACTCCATGTTATAGGTTGCCTTCCTGGAGCGAACAATCATGTCAGCAGCTCTTTAAGGTTAACCATAAATGGTTGCAACAAGTGGATCTTAGAGAGAAGGCTGTGGATGTTGACATGGGCCACTCACAAACCTTTCAGGAGAGGAAAAGGTAGGAAAGGGCCAGGGTTGAACTCAATATCTCCTGCCACGAAAAGCAGTAAGGAGAAAGGAGCTTAAGAGAACCTATGAGATGATTATGGGAAGAGGAATGAGGGAAGAGTAGGAAGAATAACAGTTAGAGAGATAGGAGGGCAGGAAGGACCTGAGGGTTTCAAGATGAAACCAAGAAGATGAGAGGAGACTGCAACTAGGATGTCAGGAAGAGCAAGGTAATGCAGGAAGACAATAGGATTGGAGGGAGGGAAAGGGTGAGGAAGGAGGGTAGAGGGTAGGGGAGGTTAGGAAAGAATGAAGGGGAAAGGAGATGAGAGGAAACAGTAACGGGGAGAAAACAAAAAGTGATAGGAGCAGCAAAGTAACGTAAAGAAGGCAGTAACACTGTGCAGTGTACAAGTAGTATGGGGGGACATGTTTCACTCCAAGGAGCGAAAGCTGAGTAAGGCGAGTGCAGTCTGCCAAATATGGGGAAATGGAACTAAATAATTTCAAGGAGGCCTGATGTAAACAATTTAGTCAGGGTAGGAGGTAAATTAACTTAACCTCGTAAGGAGAAAATGAGTAAAACTAAATGGGAAAATGTGGTAAAAGTACTGTACAACAGTAATCTTAATTAGAATAGCTGTAATAAACCTGGCAGTTCAAAAATACAATAAAATAATACTAAGCAATAGGCAACCCAGGTAGCCAACTGAGAATCAGAGATCACAGCAGATAAATAAATTGATTTGCAAAAATGAGGGAATACCCAAACAGGGTGTGCTAGGATAACTAGAACTTTAAGTACATTAATAAAGTACAGTGTACAGTTCTGGAGACCATACCTACGTAAGGACATAGACAGGGTAGAGAAGGTTCAGAGGAGGGCAACAAAGATGGTGCATGGGTTGCATCACAAGTCCTATGAAGACAGGTTGAAGGAACTGAACATGTACTCCCTGGAGGAGAGGAGGAGAGGGGATATGATAGAGACATACAAGTATCTTACAGGAGGAACAGGGTGCAGGAAAACACTATTTTAAGCGAAAAAGATGTTTCAGGACTAGAGGCATGGGATGAAGTTGGAGGGAGGACGATTCAGAGAAACATGAGAAAGAATTTCTTCACAGAATGGGTGGTGGACAAGTGGAACACCCTGCCAGAGGAAGTGGTGGGGGCTGAAACAATCACGGGATTTAAGAATGCATGGGATAGACATAAAGGAATTCTAGAGGTCAGGGGTAAGGGGAAATAGACTTCTAGGAAAACAAACTGAACTTACTAGCTCAAATGGGCAGACTAGGTGGGCCATAGGCCCTTATCTGCCGACACTGTCTATGTATCTATGTATCTATGTAAAGCTGGAACATAACCTACAGATTAACAGGATAAATGCAACTCAAGTACTGTAAATTAATAACAGGTGTGGGGGCTCACAAGAGCACAGTAAAAATGTAAAGGAAAGAGGAGCACTCTTTCAGTACAGGATACACTTACAGTGCTGCAGTAAATAAGTCATTGCATCAGAGTGAGGGTTCAGTACAGAAGCCCAGAAGAACAATGCAGATAGCATGAAACATCTATTGGATAGGTAGAACTTGAACCAATGAAACACTGAACCTCCGAGAGCCGCATAGAACCTAAGGCAATCGGTCAGTACCTTATGTTCTACTGTGTCCAATGCAGATGAAAGGACAAGGAGAATAAGAAATAAATACGCCCTTCAATCCCAATCATTCAACACTTTCACCAGCACAGTCTCCATACTGTGTCAAGGTCTGAAACTTCATTGATATGGCTGAAATATATAATATTGAACACAGCCGGCCACAGGGCACTCCCCAGTCCACCCTCAAGAGCAAGGATCCAGGGGCTCTATGATGCCTGTTTGACAAGTAAGTTGTCGACCGCCATCACAGTAATGGATTTATATCGACCGCAACTTGTGGTTGACATAAATCCAGCATGAGACCCTGGCCATGTTTTTATCAGGGGACTTTGCCCCCCAAACCCCCCATGCAGGGGGCTCTCCCTTCGCATCCCCGGATCTCTAAGGTTCCATTTCCAAGTAAGAGTTGGATCAGGGAGGGGGTGCAGGACCGGGAGAGAGTGTGCTGGGGTCTCAAGTGGCCTATTACAGCAAAAACGTTGATGTTGTTGGCATCAACGTTTTTGCTGTAATAATGTCACCATCCTGTGAGCATACCGGATCCAGGTACGCATCAGGAAAGCAGCTCCAGCCCTGTTTGCTAGCCATGAGCCTAATGTGCCCACTGCTGAATTTGAATTGTTAGAGTAGGGAACTACAACCATTTTGTTGAATTGTTACAGTAGGAAACTACAGTCATTTTAGGAGTGTTTTTTCAGCATTCGACTATTTAAATACTCCCCATCTCCCCACTTTTCCATTTGCAAGTTATACATCTATACCACTTGAGGGCACTGTTCCGAAGCCAGCACTACTCAAAGGGCAAGACTCTTTCTATCTTTCTGACACATCACCTGACTTTAAATTAGTTTCTACTTGCGGCTTCTGCTCCACCTTATCTAGACCTGTCACTTAACTAGGCATTACCGGATTACCTTTCCCTAACCACTCCAAGTCATCTGCAAAAAATAAATAAATAAACCTTCTTGCCCGGCCCTCGTATACCACAGAATGCTGACTTTACAAATAAGCTGTCTACTTCTCATTACTCTCTTTACTGTCTCAATTCTTCCCATGCCACCTACCCGTGCAAACCTCCTAAATAAACCCTCAGAAACCCCTCTTGCTTATTCTTTTCCTTTAATTTCATCTCCTTTGAACCCGATGTTGTGATCCCCCACTCCATTCCTCCAACTTTGGGCTCACCATACTTCTCTACCCTGTGCCTCCCTCTCTTCTGTCACTAACTCCTATGTGTTCCTGTGTTCCCTATCTGTCCAGTTCGCTTCCTCTTATTATCCATCTATCCTCTATAGCTCGATCATATCTAAGTCATGGTATAAAAGTTCAAAAATCCACTTTATAATCATCTCCCTTCTCCTACCATCCACCAGGGATATAAACCCTAACCCTGGCCCCCCTCTATCAAACATACAGGCGGCCCCTCTCCCACACATGCCCTCCCCTGCCTCCAACATGCCAACCCTCCCTCGTAGTCTTAAAATCCTCCACCTTAACATAAGAAATCTACTACCTAAATGAGTCCTGCTTCAACCCTTAGTACTATCACTGGCTCCTGACCTCCTCATAATAACCGAAACCTAGTTAAACAATAAATACCTGATTCCAGTATATACATGCCTGGCTACAATATAACCCAGCAAGACTTCACAGGTAGGGGTGGTGGTGTAGCTATTTACACCTTGTCCTCCATTCATACTACCCCGGTCCTATCTGTATCAGTCCCCATAGCTTACGTAGCCCTTGACCTCAGGCTCTACATGCCTCACTCCATACCAATCTATGCTGCTGAGATTTACTGCCACCCATGCCTCTCCTCAACTATTGCATCGAACATTTTCTCTCAAATTTCTACCCTCACAACAAACAGTGAACTCTACATACAAGGCAACTTTAACAAAAACTGGCCTGACCCCTCCCTATCCAAGCTGCACAACAACATTTTAGCCCTTAACTTAACTCAACTCAATTGATCCATGAGCCAACCCGACTAAATACTAAATCAGGCAACCACTCAGTCATCGATTGGGCCCAATCCTCACATGTCCACAGAGTAACTGCATCAGGCCTCCTCCCAGATGCACTCAGTGACCATCATATGATTTACTTGGTCCGCAAACTCCATCACCCAAAAGCCCTGTATAAAAAATTGCTTGTTCGCTCATATAAATCCCTTGACCTTACCCACCTCCTATATGACCTAGCCCACGCTGAATGGTCTCCTATTTCTTCTGCTACCACAGTTAATGAAGCCCTGGACTATTTCTAATGCCACTTTCTTAACATCTGGAACAAGCACGCACCCTTTAAGTGCACTCGAGTACATGGAAATCACCTCCCATGGATCACACCGGAAATGATGGCATGTATGAGAGCTCGGGACCAGGCTTGAAAGGCTCACAAAGTCTCTAAATCAAATACAGATCTTGACAGATATCATGCCCTCAGAAATGCCTGCTTCAAGGCTACAAGGCTTGCTAAGTCCGAATACTTTAGATCTACCTTTGATGCTAACATATGTACCCTGTCAAAATTTTGGAAAATTATTAACTCCCTCTTCTCTCCCCCCCCAAACCCCAAACTCCACTTATCTAAGTCAATAATGCCCTTGCATCTGCCCACCTCCCAGCTGCCACTGAATTCAACTCTTACTTTACCTCATGTGCTGCTGCTCTACTAGCTTCTCTTCCTCCAACCCAACCAGTCGCATCTGTCTACAATAACTCATACTCAAGCACCCTTCCTAGCGACCTCTTCTCCTTCTCTCCAGTCTCACCTCATGATACTCTAAATGGTCTCCTCACTCTCAAACCATCTAAGGGCTACACTGAAATACAGAAACATTGAATTTGATGGCAGATAAGGACTGCTTGACCCACCTAGTCTGCCCATTTCCCTACCTAACGGATAAGCTGCAGATCCTAGTTAACCAACAGACTACTTCCTGCTACACCCCACTAGAACTGCCTTATGTCTGTCCCTTGCATTCTTGAATTCCCCCACTGTTTTTGACTCTATGACCTCCTCAGGAAGTCTGTTCCATGCATCTACAACCCTCTTTGTAAAGAAATACTTCCTCATATTACCTCTGAACTGTCCCCCCTCTATCTTCAAATTGTGCCTCCTTGTTCTTGCACATCTCTTTTTTTGAAAGATACTACCATCTTGGACTTTGTTGATTCCCTTGAGGTACTTGAAAGTTTCTATCATGTCCCCCCTCTCCCTCCTTTCCTATAGGCTATACATCTTAAGCTCCTTTAGTCATTCTTCATATGTCTTCTGGTGCAGACCCTGCACCATTTTGGTTGCCCTCTTTGGACAGCCTCCACCCTGTCTATGTCTTTGTGGAGATGGTGTCTCCAGAACTGTACACAGTACTCCAGATGTGGTCTTACCAACTGTCTGTACAGAGGGCCAACAACTTCCTGTTTTCTACTGGTGATGCCTCTCCCTGTGCATCCCAGTATCCCCCAGCCCTCCTTACTGCCTTCTCACATTGCTGGCCCACCTTTAGATCATCTGATATGACTACCCCCAGGTCCCTTTCCATTTTTTTGCTGTCAGTATCTCACCCCCCATTGTGTACTCTTGCCCTGGGTTTTTGTTTCCCAGGTGCATTACTGTGCACTTCTTTGCACTGAATCTAAGCTGCCATACATTTGACCATTCCTCCAAACTTGCCAAGTCCCTTTTCATCCTTTCCACCCCACCTTGCGTATCAACCCTGTTGCAGATCTTTGTGTCATCTGCAAAGAGACATACCTTCTCCTCCAGGCCCTCAGCAATGTCACTTATAAAGACATTAAAAAGGACCAGCCGCAGTACTGAACACTGCGGTACCCCAATAGTAACCCTGCTTTCTTCACTGTGGACTCCATTTATTACTACCCACTGTGTCCTGTTGTCCAGCCAGTGTTTTACCAAGGCTACCACCCTGGGACCCACTACCAGGCTGGCTAATTTGTTTATTAGTCTTTTGTGTTGGACTGTGTCAAATGCCTTGCTAAAGTCTAGGTAGGCCATGTCCGCAGCCCCTCCCTGGTCTACTACTTTGGTCACCCAGTCAAAGAAATCAATTAGATTTGTTTGACATGACCTTTCTGCTGTGAATCCATGCTGCCCTGAGTCCTGTGCCCCACTGGCCTCTAGGTATCTAACAATTCTTTCCTTCAGAAGTGATTCTATCATTTTCCCTACCACTGAGGTCAAACTGACAGGTCTGTAGTTTCCTGCCTCTGTCTTGCTCCCACGTTTGTGAAGGGGAATCACATCCACCCTTCTCCAGTCCTCAGGTACCATACCATACTCCCATGATTTATTAAAAAGGGTAGTCAGTGGTGTTACTAGTTCTTCCCTTAGTTCTTTTAGAATTCTGGGGTGAATCCCATCAGGCTCCATTGCTTTATCCACCTTCAGTTTTAAGAGTTCTTTCAGAACCCTTTCTTCTATGAAAGGACTAATATCAACCCCCCTATCCAGAGTGCTTCTATTGACTGGATTAGGTCTCTCCCCCTGCTTTTCCATTGTGAATACTGAGCAGAAATATTCATTCAGTATCCCTGCTTTTTCACTGTCACTCTCTGCCCAACCACCTTCCTCTTTATTCGGCCTCAGTATCCCTGTCTTCATCTTTCTTTGCTCCCTAATGTACTTATTAAAGGTTTTATCCCCCTTCTTAACTGAATTGGCTATCCTTTCCTCAGTTTGGGCCTTTGCTATTCTGACTGCCTTCCCCACTTCCTTCTGCTTTAACTGGTACAGTTCTCTGTCCTGCTCCTTCAGTGTTTCCTTATACTTTCTGAATGCTATCTTTTTTCCCTTACCTTCTCCACCACTTCTTTTGAAGAACCATAGTGTTTTTTTCTTTCATTTTGATTTGTTTATTTACTTCACACAAAAACTTGTTACCTCTGTGATGGCAATTTTGATATTTCCCCATTGTTGCTCCACCCTACCTTCTTGCCTGTTTGCTAGTGCTTTTCTGAGGCACTCTCCCATTTTGACAAGATCAGCCCTCCTGAAGTCCAGTACCTTCACTTTTGTGTGGCTTGACTCTACAGGTAAGTTTATCATGAACCACACTGTTTAGTGGTCGCTTGTTCCCAGATGGCTACCAACTTCAAGATCAGAGATCCTCTCTCCGTCCCCATTTGAGAGTACCAGACCTAAGATTGTTCCCTCCCAAGTGGGTTCCAAAACTAGCTGTCTGAGGCATGCCCCCTGTAGGGCATCAAGAATGACCCTGCTCTTAGATGTGGCTGCAGCAAAGGTGCTCCAGTTAACATCTGGCATACTCAAGTCCCCCATCAGCAGTATCTCACCTTTCTCTGCCATCCCAAGGATGCCTTCTATCATTTTCTTGTCCATTTCCTCCCCCTGACATGGGGGTCTGTATACAACCCCTGTGTGGATTGTGGAGTCATTTCCAGTCTCCAGGGTGACCCATAGTGCCTCCTCCCCTCCCCATTTACCCTTTAGTGCTGTTGCTTTGATCCCTTCCCTTACATAGAGAGCTACTCCTCCTCCCCCTCCTCCTCTTCTTCCCTCCCTGTCCCTCCTGTAGATTGTGTACCATGGTATGTTGACATCCCAGTCATGGTTCTCTGTGTACCATGTTTCTGTGACTGCCACAATATCCAGGCATCCCTCTTCCATCTAGGCCACCATTTCGGGAGATTTTTACCTAGACTACGGGCTTTGGTACTCATTACCCTCCATTTTTTTCTGGCTTTATTTCTTTTTGCCCCATCTGTCCTTACTGCCTTTGTCTTTTTCTCCATTTACCCCTACCCTTATCCCTATTGACTGATCTATCTTGGTGTTTACCTCACTAACTACCCTGATTTTTTGGAGGGGCTAGGATTTCCCTTTTCCTTTTCAGTGCCTCCCCCTTGGCTAGTTTAAATGCTTGTCAATGAAGCATTTAAACCTATCACCTAGGATCCTGATTCCCCTCCAGGATAGATGCAGACCATCACACTTGTATAGGCCTACATCCCTCCAGGTGGTTCCTCACCTGATGGTCTTGACCCCAAACTTCTCTTTCTTTCTGCTCATGCCATTTGTTCACCACTTTCTGCCTTCCTAAACCTTTCCTTCTCATTGGTCTCAGCCTCTGACCCATGGAAGCACGCTGTAGTTCTCCCACTACCCAAGGGACATGACCCTACTATGCCTGAAAACTATCGGCCAATCTCTCTCTCTTACCTATTCTCGCTAAGCTTCAGGAGCACCTGATCCTCTCCCAACTCTCCTCTTACCTCTCCAACTCTGCCTTTTTCATTCCCTACCAATCTGGTTTTAGGAAAGATCACTCAACTACCACTTCCTTATTTAGGCTCACTGATTCCATACTCTCAGGTATGGACAGTGGTCTAATCACATCTGTGATCTTTGTCAACCTTGCAAAGGCTTTTGACACTATCTCCCACCCTCTCCTCCTGGATAATCTGCGATCTGATGGCCTGTCTGATTCAGTTACAAACTGCTTTATCTCCTGCCTAACAGGCTGGACACAGTCAGTCAAAATAGCTGATTCCATCTCCATCCCACTCCAGATTAATGCTGGCATATCCCAAAGCTCCATCCTTGGCTCCCAACTATTCTCCATATTCCTTAATGACCTCCCATCAGTGTGCACCTCCTCCTCCATCCATATGTATGCTGACGATACTGTCCTTTTCTACTCGGGCCAATCACCAACTGATGTCACTTCCACACTTCAGCATGACTTTGAGAAAGTTCAGCAATGGCTAAGCTCCCATCAGCTTTTCCTCAACACCAAGAAAACAGTCTCCATGACCTTCAACACTAGGCAGAGACTGTCTAAGCTAACTAATTTGCCCTCCTTCCACACCCTTGATGGCTCTACTCTGGATGACACCTCCTCCTTTAGGTATCTCAGGGTCTGGCTAGACTAGCACCTAAACTTCACTGGAACATAGACTCCCATCCTCAAAGAGTTGCACCCCAAATTAGGTGCCCTATACAGGAACCAGAGATTCCTATCCTATAAAGGCCAGGCAGGAGATTGTCCAGAAAATGATACCACCCATCTTTGACTGCTGTGACATAGTCTACAGTGCCACACCAAAGACATCCTTAACCAGACTGGACACCCTTTTCAATGTTTCTGTCATTTCACTCTGGATGCCCCTTCCTTTACCCACTACTGTGATCTATATTGCTCTCTAGCTTGTCCTTCCCTGGAAAACCACCCTCTAGCCCACTGCATAACATTTGTCTCTAAATTCTGGTTTGATATGCTTCCCCCTTACCTTTCCTCCTCACTATCCTCCCTATCCACTGCCCACTCTCCCTCAGCTCCAGTGACTCCTGCACCCTGGCTATACCACGGCGCACCACCTCTATATGCCAATCATTGTTCTCCTATAGGTTCCCTAAGCTCTGGAACTCAATGCCTCATCAAATCAGGCACTCCTCCTCCCCTCAGTGGTCCATCTCAACCTCCTTCTTCAACTTCCTCTCTTCATCCTGCAGCTGCTCCTAATTTCCCCTCTGCCTCCTCACTCCTCCTAATTTCCTCTCTGGCTTCCCATCCTCTTTCCCAGCCCAGCACTTAACGTGAGGAGAAACCAATGTGCTTTATTGCAGTTTCTTGTCCGCATTGTATGTATTAAGTCTGCAGTGCCATTAATTTGCTCCACTCGCATCAGATCTCAATGTTTATCTAATGTTGCTAATTGATGTATTGTTTTTTCACTCTGTTGCTTCTGTGTTTTATATTACCTTTGGAACTGTGTTGTTGATTATTGTATATATACTTTTCTAAAATACTGCTGGGAAATGTACTTTTGATTACTGTACTCCCATGTTCCCCTTCCCACAAGACACTCCATGAGACAAGCAATTTTATTTTATTCAGTGTGCCTTCCCTGGTGAAACTTTTCAATAAATAAATAAGTAAAAATATTGTATCAGATGACTCTCCAGTTGCAATGCAACCATCTTTTCAATCCCCTTCCCTAAAAATGTGAGGTTTGAAACAGGCCAGAAGTTGAATAAAATCTCCAGGTCCAACAATGGTATCTAGAGTAAGGGCTTCACCAGCCACATTCTTTAATGTGATAGGAAATAGCCCTTAGCTCAGGGAACACCAGATGATTTCAGTCATTGCAGGAGCCAGGGCCTCCCAACAAGCAACCACCTGATTATTTTTGTTTGTTTGTTTACAATTTTTTGACCAGCTGGTAGGTCCCAGATCGAGAGCACAGTGGGTAGGTCACAACCCAGATCTCACTAGTGATATACCCTATATCAAAACTCAATTCAGTGAATCAGACTGCCATTGCTAAAGCCATTTTCACCACTGCTGGGAACTATGCCACCTGGGAGATCATCGCTCCAGTGGAGGACACCCTGTCAAGAAAGAAAGATCCAAAAAGCTCACACCATTCTGATGAAACCAAGTACTTGAAAGGGATAAATAAGGTGGATAAGGAGAGTCTCTTTAAGCTGAGTGGCAACTATAACACGAGGGGCACAGTCTTAAGCTGGAGGGTGGGAGGTTTTGGAGAGAGATCAGAAAGCACTCGGAATGCGCTGCTGGAAGAGGTGATCTCATTGAACACAGTGGGCAGCTTTAAGAGAGGCTGGGATAGGCATGGGGGAAGGTAAGGAGCATGGGTAGGGAGCATGGGAGGAGTGGGGAGGGGGGCAGGGACAGTGGCTCAAGCTGTGGACCCTGCAATATGAGCAGACTAGATAGACCAAATGACCTTTTTCTGTTGGCTTCTTTGTATGTTCATATGTGTGTAATACCCCATACTGCAGACAGGCTGGATTTTTTTTGCTCCTCCCCGGGCCCCTGGTCAGCCACTTCTTTGGGCCACCAAGGCCCAGCACTGTCCCAGCCCCATCATCATCCACTGCTCCATCTGCACTGTGACCCCAGATTACTCAATGTAACCCATCATCAGGTGGGCCCCTTCCTGGTGGGCCTGAATTTGGGAGAGGAGAAATGCCCTCAGGCATCTAATATGTATCCTGGGCATGGCAAGGGTTGGCAAGGACACCTCTAGACTGTTGTGGCAGCAGGGACTGGTAGTCATCATTCAGCCAGTCGAGGGTGGATTTTCCACTTTTCTGCCAACCCACCCACCCACACCCTCCCGACAATGGGCCAGCCATCCACTGCCAAGAATGCCATTTGAACCACCCCTAGGGGCCAACAAACAGTGATCCATGGCCACCCCCTTGGGAGGGAAGCATCCAGAGGATGCTGTAAATCCCCTCCCTGCCAAATCCAGGTTGACAACATGCCAAGCGAACACCTATCACTCAATGTCATGGAGCTGGCTAGGCTGGATGTTAAAGCCTGTGCACAGTCTGGAAAAGCTGAACAGGTCTATTCCTCCCTGCAGTAATCAGCACTGACAGTAACTCTATCTTCTTCTGGGAGATTTTCCTCCAATATATCACATAATGGGCTCTCAGAGCCAGTCTGTCCACCATAGAGTTAAACCACAACCAGGAGCACTGCAATCTCTGCCCATGGTCTTCAACTCTCTCATCCTATTATTAAACCAAGGTGAACTGGGATGGCAGATCAATGGTCATACACTGATGGGTGTGAGGGTGTCAGTGGCTAATAAAAATGCTAAATTATAGCCCTCTATAGCAGCGCCTCTGCACCACCAACACAGGCACTAACTTGCTTAAGATGTCTATCTCTTCCAGGAACATCTTAGGTACACGGTTTGAAATAGGTCTGTACTGGACCATCTCCACTAGGAGGTAAGTTTCAAAGGTGGTCCCAAACTAGAATTTCACTACAAAATGATCCAGCCAAGCTATCAGATTAACTTCACCATCAAATATATTGGGTCCTGACGCGAAGACAAAGTTCAATGTGTGGCCATGCTCATGGGTGGCAGAAATAAATAACCTTTCTGAGGTCCAGCACCGACAATTAGTGTGGAAGAATCTAATTACAAATGATGACTCTTCATCATCAACCCAGCACTGAAATCCCCCAGCGCCAACAGTCTGTGGGATTCTAATGCTACAAAAGGTCAACAATGAAGCCTGGAAATTACTGCAAGAGTGCAGCTTCTTCCCTCAGGTAATGATAAGAGGAGAATCCTGCACCTCAAACCTGCTTTCCTCCAGATAGTCTAAGGATGTAGCCTCCATTACCAGGAACACGATGAATCTCAGCTCAGATTTTAAACAAGTCTAAAATAAATGGCCACCCTGCCACCCCTACACTCCCACCTCGAGTAGTGCACCACAGAGAAGCTGTCCAGGATTGCAGCCTCCAGCAATGGTCCAAAGTGATCCCAAGCCAGGTCTCTGTGATGCACAGTAGATCTGCTCAGAAATCAGTAATCACTGTTTTACTCCCAAGGGTCCTAGCTTTACAAAGAAGTTCCTGAATAGTTGGGGCTGTGCCACCTGCCCCACTACCTACCTCCTCCTTTTCAAAAAAGAGTTCTGTAGTTACAGGCACAAGACATGGGCTACCCCTGTCAGGTGCAACAGTCCAGCCAGGGCACCTCTTGCTCTTCACTCTTGGAATCAGCATCTCATTAGTTCTACTCCCCTTTCCCAAACCCTTCCTCTGCCATTGCTCCTGAGGATATCAGGCATCCTTCAGCACTTAAAAGCTGCATTTGAGAGTCTCAACCTCCTCAGTGGCTGTAACTGGCAGAGTTGTTCAGAGGAGTAGGAGAGCCTACAAGAGTTAATCACCAGTTAACATAAAATAGCATAAAAAAGTATTGGTCAAAATGTTCACCATTAGCATGCACTGCTGCTTTAAATTCTTTTCATTTTAGTAGAAAGCCCAAATTTGGAAACCATTACAAATTTTTGCAAGCCAGACTACTTCCTAGTTCCCAAATGATGGAAATCAGTATTCTATAAGAGATCAGTTTTAGAATATATAATAAAATATTACTGGTAGAATACCCTGTGTTAGATTTGCAAATGATAAGATGCTGACACAAGTGAATTTTCAGCCATGTCAACCGCCTTCCATGTGTGCAAAAAAAAAAAAAAAATTAGTGTCTTCTTTTCAAAAGGTAGTCAATGTTTTTATGACAGTTTCCATGATATGCAGCACCTTGCATAAAAGAAATGACATGCAGGCAGAGCCATAGTTGCTGAAAATTGTGTCAGTTGCTTCCAAAAAAGTAGACCACATCATAAATCATCTAACTTTCAGGCACAGATTCAGCAGTTATGTTGGAAGGTGGCCACAAAATGAGGCATCTTTCTGAAAATCCTCTCCATTGCCTTTCAGAAAAATCAACTATTTTTTGACTTCCATGTCTGCAAAATTCAAAGTCAAGTTATTTATTTGTCTAGAGTTGTGTGGAGTTTTCAGTTCCCGCTTCTTCTAGATCTCTGTAATATTTTGGAAATTCCACCTGATTCTGAAGAATTCCATCTGAAGCAACATTCTGAAATTCCAGAATAATTTTTTTTAACTAGCAGTTTAGTATTCCACAATTTACATAAACTACAGATTCATTTTTCACAAACCATGGAATACTATCCTGTGAATTACATGGTCTACAGAATATTATTCTCTGGTTTACAAAGAAATGCTTTACCAAATTCAGCATAATTAAAAAAAAAAATTATGAAAACCATTTTGGAATTGGAATTGTCATTCTGGTCAGATTACAATGGTAAATTCTACATTCTGCATAGCACAATTTTTCCCCCTTTTTAAGTGAATCACTTCCTTCCCCTTTATTTTGAAAGGTTTTATATCTTTGTGTTACCCTGTTCCTGTGGACCCATCTATCTCCCCATCCTGGATCCCAGCCACACTACTGACCACAGCACCTGCACAGCATTATCACAGCAATCAGCCACACAAACTCCTCCTGTGCTCACTGTGTCCATGGACTGCAAAGGGGTACTGGAGAAATGTACAGTAACAACTCTTCTGCTTTGTATCCAAGAGCTTCACAACACTGCTTGTGGCTACTGCGTCATTGACAAAAGACTGAGAATTGAAATGTTCACCCACGACAGGGGACTGCGTATTAACAAAAACAGTCTACCCACCATAAACCAGTAGGGGGCACACAGATGTTTTGTAAATGGAATGGTGAGCACAGTGCACTACCGGAAGCTCCTCATCAAACCTGCCCACCCACAAGGACACAGACTGGGGGCACCATGAACTGGCACAACTTCTTGTTTTCAGTGCCCAGTTGTAGCAAGAAATGTCTGTAAGCTAAGCTGAGGGGTAGAGTTTAAACACTGAATAAACAAAAACACTTATTGAATGGGGCAGCCATTTTTTATCAATCCAAATCTCAGAGGACTGCAGCAGGGTCAGGGGGCACCAGTATGTCAATCATGACAAAAGGGGCCAATCAGGAGACAGGCAGGCATGCCTCACAGGATAGTAACAGTCAATGAGAGAGGTGTGCCCTACTGACTGAGAGGTAGCGGGCTCTGGGATGTAACAGTAAAAGGGTGCAAAATTAACCTGTCAGAGATTTTCCTTTCCCATATGTGACTGTTTTGGACAATAAACACTGTAGCTTGGTGGCTGTGACTTCTGTGGGGTCCAGCACCATCTGAGATGGTGATCTCAAACCTCACAAGAGAGAGAGAAGAGATTTTCTTTAGCTCAGCCCCTGGGGTGAACAAAAGTCATAACAGTTCCTCTCTAGGACTCAGCAACTGTTTCAAAGCTAGATGATTGTGACTGCCCTTCTAGACTTCTGCCTTTGGAAGAGGAGGATCCAGGCACCATGGCCCAGATAGCTTTCTACCCTCAGGTGAGTGAAGGGATTTCCCTTCCAAAGGGTGAAGATGACCGAAGAGGATCAGCTGGAAATACAGCATGGCCTGTATCCTTTGCCAACAGATGTGCATTGAGTCCACTATACCTATAACCAAGCCTGCTACAGAATCTATGTGAAAGACTGCTGTCCCTGCACCTTCTGTCTACCTTCCAACGCCACCCCCCCTCATCGTTGCAGTGAAACAGGTAGGGTACAGAACCCCATGCAAACATCCTAAAGGAGCCATGTTGGTTCTCCTCCATCACACACAGACCATAATGGTGGAAGAAAAGCAGGTCAGAGTCCTTGGAGCAATAGTAGGAAGCCACGATGGGGGGGGGTGGCGTTGGAACATTTTTCTGATGTGAGATGGGCAATATGACTTCAGTGCAGAAAAAGCAGCTGGGACAGATGATGTCTTAAGAGTAAACAGTCTGGTTTCATGTAAAAGTCTTTAGTAATTAAAAGCGGTATATCCTGACAATCAACTTACTTTTGGAATGTTGTGAATTTTGAGTCCTGCTGATGCCTAAGTATTTTTTTACATGAAATTGGCAAATCACTTTAAGAGAGACAAATAAAAGCCTCTCCCTGCAAGACTACCTTGCTAGACTCCCTTGTATGAATGGTTCAAATCATGGAAACCCCCAACAAATCATAGATAACTGTAGCACTGTGGATTTTCCAGTGCCTCAGTTTGCAGCATTAATATAAGCCACATTTTTTCTCTTGTGAGCAAATTTGTTATCGCTTCCAAAGACTGCATTTTCTTTTAGTTTCTAGTAGTATCATTAAGATTTACAGTCAACGGTATCTTCAGAAAGTTGCTTTACACAGGCCACAGATGCACTGGACCACTTTCCCATTTGATTCACAGTAGTTTTTCTTCAAATTTGTTAAGAGTTTGCATCAGTTATGATACAGTATGTTTGGATAAGGTAGGTAAAAATCACTCAGCTGAGCAGGAGTGGTAACTCACCTCTGGTAGAATAACTGAAATCATTATTTCCAGCAGAAATGTTCCAATGGCAGCAACCACAGGCACCAGTGGCCCTTCTACCCTAGGAGGACTCAGAGTTCAAATGATAAATCTGTCCAGAGGTCCTTTTAAAGGCACCAATGAGCCCTTAGAGGAAGTGGCAGTCTCATTTTACTTTATTCTAGCTATCTGTTGTGGCTTTTGAAACCCTTTTTTCCAAATAATAAGCAAAAATAACTTTTTTACAGTACCTGTCGGAGCAGTTTGGGACTCTGCTGCTTCATTTTGGCCATCTTGTATGGCACCTTTCATAAACACTTTATCCCAAAGTACTTTCAAAAGCCATGAGATAGATACCGGCTGTGCAGGTACTATGTGCCTTATAAATGCAGCAGGTTTTAAGTACACCAACACAGCCATGCTGCATCAGTACTTGTGTTTTTGAGAGAGGGAATATTGACCAGGACACCCGGGATAACCCCTCTACCATTTTGAAAAGTACCATGGGATCCTTAACTTCCACCTGGAAAGCCCACCAAGATGGGCAGCATGCCCTCAGTTTAATTTCTGTTCCTAAGGATAGTCTTACTATGCAGCACCCCCGTAAAGTACAGAAGTTTCAGTTGTATTGCCTTATGTGAAATTTAAGCCAATGACAATGTAGTCTTCCATCGGAAAGCTGATAGTGCTACTAACTGAGCAACTGACACCGGTAATTAACTAGCCTAGCTTATAAAATAATATCTCCTCCACAGAGCCCCACTCTATGGATACATACAGAGCACTACCATATACAGAGGACACCACTTTGGATCAATACTAGGATACTGAGCCAGCAAAAGACATGGTTCATTCTGGGCTGTCCCCCTCACTTCTCATGGAAATGATCACAAATGTTGTTGTTATCCATAAACATATCTAGCCTGGTCTTGAATGTGAACACACTGCCACTATCAATTATTTCTTGAGGCAATGCATTCTGTAGTTTTAATACCCTCTTAGTAATGTATTTTTTTCCTTCTGTTGGTTTTAATTATTGATAAATTGCTTGTTATGTCCCCTAGTGACAAGGCGGGGGGGGGTGGAGCAGCAAGATTGCGCACTGCTGCTCCACTCCCCACGGCTCTCTGCTTTTAATATATAAGAAATGTAGTCTTGAGATCTTTATTCTCCAGATGCTGTCCTTTTGAATTGTGAAAGTTTTAGCCCCTTGTAAGCTGCCTTGCTTTTCCTTTTGTTTGGGTATGCTGTTTTCTCATTACGGAGAAATTACAATGCTCCCAGAATGCCAATGGTAGCAGCGCAGTCGGGGATTTCGTGTTTTTCCCTCTATGAGAGCAATGATATTCGGCTCACTGAGTGTTTGGTAAATGCTTTGTTGCGATTCTAAAAATATCAAGAACAGTATGATGCTACATTGTTGAACCGGCTGGTTGATATGTGAAGGAGTGAAAATTTGGAATTGGAGAAGGAGACGGAACGGGATTCGTACCTGTTTGGTGAGAGAGTTTAACCATCTGTTTGCGCTATTAGCACAAAAAATGTTTTTTTACTATTTTAAAAGTTATACAAATGTTGCCTGAGGGGAAGGGGTGCTGTTCTTTTAACAATAAGAAAATACTATGCTCAGAGGAGCATTTTCTTTTTATTCTCTTTTAGATGGACCATTTTTCCGAGATTGAATCATATGTGCTGCAGCCTTGTATGATGCCCTGGTAAGACTTAACTACAGTGGAGAGAAGAATGTTTTTGAACATGGAGAATTGGGAGTCTCAGGAAGTGGATCCATGGATACTGGATCCTGGACTCTGGTTTGAGAAAATGGAGCCATGTTTGAGCTTTGCTCCTAGTGATCTTCCTTTTCTAGGCTCCCATAAAGATGCTTTTCAGCGACAGGAGTAGGACTGCGAGGGGTAATTTCCCTCACAAGGTATTGATTTATTCTTTCTTCCAACTGAGGATTGGATACCCAGCATAAACAGCTTAAACAGTAAGGGTTACAGGGCTAAAATGTTTACACAGGTTTGAATGATTTTTAATATTGACTTGGAACTTATGTACAGTAATATGGCTTACTCCATTTGGAACTCTCAGCCTTTTTATGCAGTAATCTCTTGTTATAAATTTCATAAACATATTCAATAATTGGTGATGCTTGGCTATGGGCAATCCTTCCTTTACAGACTCTGTTTAAGGAGAAAAGTTATGATCACAAGTGATTAGGACCGCCAGATGACCCCACTTCTAAGAGGTACTGCTTTATATTTTTGGACACAGGGTATTTGTTGGAACTTATTTAATCCCATATCTATATTAAACAATGGTGCTATAGGATGTTTTTTTTTTTAACTGCGCTCCAGCCACCATATTCATTACTTTTGCTGTCCTGCAAAGTAATTTTGAACTGAGTTAAGAGTAAGATGTGGCAACAGCGTATTTGAAGTAAGGACTCTTGAAAATGGTGGGTTACTTTTAAAGAAACTAATGGTTTCCAGACATAAATGGAACCTTACAAATCCTTTTTAAATTTATGGTCTCCTGACAGAATTTGGATCCTTTTTTTTTTTGAAATTGCAATTTTTATTATTTTCTTTTTTCAAATAACAACAGGGTACAAAAAAGAAAAAGGGAGGGATACATGGAGGCAAAATACATTTTAGCTGACTTAAGAAGAACGATATATACAGCCAATACAATTAATCAGGCCTTCCCTTAACTAATTGAGTTTTTAAGTGGCTATTCTAACTATGATCCGACAAAACTCTGGGGCCAGTACTCTAAAATCATAGCCCCTTCAAAGTCTAGCCCCAAAACCTCCAAAATAATAATACATACACAGGAGAAGAAAGGACCCCCCCAACCCCAAACCATTGGGGTAGGAAGGTCCGAACATGACAAAAACAGAAGACAATACGACACACATATACCCCAAACCTCCCCGCCCCTACTACCTCCCCTTCCTCCCTTCCCCAGACCCGTGGTGAGGAGAACCCTTCCGGAGTTGTGCTAGGGTTCACTATTCCTGTCTAGAATACCCTGTCCCCTCAGGCAGTCCACCAATCGGCCCTTACAGGCCCCCTAATCCAGAGCCTCTCTTGCCAGGATATCTAAAACAGTAGTACCCTCTTCAACACTCAAGTATTCAAAAAATGGGAGCCAGCGAGATCTATGTGTATCTGGCTTTAACTTTAAATTCGCTGTGAGTCTTTCCATTACTTTAATTTGGTTACAACATGACAACCAGTGCTTTCTACTTGGAGGGGTTTTAGAAAGCCACAACTTGGTAACATCCTTCTGGGCTGTGGCCAATAGAATTGGGAACAGATAGTTAGCTTTAGGTCCTGTTAAACCTTGTGGGGGTTCCCCTAATAGCAAATGACGAGGATGGTCAAAATTCACCACCTGAAAAATCTGTTTCAACCCACAATTAATACCCTCCCAGTAACTTTTAATTTTCAGGCATCCCCAAAAAATATGTTTGTGCATCCCCACCTGCCCACAACCCCTCCAGCAATCCTCTGAGCGAATTTGGCTGAAGTGTTTGGTTAGCACTGGTGTTCTAAATAATCTTTTAAGTACTTTCTACTTGAATTCCCTCCATGAGAGTGAAGCCGAAGTTCTGTGCGCCATCCTCCAAATTACCTCCCACCTTACCTCCCCTTTTCTCAAACCCAATTCCTTTTCCCAGAGTGTCTGGATCCTCTGTTTGGGTTTCGAATCTGCTGGCTCAGCTGCCGCTTAGATCTTAGAGATCAAGTGGGTTGCCTGCGGCCGGTCCCTTAACAACTCTATAAGAAAGTCGATAAGAGGGTCACTGACTCCAGACCTATGCTCCCCTATCCACCCCTCTTCCATATGTAAATAGTGTCTGATTTGCAAATAGGCAAAGAAATCGGATGAGGGAATTTTAAACTCTTGTTGAATCTGTGCAAAACTTTTCACAGTATCTCCACTAAGTAATTGTGCAAAAGTGCACAGTCCCAGCTTCCGCCATTTCAGGAATACTGGGTTTTCCGACCCTAGTTTGAACTCAGGCCTTTCTAGAATTTTCCCCTGCCTTAACACCATTGCTTGAGTCTGAGCCCCTGACTCTTTCACCATTTGTAACCAGAGCGTGATTAGTATTTTAAGCCCAGGGTTAGGTAGGCCATGGACTACCCTGGGGTTCTTTTTATTAAAGAGAATTGATGAGAGTGTATATGGATGCAAGAGCTGTAAGTCCATTCTGGCCCAACTCTGCACCAGTGCAGGAGATGCATAAACTGCCAAGTACTGCAATTGGGCCGCTTTGAAGTACCTCTTAAAATCTGGGACTCCCAAACCTCCCCTCCCTTTAGGTAACTTCAACAGGGCCCAGCTCAACCTAGGCTTCTTTCCTACCCAAATAAAATTGCTTATCAATTTTTGTATATCTGCCCAAAATTTTTTCGGGAGACTTAAAGGGATAGCGTCAAACAAGAACAGCATCCTTGGAAGGACATTCATTCTTACCGACTCCACCCTACCGGAGATGCTAAGTGGTAAGGCACCCATCTGGCACAGTCCTCCCTCCGCAATCCAGCAATTTCAGATAATTAACCTGAAACAGTTTGCCCAGGTCCCTCGGGATATATATTCCTAGGTAACGGAAACTAGTAGTGTTCCACCCTAAATCAGTCATGTCCCTTACCTGGGGCGAAACATTTGGAGCCTTTTAATTCCTCTTATAATCTGTTGGACTCCTGAGAGTAATTGGAGTTGTTCAACCCCATGTACAAAAGGGATGGACTTCCAAGTGTAGGCAGAGCCTTCCAACTCTTGTTCAAGTTTGTTTGTTAGCCATAATTACAAGTTGCTAAATGGTTACAAATGTTAGCGTTATTAGGCAATAATTATTTTTTGCAGGGTATTATTCAGCTTAATGAGCACCCATCTATTCTTACTAGGTGTCATAGTTTGCTTACCAGACATTATGGGTTGTTCAGAAATTGATTATGGCTAATTTATATTGAAATATTTAGAGTCTGGCTATGTAGACAACCATTAAGCAATAAGGCACAACAGGGTGTGGGTTATTGGGGGTTAGAAAATGGGTAAAGTGAAACTCTTATTCTAATTGACTGAAACAGCCTGGCACCCAGGCTGTTATTTCTTAACAATGCCCCGTAAATAACTAGTCCCTCGGGGCAACATCCATCACCAGATCATATTCCTGTGCCCATGTTCCACTGCATTTTCACCCAAAACTTCCAGAATCGCTCTGCCGCCATTTTTTGTCTCACTTAGTGAGGAAGCTGGCGTGGAGCCCCCCCCGTCTGAGTCTGTTTAGCTTTGATACCCTTACAATCACCACTTTTTTTCCCCTTTCATTTCAGGACTGAGACAAGCAATAATTTCTCTCAACTGTGATAAATTTTTCAACGGCAGCACTGCCTGTTCCGGCTCTTGCGCCCCTTCTACAAATGCCAGGCTGCTTTATTTCTTATGAAACGGAACCCACAGTCCCATGCAGCCAGCCACTCATCTTTCTAAACCACCATAAACAAAATCACCTTCACAACTCCAGTGCCATTCAATGACAATCTTTTCCTAGAAATCATATCTGTGCTTTATTTCTCCGGTGTACTTTGTGACCAGATTCCACACTTCCTGTCTAATCCATCACCTGAAACAAATGCTGACCATTCCACTACAGCACTGAGCCAATTCCTCCTCACTCACACACTTTCATGAACAATTTTTCATCAAATCCCCAGAAGAAGTCTGTAATGGTACTACCACCCAAAAGCTCTCACTCGATTGGTAACTTCAAAGTGACTGGTGGAAGTGCTAATGGAAAAAAAAATACCAAAGCAGCAGTAAAAAAAATAAATAAACCAAAAGTAAAGATGTAATTGACAACAGCACCATCTACTGGAAATTCAGCCAACAAATCACCCAATACAGGGACTATTTTATACCAACTACTCTTTCTCTTCATTTTCATATAGTTTAACTCTTTTTTCCTTCCCAGATTATTAATAATAAAAAAAAATGCAACAAACACCATTTTCTAAATGTAATGATACCCTCCAGGGTGGGTGTCATGGGATATAACGGACCTTCCAGTGGCTATAAGGCCCTCCGACTGTGACGTCAGTCCTCATTACATCCCTGGGCGGTCCGTTATATCCCAATAACGCCCACCCTGTCGGGTATTATCACTTACTTTACCCACTCCGTGTGTGGTGTGTCATGAGGCACAGCTGAGTGATTTTACCGCACAAAAAGTGGGTAAATCCCCATTAACTCACACCCTGGAGTTTCTTATTGCGATTATTCAACGGACCCATGTGTAAAATAAATGTAAAATGTGTTTAATTATGTGTTTTATAAATGCAATTCCTCAGCTGTGGGTAATGCAAGATTTACCCATGGTCATGTGACATGTTTTGGCCAATGAGGTTACAGGATTTTCACACACCATTGTATAATTATGGATACAACATACATTATGTGTGACTGGATTAAAGCCTATATTGTCGGGCCCTCTGTTAGGGCTATAATTGTTTAGTGAACTCCCCTAAGATGCTAATGGTTGTATGGACCCATAGTATCTCCAGAAAGTGAATTTTTGTTGCCCTATGAGGGGATGGGGAACCTTAATCAGGAATTAAGCCTGTTGCTGAGTTTAGGATGAAACCTGAAATGAAATGACCTAATGAGAGAGTGTAGACTTATTACCAGGATCGTATAAAAAAGATCCCAAGATGCATTCCAGTTTGGAATAGTTGCTCAAGTGGGTAAATGGATGAGTTCCGAGTGGTAAAACTTGGGGCTCTTCATCCAATACTCCCTATAGGGGTATTATCTGAATGACAGCATAGGTTGTCCTGTGTTGGAGCCAATGGTAATGGTCTTCCAACTCGACTGGTCAGAGCAACTAATGAAGTAATCTTGTTCATTGGCTGTAGCGCCTGTTATCCAGGATTTGGTCTTGCCTCCATACGAGTGCTACTGGTCCACAGAGTGGGGTATTGGTTGCCTAATCCACCAAGCTGCATATTGGGGGTTCAACATTTGCATGAACAATTTGAAACCATGGACATTTACTGGCTATTTTAAGGCAATCTGTCATGCACTTTGCAATAGTAATAATTACTGAAGTATATTTAGATCATATCTAAAAATGTTTAGAAATAAATGGAACTGTTGAATTTCTGGATGTTTAACTCTCTAATGAAATTACCAACCTAAAGACCACTAAGGAAGTAGCTTACTGATCTATTTATGGAAGATAATATATAAATGCTTGCGATGTGAAGTGACTATTTCTATATGTAAGCTGTACAGTATTTTATGTTTTTCTCATTTTAGATAGTATTGTAATGATCTGTATAATTGAACAATGAACTTAAGCCTAACCCTAGTGTCGTATTGATGACTTTTTGGCTCCAATCTAAGCCGATTAATCAGTTATGTTTTGATCATATTGTAAAGTAATATAAAGTCTCCACTGATTCTCCTTCCATTGGAACTACACCATTTTAAGATTTCCAGCCTTTTGTTACAGTCTAAGCTCTTCAGTCTCACGAACATCTGTGTTACTTTCCTTTGAGCCCTCTCCGTTTTCCTGTTTCCCTCTCCTAATGCATCCCAAAACTGCCAACAGTAGTTAGCATGTGGCCTAACACAAGATCTACATAATGGCAAGATTACATCTGCATTTTTAGAAGTGAAACGACTCCTGAATTTAGGACATTATTTGCTTTTTTTGATGACTGCGTCACATTGTTTATTGTTGTTGAACTCTGGTGCTGTTATGACTCCCAGATCATTTTCTTCTTCACTTTTCCTTACAAGAATATCATTTATGCTACAGGAATATATTTGGTTCCTTTTTCCCCAGTGAATTACTGAACACGTCTCGGTATTATACAGTATATATCATTATTAATAGTCGCTGTGAGAGAATGTCCAAATCATTTTGCAGAATTGTTTTACCATGGTCAGTATTAGCCTGGCTGCAAATCTTAGAGTCATCTGCAAACTTAACAAGATTAATCATAGGTCCATGTCCCGTATCTGAGATACAGTAACTAACTAGTGTTGGTCCTAAGTCTGATCCCTGTAGTACATCACTTATCAAGTTATTTTCACTTGATTTATGTCCATTAATTCTTATACACTGTGTATGTCCTGTTTACCATTATGAAATCCAGCTTCATAACTTACTCTGCTACTATCTAGTTTTTAATAGGTTTATAATGTGGTACCATGTCAAGTGCCCTACTTAGATAAAAAAAAATGTTGTGTGGTATGGATTCCTGCATTATACTCCTTTCTCTTTCGTGGCCCTGAGCATCAGCATGTATGGGTTCCTACTTGCTGAGCGAGTACACAGCAATGATGCTATAAACTTAGCTGATGCTTTTTATATTTTTCAACTGTTTTATTCCAAATTCAGACAGTACTTTCTGTTTTATCACACCACCCAGAAATGTAAGCAATCACTAATCTTGGACATCATTTTTCAGAGATCAGTGTTGTGCTGAAAGCTCTCTCTACCTTTTCTACATTGAATGAGTTATCCTCTAGGAGATCTAGAACCTACTGCAGAAGGGTGTCTATAAATTGTCTTGTATTCCCAATTTCTGTCCCTTCTGTTAACCGATAAATTCTGTTTAATATTCTAAAACTGTTCAAATAATAATTGTGTCTCTTACTGCAACAAATATGTGGCTGTCTTCTTGGAGTTCCTGGAATGATCTTTCATATCTCCAACACTTTTTTTCCATCTCTCCAACTCATTTTTCTTTAACTTTGAAAATGTGTTAGGTTCATGGTACAGCATAATCCATTCAAATAATTTATTTATTAAAATACGTATACTCAAAAGTACAATTAGACATACTGGCCCAGATATTCAGACTGTACCAGGCTGTGGCGCAAGCCTAGGTGCAGCGCAACTTGGCTGCGCAAGGGCACAGCATCATTGAATATCGCGCTCTGGCCACCCGCAGTGCACATGGCACAGTGGCACTGTGCCAGCGCAAGTGGCCAGAGTGGAGCAAGGGGATGCACTAGCACAAGTTCCCTTGCGCTATGTGCAACAACTATGATATTCAAAAGTGCACATGCAAATGGGGCCATAATGTATGCAAGGAGCAAATGGGGCCATTTACATGTCATTATGGCTCCATTTGCATGCAGGTGCGCCGATCTCTGGCGACTTGTGCCTGGCACCCTGCCAGGCAGCAGTCTTCGGGGACCGATGCCCCCTGCACAGCGCAGCAATGCACCCCTCTGCCCAATCATGGGCATACGGAGAGTTAAATAATGTCCCATATCCCTGGTGGTCCAGTGGACTGCTACACACCTGAACGCGGGCATAAGTATATAAATATTCACGTCCTATATCCCTGGTGGTCCAGTGGACCTCTGTCAGCCCGATCGTGGGCATCTGTATTAAAATATCAAGTCCTATATCCCTGGTGGTCCAGTGGACTGCTCGCAGCCTGATCACGGGAATCTGTATTAAAATATCAAGTCCAATATCCCTGGTGGTCCAGTGGACCGCTGTCAGCCCGATCACAGGCTTAAGTATAACTAAATACATGTCCTATATCCTTGGTGGTCCAGTGGACCGCTCGCAGCCCGATCGCAGGCATCGGCATTAAAATATCAAGCCCAATATCCCTAGTGGTCCAGTGGACCACTCGCAGCCCGATCGTGGGCATTTTTAATACTAAAAGTCCAATATCCCTGGTGGTCCAGTGGACCGCTTGCAGCCTGATTGCAGGCATCTGTAATACTAAAATAAAGTCAATATCTCTGGTGGTCCAGTGGACCTAGTCATGTCGCAGGACATTTGTAATACTAAATAATCAATATCCCTGGTGGTCCAGTGGACCGCTTGCAGCCTGATTGCAGGCATCTGTAATACTAAAATAAAGTCCAATATCTCTGGTGTTCCAGTGGACCGCTCGCAGCCCAATCGCAGGCATTTGTAATACTAAAATAAAGTCAATATCCTGTTGGCCGCGGTACCCCCTCCCCACCTGCCACTGAGCCCCCACCACCGCTCCCCCGGTCAGCAGGGCAGCAGCACCACCCACCTGCCACCCGCCACCTGCCGACTGACACCATAGGTAGGGCTGTACACCCATTGGTTCACGCGTGAGCCAAAGGCATGCAGCCCGTACCATACTACATTCCGAATATGGATCCATTCCTCATATCTGGAATGTGTAGTATGGTGCTGCATGCCCATTGGCTCACACTGTGGACCATGGGCGACAGCCCTCACCCACGGTGTCAGCCGGCGGGCGTGGGCAGCAGGCAGGTGGTGCTGACGCCCGCTGGACCGGGGGAGCGGGAGGGCTCAGTGGGTGGGTGGGGAGGAGGGTCACTGGCCACCAGGGATATTGACTTTATTTTAGTATTACAATGCCCGTGATTGGGCTGAGAGCAGTCCACTGGACCACCAGGGATATTGGACTTGATATTTTATACAGATGCCCGTGATCGGCTGCAAGCGTCCACTGGACCACCAGGGATATAGGACTTGATATTTTAATACAGATGCCCGCAAGTGGCTGTGAGCAGTCCACTGGACCACCAGGGATATTGGACTTTATTTTAGTATACCAATGCCCGTGATCGGCTGTGAGCGGTCCACTGACCACCAGGGATATAGGACATGCTATTTTTATACTTAAGCTCATGACACAAGAGCGTCCACTGGACCGCCAGGGATATCAGACATGCTATTTTTTATACTTAAGCCCTCGATCAGGCTGACAGCGGTCCACTGGACCACCAGGGAGATAGGACGTTGTTAATTTAAACAGATGCCCGTGATTGGGAATGGGGGGGCGCTGCCACAGAGGTGCAGCCGGAGCTCGGGTGGCCACCCACAGATGGCAGCTGCCGTGTTGCACCCTGCAATACAGCAGCTCACCTGTGGGTGGCCAGCCGTTGTTCCTTTTTTTTTTGGCTCACCTGTGTGCAGCGCAAGTAGGGGTTGCGCATGCGTGGACTCAGCACATCCCGGGCTGAATATTGAGATGTGCGGAGTATGCATGGGCACGCCCCCCCCAACCTGCACCGCATACATTACTGATGTGCTCCGGCGCATCGGGATTTGTGCCAGGCACAATCCCTGTTTGAATATCGTGCCGGGGCGCAACAGTGCATTGCGCCATGCACAACCCTTTTGAATATCTGGGCCACTGTGTACATTCTAGTTTTCAGGAACATCCTGGTCAGGGGATAAGTGGTAGCAGAAAACACACCTGAAGGTATATTCATATTAACTAAATGAATTTAGCAGTAACTCTACATTTATGCCCACTACAGCTTTAAGATATTTTTAAGAGCAAGAGTCTAGGGTGTCATTCGCAACATTGGGGGATCCATGTACAAAAGTAAGATGGCCAGATATCTTAACAAGATTAGGAATACTTTATGCAGATTAATACTTCTAGATTGCAAATTAAATGTCACATTATTTAGAGGGGCCAGTACAGTAGAGTATGTACCTATACTGACATAATCTCCCAAATGTATCTGAAAACTAGGCATGTATAATGTGTAGACCTCCTGACGAAAAGTGAGGACCACCCTAACTGAACACACAGTACATCCTGCAAGTCAAAGATGAATATAAAATCCACAGAGATGGGCAAAACTTCAGAGTCGGTTGGTAAGCAACAACATTTGATAAATAAAAACATACCTGGATATATTTAAAACCCCTCTGAATGTTAACCTCAGTGATCACCTTATCCCCCCCAACCCTTGGCCTATGTGAACTAATCAAAATTTCATTTCAGATTTGCAATGGGAAGAAGTACACCAGCAGCTGTACCATATAAAATGAAGAGTTTCCCTGCATGTGATACCCTAGAACCCCAATTTCTATGAATTGCAGCTCCTGTTATTGTTATTCCCCTAACACTTCTTTTCAATATGTCCCTCCTCCTTGGTGTCATTCCAAAGAAACTGAAAACCGCCATTGGGGTCCCTATCCATAAGGAGGCGGGGGCTTAGTGATCCTATTGAAAATAAGAGGCCTGGAGGCTTAGCGCGCCTACTGAAAATTACAGGCCTATCTCCCTTTAATGTACCCTAGTAAAAATACAAGAGAGGCTGGTGTTCAGCCAATTACAGGATGACCTAGAACTACACTGCTCTTTCACTCACTGCCAACATGGGTTCAGAAAGGGTCATGATACAGATACTGCTCTGGTGAATCTGACAACTGACATATTAGAAGCAGCTGAGCATGGCAAGGCCACTGGTACAATATGTATTGACCACATTAAGGCTTTTAACCTGGCAAACCACGTGCTGCTGCTTGACAAATTTAGAGTTATGAGCCTAGATGCTGTGACACACCATTGGTTTAGTTGCCACCTGACTAACCATGAACAACTAATCAGATGACAGGTCTGTCTCTCTGAACCTAGAGGCAAAACCGATGGTGTACCACAAGTTTCTATTCCGAGTCCCCTCCTTTTCTCACTTTTCATCAATAATATGCCTGATAATTGTGGGGGATCCCTGCTACTTTATGCAGATGATGCTGTACTCTACAGGTCCTCTGCTGAAATCAACTGGATTAATACACAGCTGGGGAACGATTTCAATCAGCTGCAGACCTGGCTATTGAAAAACAAGTTGGTAATAATGTCAAAAACCAAAAAGCCATGTTGTTTGACCCCAAAAGACTAGGTGCTGAGAGGATGACTCTTTTCAGATGGGCCATTGTGGGGGTGCTCACAAGAAGCTGCTGAGCACTCTGAAGTACCTACTGTAGGGGTTATGCTCGACCATGCCTTATCATACAGTATTCATGCAGACACCGTATCTGAAACTTTACACTAGAAACTGGGTTTACTATATAGTCTCTTTCCTTACCTCTCAAAGGATGCCAGATTAACTATAGCTTATAGCATGCTTCTGCCAGTTCTTCTGTGTGGTGCCCCTATATTACAGTCCCTTAGGACCACAGAATTTAGGAAAAGTATTTGCCTTTATACTAAGATTAGTCATTTTGCAGCTGGTGCCCCCTCCATGGGAACATCAATGTGTAATCCGAGATGCCCCTGGGTGGCCATGTTTCACTACACATACGGAGAGCCCCCTGCTCTGCTTAACCTTTAAGCTGATGAAAGCCTTTACCCCACTTCGCCTTGAGGACATCCTTAAGTGAAAGCACTATGCAAGAAATCTTTGCTCTAACTTTAGCCCATTGGTTGAAATCTCAATGGCCACTATTGTGCCAGATAAGTGGGCCTTCTCCTTCACAGCTCCATCACAGCCCCATCAATTTGAAACAATCTCTGAAGTGAATTTCTGAATTGTTCCACACTTGCTGCTTTTAAAAACAAGTTAAAAGACTGCCCAGCAATGGTGAATCACTGTAGGTGCTACCATTGATGCTCATCTGTCTAACTCGCCCCTATGGGTTTTTGCTTCTGCTATAACGTGAATTATGAACCGGCGATCGTAAATGGAGCAACCTGATTGGCCGAGAGGTTTTTGAAGCCGTGATGATATCGGGCTACATCATCACGGCTTCAGAAAACCTCCGGTCGGCAGCCTTCTCACGCAGATAAAAAATCATTCCGATAAGGCAGCCATGAACTTACAGTCGGCAGCAGCAATAGCTCTCACGTACTCCCGCTTGCATCATTCTTTTACTGCCACTGACAAGCAAAACTTTTTAAACATTTTCCCTGCCATCTGTATTTCAATACACGCCATAAGAGATTTAAAAAACACCAACTACATTTCCCACCACAACATGCTGCCTCACGCCAAATAGCAGTTAACGGAAATCTGCAACTCGCTCCTCAAGAATCTTCCCATCGAGATGACCGCTTTAAATGTAAACAGCGATGCCTTACCTGCCTCTTCACTCAAAAGCACAGAACGAGCACTGCAGCCAAACAATCGCGGTACACTTCAGTAGGCAGTTTCAAAAAAAAAAATTGGGGCACACAGTATAAACTGAGGAACAGACCACAGAAGCATACTGTTTTGTTTTTTTCACGCTGGGTATGGGGGAAGCTGCAGCAGAACACACAGGGAGACATCCCTATACTATCTTCTACCAGTTCCTACAATAGCACCACCTGCTGACGGCAACCCTAATAGAACTATTTTCTGAAACAGTAATCCTACACTACCCCTTAGAAAGCTTTTTTCTTTTTAATATTTGATTTTTTTTTTTTTTATTTACACCAATTTTGTAATCCAGTTCATATTAGTAATATGCAGACTTAGGGTGTAGATAGATATCGCCACCGGTCGTTAGACGCACTCGGCCTGCGGCCTCGTGCCCTACCACCCGAGGCGTGACGATATCCCACGATATACCACACCCTGTCGTGCATTATTGCTTAATTATACAATGGCAAGAAAATTTCCTGGACTCTGATTGGTCAGTGTGTGCCTGAGACAGTGATGATATTGCACAATAACATCACTGTGTGGATTTTATTGCTCTTGAGCTTGAGCTTTTTTTTTTACTGCCTCACTAAAAATCTACTAAAAACATTTTTATTTTGATTTTTGTTTTGTATAACATCGAGCCATTGTATAATTGCAATAAGGCACTCCAAGTTGTGTGTTATCTTGTGTAATAACGTCACTCCTGGGGTGGTGGAAGCATTCGGCTTCACCTCGTGCTTCAACCCACCCCAGGAGTGACGTTATTACACGATAACACACACCTTGTCATGCCTTATTGCTTAAATATTTATGACTTATGAAGCCTGAACTCTGCCATTCTTAGTTCTTGAAGTGTGTGTAACTTAGGTAGTATTCTGTGACCTTTAAATGCCATGTCATAAATCTTATGTGATATGTTTTCTGTTTGGTAACTGTGTAATCTTAGTTCTGTAATTAACTACTGGCACTGTGCTTTCCTCTCCTACAAAGGACGTGTACTCACTGAATGTACACACTATGAATGCAATGTGAAACATCTCCTACTGTCTTTATACTGATAGTAATTAACTCCAGTTTGTCCCTGAAAGAGGGACATGCTGTCTCAATGGGCCCACTCGGTTATCAACATTCAAATGAATAAAGAATTCAGCAATCTTTTTTGACATTTTATTTGAACAGAATTTGCAAAACAATAGATAGCTTCACCACAATCAATAATACATGCATACATACAGATTTAGGAAGGTTGAGACCAAGGTTCTTGCACCCCTAGCATGACATTATAAGGGGTAGATTGCACTAAAGCAACCTGATGACCTTCTCTGAGGAGGTGGTCAGGGGGTACAGAGAGGCAGGGCTCTAGATGGTCTATCTGGATTTGCAAGGCCTTTGACACTGTGGCACCTGCAGACAAAGTACACCAGTTCTGCATACATGAGACACGTGCATGGAGTATTGCTGACAGGTTGCAGGGCAGGAAGTATAGGGCTGTGACTGATGAGCACTTCTAGTGCGAGGGATACTCAGCTGCGTCACTCAGGGATACATGCTCAGGTCACTACTATTCAATATTTTCATCAATAGGATGGGAACAAACTTAAAAAGGATGAGAACAAGCTGAGCAATCAGTCAGAGTCCTGAGGCAAAATTTTATAAGAGCCTGATGTGGTCGACAAACTAAGTCCCTGTACATATCTCCCTGGTGGAAGGAAAACCCCTGTACCTGTGAAAATGCCATTTTCAGTGTTTTATGTGCATGAACTGCATCTTTTTTCACAGCTGTACAAAGAATATGCACAAGCTGCCATAAACTCTGGAAAAGGCTGCAAAAGGCAACTGTTTTGAAAACTGAGCACATGTGGCTAAAAAATTATGGTTGTACTAGGAAACCCTCCCTTGTATAGCTTTTTTTTTTTTCTAGCACATGCATTATTTTTCCACTTTTGAAAATCTGGCCCCCGAATTCTCAGATTCAGTTTTACCAAATCTGTCTGGTTTCTGCTTTATCTGGGGGGGAGGAAAACCACACTAATACGGCCGTGGTGGACTTCAGGGGAGCAGACTTCGTGGGCATGGGTAGGATTCTATGGGACAGGTTGGACATGATTAGACCGGACATGGATGCTGGAAGCTTGTGGGATACCATTAAAAAGGGGTGCAAGAGGCTACTAGGTCCTGTACAAAAGTAAGATGCAAGCATGGTAGAACCAGCAAGCCATGCTGGTGGACCAGAGAGGCGCAGGAGGCGGTGAGAGAAAAAAAGACTGCATATGCACATTTTAAATGCTCGAGGACAAGGAGCAAGGAGAGTATGAACTGATGGCCAGGAGGGTCACCAGAGTGGTGAGGGGAGCCAAAGCAGTAATGGAGCAAAACCTGGCTATGGATATCCGGAGCAGGGGGAAGGGCTTCTACAGATACGTAAGAGAGAAGAGAAAAGCGAGGACACAGATCAGCAGCATTAAGACTGGGGGGGGGGTGGGCTTAGGAAGCAGTGGAACAGGCAGAGGTGCTAAGCGAGTACTTTGCCTCAATCTTTGTGGAGGGAGATAGGGGACCCCTACAGCCTGATGGGAGGGAAGAGGAGCCAACAAAAGTGAGAGGTCAGTGAGACCAGAGAGTGGGAAGAGGCTAGGGTACAGGCTGGGCCAGATCCAGAAGGGGTGGGGAGGTCGCATTAGGGGGAGGACTTGGGGGGGAGAAATGACAGTGGATAGGGTGAGGGAGGCCCTTCAGAAGCTAAAAACTAAAGGTGCCGGGGTCGGACAGGCTACATCCAAGGGTTATGAAGGAACTGGTGGAGGAGCTGGCCGCTCCACTGGTTGCGCTCTTTAACAACTCTCTGCAGACAGGATGGGTTCCCCAAGACTAGAGGGTGGCTCATGTAGTGCCTATCCATAAAGGGGGGTCTAGGGAGGAGATCAGGAATTATAGGCCTGTCAGCCTAACATCTGTGGTAGGCAAAGTAATGGAGGGTTTTATCAAGGAGAGGCTGGGGATGCAGCTGGAAAGGTTGGGGCACCAGGATGACAAACAGTATGGCTTCGTCCCAGGGAGATCATGTCAGTCCAACCTCATAGAGTTTGGTGACTGGGCAACGGGGGCCCTGGATAGACATAGGCCAGTGGACGTCCTATACCTGGATTTCAGCAAGGCGTTTAATTCGGTACCCCATAATGGGCTGATAACAAAGCTGGGGAGATGGGGTGGGAGGACAGGTGCTCAAGTGGGTGGAAAAGTGGCTTTTGGGGTGGATACAGAGGGTAATGGTTGGTGGGATAGTCTCCTCCCCATGAAGGTACTCAGTGGGGTCCCCCAAGGTTCAGTATTGGGGCCTCTCCTGTTCAGTGCCTATGTCTCAGATATAGGGAAGGGGTTAGGAGTAGGCAGAGTCTCTTTGCGGATGACTCCAAACTGGGAGCACTGGTGGATAGGGAAGAAGCAAGAGAGACAGTCCAGAGGGACCTGGATACCCTGGAGGGGTGGTCAAGGAGGTGGGGATTGAAATTTAATACTGGGAAATGTAAGGTATTTCACTTGGGGGTCAGAAACCCAGGCCATGTATACACCCTGGGGGGGGTGTCGCACTGCCAGCTACATTCGGTGAGCGGGATCTAGGGGTGGTGGTACACATCAAAATGAATAACTCGGAAAATTGTAGAAGAACGGCAGCTAAAGCAAACAGGATACTGGGCTGCATAGCCAGGGGGAATTACATCCAGGAGGAGGAAGGTGATCCTCCCTCTATATAATGCCTTGGCCAGTCCGCAACTCGAGTACTGTGTACAGTTCTGGAGACCCAGTTTGAAGAAGGACATAGCACTGCTGGAGAGGGTCCAGAGGAGAGTGACCATGATGATTCGGGGCATGGAGGGGAGTTCCTATGAGGAGAGACTGGAAGAGCTTAGGCTGTACACACTGGAGGAGAGGAGGGACAGGGGAGACATGATAGGGGTCTTCAAGCACGTAAAAGGAATAACAGAGCAGAACCAAGGAGCTGTTCAGGCTAAAGAAGAGAACAACCAGGGGGCATGAGTGGAAGCTGGAGGGGGGAAATTACAGGGGGGATCGTAGGAAACATTATTTCACTGAGAGGGTGATGGAGCCCATGGAATGCGTTGCCCAGGAGTCTGGTAGAGGAGAGCACAGTGGAGGGCTTCCAGATGGGGTGGGACAGGTACATGGGGAAACTGAAGCCAAAGAAGACCCTCTTGGGGTCTGGCGAGGGCGGGAAGGCGAGCACCCAGTAGGTGGCTGGCTACCGAGCAGACACGACAGATCATTAGGCCTATTCTGCTGGCTTTTAGTATGTTAGTATGTTAAATGCAAGTATACTTGGGGAGGAAAAACAGAGGTAAGAGCTACAAACTGTGCCAGGCTCCACTTTTTACAGTGGAGGAGTAAAAGAACACTGGTTTCGTAATAGAGAAGGTGCTTAAGCATGACAAGCACTGTGCAGTCATTGTCAAGAGGGCTAGCAGAATGACAGCTGGAGTAATGCCACATTACAAGATCTTGATTAGACCCCACATGTGGAGTTCTGTATGGAGCTCTGAGTTAGTCAATGCTAAAAAGTTATTGGGGTGGTTGAGACAGTGCAGCACAGGGCCACCAGATCTTCAGGGAATGGAAGACAAACACTATGGAGAGAGGTTGGTGGCCTTTGACATGTTCACCTTGTAGAAAAGGAGGCTGAAAGAGGACATGATAGAAACATAGAAGTTGACAGCAGATAAAGACCGGAAGGCCCATCCAGTCTGCCCATTTATTTTTCTACCTTATAAATGTGCCATTGGCCTTTGCTCTGTCAATGGCCTATCTATTCATACTCATCTGTATTGCTGCCTTATGCCTATCCCATGCCTGTTTGAAGCCCTGCACTGTATTCATATCCACCACTTCCTGAGGTAGGCCGTTCCATGCATCAACCACCCTTTCTATGAAAAAGAACTTCCTCACATTACCCCTTAATCGGTCTCCCTCTGATCTCATGCTATGTCCTCTTGTCCTGCTAGTTTTCTTATATTGAAACATGTTAGACACTATCACCTTGTTAATGCCATTAAGGTGTTTGAATGTTTCGATCATATCACCTCTCTCCCTCCTTTGCTCTAGGGTATACATGTTGAGCTCCGTTAATCTGTCCTCATATGTTTTCTGATGCAGTCCCTGCACCATTTCAGTTGCCCTTCTCTGGACTGCCTCAATTTGGTTAATGTCCTTGTGAAGGTGTGGCCTCCAGTACTGCATGCAGTACTCCAGATGGGGTCTAACCAATGCCTTGTAAAGAGGGATTATTACCTCCCTCTTACGACTTGTGATACCCCTACTAATACACACTAACATCCCCCTAGCCTTACCTACTGCTTTAGTGGTCTGCTTGGATGATTTCAGGTCATCAGTGATGATGATGCCCAAGTCTCTTTCTTCCCTTGTGACTGCCAGAAACTCCCCTCCCAGCCTATAGGTGGCTTCAGGGTTTCTCTTCCCTATGTGCATGATCTTGCACTTCTTTGCATTAAACCCCAGTTGCCACTCTTCCAACCATTTTGCCAGTTTATCCAGCTCTCTTCTCATTCTGCCCACCCCATCTGGATCATCTAGTCTGTTGCAGATCTTGCTGTCATTTGCAAACAGACAAACCTTACCCTCCAGTCTATCTGCAATGTCACTGATGAAGATATTGAAGAGGACTGGCCCCAGGACTGATCCCTGAGGTACCCACTTGTGACTTGCATCTCTTCTGACTGTATACCGTTTACCACCACTCTCTGTTTTCTGCCCATCAACCAGTTTGCTACCTAGTTGGCCAACTTCTGGCCCACCCTGAGCCTACCCAGCTTATTAATCAATCTTTTATGTGGAACAGTATTGAAAGCTTTGCTGAAGTCAAGGTAAGCGACATCAACTGCTCCCCCTTGGTCCACCACTGTGGTTACCCAGTAAAATACATCTATGAGATTAGTTTAACAGGACCTTCCTTTTGTAAACCCATGCTGTCTTGGATCCTGTGCCCCTATGGATTCCAGGTGTTGCACTATCCTTTCCTTAAGGAGTGCCTCCATAATCTTGCCCACTACTGAGGTAAGACTGACTGGTCTGTAGTTCCCTGCCTCCTCTCTGCTGCCACTCTTGTGGAGTGGGATCACATGAGCCCTTCTCCAGTCTTCTGGGACCTCTCCTGTGTTCAGAGACTCACTAAACAGTTCTGATAATGGCTCTGCTAGTTCCACCCTTAGCTCCTTTAGTACCCTGGGATGTATGCCATCAGGTCCCATTGCCTTGTCCATCCTGAGCTTATCGAGCTCTTGTAGGGACCCTTTATTTTGTGAAGTGACTAGTGCACACCTCCCTTCCCCCTTGTCCATGGGGCTGAGCTATGGGCTCTGCCCTACCTTCTCTTCAGTAAATACTGAGCAGAAGTATCTATTTAGTATAGATGCTTTTACATGGTCCTCCTCCTCCTCACATGCCCCCTTATCTCCTTTGATCTTGGGCAATACCTCCTCTGGACTTTCTCCTTTCACTAATTTATCTATAGAAAGTCTTGTCACCTTCTTTTTACTGTTTGTCTGATCTTAGTCTGATGCATATTCAATGGTATCAACAAGATTGAACAGACATGGGGACAGTATACTTGAAGCTATGGATACCTGTACCTTTATCCTGTATTTTCTGTGTGGGCAATGGAACTGTAGTGCTGCCACTGCTGAGGTGGGGAGACAGAGCAGTGAGACAGCAGTACCAGCCTCCCAGTCCTAAAAGGGATTATTGTTATTAGTAATGGGCATTTATGTTTAGCATTTTAAGGTAAAACCCTGTGTAGGCAGTGGATGTTTTAAGGTTTTGCAACCTTTTTTCAGGCACAATATTTAGTGTAGTACTGAAACAGGAAGTGCTCTATTATATCACTTCTGGTTTTGGAACCCAAGGGACAAGGCAGATTCCCCCAAAGAAAGGAGAGCCCTAACGAGCATGGCTGTGGTAACGAGGCAAAAGTGGAGTTTACCACAGAGTCAGCCATGGCAGAGGATGGGGGAAAAGACATTTTGCTAGTCTATCTAAGTGGCTGCAAATATGGACTGTGAAAAAATTATGACTCCTCTGGAAGGGAAAATAGTTATTCAATGTGAGGAGTATAAAATCTATACTCTTGTGGAAACCTGAATAAGTACTGAGGTTTATGTGTGTGTAAGATGCATACTAATTTAACATTTGGAAAAAGAAAAGAAAGAATTTGATGATGACTTAAATGATATATATATTTTTTTCAATTATTTAACCAGGTAAGACATACTAAGCTGAAAGCTTGTTTACAGGTGCAACCTGGGAGCACGAGGAAGTTAAGTGACTTACTCAGGGTCACACAGTATGCAAGTGGAGGCTGTGGGATTCAAACCCAGGTCTCCTGATTTGCAGCTTAGAGCCTTAAACCACTGCGCCATATGCACCATATCTGTGAAGTAGAAGGTTTCCTAGATAAAACACACACATCACATTACATGGGAAAAGTAAAAGCACAGAATCAGATGAAATGGCAAAGGGAGGCGGAGTCAAAGATCAATCGATGATCTGCAGAAAGATACTGTATGGAGGACAGTTGCTGCCTAGTGGAAGGTAGAAAAAGAAAGTGAGGAAAGAGAGGGTAGAGGACCACCCCCCTTACAAACTTAAAAACTGGTATGATTCACTCCAAGAGATCCAGAAAGAAGAGACCCAGAAAGAAGAGACCGACTCTAGTGAATCCCAGCAAGTATGTTTTAGCAGTACTGAACATGATTTTGATATTGGTCACCTCATGACAGCGCAAAGGGAAAAGCAATTTATAGTCATAGGAGACTCAATTGTTCATTTCATGGATACCATTTTTTGTAAAAAGGTTAAGCAAACCTCAGGACACCAGCAAAGCCGGCTGCTCCTCCAGCCAACAGTCTCCTCCAGTCAGCGGCATCCCAAGGACAGTGTGTGTGTGTGGAGGTATGAAAGCCTGCCAAATTTAAACAAAGACGCTCTCCCTGCAGTCAAACTCAGCCAGTGTCGGGACATCAGCAAGGGGTTGAGAGGGGCTCTAGCCTTCTAATGGCCACCCTCCCCCACTGACCTCTGATTCACTTTGGACCTCAGGACACCAGAAGAGCCAACTGATCCAGCCAATCAGCAGTCTCCTCCAATCAGTGGCATCTCTAGGCCAGTGGGTGGAGCCTCACCTCCTTTCAAAGGCAGCATTCCATCTAGCGGTCCCCTGCGCTGTGGTCCAGAGCACTAAGAACTGCAGAGCAAAGGGTGGCACACAGTGGATGTGAGCTGTGGGGTCAGTTGTCAAGACAGCCACTCTCCCACACTGCTGTACACTCTCACATCTCATTGCAGGATCCTTAGGAACCATGAGTATCCCTCTTTGCTGTTGACCACACAGGACAGCATTTAAAGAATGTAGCAAATCAGGAACCTTGTCTTGTATTGTGCATCTTCAGCTAACATCCCATCTGTGTGAACCTTGCTTTGAGATGTCTGGTGCTGATTCCAGTTAACACCTTATGTGGGAAACCTTGCTTTGATATGGCTGGTACTGATTCTAGCTAACATCTTATGTGGGTGAATCCTGCTTTGAGATGTCTGGTACTGATTCCAGCTAACATCCTATGTGGGTGAACCTTGCTCTATGTTTTGTTCTGATGTTAGCCAATACCCTATCTGGTGAATCTTGCTTTGTGATATTTATGTAGTGATTTTTGCCAGTACCCTATCTGGGAACCTTATTTTGCATTGTATCATAGTGTTTTTGACTAACACCCTATCTGGGTAAACCCTGCATAAGCAGGCCATGCCGCCCAACTACAGTGTACCCCTTCACCAGATAGAAGACAACTTAAAAACTCTGTCCAGGAACAGTACCTATACACCTGGCCCATAACAGTAAGTCGGTAGTTGAATGGTGCAAGTTCACCTATGAAAAGGTTTTTACTCTGTATATATTGCTACACCTCAAATATATTGAACTGTATTGGAGGAATGATTCTGTCATAGTAGGTGATGGTGCTGTATTCCTGGATAGCTGTCTGCATCTGCAAATATGTGGAGTTTCAGCTGATCCTAGTAGCTCACTGAACTCCCAGCCTTTACAACATTATAATGTATTGAGTCTTATGATAAACACAAGGGGAATATTATAACATTACCCATAGATTTCACGTTGAAAGGATCACTTGCAAGCACAAACTAACCAAGAAAAAGCAAATGGATCTAAAATATTGTTTAAAGGGCCATTGGGGGAAAACACTTATTTTACATCTGCAATCAGTTAACCAGGAAAAAGCAACTGGGTATAAAATATTGTTTAAGGGCCATTAGGGAGTTTGCACTTATTTTACTTCTGCAATCAGTTAACGCCCACCTGAGCCCTGATCAACTTGAAAGCACAGGTGCAGGCCATAGGAACCAAGAGAAGCTAAATATTTCCTCGTTAAAGACTGGGCATGTACTTCCTGAATTCAAACAGTCTGAAGCCTGGGTGGAGTCAATACAACCCGACATAAAATCATTGACCAAATCCTGGCTTACCACAAAAATATTAGGTGCTGCCACCTCTCTACCTGGATTAGACTTGATTGCCTGGAAAAGTGAGGTGGGGGCTGTCTAATATACCCAAAGTCAGATCTGCAGTCCTTTAAAATTTAATTTAAAGAAACGTCTATTAGTTTAGTTAGTGTTTGTTGACCGGGTAAGTGCACTAGACAAATCCTGACTATTTTCAGGTACGACCTGGGGGAGGGGGATACAGATGAATGTAAACTGACCTTGAACCAGATGAAACTGTTGGTGGTATTTTTAGTGAATGAGGGAAATTTTGGCCAGGACGCCATGGAAATTCCCCTACTCTGAGGACAGAGGGCATTGTGTCTCTGTTCGTCAGGGTTCTGCACTCTGCGATGGACGCCATTGGAGAAGGAAGCTCTGTTCCAGTACAGGAGATGGCTCATGAGATGGCTGGGTTGCGCCTGCTGGGTGGCCAGCAATTGGTCTCGAGTGATGAGCCTCTCCCCCAGCACTTTAATTTACCACAGTCTGGTATGGCATCAACTTCTGCTGCTCCACAACAGCCTGAATTGAGTTCTGTTGTACGGTCTCCTGATGCTCCTTCGGAGGAGGAGATGCTTCGATTGGCAGCCCATTTCCATGCTGCTGAAAAAGAATATTATGCTGCTAGGCAAAAATCAGAGGAGGACCAGGCTAAATGCAAACGCTCGCAACTACCTTCACCCTCGCAGCTATCTCCCCACAACAAATGGCTTCTTGTGGATTCTACTGCTTCCCCAATATACCTGCAACAGCTGCTGCCTGTGCTGACTTACCTCCTGAGCCATTTCCTGATCCTTCTTCCTGGTCTGCTGCTTCAGCTTTGCAAGACGCCGGGTGGACCCGGCGTAACTCGGACACTTGGATTCCTGACCCTGCGGTGCTGCTCCCTGGATCCCCCCAGCCTGTTGCAGCAGTTGTTGAGGTCTCCGTGCAATAGATTTGGCCCCTACTACCACAGTTTTGGATACCCATTCTACTTTGGATCCTTTACATGTGTGGAGCTCCATTTGTTGTATCTCTTGCTCGATTCAGATACTGTTTCCTTTTCTCCACTACTCTCTGCATACTTGGGTCCTACCTTTGATTCCTCTACTGTTGTTCCTAAGGTATCCTCTCCAAAGGGGGACTTGGGGGTGACTTAAACATTTCTGTTACAGCTGATGTACCTGCTCCAGTGCAGCTGGAGGCCCCTACCTATGCTAGCCTCTTGCATAAGCCAGTCGATTTGGCAAAGCGGTGTTATGTTGTTCGTCTTTGTTTTACAGGACCTATTGATGATACCCCGAGTAGGTTTTATGTGGGGAAGGGCCTCTTAAAGTAACAAATGGGCTTTTCTCCTACTGAAGTTTATGCGCTCATTCATTTTTCTGGGGAACAGTCTTTTGACATCAGTTTTCGCTCTTCTGATATTTTGGACAGGTTTTGGTTAAAGTATGCAACAATGAAAACAAACCCTTTATGGGAATATTTTCAAGCCATACCCCTCCCTAAGCAGACCTTTAATGTTATTACTGTCCTTTTTCGTAATGAGGGAGTCAATATCGCAGACATTTTGTACTGGTTGGAGAAGCGCTGTAAAATTCAGGGTAATCCTGACCCAATCATTGATGATGAGGGATTTTGGACTGGGGGGTGGAGGGTGAAGGTTAATTTGCATCAGGATGACTCTGGTTTGCAACATTTACCAAATTGTTTTTACATTGGCCATGACAAGTGGTTTATTTTCTATCCCGGTCAACCTCATCACTGTTATAAATGTGGCTCTCCTAGGCATTTGAGTTGCACCTGTGAGGTTGTTAAATGTGCTCAGTGTGGGGAATTTGGACACTTTACGTTTCATTGTCGTGGCCCCCTGAAGTGCAGTCTTTGTGAAGATGGTCATTCATTCATTGATCGTCCCTGGGCCTCTCATAATACTTCCAACAATGATTATGCCATACAAGATTACTATATTAATTCTGTTCTGAAACAGGCCACCAGACCTCCGTCTGCTTCTCGGCCTCCCCCCACACACCTACCCTTTTCAGGTCTTGCAGTTCCGGTGTCAGTTCCATCCACCTCTGCTCCTCTAGTCCCACAGGTTCCTTCAACTCCACCTAATCCTTTGCCTATTGATCCTGTCCTTGAGTCCCTCCCTGGTGATTCTTCCCAGATTATGCCCCCTCCTCTTCAGGTACCTGATTCTTTTCAAGTAGTTGGGAAACAAAGGTGGGGAAGTATCACAGCCTCCTCCTGACCCTCTTCCTGTGCAAAATAAATTTGATGGTCTTCCCCTTGAGGATGGTGATTTGGTCTCCGAGTCTGATTCTGCCTTCTTCTATTCTTCCCAGATTGATGGAGATTCTGAGGGTGAACTTCCACAGGACGATCAAACTTCCAATTCCCAAACTCAGAGACTGGGTTCCAGAGTTAGGATAAAGAAGAAACGGTGATAAGCATGCCCTTCTTCTGTTTCATTATATAATATTGCTGTAGCTTCTTTAAATGCTAACAGCATTAAATCTGAGAAGAAGAGGGCTGTAACATATGCCCAATTGTCCTCTGTCCCTTTGGATATCTTGTGTTTACAAGATACCAGATTGCATTCCTCAGAGGATGTGGCTTCTGCTAGCTTAGCATGGCTCCATGTGGCTTTCTTTTGGTCTCTGGGTGAAGAGGAGTGTAGCGGTGTTGGGATTTGTTTGAATAACCCTGATATTTCAGTTGTCCACCAAGTAGATATAGTCCCTGGAAGGGCCTTTCTGTTAGATGTTTTGTTACATTCTGCAGCTTTCCGCTGTATCAATGTTTATGCACCCCAAACCAAAAAGGCACGGACTTATTCCAGGTCATCCAGCCTTATTTATTTACCTCTAGTTATGTTCTTTCGGGTGGTGATTTTAATTGTAGCAGGTATAAAACTGATAGAGGGTTTAAGACCTCTAAAGTTTTTTGTGATGTTTCCAGCTTAAATACTTTTCTCACCAATAGTAGCCTGATAGATGTTCTTGATGGACCTGGGTGTATTCCTCCGAAAACTTATTTTAGAGGGGTTCTCTTCACTAGAGTTGATTATTGGTTTGCTTCCCAAACATTGGATATTATTCATTCTATTACTATTCCAGTGCCCTCCTCCGATTATGTTCTACTAAGTCTCACAGTTTCCAACTTTGAAAAAAATTGGGAGGGGACCAGGGTACTGGAGGATGAATCTCACACTATTAAATACCCCTATGGTGTATGATGGCTTTCAGGGGCTTTTACGAGCTTGAAAGTCTGTTTGTTTTTTGTATGACGATATTCAACTTTGGTGGGAAGACACCAAGGCTGACATGATTGACATCCAATCTTATTTTAAAAAAATAGGGCAATATATTGGTAGACACAAAATGGACCAGTATCTTTTGTATAAACAAGAATTGCACAATCTTTTTTCTCAGCAAGCAAATTCTAAATTGGATTTCCCTGCACAAATTTCTTTAATTAAACAAAAAATGTATAATATTCAATATGATAGATACAAATCATTATTGGCTGAACAGAGGTTTGGGACTCAGGGGTTCCAAGCTTTCTCTAATCCCTTCCAGTTTGGCCTTTCCCAACATCATAAGAAAATAATATCCTTTCTTACTATGGAACAGGGTATAGTGCTCACTAATCGTTCCGATATTTTGGCAGAATTACACAGGCATTTCTCTTCTATGTTTCAGGCTCCTATTGGTGTCGATGATGGTATTGATTTATAGTTGGAGAATTGCGAGTTGCCTTGTTTATCTGCATCTATGTCAGCTTCTTTGCTTTAGCCTGTTGCTGCTTTGGAGCTTCAAGGGGTTATTAACTCCATGAGAATGGGTTCTGCTTCTGGTCCGGATGGTATTCCTTATGAAGTCTACAAACACATTTCGAATATCTTGCTTTCAGAATTGGTTTTATTGTTTAATACTATGTTGAATACTGTACAACTATCACCCAGTATGTGGGAAGGCCTTGTTATTTTATTGTATAAAACAGATGATAGGTCCCTTTTATCTAACTGGAGACCGATTTCGCTACTGAATGCCGATTATAAGATTCTTTCTAAATTGTTGGCTAACAGATTAGCGCTGGTGGCCGGTGAATTGATACATTCATCCCAAACTTGTAGCATTCCTGGTAGATCTATTTTTGGTAATTTGATTTTGCTTCGTGAAATATGGAGAGGGGTCAGTCTGGTGAACTTACGGGGTTCCTTTTTGCATTGGATCAAAGCAAAGCCTTTGATATGGTTTCCATGAATATCTTTGGAAATGTCTCCAGCATTATGGTATTCCCCCTCAAGTCATCTGTTGGTTGAAATTGGTTTATAAGAATGCCATTATTAGACCTTACTGTAATGGCTGGATTGGCAAATCTATTAAGGTACAAAGAGGTTTACGGCAGGGCTGTCCCCTTAGCCCCTTATTATATATTTTTTCCCTAGATCCCTTAATTCGTAGATTAAACCAAGATGTTATGATTACGGGCCTATCCTTTTCTAGCCTGGATCCTGAAATTCGATCCACCACTTATGCAGATGATTTATGTCTTCTGTTCGCAGACATTACCTCCTGCACTGCTGCTGGACACATTTTATCTTAGTTTTCTAAATACACGGCTACCCAGCTAAATTTTCATAAAAGCGAATGTTTGCTGATTGGAACTGCATCTTTTGATCAGCCCGAAATCATTGGAGTTCCCTTATGCTCTGAACCCTGCAATATTCTTGGAGTGCTTTTTGGGAAGGGAGACATGGCCTTTTTAAATTGGCAGACCAAACTTCAGCAGGCACAGGTCAAGGTTGATGTCTGGAATAAATGGAGACTGTCCAAAGCAAAGAGAATATATATGATTAAAACATATTTGCTTTCCTTTTTTCTTCATATTAGTATTGTTTACCCTTTACCATTACAGCGTGAAACCAAGATGTATGGGTTATTTTTTTCCTGCATCTGGGGTAGTAGGCTTAATCCAGTTAAGAGAGGTGTTTTATTTTTGGATAAAAAGCATGGGGGCCTTCGCATGATCCATCCGATACTTTTTTCTTTTCCATGTTTGCTTTTAAGAACCTATGTCCGGTCCTACTGACTAAAGACAAATTATGGATCCCTTGGGTCATGAATAGTCCTAGCCCCATTTTTCAGTTTTGGCCTTTATATGGTGTAATTCATAAACAACATTCTCTGGTGTCTCTTCTAGGTGTTTTTTCTCCCTGTTTCAGTAAGATTAAACTTTGGTCTTTGTCCAGGGACCATTTTCTTTCTTTGACTAGAAAACAGCTTTATCAATTGATTTTGAATACATTTTTTTGGGGACTTTCCCCTTTTTCTAAATATTCTACTTCAGACAGAACCCAAATTGGCAACGTGCTGGTTTGCCCTCATATACCCCCTCATATGTGGAATGTTTTGTGGTTATCTGCCCCTGGCAAATTGAACGTTAGGGGCAACCTGAAGCACAAAGGTTTAAAAGATAGATTCTGCCCTCGACTTTCCTGTTCCACTGTAATAGAAAACGGTACATCATTTATATTTTACTTGCCCATTTATTCGGTCCTTTTGGGTATTGGTTGGTCAACATTGGAGTTCTTCTCCTCCCTTTACAGACATCAACTTTGATATTTTATGTTTGGGTATTTTACATTCTCCATGGCTGTTTAACAACACTCCTACTATTTGGACTATTTTGGTGTGTTTCAAATATTTTATTTGGAATGTCAGATGCCGTCTATTCATTCAACAAATTACTCTTATGGAATCACAGCTATTCCATATGATTGAATCTGCCATACTGATGATTAAGTCCTCTAAACAAAAACTTTTATCTCCTCAAGTTTTTCAGACTTTGTGGGGTGCCATTGATTGACTTCCCTGATTTGACGTCCTTTGTTTCGTAATTTTTGTCATGTTTCATCTCAGTTATTGTGTGTAATCTTTTAGCAGTTGCAGTTTTCCCCTCACAGAGATGTATTCATTGCCTACTTCTTTTTTACATCATAAATTTTTTTTTCCCCCAGTCAGTACTCACCTTAGTGATGGAACAGAATCACCTGTATGGAAGGGTATCCGCTGGATTCAATAAATTGGATATGCTATCGGGTGTACGCAGACTCTGTGCTGCCTTGTCTTTCCAGAGCCTGTACTTGAATCTATGATACTTGCTTCTTCCTTTTAGGGACTTAATTGTCCTTTTAGGTATTTTTGTTTTACGATTTAATTTTCCTTTTGTGTGATGCTTACCACTGTTTTTTTTTCCTCTTTAAAGCCATTGGGATTAGCCTTTGGAATTTATTTATTTTTCTTTCAGATTACTTCTGTATGTGATATTTATTTTTCAAGTATCAACATTACCCTATTGAGTTTTGGGAATATACTCCTGCTATTTTATGTTGAATGATGCTGTACTACTTATTTATTCTTCATTGTTTTGATTATGATTTTGTGTGCCATAATACCATTATTTATCTGTTTTTTTTTTTTTTTAAGTTTTGAAAAAAATCTTCTCTTTTCGTGGGGGTGGGGGGTTGAGATCCTTTCAGTTTTTCAGACTTGCTTGATTTTCAGCTTTCTATACTTGTATGATTATAATACTTGTGTTTTTTTTTATGATTTGTTTTTTCTTTTGTGTGAATTTCCATTGTTGTATTTTAATTTGCTTTTGAAGTTTTCAATAACAATTCTCCTACTCTTTTAGTGGGGGTGGGGGGACTTTTTCTGTATTCGAATTTGGTTTGGGTTATTATTGATTTATTTTCAGACAATGTACAACTTTAATACTTATCTGATTTTCTTATGATTTGTATTTTCCTTTTGTGTGAGTTCACACTGGTTGTATTTGTTTGATTTTTGAAGTTTATAATAAAAAATTCTCCTACTCTTTTAGGAGGGATGGGAAGGAGGTTGTTTACTCACATGCAGTATTTCTGTTTGACATTTTCTGAATGCTGTACTGTTATTTTTTCTGTTTCCTTTGATTTCATTTTTATTATGATTTAGTTTGATGTAATGCTATTTTTGTATATGTGTTCAGGTTTTGAATAAAACATTCCCCTACTCTGCCAGTAGGGGGACCGGCTGCTGTGTGAACATGGAAAATGGCTCTGGACCTTGCAGGAGCAACATGTCTCTGATGCGGCTTGTCTTGTGCAGCCTACACAGATGGAGAATCATACATTAGATGGGGTGAACTCATCAGGTTTCCCTATGGAGGTCACTGCAGTGGGGCATGGTGAGAACCATGAATCAGGAGACTTTATTTCAGTTACTGAGTCTCATGTATTTATTCCTGTGAAATTAGTGACCTCTGTGTTACCTACATTACTGACTGAAGAGTGTGCAGCTCCTGTTTTGACTGAAAATAGAGCTGCCCCTGAAGTTGCACCTGCACTCGTATTTCCTGCAAAGGACTGTACTACTCGGCCGACTTTGACAGATTCCATTGGCATGACTCACCCGGATGATGCTTCTGACCCAGGAATGTGGAAGCAGACTACAAGGAAGGTGTCCTTTCCAAACGGAGACTGGTCAAAAGAGACTACCCTAGCTGATGTGGGCTGGACTTTAGTGAATGGCAAGTGGATGCCTGATTCACAATGGGAAACTTTCACTCAGGAGCCTGTACAATGCACTTTGGAATGTCCTGAGGTTTCATCACCAGGTCAGCCTTTTGTTTTACCTGAGGTTCCAGTTTTTGAGGGGGCAAGGGGCATCTAATACTTCAGACATTCCTGAGGGTGCTGCACAATGTTCTCCTCCTCCTCCTGTTCCCCCCCCCCATGCTCAATGCCACTCAGGGGCCCATTTTTCTGAGCTTTTTAAAAACAATAGGTTGTAACAGGCACCCAGACAAAACGCTGTTTGCCTCCATTATCGTGGAGGTTTGGAAGACATCTTGACAGGCTCTATGTGGCTAGAAAATTGTTAAAAGACTCCATGAATTTTCAAACTACTGATATTTTTGCTCTAATTAATGTTCAAGGGGAAGATACCTTCGATGTTAGCTTCAGGACATTTTCAGGCCTTGATAAATGTTGGTCTCCGCTGTGAGAATTGTAAAACCCAACCTTTATGGTTGCCCTTTTGGGCTATCCCTATTACTAAACCCCTCTATAAGGTGGTGCATATTATGTTCAGAAATGAAGGGGTTAATGTGGGTGATATTTTTTTTTTGGGTGGAACATAAATGTACTGTTTTAGGGCCACCAGAAGCAGTGATTGATAGGGAAGGAATTTGGACTGGCAGTTGGAAATTCAGAGTAAAACTGCATATTATAGGAAATGAGGTGGCACATATCCCCAATAGTTTCTTTTTAGGTAATGATGGGGGGTATGTTTCTACTCCGGACAGCCCAAAGTTTGTTATAAATGCAGTAGCAGGTGGCACCTTAGTAGTGCATGTGATAAAATTAAGTGTGCTTTATGCGGAGATTTTTTCCGCGATAGTGGTACTTGTAGGAATGTCTTTGATTGCAATCTCTGTGACTAACAAGGGCATGCTTATGACTAGTGTCCTTGGGCTGGTCAAAATAAGCAAGGAGGGGTGAATAAGGAAGATTTGATAAACAATGCACGAGACAGGTTTAGATTTAGAGAGAGGCCAGATCCAAATTCTGGTACAACTCCAGCTTCTGATCCAGGCCCTGCCTCTGCTCCTGAAGGCACTGCCTCTACCCCTTCTGCTACCCCTTCTGATACTGGGACTTCTGTCTCAAGACCTCCCCAGATTTTTTGACCCTGTACTGCTGTTCCCTATGGATTCTAACCCTATAAGCTATGAGAACCAACCCCAGGCTGAGGTACTCGAGGCCTCCCTTTCTGAGGACCTACGTCATATACAAGGTGAGCAGCCTATACCTCCCTCCACTTCTGAGTTTCAAATTCCCCCTCCTAAATGAGTGACTAGAGCTTCTAGTCGGATTTTGATTTCACCCTCTATAATTCCTACTGATAACCCTTTTCATCCCCTTCAGGCCCATGAAGGGGGGTTGGAGTCAGATGTTTCCATCCAATCTGGCATTGTTTCTGATGTGGATTGTGAGGGAGATGGGGGGGGCTGGTGGAGGGAAGAAAAGAAAGAAGAAAGATGCTCCCAGTCCCTAACTGTTTTGTTCTACGTTGCTTTTCCTTGATTTATGGCAAGCATTAAACTTATTTCTTTAAATACTTGCAGTATTAAGAATTTAAAAAAAAGAATGGCCTGTCTCCATTTTTGTCTTTTACTACAGGCTGACATTATTTTTTTACAAGAAACTAGGTTTCACTGTCTTGCTGATATTAGGCAGGCATCTAAACTCTGGACTACAGGGCCTACTTTTTGGTCATACATAGAAGGTGCTGCTGGTGGCCTTGGTATTCTGTTCAATCATACCTCTGTCCATGTCTCTAGACTTGTGGATATACATCCTGGGAGGGCTTTGCTTTTAGATTGTGTTTATAAGGGTTTTTCTTTGTGTCTAATTAATACTTATGTGCCCCAAGTTAAGACTTTATGGATATCTTTATTTAACACTATTTTGCCCTACCTATTCACTAGGAACCAAATTATTTGGGGTGGAGACATGAATTGTGGTCTGCATGTTAAAATTAAAGATTCAATTTGTGGCCGGCCCGCTGGCGCAGCAGTTGGATTTCTGCATGCGACGCTGGCGACCCGGGTTCTGGAATGGACTTGGGTCACTGGAGGGCCGGCCGGAGGGAGAAGGATGGAGCGTCCTAGGGACTGCTCTCCTTCTCCGGGGGGAGGGAGGGGATGTGTCCGGAGCTCGGATGACCCTGGTGGAGGCCAGGAGTCACGCAGCTGCCAGCACAGGCATGTACTGGAAGCGGGACAGGATGCTCTGCGTCATTGCATGACCCTGCCTCCCTCCGAAAAAGCCGAAAATGGACAAGCTGCCAGCCGTCCTAAATGAAGCTCGCCACGGCTTCAATTAGCCCCCCAGGCCAGCCCTCCAACCTAGTCTGATGACTGCAGCATGCAGGCAGAGTGCCGCAGCCCCACCGTGGGGGGTAAGCCACGGGTATCGGAGGGCCCGAGGCTGATATGGGGGGTGGAAGTCAGTGGTCCATGACTGGGCTGAAAGTAACGGGTGGCCAGCAGCTAGGGTAGGAGGAGAAAGAATAAAATGGAAAAAAAAAAAAAAAGATTCAATTCAGACGAAAGTTTATTGTGATTCGCATGCTCTTTTGAAAATTTTGCAGACTGCTTCTCTAAAAGATGCATATGGTCTGCTCCATACTGATGATGGAGCTACCTATAGACGCAGTGCATTTCACACTAGAATTGATTTTTTCTTTTTATCTAAGTTTTTATTCCCCACTTCTTTTTTTCTTCATTTATGTGAATTTTCAGATCATTTAGTTTTATACTGTACATTAAGTATGTCTCAATTCCCTCCAAGATTTCCAGGGGGTACCAAATAGATGGAAGCTGAGTTCTTCAGTATTGCAAGATCAAGGTTTACAGGTTAAATTAAGATCCCTTCTGGTAGCTAGAAATTCAGTTAGCGTTTTTTATGACTCTATGGCACCTTGGTGGGCAGATACTAAATGGGATTTTAAATATTTCTTTTTATATCAGGGACAATATGCACAAAACCAAAAATATTTACAGTATCTAACTTTTCAACAGCAGTTTTATCGTTTAACCTCTTTGCCTAATGTTGCTGATGTTAGAATTAAATCACAAATATATGTTATTAAACAACATATGAGGACCTATCAATATGACCATGTGGTTTCTTTACAAGCAGAGATGCAATTTGGCACTGTGAAGTTGTCTTCTGCTGACCCTTTTGCAGCCTGCAAAACCCATTTAGATAACACTTTGATGGAAGGGCTTAGGAATACTGAAGGAGTGGTGTTGCATTCTATGATTGGAATGTTTCAAGTAATTAGAAATTCTATCTGTGCACTTCAGGGAACTAATTAAGTTACTGGGGTCCGATGGGAGGATGATTTTTCTTGCATACCACCTACAGTAGCCCCTCAAAACTTGATATTGAGGCTTTAGAAAAACCTATTACAATAGAAGAAGTTTGACAGGAGATTTCAAGGTTAACATTAGGAATTTCTCCAGGGGTAGATGGCCTGACAAATGAATTTTATAAGTTTTTCTTAGAAGATTTTTGTGAGGTATTACAGGTCTTAGATAATGAAATTCTGAACACAGGGATACTACCTCAAGATTTTTCAGACGCAATACTTTTATATTTATTTTAAGAGGGTGATAAGACGGACATTGGAAATTGGAGACCTATTAGTATACTTAATACTGACTATAAAAATTTTTCGGCAATTCATTGTCATAGATTACAAACGGTAGCATCCCATTTAATACATCCAGTACAAACTTGCTCCATTCCAGGGTGGAATATACAACATAATTTGATGTTCTTACGAAACATTTGTGAGTTTGGGAAGCAACAACACCTTTCAGGTTTTCTGCTGGCCCTGGATCAAACCAAAGCATTTGATAGGGTGTCTCATAAGTTTCTCTGGGAGGTTCTGGAATGCTATGGGCTCCCAAGTTGCTTTCGGACTTGGATTAGTCTCTGTTATGTGGGGCTAAAATGTTTCCTACACTTAATGGGGAATTGGGAGAACCTATATCTCTACATAGAGGAGTCAGACAGGGATGCCCCCTTAGTCCCCTGTTATACACATTTGTTTTGGATCCAATAATTCTGGAAATTTTCCATGACACTACTATTCAGGGTTTAACGCTCTCCCCTGTTCTGGAACCTCAAAAATTGGCAGTTTATGCTGATGATATAGTTATAATTGTTCCTGATGTTACATCGGGGGAGGCAGCTATAAGGGTTTTAGATAAATATTATTCTATTTCAGGAGCAGCGATTAATTACTCTAAGAGTAAGGGGGTACATGTGGGTGATGGGGTTCCCATATCAAACATTGGGCAAATCTTGATTTTCCAGAAGTCAATTAAAATTATTGGGTGTTTTTTGGCCCAGGGGATGTTGCCTTTCTGAACTGGGTGGATCAAATTAAAATTGGGGAATATAAGGTGCAACTCTGGAAATCTTGGTCTCTGTCAAAGCTAAAAAGAGTCTTGATTGTTAACAAATTCCTTCTTCCTTTATTTTTTTGTATACGTGGTTCATTTCCACTTCCTATTTCCCTTGAAACAAGATGGTATGGTATATTTTTTCAGATGATTTGGGGAAGCTGTCTTAATCTGGTGAGAAGAGAATTTACCTATTTGCCCATCAAAAAAGGGGGTCTCAGAATGATACACCCCGTGGCATTTTTTTTCTCTTTTTTCCCCCCACCATGCTTCCTAAAACTGGGGGCAATAGACACCAGTGGGATGGCTGGACAGACTTACTCCTTGAACAGTTTGTATTGAAATGGGGGACACTGTACCTAGACTCTGTGCCACTTTAGAAGTGCTGGATTTTGTGGTTCCTGCTGTTCGAAAACTTAATCAATGGGGAATTAAGAAGGAAAGTGTTCCGACTCTCTCTTGTAAATGTTTATATAGGGATATAATGGGGAGAAACTCAGCAGGTCAGGTAGCTTTCCCTAGATGTGTCCCTACGAAAGTAACATATGCTTTACGTACCTTAACAGATAAACAGGTTCCAGTACATAGGTGGGATATATTGTGGCTTTGCTGTCATGGTAGACTAGGGCTTGGGGTAATTTAAAACATAAGCCATTATTGGAAAGACAATGTATCCGGTTGGAACGTGCGGGTCTTGAGGAAACTATGGAACATTTTTTTCTTTACATGTTCATATGCTAGACTGTTTTGGAATGATCTAGCTTCTAAATGGCATTGGAGCTTGGCATCAATGGTTAATTATGAAACTTTGATTTTGGGGGATTACACTGGGGCTTTTTCTCACTACCATCCCAGTACTCTAAATTTACTTTTTACTTATGTTAAATATTTTCTTTGGCAGGCTCAATGTCAATTTTCTTTGCAACATTTAAATGTAGTGGCTCTTGACTGTTATTTCACAGATTGAGAACACAGTCCGGACACAAAAGGAATCTGAACGAACATTACTTGCTTTACCTACGTTTCAGCTTTTTTGGAAACATATTTTCTGGCTCTAAAACTGTTATTTTCTTTTTTCTACTGTGATTGCACAGTTTTTCTTTCTGTTTAGTATGGTGATGTTTCCAATATTGATTTTGTGACAGTTTATGTTTCTTATTTCCAAAAAAGTGAGGGTTTTCTATGTTTTGTTGTGTTGTATCTTTCATGCTATATTCTAATGTTTTTGGTAAATGTTCTTTTTTTTCCCCTGTGATTGGTTGTTGTGATGTATTGTTTTTTCAATAAAAAATTCCCCTGCTCTGACAGTAAGGGTGCTGCTGTCATGGAAGTTAATGTGATGGAGATTCATTCTGCTGGTATACCGGAGGGATAGCAGGTCTCCCCTCTCTCAGGTCCAGCCCAGGAGACTACTGTTGTTACAGAGGAATGTATAGTGAAGGAGCAGAATATCACAGATCTTGGATCAGCAACGCTTGGTGATACTACTGGATTATTTGGATCAGATTCAGTATGGTTAGACAATATTTTGAAACAAAATAAAAATTTGCATCTTAATAATGCAGAAGGTCCTGTGGGAAATAACTTGCCTAGTGAGGCAATTTCCACTCAATTGGGGTGAATAGCATGGATGCAGTTCTGATGAGAGATGCCGCCAGAATGATTCAGGCAGAGCTTGTGCAAGAGAAGGCAGTTGAGTTACAAACCAAGACTTGTCTGAGTCAGCATGATGATGTACGCTCATCAAAGAGTGGCATTTTGACAGAATCTTTCACCGGAACGCCACGTCTGACAACTGACTCTAGGCCTGACAATATGGATTGTAATGGGCTTTTCTCTCAGCATTTACCGGACACCATGAGTATTCCAAAACTTTCCTCTACTATACCCGAAGAGTTAGTTGGTTTAAACTTAGGAATGCGAAAAGGTCGACCTGATGAAATTCCCCCTCTTGCTGCTTGAAAATGCTCGGCGTCTTCACTAGAGCGTTCACTATTAGAAGCAGGGTGGAAGCGGGGAGAAAAGGGTGTTTGGGTTCCCGACTCAGCGCACAGCCCTATACCGGGAAATCAGTCAGTTTCAACAGATAATCAGGCTGAAATGGGAGCGGCGGGCTCCCAGCAGGAGACTGTAACAGAGCAGATGTCCACAGCAGATTCTTGTTTACCAGGACATGACTCAGCCCAATTTGCTACTTCTTCCTCTGATTCAGATGTCTTGACCCACAAGGAGTGGGGAGCTATTGCTGACCAAACAGTACTACCATCAGACCCAATATCAGATTTCACTAAACAAGCAAAAGCAGCATGGGAATCCTTTCATCAAAAGGATCCTTTCTCAGGCCCCCACAATGAAGAAATGCAGTAAGGTTGGAGTATCAAGCGGGACTGGACATTGCTCCAGACCGTGTCTATGTGGGAAAAACTCTATTAAAAAGCTCCATGGGTTTCTTTTCAAATGAAATCCATGCTCTTACACATGTATCAGGCTCTGTAATATATGATGTTAGCTTTTCCACACCACAGGGTTTGGATCATTTCTGGTCTAAACTGGACTCACTTATGTATACAGAATTATGGATGCCTTTTAAAGTACTTCCTTTAACGAAGTCGTCTATTAAAAATGTGACTATTTTGTTAAGAAATGAATCAGTTTCAGTACATGACATAATATACTGGTTGCAGAAAAAATGTGAAGTGTTAGGTTTCCCCTTCCCCATTTTGATGAGGAATGTATATGGAATGGGGGATGGTTGTTTAAAGTCCATTTGAGGAATAACAGTCTTGGCCCAGTTCATTTGCCGAATATTGTATTTCTAGGGAATGAAAGGGGACACTGCTTTTACCCAGGACAACCAAGAGCATGCTTTAAATGTGGTGCACTCACTCACCTAGGCATAGCATGTGATAGATTGAGGTGCAACCACTGTTTGGAGTTTGGACGCCATAGCACAGACTGTCAAGCTGACTTAAAATGTAATTTGTGTTTAGACTCAGGGCATACATATAGATCATGTCCCTGGGCTACTCATAATTGAACAGATAGGAAAAGTCAGGATGTCATTATTCAACAGGCACAAAAATGGAAAATGTCTAAGAGGAAAACACAGCCTAGGCAACCTCCCTCTGAGCCCCCTGTGAATCGACCCCCCATCTCCCCCTTCACCTGTGGTGATTGAGAATTCTGAGGAGCCAGAAAACATTACTATTACTGATCCTGATGTCCTGGGGAACCAGACTTCACAGTTACCATCAGAACTACCCCCTGTTCTTGAACAGAATGTGAATGATATGCCCCCCCAAGGCAGTGAAAAGTGTAGCAAAAAAGCAAAGTTTAAAACAAACCAAACCTAGATCAAAGGTGGCCAAGACAAATGTGATGGAGGCTGAAAATATTGTATTTTCCAATAAATATGAGCTAGTGTTTCTCCATTCCCAAGAATCAGAACCAGGTGGGGATTCAGAGGTCTCATCCTTTGCCCCTCCCTCTTCTGACACAGATGGCGAATTACAAGACAAATGTAAAAAGGTGGTCAGTGAACCAATGGTTAAATCAAGGGTGCATCGAAGTACGAGGTTTAAAAAAAACACCCTGAGTTAAATTACCTAACTCTAAATGTTGTTCACTTATATTCCTCAGTTGAGGATAGCTACAATAAATGTGAATAGCATTAAAAATGCTAAAAAAAGGTTGGTAGTTCTTTCTGTATTAAAAGATTTAGGTTGTGATATTTGTCTTTTACAAGACACAAGGTTGAATTCTAATTATTTAGTTAGATCTACCCAGCAATTTTGGTATTGGGGACCATCCTTTTTTTCTTTTGGTGCAGATGTTTGTGAAGGGGTCGGTGTATTGTTTAAGGGGGACAAATTTTGAATTTCAAAACTAGTGGAGATTTCATTACGGAGAGCGTTGTGATGGACTTCTCATATGGGGGAGTCGGGTGGAGGTTGATTAATGTGTATGCTCCTCTTACCAAGAAAGGACGGATTGATTTATTTGGTTTAATTAAGCCCTATTTGTTGACCACTAAAATGATAATTTGGGTGGGGCAATTTTAATTGTACAGTAGATGTGGGTGATAAAAGTTGAAAAACTACAAAACTTTATTGTGACTCAAATTATCTTATTTCTCTGTTGTCACAAGGACATTTACAAGATTCCTATAGACAAATTTAAAAAGAGGGAGGGACTACTTATTTCCGAGGTTCCTTATCCACAAGGATAGACTTCATTTTTACTAACTCTAATATTGGGGTGGAAAGAGCTATGTTGAATCCCTTGGAGATTTCTGACCATACTATTTTACAGGTTACCTTAGGTAACATTAATGGTCCTGTGTATGGAAGAGGGTATTGGAAATTGAACACTTTGGTGTTAACAGAAAAGAAATGTCATGGTCAGGTCTCTGAATTTCTTAGATCTCATATGTCTATGGCTGGTTTGGTAAATGATATGAGTAGTTGGTGGGAGATCTCAAAATCAGGATTAAAGAAACTTATCCAAAAGTATTCTATTAAAGGGCAACAGGATAACTATAAAACATATTTGAGATTGAGGCTACAATTGAATAAGATATATTCCAGTATTAATTTATATCATATACCTTTAACTGAGCAGACCTTAAATGTTAAAAGAGAGATGTTTGCCTTGCAACATAATAGGGCTGTAGCATTGCTGCATGAACTTAAAGTTTGTTCTCCAGAGAAGAAAGGTTTAGGAGACCCCTTTAAAACTTGTTCCCAGAGGATAGAAAATCAATTTATGTCCTCTGTTTTGACAGGTACTGGTGAAGTAGTTCAGGATGGTTCTGGTATATTGTATACAGTGTCAAAATATTTGAAATAAATGTATGCTGCCCCTCCAAGTGTAGTAGGAGCATCTATGGAATTTTTGTCACATATACAGTAGCTATCCCAACTGTACCATTAGACTTATTAAAGACACTTACAGGGCCTATTTCTGTATCGGAGATTAAGCAAGCTATTGGTGGTCTTAGAAAGATTATGGCTTCTGGCATTGACAGTCTATCGGCTGAATTGTATCATATGTTTATAGATTTGATAGCTCAAATATTAGAAGTGGTATTTAATTGGGTATTGTTAACTTTACAGGTGGACTTTCATTTTTGCATATCTATACAAATCATGGGTTATGAACATGGTGATAAGGCAAATCTAAATAATTGGAGATCACTCAGTCTCTTAAATACACACTACAAAATTGTGATGAAAATAATGCATACCAGGTTGTTACTCATTATATCACATCTGATTTCAGTAGCTCAAACTTGTACAGTCCCTAACCGCTCTATACAACATAACTTATTGCTGATAAGAGAATTAGTAGAGCAAGGAAAGGAGTCTCAGCTTACAGGATTTATAATGTCACTAGATCAGGAGAAAGCCTTTGATCGAGTTCCACATATGTTTATAGTTCAAGTTTTAAGATCTTATGGAATTCCAGAGACTTTTCTTAAATGGATAACTACTTTATATGATCATGCTAGAGCAATTCCACTAGTAAATGGACATCTCGGAACATATATTACTGTCTCTAAGGGGGTGAGACAAGGGTGTCCACTCAGCCCATTATTGTATGTATTTTGTCTAGACCCATTGCTACGTTTAATACAGCAAGATACCAATATCAGGGGTGTATGACCACGGGGAGGTGCGTGTTACAGCTTATGCAGATGATTTATGTGTTATTGTAGCAGATGTACAGTCAGGAGAACAAGTATTTTCTTTAATCAATAGCATCTCCCAAGTTACAGGAGCATGCTTAAATAAAAAGAAGAGTGTGATTTATCCTTTGGACAGGTCAATATCTATGCCACAGACTTGCCAGGATATAGTTGTTTCATGTTACCCATTTAAATATTTAGGGGTTCAGTTTGGGACTGGAGATAATAGCCTGTTAAATTGGAATAGATTTCTGGACTATGCTTCTACAAAGATTACCACTTGGAAGTCATGGACTCAAATGAAAAAAAAGAAAGTCATGACAGTCAAAACTTACTTTTTGCCACTATTTGTATATATAAGTGCAGTATACCCTTTGCCTAGGGCTTTGCAATCAACCTTTCTAGGTTTAGTATTTCAGATTATATGGGGTAGTAGGCTTAATCCTATTAAGAGAGATATTTTGTATTTATCAATAGATCAAGGTGGCTTAAACTTATTAAATCCTACTGTGTTTTTACGCATTTTTTAGAAACAATTTATTAGATTTGACAAAGCCTCAAAATGCACTATGGCTTCCATTTGCTTAACACTGGCTAAGGCCCTTATACCAAGTATGGAGTAAACAGGGAGTTTTGTTATTTATTTAATTTATTTAGATTTTGGTAACCGGGTGAGCCCACTGAGACCAGAGATCCCTTTTTCAGGGGCCACCCGGAATTAATTACAGTGAGTACATACATTGGTGACATTGAGCAGTAGTCTTAGATGATACATTTATAGTTACAGTGAATACATGCATAGGAATTTATATTAGGTGATATTAGGTGATACATAATAAGGAGTGGGATACATAGGTGCCACAGTAGAGCAGCTTTAGCTGAACAGTTATTTAGTTACAGAGGGTACATACATAGGTATTAATATACAGAGGTTTAGGGTTGTACATGTTAGGGATAGGTATTGAACGTTTGGCACAGAGACAGGAGGCATCACAAGGCTCACAGGTATTAAGACAGATACGCAGTGCCTTTAGCATTTTTTCATAAGAGTTTCATAGCCCCGTGTTAGCCTACGTGAAAACAAAATGTGTCTTTTTTTGACCTGCTTTGGGAAATTAAAACAATGGAAATTGGACATGAGCTTTCTGGCATCCTCATCCAAAAAAATAATGTACAGAACAATTCAACAAAGGATTGCAATGTCTCACTTAACATAAAGGGGTAGAGATGAAATACACCCCAACATTATTGGAAACCTTGAAATATACAAATATCCCTCCCAGATTGTGGGATGTAACATGGCTCAGTGCACATGGGTGTTTGAATGTAAAGGGAAATGCGAAGCACAAAAAAAAGGAAGAGAGAATGTGTCCAAGACAGTGTTGTGCAGAACAGGAAGAATCTACGATACATTTTTACATTCTCTGTCCATTTGTAAAATAAATATGGGGATTATTGGCAACAGAATGGAAGCACACCCATTGGAGAAATATTTCATATGCTGAAGTGGGGGGTGGTTTTAGTACTGTAGATTTGGGTATACCAGTTTTAATGTTACAACTTATACTGTCCTTTATAAAGTTTATATTATGGAAAGCACAATGTAAATTTGTACTACAACAGATAGACCATGATCCAGAGACTGCTGTTAGAATTATTGAATCAGAAATTAGTAAACAATGTCAGTTTGAGCAACAACATATGCTGTATCCAGTGTGGAAAATTAGATGGTTAGTAGTTCCTTTTTTAAAGGACAAAATTGGATGATGTGACTGCCTAGTTTCGACTGTTAATTGCTGAATTCTTTAGTGCAAGTTTGTCTTTATATATCTCTGTTGTTTACATTTTCAATGTATGAATTGTTCAGTTTTGTTTCAATAAAATTTTCCCCTACTCATTTCGATAAGTGCCATGGGATCTTTAACATCCCACTGAACTACCACCAATCCAGGCAGATGGGACCTTGGTTTAACATCACATCCGAAAGATGGCATCTCAGAAGTGCAGCACCCCTCTCATGCTGGACTACAGTGTCAGTACTGGGATATTAACCCAAGTGCCAGATGTGGGAACTGAACCCACAGCCTCTGATCTTCCGGCCTCAGACTGTGAATTCTTGGATAACAAATTGCTTCTAGGCAGTGGTCACAAATCTCATGTTCTCATGACCTCTTTTATCCCGCCAGGTAAACAAGATAAAGGTCTTGAATCATTTATCAGGTATTACAAGTAAATCAGAATTGGGAAATTATAGTCATTGGTAACTTGAATATCAATTGGATTTCTAAGACCAGCACTGGCTACGGGAGTAGGATTGCAAGCCAGCTTTTGACTCAAATGGTTTGGACTGCACCAGAATTAATTATAACACTGGCACAAAAACTCTTATCGACTGGATACTGGCAACCTGCGTGGACATAGTTAATGATGTTCAGGTGCTACTAGACACTATATGATCACCCACCAGTGCCATATGTAGGCTGTTAGACAAAGCTCCATTCCCTCAGTTTAGAAGCATTCTAAGCAAGGTAAAGATGAGTGATTTCAAGAATAAAGTGCCTCAAACTGATTGGAGCTGTCTGTATTTTATTCCCCAACATCAATTCAGCACTACAGTTTTCTAATCACAGAATTCACCAAAGTATGCAACCAGTTTGCCCCATAAAAAAAAATACAAGGCAACCATCATGCTGGTGCAACAGTAGACTCACTGCTCACAATGCTGATGACCCAGGTTTAGGAATGAGCCCAACTCATTAGAGGGCTGGCTGCGGGAGGTGATTCGAGCATCCCAGAGGACACTCACCACCTCAGGGAGGGTGGTCAGATTGTGCTGCACTACCACCACCTGGATGACCACAGGTGATGGTCAAACAGAGCTGTGGAGCTGGGAGGGAGGATGCCGACATGCTCTGACATGCAATGCACATACATGTGTACTTGTATGTCAAGAACTCTTCTCAGCATCCTATGGTGCTGGGAAGAAAAAGGGGAAAACACTAATCACTACAGGAGGACACCTGCCTCTTACCACAGGCCCCATACCACTGACCATGGTGCTGTCCTTTGAAAGTGCTGACTGAGTCTCTTCCAGGGATGGAGCCACCACTTCCAATGGCCTCACCCTGAGGGTAAGCCAGGTGTATGTAGGAGGAGGGATAAGTCCAAGGGAAGGCAGGTGATGGGTCTGGGTGAGTGGGTAGGACTGATAGGGGCCAGCTGGTGGAAAGGAAGAAGGCATATTATGCTAGCAATAAGACAGGACAGGGTGTGAGTTGTGAGGCATGAGGCTGTAGGTAGAGTGCTTTTAACCACCTTGGAAGTATGGCAATTTAGCACAACGCACACCCTGGAGTATCTTATTGTGTTTATATAGTGGTTTTTGTTTTTTTAAATTATTTAGTAATTCTAGTAGTCTTGCTGAAATATTTACAAAATGTAAAAGTCTGCAATAAATGTTGCTCAATCAGACCCTCCACCTGCTGGGACAACTTGCATTTACAGCTTTGCTTGAGAATATTTGTCCTAAGAAGGCTGCTATACTTTTAGTTTACATAGGTTTTTGTGGTTATCCCCGTCCAAACAAAATGCTACCAGGGTCTCTAGTAAACATACAGATCACTTGCATTATACAGAGGGAGACACTGTGGACTAAAATGTATGATTTTTTTTTTTCATTGAAAGATGTTTACACTAGAGAGGAGCTTGTACAGCGCTTGTAGCATTTTTGAAAATGAAAGTGCAAGTGCAATTGCATCTTGAAAGGGTCAAGAAAAATAACCTTTTTAAGTTAAAATTCAAATATGAGAGAGATCTTCATGTTTCAGTGGGCCAGAGTGCTTGTACAGTGTTCATAGCAGTTCTGAAAGTGAAAGTGTGAGGGCAATTGTGCTTGTCTCTTTCAAACAGTCCCAAAAGGAAATGTTTTTAAGGAAAACTAATCCATTCTGTTACAAATTATGGTACAAAGTACAGAATAACAGTGCAGTCAGCCCAGCAATGCAATGACTAATACTTAGTGTTGTGTTAAATTGAGAAATTTCATTACACAAAATATTTGGCAAAATTCACACATTTTGCAAAATATTTTGCAGGTTCAAAATGTGAAATTTCACTTGAAAATTATGAAATTTCACCCAAAAAAGGCTAAATTTCACTGCAAAATGCAAAATTTTGCAATTTCTGGGTGAAATTTCACATTTTGCACCCATGAAATATTTCACGTGGCAAAATTGCCTATTTTGCAGAATTTCACTAGAGAAATTTTATTTCGCTAAATCTCTACTAATACTGCAGTCAGCTGAGGAGGTGGTTTGATGGGGGGGGCATGAACTGTTACTGGTAAAAAAAAAAAATGGCTGCCAGACATTTTCCTGTTGTGAACTGATGAAGGGACATGTGAAGAGGCCTCATACCAGGCTGACCATGTGGTGGGCAATATTTCCGCACGGTCATGTACCTGGTATGGGCCAATAAAAGTATTGGATTGCTTCTTGCCATTGTATAAATAAATGTAAGGTAAGAGGTACCTCAACAGCCTGGATCTCCACAGAACTGCTGGCCCTAATGAAGGAGAGGGGCCAGGCCAGAAAAGCAAGGTCATTAATACACCTTCAGAAATTCAGAGAACTAAAGTGCCGGCCCGGTGGCACTGAGCGTTGAGGCGCTGGATGCCACACCTTGCACCACGCCAGGGACCCGGGTTCGGGAACGAGCTCGGGTCACCAGGGGTTGGCCGGGGCAGAGAAGGATAGAGCACCCAACGGCAGCTCTCCTTCTCCAGGGGGGGAACTGCAGGCTCCCGCTGCAATGCTACCACCTAGGGGAGCCCGGTGGATAGTGCAGTAGGTGGAGCAGCTGCAAGTGGATTAGGTGGATGTCGGCAGAGGGGCAGAGCAAAGCGGTACGTCTCAGCGTGCCTCCTAGTTCATAGCCCCTCACTGCATGCCAACATCGGGGGGAGGGAGGAAAGACACCGGAAAACCACCTCGGCTTCTCCTAGGCGATGGCACCTCGCCGGCAGGTCTCCGGGCTCGTCGAACAGACTCCGCTGCACCGACTCCACAAATTCAGAGTGCTGGTTTGGGGAGGTAAGGGGCGTTCCTCCTCACCCCTACCTGGGGGTATACCGGGGGTAAGACTGTGTGGTGTCGGGTGCTCTAGAGGCAGATCTCGATGGGGAGTAGGGGCCTGCAGGTAGTAGGATGCCAGAGAGAGTGGAGAAGGGAGGCAAGTAGGAGTATAAATACATAGTTAAAAAAAAAAAAGAAGAAATTCAGAGAACTAAGAAACAAATGCTAAAGGGGATCAGAATAGATCAGTCAGAGTTCTCCAAAGCCCAATAAGTTCAAAATCAGAATAATGGTAAAAGGTTTTGGGAAAACATCTCTGAACTCTTAGGTAAGGAAGAAAAGAAGTTTCCAGCAAGGTTTAGAATTTATGGGAAAGAGATCTTAAACCCTATTGAGATTGCTAACAGATTTAATGAGGCCTTTGCAGATTTAAGCTCATTTATCCCTTCTGGGCCTGTATCTGAATGCTGTAATACTGCAGCATATGGGATTTGATGAACCTGCTGAAAGACCAAGACTCTGGTTACCCAAAATTCTATTTCATGTCTATCTTGGAAAGTGACACCCTAAAATATATTTAAAAAGTACTTGGTAAGCCGTGCCTGCCAGCAGCAGTTGGATTTCCTGCAACGCCTGGCAACCTGGGTTCAGGAACAGACCCGGGGAGTCAGAGGGCCAGCCGGGGTAGAAGGATTGAGTGTCCCATGGACTGCTCTACTTCTCTGGGGGAGGAAGGCGTAGAGTATCCAGTGCCTGATGGACCCCTGACAGGGGGAACCACAGGCAACTGGTGCCAGCACGCAAGAGGGGAGGGGTGGACACTGGATGTCATTGCAAGTCCCCGGCCCTGGGGCAGCCTAGGAAAACACTTTCTGGCTGCCATGGATGAAGCTCGCCAGCTCTCGGCCTTCATCAGTCTCTGCCTCCCTGCCAACCAAATATGGCCATGTGGCACCACCGGGCCCTGAACCCGACCCTGGGGGGGGAGCCAAGGAGGCAATGTCGGTTGACCGACACCTTCTTCTGTCATAGATGGGTCCACCTGGTGCCACAGACCCACTCAGGGGGGTAAGCCAGGGGATATCTGCAGGGGCATGGTGATCAGAGTGCAAGGCAAGTGCTCAGGACTGGCACTGATGGATAAGTGGCCAGTAGCCAAAAAGTACAGTAAATAAAAAAAAAAGTACTTGGTGGCCAGCCCGTCAGTGCAGCAGTAGCACTACTGCCCGCGACATTGGCGACCTGGGCTTGGGAATGGACTTGAGTTGTTGGGGACTGACTGGGGGGAAGAGGATTGAGCATTCCATGGGAAACTCTCCTCCTTCAGGGAGGAAGGGTGCCGTCTTCCACCACAATACTGCCACTTGGATGTACACAGGTAGCAGTATGGATGGACAGGCACTGGGAAGTACAGTAGGAGACAATGCTGACATCGATGTCCAGATGCACACATTGCATTGGCAGGGTCACCTTGCCATCCTTGTCTGCGATGTTTCTGGGGGTAGGAAGACAAAAACATTTAGCCACTGTACATGTCCTGGAAAGGGTTAAATATTTTGCTCCCTACACATATTGCATTCCCCTCTCACTTTTTACAGTTGCAGACATATTGCTTTGAGAAAAGGACTACCTGCATAATTACCTTCCAAACAACATGGTAGAGTGTTAAAAATAGTGTCCTCCACTGAAGTCTCTTTGTGTGTATATGGGATTTAGAGAGCGTCATTTTTCCTCTGACTCATGTTCCCTTCCTGCAAGGCATCAAAGGAGGCAGGACTTTGTCTAGGGGCATGACCAGGACACCTAGATGGACAGGTTGGGGGAGGAGGGCAAGCAGGTGCCACCCACTAGGGGCAGGCAGGTGTTCCCATGGTGAAGGGAACTTGCATCCAGGAGTAGGGAGGAGAAACCTCATCATTTCTACCTTTCCTAGGTTGCAAGAACAGCCTCAGAGGAACACACACACAGCAGAACACAGCTGCAAAATGATTAGATTTGTCTACAAGCACTGTCTTCCATGCAAGACACACACAATTGAATCAAAAGTACACACACACACACACACACACACACACACACACTTGTCATGTAGTTTTCCTTTAACTGAGCTATCCCCGGTACTGCCTTTTTTGCAGTTACATCAATAGCTTAAACAAAAAAAAATATAAGTTTATTAATATTAAAGGGGATATAGTAAAAAATCCAGCGAAGATAGCAAAGCAATGTAATAAATATTTGTGTTCCTTATTCAAACCCAGTCACAGCTCAGTCCCCTGCCTCTGTACATTACCAGGAATGCCAACAGAATTATTATTAATACAGACAACATACTGCAAAAAAATCAGAATCAGAAAATCAGAATGCAAAGTTTCCACTAAAATGCTGAAATTTAAGACACAAGCAATTGAATCAACACACACACACACACACACACATATGCATGGGATACACATAGGAGGACATTGGCAACAGGGATGGAACATGGGGGGCTTAAGGCTGGAGATCAGTTATGGTCCATGGCATAACCACATGGTCAGAATATTAAATATTTTAAAATAAACATATATGCAAAAGTAACCATTTCAAGAAGAAAATGGGACTGCAGACAAAAGCAATGGTAAGCAATTGTGCAGTTACATCAGAATCCAACCAGCCAAAGCATATGAAGATTCATCACTGTAAGTCTTCTGTATTATGCAGACTGAACACTTAACAGTTGTAGGGTAAGTTAGCGCATCTGGACTTATTTGCTGCATATGCATCTCAGTGGTAGCCTGTGATGTTGGCGCCTGAAGTAAGATGCCATCCGAAACGGCAACACATTGTGGGCGAAAGTCCGAATGGCAATGGGGGAGGTAGGGCAACCAGATGTGGTGGGGTGGGCGAATGCAGAGACAGGATGTCACTATATGTACATGCACACGGGAGGGGAGCGAGCATGGGCTGGGAGGGGGCAGAGGGGATGTAGGCGTGGCACTGCAGTCGGCTGCCAAGCTACACCGTGGCATTGGGGGTAGGCCTCTGGTTGCGGTGTGGGAGGTACTGGGTTCAGGTCTGGGTCCGGGCGCTAGTGCAATTTTATTGCGCCCAGCCCAAAACTTACTTTTTTGCTTTCACCTCCCCCCGACATGCACCCCCTTCTGGAACTGAGAATCCTTTAGTAGGGAGGTGCAGGGCAAAGCCCTTGCATGGTGGGGGTGGGGAGCAGCCCCTCACAGAAAGCAAAACCTAAGTCCCCGGTGCCATTCTTCCATGTGCGAGGATGTCAGAGTGGCGAAAAAAGTTCCACCGCCTGACATCATGATAATACAGCTCGCTATTTGGCAGTCACTGTTATCATGTAGAACCCATCTCAATTGCTAAGGGACCCTGACCATGTTCACCCTTCTTGAAGCCAAGCTAGCTACAGTATGTCTAGCAATAACATGGATGGAAAGAGTATGCCATATTTTCAACAAGAAGTTAACATTTTACAAAGACAGTGCTGTAGACTGAGAAGCAGCTTGTGTAGGTGCATTCATCATGCTAGCCAAGCTATGTTCTGGTTGTGTTCCATAAGGCTAACCAGTGGGAGCAGTAGGGTAAAGGGATAGAAATCTAAAATAGAACCATTTAACCCATTTGTGATTTAAAGTTGCATGACAGAAATGTGGCTTCCAGAACTGGACACCATATTCCAAACGAGGCCTCACCAGTAATCTACACAGTGGCATCACCACCTCCTTCCTTCTGCTGGTAATACCTCTTCCTATGCACCACAGCATTCCACTGGCTCTCCTCACAGCTTTGGTACATTGTTTAGATACCTTTAGGTCATCCAATATGATTACTCCAAAATTCTGTTCCATTTTGATGACCATCACCCCCTCCCCCCCCCACCGTAATCCTTCCCTGGGTTCCTGCAACCCAGATGCATGATTTTGCAGTTTTTTGCATCAAATCTCAGCTGCAACATTTTGGACCATTCCTCTAGTTTTCCTAGGTCCCTTCTCATTTTTTCCACTTTTCCCAAAGTATCCATTTTGTTGCAGATCTTAATATCATTCACAAACAAGCACACTTTCCCCTCCAGCCCCTCTGCAATTTTATTTGTGAAGACATAAAATGGACTGGTCCTAGGACTGATCCCTGTGGCACCCTACTTGTCACACTCCTTTCCTTTGACTGAACACCATTTACCATGACTCTCCATCTTCTATCATTCAACCAGTTCCTAACCCAGTTTACCACCTTATGACCCACTCCCAGGCTGCCCAACTTGTTTGCAAGTCAAACGTGGAATGGTATCGTAGGCCGGATCCACGACAGGTGGTTGACTAATCTCCCATCGACTGCCTCAACAGGGAAACCAGCAGGTCGAACGCATTTTGCAGTTGACTGCCAGTTTCTATGTGCTGGCTGTGTTTTCTTCAGGGGGCTTTGCCCCCTGAACCACCCAGGCGGGGGGCTCTGCCCCCCACACCCACCCACTTAAGGATGATCAACTCCGAGTCAGAGTTGATTCGGGGGGGTGCAGGACCACTGACAGACAGTGCCCAGTTTCAGTGGGTACCCTACAGCGGCATGGCGCTGTAGTCACTTCAGGGGACCTCACTGTTGGGTGGGTAAACATCCTAGGCCTTACTAAATGCAATTCATGCTTATGTTTAAGCCCATGAAACATCCTTATCAAGTTAATGGCATTTGCAGCTGTAGTTTTTTTTTTCTCCATGCCTCTTTAACAATTCCACACAACTTCACTAACTTCATTATGCAGCCATGGTGGATTTTGATAACCATGCTGGTTGCTCTTACTTGCTTAGGGCAACATATTATCATTTGCAATAGTTTACATTAAAAGGATCAAGAAATATAATTAATGATGACAAGCAAGATGGCTAATTGAGGATGTGAAGAAAGTGACACAACAACAACAACAACAAACAACAAAAATGATAAACATGCAATGAAATATCTGAAAACAAAAGCCGTGACATAACCACATGGTCAGAATATGAAACAGTTTTAAAGAAACATAAACACAAAAGTAACCATTTCAAAAGAAAATGGAAGTCAAATGCAACAAATGCAGACATAAGCAACAGCAAGCAACTGTGCAGTTTTAATTTTTTATTTATTGAAGATATCAGATAGCATACCTTTGAGTCAAAGACTCCTTTACAAAGGTTCCACGTCATTATATACAGAGACATCAGATACAATGGCAACAAATAAGACACAATAGTTACAAAGAAGCTTGTACATTAGCAAAAGTGGTTACAGAAAGTTGCAAAAACAGTTACAGAGTAAAGATGGTAATCAGGTAACAAGGTACATACACTGCAGTTACATCAATAGCCTAGACAAAACAACAAACAATATGTAAATATATTAATATTAAAGGGGATACAGTAAAAAAATCCAGTGGAGATAGCAATGTAACGAATATTTGTGTTCCCTATTCAACCCAGTCACAAGTCAATCCCCTTGCCCCTGTACATTACCAGACATGCCAACAGAATTAATATAAATACAGACAACATACTGCAAAAAATTCAGAATAAGAAAATCAGAGTGCAAAGTTTCCACTAAAATGCTGAAATTCAAGACAAAAGCAATTGAATCAACACACACACACACACACACACACACACACAGCTGGATAAAATACTAATATTTAGAAAACGTATTAATTATGCTGCACATACCCTAAGACTCAAAATGTGACTCCTTTTGGCTGCCATGATGTCTCTTCTGTGGTTAATTTGAAACAAAAGACAATGTAACAAGAAACTAGCCTCCACCAGGAGCTATTGAACAATAGAGCAAACTGCACTCTGGGAAGATCGCCTGGGACAAGATGCAATAAAAACAAGCATTTGTCAATGCCGAATGTTTGCTTGCTGGTATTAGTATTGGAAATGCAGGAGTTAGAGAGAAGCAGAATTGGAATGGCAGTGAAGTATTGAACTTCACGCCAACCCCACCTCTACCCTGCAGAGACGGACAGGCATTGGGGTATGCGTTTGGGTCATCGTCCATAACATTCATGCCATTTCACTTCACCCTATCCTGCAGACACTGACACATGTTGAGGTGTGCCTTGGGGTGTTCAGCTGTACAGTCACCACATTCCATAAGGAGATACACTGAAATGGGTGCAGTATAGGAGAACAGGGTGAACTCTGGGGCTGAAGAGTTCAAGAAACACCTCGATGCCTGTCACTGGTTGCAGGGTGGTGGGGTGGGAGTGGAATGGCATGAGCATTACAGTCGACAATCCAAAGGTACACCCCTGATGCCTGTCAGTCTGTACAGGGTGGGACATTATGGTTAGACACCCTAACGCCCCGGGCGTTTGTTGGTATTTGTACTACAAATATTCAACATGGCCTTTTTGTGACCCCCCACCTCATGAAAGCATTGGGGACCTCTTCTCATGAACAGTGGCACTGTGATTTTGTTAATGTGTCCCGAACTTTGAGTTCCCACAGCGACCGTGCCATTCTGTGCCAGATGTATGAAAACACAGATCAGGCAGGATGTGAAGAATGACAGCTCTACCATTCATAGGGAGGTGTGAAGAGATGACAATGTTGAAAATCTATAGTGAAAATATTAAAAATTCTCAAACTTTCCAGCTTACGTGGAAACTGCACAATGCATGCGCATAACACAGCCATTTAGTGGAATTTTTCATCAAATTTTCAGCATAGGCATTTTGTGACCTCTGCTCATGAACAGTGTCACTATGATTTTCCTAATCTGTCCTGAACATTGATTTCCACAGCGACCGCGATATTCTGCGCCAGATGTGTAAATGCATATTTCGGGCAGGATATGAAAAATGACAGCTGTACTGTTCATAAGGAGGTGTGAAAAAATGCCAATGTTGAAAATCTGGAGTGAAAATATTACAAATCCACGTAAATACGAGGGTGTGTGGAAACTGCGCAACATACGCTCATAACACTCCTTGCTCATTTTCTAAATGAAACATTTATGTGTTGAATGCTGATGCCTATTGAACTGTGTTGTTGAGAACGTTTTACTGCATTCTGTTTTGGAGCCCTATCCAACTCTTGGTTAGGAGGAGGAGGAGCTGTAGTCTTCAGGCTCACTTCCTGACTACACCTCAGAATCACTTTTAAAACAATTTATTTTACTTTTGGGGACTGTTGACCTGCAATACACCTTTAAGGGCACAGTCTAAATATTTTTTTAAAAGGGTTACTAATTTCTAAGTAGAGTAGGTGTAGTGCGACCCGAGAATCTACTTCCGGGTCTCCCTGGGGCTATTTTAAGCTGCCCTGCTGTGGCCGGGGTGAGCACAAGTAGAAGGCCAGTACTGTGCATGAAGATGCGCATAAAGACACGTGCGCTCTGCGTGTTATGCATGTTGGCATTTGGGAGGTTTACAAAGTTAAATCCTGAATGATTTTTAGTGTTCAAGAAATATATTAGGTAAGCAACAAGCTATGTACTACTATAATAAAATAATAATAAACATGGCCAATAATATTGTGACTACGGACGGGGAGAGTTGGAACTAAATGCCTATTATGCAATATGTTTGACATGGAAATAGGGACAGAAAACATTGAAGCCTTCATTTGTAATAAATGTATAAGGATTAAAGAATTGGAGGAGGAAATTAAAATGTTTGATGAGAGATTAAGAATACTAGAATGTAGCCAAAGGGAAACAGCTAAAAGACTACACATAACAAAAGTGCAAAGTACATTGGAAGTACCTAGTGCAGAAGCCACTTATGTCATTACCCAGCTTGATATAGTGACCAGAAAGAGACCAAGACAAGAAGAAAATGTTTCTGACTCAGAAAATGATTGATTTTCTATTCAATATAAAAAAACTTCTAAAAGGGGAAGAAAAGCTGAAACTTTTCAGTTACCAATTCAGAACAAATTTGATCCCTTGACAGATTTTGATATTGGAGTGATTGTTGATGATGGAACTGATGTACCTCTATCTGTAAATGAGGTAGTAAATTCTGCAACACAAGCTAATAGTGCAGATAATCTTTTACATGAGAATCTTATTAATTTCACAGAGAACCACTTTAATAATGATGGAATTAATGAAGAAAATATTGACATAAGACCTTTGAGTCAGGATGTCATTGAAGCACCACAAATTTTTGTGTTAGGGGATTCCATGGTATCTAACTTAGACAGAATAATTTGTAACCCAAATAAAACCACTCGTACATTATCATGTTTCCGTGGGGCTCAGATTTGTGATATTAGCAGAATGAGTGAACAGATTTTACAAGGTTGTAGTGAAAAAGATCTAGTAATAATTCACATTGGGGTGAACAACATTTGGCATCAGAGTACTCAACATATTAAAGAAGCCTATGTTGGATTGGCAAACATTCTGGCCGATATTGGTATCCACACAGTGTTCTCAGAGATTCTCCCAGTACCTAGGGCTAACCATATTTTAATTAATAAAACAAACACATAAATTGCTGGCTCAGGGCTTGGTGTCTCAAACAAAATATCAAGTGCCTAACCCATTGGGAACAGTTTCAGTGGAATAATACATATTATGCACAGGATGGTTTACATTTAAGTAGGTTGGGCAAGGAGACAGTGGGTCATGTGTTTAATTCTGCAATAGAGGTTTTTTAGGCAAAGCTCAGGGGTAGGAATTGATAGGGTTACGAAAACATGTGAACATATACTTCTGAAACCTGTCAAAGCTATGTATGAAAAAGAACAAACAGCCAAATTAAATCTACTTCTACTAAATGCTAGGAGTCTGAGCAATAAAATTGAAGAACCCCAAGTAATTTTACATAATGAAGATATTGACATTTGTGGTGTCACAGAAACCTGGTTCAATGGAGACCAATGGAGACTTAATATTAATAGTTATACCTTATTTAATAAAAATCGTACTTATTCCAAGGGAGGTGGAGTTGCCTTTTATGTTAGAGAAAACATTATATGTACAGAAGTTGGTACAAATAATGACTCCCCCTTAGGTTTTGAAATATTATGGATTAAAATAAACAATAAATGACACCCAGTCACTTTAGGGATATGCTATAGACCACCATCTATGGACACTGTTAATAATGAAAACATGTGTAATTATTTGGAGAATCTTAATTTAAATGCAGACATTATTCTAATGGGTGATTTCAATTATCCTGGAATAAATTGGTCTACCGGGGTGTGTTTAAACAAACAGGAAAATAGATTTATTAGTGCAATGTCCCATCTAGGACTAGACCAACTTGTTAAAAATACAACTAGAAACAACAATACTCTGGATTTTATATTTTCTAATATTAAAGTTGATACTGAGTTTCTTGGCACTATGGCTCCTTTAGGTAATAGTGACCATCAAATAATTAAATGGTCAATTAATCTTTATATCAATAAATCTTCTGGTAAAACTGAATTCAGAAACTTTAATAAAGCAAATTATATGGCTATTAAAGAACATTTTTTGATGTGGAATTGGGAACATGAACTAAATAGGTTATCTGTGGATAATATTTGGCAAAGAATTAAAGAAGAAATTGAATACTGTATTTCTGAATGGGTACCAATCAGAGTTAAATATATAGGACATAAAAGATCACCACCCTGGTTTACTAACAAAATAAAAAGGTTAGTCCTAGCAAAGAAAAAGGCATTTAACAAATATAAAAAAAATCGGAATCCAACTGGACTAAATTTGTTACAAAGCTAAAAAGCAAAATATGCAATTTGAAAGGCCAAGCAAAATTAGAGTTAAATTTAATTAGTATGCAAGGTGATAATAAGAAAAGGTTTTCAATTATATTGGTTCCTAAAATCCTCTCCCATTTTAGTTGGACCATTAAGAATAAATGATGTTATTATTGATAATGAACAAATTATGGCAAATAAATTTAATCTTTACTTTGCTAGTATATTTAAAAAAAAAGGATGATTTCACGGTTGTGAATCCTTCCAAATTGGATTCTATAATTCAATTCACTGTAGCAGAAACTTATACCATTATTGATTCCTTAAAATCTTCCACATCAGTAGGTCCAGATAATATTCCATCTATATTCTTAAAAAATGTTTCTTACGAACTGGCGGGTGTACTGACTTTTTTGTTTAATGAATCATTAAAGAGGGGTATAGTGGTTAATGAATGGAGAGATGCTGTGGTCATCCCAATACATAAGACTGGCTCAAAGAAGGATTTAAAAAATTACAGACCTATAAGTTTAACATCTTCTATATGTAAAATCATGGAAAGGCTTTTCTAAGTAAAATTAGTGCACACATATTAGAAAATGGTCAGACTGATATTTTCCAACATGGCTTTCAACCAGGTAGATCATGTCAGACTAATTTGATTGATTTTTTTTGAACCAGTGAGTGAAGCTTTGGACCTTGGTATGCCAGTGGATGTTATATACTTGGATTTTGAAAAAGCCTTTGATTCCGTTTCGTATGGCATATTACTTGATTGTTTAATAAAATTAGATCTTAAATATTTGACTAAATGGATAATGCAATGGTTATCCAATAGAAGACAGCGAGTATCATTGAGGGGTTATTCTTCCCCATGGACATTAGTTAGCAGTGGAGTACCTCAGGGATCAGTTCTAAGCCCCGTGTTATTTTACATCCTTATAGCCAGTATGAATACCAGTAATGGTATTTGGATTACCAGATATGCAGATGATGCTAAACTGGGTGGGATTGTTAATAACTCGGAATCCATATCCATATTACAGGACAATTTAAATCTAATTTCTGAATGGGTTATCAGTCACAAATTAAACTTTAATATAAATAAATGTAAGGTTATGCATTTTGGTTGGAATAATAGATGTGCTAACTATTATATAGGCAATAACACACTAAGGGCCAGATATTCAAACTACGCTATTTTGTGGAGCAAGCCCTTGCGCTGCACAAAATAGTTGTGCAGAGGTGTGGCCAGAGCGATATTCAAAGGAGTTGCACCCTTGAGCAACTCCTTTGAATATCACCCCCAACCACAGCCACTGTGCATGGCGCAGTGGAACTTGCGCCACCACAAATGATCAGAGTGGAGCATTCAACTTGCGGTGGTGCAAGTACCATTGCGCCATGTGCAAAATCCTGATATTCAAAAGGTGACATGCAATGGGGCCATAATTCATGCAAGGCGCAGGGGGGGCCATTTGCATCTGATTATGGCCCCATTTGCATGCCATTAGCATGCAGGTGCGCTGATCCCCGAGAACTTGAGCCTGGCGCTCTGCCAGGCAGCAGCCATTGGGGACTGACATCCCCTGCAGCCCGATCGCCGGGCAAAAAGAGTGTAAAATCCCACCACCACCCCACTGGCCCGATCGTGGGCATAGCTTTAATTCCCCCAGCAGCCCGATCGCAGGCAACAGTATCTCCCCCAACATATCCCTGGTGGTCCAGTGGACGATAAGCCCAATCACGGGCTGCAGTAATTAAATGCACACCCACCACCTCGAATATATCCCTGGTGGTCCAGTGGACCGAAAATCCTGATCGCGGGATTGGTTTGCAAACACCCCTGAACACATCCCTGGTGACCTAGTGTCCCCATCCCACCCACCATGAAGCCCCACCACCTGCTCCCTTCTGCAGCTGGCGGGTGGCAGCATCCACCCGCCCACTGACTGACTGCCGGTGGGGCTCTGCGCCCGGTGGTGCAGAGCAGAGCCAGTGGGCGTGCAGCCCCGCCACCGTCAAGACAGTCCAGATTTGTGTGAATGAATACATTCATTCACAAATCTGGACTTTATCTTGTATGTTATGGGCTGCCGCCCATTGCTCTTGCCTCTGCACCAATGGGCGGTAGTCTACCGGGCAGTCAGTCGGCGGGTGGCGGGCGGCAGGCAGGTGGGATGCTGCCGCCTGCCGCCGCGGGAGGAGCGGGTGGTGGGCTTCGCTCGGTGGGTGGGTGGGGACACTAGGTCACCAGGGATGTGTTCAGGGGTCTGCAAACTCAATCCCATGATCGATTTTCAGTCCGCTGGACCACTAGGGATATATTCGGGAGGTGGGGGGTTTACTTAGTCAAACCCGCGATCGGATTTTCGATCCGCTGGACCACCAGGGATATATTCAGGAGGTGGGGGTGTAGTTAATTACTGCAGCCCGCGATCGGGCTTATCGGGTCCACTGGACCACCAGGATATGTTGGGGGAGATACTTTGCTGCCCGCGATCGGGCTGGTGGGGGAATTGAGCTATGCCCGCGATCGGGCCAGTGGGGTGGTGGAGGAGATTTCACACTCTTTGCCCACGATCGGGCTGCAGGGGGCACAAGGAGTGGGTTGGGGCCAGCCACAGGTGGCAGCTGCTGTGTTGCGCTCTGCAATGCAGCAGCTCACCTGTGGGTGCCCTCAACATGAGCCTTTTTTTAGGCTCCAAAGTTGTGCAGGCGCAGGTTGGGGTTGCGCCAGACAACTCTGCACAGCCCGGCTGAATATCGGGCTGTGCAGTTTATGCATGGTTCCTCCCCCTCCAGTTCAGCATGCATTCATTTGCATTGCGCTGTTGCTCAGCATGTTTTCTGTGGCACAACTGCCTCCTGCTGAATATCGCAGAATGGAGCAAGTTCAGACTTGCGCAGGCGCAACCCTATTGCGCATGGCGCAACCCTTTTGAATATCTGGCCCCAAGTGTCATCACATCTGAGAGAGATCTAGGAGTTATTATTAATAATAATTTAATATTCACAGAACACTTAAATTCTATAGTCAAAAAATGTTCCAGGATTAGTAATTGCTTATTTAAGAATATAAAAAGTAGAGAACCAGCAATAATGATCCCACTATATACCAGCATCATAAGATCAAACTTTTATTATTGTTCATCATTTTGTGCCCCAACTCAGAGGGGAGATAGATTATCCAGAGAGAAAGTTCAAAAAAGATTTGTTAAAAATGTAACTGGAATGGGCCCCTGACATATGAGGAAAGACTGAAGAAATTGAACTTGTATAGTATGGAATATAGATCTATGCCAGGGGATCTTTGTTTGCTTTATAAAGCAACTAAAGATGAATACTTATTTAATACATTACATTTGACATGGAATCCTACTTCTGTCCATACTCGTTCACATAATTTAAAATTACTTTCATCTACTAACAGAACTATGAAGAGAAATCAATTCTATACTCAGAGAATAGTTCCAATATGGAACTCACTCCCATATGAGGTTGTAAACTGTGAAAATTTGGCTCAATTTAAAACTAAACTTGATATACATATGAATGATTTAAAATTTGTATCCCACCTAGCTTAGGTGGCATGATCCTAATGGGCTTGTCCCTTGATCGTGTGTAACTCACCTATGAACCTATGAACACAGTCATTTCATGGACTTTTGTCACTAAATTTTCAACATAGGCATTTTAGCACCTCTGCTCATGAACAGTGTCACTGTGATTTGTTTTTAATCTGTCTCGAACACCGACTTCCCACAGCGACCACGTTATTCCGCGCCGGAAGTGTGAAAACACATTTCGGTCAGGATGTGAAAAATGACAGCTGTACTGTTCATAAGGAGGCATGTAAAAATGCCAATGTTGAAAATCTGGAGAGTGAAAATATTACAAATTCACGAAGTTACAAGCATGCATGGAAACTGTGCAACGCACACTCGTAAAACAGTGATTTATTTGGATATTTTTCACCAAATTTGCAACATAGGGTTTTTGAGAGCCCACCTCATGAACACTGGCACTGTCATTTTGTTAATCGGGCCCAGAAGGTGAGTCCACGAAAGTGACCTCGAAATCACCTTTTGGGACCGACTAACACCATGACAGTGACTGAATTCATGAGGAGGGGTCCCAATAATCCCATGTTGAAAATTTGGTGTCAAAATTCCAAAAAATGCCTGAGATATGCACCAAAGTTGAACAAATCCTATTTATTCCATTATACAGCTTACCGGTATTTCTTCAGTTCACGGTTAGCTTTGAAGAGTGCAGACATGTTCCCGGTCCACCGAAGATCATCACGCCAGACTCCGGAGGTAAGTATGGGGTGAGAGGTGTGTGGGGAGGTAGGGTGCTCACTGCTCAGTGGGTGGTGTGGGTTGGGGAGGGACGACGGGACCGGTGTGGGACAGTTTTCTTTGTTTCAGGAGAAAAAGAAAAAGATGTCACAGGAAGGGTTTTTTTTTTCCAGGCTTGCTTCCAGCACACTGGGGTGGGTTCCCAGTGTGCCATCTGCCTTTTTTGGGGTGGGGGTACTTAAGCCGATGGGGATTGGGTCCCCTGTCAGCAAAGAATGACTGTTTTGAGGGGCATGATGCCGAGAGGGATTGGGCACCCCCTTGGCACACAACAAATGGGGGAGAGGGTTACATCATGCAGATGGGAAGTGGGCTCCCCCATTAGCAAATGAACTGGGTCTGGGGCTGCCGATAGGGGGATTGGCTGCCTCTATTTGGCTTTCATGGGGCTGAGAGGTGGCGGCAAGTCACTGCCATGTTTACATAAATTGTTACACTGGGCAAGGTACCGTGCTGCAATGACGGGTCGCTCCCTCATTGCAGCGGAATGGCTGATGCTGCAATAACGAGGCGGCCCCTTATTGCAGCAGTGAAAATGTTTCAACTTGGTGGCATTTTGGAAACCAGTGTCATCAGCACACTGTGTCTCCATTGGTCCACCAGTGCCAAGTCCCCAAATGCAGTGCCTCTGTTGGCTGCCACAGTGCTGCACCTCCACAACCCGCTTCTCTCCTATGCTGCTGCATAATGTTTCTTGCACATGTGAGCAAGCAAACCTAAAAACCTGAATAGCAGGTTCCAGGGGGCATAAAACTACCAAGAATGTTAGAAAAAACTCCCCTTCCCACTCATTCACAGGTGTCAATCAATGTATTTGTTTACCATGCTGGTTGATTGTTCTTGCTAAGTAACCATTTCAAGAAGAAAATGGAACTGCAGACAAAAGCAATAGTAAGCACATACCTCTCAACTGTACCACATTACGAGGAACGTTCCTCATTTTACTTCATAAAAGCTCCCTGTTCCACATTGTGAGGACTTGTTCCGCATTGAAAGTCAACATTTTAAAGCAAAAATCCATAGTAAATGATACAAAAAATATATTATTCAATTAATAACAGACTTTCTGAACATAAATGCAACGTTTTAACAGTGTTTTGAGCTTCTTATGTAAAGATTTAATTGTGTTCCACATTTTGCCCATTTGTTCCACATGTTGATAGACAATGTTCCACATTTGGGGGACAAAAGGTTGAGAGGTATGGGTAAGCAACTGTGCAGTTACATCAGAACCCAAACCAGCCAAAGCATATGAAGATTCATCACTGTAAGTCTTCTGTATTATGCAGACCGAACACTTAACAGTTGTAGGGTAAGTTAGCGCATCTGGACTTATTTGCTGCATATGCATCTCAGTTGCTAAAGGGTCCTGACCATGTTCACCCTTCCTCTAGCTCAGCTAGTTACAGTATGTCTAGCAATAGCATGGATGGAAAGATTATGCCATCTTTTCAACAGGAAGTTAACATTTTAAAAAGACAGTGCTGTAGACTGAGAAGTAGCTTGTATAGGTGAATTTCTCATGCTAGCCAAGATATGTTCTGGTTGCATTCCATAAGGCTAACCAGTGGGAGCAGTGTGGGAAAGGGATAGAAATTTAAAATAGAATTATTTAACCCATTTGTGATTTAAAGTTGCATGACTAAAATGTGGCTTCCAAAACTGGACACCATATTCCAAACGAGGCCTCACCAGTGATCTACACAGTGGCATTACCACCTCCTTCCTTCTGCTGATAATACCTCTCCCTATGCACCACAGCATTCCACTGGCTCTCCTCACAGCTTTGGTACATTGTTTAACCACCTTTAGGTCATCCAATATGATTACCCCCAAATCCCTTTCCATTTTGATGACCATCAGCCCCTCCCCGTAATGGCGGGGGTGGAGCCCCCCACAAAAAAGAGTTAAGCTTCATGGCAGAAATCGTGCAGTATTGGCAGCACAATTTTGCCATGCAGCATAATGTCATGCAACATTAGGACCCTGTGCCCTAGTTTTCCTAGGTCAATCCTCGTTTTTTCCACTCTTCCCAAAGTGTCCATCCTGTTGCAGATCTTAGTGTCATTCACAAACAAGCACACTTTCCCCTCCAGCCCCTCTGCAATTTCATTTGTGAAGACATAAAATAGGACTGAGCCCAGGACTGATCCCTGTGTCACCCTGCTGGTCACACTCCTTTCCTTTGACTGAACACCACTTACCAAGACTCTCCATCTTCTATCATTCAACCAGTTCCTAACCCAGTTTATCATCTTGTAACCCACTCCCTGGCTGCCCAATTTGTTTGCAAGTCATATATGGAATGGTATCGTAGGCCTTACTAAATGAAATTCATGTTTATGTTTAAGCCCATGAAACACCCTTATCAAGTTAATGGTATTTGCAGCTGTAGTTTTGTTTCTCCATGCCTCCTTAACAACTCCACACAACTTCACTAACTTCATTATGCAGCCGTGGTGGATCTGACGAGATCTTGGTTTAATTTCACCTCACAAGCTTTATTTCTATAGAGTTTGTTCCTCCCTAGCCACACATTGCTTAATCAGAGATATACCCTGGTCCCAGGGATATACCCTGCTCAGCCCCTCTCCCTAGTCCCCTTCTTGTACATGGCACCCACTGGCTTACCCCCATGGCTTCACCCCCAGTGGCAAGGGCTCCAGGGGCAGGTCTGTCCTCTCCCCCTGAAGCAGTACACTGTGTAGACAGGATAGAGTTCCAGCACACACTAGGACCCAGGGGAACACAGGGCCTAGCCAGTACAAAAGGTCATCAAAATTATTTGCAGCACGGAGACCAATAGGGTCAGTGGGTGGGATTAGAGCCCTCAGAGGTGGGGTTTTTTGTGTTCTTTTCCTTAGTCTAACTCAGCACTCTTAATAGTTATGCCACATTTGTTTGTTGGGTTCAGTTTTTTTTGTTACAAGTTTGTTAACTCGTGGAGCACTGCTTGATTGCAAATTGGGCTGGGAGTGGAATTTTCCAGAGTTTTGGGCTCTATGGAGTTTTACCTCTGGTTTTTCGCCCTCTCTGGAAGATGTTAATTAAAAGTTATGCATGTTGAAGTTTTTAGTATATTGTATGTAGTTACAATACTTTCTGGCTCTGTTACAGTACAGTTTTGTGAGCCAGTCTGTGTCTGAAGTGCTCCACTGCATATTGATACAGATGGCATCAGTTTAAATTCAGAACAATGTGATGTATGTCTGTGGCATCCACTGTAATGCTGAACACATGACACAATTCCTTGCTATGGCCTCTGCAGTAACTGCTGTGTAACCTAATTACTCGTGTTGGTTTTGTGTAGAAGAGGAACAAAGCACTTCTGATAGATGCAACTAGGAGAAATGGGTTTTTCTTCCTCATTTTCTAGTCCATCCTACCTCCCCCAATGAGAGTACCTCCTATACTGGCCTCACACACATGCAGCAAATCCCCTGCATCAGAAGCTAGCCCCCTGATTCAGTCACAGGGATTTCTGTAGTGCCGGAGATTGCTGTCAACCCACCCTGGTTGAGGCACACCACCACATGACAGCTACCTTGGGCTGGCCTGCCTCCCGATGCAGTGACTCAGAATTGCTCCTGAACACAAGTTTCCTGCATGGCACTGCAATAATCACCATTGTATATCCTCTTAATTACAGAGGTTCTTCTTTTTCAGGCTTATTTTTTTAACACATTTTTTCAGCATGATACATGGTGTTCTGTGTCAAAGCCTTTGATGTTACAGGTAGTATAATGAATGGGGAGGAGTATATAATGAGGATTATGAACTGGATGCTGAAAATGGAAGAAGCTGATTGGCCAAGAGGTCTTTGAAGCCATGATGATATCCAACTACATACTCAAGGCTTGAAAAAAACCTCCAGCCACCAGCCTCTTCACCCAGAGACAAATCCATTTGACATCAATGTTTCCCCACCCAAAACAGCCAGGCAGTGAGACTTCATCAATCTCACTCGACCCGCTACTGCAACAGTCAGCCTCATGTTTAGAGACACCCCCCCACAAGCAGGAACAATGAATGTATTTTTTAGCAGCCTCAGTTTGCCAAAATTACCTGCTGCAACCTAAACCACTACTTTTTTTTTTTAAACTTAGCACTACTGCATGCGGTTTTACAGTCTCTCTCCCTCTCCCTCTCTCCCTCTCTCTCTCTCTCTCTCTCTCTCTCGCTCCCTCCCTCCTGAGAGCCACATGCTCAGCTTCCTGTTGGCCACCTGCGGTGGTGCTTACAAAGATACTTCCAACATCTATTTTTTTTTAACTCTTATCCAACTGGCTGAGGCAGTGTTGCAACAGGGAGGGCTACGATTGTACAGGTGATTGGGGAGACACATGGGTGAACCAGCATCTGTATGCAAAGAACAGGTTGCATATAAATGATAAGAGGGCTAGGTTATTGAAGGGGAAGCTGCAGGGATTCACAGATGAAATACTAGGGAGTGCTTTAAACTAGGAGAGGGAGAGGGAGAGGGTGAAGATAGGTGTAGCCCAGTGGGAATGGCAGGAGGAACTGACCTAACTCGCTCTCCCCCACAGCTGATAGCATGAGAAGCTGGAAGGGGGGAAGGGGGAAGGAGCAGGGCTGGTGGAGGGGTTTGCTCACAAATGCCAGGAGTCTAGGTAATAAGATGGGGGAAACTGCAGGCGGTGGTAACAGAGGATGACCTGGACCTAATTGCAGTTACGGAGACCTGGTAGACTGAAAACCACAGCTGGGAGGTGAAAATAACAGGGTATGTACTCTACAGGAGGGACAGGACAGGAAAAGGGGGGGGTTGCCCTTTATGTAAAAGAGGGGATTAGAGCAATGGTGTGTGGGGGCAGGGATGGACCAGCAGAGACCCTATGGGTCACTTTAAGCAAAACAGAGGGGAAGGCAGTGAAGGTAGGGGTGGTCTACAGACCACCAAATCAGGGGGAGGAAGTAGAGAGACAGGTGGGTAGGGAGATACAGGAGATGGCCAACAAAGATGAAGTCGTGGTGGTGGGAGATCTAAATATACCGGACATGGATTAGGAAATCCAGGCAGCATCCACAGTAAGGAGTAGGAAGTTGTTGAAGGCCTTGCAGGAAGTGTTCATCAATCAGCTGGTCACAGAAACTACTGGGGGGGGGTGCAGTACTATACCTGGTTACGATGAATGGGGACATTGTCGAGGGGGTGGAGGTTGGGGAAAATTTGAGTGACAGTGACCATAGGACAGTAAGATTTAGAATTAGAAGGGGGCCGGTTAACAGCAGTTCCAATACTAAGGTGCTAGGACTTTAGAAAGGCAGATTTTAGGAGGATGAGGGCAATGGTGCGGAAGGAGCTAGTAGGGAAGAATAACATGGAGAATGTGAAGGAGCTATGTGGGGAAATTAAAAGAGGAATATTGAAGACAACAGAACTATGGATTAAGATGGTGAGCAAGAATAAGAGGGAGAGGAAACCACTTTGGTTCATAACAGAAATGAGGAATGCAGTTAGGGATAAAAGGAGGGTGTTCAGAGTATATAAAGCATCTCAGAGTGAGGTAGACAGAGAGGTATGTAAGGAAAAACTGAGGGACATCAGTAAGGTGATCAGATGGGCAAAGGTGGAAATGGAAGAGCACATAGCAATGGATTCAAGAAGGGGAGACAATAAGTTTTTCAGATATGTCAGTGGCAGAAGGAAGGGAAAGCGCAGGGTTATGAAGCTCAAGGGGAAAGGGAGGGGCACTGGTTGAGGGAAATACAGAGAAAGCCAATGTCCTGAATGAATACTTGGCATCAGTCTTCACAGTGGAGGAGGGGAAAGGGCCAAAGCTGGAAAACAGGGGAAGGATGGGTAGTGAGATGGACTCAAATCCCTTCACAGAGGCCAGGGTATTGGAAGAAATAGGAAAGCTGTGGACAGATAAGGCGATGGGTCCGGATGGGATTCACCCGAGGGTACTTAAAGAATTAAAACAGGAGTTGGCAAGACCACTCACAAGGTTATTTAACCTGTCACTGCACACGGGAAGGATTCCTGGGGACTGGAAAAGGGTTGAGGTAGTGCCCCTAACATAAAGGGAGAGGATGGGAGGAGCTGAGAAACTACCACCCGGTTAGCCTTACCCCGTGGTTGATAAACTAATGGAGTCACTTATTAAGGAAAGGTTGACAACATATCTAAAAGTGGAAGGCCTCCTACAATGTCAGTCAACATGGAGTCACAGGTGGTAGATCCTGCCAGACCAACTTGATTGAATTCTTTGACAGAGTGACGGAGGTATGGAGCCAGGGTGGGGCAGTGGATGTGGCCTACCTGGACTTCAGAAAGGCCTTCGACACCATTCCCCACAGGAGGCTGATAGCTAAAGTAGGCAGCTTAGGAGTGGGGAGCAAACTCACAAACTGGGTAGAACATTGGCTGGAGGGGAGGACACAGAGAATAGTGGTGAATGGAGTGCACTCAAAGGAAGAAAAGATAACCAATGGGGTTCCCCAGGGGTCATAACCAATGGGGTTCCCCAGGGGTCTGTGTTGGGACCCTTAATTTTCAACATATATATAGGGGACATCACAGAGGGTCTATGAGGGAAGACGTGTCTGTTTGCAGATGACATGAAGATATGTAGTAATAAGGTCAACATAAGGGAAGGGGGTAGAGGATAAGAGAGAAGATATGGCTAGGCTGGAGGAGTGGTCAGAAAAGTGGCAGCTGCAGTTCAGTACAAAAAAAATGCAGAATTATGCATATAGGACATAGTAACCCAAAGGCAGAATGCTGGCTTGGGGGGGAGGAACTAGAGGTAACAGAACAGGAAAGAGACCTGGGGATCACTATTTCAGACAAATGAAAATCTGGAGTCAGTGTGACAGAGCAGCAGGAAAGGCACTCAGTATGCTGGCATGCATAGGGAGGGGATTCACAAGCAGTAGGAGGGAGGTGATCATGCCACTATACAAAACCATTTTCAGACCACACATGGAATATGGGGTCCAGTTCTGGAGGCCATACCGGCAAGGGGACAAGGACAAGCTGGAAAGGGTCCAGAGAAGAGCAACCAAAATGGTGAAGGGGCAGCAGGGGAAGTTATATGAGGAGAGACTGGGGGAGCTGGGTCTGTACATGCTGGAGTAGAGGAGGGAGAGGGGGTATATCATGAAGACATTCAAGTACTTAAAGGGCATAAACAAGGTGAGAGTTGACAGCATCTTCAGAATGAGTAAGAACAATGCCACAAGAGGGCATACCTACAAACTGGAGGGGGGACGATTCAGAGGGGACATCAGGGGGAAGTTCTTCATAGAGAGGGTGGTACAGCCATGGAATAGATTGCCAGAATGGGTGGTGGGGCTGGATACAGTGGACAAATTCATAAGAGCCTGGGATATGCACATGGGGCTAACCGACAGAGAGCAGGCTGGGGATGGAGGGCAGGGGTCTTCCTAGAGAGGGTGGTTTTGGGCAGACTGGATGGGCCTTGGGGTCCTTTTCTGCTGACAGATTTCTATGATTCTATGATTTTCGTGTATCTATCAGCTGCCAGGGCCAAGGTAAACAGTGAGACTGGCGAACTCACGGTCTATTCCAAAGTACCGGAAGTGTCCCTGCTACTCAGTCAGCTCCATTTCAAACTGCAACTTCTACCCCTCTTGTGGCTCCAGTGACACATAAACTTATAAATCTTGTGTTGTTTTAGGCACCTCGTTGTACCAGGAACTTTCTCATCCCCCAAAATGGCCACAAGATAAAAAAAAAAAAATCACCTAGTACACATAGTCTTGCTACTGACCACACTATGCAGTGCTGGGAAAGTGACTGGCCAGAGCCCTCCAGGAACTATTTCCTTAAAACATATTCCTCCAACACCCCAAAAAAGTCATTTTCAAAAGGTTTTAAAAGTGTTTTTAACATTTTTGTAAACCTTTTTAAGCCAGTTCATAATGGCAATAATACACTCCAGGGTGTGGTATAGCATGGGATATAGTCACTTCTTGGGTACATGATGCACTCGGCGTGAAGCCTCATATCTCACAACACACCCAAGGTGTGATGATATCCCATAGTATACCACACCCTGTTGTGATTTATTGCTTAATTGTATACACTCCCAAGGAATAGGATGCTACATAAACCCTGACGGCAGCATTTGAGGGGTCTATAACAGCATCCCACAAAGAAGGAGTGTACAAAATTCAAGTTTTGCACACCTCCCCATACTGTGTTCTATATAATTGCTGGGCTGTTTTTTTACCACAGAATTATTTATAAATTGATGCCCCCTCTCCCATTCACATGGAGCAGGCTGCAGCCTGAGCTCCATACAGGCTAGGAGTTGAGGCTGGCACTTCCCATTTGAAGCACGTACTGTACCACAACTCAGTGTGCATGTGGGTTTATCAGAGGAAACCCGGCACAGGTTCACCGTTATAACCAACTTGTTTTAATGGCAAATTATTACCGGGATCTCCTATGAGAAAAACAGAGCCTGGTTATTACAGCCACTTCATAGTGTTTTTTATATGATGATCTGGTTCCTGTAATCAGCAAATATATTTATTTATTAATTTATTTGCTTTTGGTAACCGGGTAAGCACACTAGACAGCTAGTGCCTATTTTCAGGTGTGACCTAGGAGAATTACATTGTCAATATAAGTTAGAAATAATGAACCAGAACAAATGATGACAGTCCATCTAGCAGCCCACCTTCCCTAACTTCCCAGTGTTGGTCACAGTGGCCATCCCTTACCCTTAACTCCACCCGCTACTCTCTTACTATGGCCATGTGCCTCAACCAGCACACCTTAAAACATCTGACTGTTTTGGCTGTCACAACTTCCTCTGTAAGTCTGTTCTACTTGTCCACCACTCTTTCAGTGAAAAAGTGTTTGCAAACACTGCTCTCAAATCTCTCCCCCCAACCAGTTCCTCAATTTCATTGTATTACCCACATTCCTGTATTCGTACTTAGGACAAATATGGTTTGTTTTTTTTCAAGCCTCCCTGTTTGCCCCATATAGGTATTTTGTATGCTTCTATCATGTCTCCCTCTCCTTTGTAGTCTCCAGGGTGTACATGACAAGGTCCTGCAGTCTCTCCTCATGTGTCTTTTCCCCAATACACTGGGTCATCTTTGTCACCCATCACTGTACCTCTTCCATCCTCTTACAGTTTGTATGCAGATGTGGACTCCAGAAACCTGCACAGTACTCCAGGCGTGGGCACACCAATAATTTGTATAGCAGAAGGATCACCTCCCAGCTTCTGTTACTTATCCTCCCCTCCCCATGCACCCTAGTATTCTGTTAGCCTTCCCATTGTATTGCTGCACTAAGCAGTGGATTTCAGATTTTCCAATATTATTACTCCAGATTTTTTTCTTCTGTTGTGTTGTCTAATACCACACACCTCATCAGGTCTGATGCTCTCGGATTCGTCTTCCATATGTACATTGCCTTACATTTCTTTGTGTTAAAGATCAGCCGCCAGATCTTGGACCATTTTTCCAGCCTACCTACATTCTCCCTTAGTGCCCTGATTCCCTTCTTAGTGTCTGCCCTTTCACAGTATTGTCGGTTGTGAAGAGGTGAATATTGCCCTGCCTGACAACCTCATGTCTCATACAGTATGAATATGTTAAAGGTGACATGAAAGAAAACATGGAATTAAGCAACTTAATGGTATATACCAGTATATAATTAGGGCCAGTATGCGTCAGCACCATAGCTTGTCAGTTTGTTATGTATCAAAGCATACAAACTGTAGTTTACACTGTAATTCAAAAGATAGCTGTTTATGTAGTCTTGTGAGCTGAACTTACCATCTGTGGCAGAAAGGAAGTGCAGTTTGACTCAGAATGATAATGTTTCACTATGTAAGTCTGCAGTTTTGTGTCTCTCTTCTCCCCTCCCCCCGACACACAGTGGTTAAATTGGAAATGATTAGGTAGAGGAACTTTCACATCTAGCTTGGTAGGTGTGGACTATTGGCATCCCCAGGTGGGGAACTCTCCTATAGTATTCAATGAATAAAGATGATAGAGATGCAGGAACTCTCATGCAGTGTTAGAAGGAGTGGGGAGCTGAATTTACATAGAAAACGTAGAAGTTGACGGCAGATAAGGACCACAAGGCCGATCCAGTCTGCCCATTTTTTCTAGCTTATGAATATGCCGTAGACCTTTACTCTGTCAATGGCCGATTTATTCATACTCATCTGTATTGCTTGATTGAACTTCAGAACACAGCATGCTGTTCTGATGCTGTCACTCCCCAGCTGGTGCTGATGATCTAGTTATGGGCTGATCAAATAACAATCATCCTCCCTGGCCTCAGCCAAGATAATCCCATCAGTTTACCATTTACAAGGATATATCTCACTGCAGGCATCATTTACTCACACAGACCAGTTTGTAGTTTTGCATTGGGGGAGGCACAGAAAAGATGAGACAATCCTTATTACCCACGTTCTCTAAGTTGTGCAATTGTAGCATGGCTGTTGGTGAGATTTAATCAACACAGACACTGTGCAGATTCACTACTGATTATTATAACTTCAAGAAATCAGGACTGCATACCTCTCATTATGTGTAGCTTCAGAGGATATGGGAAAACAAATGAAATGCAAATGCTAGTGTGTCAGACCCCTAACAGAGGCACCAAATTAAAAGCACTTATGATATAATGTGGCAATTTGGCATGCTAAGCCTACAGTTAGGGTTTTGGGTCTCCAGAGTCTTGGCGAATCAGTGGTAGTGTCTTTCTTGCATGAAAAAAGGACATCACATCTGACATTGTTTGTTCAGAGAATGGGGTGGGCATTAGAGTTGACAACCCCAAGGAAGACCCCACTACTGATTCACCAAGACTTCAGAGACCCCAAAGTCTAATGTTTTTTATTTTCCTTTTCCTGCTTGGGAGTGGTGGTTGGGTGTTAGGGTTAGGATCCTTCATGCCACATTCCTGACATTTTTGGCATTAAGTTGAACCCTAATTGGTTCATTAATGTAGTTTTTTACAAATAATTTCCTTTCTTTTTAAGATAGTGCAAGTGTATCCTCATGCCACCGTGTATACATAAGATGAATGGGGGGGCAGGTAACTTGAAGAGGAGGGGGGGTCAAGAGAAGGGTACCTGGGATGGGCACCCCTGTCAGCTTATATATTTAAAAAAAAAATTGAAACATTGGGAAGGGTGGGCAGATGATCTAGAGGGGAAGGGGAGAAAGAAGCAGTACTGTGGGTGGCCACCCCAATCCGCTTAAGAAGAAATTAAATTAGCTAGGTAGGTAGATAGATGAAGAGAAAGACAGAGATAGATAGATAGATAGATAATGTAAGCCCCCTAATTTGGGCTTACCTGAATTGCCCCACGTTGTTCCCATTTTCCTCCTTTTGCCTGCTGGTTCCCTGCTACTCCTCAAGTCCTCTGGTGCCCATAAATCCTCCCCGAAAGCCTGCAGTTGATTTCAGCCCATTTTGGGCATAAAATGTTAAATTGCGATCACTGCTACTGCAATGCTCCTTGGAGCTTGCAGCAATCACGCAAGTGCACAATAGCACCTTTCATGTGCTGACCGCTGGTGTCGTGGTCTTCTGGGAGTTCCTCGGTGGTCCCGGTGCCCCTCTTAAACTAAACAGGGACCGGTGACCTCGAGAAGGTGGGTTAGAAGCCACTTTACAGTAAAAAATAAAGAGTCTGACTCGGGACATAAAAAAGGGTTCATGAATAAAGGAATAATGCCTGACAGGGTGGGTGTTATGTTGGGATAACATCCACCTGGGTGGATTGAGCCGAGGCCACCGGCCGAGGGCATCCAACACCCGAGAAGGGATGTCATCCCAGCATAACACCCACCCTGGAGGGCATTATTCCTATTATACAATGGCTCATTGTTTTATACAGAAAAAAAATAATTTTAAAGAATTTTATTTAGTGTTTAAAAATATTTTTTTTAAGAAAAGATGCAAACAATGAATGTGCTGGTCAGCAAGATCATCAGCAGGGATGTTATGCCAGGATAACATCCCTGCTGTGATGGCCAACTGACCAATCAGGAGCCAGGATTCTTTCTTGCCATTGTATAATCATTCATGAGCCCTCATGAATATTAATGAGGAAGTTGCTACCACCTGGCGGGGTTGCGTTTCGGTGGCAGCGACTGGAAAACTAAGGAAGCTAATTGTCCTAGAGGAGGGTGTTTTGCAGGAGGCAGTTAGGGCTACCATATGGTGGGGTTATTGACAAAACAAAGTATTTCTGTGGACTGCACCAGGGCTTTATTTGTGGGAACTGTAAGGGCTGCGTTACTAGCAGCCGCTTCCTTGTTGCCTTAACCTCTGTGAGCAGCCAATCAGTGATCTAGGTGCCCAAAACTGTGACCAAGGGACTTCTGGGAAAAGGCGGGGACTAATTCTGGCACCTAGATCATGCCCCAATAAATAAGCAGGAAATATTGATCTCAATGGATATCCATCATTGATAGGCTCCATCAGCCAATCAGGACACTGGTTTTTGGCTGAAACAGTGTGGACTTTCTGGGATTGAGTCAGTCTGTTGCTGGGCTCTGTATGAGTCAAGACTGTGGTGTGAGAGCAGATTGGGGACTTCAGGGGCTATCTAGGCCCTAATTCCGAAGTGTGTGTTTGCTGAAGAATTCCCCAGGTGCTGGAAGCAGGACTGGATTGTGAATGGGAAAAGAGAGAAAGAGAGTCTGAACTGAGATGTTGTTTCCCCAGGTACTTAGAGGTTGCTAAATGAGTGTTGGGAGAAACTAACAGTGTCAGATACCCTGCACTGGGAAAATGGGTTAACCGAAAAGACTGAGCAGATTATCTGAGCCTTACAGTTGCTGCTGAGAGGTCAATTGCTCGTGTGGACTTCAACTGCATTTTCTTGACAGGGGCAGAATGCTTCAGGTCATGGGGTGCTAGCCAGAAATTGTGTGTACCGAGAGAACTGATTAAAGTGGCTGAGACTGGTGGATTTGCTGCAGCCGAGTAAAAGAGTTGGAAACTACTAAGCTGAAAGTGTGGACTAGTGTGTAGGAGGGCTGTTGTTGCTGAATCCCCCTCAGTTGAATTGCACTGACCCTGAGTGAATTGGAGGCTACCACCTGCTAAACTTGGCACTGGACTTCATTGGAGTGGCTGCCTATAACTCTGCTTGGCGAGGGCTTAGTGCAGGGACTGCAGGAGGACCCCCACTGTTTGGGAGTCCTCACCCAGAGCCAGGGGGAACTCACTAACCCCTCCCAAGTGGGACTCACTGTCGCAGGAGGTCACGGATCTTGCACCTGAGTGCTAGGGCACTCTGATCAGGGAGCCGGGCTGTGGAGCCACTCCCAGGTCTGGGCCTTCCGGGGCTGGGGTAGTCCTGCCACAGTGCTCTGCACAGGGCCAGAGGCAGCTGAAGGTGACAAGCTGCCAGAACTGCAATCAAGGTGACCAGCTGCAAGATCTTCGAGCAAGATCCATCCAGATGGAGGGATTGCGGCAGGCCTGCTCCTGATTGGCTGCACAACTACAAGGAGCTCCAAGGTGCTGAGATCTTCAAACTGTGAGTACCCAGGACCTGGTTCCTCGGAAGGGTCAAGGGGGAACTTATTTTGTTTCAATTTAAAGTTTCAAACTTCCCTGTTTACGGCCCCAACAGCCGGCCACCTTGCGGCACTGATCAGGCCTGCAACTAGTGGGTACCCCAGGAACAATTCAGGGGGACACTGGTACTAGTGGGGGAGGGCTTGGCCTGCGGGCCCACAGGTTTGAAAATTGCATATCTCACTAATGTTTCTTGCCTTCACAGCAATCCCACATCCAGGTATCCCTTTCCCTATTCCTTACCCCTTGAATAAAGCTGTTGTTTACTGTTTGAAATTGTATGCGCAGGAATTCTCTGAATCTATTCAAGCATTACTGTTCATGGTTTATGGTGGTACTGAATTGCTGGGGGTGTGGGGGGCTATTGTGTGGAAACTGTTATTGTGTGGGGAAAAGTACTACCGGGGCAGTGTATTATTTTCTGGGAGGTGGTAACCTGTTCTTTATCCACAGGAGTCCCCTGCCATTACCCCAAGTGGAGGCACCATGCCACATTTGCTACCACTGCAGAACCCAGGCCTGCCCCCTCGGAGGTGTGTGCTGAACTACCCTGAGGGCCCCAGAGTAGCCCAAGGTGAGTCTAAGGGCTGTTACAGATAGATAGATAGATAGATAGATAGATAGATAGATAGATAGATAGATAGACAGCAGACACAAGACAGATAGATACATAGAGTATGATATCAGATACAGTATCAACTGATATCAGATATGATTTCAGACATTGGGGCCGTTCTGGGAAATAGTTCTCTGTAATTTACAGAGAACTGTTTCTGAGAACTATTCCCAATGTCTGAAATTATAGCTGATATAGTACTTATGTGCTGGTTTATTTATAAGTGCTGCTGCTGTAGTTCCCTTTTGTGGTGGTCTGGATACAGCACATGGGTTTTTATTGTAGAATGATGCCTAGTGCCAGGCTCCATTATCACTAAAAATATCCAGATACTGCTGTCATGCTGTCCTCAGTCACAGCTAGTTGTAATGCTTGGTGTCACTGTTTTTAAACATTTAAAATATGCATCATTGTCTGCTGAGCCACTTAGCAGATCGCATTGTAAAGAAACAGTGTTATACATGTATGTGCCTCCACAAGCCCTTTAGCCTGTGGGCTCTAGTAGTCAGCTGGCAATTGCAAGAAGACAGGCAAGTGCAAAGTGACTGCCTTGACTATTCTTGACTGTTTTCCACTCAAGAAATTAACTGACATGAGGGAATCAAACAATGGGAACTACTGTAAATACAGTATAATGGGTTCCATGTCATAACGGCGATCGTGGAAAGGCAATCACCATTACGGCGAGTGTACATCCCCAAAAATCAATTTTGGTGATGCACACTCGTAGCGTGGACAACAACAGCACCCGAGACCTACAGGTCTCATTGCAAATGTGGGGGGCTGTGCTCTCCGCACTCCCCCCCCCACTTAAGGATTCTCAACTCCAGGAAGGTGCATGTCTGGGGGGGAGAAAAACTTAAATACATGCTGCCTGCCAGGAAAAAAAAAAACGAACCATGCCAGACCCGAACCCTGTACCCTGCGCCTCCCAGCCAACTGCCCTCCCCACCACAATAGCGGACACACCACACCCCCTCCCACATACTATCCCTCTCCTGCCTTCCCCCCCATGCATGTGCATTGGCGCTTGTATACCTGCTACTTCCTGTGGCGTTTTTCACCCACCCCAGTATCTGGCCACTCCCCTACTTGGTAGCCGTGAACACAGGCGCCGTAACTGAGTCACCATTTTTGTCGGTGCCCAATTTCAGTCACCCTGTTCACTGGACACCAGTATAATGATGATCAGCACCCCGTAAAACATCATGCTGTAAAATGCTCCCTTACTCATGTCTTACTGGAACTGGGGCCTCAGCTACCAAGTCCTGCAGTATCAGCAGAGGTTGTGTGTGTGGCACAACATGACCCTGTTTCTGACCGGATGGATGCTGGACAATGCACATTTGATTTGCCACTCTGTGTGCAAGCCCATACTGGACTTTAGCATTTGGGAATTATGTCTTCTCATGCACTTGTGTGCTGAGTTCTCCTACCAGGGCTATATGCTGTGCTGTTTTCTGTTCATGAATACTTTGCCTAGCCTGTTTATACCACCTTGTTGTACTCTAGCAGTTGTGTTCACTTCATAATTAGGCTCCATTTCACACCCATTTGTGAGTTTTGCAAAAGGAGATGCAGCATTACATTACAAACCTGGACAAAGCACCATATTTGTGTTAATAGCCACATATTTACATCCCTGTTAACTCTATTTTTTGAACTAAGGTAGGTTTGGTTATTCACTTCCTGCATTTTGAATGCAGTTACTTTTGTAAATAAAGCCACCACTCATTTTTGATTAAGTCTTCTTTTTTCTGGATGCAGTATAACGCCTTACGTTGCAGTTTTTGCTTATGTCCATTTTTGAGCTTTGGAACTCCTGGCCCTTGGGGCTTCTGTGTGGGCAGTTTCAGGATGGGGTTAAAAACACAAGTGTGGTGCCAATTTAGCTTTTTGCCAATTAAAGCCTAAACAGACCCAGACCTGCCAAAGGACAGTGAGATTGTCCCCACCCACCTACCCATCCTCCCTAAGTTTGGTAATTGAAGGTCACACCAGCTGCAATTGTCTGGCTGTTGATAATGTTAACCAGGTTTTCAGTATCTAACCCCTCTTTTATACTGTTTCCCAAAACATGTACTCCTTCTGACATCTGTGAGATTTGCATTTTGGAGAGCCTCTATGTAGGAGTCTGTTACTGCAAATGCTACATTCCATCCCATTGGTCTCTTTCACTTGTAATTGGGGTCAGATAGGCAGGAGAAAAGGGGAACCCTCTATGTTAGGGATTGCTGGAGTGGTGTATTGTTGGGGGTCTGTCCCACCTCATTCACATGTAAAGCAGTTATAATGGACTTCCTTGGGAGTCTGGCCTACATGTGGTTTATGGTGACAGGCTCCATGGGTCTTCATATAGTCTATGGGGACAGCTGGCTATGGTCTATGTGTGGTCTATGGTACCAACCAACTAGTCTTCAGTTGCTATTAGGGTGTCACTATTTTTTTTCCTTTTTTGTGATGTGGAAAGTAAAGGAAAAACTGCACTGGGAAACTGGTTGTACACTGATGGCAACAGGTACAATTCCAGAATATAGATTGGGGAACTCACCACCCATGAAAGAAACACACTACCAAAAGGGTTAGGTGAAATTCTTGTGACATCTTTTTTATTATCTTTGCTTCAAAGCATACAAACATATTGTTATCAGTCTGCTGCGGAGGGGCTGTTTGGGGCATACCCCTCCTCCCCCATTACAGCTTCAGAATACCAACTCTACTCCCTAATTCTGCAAACTCTTTGACTTTGTGCTCCTTTTCCCTTTGAAGTTTTTGCCCGGTCACAAGGATGGAAGGTTTTCTTGTTACTGTAACTCCTAATTCTAGCAGCTTGAAACCTTACCCCTGCTTCCTGTTCCACGTATGTGCTACTGTTTGCTTCTTTCATATGTGGAGCAGTTTAGTGCTTTGTTTCACAGGGAATGGCAGAGATGTTGCCCAGCTTTTATGACTTGCATACCCATGATGCAGTACTGGCAACTCATGGAACTAATGTCTTCTCATATGTGGTAGAAAACAAGTACAACATGTTACAACATGTTTCTACACTCATTGTTCACTTTCGGTAAGGAGCCACATTATTATGTTTACGTGTCTTTTGAAAACTAAAATTAAAGCACTTTGGTCATTTAAACATACAGTAAATAAACAAGGCCTGACACATATAGTCAGGAAGCAAGCTGACATGGCATGAATGCTGCACTGCACATGGAACCATGTATGGAATGCCACACTGTAAGAAACATGCAGGGTTTTACAGCAACAGGGTCCCTTTCAGTGTGCAGCAAGAACCGCAACCCCTGTCACTGTAGGGTGACTTTGGTGATGGTGAAGGATGCCGCCAGGGTGGTGCTTGATGGAGCCACTCCCTTGGTGGAACAGCTAGAGTACCTGCCTTTGGCAGCACTGGGGACCTGGGGTTGCAGTTTAGTTCTCCACAGGTCCCACTATGCTGTGGATTTTTCTTTGGGGAGGAACAAAAAAAAATCACAGCTCCAATTTTTTTTTTGTTTCCTTGAAGTCCATAATCCCCCTGAGTTGATTATATCTGGTCTGAGGTGTGTGGGAGCAAAAACCCCTACGTTGGAGGTGCAGGAGGCGGAGCCCTCTGCAAAAACCAAGGTACTGCTCTGGTGTGGGCCATATTTGTTTTTGTCAGCATGTTGTGCTGGCATTATTATGCCACATGCTGATTTGCATGCAGCATTCTTGATGTGCATGGTTTTAACTGTGATATTATGACCCCATGCCAGTCAGAGACCCTCAGTAGGGAGGTGGTCTCAGGGAAGTTTTGTTCCAGTCAGATGTGCAGATTCCAAGATCCAGATAGTGAAAAAGAAGAAAAGAATTGGGGGGGGGGTGATTTTTTTTTGTCATTGTAAAGCACCCAGACAGTTTCAGGGTAGAAAGGGCTTGGCCCAGAGTGATGACTTTTGTTGGGTTGGTGGAAAAAATATTAAACTGTTCCAGAGTTATAAGGATTTGAAGGTTTGGTTCTGAGCATGCTCAGTATGCTCTTCTAGATAGCTGTTTTGCATGAAAAAAGAATTTGGGCCATATAAAAAAAGATTCTGTTTTGTATGGGGATAAAGCTTGTTTTGTGCGAAAAAATTATTTTTTCATATGGCTGCCATCTTGTTTCCATTTTTTTCAAAAACCAAAATTTGAAAACCCATAAAAAATTGTATCATAGAAACACACCAACACATGTATCTTACTAAATGGAACCCCATTAGGTAGATTCAGTAGTATGTAATAATGGCAAATAAATAAGGGAGATGGCAAAAGGGCAAAAACATTAAGGGTGACATACAAATAACGGTGACCTGTAAGTTTAGGCGATTCTGCAGTTGTGCAATCCCCAAAGTCCAATTGCATCTCGGAGTGGTATATTTTGAAATAGCGGTGGGGCTGGGGGAACTCTGCCCTCCATGTCAATAAAGTTATGTCCTTGGCTCTGTATATAATTCCCCAAATTACCTGTAATATCACTATTTGTGTCCGTCACTGTTATTTCATGTTGCCCTAGTTGTAGTTGCATTTTTGAAATCACTGTTTTGCCGCTCGTCATTAAAAACTCACTGTTATCACATGGAGCCAGTGGATTCTGCAATTACATTTTTGGAAAATGGCCCAAGAATGTGTTAACATGTTTTAAAATTATTTTCTATGTTAGACAATTTTCTTTTTTTCGTATGTCCATATGAAACAAACACAGGGCCATATGAAACAAGATTGCCTTATATGAAAAAAGAATTTGGGCTTATTTTTTTTTTCACATTCTTTTTTCATATGAAGGAATCTTTTTCTGTGAAAACAACACAATCTCACAAAAAAAAAGATTCTTTAATATGAAAAAATAATTTGGACTTTTTTATCATTCTTTTTGCATATGATGGAATCTTTTTTCATGAGATTGTGTCATTCTCATGAAAAAAGATTCCTCATATGAAAAAAGAATGTGATCTTAGTTACTTCACATTCTTTTTTCATATGAAGGACTATTTTCCATGATATTGTATTGTTCTCATGAAAAAAGATCCCTTCTTCTGAAAAAAGATTTGGGACCTAGTGTTTTTTAACATTCTTTTCTCGTATGAAGGAATATTTTTTCATGAGATTGTGTCATTCTCACAAAACAATTATTCCCTCATACGAAAAAAGAACTTAGACTTTGTTTTTTCATATTTCAGCTTTAACAAGCCATAACTCCATCAATATTTGCAGTTAAGATGCAATCTATATATCAAAAGAAAGGTCTTAATGATTACTACATCACTAACATATAACACTGCAATTAAAAAATTAAAAAGTCCCATATGATAACATGGCAACTTCAACAAACCATTAGTCTGTCAATAACTGGAGTTAAGGGACCATGTATAGGACCAAAAAAAGTTGTCAATGAATACTACAACACTGACACCTAACACCCTCTACACTGACACATAATTCCCCCAAAACATCCTTGGGTACACACCGCACTCCAGAATTACCCCCAGTCATCACCATGGCAGCAAATCCTCAATGAAAGTCTGATCACTCATCAACAATGTACTAAGGATATATCTAGTTTCCAGAACAATAACAGCAAATTTCTGAGCCAACCAACAAAAGTTTACTGACTTATAGGTGAAAAAAATGAAAAACAGTTCTTTTCAGGAGGCATGGACATGCAGGGCCCAGTGGGCCATACATTTCCAAAGCAGATGGATCTGTGCATCTATGGAAGGATGGAAACATTTCCCTAGGCAGATGTATGTGTTCATGTAGGTCCCTTTGGGACCTGTGCGAATGAGGATCCAATTATACTGTTAGAAGAAGTAAGAAATTCTTTGCAAAAAACATTAATGCACCAGTTAGGGTTCAGATAAAAGCAATGAAAGTAGGGAAATGTGGTGTTAGGGTTTCCAACCCTAACACCACAACCCCACCATCCAAGTAGCAAAAGGAAAAAACATTTATGGTTTTGGCTGTCCTGAGTCTTGGTGAATCAGGGATGTGGTCTTCCTTGGGGTTACTAGCGTTAACGCTGTCCCCATTTCATATAGTCTGCACATCTAAGCTTATTTGCTGATGGCATGGTGGAAGCATTAGTGTTGATAACACCAAGAAAGACCCCAGCCCTGATTCACCAAGATTCAGAACAGCCAAAACCATGTATTTTTTCCCCTATTGCTGCTTAGAGGGTGAGGATGGGGTGTTAGGGTTAGAAACCCTAACACCATATTTCACTGCTTTTGTCACTTGAATCTGAATCCTAACTGGTTCATTAACACAGTTTTTGAAAGAATATATTTGTATATTTTCTCTCTCAACATAAGTAGCAGTGCAGTAGTCAGTGTTTGGGATACTCTAGGTGATTTTACACACAGGTTTCTCTGCTGAAAGGCTTGTTACCTGTGTAGCACCATTGCAGTCTGTTCCATTGTGCCTTCAGTTTACATGCATAGCAACATGTCAGCACACCCTGTCCTATGGTTCCTATTGGAAAATTAGCTTGCATGAAAGCTAGTGCATGGGACACACAGCTGCTGGAATGGCCTTTTCACACTGCGGGATGCAATGGAAGATATTGGGATGAACCACGCCAACCATGGAATGCGGTTCAGGTGAACGTTTGCTTTGAATCGGAAGGAATGCAATTTATACAGCAATGGCTAAAATGGTAAACTAGTTCTGTAATGGTCACTCTGTTACACAACTGGTAGTGCAAAAGCACCTTTTGAGATCTGTCTTTAAATTTGTAACAGGTAGTGTGCGAAACCTAGCACAGGAAATCAATCTTGGGAGTAAGTAGATTAAGAAAGCCTGTGAGTCAAGTGTGTGATTGGGGGGTGGAGCTGCTAGAGGCTTAGTGCCTTCTAACAAGAGAACTATAAATACTCCCTTGCCTAGCATGTCTCATTATGATTGTGTCCCAACATGTGAATGGAACAGCACAGGTGTGGAACAGATATCCTAAAGCATCAAATGTATCAGAAGGTGTCTGCAGGTAGGCCGCAGTCAGCAGAGGGGTCTGCCAGGGAGACGCAAGACAAGGAAAGGTAACTCAAGCTCTGTGTATACTTACCCTAAAAGAGACAAGGTAGCTAGCTACTGGGGGGTGGGTAAAGTGCTAACAGCAGACATTGCAGGACTTGGATACAGGTAGCTTGCAAAACAGAGGGAAATCAGAGGCACCAGTTCTAGAATAAGGTGAGAAGGAAGGAAGGAAGGAAGGAAGGAAGGAAGGAAGGAAGGAAGGAAGGAAGGAAGGAAGGAAGGAATGAATGAATGAATGTCAAAAAGCAGCATAAGGAGTAAGTGGGGTAACTGAAATGGTTCAGCTGACAGAAATACTGATAGAAGGGAATGCAGGTAACACATTATCTAGGGTAGTGTAATAAACCAAATACAAACAGAGAATGGATGCCAGCCTATTGGCACAGTGGTAGCGCTACCACTCACGGTGCCAGTGACCAGGGTTCAGGAATGAGTCTGGGTCATCGAGGACTGGCCAGGGGGGAGAATGACTGAGCATTCAAGGGGACACTCTCCTCCTTTGGGGGAGGAAGAGTTGTCATACCACTCTGACACTGCTGCCTGTGGATAAATAGGTGGCAGTGCAAAGACAGCAGTGTAGGGCAGAGAAGGATACCATCAGGCACTTGGCTGGGATGTGTGTCAGCATATTGCCAGCCTGGACTAAGTCCTTCATGCCAGCATCCTTGGGGGAGGGGACAAGGTGAAAGTAATGAGTCAATCTCCAGTGCCACAGCAATATGACAGACCCCAAGCAGGAAGGGGGGCGGACAGGCTGGTATATCCACCAGCAACACCAGCAAGGGAGCAAAAATGTTAAAAAAATAGAGAAAAGGAGGTAAGGAAGGAAAAGGTATAGGAAGGAGGCAGAAGGGGGCTCGGTAAGTTCAGCAATAATAAAGGTTAAGTGGGTAAACAACATGGATGTGCTGCCTGAGTTTTTTGGGACACATTCTGGAGACAGAGGTGCTACCCCATTCTCACTCATCTTTCTGGGTTGAAGATAGAGGTAACTGGACTCCAAGCCAAGCTGGCAAGGATACAGAGGACATTTTGCCCCATGCAGGGGCCACTGAGTCTGCCACCACTGCCTCAAAGAATGCCTAAGCAGAGTCAGGATGGCTGTACCTTGATGGCCTCTGGGAGGGTGGGGGCAATGGGTAGGGTACACCCTTCTCAGCCTATGCACTACACAGTTCCTTGACTGTAAAGGTGGAACAGAACAGCTGGGAAGAGACACATGACTTGGTGGCACAGGAGGATGTGGGAGTCCTCAGAAGAGGAGACCCCAAGGTGGGAGGGAGAAGCCTCAGCTGAGGGGGAAACAGCTGCTGATGAGGGACACTATCATTAGGGGATAGACTTGGTAACAGAAAGACAGGGGGAGAGGGAGGTAAAGTGCGTACCTGGCACTTCATCTTGCAGTGATAGACAGTAGATCCTGAGGTTCGCTAAGGTGGCAGGTCATAGGAGGGAGATGGATGTCATTGTCCACCTGGGGACCAATGTCATGGCAAGGGATGGAGCCAGAGTAGTCAAGAGTAAGTTCAGGGAATGGATGAGGGTCCTTAACCAGGTAGCATGCACTGTGGCATGCACCCAAGTACTCCCTGTGTGCAGCCAAAGGGACGATACAGCACAGCACACCAAGAACCTCAACAGCTGGTTGAACTCATGATGCAGAGAGAAGGGCTTGGGCTTCAATAGTGACTGAGGTCCAACCTGAAAGGATATAGGCCTCTACAGATGTGACAGCCTGCATCCTTCTGGGATGAGAACCATGGTCCTCAGTGGGAGGTTTAAATGATACTTGCATGTGCATTTAAACTAGCCAAGGGGGGGAGGCTTCATTACCAAAGCAGCACAAGCTCCCTCTCCCCTGCAGATTGAAGTAACAAGAAGGGAGGGCCCAAGGGAAGAAGACCCCTCCACGACAGGAGCACAAGGTGGAGGATGGGGAGGGGGTAAGAACCAAGGAGGCAGAAAGAGAGGTGTAGAGGAAACAAGAAACATACAGTGTGATAAGAGAAGATGGGAAGTCAGGGGGAGTTAAGGGGAGCAACACAAGCAGAAAGAAAGGAGGAGAGGGGTTGTAGGCAGGGAGAGAGAAAGACTTGGCTAGCCATGTGCACCAGTGCAAGGAGTCTTGGAAATAAAATTCTACAAAGGACTAATATGTCTTGCTCAGAGAAAGGGAGTGGTGCTGTATAAGGTGGCCAGCCAGCTATGCAGAAATTATGTCTCTCTAAACAAGCACTCCATGCAAATGCTGCACCTGAGACAATGGTCAAATTGAACAAAGTGCTTTAATGTGGCACAGTGTGAAGCTGACTAGAATCCAGAGCCTCACTATGTCACATTAAAGCACTTTGTTCAATTTGATCATTGCCTCAAATGAAGTGTTTGCATAGAGTGCTGTTTAGAGAGAGAGAATTTCAAAATAAAATTCTGGACCTGGAAGCCCTCATGGTGGAGGCAGCTCTGGCACTGGTGGCCATAAGTGAGTCATGGTACACTGAACAACATGACGGGAACATGGTCATACAAGGCTACTCTCATTTCAGAATAGATGAGTAGGGAATGAGGGATTGTTCTGTATGTGAGGGAGTGTATAAAGGCTATTATACAATGGCAAGAAAATTTTCTGGGCTCTGATTGGTCAATGTGTGCCTGGTACAGTGATGTTATCCCAGTATAACATCACAGGTCTAGTCTCAGCACTGTGAACCTCCTGACTGATTGCATTGGATTAGTTGGATTAGCATCTTCTCTTAAGAAACAAATATATTTTTCCATACTAACAGAAACATCTTTAAAATTATTTTTTTTTATTCTGTATAACAACAAGCCACTGTATGATAGCAACAATGCCGTCTAGGGTGTGTGTCATGGGGATAACATCACTTCTCAGATATTGGACGCACTCAGCCTGCGGCCTCATGCCCAACCACCTGAGGCATGACATTATCCCAGCATGACACACACCCTGTCGGGCATTATTGCTTAATGGAAGTTCAGGGGAACCTAGAGGTAAAGCTGTGGTGGCAGCTCACAGTGGGAGCATGGTTCACAAGAATCCCACTACTTTATCATTGGAAGCGGCATTAAGGACAAGCTTGAATTTTTTGTTATATGTGGTTGCTTTATTAATTTCTGGTTTTTGGTTATTTGTTAAAATGGGGTTTTACATTTCTGCTGTTATTTGAGTGTGTTTTCTTTTCTGCAGTTTTATTGTGCTTGAAGTTAGTTCTTCTGTACTTACAATGGACTGTGATTATCAGAATGTTTGTAATTTCTCCATGTCTGATGACTTAATTTTTGACTCCAGTCTGGAGATTAATATATTGTGTTTAATTATTACAGCTAAGAAATACACTACTTGTGTCTGTGGTTATAGTGTTTTTGTTTCTTTGCTACCTGCAATCAATTGCTAACTAAAAAGCTAGTGTTTGTGTTATGCTCTGTGTTTTTTCGTGTTGGCTGTTGACACTGAAACAAATTCTGGTCCCCATTTTTCAAAAAATTAAGCTGCTCCTTGATGGCATTCTTTTCATGGTTTGAAAATTATTAATGTTTATGTTCATAGCTTAGGTCCCAAATTAGCATAATTGGAAACTGTGGGGCCCGATTCCAAGACAGTTACGCCAGGCTTAAACGGAGTACACCAGTCCTGACAGTGCAAATCGCAAGTTACGCCAGCAATTTGCGACACACACGATTCCAAAAGAACACTTACGCCACAACCCGCAACTGCTACAACAAATGCAAGTTACAACACTGTTACACCAAAGAAAGCCTACGCCACTACGTAATGTGGCTTATGACATGCATAACACACCAGCACCACGGAACTGCAATTCCAGAACAGATGGCATAATGAACCACGCCAGAGGATGGTAACTTAAGTTAGAACAAGGAAAAGCTGTCCTAACCAGAGCACTGGCCATAGAAACAACCCCCCCTGCACAAAGCCAGACTGCAGCATACCCCTAACCGGTTCTATGTGACAAGGGCAACTGCATGTCAGCAACTGGTCATAAGGGCACACAGCCACAAGGGTGACTGAAAAACAGTATGTTGTTTAATGTGAGGGGCTTCACCCCAGCACCCCCCTCGTGGGGGCTTTTCCCCCCACACCCCCCTTAATTAGCATTCCTACTCCAGGGGGACACAATTCGGAGAAAGTGGTGAAATCTAAGGTCGCCCCATTGTCAGTGCCATTGTGCAGTAGCCCTTATGACCAGTCGCCATCATTCAGTCACCCACATCACAGGCTACCCCCCCCAACCAGTAGGCCCTGAATGTGGAACTAATGAGCAGACAGTGGAACACCCAAGCAAACGTGCCCTAGGAAGCCCAGGACACAGTGAAATAGGTAGCAGTGTGACCAGACAGGCCAATAGTAAGTGAAATACATACCTGGTGCAACACGTACCAAAGCATGTAGCACAACAGCCAAACACAGAATGTTCGACAAGGCATCGCAATATGGAACTGAGAAGTGATGGGATGTACAGTAGGGAACAGTGCCATACAATGTGGGACAGTTGAGAGGTATGTACTGTTGACAGTATTGATGAGTTGCGACATGCGTACTGCTACGCTGCTATTGCAAGTTACGCCACGTCTTGCAGGTGTAACTTGCGACATGTGTAATTCTGTATTTTCCATCATATCTGGTGATTCTCTTGGAATATGGTGCAGCTCGCATGTCATAGGGTTTTTGGCGTAACTTTACGCACTGGCATACTTTGCACCCTGCTCTCACCGCTGTCTTGGAATCGGGCCCTTGGCTACTACTACTATCCAGACATTATGACATTTCTGAGACCTGACTGAAACTTTCAGTTCCTGACAGTGTCTGTGTTTTGCCTGGTTATAATTTACTTGGAATAGATTGTCCAGGCAGGAAAAAGGGAGGGGGTGCTGTTTATTATAAGGAGCACCTAATTCTAGATGTAATGGTAAGCAGGGAGAGTGACAATATTTTAAGTAAATGTCTTCTTGTCGGGTTGGTTTTGGGAAGGTGGAAACATGTTTTTATAGGTTGTTTGTATAATCCTCCTCAGTGTGGTGTTCCTGGGCTAAAAGAATTCCTGCATTTAAGTGAAGCTTTTTCTAAATTGTATGATTTTGTGGTAGTTGGGGATATTAATCTGAATTGGCTACAGTATAATGGTAGATGATATGAATCTTTCTTGCAGTCTTATCAATTGGTACAACTTACTAGAGACCCAATCTAGTTGAATGGTCTTATTTTTTTAGCTGATTTTTTTTTTAGACACAGAGTACCAAAGGAACAACCCCCTACCCACCCACATTCCCCAGCCATCCCTGGGTGCTCTATCTGCTCTATCTTTATAGTGGAAGTCCAGGCTACACCTACCTAAAGACACAGGAACAGTTGGGCAGCACAGCACAAGCAATAGCCTAGCTGGTATATTGGCAGAATTACAAAGGGTGTAGCTAGCAACTAGGTCCACAAGGGCACATATAAGAGGAGGAGAGAGAAGCTGTAAGTCACTACAGGAGAAATACAGGGAGAGAAGGAGAAGGAAAAAAATGGTTAGGAGGAGAGGAATATCAGCAAGCACAGGATGATGCAGGGAGTGGTGCAGTGCACTGGCTGTAGTACACCTGTCTTCAGAAAAACATTCTGGTTACTGCAGTGCTACCCCATTTGCAGGCACCTCTCTGGGCTGAGGGCGGAGGCTGCTAGTCTCCAGACTGAGCTGGAAGGAATACTGGGGACCTTCACCCCCACTCAGAGGCCACCGAATCCCCAGCCAATGCCACAACGGCCACCCAGGCAGATGATAGGATGGACTATGATGGGCTCAGGAAGGTTCAGGGGAGGGGGCAGAGACACATCCCCCATCCAGTCCAGCTCATGAATTCCTACACAGTGTTGTAGGAATGGGACAGCCCTGCAAAGGAACCAGAGGCTGAGACCAAGGAGGAGGAGGAGGAGGTGAGGGTCCTCCAGCAGGGAGACCCAGTGGCAGGATGAAGAGAACCTCATAGGAAGAAGTTACTCCTGCTGTGGGACTCAATTGTCTGGAGAATGGATTTGGGCACAGATAGTAGAGAGGAAAGGGAGGTAAAGTGCCTTCCAGGAAGCACAGCTCAGAAGGAGGGGGAGTGCATCCAGAGGATTGCTGAAGCTGTGGCAAGGAAGGGAGGGCTAGAGGTCATTATCCACTCGGGGACAAATGACCTATCCAAGGATAAGGCAAGCTTGGAGCAGGTGAAAGAGGACTTTACAGTGTTGGGAGGGTGCCTGGGGAAGGTAGTAAGCTCCGTGATATTTTTGGAGGTGCTGCCAGTCCATGATGGGGGGAGAGAGGAATCCCCTCATTAGTAACACATAGTTGAAAGGCTGGTGCAACAATAAGAGGTATGGCTTCTTTGGGACTGGGGACCCACCTGGAGTGATGCAGCCCTGTACAGTGGGGACGGACTGCGTCTGTCCAGCAAGGGGGAAGGCAGCCCACAATGGATGGTTTAAATGCTTTGCTGATGAGCGTTTAAACTAGCCAGTGGGGGAGGGCAACAGGAGCAGGGATACTCAGGCATTCCACCCACATGGTAGAGAAAGCAGAACAATGGAGCAGGAAGGAACTGGAAACACAAGAGAAAAATATCAGGAAAGGAGGGAAGATGCAGGGGACCACAACCAGAAAGAGAGGGAGGTCAGGCAGTAAAACCTGGAAGGTCATGTTGACAAATGCACGCAGCCTGGGAAATAAAGTCCCAGACATGGAGGCTTTAATAATTGCAGGAGACATGGACATAGTAGCAATAACTGAAACCTGGTACACAGCTAATCATGAGCGGGAAACAAATGTACCAGGATATGTTCTATTCAGGAGGGATATGGAGGGCAAAAAGGGAGGGGAGTAGCCCTGTATGTCAGAGAGGGTATAATGGCAACACAGGTACAGGGTAGGCAGGGAGAGGCTGATGCACTGTGGGTTACCCTTCAACCTGGAAATGCACAGCAATATGCACAGGGGTGATATACAGGCCTCCAGGACATGGAGAGGAACTGGACAGGTAGCTTGTGGAGGAAATACACAAGATGGCAAAGAAAGGTGAAATTCTACTGATGGGGTATTTCAATATGCCAGGTATGGATTGGAACACCAGTGTAGCTGCTTCAGACGGAAGCAGATGCATCCTTGATTCACTCCAGAAGGATAGACTCAGGCAGCTTGTGTTTGATCCTACCAGAGACACGGCAGTTCTAGAACTAGTAATGACCAATGGGGCATTGAATCACAGATGTCCAGGTAGAAGGGTAACTGGGATCCAGCAATCACAACATTGTGTGATTCAGCATAGGGACAGAGACTCACTCAAGTCATACTAGGACAAAGGTTTTGGATTTCAAAAATGCTGTCTTCGCTGAAATGGGGAGAGGTATCAAAAGAGCCCTGGAAAGAACAGGGGCAGGAGGGTGGAGTGGAAGAACAGTGGAAGTGTCTAAAGGAAGCCTTATTGAAAGTAACAAACCAATGCATCAGATTGGTATCCAAAGGCAAGAGAAGGAGAAAGCCACTGTGGTTCTCAAAAGAGGTGGCAGTAAAGGTCAGGGCAAAAAGGAAAGGGTTCAGGAAATATAAGAAAACCCAAAGGGAGGAGTACCTAGAGTGTCTAAGGGAAGCAGGAAAGGCAGTAAGGAGAGCAAAGGCACGGACTGACGGAGGTTTAGCACAGTCAGTTAAGAAAGGGGACAAGGCATTCTTTAGGTACATCAGTAAAAGGAGGAAAAACAAGGAGGGATTGCAAGGCTCAAGGGAGAGGGGGGAATGCAAGGAGGGTGACATGGAAAAGGCAGAAATACTGAATAAATATTTCTGTTCGGTATTCACAGAAGAAAGGGAGGGGCAGGGGCCACAGCAGTACAGCAGTTGCCAAGGGGGTGAAGAGGTGGACAATAGTCCATTCAGAGGGGAAAGAGACCTGCAGGAGCTCACTAAGTTGAAGGTGGACATAGCTATGGGACCAGATGGCATACGCCCAAGAATATTAAGAAAACTGTGAAGGTAAACAACAGAACTTCTGGCAGCCATGTTCACTGAGTCATTCAACACAGGTGTGGTACCAGAGGACTGGAGGAGGGCACATGTGGTCCCTCTACACAAATCTGGCAACAGGGAGGAGGCAGAGAACTATAGGCCAGTCAGCCTCACCTCAGTAGTGAGGAAGATCATGGAGGCATGCTTAAAGAAAGGATAGTGAGGCATGTAGAAGCCATCAGAGCCCGGGACCATAGACAACATGGATGCACAGCAGGGAGGTCATGTCAGACAAATCTGATTGATTTCTTTGACTGGGTGACAAAAGAAGTAAATCAGGGTGGGGTAGTGGACGTCGCTTATCTTGATTTTAGCAAAGCCTTCGACACCGTCCCACACATGAGGCTGATAAACAAGCTGGGTAGGCTCGGCATGGTGGACAGGGTGGTAAACTGGGTTAGAAGCTGGCTAACAGACAGGAGGCAGAGGGTGGTGGTAAATGGAGTGCAGTCTGGGGAGAGGGGGTTGACCAGTGAGGTGCCTCAGGGATCGTACCTGGGGCCAGTCCTGTTCAATGTCTTCATTAGTGGCATTGCAGTGGGGCTAGAGGGAAAGGTCTGCCTGATTGCAGATAACACCTAGATTTGTAACAGAGTGGATACCCCAGAGGGGGTGAAGAAAATGAGGAGGGACCTGGGGAAGCCTGAAAAATGATTTGAGGACTGGCAACTGAAGTTTAATTCAAAAAAGTGCAAAATTATGCACCTGGGACACAGAAACCCTGGGGAAAGCTACAGGATGGGAGGGGGGCAGTTGCTGACAGTCACAAAGGAGGAAAGAGACCTGGGGGTTATTATTTTAAATGAATCGAAAATGTCAAGGCAGAGTGCTACGGCAGCTGGGAGGGCCAGTGGCATGCTGGGGTGCAAAGGCAGGGGTATCACCAGCAGAAGGAGGGAGGTAGTGATGTCAATATATAAAACCATGGTCAGGCCTCACATGGAGTACCATGCACAGTTCTGGAGGCCGCAACTTTGTGTAGATATTAACTGGCTGGAGACAGTCCAGAGAAGGGTGACTAAGATGGTACAGGGCTTGCAAAACAAGACTTATGAGAAAAGATTAAGGGACCTCAATATGTACTCACTAGAAGAGAGGAAGGAAAGAGGGGACATGATAGAAACATTCAAGTACCTCAAGGTTAAAAACAAGGTGCGGCATGGGGAAACATTTTCCAATACAGGAGGAGCACAAGAACGAGGGGGCATGACATGAAATTGGAAGGTGGGAAGTTAAGAGGGAATGTGAGGAGGTTCTTCATGGAGAGGGTGGTGGATGCATGAAATGGTCTGCCTCAAGAGGTGGTGAGAGTGAGCACTGTGGATGGATTCAAGCATGCATGGGACTGGCATAGGGGAACCATAAAGGTACAGCAGTGGGTGGGTCGGAAGCAGTAATCCAGTAGAAGGGCTTACGGGCAGACTAGATGGGCCAGGCGGTCATTATCTTCTAACAGTTTCTATGTTTCTCTGTTTCTTTTAACCACTCTTTACTTAACTGGGTGATGATCAATTGGGAGAGCAAAGTTTTGTCTGTTGGTGTAATTGAGAACACTGTGAGTGGCCATTTGGCCACTACCTCTGTCCCGACTTTCAAACCCCCTAAGGCCCCCGCCTGTATTGCTGAATCTTATAACTTTAGAATTTTTGGTCATTTTGCTTTGTGTACCAAAATGATCAGTATTGATTGTTCTTTATTAATTCTATACCTTATAATTGATTTAGCTTTATATTTTCCCAAAATCAACTTTTCCCTAAGGCAAATTTTTCCCCAAGTGCCAGCTTAGCCTCATCCTCCCTCTTGCTCTAGTTTTTGTAATTAATTTTTCTCACACCCTTGTTTCCCTCTGTGCCTCTTGCCCATTGCCTTTCCCTTCACACATTATGGATTAAGCCATGTGCTGCCATCCATGGGATTTTCTCATCCCGGAGTTGATGTCAATTCCATGAAAACACTAATTAGGAACATACTACTTAGCAGCTCTGAGTTGGGTAATGTAGATAGTTAACCGAAAAAGTACAGAATGTAACACAGGCATAGATAATTATTTGTAGAAAATTGCTTTTACTTAAAAATGATATTGCAATGTTTACTCTCTGCCCTATAAACACTGCAACTCATTCTGTAAGTAAAAGCAACTTTCTGCAAATAATTATCCCAGTATGCATTGCATTCTGCCTGTGTTTTTTTCAGTGACAATTAGGTCATCTTGTCCAGTCTACAGCCTCAATCTCTGGGCCAGTTAGAACAATCTCCAGACCATATCACTGTTCAACTCAGTGTCCTATTTTGATGGATTACTGACGCAACAGAACAAGAAAAAACACTGTAGCATATCTGCAAGTAGGAAGCAGCTCTCCAGAAAAAAACAGAAACAGAATTTGTTGGCAGAAAAGAAGCACTTGGCCCATTCAGTCTGTCCAGATGTTCTCTGCCTTACTTGACGCCACAGACCCGAACTGGTCTCTGGTTAACTAGGATCTGCAGCTTATCCAACAGGTAGGGAAATGGGTAGACTGGGCGGGCCAAGCACTCCTTGTCTGCTGTCAAAGTCTATGTTTCTATGTTTCTGGAGACCCTACCCCTCGCTGCCTATTTACTAATATTCCCCTATGTCTGTCCCATGCACTGAAAGGAAATGGGTGGAATTCTCCTGACACAAACAGGAACAGGAATTCCCTGATTTGCCCGTCAGTGTAATTAAAGGCTGGGATATCCACAGTATAGCAGGTGCTGTCCCAGCTGTGTAATTCGAAACAGGAAACTATATCATTGGTGTGGGATTTACATTACGGAGAAGCATCAGACCTGCAGCATTTATAGACAGCTTTGTGAGAAATATAGTTTTACTGCCTGGGAAAATGGCAATTTTTTTTTGTGTGTGTGTGTTTTGTCTGTTTAGGATATTATGTTTTCAGTTTACCTGCAGTATTTGTTGGTTTCTCTTTTCTAATTATCCTGTTTTGCCCATGCATCCTAAGTGCCCCTTTTATTTTATTCATTAATTTGTTCACTGGGTAGGTGCACTGGTCCAAGGGACCATTTTCAGGCATGACCCAAGCCATGAAGTTGGCACACAACAGTACAATAAGACTGCAGTACATGAAGGGCAAATCATAAACATAGTTAACCAATAAGACATCCGTACACTACAATACAACTCTATAGACATCAAGCGGAGGTAACAGGGCATTAGGGTAACCAGGTAATAAATACATAAAAAATCAACAGAAAAACAAACTTTCAGAATAGAACATTCAGCAGCACTACACATCTATCCCCCAAATGCATATAAATATACTACATCATTGTAACGAATGGCTTCTAGAAAGAACTGCTGCTGCAGACTCAAGAATAGGCACTAGCAAAGGTGATACTATCCCCATTACAGCTTCATGGTGATGGGGGGGGGACTAACTTCAGAGCTTTCTAGTAAGTGGTTGGGCAGTTTTTCCTTGAGCACTGCTTTCAATGCACTGAAGATAGTTTTATTTAGTTATCTGAGAACTGGTAACTGGGAAAGGCACACTCGTCCAAGGCTTGTTTCCAGGTGTGACTGGGAGAAGGGGGAAATGGGTTAAACAGTACAGGCATACACAGCAAGGAGAATGTAGCTTATCTACCTAGCCTTGCTGTGTAACCCACAGTTCAAATCTAAGGTTGCTCATGGTGTTATATGTAGAACACAGATTTAATAAATCCATGCCATAAAAAGTATGTCACTTTTATTAAAAACTCTGTCTTTGTGCCTGATGTAAAATGTATTTCAGCCTTTTTGTTGTTTTGGTTTATAATAAAATACTCAGAGTCTCCACAGATTTTGAGGTGACATTTCTGCCAGTCTTCACTCTGATTTCTTCCAGTTTATGCTGGTCCTGCTCATAATCTTGAGCCATCATTATGTCTCTGTCTTCAGGCTTGCTGGTGCCACTGGTAGGAATAGCCTGCTTCAATCAGCCCTTTAGCCCAGCCCCTACCCCTGGCCGCTCCTGCCATCAATACTTGTCACCAGCTACAAGGCCTCTCTGGTGCAGCTGCAGCATTGGTTGTATGGGTGTAACTTACATTTTGTACAACCACCCCCACCCCCTCACCCCCCACTCCCCCGAAAATAAATGTATTCTACACAGGTTTCCAAACTTCCAGTTATCTATGAGCTGGGGTCCAAGGGAAGTGGTTTTGAAACAGAATTTCTATTCTCTTCCAGTGGCAGCTTAGCTCCCCCCCCCCACCACTCTATTTTTGTTTTTATTTATTTTTCTGACGTTCTTACTTCCCTCTCTGCCTCTTGCTCTTTTCACTCATGCACTGCAGATTTAGCTATGTGCTACAATCCGTGGGACTTTCTCACCTCTGATCGGATGCTGCTACTGTGAGCACACCAGTGGCAATTACCAAGAAAACACTAACTAGCAACATGCTCTGTAGTGGCTTAAAGCTGGGTGATGTGATGTTAAAAGTTACAACTGAAAAAGCACAGAACGCAACGCACAAAGGGATAAGTACTTGCAAAATATTGCTTTCACATATGAAACAAGTTGCAATGTTTGCAGGGCCGTTGCCAGGATTTTCGCAAGTGGGGGTTCTTTTTATGCAATCTGCGACCATTTAAAAAAGCATTTGTCAATGTCAAATGTTGTCTTGCTGTTATTGGAATTGGTAGTGCAGGAGTTAGAGATGCATAATAGTAATGGCAGTGAAGTATTGAACTGAGGCCAACCTCACCCCCACCCTGAAGAAACACATTTTCAGCATAGGCATTTTGGGACCTCTCCTCATGGACAGTGACACTGTGATTTTGTTATTCTGTCCCAAAAGTTGTTTTCCCACAGCGACCATACCATTCTGTGCCACAGGTGCGAAAACACATTTTGGGCAGGATGTGAGAAATGACAGCTGTACTGTTCATAAGAAGGTGTGAAAAAATGCCAGTGTTGAAGATGGGGCATGAAAATATTGCAAATTTGTGAAGTCACAAGGGAGCATGGAAACGGCACAGCGCATGCTTGTAACACAGTCATTTTATGGACTTTCATCATCAAATTTTCAACATAGGCATTTTAGGACCTCTGCTCATGAACAGTGTCACTGTCATTTTTCCAAACTGTCCCAAAAACTGATTTCGCACAGCAACTGCTCTATTCTGTGCCATAAGTGCGAAAACACATTTTGGCCAGGATATGTAAAATTACAGCTGTACTGTTCATAAGGAGGTGAGGAAAATTGCCAGTGTTGAAAATCTGGAGTGAAAATATTACAAATTCACGAAGTTACAAGCGTGCATGGAAACTGCACAATGCACGCTAGTAAAACTGCTATTTTGGGGATTTTTTTCACCAAATTTGCAGCATAGGGTTTTTGAGAGCCCACCTCATGAACAGTGGCACTGCCATTTCATTAATCAGTCCCGAAAGGTGATTCCACACAGTGACTGCGAAATCATCTTTCAGGACTGAATAATGCAATGACAGTGACTGAATTCATGAGGAGGGGCCCCAATAACCCCATGTTGAAAATTTGGTGCAAAAATTCAAAAAAATGCCCGAGATATGCACCAAACTTGAAAAAAACTTTTCATGCCATTATACAGCTTACTGGCATTTCTTCACTTCTCGGTCAGCTTTGAAGAGTGCAGACGTGTTCCTGGTCCACCAAAGATCGTCGCGCCAGATTCCGGAGGTAAGTATGGGGTGAGGGGGTTGCTTGGAGGTAGGGTGCACAGAGGGTGGGCGTGGGTTGAGGGAGGGTGCAGGATAGACCGCGAGGGACCGTTTTCTTTTTATACCGGTTTAATAAAAAAAAAAAACATTGTGGGACTTTTTTTTTTACAGGGGCATTTGGTACACTGGGGTGGGCTCCCACCATGCCACCTGAATTTTTTGGGGGGCTAGCCGATGGGGGATTGGGCACCGCCGTCGGCACATACTGAAGGGCAGGCTAAAGCCAAAGGGGATTGGGCACCCCCATCGGCACACAACAAATGAGGGGCATTATGCCGACAGGGAGTGGGCTCCCCATCAGCACATGCACTGGGTCAGGGCATGCCAACAGGGGGATTGGGCACCCCCAAAGTTGTCATTGTGGCAGGTGGTGGTGGCAGCCACTGCCACCATGTTTTGCTACAATGCTTCACCAGGAAAGGCACATCAGGAGATGCTGCTGCATGACGAGCTTGGCTCTCACTGCAGCAGACTTTCCTTAGATGTGCTCACCACATTATGTATTCCTGGTGTGGCACCTGCATGCTGGCTGATTGGGGAATGAGGGACACACCTACTGATGCATGCTCTGCATTCGCCCAACAGTGACCGCACCTCCAAATCTGCTAGTAGTGCAATATGTTGGCTGCAAAATCATGAGCCAACATAAAAATTAAGGTAGTAATAAAAAGGACACAACTGGTCTGTCTGACGTGGGGGGCCATGTTACTTCCATGTACATAAACCATCACCTGCCCATCTCTCCACCCACCATAACCATGGGCGCCACCTCTCCAAGTATATGTCTTCCCTAAGATGGAGTCTGGCCATCACCATTTCCATTTCACCTACTTGTTGCATTATATTGTACCATTCCTGCACTGAGGGTGGTTCTTGCTGTAGTCAATGGGCAGCAATACATTTTAAGGTTACAACTAAAAATATCAATAATAATTTGCACTTATCAGGGTGCAATGGTGTCACCATGGGAAACCCCAGCACCCAGTCAGTAAAGGTGTCTGGAACGTTCAACAGAACAATCTGTTGGACAGTATCTTTAACAGCTGCCTAGTAACCCTCCAGTTTGTGACAAGCCCAGAAGATGTGCCAATGGGAACCCATGAACCCACAGTCTCTTCAACAGTCTGCAATGTTTGTAATAAAAAAGTGTTGCATCACTATGGGTGTTCTAAAGTATCAGACCAGTATCCTCCAATAGAATTCTTGCCAGGTGGGTGAAGAGGTAACCCACTATCCCAATCAGAGGCATTGTAGCTAGTCCTCTTGAGATATGGTACAAGATGCCTCCTCCTCCCATGCCACCCTAATCCTTTGGAGGGGTTCCATCTTCGTAGCCCCCAGCCACCCACACATGTCTAAGATGCATTTTAATTTTGCTTTTAAAGTCACCACTCTTTATAAAATCTTTCTGGGGGACAATGCTTTGTAGAATTTAGCCTTATTATTGTCACTATTAATAAAGTGCCTAACTGAAAGGTATCTATGAAAATGCTGAGCCCTTAAATGGAATTTTTCCTTTAGTGTCTGGAAGAGCAGGCATGATCCCTGCATTATGAACTGAGAAAATCCAGTCATGTTTTGCTGCTCCCAATAGGCATAACCCTGATCCTAACATGGGGCAGGGTGGTAACAAATGAGAGAGAGTGCACCTAAGGCGACATCCGATGCCAATTTAGGCTGAACCTTATGAAGCCTTCTCAGGGTGTGGTTATGGATATTTTTAAAATAATTCAGTGATGTAGTAGAGAGTGCCAGGGCAAACATTCTGAGTCCTCAATGTTGTGTGAACCAGAGCAGTGGCTCTGCTTCACCCAGGTGCAAACAGGGGTCATTTGACCCACCAAATAATAGAGTTTAAAATCTGGCAGCGAGAGTCCCCCTTTGTCCCTAGAGATTGCCAAAATTCTATAGTTTATACAGGGTCTGCGGTCACCCCACACAAACTTAAGGAGACCTTTGAGTAAAGTAGCCCAATAGGAAAGTGGAATTGGTACAGGGATAGTGCTAAAAAGAAAGTGGGGCAGAACATTCATTTTAATCATTTCAGTGCATCCTGCCACTGATAAGGGGAGCAGGTCCCATCTGGCCAAATCTTTCTGCACCGCTCCCCATAGTTTCATGTAATTAATATCAAATAATTTGGAGTTCCACAGTAATTTGATTGGCCAAATATTGTATCTGATTTTGTTGAGCCAAGGCAAAAGGATAGGAATGCCTAAACTCGGCTGGGCAGGTGTCACTAAGCTTAAGGGTCTCTGACTTAATTACGTTGATTTTATAGCCAGAGATTGATCCAAACCGGTCTAGAACATACAAACATATGAAATTGCCAACAGATTAGGCCTTAAAGTCTATCACGTCTGCTTGAGATACAGCTCATAGTACAGTCACTTCTGCTGCCCCTCCCCTTTTCCCTCCCTCCTCCCACATTTTTCCATCTTGAGTTCCCCTAAAGATCACTTCCCTTCCCTCCCTTGCCCATGTACCTATCCCATCCCTTCTTAAAACTTCCTACTGATTCCATTGAAATCACCTCCTCAGGTAGTGCATTCCAAGGTGCCACCACCCTTTCCATTAAGTAATGTTTCCTCAGTTCTCTTCTGTACTTCCCCATCCCCCACCACCAGTTTTAGGCTATGACCCCTTGTGGTTCCTTCTCCCTTCAATTTGAACAAACCCTCAGTGTTTACTCTGTTGATGCCCTTCAGGTATTTAAAGGTCTCGATCATATCCTCTCTGTCTTGTCTGTCTTCCAGGGAGTACATGCTCAGCTTCCTAAGTCTCTCCACATAGGGCTTCCCCCATTCTCTGGATCATCTTAGGCTCCCTCCACAGACTGTCTCCAGGAGCATGATGTTCTTCTTTAAATAAGGATACCAGAACTGCATACAGTACTCCAAGTGCTGCCTCACTGAGGATTTGTACAGTCACAGGATAACCTCCTCCATCCTCGAAGTAATCCCCTTAGCAATACACCCCCAGCATTGTGTTTGACTTTGTTGCTGTTTTCCTGCACTGATCTGAGTGATTCATTTTGCCAGTGATCACCACTCCTAGATCTTTTTCCTCCTCTGAGACTGTCAACTGCCCCCCCAAAATGGTGGCTGTACCCCGGGTTCCTAGCTCCCAAATGCAGTACACTACATTTTCAAGTGTTAAAACCCAACTACCATGTGTTTGACCACTGTTCAAGTCTTTCCAGGTCTTCCTGGAGAGTCCTCCACCCCTCCTCACTGTCCACCACTGCTCCCAGTTTTTGAACAGGCTCATTTTGCTCATAACTCCCTCCACAATGAAAGCATTAAGTAACAGTTATATAATAGAATAATAATAATAATAGTTAAATAATAAAAGGTTGAGTAGGTGAAGGATCAGTCTCCAGATGGCTCACAAAAAATGGAGTCCTCCACATGGAGAGCAACCTTATGTTTGATGCCTCCTGCCATAACCCCCACTATCTGGGGATCCCGATGCACCTCCACTGCCAGGGGCTCCAAACACAGTGCAGACAAAAAGAGGGATGGGGCACCCCTGCCATGTTCCTCTATATAGAGGGAAGACTGCTGAATTAATACCATTAACTTTTACTTGTGCATGTGGGGTACGAATATATGTTTGAAATAATTGCTAAACATTTAGGGCCAAATTGCATCCTCTCCATGTTTTTTGGTAAAAATTGCCAATTCACCCTATCAAAAGCTTTTCCTGCTTTCATGGAGATGGCCAATTGAAATGCCCCTGACCCCATTGAGAGGATATTATGTTCACTAGCCTCCTAATATTATCCTGGAGGTAACACCTTGCCATAAAGCTAGTAGGGTTATGGTGCACCACCTTTTGATTTACTTCCTGAAGGTGGTCCACCAGGATCCTTGTAAACATTTTTACATCAACATTTAACAAGAAAATGGGATGGTAAGAGCTGTAAAGTTCCAAATTCTTGCCCTCATTAGGCAGAATAGAGATTTGAGCATATTGCCATTAATCTGGAATTTGCCCACCCTTCAGAATATGGTGGAAGAAGTCCAGTGAAGGGGCAACAAGACCTCTAAAAGATCTTTTAAAACCCTGACAGCAGACCATCCTGCCCTGGTGATTTCCCTGCGTTTTTAGTTCTTTTACTTTTTCACTGACCTCTAGGGTTGTAATGTCCCCTTCAGTTTGATCACTATCCTCCTGTTGCAAAACCAGTATAGCCAATCTAGATAGAAATTCCTCCACATGGGGCAACAGATCCTCCTGTTAGTCTTGAGAATATCTACTGAGTATAGTATTTGGCAAATATTGAGGTGATCTCCAGAGGGTTTGTCACCAAATGATCACCATGATCTGGATCCTGATACAAAGCACCGCCCTGCTGCTTTGTTGTTATGAAGCACTAACACTAGAAGTCTACCTGCCCTGTTGCCCCCTCATGGTATTTTTGATGCATCCTGTGCAATTGGCCCTCTACTTGGGTGGCCAAGAGCTTTTCTAATGCCTGTTTCTTGGAGTTCCACTCCCTCTTGTCATGAGAATTCAAGGTCAGTTTATATCTAAATTCTGCTTCCCTGAGATCTGCTTCAAGTTGCAGCTGGTAAGCCTGCCTTTGCTTTGGTATACCATTAGGTGGGCGTTGCAATTAGGGTGATGAGAAAAGGTCATGAGTGAAAGAGACACTCTGGATTTTGTAGTGCCCTGCACACACAATGTTTTCGCCTTCTGCACTGTTCTCCCTTCTACTCATGCCTGGACCCAAAGATGATTATAATTAGTGTTGGAGGTGTGGGGGGGGAGAAGCCCACTGCAAAAACTAACTCTGCTTCATTACTGTATATTGGTGGCTTAGATGTATTGTGTAGGAATGTGGGGCCACAGTCATTGTGGGCAGCATGTTTCTGGTGCTCTCATTTACGGTGACCAGATTCATTTTGCACCACCATGGGTGAACCCTTTGCCTCTCTCATGGTGTCTTGACTGATGATTTTCAGCCTATTTTGATTTTAAATTTTCTTAGCAAATTGTCAGAAAAAATTGCATCTAATCAAATAAATTGCTGTCTTGAAAAATATATTTTTTTGTTCACTGCAGCATGGATTTCTTAAGGTCATTGGACTGGGACTGCCTTGGTCAGGTTCCCAAACTTGTTCCTCAGTGGCATGGATGCTGGGCTTATGACTGGAGCTGTGTTCATGGACCTGCCCAAGGCACTCGACTTTATCTACTATAAGCTTCTCTTTCTAAAGCCCTGATTACTGGGTATTTCAATGAATGTGGTTTCTTGGGTAAATGATGATTTGACTGGGAGATCTCAGTTTGTAAGGATAGCTTATGCCTTTTCTAAATCTTGTGCAGTGGAGAGGGGAGTACCTCCGGAGTCAACTTGGGGCCTCTTTTGTTGATATTATTTGTTAAATTTCTTCCATCTGTTTGTAGGTTTAGTGATTCATTGCATACTGATTATTTGATTATTTTTTTCTATCACCAAGGACCAAGCTGTTATATCTGGTAACCTGAACATGGACTTTCACTCTGCAGCTAGTTTTCAAACAGTCATTTTATTTTAAATTCTAAGAAGACTAAGTCCATGCATTTTGGAACTAGGTCTATGCTTAGTGGAGGTCCTTCTCTTGGGTTACTTAAAAATTCCAGATATGAAATTGAGTGAGTTTCCCAATTTAAATATCTGGGTGTTCTTCTTGATCCAGGATTAATGTTTTCCAAACATGTTAAAAATGTATGTCTCAGTATTAACCAAAAGATGGGAGCTGTTTATAAATCGAAAAATTATTTTTCATTTGAAAACCATAAAGCCAACCCACTAGGGCAATACTGGACATAGTGTTTACTAACACAGAGCATATTGCAGACATCACAGTGAACTGTCCCCTGGGGACCAGTGACTACCATACATTGTGGGTCAACATTAAGATAGGTAGAGAGGCATACTGCACAAAGATGAGGGTCCTGGACTTTAGGAGGGCGGATCTTAAAGAAAGGGGAGACTGCCTCAGAAGCAGCCTAGCAGGGGAGGATTGCCAGAGTGGGGTGGAGGAATGATAGAGAAAATTAAGGAAAGATACAGTGAAGGCAATCAGCCTGTGTGTGAAGAAGGTGAGCAAATGCAGGAGGAAAATGATAATTATGGTATATTAGGGAGGTGGCTATGAAAGTGAAGAAAAAAATGGTGGCATTGAAGAGGTACAAAGAAACTCAGAGCAATGAAGGTAGGGGGGTGTTACAGGTAAAACAGACAGAATCAGGTAAAGAAGCAAGGGGAGAAAGGGCACAGACCGAGAAAAGGATAGCCAGAGGGGTAGCAAACAGGGACAAGACTTTCATCAGGTACATAAATGGGAAAAGGACAGCAATGGGAGGGATAGTGAGGCTAAGGAGCACTGCAGAGGGAGACTGAACAGAGGAGGATGAGAAGAAAGTAGACACCCTGAACAGGTACTTCTCAGTCTTCACAGTGGAGGGAGAGGGGGATGGACAAATAAGGAGCAGCAGAAACACAGGGTGGGGGTGGACACAAGTCCATTTTCAGTGAAAAGAGTCCTGAAGGGACTTACAAATCTGAAAGTAGACAAAGCCATGAGACCGTATGGGATATACAATACCCAAGGGTGTTAAGGGAACTCAGGGAGGTTCTTGCTGTAGCAGTGATGGCCTTATTCAAAAACTCACTGGAAATGCAAGGGGCTCCAGGGACTGCAGGAGACCAGGCATAGTCCTGCTCCTTAAGAGCAGCAGCAGGGAGGAGGCCAGCAGCTATAGGCCAGTGAGTATCACATCAGTTGTGGGGAAACTAATGTAAACTCTGTTAAAGGAAAGACAAGGGGAATATCTTGAATCCAGTGAGTTACAAGACCAAAGGCAGCAAGGATTCATGGGAGGGACTTTATGTCAGATACATTTGATTGATATACTTGACTGGGTGACCTGGGAAATAGATCAAGGAAGGACAGTGGACATGGCCTACTTAGACTTCAGCAAAGTCATCAACACTGCACTACATAGGAAAGGGTTAAAGAAATTGGGCAGTCTAGGAGTGGGATCTAAAGTGGTAAACTGGGCAAAGAACTGGTTAATGCATAGGAAACAGAGGATGGTGGTAAATGGCACACACTCTAATGAGGGTAGAGTGACCAGTGGGTCCAAGGCTCAGTACTGTGACTGGTTCTCTCCAATGTCTTCATAAGTGACAAAGTTACATTGCAGTAGAACTGGAAGGAAAGGTGTGCCTTTTCACAGATGACAACCAAAATCTGTAATAAGGTGGACACTCAGGAGGGGTTGTAGAGAATGAGCAGGACCTTAGGAAACACGGGGAGTGGTTGAGGATATGGCAGCTATGGTTCAATGCCCAAAACATTTAAATCATGCACCTAAGGCATGGAAACCCAGGAACTGAGTATGTGGGGTACTGATGGTCACTAAGAAAGAAAGACAATGTGGAGTCATTATATCTGATTACCTTAAAGTAATAGGGCAGTGAGGCAAGGCAGTGGGCAGGGCCAGTGGGATGCTGTGATACATAGGGAGAGGTATCACCAGCTGGAGGTGTAAGGTGGTGTTAGCGCTGAATCAGTCGCTAGTAAAATTGAGCTAGAGTACTGTGTCCAGTTCTGGAGGCTTCATCTTAGAAAGAACATGTACAGGGTGTAGGCAGTCCAGTGGAGGGCAAATAAAATGGTGCCAGGGTTACATCAAAACCCCTATGAGGAGAGACTGAGTGATCTCAATATGTATGTCCTAGAAGAGAGGATGGGGGGATATTATAGAGGCCTACAACTCAAGTGCCTCACAGGGATGAAACAAGGTACAGGAAGGGAGTCTATTTCAAATGAGGAAATGCACCAGGAAAGAAGGTATGCAATGAAGCTCCAAGGGTGGGAGAGTTTAAAAGGGAAGTGAGAAAGCACTATTCCATTGAAAGAGTGGCAGATGCCTGGAATAGTCTGCCAGCAGAGATGCTGGGAGCAAAAATTGTGTGGGGCTTCAAACATGCATGGGATGCATAAGGGAATATTACAAAATAGGTGTGGAGGAGGGTTGGTGGACACCAGGGAGGATCTGCAGAGACAGAATAGCCATGGAAAATCTGGGCACACTGGGTGAGACAAGCTGTCCTTTTCTGCTGACAATTTCTATGTTTCTACTGTTTGTGTCCTATGCATTTAACCCACACTATCTCTAACACACTGGTTACCATATGCTGTGCATTTAATTTCCCTTCTGTGCCTGTTGCCCTGAATTATATCTACATTAGTTTTCTGTAATACAACAAATGGATTGAGATGTCGAGGTCAAACTGCTCGAGTGCAGATCATTTATTACACGGGTTTTCCATTGCATATTCCATTTATGCAATTCTTTTGTTTTTGCTTTTGGAAGGGGCATTTGTTAGTCAAAAAAGTGAATACAAATTGAATTTTCTGCCATTTTTTGTTGCTGATTATAGAAAATCTAAAAGGAATCTAGAAATGAAACACCTCTCATTTTGTAGATATTTTTATGCTGAACAACTTTTGTGCTCAAAGTATCATACTATAATTTTTTGGTTTTAAGTTCTTTGCATTTGTTTGATGAAAAAGTGCACAAAAATTGAATTTTCTGCTGTTTTCGCTAAATCTGAAAAAACTAAAAAGTATCTATAAATGAAACACCACTCATTTTGTAGATATTTCTGTGCTGAATAAACTTTGTGCTCACAGTATCATGCTATCATTTTTCATTTTAAAGTTATTTACATTTGTTTGCAGACAAAATGAAAAAGAAAATATGAATTTTCTGCTGTGTTTTTGCTAATTATCAAAAAATCTAAAAGGTATCAATAAATAAAACACCACTCATTTTGTAGATATTTCTGTGCAAACAACTTTCATGCTCACAGTACCATACTATCATTTTTCGTTTTAAAGTTATTCGCATTTGAATATGGTTAATACTGCTACTGAGGCTGAACATTCTTAATTACATAAGCACTGAGTGGATAAACAGCTGATGACATAAGCACTGTATACAATGATGAAATTTATGTACACAGTTACTCAGATAAATGGATTTGTCACACTCTGTTTATCTCCACCCCATTGCATAAATATATACATATATACATACTTTGCAAAATAACTGCGTTAATACAACATTTAGGGTTCAGGCTAAAGCAAACAAACTCTGGCCAGAGTGGATAGGGCTGCAGCTGAGGAATTTAAGTTACGAGCCTGCATTCTCACAATTTCATTTAGGCTCATAAATGTGTTGTTTTTTAATATTTTTCCACCAAAATTTCAGCATAGCCATGTCATGACCCTGTCTCATGAAGAAGGGCAAAGAACATTTTCATCTCATGGCCTAAAGGGGATTTTGTGCAGGGACGGCAAAATCACCTTTCGGGACACAAAAATACATTTTAGGCAGGAGTTGAAAACTGACAACTGTCACATTCATGAGATGCTGTAAATAAATGGCTATGTTGAAATTCTGAGGTAAAAATATTGAATATTAACAAACTTATGAGCCTGCATTTGCATTTTTCAACATAGCCTCATAACTTTTTTTTTATATTTTACACCAAATTAATAACATAACCTTCTTATGATTCTGCCTGATGAACAAGGGCAGAGAAAATGTTCAGCATCTGTCTGAAAAGTGATTGTGTGCAAGGACCACAAAATCTCCTTTCCAGATGTAAAAAAAACATTTTGGCTAGGATTTGAAAATGACAGCTGTCACACTCATGAGGTGCTATAAAGATATGGCTATGATGTGAATTTGGGGTAAAAATGATGAAAATTACCAAAATTACAAGCCTGCATTTGCAAAATTCAATGTATGCTTGTAAGTTTTTAGTTTTTTAATGTTTTTACACCAAATTTTCAACATAGCATTCTTATGATCCCACCTCATGAACGAGGACAGAGAAAACTTTCAACTACTACCTGAAAGGTGATTTCACACAAGGACCACAAAATCACCTTTCAGGACAGATTTGCCTAATATCAGTGCAATTGTTCATCAGGCAGGGTCCCAAAAAAGGCATGTTGAAAATCTGGGCCAAAAATATGCAGAAATGGCCAAGTTATGCCACTAAGTTCAAAACACCATTGAAATACATTGAACCACATACCCGTTTCTTCAGTTCGCAGTCCAGCTTTGAAGAGTAAAAAGAGTAGTACATCCAGAATTTGCAAAAAATATATGTTGTGCAATGTTTTCATTTGTGTGTGGAGTCCTGGTGTGTCCATCCCTCAGGGAAGAAACAGTCGTGTCTGCAGTCTTGCTGGTGGATGTCACAGCTGAAGATGGCACAGTCCACCATGATCAAGATGGCCACCAAACTCTATTGCACATGCTCAAGTAGTCACGCATATAAAATATAACTTCTTGGCCATCTTGGACATGGTGGACTGTGTCGTGTTCCACCATGGCCTCCGACTGCAGAAAAATAGTGCTGTGTGACTGCTAATGGACAGCACAAAGTGCTTCAGGGATGCAGAGGTGACTGTGAGGCAACTCCACACTGTTATTTGGTAAGAAAAATCTTCCTTTTCTTATCACAGGGGGTCTGCATGGCCATTACAGCCTTAAAAAAAATAGGGAAATGTGGTTTTAGGGTTTCCAACCCTAAAACCACACCTCACCCCTAAACAAATCAGGGGTGCAGTCTTCCTTGGGGGTTGTCAACCCTCAAGCTCACCCCATTAGGTGTGTATGTTTCTGGAGTGTATAGAATTGGGTGATATACCAGTGGTTTCTAGAAATCTTAGTATGGAAGAATGTAGGGCATTGCAGGAATCAGAAATAATTAGAAAATTTACCCAGAGTCACCTTTAAGAGTTCAGATAACAGTGGAAATATAGCAGTAATGACAGAAGACTTTTATGTAAATAAATGCATAGAAATGTTGAATGTGGGGACCAATTATCAAAAACTACAGGGAGCACCTACTACTTGTTTTCGAAGTGAGTTATATGAGTTTACTGATTTAGCAGTGAAATGTGGAAGGATAACTGGATTGGAAGATGATTTTATTAAAACAGAGTATTCAATGATTCTACCTTTATTTATTTTGCCAGAAACTCATAAAACTCTGAGACAACCCCCCAGCTCAACCAGTAGCAGCAGGGATTAAATCATTAACATAGAATCTGTTGGTTTTGGTGGATAGGTTTTACAGCCCTAGGTATTTAGCCTCACCTCACATATTAAATAGTGCATTAATTTATTTGGAAAACTCAAGGGACTCATCTGGGATGCCAGTTATTGCTGGGTTACAGTAGATCTGTGTAGCCTGTACACATCAGTAAGACATGATCAGCGACTAGAAGCTGTAAATGTCTTTCTTCTTAACAATACTGACATCCCACATACTTTTTTTGTTGAAGGTTTTGGAATTCTGTCTGTCACATAACTGTTTTACCTTCAACAAAAATTTGTACCTTTACATTTGTGGTGCAACAATGGGGGCAGCTTATGCTCCCTCATATGCCAGTCAATTTATGGGTCTTTTTGAAGAGAAATTAATCTATGATGGGACCAGAAATCAATACCTGAGCCATATTAAATTATGGCTTAGGTTTATTGATGATGTAATTGTGGTATGATCAGATTATCAGACTGGGATACTGAAATGTATTGAATATTTGAATACTAATGACTGGAATTTGGCATTCTCTTTTCAATCAGACAAAAATTCAATACAATTTTTGGATCCCTGACTTAGTGGTACCCCAGGACAGAAAATGTCCTCTGCTGGTTGTTACAAGGAGACAGCAGCTAACACTGTCTTTCATACAACAAGCTCACACCTCAAAGAAATGTAGAGGAGCACATTACCCATGTGTATTAAATACCAAATGACAATGTGGAGCACTACAGAAGAAGCATTTCAGAAGGTATTTAAATTAGATGGAAATTAATGGTTGACCCTTAAAAATAGACAGAAACCCACTAACCATGCATCAAAAAGCTAACCACTGATAGTCAGCTTCATTATTGGATACAATCAACTAGCAGGTAGGGCGAGATAGCTTGTAGATAGACTTTGGCCAATTCTCCTTACTGACCCCATACTAAAAGAAGACATTAACCCTATAACTAGGGCCACCTTTAGCAAGGGCAGAAGTATAGGGGACAGAATAGTCCATAGCCACCTTACAACCACAAAAGAAGGGGAGTGTAGGGTAGCAACCTGCTTCAGAAAGAAATGAAAGGATTTTTCAAATGTGGGAGATACAATGTTTGCAAGCATACAACACTGGGGATAAATTTACCAGGAATTAAAAAATGTTGAAATTGATGACTTTTTAACATACACAACACCCTTTGTTGTGTATGTTTGCTGATGCTCTTGTAACCAGTATTATGTGGAGAGGATAACCAGACCTGCAAAAGTGTATATATACAGGAACAAGTGAGGGGCTATAATTAATGATAATATACATAATGCATTGGGCACCCATTTCTTACAAACCCACAGTTCAGAACCAGATTGTATGCAATTCATAGTACTAGAACATATAGCACGACACCCTAGGGGAGGGGCCAGACTATACAGTTTATTACAAAGAGAAACTAAATAGATTATGGTACTAAAAACTGCTTTCCCACTGGGATTAAATGAACGAGTAGATTTTAGTCCCTTTTTGTAAAACAGTTCATGGGAATGTTTGGATGAGTTTTTGTCATCATATACTTTTCTTTTTCTCTCTGTCAACAGATATTTGAATAACTGTACTTGGTGCTTTGAACCATTAGTGAGGAATACCCTTGGTCCTCATTATATCTGACTAACTTTATTGAAATGGAGATCCTAGTTTGCATCCTCTTTGGTGGCAGATAATAGGCCAATACCTACACTGGACTAAGAAAGGGACTTGTCATTCAATATGTGTTTTCACTGCTCCAACTTTCCTCTTTATCTTTTCCTTTTCTTTCCGTCCCCCTCCACCCCATTTTCTGAGAAATTTCTGATACCTTTAATAGTTATTTATTATAGTTTCTTATTGCAATTATTTTCTGTGTCTCCCAGACCCCCCAAAAATGCACTTTTGTTATGAAGCATATATACCCTTTTGAGCCTAGGTAAATTCTACTTCTGAAGTGCTGTGAGCTAAAATTCCTTTGTTGCTCCTCTCACCTTTTTGTTTTCACTTTTTGTTGCTTGGAATAGTATAAGAGCTTTAGATTGTATTCAAATTTAGAGGCAGGTTTTAGTTTCCCCTTCCCATATCTCTCCATTGCCTGTAGCCTTCTACCTTCCCATCTTTATTATTTGCCCTATTTAATACAGTAACATTTATTTATAAGACATAACCTTTTGGCACTGTTAGTCATATTTAATTACTTGAATTTGCATCTTAAGATGTGAAGTTATTGTAGTGTCACTTGCTCTTCTTGAATATTGGTACCTGTCTGTGCTCGATAATTTGTACTATTTTTTGTATTCTACCATTTTTTGCATTATATTTATTGTTCACTTGTGTTCACTTTCTTAGGTTTGGGGTATGAATTATTTTGTGAATAAGAATTAATCTGTAATATGTGCGTATCACTTTAAACATTCACTTTAAAAGTGGTGTAATGTCTGTTCCTACTAGACCCTCCCCCTGATGAAGGCCCTGTTGACTGAATGCTGGGGCATTAAGGTACTAGTTTGGAACTCCATGGTGCCAGAATATATCTTTTTACATCAACTTGTTGCTAGTACTTTGTGACTCGATGAGTGTGGAGCTTCCCTCTTACAGATATTGTTTGTCTGAATGTCCTGAACATTATTATGTTTCTAATAAAAAAATATTTAGGGATACTCACAGAAAATATTCAGCACCATCCTACTCCCCATTCGTCTAAATAGTCACCCTACTCACCAAAAAAAAGCACCCATACCATACATCATTTAAAATGCTCTTCTGACATCTTTATGGATAGAACACTGTGTGGCCCAATCAGTACTGCCCTTTGTCCTTACCACTATATATATATGTGTACATATGAGAGTGTTCAGCAAAGTGCATGTTCTCTCACTGTGCAGAGGGAGGGCCTGTTCTGGCCTATTTTTTAATGTGCATTTAAAGCAGCAGTATTTATTATTCACTATGCAGATTATTTTAGCAGTAATGCTTTTTCAGGCATAAATATCAATATAACTATTGTTATTTCCGTGTTATTTCATTCCTGAACCAAGATACAGGATTTTAAAGCTTTTGGAAGTTCCCACTCTTTTTTTTGCCTGCCATAAAAAATTAAATATGTTGTTTCAGTGCTGTGCTATTTACCATTCAAAACATGTGGTAACACCTTCTTAATATATTCACAATATGAATTTTGTATGTAAATTCAACAGGCAATCTCAATGGAAGAGATTTTAAAATGACACGCAGCAGCAATCTTCAATAATGTGTGTTACTAATTACAAAATTAGCTATAACCATTTTTTAGAACTATCTAAGAAACAAAAACACACTGAGGGTAAGTTCAAGGATATCAGAAATACTCTTTTGCTAAAAAAACTATATGATGAAATGTTTTGTCAATTAACCAGTATTGCTGCTTTAATCCTTGGGGTGCACCAGTGTATGTGCCCCATTTGTTTGCTCCCACTGGTGAAGTGATAGTGGGATCTGGGAAATTGGAGTTGGGAGGATCATCCAATGGTAGGCGCATAATCTAAGGATCCAGTCATGCAGAAGGCATGGAGGCAGTGTGGTCTAGTGGTTAGAGCACTGGCTGGAGAAGCAGGTGATCATAGGTTCAAACCCTCACTAGAGCCAATACTCACTGTGTGACCATAGACAAGTCACTTAACCTTGCAGTGCTCCAATCCACCAAGCTACAGAAATGGACAAAAGCAGGACCCCACTGCAAATGAGCTGTTGCATCTCAGCTAGGCTACTCTGGATAAATAAATTGTAAAAATAAAAAGGCAGAGCTAGACCGAATTCAGAGCATGCAGTGTTTATCAAATGGCATTAAATTTCAAAGATGCAACTTCTGTAAATTCAATGCCCTGGAGGTGGAACTAAAGTCAGGTGGGTTACATTAGAGTGGTTTTTAACTAAGTGTGTCCTTTGAAGTGGTTACCCTAGGTAAACCCCACTCCACCTGACCTCACTGTAGTGCTGCCTACTGTATGGTCACCTGGTCTGCATCATTGCGAGAGGTGCAGGTGAGTTACATTGGTGCAGGTCAGGTAGTGTAAACAGCAAGGCGAGCATTGCAGATGGCTCCGTTGTGGTGCAGAATGATCCCTATTTTCATGGGGTCATGTTCTGATGCAAGTAGTTTTGGCTGGCATGTAAACATACTGCCCTGTCTACAACAGTACATCCCTGTAACAAACCATGCAGTACTGCCCCCTCCAATGCTGTTTTTCCTGTTACCGCACCAATGGACCAAACATCCAGCTCACATAAAAAAAAAATCATTTCAGGAGCTCCTTACTACATAGAAGCCTACATTTTTGTGTTGGTGTAATAGTGTGCAGGTTACACAAATGACAGCCCCCACACTGAAAGCTGGCAGAAATACAGTGGTGACACAGAAATTTAGTACGATGACTTTGTAATGGTGCACAACACGGTGTGCGTAAATGGCAGTTGGCACTGATGTGAGAGGAGTGGAAGTTGAGCAGCACACACTGCAGCAGAACTCCAAGGGAAGTGCAAACACACCTAGATCATGCATCTGCCACTTTTCTCCTGGCCCACACTAGCACTTTACCAATTGTATTAGGGCAGATATGGATAGATTTAGTGCATTATTTGTTTTAAATATACCAGTGCCAGAATAGGGGTACTGTCTACTCAGGATGCTGAAATGTCAACTTAACCCAGCCACCTATATGGACATCAGAGGGTGCCTAGGGCAGAATGGATGGGATAGCACACCATGCTGTGACAAATCAGGTTAGGGTGCTGGGAGGTTTTAGTGGTGGATGTGGGTGGGGGACTGTATATGGTAAGTAAGGGGAGGATGAGTATGGGCCCTATGCCTCACAAATAGGACTATTCAAGTCCTGATCTAAATATTTCAAACTATGAGGAACCCAAATCCAAGTCTGAATATCTGGACCAGTAGACATTCCTATAACAGTACAGAATGGGCTGGATTCTCAAAACACTTGGAAGGTGCAAAAAAATGTGCAAGTCCCTAAAAGGTGTGTAGTTACGGAAACAAGGGGTAATTGTGTTACGTGGTATACACAAAACTTCCATAGCCACTAGAAAATACACTGCAGACTGCAGAAAAAAGTGCAGCTGAAAAATATGGCATATCCCTTTAAAGGCTATTCTCAGCCACTATTTTTCCACAGTTGCCAAAAGGATGTTGCACACATGCTGCACTACAGAGAGTGACGTGTAACTCACCCTGAGCAAAAAGCAGTGTACTAACAATTGGGATACAGTTATAGTGGGGGTTCAGGCACCAGCAACTGCAAACCTGTAGGCTGTATAATAATCTCAGTTGTTACAAAACAAATAGCACACATTTCCATTGAAAGGCAACAAAAAAAACAAGCACAGGACTCAGTGCAGCCCATAAAGGAGCCCCACAGGCAGTAGAGGCAGAGGTGGTAACAGCCAGAAGTATGTGCTATAGATGCAGCAGTAAGAAACACCTCAGAGAGAGACACAACCAACAGATACATATTGACAGTGGGAGCAAGGTCCTGCTGGTACAGGTGGTGCTACCATGGTCCCAGTTGTGGGACAGGTTGCTTACCTCGCTGGTAATGCTGGTTCTGCTGCAACTTTTGCAAGACTGTGAACGTCTCCTGCTCTACTTAATATGGAGCACCTGATGTTGTCTGTCTGCTGGGCATTTAATATTATTTTCACAGCTGCACAAAAAATGTTGTGGATTTTTAGCACTTGCAGAATTTTGCAACTCACCTGTTTTGCGATTTTCGGAACTGCAGAACTTTTTTTTGTGAATATGCTGCAACTAAATTTCTGCAGTGCTACAAGCCACTTTTCCACAACTACAGAATGTTTGGCTCTCTTTTGAGAATCCAGCCCAATATTTTTTATTATCTAGAAAAGAAAGAAAATATCTGGACAAAAACTTATGGACAGGATTTTCTATGTGGCTGGATGTAAATATAAAAGTGAGCTATACAGGTACAGTACCTCTGTCTGTGTGGGCACGATTGTATATAACTGGCCTGACTGGTATTTTCAAAAACTGCACCTGTTTGTTATTGATTTATTGATTTCATTTATTTTACCAGAAAAATACAACTGAGTTTACACTCTTTTGCAAAGTCATCCACAGTGTATTACATAAAGTCATAATTTGTGTCAGCTCATATAAAAAAAATGATGCATGCATCACATTTTGCCACAAACACTGCTTGTTTGTACACAATTAATTGCAACTGAAGTTCAAACTATGTTAGACCACTTTGGTCTAGCAGCGTCCCAACTTGAGATGCAGTTCCGTCAAAAAGTATACAGTCTTTTGAAAATTCCATCCTACATATTTATGGTTGATAAGCATAGAAAAAAAAGTTGGGGAAATCCAGAATGAGGGTTTAATAATCATTCACAACCCAAACTGAAACTGCTTTACATAAGCATTGTAACAAGGCATTAGATCCCTGGGATATAATTTAAATTCACATTGATAAAGTTCAGTAGATTAAATAATAAAATGATAAGCAAAAGAGAGAAAGACAAAAAATAGTACAATGCTATCAAAGTTCCACCTAAGGAATACATCTTTGTTACTATGCCTGGTCAGAGCAAGTGCTTTTAGGGTTATGATATTTAACCCTAACTTTGGGTTTTCTGATGTTGTTGCTACATCCATCACATCTAATCATATCACAAAGTATTTTTTTTTATCTAGACAGACTATCCAGCTAAATACAATTAACATAATATCACAACTGCATTACCATAATTCACAGTATTACATCATGGCAGTATTTACTTGCAGTAGATGCCTATTTGTTTATTTCAAAACTTATTGTAATGGAAAATCCTCAGAGGTACAAGAACATGTAATGTCCCAAGGTGTTCTGGGATGGAAGCAACAACAGTACATGATAGTCCATATTATGTAAACAGCAGGACAAGAAAGACAATAAAAAAAGTAAAGACAAATCATAAATCAAAATAAGTAATAAGTGTGAACATCAGAGAAGTTCAATAAATTGTCAGCACTGAGGGGGCTGTGCATTGAATAAATCCTAATATATAATGGAAATGTATTAATATTTATTGTAACACTGAAAGTGCTACATAAATATTAAATAGTGAATGTCTTTTCTAATTTTTATTTTGAGGTCTTCCTTTCTTATGTGTGAGTATGGTATTTACAACTATAAAATGTTTTATATTTTGAATATGTATCATTAATGCCTTGCTAAAGCCAGAAATAGTATTTTTTTCTAAAAACTGTTTAAAGACTTTGACATTTTGAAAGTTTATTTTATAAAAACCCTGACATCATAAGTAAGCATCTTAAAAGTGGCTTACCTGAAAAAACAGAGACTACTACTTTCAGTCCTGAAGTATTTTAGGGCAGGATGCAACAGACACTGTCTGCCTTGGGCAAAAAATTCTTCACATCATTCCTTATCAGTAAATAATGATTAACTACCTGAGGTGATTGTCTGCCTTATACACACAGCAAATCAAAGTCTATTAACGCTTTCCTCCCCATGCATGGCACCCCCCCAAGATAAATTAGCCACTGTAAACTAGAAACAAATGCCCCTTCTCACATTGCACCAAACAAACTGTTAAGGATGACATCTATTATTGGATTCATTAAAACCAGTTTTTCAAGACTAGCTTGTGTGAGTTATGCCCTCTGCAGCACATATAACATATTTTCTAAACTCTTGAGGCCACTCTGTCATCACAGTAATGACTTGGTGGGAAAATGGCCTTGGCGTGTATGGTTTTCCATACATTATTTTACATAGTGTATGAAAAATCAACAGATCAGTAGAACACTAATTGATAATTGTGTCACTACTTTAATTAGAAAAAAATAGAAACATTAACTACAACTCCAAGTTTATGATTAAAAAAACCCCATCCAAATGGTTTCAGTTTCAGTAGTGGCTTGACTGATGGCAGCTACACCCCGCAAAACACTACCAGACACCCTGTAAGAAAAAGGAAAAAAGACACTTACTTGCCGTTGTGTGGAGTAGATTGTAAACATTTCATCACTGCATCCCCTCACAGTGCCAGTCATCTGTAGCTGCTCTCACTATTGGTGTTTCTTGCTCCTGACCCTTTTGTCTACTTTGTTTAAATCACTACTTTACATAATTTTACTTTTACTTATTTTAAAAAAACTACTGCCTGTGCTTCACTCTAGTGAGAGCAGCAGTAGCTTGAATAAGGAGCAGACCACTCTGGTAGCCCATTGTCCCTCTGAGAACATGCCCCTAGGTATGTACATGTTTCTTGTATGACAGTGATATGGTGTATGAGAACCTCCATGGCTGTCCCAAATGGAGTATGTTATCATCCTCCACGTCTACTTGTTTCTCAGCCACCTCAACTCTTTTCTCCACCTTAGAGAGTTTCTGGTGTAGCCTCTTAAATTCAGTTTTATTTTCCTCCCTAGAGTCTTTAATCTGATGCAGACGCCTCTCAAATTTGTTGCCAAGTTAATTTTTCAGTTTCCTGATTGGTATCATACTCATGGCCTCAGTGACTGGCTGGGGAAGGGCTCCTATTGCCCTCATGGTTCTGTGAGGGCAATCTATTGGCATCCTGTGGCATCAGTTTTAGTTTTGATCATAAACGGGTGCACCATTCATCTTTAGAACTCCCTCCTGCCATTATTAATGTTCTCTGCTGTAAAACTCTTTTTTTTAGAGGGGTTGAATGGAAGGTTCAGCAGGAGCTCCTTGTTCAGCAGCTGATCTGCGACATTACTGGAAGTCCCTCCCAGTGATCCTTAAAGACATCAAACAAAGGATCATAAGCCCTAATCATTAGAAAAATAGTTATAGACTGATTTTCTGTGTTGTTTTTCTAAGTAACACCCAATTTTGTCCATTTCTCTGAACTTCCCCTAAACCCAAATGACCTGAACTGTCAGCACAGCTCAATTCCCTGGCCTACTGTAAAGGAAAAGGATCTGCCAAAACAAGTGGTTAGATTATAGCCAGGGACATAACTGATGGTGACCTAGAAGGGTAAATGAGTGCTGTAAGATAAGAAAAGGGGGTCCCTAAAAAACTCAGTTCTAGTGCAAAACAAAACAGCTTATAATGTTGCTACAGTTTCATTTTATACCAGGATTCAGAGCTGTTTCTGAACTGTGGCACTTTGAAGATAGACAGACATTTACTGTTTTTACAGTCTGAAATTAATTTCAACAAACTGTGGTGGCCATAAAGAAGCAGGATTGCCACAAATTGGGCAGCTCATTTCAAATCTGCCACATCTGGCTCAAAAGCTCTAGGTGTAAAAAAAGCTTGCAATTTAATGTTTGCAGCAGTTCTGCAGGCCTTTCAAAAATCCAGTCCAAGGTCAGTAGGGTAAGCAGGTAGAAATTCATTATTTATTTAACCTTGTAAAGCAGGGAAATGTGTACATGTTGGCTCCTTTTCAGTGGAAAGCTAGAAGTGCCCCCCTCCTGATTACCCCGAACTCTCAGCTCCCATTAGAGCAAGTGCCCACATACAAATACCTAGACATCACTTTCGATACTGCCCTCACCTTCCACACCCACATCAACACTCTTTCCTCTGCCATAAACTCTCGGATTGGCCTACTTTGCTGCCATAGGGATTGCCTGCCCCTCACTCCCCTCCAGCTGGCCATCACCTCCTCCGTCCTGTCCCTAGTGGACTATGGCTTGCCCATCTATGCTGCAGCTGAGAACACCGCCCTCTCTAAAATCCAGCTCTCCATCAATAAGGTCTGTAGGCTCCTGACTGGAGCCTCCAGCCGCACCCACACCTGCCTGCTCTATTTCTCTGCCATCCTGATCAACTTCAAGGAATGTCTGCAGTATCAGACCTGCCTTCTTGCTAAGAAATCCCTGCTCAGACTCTTCCCCCTCCAAGGAGTCTCTGCCTCCCTACCACAGTCATCCTCATCTGTTTCCACCCACAGTTCTGTTAAAGCCACCTTCAAAGTGCCCAGAACCAAGACCTCCCTCACCCAGAGGTCCTTCTTTTATTGAGCCCTCCACCTGGTTCAACTCCCTCCCTACCTGCATCACCAACACTGCCAAACTTGGTCCCTTCAAAACTACTCTCCATAACCATCTCTTTAATGTCCACTGCTGTAGGTGCAACTAACCCTGCCCCCCCAATCCTACTGCAGGACCTTTCCCTGCCTGGCCCCCTAATCTCGACAAGGTCCCCTGGACTGCTGATCCATCTTTCCCCTACCCCTTTTTATCTACCCCCTTAGGTTTATACAAGGATGTGTTCCACTGCAACTCCAGAGAAATTGTACATCTTTAATTGTAAATCTGTATTTTATACCAACATGTAACTAAGTGTATTCTGTGTTCAATGTCTGCACCTGTAATCTTGTCCAATGTTGTATCTGCACAATGTTCTATTGTCTTGCCCTCCCTGTGATGAGGTGCCTTTGTAAATGAGTCCCTGACTCAAAGGTTGTAAATCCGACTTGTTCAAATGAAAAATGAAATTAAATCCTGTAGTTGAACAAGTGGCAAAACAGAGTTTTATAAGTGTTAAAAAACAGTAAGGGAAAGTAAATAAGTTCAGAAAGCAGCAGTTCATGTTAATATTTTTGTATATGCTTTATTATAGTGAGATATGGAAGACACCTATAACAGACCTTCAGAATGTGTGTGTGGGGGGGGCCGTATTGGCAGATACTGTAACAACCTTCAGATTCAGATGCAAGAACTTGTTTGAATAAAAAGCAGTGGCCATATTCCCACTAATCTGGTGGGAGAGAGGCAGTTGATGAACCTATGGTCATCTTTCCTCCCTAAAGCTGTTTATACTGTATATATATATCTATATATTCAAAAAGTAAGAGTCCTCTATTAGTGGGTGGGCAGCAAATAAAATAAGACGGTAATATTAAATGCATATGTAAGCCCCCCTTCTGGCTTCTAGGCACATCAGGATGGTAAAAGTGGGAAGGGGACAATGTACAACCTAAGCAACCAAAGTCCAAGGAATTGGAAACAGAAAATAGCTCATTAGGTAGGTAGGGAAATGGGCAGACTAGATGGGCCAAGTGGTCCTTATCTGCCGTCAAAGTCTATGTTTCTATGTTTCATTACCTGGTTCGTTGATTTGTCATGAATTGGCTTCACAGTAAACATGGGAACAAAGTCTGCTGCTGGATGTTCCAGATGGCTGTAGGATGAATATTGGTTAGCAGGCAAGAATACACAGTCACACAGATTAAGTTCATTGTCCACTCCAGAATAAAAAGTGCAAACATGATTTAATTAACTTTAAAAACAGTAAAAACCACTCCATGGAGCAGGGGGGCATTTAATTTATTGGGTTTTCATTCACAGCATAGCTGGACCGTCTACTGCAACAGTCTCTTGAACTAACAGACTGATTCATTTCATGCAGACCTCCCTCAAGCCATGAAGGCTAAATTCCTGGCAGCAATTCCATGGCAGGCCAAAACTGGACCATGCTTAAGCACCATTTATAGTATCAAGCAGCACATTAATTTCATTACTTCTCACTTCTTTAAACTTTTCCCAGGCAAACACTTTCTTTCCAGTCTTAAACCTGTTAGTATTCACTTTACATATGGAGCACAACAGTACAAGACATTTCTACTGTCCCAACCCCTTTGCTTTCACTACCTTGTGACATTGTAACCTTCCCCGGGGGGGGGGGGTTGCCATACAATGTGGAGCTTATTTATTAATTTAAGATCTTAACTTCATTACTCTTCACACAGTGTTCCATTAGCAAAAACTGAACCACCAGAGACCCTTTCAGACATCCAGTCGCTGATACCCTTGTGCTTACTACGGCTTCCACAGAGTCTATCCTGGCCCAGAAACCAACTCCGCTCATGCAGTGATTCCAGCCTCTGAACTGACTCATCAGAGGCCTTCTGCAAGTGCCTCACCAGTGCACCCGATGTACTGCCACCCCTCCGGGGTCCCAACTATTACTCTCCCAAATGGACTTTCCCTACATCCACAAGCTGCTCAACTAGGGAGTCCCAACACTGTAGCAGCCACCGACCTGGGGAATAGGGGTAGTGCTGCCACCAGTACACCCTCAACTGTTCAGGCCGGCACTTCCAAGCTGTGCCCCAGGCCCCATTTGCCATAGCAGGCCCACTCTCAAGATACATTCTGACTCACTTCTGAACTCACCCATGAGCAAACTTTCTGTGGGCTACAGGCCCCATCAATGCTTACCCTACCAAGGTGCCAAAGTTCACTCGGCGAGCCTCCATCTCTCTTTCTTCTCCCCAGGCTCCAGCTCCCAATTGTACAAACAGGCCCCTTTCAATGCTCTATTGCTCCCCTTACTTCAAACCCAAACTGATGCTTTCCACATTGCGGGTCTTTGAGGATGGAGGGCTGGGGTAGTAAGTGACCCACTCCGGACCCACCACAGCTCTCTGACCAAACTTGTGGGTCAACCCCCACCTCTCTTCTTGGGTCTCACCCCTCCAGTCTCCTCCAGTCTCTCTTGGTGCCAAAAACACTTCTCTTTTATATCCCAAGGGAGGGGCCCCTGCTGGCAGCAAGCAGGCCATACCTACCCACACTTGCAGGCACCACAACTCCCAGTTCCCCCCTAACTACACATAGCCCTAGAAATTTAACTAGTAAGTACCTAGAGGATGCTTACACATAGCTGCCACAAAAGGTACAGATGCGCATCTAAAATGGAGACACAACTAGCCAGAAGTGAGAGACAGGGACTGCAGACAACAATATGGGTGGCACAGATCCAGTCTCCAAAAACAAAAAATAAAGCCATCCAGATGCTGAATTTCCAAACAGTTTCATTTAGTGTAGAACTAGACAAAGGCAATGGGTTTCCTGATGTCCTAGCACTTGTCACCTGCATGGGGGGCTCCCTGATGAAGCCATATAGTTAGGTGGCATACAGGGCATCAGGTAACCTATTGCCTCCATCTATTTTTAGAGACTGGATCTGCACTACCAACATTGTTATCTAAAAGTAGGATGTTAAAATGATGACTGAGGAATGGTGACCCATGAAGAGGGCAATGGAACCTCAGCGCTGACACTTTCGGATGACCGGCAGTTCTCCACATCCCCGAGGTATGCCCCACCCCAGAGTTAGTATAATAAAGAAAGGGGGTGTGGGAGGTGAAGCCCTCTGAAAAAAAAGACTTTGTTCAGAGTCGTCACACTGGGAGATTTGCACCATCTTTATGGGTCACTGTTACCCAGTCACCACTATGACATGGAACCATTATCTAACACTAAATGTACACTAAAAATAGAGTTGAAAACAATTTTTTTACCATCCGTTTTCTCCAGGAATTATATATAAAAATAAAAAAAAAGTTTATGAAGGATTTCAGAGAAATAAGGAGTAACTATGTAAGTAGTAAGCCATGACAGGCTATGCATTATAGGATTTTCATGCACGCCCCAGCAGTATAGTAAGACATGAGTTCGAAGGCTGACTGTCCATACACTCTTGTGCATTGAAATCCTATGAAGTACACCCTGGAGGGCTTATTACACTTATAAAATTGCTCTAAGTAGGTTTTTTGGGGAGGAAAATGAGATTCGGCACCTGACCATGTGTTTATAGAGATTTAACGCATGGTCAGGTGACATCTCTAAGCCAAAGCAATAAAAGCAGGGAAATGTGGTGTTAGAGTTTCCAACCTTCACTCCCCACCCCACTCCCCAAGCAGCAAAAGGACAAGACCAAACAAGCAACCACAGACAGCCATCATCTGGTAAGACAAACACCATACAGCTGTTTCCAGATTACACAAGAAACATCCATCATCATGGTCCAGTGCTTTAGCAGCTGAAGCGATACTTGCACATTTCAACACATAGACACCCACTTCTAGCTGCAGATAGAAATCCACAATACTGATATCACAGCACTTGGCTTCTGCAGTAACTGATGCACATGCACACTTCAACACACACATCCACTTGCAGCTTCAGATACAAGTCTAGGATATGCATATCACAACACTATTTCTGCATGTAGGAGCAATGCTACTGCACCAACAGATAGAAATCCTTTATTCCCAAACTACATACGTATTTTCATCTGGGTCCTGCACTTTTGCAGACAGGTATAGAAATGTAAGATACCTTGATTAGCACAGTACTTTTTTCCACAGAAGCTCAGGTTTCTAAGTACCTGCAATTCTGTATACACACATACATTTGCATGGCATAACACATTCACACCCATTACTGACTGCAGAACCACATGCTCCTGTAGGTCCTGTGCTTCTGCCATCACTAGGGATATAAGTTTGTCATGGATGAGGTTTTAATGACTCATTGTTTGTTCATGAAATCAATAGTAAACAGTAGTAAATGTTGTGGCACTGTCATCATTGCTACATTCTAATGACACTAGTGAAAATCATGGAAGTCCTGAATAAAGATCAAATGTCATGGAATCAATGACGTGTATGACTGCCATGACAAACTTACATCCCTAGCCATCACATATATACAAATCCAGAATACACTGATCACAACAGTACACTACTTCTCTCTGCAGAAGTAGATCTGTACCCACAAACACATTTGTACAGTGTGAGACATACACACCCACTTATATCTGCAGATGTGCAGGCCCCTGTGTAGCCAACAATTCTGTAGACACAGATACACTTGCATAATGTAAGCCATGCACACCCACTTCTGCCTGCAGAAGCGCAGATTACTGTGGGGCCTGCACTTCTGTAACAACATATATAAATCCAGGAAAACTAGATTAGAAAAGTACTTCTGTTTCCTGAAGTGCAGGCAACTGTGGAGCCTACAATTCTATAGACATAGATATAGTTGCACATTGTAAGACATGCACACTCGACTCTGCAAAAACGTAGGCAGCTGTGGAATTGGGGCTTCTGCTGTCATATTGTAGATACAGTGCCCAAATAAAACTGTACCTATCTACAGAAGCACAGGCACCTATGGGACCTGCACTTCTGTAGCCACATACAGAGCTGCTTACTGTAAAATGTACATAGCCACTTCTGTCATTTTTGTTGGGTATTGTGCATTTTTATCTACAACCAGAAGTGGGTATCTATGTGTTGATGTGTGATTGTGTATCCACATCTGCAGAAGTGCTGGACCATGATGATGGATTATTTTGTTTTATCTGAAAACAGTTGTATTTTGTTTGTTTTACCTGATGATGGATCTCTGTGGTTGCTTGAGTGAGTCTTGTCCTTTTGCTGCTTGGGGGTGTGAGGAGTTAGGGCTGTAACCCCTAAAACCACATTTTCCTACTTCTGTGGCTTTAAATTGAATCCTAACCAGTGCATTAACATAGTTTTTTTGCAATGAATTTCCATTTTTTTGAGATAGTGGAATCATATCCTCAGTCATGCAGGTCCTGAAGGGAACTTCTAGAACATATCTATCTGGCTCTGGAAGAGCAGTGCCTTCCAGGTCCTGTGCTTCCATGTGGCTACAGATGCACATGTGTAGGGCCCTCTGGGCCCTATACCATGTGAGGGGTCCATCCAACTACAGAAGTGTAGGGCCCTTTGGACCCTGTGCTTCTGTGCAGCTACAGATGCAGACACACAGGCCATTTGGGCCCTGCACCAAATGTGGAGTCTCTCAGGCTGCAGAGGGCCTTGCACTTCCTTGTGGCTACAGTTACAGAGAGCCCTGCACCAAGTGAGGAGTCCATTGGGGTGTGGAAAAGTATTGCCCTTTGGGTTCTGCACTTCCACAACAAGTGAGGAGTCCATCAGCTTGTGGAAGCACAGTGCTATCTGGGTCATGCACTTCCATGCAGCTACTCATGCAGATGTGCAGGGCCCTTCAGGCCCTGCACCAACTGTAGAGTCCCTCAAGCTGCTAAAGCACAGGGCACTCTGGGCCCTGCACTTCTGTGTGGCTGCAGATACAGATCCACAGGGGACAGGGGGCCATGCACCATATGAGGAATCTGTCAGAAATCTGAAGCACAAAGCCACGTGGGCCCAGCACTTTTCCACACCAAGTGAGGAGCCCATTTAGCTGCAGACGTGCAGGTGGGTCCTGTGCTTCCCTGCAGCCACAGATACAGATGAGCAGGTCCCTTTTTTCATAACTTTGTTGTTTTTAAACATTTTAACCAGAAATTTTCAACATAGTCCTTTTATGAACCTATCCTATGAACCAGTCAAGTGACATTTTTCAAATCCTGCCCAAAAGGTGATTCCACAGAACAACAGCAAAATCACCTTCTGGGCAGATTTGAAAAATTTCACCTTTCTGGCTCATGAAGCATGGTCAGAAAAAGGCCATGTTGAAAATCTGAGTTAAAAATCTTTTAAAATAGCCATGTTATAAACAAAAGTTATTATTCTATAAACTGACAAAACTTCTTTTGTGAGCAGATTTTCTTCTTTTGTATAGTCTCGCTAAAGAATTCTTTTTTCATATTAAGGAAATCTTCTTTTGTGACATTTTTGAAAAATCTTCTTTTCTGACAAATTCTTCTTTTGGATCAAAAGAAGGTCACAGAAAAGGGCCGGCCCATCGGTGCAGCGGTTGGATTTCCGCTTGCGACGCTGGCGACCCGGGTTCGGGAACAGACTCGGGTCGCTGGAGGGCTGGCCGGGGGAGAAGGATGGAGCATCCTAGGGACTGCTCTCCTTCTCCAGAGGGAGGGAGGGGAGGTGTCCGGAGCTCGGATGACCCCTGGTGGAGGCCAGGAGTCATGCAGCTGCTAGCACAGGCACGTACTGGAGGCGGGCCAGGATGCTCTGCATCATTGCACGACCCCGCCTCCCCCAAAAAAGGAAAATGGATAAAGCTGCTGGCAGCCCTAAATGAAGCTCATCACGGCTTCAATTAGCCCCCCAGGCCAGCCCTCCGACCTAGTCCGATGACTGCGGCATGCAGCCAGAGTGCCGCAGACCCACCGTGGGGGTAAGCCACGGGTATCAGAAGGCCCGAGGCCGATATGGGGGGTGGAAGTCAGTGGTTCGTGACCGGGTTGACAGTAACGGGCTGCCGGCAGCTAGGGCAGGTGGAGAAAAGAATAAAATGGAACAAAAAAAAAAAACAAGGTCATAGAAGATGGATCTCGCCTCACCAAAGAAGAAGTTCTACTTTAGTGAACTTCTTTTTTTATTAAAAAAGATCATGAAACAAGAAATTTCTTCTTTTATGAGATCCAGTTCTTCTTTCATGAGACTCATGAAAGAATAATTTTGGCTCACAAAAGAAGAATCAGAAGCCCTCACTAAGCCTTCTATCGAGGATTTTAGGAATTCCCAAAACTATACTTCAGGGTTATTTTTCAGAAAACAAACTCCAGAATCAAGCTAAATGAGTCATGTTTAGCTAGATTCATGTGTTTGTTTTTCTCCAGGGCATCCTTTTTATGGGTTTTCAATTATTTTTGTTCAAATGAAAAGCAAGATGGTGGCCATACGAAAGAAGATTTTTTCTCATGTAAGAAGAATTTTGGCTCATGAAAGAAAAGTCTTCTTTCATAAGCCAGACATTTTTTGTTTGCATTAGACATTAAAATTAAAGACCCAACTGAGCATGCTCAGAACCAAAATTTCTAATCATTAGAACTCAGGAACTGATTAATAGTTCTTCACCAAACGAAACAAAGTCATCTTTCTAGGGCAAGCCACTTCTACCTTGAAAATTTCAGAACAAAATTCCAAACTATGTAGGTTGTAGGTGACAGAAACAAGAATGGCCAAAACCCTCAATTTTTTTTTACTTTTTGCACTATCCAGATTGCAGAGTCTAGACATCTGACTGTCATGAAACACGTCCAATCAAGAGACCTTGCCCTCCAGGCTGCACAAGCAAAATGTCATGCAATTCCCTTGAATGGGGCAAAGTTACTAAGATGCAGAGTTAGTGTTTTAATATTAAACACCCTAATCAGCCCTAATTATAGTGGTGATACATAGCCCCTATTTTATATTTATTAGTTAACTTTAGTTTATTTAAAACACATCCCCAAGGTGAGTTGAAGTTTGATACAATATTCAAAACATGTACATAAAAATCAACCATAAAAGGGTTAAAAATCCTGACTCTAATAAGTTTACCATCTATCTACGTAAAAAATCAAGACACAAAAACACAGATTTACTTTCTAAAAAATTACATAAACTTATTCACTAAAAAGTACAAATTATTATATGCATAAACCTAGGTTCTTTCTTTTTTTTCTTCCCTATGCCTAATTACTAGTGTGTTTTTTTAAAACCAAACTACAGTCTATAACTAATTCTAAAGGGAGGAATGGAGGGGTGGTATGGAATCCATATAATGTATAAAAAAGGATATCTCATACGCCATTGTCCTTATTTTAGGCCTATTCCACAGCATCTGATCACTTAAATTGTAATCTGAAATTTTAACTGGGGGCAAGAGTTTATAACACTTATGATTTTCATTTCATATCTGTAAGTACTTATCTTTGCTTATTTTTTTCTCTCCTTTCGCACAAGGATTCAATTTTACACTCCTTCATAGCCTACTCATACTCCCTCCCTAAAATCAATCATGTTCTTAGATGCATAAACCACAATGCCATATGGAAGCTCCATATACCAGCACTAGCCTAATCACTGTACTATGCTAATAAATCAAATCTTGTTTATTCACCCCAGCCATTCTTAGCACTGCTAAAAATATAATCTTGTATTAGCCTTCCTAATCATACTGTTTACTTGCTCACACCGTTTAAAATCACTCTGAATCATCAACCCTAAAAACGTTACTTGATTTACTGTCTCAGCTTCCACCCCCAAACAATAAAAATAACAGGATTTGTCTTCATAAAACTTTCCTTAGACCATCTTTCTATTTCATTTAAGTCCTGTTGTGTTTTACTAGCCCCATAACATTAAGAAATACCTACAACCGTTGTGTCATCCACATATTTAATACACTCACCTTTAGTTTTTAAATCATGGATTGTCAGCAAAAATAACAAAGGCCTCAGTTTGGTACTTTGAGAATCCCCCCCATATAACAGATCTGGCACTGATTTTTTTCCTTCTAATTCTGTCCACTGGCTTTTCCCTTGCAAAATATCCCTTACAGATCTTACAATATATCCACGCCCATCTAATTTTTTTATCATGGTATTATGATCTATAAGCTCAAACGTTTTCCTATAATCCACCAAAACTGCATTTATATTAGAGAGATAGCTAGGGAGATCAGGGTAGAGCTGTCAAAGGAAGTGAAGAAGGGGGATGTAGTGGTGGTGGTACGTGATCTGAACCTGCCAGTTATTGACTGGGACATGCCAACCATCAGGTACACCAGAGGTCAGGCTGTGTTGGATACATTGCAGGACTGCCTCATGTCAGTAACAATATGGAGAGGAGCAGGGGGTGGACAGGGAAGGAGAGAACCCCAAATGAACAATAAGTCTCAGGACAAATAGAGAACTAATGGACCCTTGGTCTTCTTCTGCCATCATTGTCTATGTTTCTATATATCTATCTATCTATCTATCTATCTATCTATCTATCTATCTATCTATCTATCGATCTCTCTCTCTCTTTCTCTATCTCTCTCTTGTGTTGCCCTGTGCTCACTCACTGCTAGCTACCAGCTAACTCCATCATCCCATCTTTTCTCTTTTCTCTTTTGCCCTCAGTGCATCTCAGAAATGATAAACAAGGTGGAGGCAGTTCAAAGAAGGTCAATTAAAATGGTACAGAGTTTGCACCAGAAGCCCTGGGGGAGAGACTGAGGCATCTCAAGATGTACACCCTGGAAGAAAGGAGAGTGCAAGGTGACATAATAGAGACCTACCAGTACCTCACAGTGGTGAACAGGGTGCAAGAGTGGAGTCCCTTTCAAATGAGCAGGAACACCAGGACCAGGAGGCTTGTGATGAAACTGCAGAGGTTAAGAGAAATGTGAGGAAATACTTCCTCACTGAAGGGTGGTAGACACCTGGAACAGACCACAAGTGGACGTCATGGAGGCAAAAACAGTGGGGGGCTCCAAGCATGTGTGGGATAAACATAGGGATATAGTAGAAAATAAGCAAGGAAGAGGAAGGGTCATCAGATACCAGTTAGGATCTTCAGAAACAGATTAGTCACAGAACATCTGGGAAGACTGGGTTGGACAAGCAGTCCTTTCTGCCAACAAATTCTCTGTTTCTAGGTTTCTATGTTTTGCCTATCTATAGGCTCTATTAGCTGTCAGTCTTCACAAAGACAATCCTCAACACAATCTCCTTTGCATGTCTTTGCGGGCTGTTGTTATCATTATCTTTAGCATTCTCAGTCTTTCCTTCTCCCTTGGTTCTGTCCCAAAGATGAGGAAACGGGCAACTGTCATCCCACTCCTCAAATGATGTGACGCCTCTACCCCTGCAGCTATCACCTTGTCTCCCTACCCCCAGCTTTAGGCTAAGTTCCAAGAACACCTTGCTCTCACTCATCTTCCCCCTTTCTTGACATTGCCCTCTACTTCATCCATTTCCAGTCTGGTTTCAGGAAATCTCCTCCACCACCACCTCCCTCCTCTGGCTCCATGACTCCATTCTGACTGGGATGGATTAAGACCTGATAACCTCCTCCATCTTTGTTGATCTGGCCAGAGCCTTCAACGCTGTTGCACAACCTGTTCTCTTTGACAAGCAGAAAAGGGCTGGACTCTCTGAACACTCATTAAGATGGTCTGAATCCTTCCTAGATGGCAGGTCCTGAGCTGTCTGGATAGGATAAACCTTCTCCCTCAACTTCCTATTTGCTCAGGTGTGTCCCAAAGCTCTGTCCTTAGTCCAGTTTTGTTCTCACTATTCATAAATGACCTTCTCAAAGCCTTTTCAGTATACTCCACTTAAACTGGACTTAATTAAATGGGATGTCCACTTAATCAGGATATCCTGCTGGCACTGATGCAAACGCCATTATTTTCAATGGGATCCCTATCCATTTAAACAGAATGGTCAATCAGTTTAATTGGGATGCTTGTTGGGTGAGGCTCAGGTGAAGCTTGTCAATTAGGAGGTCATTCCTGCCTGCTCCCAGCTGTATGAGCTCAGCCTGCCATTAGCACACAATGCACATAATCATTTCTAAATGGGTTGATTTGCCTCTCTCAGAAAAAGTTAAGGTTTTAGAATTCCTGCAGAAGCCTAACACTACTTTAGCTGTTGTGGCTAGAAAATGTTGGATCCCCAAAAATCAGGCCAGTCCAATTAGCCACAACAAGGAGAGGATGTCAATCAAATGGCAGGGCAATGTTAATCTGTACCACAAAAAAAAATAGGACAGGAAATATATCATTGTGTATAATGCACTGCCTGTCTGGTTCTCACATACTTTAAGTAAGGGGACAAGTATTTCAGGGCCAGTTCTTAAAAAGAAAGCTCATGAGCCAGCAAATCATCAGGAGCATGGCACCTTTGGAGCCATTGATGGGTGGTTGTCTCACTGGAAAACGAGACATAATATTGTCTGTAAGAAGTAAGAAGGAGCACAGGGAAAGACTTGATGCTGATGCTCCTTTAGTTTCTGGATGGCTACAAAATGGTCTGCCTGGGTTGTTGTCTGAGTATGCCTTGTCGACATCTGGAATGCAGATGAAACCATGCTGGCTTTTTTACAATGGCTATCAGGACCAGCAGCATACTTACAAGGATTCTGATATCATTCATGGAGAAAAGGCTAAGGATCAGGTCTTCCTCATCTGTTGCACCAATCCGCTTGAAACAGAAAAATTGCCTTGCTTGTCATAGGCAAGAGTAAGAGACCTCAGTGCCTACCTAAGGATCTTGCTGGCCTCTCTGCCACCTGCACACACCCAGCAAATGTGTGGATAACGAGCACAATTTTCTTGGTGTGGCTGTCTACATGAAACAAACAGTTTAAGCAACATAGAAGGAAAGTTCTTTTTGTAGACAATTGCAGTGCCCATCTGGCTGATCTTGTGGATAAATTGAACCAGATTATAATTGTTTCTTGCCCCCAAAACCCTTCAAGCTTGATTCAAGCACTTGACATTTGAGTTATAAAAACTTTAAGGGCTACTGCCATGCTTTGTTTTCCACCCACATATTAGGCATCATTGACACTGGGTCTGTCTTTGTAGCATTGGAAATCGCACACTGTCAACCTTTTGAATGCCATTTTTATGTGGGCACCTGTAAAGGAAAATATGATTGTGAATTGTTTTTGCAAGGCTAGCTTTAAAATCAATGATGCCACAGAAGTCCCAGAAATGCAGTCACCTATACATGACATCCTTGCTGATGAAGAACGACCACCAAACATGACCACAGGTGATTTTAAGACTTTGCCAACTGCGGTGCTGATGAGGCAACTGAGGGTGAACTTTCTCTGGAGCAGATATGCATCATAGTTAAAATGAAACCATGGAAGAAGTTGCACTGGATGCCAAGGACCACAATGCTGTTGAGCCCCCACCCAGAACTGTCACAAATAAAAGCTCAAGCTTGCATTTCAGTGCTTTGAGACTGGTTCATACAGCATGAGAGAATCACAGACTACTTCAACTCTCCAGATAAGTGAGGAGCTGATGTTTTAATTCAGTGGCTATGCCTGCAATTCAATGGCTAGAAGCAACCAGCCATGCCCCCTGCCTGAGTTATTTAAGTCTGCTCCCTCCAGCCTCACTCAGAAGTACTGTTTCTTTGCTGCAGACAGAGGCTCTGCTGGAGCTCTGGACCCCCCACTTTTTTTCTCCCAGTGTTTGTCTTCCACTTTTCCTTTGAGATTTGAGACCTGGAGACTGCATCCAAGTGGATTCTGGGAGCTGGATTCAGAGTCACTGAAAGCAGAAACCTCACAAGGCATTGTTTTATATTTTAAAAAGTATGCCACCATTGCCTATACATACATTGAGAGTGTAAGTTTTTTTCCAATCCATCTTGTGTGGCAGGTTTGTTTTGTACTGTCTTTTCTGCCTCTGTCCTTTTCTTCATAGATGCTTGGAGGGCAGGTGGTATGCAGCCCGGCCACTGAAGGGGTGGACACAAGCCCTGTGGAGGGTGTATGGCAGAAGAGCAGATGCAATTAGAAGTATTGCTGTCACCAGCAAATTCAACTCCCAATAATCAAGAAATTATGTGCATCTCAGGGTTGTTTTCCAAATAATATTGCTGACTGCTGTGCTAAGTTGGCTTCCTATTCACAGGAGGAATACAACCTGAAGAGTGCAACTGAACTGAACTGAATAGGACAGAGAGAGAGGAGAGTGGGAACATTTCTTTTATTTACAAAATCTTGCTCTCTCCTTGAACTATTTCTTAATTTTTTTGTATTATTTTACTGCTTTACTCAAGGCTAAGAACGCCTTTTATTTATATTTTATCTCTCTATTTTATAAATTAACATGTAGGCCCAGATATTCAAACTGCGCCACAAAGAAGTGCAATAGCAGGAGCAGGCACAAGTACAGTGTGCCCATGCACAACACGTGCGATATTCAAACACAGCGCAGGCTAGGGTGCGCTTGCGCAACACAACTGAATATCGCACCAACCGTGCCATGGCGCAACCAGGGATGCACAGTGGCAAAGGGCTGATGCGCAGTAGCTCAACCAGGGATGCGCAGTGGAGTGGGTAGCAGTGCAGTAGCACAACCAGGGATGCGCAGGGACAGGATGCAGGGGTGCACCACCCATGGAAGACATGGGCAGAGGAGCACGCAGCAGACCAGACAGCACCCCCACACCCCATGAACCGCACAAACTGAGTTGAGCTGGATGAACCACCAGCAACGAATCCACAGCTGGGGCATGGTGCCCCGCACATCCCCTGGCAAGCTGTGACCATAACACAAGGAGGTCCGGCCACCCTGTGCTACTTCATCCCACCAATGCAGAGCACACCTTGCACAGCGATCCCCAGACACCCTGCCCAGGAGCAGCACCCAACAGTGCATGTCTCTGTATGCATGCCACCACCCCCACTGTGACAATGCAACCCTGTGCACCATGGAGCCATGCATGGCAGCCCCACCATGAGCACCCTGCAGCAGGTGGCAGCAGCCACCAAAACAACAACTGCAGACACAGTGCCACCCTGCATGGCCCCCCCAAGGCACAGCCGAGATATCGACCCTGCGTCAGCACCCGAGGTACCCCGCATGCAACAGGGCCCACCCTGGACCACACCACCAGCAGGACAGCACCCCACACACCCACTCAAGGACACAACCTGTTCCAGCATTGGCCCCAACAACCAGCACAGATGCCCACAGTGGTGCATGGAAGCATGTGCCACACAGGATGCAACACAGGGCACAGACAAACACCCACCCAGACCCAAGGGCACACCAACACAGGGACACAATAGCAGGGCAACAAACCCACTGGCATGCGACCACAGCAGCCGTGTACCCATGGCCAGCACCCCTCCATGGCACAGGTGTACCACCCACCCTGTGCATCCACCATGAATCCATCCACCACCAGCATACGGCTGGAGCACAAGTGACAGACATCGGAGCACATACCCTGCAACAGACACCAGTGACAGCATGGAGGGGGGACAACAACAGCAGAGTCCACAGTGCCACCCAAGGCAGACGTGCACCATACCAGTGACAGGAGGCAATCCGCCATCCAGGGGGTGGCCAGCATGGACAGCCACCACTGACATGCCAGCAGACCATGCATAGCACAGACATGCAAGGGTGTCAGCTGCACAGGCCATGGACAGTCTGACAGGGGCACCATGGATACAGTGCATGCACTGGGGACCACTGCACACAGGCATCCAGTGCACAGAGAACAACACACATACCACAGACAGTGATCGAGTCCCCCACCCACACCATAGGCAGGTCCCTGCTGGACACACACACGCCCAGGTGTGCACCACCCCCGACGCCATGCACACCACTGCAGCCAAGCACCATTATCCCACTGCAAATCAGAAACCACCACACTTGCCATAATAAAATGTATATATTAAACAAATTCAACAACAAAACATATGTTCAACTATATACAAGGGTGGGAGAAAGGGCCACAAACCAGGTGGGGGCGGGCATGGGGCAGGGGTGAACAAATGGAAGAGGGAAGAAGGGGTGTGAGGGTGAGTCCAGGGGGGAATTCAACAAGGGGGCATAGAGGGCCTATCGCCTGTCCTTCTCTCCACTTCTGTGCCATCTCCTTTCTCTGTGGCACCGTACCCTGTCCCATTCCATCTTTTGCAGGATTTCCAGTGTTGCCCTGGCAAGATGCAGCAGCTCCTGCACCCCTCTCTCCATCGCTGTCCAGCATTGTCCACCTAGGACAAGGTAGCAGAGTCAATACACATGACTGTCCAGCCCCCTGCAGCCCCCCCATTGTGCATGGCATACAGCCATGGGCCACACCCCTGTGATGGCATGCAACCACCCACAGTGACCGCATCCACAGACCCACCTACCCAGGCACCCACAACCATGCGGACTGCTACACACACCCACCACCCATGTCCAGCACAGCACCACCATGGCCTTACAGTGACATGGCTATAAGGTGCAAAAGCAGTTTCACAGCCATGTACCCAGTGTATGCACAGACCACCAGCGATGCCCACCCACACATGCAGTGCCACAGGACAGTGCTGAGCATACCATGTGGTGTGCAAAGTGGTGGGGCCAAGTGCTGGTGGCCGTGCCCTGCCGCCAACCCTGCAACACAGCGTGCACAGATGTGAGGGGAAAAAGGCACTCACCTGCATCCAGGCCAGCTGGATGCTGCTGGCCCATGGCCCCTCCTCCATGACCCTGCTGCAGTGCACCAGCCCTCTCCCACTCAGCTAGGGCTTCCCTCACTCTAGGGAACTCCTCTGGGCCTAGGGTGCAAACACGGAGAGGGGAAATCAGTACAAACCAGTAGTAAAACCCCCACCAGTGTGTGCATTCCCACACAGCACAGCCATGCCACAACCCCACCACCACCACCACCACCACCGCCCACACTGGATGGCCCCCACCCCCCTGCAGGGTTGACACATGCACACCATGATACCCGGATGGATGGACACTACCAGTGTATGGATGAAACACCTACCTGGCCTTGGCACGGTGCCTCACTGGGCATGTGCCTGTAGACACCCCAGTCTATCTGGGTCCCTCCGCCAGAGGTCCCTGTACCGGTGGTGACACTGTTCACCAGAACAGGCAATACCTGTGGCCTCCTCCATGCCATCTGCAACCTCCTCCCACATGGCGCTGTGTTGCCTGTTCAGTGGGTCCTGGCCAAACAGGGCCCCAGCATGGGGCTCAACAATGGCCACAAGGTTTGCCAGCTCTACTGCGTTCCACTGCTAAGCTTGCCTGTGTGACATCCTTCTGTCAGTACAGATAACAAAATGGTGCTCTGTAGTGCATGTCCCCCACGTGCGGAGGCTGCGCAGTACAGCACTGCCATTCCCCATTGCGCTGTCACCAAACAGAGCGATAGGGGTGCACCCATGCAGATGCATGGCACCTAGGGGGCAAAGGTCGACCACAGGGTCAAGGATCTGTTCGTGCATGGAGCACCACAGTGCTATTGGGACTCCCTGCATGTAGCACAGTAGGGTGCCTGTGCGTAATGCCCTGCAGTGGCCTACCGCGCTGTGGCTTCATGGCACCTACAGCGCACCAGGGCACAAGTGCCACACACAAGAACAGCACACTAGCGCCACTGGCACAGTGGTGGCCAAGCCCTGCACTGCCTCCCGTGCACAGCACATCATCAGCGCAGCACGCATCGGTGTCAGCACTCAGGGCATGTGCCGTGAGGTGCCTACTGTGCACGTCACAGAGCTGCGCCATTGCCTGAGCACACTCAACAACATTGCGCAAGGTGCAACAGTGTGATATTCAGCCAGCATATGCAAATCAGCAATTCCATGGTGCAACCACTGCATTAGCATCCACTTAAAGTTGCGATTCACCTCATTTGCATGTGTTGCGCTATATAAATGCGACATGGGACTGCAGAGGACATAGTTTGGTATTGCAATCTATTGTTGTGGGTTGTATGCTGTTTGGATGTGTGGACTATGGTGTGTGAGGGCTGAATGGGACTGCACATTCAAAGGTAACACCTGTCATTCCCACAGGCTCTATCATGACTGATCGAGAGGATGAGGAGGAATAAGGACAGGGGAGAAGGAGGAGGAGGAGGCCCAACTTCACCCAGGCTGAATCAGATGCCCTGTTTGAGGCCTATCTCGACAGGGAACCGCTGCTCAGCGGACAGCGTGGAACACCACAGGCCCATGCTGAGGCGTGGGGTGACGTTGCATGTGCCATGATCCAGCATGGCAGCCACCAGCGGTCCATGCAGGAGTGTAAAAAGAAAGTTGGCATGGACAGGAGGAGGATAAAGGATAAGGTGGCTGCCATCAGGGCAGCACATGCTGCCACCGGTGGTGGACAGCTGGCTGTGCCACGCCTGATGCCACTGGAGGAGCGGATGGCTGGCAGCATGTGGCGCTGTGTCATAGAGACCGTTCCTGGTGGTGGCTTCCAGATGGGTGGCAGCCCATCACTGCATGGTAGGTCCTGTGCTGTCACTGTGTGGGTGGTGGGGGGAATGCCACAGGGCAGGGCAGAGACAATAACGCTACTGTGTTCCCTTACAGCTCCTGAGTGTCTACATGGGTCAGCGGTGGTGGGTGTGTCCACCGAGGGTGATGCCCTGGACGCGGAGGAACACCCATCCACCTCCACAGGTGTCCGAGGGACAGGACCAGTGCATACCTGCCTGTCTGTCTGGACTGAAGATGGTGGTGCGGGTGTGGACGAGGCCCTGCCTGTGTCCCGGCGTGACAGCACCCATGGATTCCAGCATGCTGGGACATGGGCTGGTGCCGAATCTGGCACTGATGATAATGGATCACACATCCCGGACAGTAATTCGTGTGGGACACAGGATGGTCCCACAGCAGGAAATGGCACAGGCATAGCCATGGGTGGTGCCGCCGTGGAGGCCTGCATGACAACACAGTCCCAGCCTGTGCCTGTATGCCCCAGTGGGGCAGCACTGGTGTGCGTCCAGGCCGGTGGGGCTTTTGCGGCCAGTGAGCCCTGGTGATCAGCAGCCAGAGGGGCAGTGCCAGCAGTTGGCCAATGGCGAGGGGGGACAGTGTCGGGGGCAGTGGCTGTGCACTGCGTGTGGACATTCCCCGGCATGGCTCTGGTGTGCAGCACCTATCATCAAGGAGTGCTGTCCAGCAGGGCCAGGAACACCATGAGGGACAGCATGCTGGACCGGCGGATGACCTCTTTGATGAGCACAGCTGCCTACTCCAGGCTTCAGTGGATCAGCAGTTGCGGCTTGTGACTGCGGTGGATGCACTCAGTGCAGCTCTGCACCAGGCAGAGGAGCGGCACAGCAGAGACCACGGTCTGCTCCTGGCAGAGATGGCCTGGCAGCGAGACGACGTGACCACTGCCATTGACAGGCAGACACATGCATTCACAGCTGTCATGGCCACATTGGGCTCCCAGTTTGGTGCCCATGCAACGCAGACACCACGCAGTGTCCTGTCCACCCCCCATTGCCGGTGCCGTGCGACACCTGCTATGTCGACACCGGGTTCAGCTGTGGGCATACCGAGCACGCTGGCATGGGCATGTTCGGTGAGCTTCAGACCCCTGTGCAAACACGGTCACGTTCATGCAGTGTCACCCCTGGGGAACTGTTGGTGCCACCACATGAGGCCAATGGTCAGCCTGGCATGGTTGGCAGGTCTCGGCAGGGCTGCCCATGCATCTGTGGTGGCCATGGCACTGTGCTGCATGACTGACCTGTCTCCCACCATGGCCACTGTCTGCTGCTGCCCTGTGTGCAGTGTGGTGTGTATCGTGTGATGCATGGGTGGGGTGCCAGGCCCAGCACACACCCACAGTCCCTGTGCACACCCTCCTGGCTGCTGGCCACTGTGGCATGTGCATGATGATGCCTGCATTGCGCTGTCTGCCAGTGTGCAATGGTGCCCAGCATCTGAGGCATGCACAGTGATGGCCACTAGGCGTGGTCATGTGTGGACCTGTGTGGGGGTAGGGGTTGCATTTGGAGTTGGCATGCCATCTACCCCTTGTGCATGTCTTGTTGGTGTGTGTGTGTGTGTGTGTGTGTGTGTGTGTGTGTGTGCACGTGTCATGTTCGGCCCTGCCCATCCCTGACAGCATGTGCGGTGCCATGCTCAGACCCATTCCCATACTGCCATCCACCCCTGGGGTTCATCCATGCCTGTCTGTGGGTTGTGCCCTTGCCATTGGTGGTTGCACATGGCCCCGTGACCTACCTGTGTGGACCAAAGTGCTCTTCTGTGATGATGTCCCGGTGCAGCTGTGACATCTGGATCAGGCGGGGGTCCCTTCACCCAGGGGGTGACTGCCCATCACCATCTGGACCAGCGTCCTCATTGTCCCCACCACTGTCCCCCTCTTCAACCTCTATGGCTATCCCACAGTCATTGGCTATGATGTGCAGGATGCAGCAGGCCAGGAATAGCCCACAGGCCTTCGAGGGGCTGTACTGTAGGGCACTGCCAAATGTGTCCAGGCACAAGAACATGCCTTTAGCATCCTGAACACCCGCTAGATGACATTCCATGTTGTGGCGTGTGCCTCATTGTACTGTAGCTGTGATGGGGTTGTGGGGCTCTGGTATGGTGTGAGCAGCCAGGGACGGAGTGGGTAGCCACTGTCACCTGTGTGTAGAGGGTGGACATTAGTATGGTGGTCTGCATTGCTTTGCCATGGTCCAACAAGGACGGTACCCATGGCACCTCTGACTATGCACCCCCCCACATCTGCTCATGTCGTCCTGCATGATATGCATACTCACCCACTAGGTGGCCAGTGGGGATGTCCCCACTCTCAAACCTATGGCACAGTGTGGACTGGTGCCAGATGAAGGCATCATGTGCTCCCCCAGGGTGCATGGCACAGACATTGGTTATGCGCCCCCTGGCATCACACACCACCTGGTAGTTGATGCTAGCATACCCCTTCCGGTTTATGTAGGTCACACCATCCAGGCCAGGTGGCATGCGGATGGCCACATGGGTGCAGTCAATGGCCCTGAGCATGCCAGGCATCCGTGCTACCCTGTGGAGCTCTTGTATGTGTGCTGTGCACTCCACCAGTGTGCTGGGGAAATGCATGTACTCTGCAGCATGTGGCAGCAGTGCGCTGAGGAATTGTGTGAGTAGGTGTGATGCCGCTGACTGGGTTATGCCTGTTGTGTCCCCTGTTGGTCTCTGGAAGGTGCCTGTGGTGAGCAGGCACATGACAGCTGTCACCTTCATCTCCACTGACAGAGCATGGCTCCGTCGTGTGGGTGTCTGCATCTCATCACTGCTCAGCTCACAGAGCCACCTCAGGATCACCCGGTTCAGGTGGTACCAGCCCACAATCTCTGTGTCAGAGTAGTGTTCAAAGGTGGTGCAGGCTCGGTACCACCATCGGGCCCTTCCATGGTACTGCACCCCTTGCTGCCTGCCTTCTCACCCTCTCATTACCACCTCCATCTGGAAGGTGGTGCTGGCCATGTCCCTGGCTGGTGTTCCCCCCGGCAGCTGTTATCCCGTTCCCCCCGCTGTCCATTTATGATGCTCCCCCTGCACCGAGTACACCTCCAGCCTTTGGCTGTGGCTGTCCTGACTACTGCCACTGCCCTCAATCCACTGTGGCACTACACTTGCAATCCTGCACAGTGGCACAGGCTCCCCACTCCTATCCTGTTCCTGGTTATCTCCAGGTGTGCCCTGTCCTGCTCCTGTCCAGTTCTGCTCACTGCTACCCTCTGCCTTGTGCCTGTCAGCTCACTCCCACCTGTGGCTTCCCTGTAGCATTCTTGCACCCCTCTCCTAATCCTTTTTATTTTGGATCATTTCCGCTCTTGCGCAACTTCTGCTAGCTCCCCTATTGTGCATGGCGATGCTGTTGAATATCGTGAGGCGTATGTTATTCATGGTTCCGCCCCCTATGGTTGCGCATACATTCATTACTATTGCACTGTTGTGCATTGCAATTTGTGCAGCGTAGCTGCCTCCTGCTGAATATCGCACACTGGCGCATTTCTGTACTTGCGCTGGCACATCCCTGTTGTGCATGGCACATCCCTTTGGAATATCCATCCCGTAGTGCATAGTACATATTAGTGGGGGCACAGATTATGCACAGGATGAGGTAATATTTGTGATTACTTTAAATAGCCCGAGTTTAGGTTTGAGTATTTCTTTTTAGTAGCTTAAATCTCACGTGCAGAAGATCACATGACCCAAGTGCTATAACGCATGCACTGGCATCTGGTGAGCAGTGTCGCCATTTTTTTCTTATTGCAAGAGTAGTTTGGGCTGTAGAGAATATTCTGAGGTTTTCCATAAAAAGTTTTTCTAAAGTTTAAAACTTATTAGAGTTGCTATTAGCAATAATGATTGTAGCTGGGAATAGACGTTTTGCTCCTTGTGAAGTGGTAGAGGTCTGTGATTGTAGATTCTCAAATAGTTAAAGCAGTCAGAATGGTTAAAGCTGCTAGACAGTCACACTGGTTAGAAAAAAGTACACTGTGCTAACTGGAGCTGAAATTATTGGTGTGAAATTGTCTGGGATAAAACCACAATGCATGATGGAGTAAGTTATCGCTGTAGTTAGTTCTGAGTTAGTATCACTGAGTGAATTTATCTTACTTTAAGAAGGCAGTAAGATACATAAGGTACTTCATTTATTTATTTTTTTATTATAGATAAGGCCTGTATAGTTGAGTTATATATACTGTTGCTGAGAACTTCCACTTTTTGCCAACTCAGACTAAGCAGTATCATTTTCTTTTTTTTTCTTCTTCTCCTTAAGCTCACTAATTGTCCTGAGGAATCCAGCTACAGCTACCCTGCTGCTAAATGAGCTAAAGGAGAATGTTTCTGTTAAACTATCCACTGAGACACAAACTCTGCTGAGGGGACTCCTGAGTACAAATGAGTTCAGAATCAGCCTTGATTCAGGAGCTGCAGTTTTCTGTTTTAAAAACGAGTCTGAGCAGAATGATTTCTTGGAGCCATCAACTTTACTGTGGTTATTTTCTCAAGAGTAAAAGGGTTCAAATCTCAGTTTTAAATTAAGAGAACTTAAAAAATTGAAAAGCTCTGTCCTGATAAAATTGGAGAGTTATTTGAGCATATTGGACAATTTGGACTTACAAAGGATATATAAAAGATATCCAAAGATCCAAGAGAAAAGAAAAGAACTGTGGTGTGTGAGTCTTTGGTCTCTCGACCATGTGCAAGGGACTGGTGTAATAACACCTGTGTGCTTTTCTTTTGGACATTTGCTCTATTCTGCTCATTTGCTTCTTTTATTAAATAATCTTGTGTTAGTGTGTTTTGCATAAGACAAATTATTAGCAGAATGGTTAGCACTAGTCAGCAAAGAATGAACCGGGAGGATTGTTTTCCATTATATGACTTAGCAGACATGGTTAAGATAAAAGGAGAAAATACTAACAGTAAGAAGAAAGAAAAAAGAAAAACAAACAAAAATTACTGATCATTTAAAAATAAATAATGCTTCTGGCAAAGAAATGACTTTGACTCCCATATTGAGGTCTAGCATATCTTTAACCATATTACACAGAAAAAATGGGGGCATTAACAGTTTAGAAAAATCTCCTGATTTCGATCCTAACAAAGGTAGAGAAGAAGCAGACAATAGCAAAGTGCCAGATCTCTCTCTAGAGATTTCAGAAGAAAATAGCTATCTAAATTTGTCATATGATAACACACCGAGAGATAGTAGAATGGACCAGGCCTACTGTAGTACAGCCTCTCAGGATCATGACATAATTATTTTTACTGGTGCAGAACTGCAATCTGTAACAACAGAATTGCTATATACAATAGATGGGATTAAACAGATTCAGGCACAGACAAGACATAAATCTAAGATTTCCAGGTCCTCATAGTTATATACTGAAATAGTTAATGGTATTAGTGATTAACAATATATACCATATTGTTTAAGTAAAGAGCTCATAATATATTTAAAACATCAACATACAGCAAATATGCTCCTGATAGAACAGCTGATTGTGCTTAAAAATGAATTAGAAACAGCTAGACAGGACACTGGTATAAATGAGGCTAGACTGGATGATGTAATCAAACAACTGGACCAAATAAATCCCCCAAAGGAATATGACTCTGTGGTATGGAACTCAGAACAGATCAATTCCAATGGGAGACCTGATTTTAGCATAATTAATATTCCAGATATTCCTAATGTAGTAAAAGTTAAAAAGACAAAAAATGGTAAACGGAAGAAAAAAAGGCAAAAAGTGCAAACCTTGGGCCCTTCTGTTCTGGAAACTGGTCCTAGCATGAACAAAGGTATATTAAGTGTGGAAAGTATGGAATCACTACAAGAGACAAAAGAGCCACAAATAATTTCTGAAACTCAAGCTCAGGCTGATCTAGAGTATGAGTTTATAGGGTATGTCCCACATACGGCAACACCAACACAACGAACTACAACCCTGTCGGCAAAATGGACACTTTGCCAACAGGTCACTATGGTGGTGTGCCTGAGACAAGGGCACACTGTCTTCTGGTTCTGCACCCCCTCCCCAAGTCAACTCCGACCGGAGTTGATAATTCTAAAGATGGGGGGTGGGGCAGAGCCCCCTGCATGAGAGGCTGGGGGAGTGAAGTCCCCCAATACAAAAATGGACCATGAGACACACAGGAATTCCTATCAGTGAGATGCCGGTTGACAAAAGGGTTGTCGAACTAGCATCATAGAGCCAGTTTAAAGTAATTAAAAAATCCAACCATAAGGAGACTATGAATATGGTAAACCACTTGGCTGAGCTGGAGAAAGAAATTAATTTTTTGCAGATGGATATAGGAAATACAGACGGAAGACAGGAAAAGGAGAATATTGATGAGGAAATAAGAAGGGTTGGAATGATTACAGAGAATGAAAATCAGAAAGTGGACACAGATCATGTTAATCAAAAGGCTGGGATAGAACCAATGAGTAGAAGTCAACCATGGGAAGAAAATAAAAGAAAGCAAAAGCCCTTTCTTAGAGTAACAGCACAGGAAGAATGGCCACATTTGAGTAGTTACAGATTAAAGTTGTTTTTTGTAAATCTGATCACATAAGAATATTAGATATAGAAATATATGAAGAAGATATCATAGAGGTAAAAAAAAAACTGGATGGTCGCCAAGATACTAATGAAGCTTTTTTGTTTCTCCTAAAATAGTTAATAACATCTGATGTTGTGGTGAATTGTTAGAGGAAAAGGGGTATTATATAACATACCCAAATAGAAAAGAGTTTAATAGCGTTATCAAAAATACTCCAATACTGGTGAAACCCCAGCAATTTTAAGCCTGTTTGGTTTAAAACAACTGCCCAGAGAAGTTAATCAAAGATTGTTGGGCTCACTGTATAACCTGTTCAGTAATTTTTTACAGATAGACTTAAGAGTAAATGGTGTGATACAAGTGGAAAGGAGACAGGAAATCTTCCAGATAAATGTTTTGGTCTAAAATAAAGTAGCTTACTCATTATTGGACAAAAGTATTGTTTTAGATGCTTTGGGCCTACATTTGGTGGATCTGCATGAATCATATGGTTCAGCTAAACAGAGTGATGTGGATCCTAGAATGTCTTTTCTAAAGGCTCCCAGGTTTTTGTAAACCCTAATTGACATGAGGAGCAACAAAGGACTGTGCAAAGTAAACAATACAGAATAGAGGTAGATCATTTTGATAATTTAGAGCGTGTCTGTTATAACATTGCTGAACAGGAAAAGTTATGGGATATTGAAAATGGAAACTCAGTGTGCTGGGAAGATGTGCTGAAGGAAATACTAGAGGAGAATAGTGAAAAGCTTTTTGTTCTAATATCATGGAATGTGGCTGGATTAAAACATAAGCTGGCAGATGAAGACTGGAAGGAATTTCTTACAAAAGTGGATGTCATATGTTTGCAGGAAACCTGGCATATGGAGGGCAATAATATAGAGTTGAATGGATATGAAATATTCCAACACCCTGGTGAAAAATCTAGTAAATATGGGAGAAGGACAGGAAACCTGGTAACCTATATTAAAGTTAGCACTTTTGTGACCACTGAAATAATATTTTTAGATAGGAATGTTTTATGCATCAAAATGGATCATAATATGGAAACATAGAATTTGACGGCAGATAAGGACTGCTTGGCCCACCCAGTCTGCCCATTTCCCTACCTGATGGATAAGCTGCAGATTCTAGTTAATCAACAGCTTACTTCCTCCTGCCCCCCACTAGAATTGCCTTATGCCTGTCCCATGCATTCTTGAATTCTCCCACTATTCTTGACTCCACAACCTCCTCAGGAAGGCTGTTCCATGCATCCACAACTCTCTCTGTGAAAAAATACTTTCTAACATTACCTCTGAGCCATCCCCCCTCTATCTTCAAATTGTGCCTCCTTGTTCTTGCACATCTCTTCTTCTGAAAGATACTACCCTCTTGTACCTTGTTAATTCCCTTGAGATACTTGAAAGTTTCTATCATGTCCCACCTCTCCCTCCTTTCCTCAAGGGTATACATATTAAGCTGCTTTAGCCTCTCCTCGTATGTCTTCTGGTGCAGACCTTGTACCATTTTAGTTGCCCTCCTCTGAACAGCCTCCACTCTGTCTATGTCTTTGCAGAGATGGGGTCTCCAGAATTGCACGCAGTGCTCCAGATGGGGTCTCACTAACTGTCTGTAGAGAAGGATAACAACTTCCGGTTTTCTACTGTTGCTGCCTCTCCCTATGCATCCCAGCATCCCCCCCAGCCCTCCTCACTGCCTTCTCACATTGCTTGCCCACCTTTAGGTCATCTGATATAATTACTCCTAGGTCTCTTTCGATTTTTGTTGTTGTTATTAACTCACCCACCATTGTGTACTCTTCCCCTGGGTTTTTGTTTCCCAGATGCATTACCTTGCACTTATTTGCATTGAATCTGAGCTGCCACATATTTGACCATTCCTCCAACCTTGCCAAGTCCCTTTTCATTCTTTCCACCCCACCTTGTGTATCAACCCTGTTGCAGATCTTTGTGTCATCTGCAAAGAGGCATACCTTTTCTTCCAGGTACTCTCCAATGTCACTTATAAAGATATTAAAGAGGACCGGTTCCAGTACCGAACCCTACAGTACACGCTGCTAGTTACCCTCCTTTCTTCACTGTGGACTCTGTTTACTATTACCCTTTGCATTCTGTTACATAGATACATAGACAGTGTCGGCAGATAAGGGCCTATGGCCCACCCAGTCTGCCAATTTGAGCTTGTAAGTTCAGTTTATGTTTTCCTAGAAGTCTGTTGCCCCTTACTTCTGACCACCAGAATTCCTTTATGTCTATCCCATGCATTCTTAAATCCCATGATTGTTTCAGGCCCCACCGCTTCCTCTGGCAGTGTGTTCCACTTGTCCACCACCCGTTCTGTGAAGAAATTCTTCCTCACGTTTCCTCTGAATCGTCCTCCCTCCAACTTCATCCCATGCTCTCTAGTCCTGGAACATCTTTTCTCTTAAAAATAGTGTATTCCTGCACCCTGTTCCTCCCTGTAAGACACTTGTATGTCTCTATCATATCCCCTCTCTCCCTCCTCTCCTCCAGGGAGTACATGTTCAGTTCCATCAACCTGTCTTCATAGGATTTGTGATGCAATCCATGCACCATTTTTGTTGCCCTCCTCTGAACCTTCTCTACCCTGTCTATGTCCTTACGTAGGTATGGTCTCCAGAACTATACACTGTACTCCAGGTGGGGCCTCACTAGTGTCTTGTATAGTGGCATTATGACCTCCATTTTCATGCTGGTGATGCCCCTGCCTATGCATCCCAGCATCCTATTTGCTTTACCTGCTGCCTTGTCACACTGTTTCCCTACCTTGAGGTCATAAGAGATGATAACCCCAAGATCCCTTTCCTGCTTGGTGCATGCTATATCCTCACCCCCCAACTGATATATTGTGCCAGGGTTTTTGTGCCCCATATGCATTATCTTGCACTTCTTTGCATTGAATTTCAACTGCCAAACCCCTGACCATTCTTCAAGTTTCTGCAGGTCCCTTCTCATTCTGTCTACACCCTCTGGTGTGTCTACTCTGTTACAGAGCTTTGTGTCATCAGCGAACATTAAAATTCTGCCTTCTAGGTCCTGCGCAATGTCACTGATGAAGATGTTGAATAGGACCGGTCCAGCACTGATCCCTGTGGTCCCCACTGGTCACTCTTCCCTCTGTGGAGTGACAGCCATTTACCATCACCCTCTGTGTCCTGCCACCCAGCCAGTTACCTACCCACCACACTACTGTCCTGCCCACACCCATATTCCCAGTTTGTGTAATAGTCTTCTATGTGGCACAGTGTCAAAGGCCTTGCTGAAGTCCAGATAGGCCATGTCCACTGCCCTCCCTGATCCACCTCCCTAGTCACCCAGTCAAAAATTCAACGAGGTTGGTCTGACATGACCTCCCCTGGTGAAACCATGCTGCCTTGGGTCCTGTAGTCCATTGACAACCAGATGTTCCACCAATCTCTCCTCAGTCCAGTGCTTCCATGATCTTCCCCACTACCGAAATGAGGCTGACTGGTCTGTAGTTCCCTGCTTTCTCTTTGTTCCCACTTTTGTATAAGGGACTACATCTGCTGTCCTCCAGTCTTTGGGTACCTCCCTGTTTCCAGTGATCGGCTAAACAGGATAGCCAGAGGTTCAGCCACCACCTCTCTTAGTTCTTTAAGGACCCTGGGGTGCACCCATCTGGCCCCATTGCTTTATCAACTCTTGTACTTCCAGTTCCTTCAGGACCCTTTCCGTGTAAAGAGACTTGTGTCCATTTCTGCCATTCTCACCCTTGTACTCCTTCAGACCCATTACATTCCTCTTCCTCAGTAAAAACTGAGCAGAAATACCTGTTCAATATGTCAGCTTTACTGTTGTCATCCTCCACGCAGCCCCCATCCTCCTCCTTCAGTCTCACTATCCCTCCCTTTGTCTTTCTTTTTTCACTTATGTACCTGTAAAAGGTTTTGTCCCCTCTACCCACTGATTTTGCAATGTGTTCTTCTGTCTGAGCTTTGGCTTCCCTTACTGACCTCCCTGCCTCCCTTTGCTTCTCCTGGTACTTCTCCCTATCCCTTTCTGTCTGTGTCTTTTTGTATTGCCTGAATGCAATCTTTTTGGCTTTCACGTTCTTTGCTACCTCTATGGAAAACCATAATGATCTCCTCTTCCTTTTCCTCTTGCTAACCTGCTTAATGCATAATTCTGTTGTTCTTGTAATCCCCATTTTAAATACTGCCCACTGTTCCTCAACCCCTGATTCCTGTCCCATTCCCCTTAATGCCTCTTTCAAGTATCTCCCCATTTTCCCAAAGTCTGCCCCCCTAAAATCCAGGATACGTGTTTTTGTGTGGTTTGGTTCTACTCTTTCTGTGATTTCAAACCACAATGACTGGTGGTCACTGTTCCCCAGGTGTTCCCCCACTGTTACCCCATCACACTGTCCCTGTTTGTGAGCACAAGGTCCAGTATTGCCTTCTGCCGAGTTGGTTCCAAGACCAGTTGCTTGAGGAAGGCACCCTGAAGGGAGTCCAGGATAAATCTGCTCTTAGTTGATGCTGCTGCTGGGATGCTCCAGTCCACGTCTGAAATATTGAAGTCTCCAACCAACCTCACCCTTGTCTGCCATCCTTTGGATGGCTAGCATCAGCTCCCTATCTGTTTCTTCCTCCTGGGCTGGTGGTCTATAGACCACACCTGTGCGGATGGCTGTCCTCATTTTCCTTTCCAGCTTAACCCACAGTATCTCTCCCCCATTTTGTTCCTCCTAGATCTCTGTGGTCCTTATGTCATTTTTCACATACAGTGCCACTCCTCCTCCCTTCCTGCCTGCTCTGTCTCTTCTGAATATGTTGTAGCCAGGTGTAGCCATCTCCCAGTCGTGATTATCATTACACCAGGTTTCAGTGATGGCCACAATGTCCAGGTCTGACTGCACCATGACAGCCTCCAGATCTTCCATCTTGTTGCTAAGGCTCCTGGCATTTGCACACATGGCTTTCCATGATTTGACCTCCCTAGACTGTTTTGCTGTTCTACTCCAGCCCCTTCCTTGGTTGTTCTTTATCCCTGGTTCTCCTTGCTGTCTGCCCTTCTGAATTTTGTCCCTTTTCTGCCTATCCACCTCCTGGAGCTAATCTCCATTTTACACACTGCTTTGTAGAGATAGCCACTCCTCTGGTTCACTGGTTCCACTGCTAGCTGTGGGGGTGAGCAAGTAGTGCAGCCTCCTTGCTGGCCTGCCACCCCCTTGCTAGTTTAAATGCTTGTCAATGTAGCATTTAAACTTATCATTGAGTGCTTGGATTCTCCTCCAGGATGGATGCAGGCCGTCAGGCTTGAACAAACCTCCATCCCTCCAGGTGAGTCCCCAGTCACCAATGAATCCAAACCCTTCCTCACAGCACCAGTTCTTCAACCATGAGTTAAAGTTCCTGGTGCATGCACTCCTATGCTCTCCCTTGCCTTCACATTGATTCACTAAAGATGGCCACCAGGCTGGGCGCGTCGTTGCTGCTTTTCTGAAGAAGTTTTGATTTTATTTTTATTCATTTTAAGTTAGGATTTGAGTTTTATATTTTGTTTTGTTTTATTTGGTCCTGGTTTTGGCGCTAAGCGTTATTGTTTGATTTTTGCTGGATACTGAGTTTACCGGTTTTCCGGATCACGAGAGATGCCAGCTGGCTCTTTCTTTACAGATTTCAGTGGTCCTGTTTTGGTTCCTTTGACTCGCTTGATGAGTTGAATCACCTGAGGAAAGAGCATATTTTATGGTACTACAAGTTTTACGGGACGCTGTGTGTGGGAATAGCATCCTGGGGAGAAATTAGGAGACTGGATGGACATTCATAGTTTATTAGTACCTTTCTGTGTTCGACTCCGTTTCACCCCCTTGTTTCGGGCATGGGGGGGTCTCGGAAATTTCAAGACTTACCATCTGTTTTGAGTTTCTGGAGAGAGTCGCTAGCATTCTCCCCCACAGACTGAGGCGGGGACTTTGTGACTTTGCTTCCTGGTTCTTCATGGAGAAGCGTTTTCGGTCGTGTGGAAGGTGAGGAGTGTTGGCTAGCCCTGAAGTGTTTTTGGAGGAGCTCTGGATGTAGTGAACGCTGACAAGAGGAGACGGAGGATCTTTGGATCGGGGCTGTGTTGGAGACTGTGAGCCCTCTGAGTTTAGACATCTGCAGGTGGACAGTGTTGCCTTTTGTCTGCTCTGGCCGGTGCTCTCCTGGGTTTTGCTACTCCACAGGGGTTGGGGTATTTTCCAGTTGGGGAACTGAGTGGGGTACCTCGCCCCCTTGGACCAAGGAAGGGGCTGCAGTAGTGGCTCTTCTCATGGTCCTTTAGTGTGAGTGGCACTAATTGCCTGGGGGGGCACTTGGCTGGGGTAAATGGGATTGGAGTATGTTTGATTCTCCGTGGACATAAACTTGCCTGGATCTTTGAACTTGCTGGACCTCCTCTTTGGACTAATTCTCCTTTTGGGTTTATGCGGCTGCCTTTTCCCTGGACTTGGATCATTTTTTGGACCTATGTGGAATTTTGGTCTTATTTGAGAAGCTGCTGATTCCTGTCTCCTTTTGACTCTGTTTTGGACACTCGGGTGGTGAGAGGACCCTGAGTACAAATTTTTTTTGCTTATTTAACTATTTGTTTTATTTGTTTGATTTGATAGTGTGTGTCTTTCTCCTGGCAGAGAGAAAGACTAATTTTATTTCTCCCCTGTTGTGAGAGAACTGGGGGGAGTTTAAAAAATGTTTATGTTTTTATATTGATGTGGCAGTGAGAGTGCCTCTGTACCCTCCTTCCCCGCTGGTGAGAGGACTAGGGGGGAAGGGTTTATACAAATTTATTTTTCAATTATTTTATTGTAATTTGTAGATTTAATTTTGTTTATTAGTTAGTATGGATTGTTAGTTTAGGATAGTTTGAATATTTTGGGAGGTGGGCTTGTTTTGTTATTGTTTAATTTGTTAAGCAGCATCATGTGCTGGCCTCTTTTCCCTACGGTGGTGCGTTATTCTTCCTCCTCTCTTCGCGCCCTCCACCCCTTTTGTACTCCTCCCTTACAGTTCAATGTTTATCAGCATTGTAGAGCACTGGGGATTGCTCGTGGGAGAATGAGGGGGCCGGGGTGCGAGAACAGGGGAGGATGAACGAGCGGGGCCATCGTGTTGGGGTTATTAAGTCCAGAAGGCGCCCTGGGGCAAAATGGAATCCAGATTGGGGTCCACCTTATCTGGTCTCCATACCTATGGGCACTACTGATTTCAGTAGGCAGATAGGCCTGACAACCTCCGAGGTTTGTCCAACTCGGGCGGTGTTATGCAATGCCAGGTCTGTTAGGAATAAAACTGCTATTAGTGCCGACTTTATTGGTTGGTCGACCTGGCTTGCATCACCGAGACCTGGCTGGATGAAAATCCTGGCCCTATAGTGGAGGCCATGATTCCAGCCAGGTACTCGGTGATACACCGCCTGAGATTGGACCGCAGGGGCGGGGGGGGTTGCAGTCTGTTTTAAGACTGAATTGGGCCTCTCGCACATGGTAGTGGGTGAGGCTGAGTCCTTTGAGTGCACAGTTGTAACAGGTGTAGGCGTTTGAATCGTTCTCATCTACCGTCCACCCGGAGATGGGAAACGCTTCTTACAGGAAGTGGCAGACTTCCTCGTCGACATGTCGTTTGAGTCACCCAGATTGATGGTGCTGGGTGACTTCAACACCTGTGTTGACGACTAACTCTCACAATTTGGTAAACACTTCCTCCAATTAATGTCTTCTTTGGGCCTTACGCAGGTAGTTTCCACTGCTACACATAAATCTGGACACTCTCTCGACTTAGTCTTCCTTCTTGGGATTGATGCATCCGACATGGGGGTGGAACCAGTCATTTGGTCTGACCACCACATCGTGAGGTTCAATTTTTGCCCCCCCCCAAGAAGGCCATCCCCTGTGGAGATGGTCAGGTACCGCCCATTACAGAATGTTACTTCACAAGGCCTAGCGGTGGTCCTTGACCTATCATCCCCAGTGTTGGTGGGCAGTAGCCCAGAGGCACTGGTGTTGGCCTGTAATGAGGCCATCACAGTTGCCCTGGATTCTATTGCTCCTGTTCGTGAGCACCCTCTTTCCCGTCACCCCAGGGCCCCTTGGTTTGACGGGACTCTGAGGGAGCTGCGGAGACAAGGGCGAATGTTAGAGCGCTGCTGGCACAAGTCCGCCCTTGATGCCAACCGTCTTAGATTGATTGAACATTATACCAGCTATCAATCTGCAATCACCCATAAGAAGGCAGAATTCCTGTCCAGGGAGATTGCAGTTGCTCAGAATCGACCGGCTCAGCTGTTCTGAACTGTAGATAGACTGTGCAACCCAGCCTGTCTGCAAGTTCGGAAAGCCTTTTCGCAAATAGAGTGCGATGAGCTCACTCAATACTTTGCAACTAAGGTGGCTGACATCAGGGCAGACTTGTGTCTGGCACCCTCTAAGGGTGACGTGGTAGGAGTGTGTGAGAACACAGGGCCTCAGTTCTCCTGGAGTTCCTTTTGTTGACCTGAGTTCATGGATATTATGAGGATCATCCATAATGTGCACCCTACAAGCTGTGGCTTGGATCCTGGACCGACTACCCTAATTTTGGGTTGTGTAGATATCATTGGTCCAGTTTTGGTGCAAATAGTCTGGTGCTCCTTGGAGTCAGGTGAGTTTCCTCGCTCCCTGAAAGAGGCGGTGGTGACACCTCTCTTGAAGAAAGCTTCCTTGGACCCAGACTGTTTTTCTAACTACAGACCTATCTCTAACCTTCCCTTTATTGGGAAGGTTATTGAAAAGGTTGTGGCTGCCCAATTGGATGACCATTTAACCATCCATAGTATCTACGAATCCTTCCAGTCTGGTTTCCGTAAAAGACATAGCACCGAGACTGCGCTGGTTCGGGTGCTAAATGATCTTCTGAGGGCGAGGGATCAAAAGAGGCGTTCCATCTTTTCCATCAGGCAGGGGCATCACCAGCAGGAAAAGGGAGGTCATAATTCCACTATATAAGACACTAGTGAGGCCGCACCTGGAGTACACTGTGCAGTTCTGGAGACCTTACCTACGTAAGGACATAGGGTAGAGAAGGTTCAGAGGAGGGCAACAAAGATGGTGCATGGATTGCATCACAAGTCCTATGAGGACAGGTTGAAGGCACTGAACATGTACTCCCTGGAGGAGAGGAGGGAGAGAGGGGATATGATAGAGACATACAAGTATCTTACAGGGAGGAACAGGGTGCAGGAATGCACTATTTTTAAGCGAAAAAGATGTTCCAGGACTAGAGGGCATGGGATGAAGTTGGAGGGAGGGCATGATTCAGAGGAAGCGTGAGGAAGAATTTCTTCACAGAACAGGTGGTGGACAAGTGGAACACCCTGCCAGAGGAAGTGGTGGGGGCTGACACAATCACGGGATTTAAGAATGCATGGGATAGACATAAAGGAATTCTGGAGGTCAGGGGTAAGGGGCAACAGACTTCCTGGAAAACATAAACTGAACTTACAAACTTAAATGGGCAGACTGGGTGGGCCATAGGCCCTTATCTGCTGACACTGTCTATGTATCTATGTATCTATATATCTTGGTTCTCCTGGATCTCTCTTCAGCTTTGACACTGTGGATCACGTGGTGTTGTTAGAACGCCTGAGGCAAATCTGTGGAATGTTTGGAACTGTTCTTCAATGGTTCACTTCATTCCTTACTGGGAGATCACAAAGAGTTGTGTCTGGGATTTTTTCCTCCAGCCTAGTCTCTTTGTTGTACGGAGTGCCTCAGGGTTCTCTGCTGTCACCCATGTTATTTGCAGTGTATATGCTGCCCCTCGGAAACATTATAAGACGGTATAGGCTGAGGTTTCACTGCTATGCAGATGATACCCAGCTATACCTGTCTTTCACACCCGACCAGGATGGAGCTCTCTCGATGTTTAATAACTGTCTGGGGGAAATCCAAGACTGGATGGATTCTAGTTGGTTAAAGTTGAACTCGGAGAAAACTGAGGTTTTGGTTGTGGACCCGGGTGGCCAGATTGAGAGGTTGTGTACTGGTGCGCCTTCTGGAATTCTTCTTGGCGGCATGTCATTACCGGCCTCTGAATGTGTGCGCAACCTTGGGGTGATCCTTGACGATAGGCTGACTTTTCAATCTCAGGTGTCGGCCGTCGTCAGGACTTCCTTTTACCATCTTAGGAATATTGCCAGGGTTAAGCACCTTGTTCCGTCTGACTCCTTGTCAACATTGGTCCACGCCTTTGTGTCCTCGCGCCTAGACTACTGCAGCGCCCTTTACTTTGGGCTTTCTGGGGTTGAAATCCGCCACCTACAGCTTGTGCAGAACGCGGCAGCCCGGGTTTTGACTGGGACAAGTAGGTCCTGTCATATTACCCCGGTGCTGTGCGAACTTGCACTGGTTTCTAGTACGGTGGCGGATCACCTTTAAAGTCATTTTATTGACTTTCAAAGTCCTTCGCGATCAGGGTCCATCCTATCTGAAAGACCTACTGGTTCCTTACTGCCCTGGCCGATCACTCCTCTCGGCCGACATGGGGTTGTTAGAGATTCCAAGAGTGAGTTTAAAATCTTCTGGCAGCAGAGCTTTTTCTCATGCTGCACCCACTCTTTGGAATTCTCTACCATGCCAGTTACGGGAATGCACCTCCGTGGAGATACTTAAGAAAGAACTGAAAACATATTTATGGAGAATGGCCTTCTTAGATAGTTAATGTGAATTGTAATATGTTTGGAATTTTATTGTAATTTATTATGTTTTTATGATGTATTTTTATAATGTTTGTAGTGTTTGATGATTTTGTATTGAAATTTGAAGTTATGACTAATTTGTTCAGCACCTTGATATATCGAAAGGCGTTATATAAATAAAATTATTATTATTATTTATTATTGCCTCTCGCAGGTAGTACTTCTGAGAAAGTGACAGAAGTAGCTACTTGCTTGAGACCCCTTCCCAATTTCCTAAACTCTTCCTGAACTTCCTTTGGCTCCCCATTTGCCAGGTCATTAGTACCTAGGTGGATAATGACATCCAGCTCACCCTCCGTCTTGCCTTCCCAGTGATCCCCAGGATCTTCCTTCCATCCCTCCATGCCGTGGCACCTGGAGGCACCTCCCCCTGTCCTCCCCTCCTGTGTTCCTAGCTGGATCCTCTTATGATGGAGTCCCCCACCAGGATTCGCTTCCTCCTTCTCTGGGGTCCACTGCTTTCCCCACTGAGGTCACCTCCTTGGCTAACCTCCACATCCTTTCCTTCCACTTATCTGGGTACCTCTATTTGGTTGTCCCCATTTGCCAGTGTGGCATATGAGTTCTTGAGTGGAATAGGATCTGGGATGTGCCTCTGCCTGACTGCTCTAACCCTCCCTGAGCCCACTGTCATCCAAGTGCTCCTCGTTCTCGGCATCCTTTGAGGCAGTTGCATTGGACTGGGTGGTCTCTGGATAGGGGTGATGGTATTCCTGACCCAGTTTACTTCCACTCTGAGTCTGGCTACCTCATCCAGCAGTCCAGAGAAATGCATGCAGATAGGGCAGCACCTCAGTGTCCAGAAGGTCTGCCTGAATATGGCTGCCCCACAGCCACTGCATTGCACCACTCCCACATTATACTGCAATCATACTGCTATTCCACTACTTGTCTGCTACTGAAGCTCTCCTAGTTCCCTTTTTATTAATTTACTGTCCTAAAAATCCTGCCACTGATCCTCGATAATTTTCTTTTAAAAAAAAAAAAGAAAAGAAACCAATAAATAAATAAATGAGTCAAAACACTTGTGCTGAGGGTGGGCTTCTTCCCCCTTATGCCCCTCCTACTTCACACCCCTTACTATACCCTGTGTTTAGCTCCTGTCAATCAGATTTAACAGGGCATATAATTAAGAGTTGGGGGAAGGGGAGGGAAGGAAGGCGAAAATTTGCCCAGCCAGTTTTTTATCCAGGCTACCACCTTGGGACCCACTTCAAGGCTGGCTAACTTGTATATTAATCTTTTAATGTATTAATATCATACATTCAAATTACTTATAATGAATATTTATTTACCCCCAGTAGCCTCAAAATTCTATCATGAGGATATGTGGCAGCAGTTAAGTTCTTGTCTGGCAAAATATGAATTAAATTTACCAGAATATGAGATTTTAATAATGGGAGACCTAAATTCTAGAATTGCTGATTTTGATGGCCTCCAGGATAATTCAATATTTGAATACATAAATGATTCACCTAAGGTATATCCTAAAAATACACAGAACAATATTAAGAATAATTTTGGTAGCCGGCCCGGTGGCGCAGACGGCTGAGGTGCTGGACGTCTTACCTCATGGCACGCTGGTGACCCAGGTTTGGGAGTGAGCCTGAGTCACAAGGAAGATTTGCTTCATGTCTTATGATTGTAGCTGGTATAAGACTGCTAGACTGCATTGGCTTAGTCCAATGGTGAATGACTGGAATAATCTGGATAAAAACTTTATGATTCTACTCAGCACTGAGAATGATTATACCATTGGCAGAATGGCTAAATAATTTTATCAAATCAGTAATATAAGAAAACAGAAAATAAAAGGTATTGATACTACTATTATATAGACGCATTATGGTAAAAAATGCACTGGGCTTAGAGTCTTAGTGGGACTTTATCCTGAGGAATGTGTTATTTATTTTTATGCATTTAATAAAAACCCTAACTCAAAAACTGTTTTCCTCCCATTTGTAGCTTAAAGGTCATGGCAACATGTCTAATTGTCTGTAAATTTGCACTATGTGCTGCACTTTATTTGGTGGAGGGTATAGTATGTGATATTATGTGATTTTAATGTATTGTAAGAACTGTGTTTTTATCTTTTGTAATAATTGTAAATTACTTTTTAGTCAAACAGTAAACTTATACTACTACTACCTTTGTGATTTTGGACTTTCTGCTTTGTGCCTCTCCAGCTTTTGAGGTCAGTATTTTGCTTTCTACTTTCCGGGCTGCAGTTCATGCTTCTCTCAACCACCTATTCCTGCTGCACTCCTCTTCTCATGTACCTCGTGTTTCTTTCTGTTTTGGTTCTTGTTGGGCCTTCTAGTTTTCCTAGTGTCCTGCCTCCATCATTTTCTTTTGACTTGTGCTATTCAGGCTCCCATTTTGCTGTTTTTCCATACCTTTCTCAGTCTCTCAGTTCAACTACAATCCTTAAATGTTTACACCCGGCTCCTAGCCAGGCAGCCACTCCTTTTGGGTTCTGCTGTTGTTCACTTCAACCACTACTGCTTCCTAGTTTTCAGTTCCCATATGCTCCTGCTTGCCCTAGCAGTTTCATTTGTTGTTTCTACTGCCTCAGCCTACCTGACTTGCAGTGCATCAGCAACCAACACTAACCTCCCTTTTGGAACTGGTTGGCATGCATTCATCATTCAGTCCTAGTTCATATCATTCAGTCTCATTTAGTGTCCTAGTTGTCATTTGATACCTCAGTCAGCCATTCGTCCTTACTTATGTTTTGTTTCTACTGTGTGCTTATGGCCAATAAGGCTTCACCATCAGCCTCCCACTACTTCTACATTCAGATGCGTGCCAGCCACAACCATAGTATGGCTTCCAGGGCTCCTGCCTTTTAAGCCCACAGTCTCTCTCTGCACCCTTGAATTTTGCATCTTGAGGGTGGGTCACTTGGGTGGGGTCTTTCTCTTTCTGCCCTTTGGGTGATAATGTTCTGTGCTCTGGGGGAAGCTTTAACTATGCAGACTGACTTGGTGGCACCTCTTGATGCAGCATTTAAGGCTTCAGCTGCTGGAGGTCGGGGTCCCTAAATCCACAGGAGCTACTTTAGCTGTGCAGACCACATCAGCAGCACCTTTGAAAGCTATTCGCCCTACAGCCAGCTAAGGTTCATCTGGTCTTCACTTCCTTCCCTTCCTCTGCTCCTCAAGGGTGAAAATCATGCAACTCCAAGTCCCAGTCCCTCAAGGGCTCAACTCCTGTGCCTTACCCCTAAAGTGTTCAGCTTCCTCTCTAGGCCACCCCTCGTGGAGGCCAGGTGAGTGCCTTTTTGGTGGTTGTTGCTCTCCTCCACCTCCTCCTGCCTTGGGGAGTAGGCCTCCTTCATGAGGAACCTCCTTAAGTTGCACAGATCAGCTCATGGCACCCCCATGTCTTTCTGGTTAGAGGGATAGAGTGAGAGCCCTTCCTCTCAAAAACCTTCCCCCTGAATTGGATTTCTAAATTGCAGTAGCTGAGTCTCAAGCCTGGAAGGAAGGTGACCAAGGCCTTGGATCCCCAGAGGTTTCCCCCTCCTAGGGTTTTTTTCCTCTCCTCCATGCCAAAGGTCATAAAAGTTAGGTAGTCTCTGCAACAGGTGGTACATAATGTAGTACATTTAAATTAGTATAACATTTACCCAGGTAGGTTTCCACTGTGAGTTGAGGTTGGATGGTGGCCCTCCTTCTATTTTGCTGTTCCCTCTCTCCTTACAGAAGTCATGCTTCTTCTGCTATCAGTTCCAAAATCTATCAGTCATTGCTCAGTTCAGCCTTTGTCTGTTTCCAGTTATCACTAGTTGCCTTCAATCTGTCTTCACTCAGGCTCTGTGGTCACTACTTGCTGCTCAGTATTTTATTGTGGCTTGTTTTTAAGGTACCTTTAGCCTAAAGGAATTATGTTTCCATGGCACCTCTAGGGGTTAAAGCCTTCTCAAAAGGGTTCCTTTGCCTTCATGGTACCCTGACACAGTGGCAATTCCCATGAAACAGAGAGTACAAACGGCCAAAGTATTCACCTATAACAATCAACAATACATTCATTCAAATACCTTCAGACTATCAACAAAGTTGCACAAACATAACTCCTCACTAAGTTGTGTAAGCCCATTGAATGGTCATTTTTAATGCAATGAACTGAATCACAATAAAGCTTGTTGATCAAACCAAAGACATACAAACACAGAAGCATCAAAGGAGCTGTAATTCACAAAGTACTCGCACCCACACTACACACTACACTGCCAATAACCCTCTAACCTGACACTAACCCAATACTGCTACACACAAAATTCCACTTCTGTTAATCAGGATGACCACTTGAATGGGACAAATGAGCTTCCAAGGCACTGTCCTATTTAAGCAGCTTCTATGCTATCTCCTTAGATATTCACTTGTATGCAGATGACACTGTGCTTTATGCTTCGGGCCCATTTGCTCCTGACCCGGTTGCTAGACTTCTGAACAATTTCACCAACATTCATCTCTGGTTCCAGGTTAATCAGCTATCTCTCAATGTTAAGAAACCTGCTTCCATTGCATTTGGCACCAGATAACACCTATCCAAAACATCTCTGCCAGTCTTTAAAACCCTTGATAGTGTTGAAATTGAGAAGGTCACTTCCTTCAAATACCTCAGGGTTTGGTTTACTATAACCTTGATTTCTCCAGCCATGGGAATGCCATCCATCAAAACATGATCCCAAACTTGGTGCACTCTATGGTAACAGAGTATGCATCTCACTCCTCATTTGTAGAAAGATTGTCTTTAAGATGATCCTTTCAATCTTTAATTATGGGGATGCTGTGTATAGTGCAACACCCAAATCCACCCTGCAAGACTGGACCACCTTTTTCCCTCCTTCTGCCAGTTCACCTCAGACTGCCACCTGCCCCCCACCACATACTGCTCTGCTTCCTCTACTCATCTCTCTCACGCCTTTCTCTTGAAACTTATCACCTTTTCCACTGAAACATAGAAACATAGAAGGTGATGGCAGATAAGGACTATGTGGCCCACCTAGCCTGCCCTTTTTCCCTACTTAATGCAATACTGCAGGCCCTAGTTGATCTGCAGCTTACCCTCTCTTCCCTATTGCAAGAGTACTCATGTCTATTCCATGCACTGTGCCTTTCTTATCTCAAAACTCTGGTTTGATTCTCTAGCCCCTTATCATAGCTGTCTCCTTAACAGCCCTTCTTCTCCCATCTATGTAATATCTATGATTGTGCATGCTATGCATTTTGGAAGCCAGAGCCTAAGTGACTTTTATCAATATATGTGCTTTTGCTGAGTTTTCTGACTGCATTATCTGTTTGGCACTCCTGGGTCCCTGTGCCTGTTCACTGAACAAGACACTTAATCGATGCTAATTAGTTTGGTTCCTACAACCAACTGCAGTGGCAAAGCAACTGCAGGTGGACTTGTGAACTACTGTATTTAGTTTATTGCCTAAAGATGTGGCAGTGCCTTGAAGTGGTGGAAGCTTCATACCGCTGGCTGAGTACTCCAACAGAGTATGGAGGAGTCTGCTGGTGTCAGCTGGGGAAATTGAGAGCTGGGACCGGAAGATCTGTTTTGTCAGAACAATATATATTACATGTTGTAGTGAAGTTCTTTGGGGACAATAAGTACAATTGTTATACTGGAGAAAATGTTTATGTTCTGGTTTAAGCTGTTTTCATTATGTGAGGGAGTTTTATGTTGCATACAGTAGATACCCAGCCTGTTGGCAAACCCCATTCTAATTTCAATGTGTTAGCATTAGACAAAAATTGTGGAGGAACTATGAGTTAAGGTTGTTTTAAACTTGATATTTGGGGCAAACCAGTATCTTCTAATTTGATGTCTAATAGTCAGGAAATGACCTGGATAAAATTTATTTCTATACTTTCTTCCCTGTTATAGTAATTGAAGGACCATGCTTTTAAACTCTGATTATGGGATTTTTAAAGCTTTTGTAAGATGAATGGGCAAATCTGGTAGGTTATATTTATGTAAATTGATCATTGTGGTGTGCCTTACTATTTGTGGAGATGTACACCCTAATCCTGGCCCTAATACTTGCACGGATCCCCTTTTCACAGCCATTGTTCCAGGAGAGGAGGGTTTAAGTTTTGTACATTTCAACGCACATAATGTCTCTAATAAAATTGGTTAAGAAATGGGCAATATACTATAAACCTGATAATGTAGTGATAACTGAGTCCTGGCTTAACAGTAGAATCCCTGGTATTTCTGCTAGCATTAATGGCTTTTAATTATGGCATAAGGACCGGTCTAAAAGAGGAGTTGGGGTGTTAATTTACACCAAGTCAGGGCTGGAGGTGAAAGAACTTGATTGTGACTGGGGCAAATCAGAGGTACTTTTTTTTTAAATTTCTCTACCTGCTACAAAACCTACAGTATATTACTGATAGAGGTGTATTGCCCACTCAAAGCCAGTTTGGATATCTTTTTCTGTTTTACAAGACTTGCTGAAGGATCATAAAATGAGTTATGAAATATTCTTATAAGGTGACCTGAATGTAGACCGGAATAAAGTTGATGAAAAGCATGCTTTAATGGATTTCACTTATAGTTTAAGTCTTACACATGTCATTAGGGATGTTACAAGAGTAAACTTTAAAAACCCACATTCCTCAGCTATTTTGGATTTAATTTTGACTTCTCATCCTGAGATACTTACTTTATCTGGAGTCCTACCGGACTCTAGTTCTAACCATCAGGCAAGTTTAAGAAACCAAAAAAATAGGCAAAAAGGTCTAGGAAAAACTGCTAAATATCAAAGTTACAGTAACTTTGACTATGTTAGAATTGGAGGGTAATGACTTGATTTAGAATAAAACTGATCCATACACTTAACAAAGCTTTGCCATTTTTCTATCAGAATTTCATGGATATTTATAATTTATATGCACCTTTAAAATGAAGAATAATTAAATCTGGGAATCCCCCCTTGGTTCAGTTCACACCTACATAAAATACTCAAAATAAGAGAGAAACTGTGGAAAAAGGCTAAACTCACTAACAATGAAACTGACCAGTTAAATTAAAAACAAGCAAGAAACAAATATACCCTTGAACTCCTGAAATCTATGCAAGAGTTCTATAAAAAACAAATTAATCAGAATGTGAAATCTAACCCAGGACTGTTCTGGAAAACCATGAATAAGTTGAAATCAAACAATAATTCTGTCACACCTAACTATTTTGAGTTGGATGGACAAAATTTCCCCTTAAACCAATTCATAGCAAACTAATTGGTAGTGTATCAACTGAGTGATGTTATTTGGGTGAAGTAATTCAAGCAACTGTATTTGGGTGAAGACATTTATGGTGACAGGCACAATATAGCAACTGGCGAAATACAGCAACCGTAAATTACAGTGACTACAAATATGTGGCCTACCCCCATGGTCCAGGTGTGGCATGGTGTAGTAATCCTAGAGATAGGAGGGTGTTGGGGGCACAGCCCCCCTTGGGGGGTGCAGGGGGATTTGCTCCCCTGCAAAAACACAGACACACCGTACCTTAGCCTTCCTCCTGCTTTACATTGTGTGCGGTGTAATTAGTCACTGTATATTGCTTTGCTGCAGTGTACCATCGCCCAAATGATGGACACCATAATGATTTTGCTCAAATTGGCAATCGTTCAAGAAACTTCACCCAATTGACATGGAACCAATGAATTTAATGATTATTTCATCAAAATGGGCACTGCATTGTAGTAACATTCTTCTCCCACTTTGTCTGCTGAATTAATTAAGCCTGCTTTAGAAACAAATTCTGTATCTCAGAAAATCTCAGGGGATGAAGTCTGTGATGAAATTCTTAAATCAGATATGAAAAAAGCTAGCGGCTTAGATGGCATTCCCCAGTATGGCCATTTAAATATGCCACCCCCATCATTGCTTTCATTTTAGCAGACATATTTAACTTATCCCCAACCACTGCTGATTTGCCTCATGATTGTAAATTTGCCAAGGCTATTCCAATATCCAAATCAGGATCGAATAAAAGTATAGAAAACTACCATCCAATTTCACTGTTATCAGTAACCTTAAAAGTTTTTGAAAAATTGATTGGAAAACAGTTGAAGAATTTTCTGGAGAAAAATAATGTGCTTAATAACTTTCAGTCAAGGTTTAGACGTTTTCACAGTACCATTTCCACATTGGTTCAAGTCACATCTGATTTGTAGTGGGTGCTGTACAGGAGGATGTATTCTGGGGCCATTTCTGTTGATTTATCAAAAGCATTCGAGACCTAGGACCATGACATCCTCCTGTCCAGGCTGCAATCAATGGGACTGTCTCAGGGAGTAGTAGATTGATTTGCTTCTTATTATAAGAATGACAGAAACTTGTTGAATCATGTTAGGTCAAGATTAGTTCCCATCTTGTCAGGAGTTCCTCAGGGCTCAGTATTATGCCCAATTTTGTTTAACATCTGCATGAATACATTTCCCAAGATGTGTTGGCAAATTAAACATCATCTTTACGCAGATGATTCTGTGTTATATACTGAAGGACAAGCAATATCACAAATTGAATCTGACTTAACAAGTTGCCTTCAACCAGCTTCAGAATTAATTTTGTTGCTCTGGATTGACCTTCAATGCCAAAATAACCCAGGCCATGCTTTTTCATAAGAGAAAGAAGGCAGATATGTATTTTAATTTCAGAGAACCAAACATAACAAGTACAATGTTATAAATATTTAGGGGTCTGGCTGGACGATAACATCAAATGAAATGTCTCTGTAGAGTATGTATTGAAAAACATAGGAAAATGACTGGGAATCCTATATAAACATAAACAATGTATGGCTAGAGAAACTAGAAAATGTGAAGTAAACACCATGGTACTGCCCCTTTTTGACTATGGTGATTTAATGTTTCCTGGGGTCTCAAGTATGGAGCTGGCAAAGCTTGATGTAATTTATCATAGATTTGCCAGCTCGTCCTTGATGCCCTTCATATGACACACAACAGTGATCTAAAAAGATTGGGTTGACTGAAATTAAAAGACTGGAGAGATATTAACATAACCATGTTTATGTATAAATGCCACAAAAAAAATTGCGCCAGACTACCTATTGGAGAACTTGAGAGGCAGAAGCATTATGGCAAGCTTAAGAGCAGCTTCAGGAATTGAATTTCTTCCAAGAGAACATAACCTTGAAGTGGGAAGATCCTATTTTTTTTACAATGGCCCTATACTATGGAATAACACGCCTCCCCACTTAAGATCATTAGAGGACAACATTGTCAGAAGTAGGATTAGTAAATGGTTAACTAGCAAGGCGCATAGGAATTCTACCTGCTGCACTAACTGGGATACCGGTTAATGTTTATAATCTATGTATTTTATTTACCTGAAAAGTTCTTAAACTTGTATTTATAAATCTATGTGTATTGTATGTGTTTTTTCTTGTAATATTTTATTGTTTTGTTAGTTAAATTTACGTAACTGTATTTACTGCAAAAACATAAGGACCTCATTAAAAATGAGCACTGCTCAATTGAGTTTACTACTCATCATGTAATATGAATACAATTTTACCATACCATACCATACCATACCATGCCATACCATACCATACCATACCATGCCATACTGTACCATACCATACCATACCATACCATACCATACCATATCATACCATATACTCCTGCTGTAATGCAGACACTCTTGCATTCTCCTTCCCTTGCTCTAATCACCCACCCTCTGGGCCCTGCACTCCCATCATGCTCCCATCACTCCATAATGGTATCCATTTGTGGTAGTTCAGGGCCCGTCTATCCATAACTATAAAGACATTGTAATGAACTGTCATCTCCCTGTGGGAGGGCAAGGGGCCTGCGCTCCCAGTACTGCAAAATGGAGGACTCTGCACTCCCATTACTGCAAAATGGCATCCATATGTGGGAGCACAGAGCCCTCATGCTCCCACCTACCCATAAGTGCAGAGACACAGCGCAGACCTAGTGATATTTCAAGTAACCCTTGTGATGCAAATGGTGCAATATCTCAGCAACCATAGCAACTTTAGAAAAAATTCCACCGCAGTTGTAATTATGTTCTGGCAACCTGCACACATGCTTAAGCTGTGTTTAGCGAAAAATTCTGTATCTTGAACCGTTTTCAAGATATAGGTGCCAAAAGGTACTGTGTCTGCCACAGTGTTATCCTATGGGAAATTTCCAAACTTCAAAATGTTATAACTATGGAAGCAATGTAAATTTTGTCACCAAACCAGCAAAACTCACATCTGAGGGGCAAGCCCTTTCAACCCTGAAAATATCATCCTGAAATTTCAAACTGTTTTATTTTTTCAGTGAAGCGGCAAAGAAACAGAAAACTTTAGAAATCCCTTTTCATGAGCTGTCAAAATGCCTTTTTGTAAGCCAAATCCCTTTTTGTGAGGTATCAAAATTCCTTTTCGCAATGGTGGGACAAGATGGCCCTGCCAGAAATCCCTTTTTGCGATGTGAAAGGTTTTGGCAGCTTCTGAGAGTTTACAGGATCCTGAAGAGGAATTTAAGTTGTCAGACCAGATGGCCCTGCAGGTAATCCCCTTTGTGATGCAAAGAGTTTTGACTATCTCACAAAAAGAATTCAGCTCACAAACAGGGATTTTGACAGCTCACAAAAGAGATTTGAAAAATTAATCCCTTTTTAGTGAGGTGTCAAAATCACACATGACCAAATCCTTTTCATGAGGTGTCAAATTCCTTTTGCATCGTTAAAGGATTACCCACAGGGCCATCTGGTCTGACAACCCAATTCCTTTTCGTGACCTGTCAAAATCCCTTTTTTTCGTGAGGTGTCAAAATCCTTTTTCGTGATCGGAAGCGAGTCGCAAAATGGGATTTAAAAAATCAAAAATAAGCATTCTGGGGACACAGTAAAGTAAATCAAAAGCAACGAACTGTAAAGGGTGTCCACATGAACAAAATCCATGCTTGGATGTCTGCAGAACACTTCCCTGGGTAAAGTTACAACGTTTTGTTAGGACAGAAAAAATGAAAACAAGATAGCGGCTCGCAAAAAGGGAATTTTTTCTCACGAAGAGGGATTTAATTAATCCCTCTTTGTGAGCTGTCAAAATCCCTTTTTGTGAGCCCTAAACACCTTTTTGCACTGTGCAGCAATCCAAATACTGAACTGAGCATGTTCAGAACCTGAAATTTCAAAATGGAATAACTTTGGAACGGATTGATATTTTTTCACCAAACTAATGCTGGCTTGTTCTTTGGGACAAGCTCTTTCTACCCTGAAAATTTCAGACCAAACCTCCAAATGGTGTGGCTGAAGAGCAATGAGGAAAAAACAGCCAAAACAGGTGAAAAAAAGCGACTTTTACACTTTTTTCACTATTCACAGCACGAAATCCACACATCCGATCAAAACAAAACTTGGTACAGCAAGAGATCTACCCCTCAGAACAGTGCATACCACATTTTGTGCAAATCCATTGAACAGTTGCAAAGTCATTAAAGTGCAAAATGTGAGGTTTAACATTAAGCTGCCTACTCAACCCTAACTATAGTGGGGCTATTGCGCCACTATAATATATTGATGTTTTAATGCAATGTTCTTCCCTACTTTTGCTTCTCCTGGACCCATTTAGAAATAAGCAGTTGTCCATTACCACATCAGTATGCCCATTCTGTGGAATAGAATGGAAAGGGAAGGAAGGAAGGAAGGGAAGGAAGGGAAGGAAGGAAGGGAAGGAAGGGAAGGAAGGAAGGGAAGGAAGGAAGGAAGAGAAGGGAAGGGAAGGGAAGGGTTATTTATTAAAGTTGGTAACCAGAAGAAGAACACTGAGTTGAGGCTTGTTTCCAGGTGTGAGCCAGGGGAAGGGATAAGAGGAGTCGACAGTAAACTTACATACATGGTATGAGACAGTTACAACACAGTGGGCCCTATTACAACACATATGGCACAAGTCACCAGCTCTTGCAAGTTGTGCCATATGCTGATATGCCAGGGACCCTGCTCCCAATTCCAGAAAAGGCAGGGTCCCAGTGGCTACATCCTGTGACTTGCAACACCCCAAGCGGTGCACCAGAGGGAGGGCACACCACAATAGGGTGCTGCAAGCCACAGCAATGCCCTCTGACAGGATGCAGGTCCCCTTCCCTGCAGCCCCAAATGCACAGCCCCCCAAAGCCCTGCTCCCTGAGAATAGCCCTGCAGGGCAGATCATGTCTTCCTCATACCCAAGAAGTGCCATGCAGGGCAGATCATGTCCCCACTGTCCCCAAGCCCCGATCCGTGATCACCAGCTTACCAAAAATATCATAACTGCTGTGCCACTTATTCCCTGGTAGTCTAGTGGCCACCATGCCCACACCCAGCAGTGCCAGTCCACTCCCACCCCCCACACACACCCATTCCCAGTCAGCAACTGGCACAACCCACTTCTCACCTCCACAGCCAGCCACCAACTGAGTTCCCTCAGAGTGCATACTACTGTATGCAGTACATGCTCAATCAGTTATTGAGTGTATACTGTATACAGTAGTATGCGCTCAGAGGGAGCTCAGTCGGCAGCTGGCCATGGAGGTGAAAGGTGGACTGGCACTGCCAGGTTGGGGTGGGGACCACTAGACTACCAGGGAATAAGTTGCAAGGCAGTTATATTTGCAGTGAGGTAGTGATCACAGATCAGGGCTTGGGGACAGTGGGGACATGATCTGCCCTGCAGGGCACTACTTGGATATGGGGGAGGACATGATCTGCCTGTGGAGCACTACTTTGGTATGGGGGAGGACATGATCTGCCCTGTGGAGCACTACTTGGATAAAAGGGGAGGACATGATCTGCCCTGTGGAACACTACTTGGGTATGGGGGGAGGACATGTTCTGCCTGTGGGGCACTACTTGGGTACAGGGGGAGGACATGATCTGCCCTGTGGGACAATTCTTGGGGATCGGGGCTTGGGGTGCCAGCAGCCCATAGAGGGCATTACAGGGCAGGTTCCAATGGGGGATGGGTGGGGAGGCTTATGTGGGAATGTGGGGGGTGGTTGTTGGGTGCACATGGCACAGTGGTGCACCCCATGTGGATGTAAAGTACACTTAGACCAGCTAATAGCTGGTGTACCTGTACTTAGACCAATGTCCTCCGGGGGTTGTCTTGAAACAGCACATGTGCTCTTCTGACAGCCACTCTCTCGGAATAGGGCATAACTGCTGCCATAAACCTCCTTGCACCATGTTGCAGGGGGTTTATGGTGTATATAGTGGCATAGGACAACTTCAGCGCAGGCAGCCTGCGACATGTTGCTTGCTGCCTTTTGGAATACCGAATGTCATTACGCATGGTGCAAAGTGCTACTTGCACCATCTTGTTTGGTAGAAGTCACTTTGTGACATGTGTAACCATTCTGGAATCGGGCCCTATGTCTCAGGCAGGTCACAACAGAGCCTGAGTAAAAAGGCAGTAAAAAAGAACAGAGACACAGGCAGTTTACAATGTGCCTGAGGAGGTAACAGAGATACAATAAAAACTGGCAAAAGTACAAAAAATAAAATATACAACTCAATTTCAGGTTGTAAAGTGGCATAATAGAATGCAGAGATACAAGGGTGGACACAGGATGCAAACAATAATAACATATCACAGACATGGTACAATAAAGGTGTTGAGAAAACTGACTAGAGACTATCTTAGAATAACTTGAACCTTACTGGACATTAAGTCAGGTTGATGGCTGGAGCGGGGGGGACTGTAAAGTGTTTGTTTAATGACATTTAGTGAGGGTAGAAAGGGGGGCGCAGTGGGAAGAGAGTTCCATAAATGGGGGAAGAAGGAGAAAGTAGCCTTATCCAAACTAGAGTGTGGGTGGGAGAGGGTGAAAGAATGAAGGCCACGTGTACAGAGACTGTAGGATGTGTGGGGGGAGGGTGATAGGAGAGAGGCGAGGTAGGGAGGAAGCAAGCTGAACCAGAATTTAGCCGAGATGATGGAGGTGTGGCGACTTCGACGAGAAGAAACTTAATTTCTCAGTTTAACACAGCTTGCTATATCCATGTCCCTCTTAGGACATGAAAGATTAAGGAAGCAAACACTGACTGGATAACCACCTCCCTAATTAACCTTATGGCCACCAGGAACAACCTGTGTCATCATGCCTGGGCTACCAGAAAACAGGCAGATTGGCAACAGTACAAAACCACAAGGAATGTCTGTACCAGGAAGATTAGTTCTGCCAAGATCCACCACTTCCAAGAGGAGCTCTATAACTCCTGGGGAGATTGCAGAAACTTTTGGGGAAATGTGAGAGACCTCATGGGCACGACCAGCAAGTCAGCCCCATCTATGCCCTCTGTAAATGGGGAAATCATCCAGAACTCCAAGGTGATCACTAACACTTTTAACTTTGCCTTCTCAGACCGAAGTGACGTACTACCATCTGATTTCTTCAATGTTCCAGTGCCTCCTACCATGGAGAACAAAGAAGGCACACACCAAGCCCAACCCCCCCCCCTTCTATTTTAGAATGGTCTCTAAGTAAGAGGCCAAAAAATATTTGCAGCAGGTGCTTTGGAAGCCAAGATTTAGCAGTGACTCTCTCGACCTGAAGATTTTAAACTTCACTCTTGAAGAAGTCCTAACTCCCTTAGCTAAACTCCTCAATCTCTTTCTCTCTCTCCCTCTGCCTAGGTCAGTTACCTGAGAAATGGAAGGCAGCTGTAGTCACCCCCATTTTCAAAAATGGTGACCATGCCCTCCATACAAACTACTGCCCAGTCTCAATCCGCCTCCCCTTTTGAAGGCATTGGAAAAAATTGTATCAGACCAGCTTACCGAGTATCTAGAGAAATACAAGATCCAGTGCCCACAACAGCACAGTCTCTGTAAAGCATACAGTACCACCAGTGCCCTGATCAAAATCATCAGCTGCATTCATTTTTTTTCTTTCTCTCTTTATGCTCCTGCCACCCAGCCCCCTTTCGTCCAGCCCCCCCAGCCCCATCACCCTGGTGTCAACTGGACTTACCTCTTACACTAGCGAGGTGCCAGCTAGCCAGGTGCAGAGCCTGCGAGGGGCCAGCTTCATCCTGCCAGCCAATGTTATTTTCTTCTCCTTTTTTCCCATCTGACCGAGGCCACTTAGTGGGGGTGATTTACATTGATCTTACTAAAGCTTTCGGCACAGTAAACCACACCATTCTGCTGATCTCACTCACTGCCACTAGACTTTTGCCCAAAACTGTAGGCTGGTTCAGTAGCTATATAGAGGGCAGATCCCAACAAGTCAAAATAAATGGTGTTCTCTCTGGCAGTCACCCAGTTTGTTCTGGTGTTCCTCAAGGCTTGATACTAGGTCCGTTACTCTTTAGCCTGTTCCTTAATAACCACCCTGAGGCAAGCTCCAACATCTTACTCTATGCGGATGATGCAGCTATTTTCTCCAGCCAACTGGACCTGCGTCTGCTGTAGACCCAGCTCCAACTTGATTGCACAACTGTTGAGGACTGGTTCTCAAAACACAAGCCTTTGTGTGAAACAAATAAACAAATCAAAACAAAAGAAAAAGCCATTATGGTTCTCAAAAGAAGTGGCGGTGAAGGTTAGGGAGAAAAAGATAGCATTTAGGAAGTATAAGGAAACACAGAAGGAGCAGGACAGAGAACTGTACCAGTTAAGGCAGAAGGAAGCAGGGAGGGTAGTCAGAATAGGAAAGGCACAAACTGAGGAAAAGATAGTCAACTTGGTTAAGAAGAGGGATAAAACCTTTTATAGGTATATCAGGGAGCATAGAAAGACAAAGGGAGGGATAGTGAGGCTGAATAGAATGAATGGTGGGTGGGCAGAGAGTGACAGTGAAAAAACAGGGATACTGAATGAATACTTCTGTTCAGTAGTCACAAAAGAGGAAATGGGGGAGGTGCCTAATCCAATTAACAGAAGCACTCTGAGGGGGGGTCGATCCCAGTCCTTTCACAGAAGAAAGGGTTCTGACAGAACTCCTAAATCTGAAGGTGGACAAAGCAATGGGGCCAGATGGAATTCACCCCAGAATTCTAAAAGAATTAAGCAGAGAACTAGTGACACAACTGACTACCCTTTATAACAAATCATGGGAGGATGGTGTGGTACCTGAGGACTGGAAGAAGGCTGATGTGATTCCCTTCACAAAAGTGGGAGCAAGACAGAGGCAGGAAACTACAGACCTGTCAGTTTGACCTCTGTGGTAGGGAAAGTGATGGAATCACTTCTGAAGGAAAGAATTGTTGAGTACCTAGAGGCCAGTGGGGCACAGGACCCAAGGCAGCATGGGTTCACAGTGGGAAGGTCATGTCAGATGAATCTAATTGATTTCTTTGACTGGGTGACCAAAGTAGTAGACCAGGAAGGGGCTGTGGACACGGCCTACCTAGACTTTAGCAAGGCATTTGACACAGTCCCACACAAAAGATTAGTAGACAAATTAACTAGCCTTGGAGTGGGTCCCAGGGTGGTAGCCTGGGTAAAACATTGGCTGAACAACAGGACAGAGAAGGCAATTTTAAATGGAGTCCACTCTGAAGAAAGAGGGGTTGCTAGTGGGGTACCACAGGGTTCAGTGCTGGGTCCAGTCCTTTTTAATGTCTTTATAAGTGACATTGCAGAGGGACTGGAAGGAAAAGTATGCCTCTTTGCAGATGACACAAAAATCTACAACAGGGTTGATACATAAGGAGGCGTGGAAAGGATGAGAAGGGACTTGGCAAAGTTGGAGGAATGGTCAGAAGTATGGCAGCTTAGATTCAATGCAAAGAAGTGCAAAGTAATGCACCTGGGAAACAAAAACCTAGGAGAAGATTACACAATGGGGGGGGAGGTAGTAACAACAACAAAAATGGAAAGGGACTTGGAGGTAATCATAGCAGATAACCTTAAGTTTGGCAAGCAATGAGAGAAGGCAGTAGGGAGGGCTGGGGGATACTGGGATGAATAGGGAGAAGCATCACCAGCAGAAAACAGGAAGTTGTTATCCCTCTGTACAGATAGTTGGTGAGACCCTATCTGGAGTACTGCGTCCAGTTCTAGAGACCCCATCTCCGCAAGGACATAGGCAGGATGGAGGCAGTTCTGAGGAGGGCAACTAAAATGGTGCAGGGTCTGCAAGAGAAGCCATACGAGGAGAGGCTAAAGGAGCTTAATATGTATACCCTTGAGGAAAGGAGGGAGAGGGGGGACATGACAGAAATGTTTAAGTACCTCAGTGGAATCAACAAAGTCCAAGAGGGTAGCATCTTTCAGAAAAAGAGATGTGCAAGAAGAAGGGGGCACAATTTGAAGATAGAGGGGGGGATGGCTCAGGGGCAATGTGAGGAAGTATTTTTTTCATAGAGAGGGTGGTGGACACATGGAACAGCCTTCCTGAGGAGGTTGTGGGGTCTAAAACTGTAGGAGAATTCAAGAATGCATGGGACAGACATAAGGCAATTTTTGTAGGGGGTAGGAAGAAATAGGCTGTTGGTTAAATAGGATCTGCAGCTTAATCTCTAGGTAGGGGAAATGGACAGACTAGGTGGGCCAAGCGGTCCTTATCTGCTGTCAAAGTCTATCTTTCTATGTTATGAACTACAAAAATACAAAAACTATGATCTTCAGTAACACCCACAACAAACACAAGTTGCACAGGCTTACCATCCAGAACAGTTGGAGGCACACACTTAAGCCAGTCCCATATTTCAAATATCTAGGCATAACCCTTGATAGTTCACTGTTCTTTGTGGCCCATATAGATCAAGTTGCTAAACCAGTAAATGCTAGGATCGGTCTGCTATACCAGCACAGACATTACCTAACCTCCAATGCCCTCCAACTTGTGGTTAACAGCTCCATAGTCTCCATTATTAACAATGGACTAGTTATATACAGTGCAGCAACAGACACTGCACTCAAAAGGATCAACCTAGTCCTTAATAAAGCTTGCAGGTTAATTACAGGTGCACATCATCTCACCCATACCTGTGACCTAAATGAACAAACAAATTGGTTGAACCTCATGAGACAAGTAAAATACCAGACCTGCCTCCTCGCAAAAAAAAGGCTCATCTTGTACTAACCCCCCCCAGTAATACAAGATCTTAAACAAGCAATCAACCCACATACAACCCCAGGTATGTCAAGACAAGCGTTTCTCGTACCTTTCTGTTGCACTATGCAGGCACAATGCTTTTTTGCTTACCGGTCGCCCTCCTGGCTAAATGACCTACCAGCCACTATCCTGTCAGTACCCAAATTGGGCAATTTCAAATAGAAACTCTGCCTACACCTTACTGCACTTAGCAGATATTATTGTCCATTCATGGGGAAATCTCTCCCTGTTGCCTCTATAACCTAAGTCCACCCTCTATTTATCTGTGCCCTCTACCCCTCCATGTTACTGCAGCCCCACCACCTATCTCCCTACCGCTTGTAGCATATATCTGTATCCTGTCCACCATCCCACCCCCTTGTAAACATAGATCTGTATCCTGTCCACCACCCTCATCCCTCCCCACTCTCATTTCTCCCTTCTCCACTGCCCATGCCTCCCTAGACCAGTCCTCTCCCATGGACCCATTCCCATCTCTTGTCCTTTTTTCCTGATCCTCCCTAACATTCTCCTCCCCAATTCCTTTTTCTCCTCCTCACTCTCAAACAACAAGGCCATTGTTGGCTGCTCTATGTTCACCTATTTCATACTTAATTCAAAAATGTATTTTTATTGTCTACCCTTTATTGCCTGTCAGAACACTGTACCCTTGTTATTGTAAAACTTTGGTGCTAATTGTTGTACTATATTGTATAATGTTATTTTTTTTTTGTATTTTTCTTTTGACGTGAAACCTTGGTGAAAAAGCCTCAGACTCAAAGGTATTGTATTCTGAAAACACATATATAATAAATAAATAAAACAAGAAAAGGAGGGGAGTAATAGTAAAGAGTAGAGGGAGCAGTGAAGAGTCCTGAGGGGGACATTCAAGGTGAATTACAGAAAGTGTTGTAAAGAACATCCAGTCTGGAGAGGATTGATGCAGAGGTGGACCCATAGACAAATTCAGCATAGTCAAATATAGGTAGGATAGTTTTAGTAAGAAGTATTTGTTGAACGGGGAGGGAGAGGGCATCTTTGTTTCTATAGAGAGCACCAAGTATGGGGTGGAGCTTGGAGTGCATAACATTGACGTGAGTGGAGAAATCAAGGTGGCTATCTAGCCAGACACCTAGATATTTATAAGATGGAACAGTATGCAAGGAGGTGCCATCTAAGGTAGAAAAGGAAGGGGACATGGTGAGCTTGGCTAGTTTTTGGTGGGTGCTGAAAATCATAGATACTGTTTTAGTAGTATTTACCTTGAGTAAGTTTGTTTCGAACCAATTTAGGACACAAGAGAAATCTGATTGCAACTGAGTGGTCACCAAAGGAATAGAGGGAGCAGATGTAAAGAGGATAGTGTTGTCAGCATAGAGATGAATTTGGGAAGAAGAGCATACAGTAGGGAGACCATTAAGACAGAAGGAGAATAAAATGGGACCAAGAATAATACCTTGAGGTACACCTGCTAGAACTGGGGGGGGGAGGAGAGAACATCACCCACTTGGACACATTGGGAGCAATCCAAGAGATAAGATTTAAACCATTTGACAGATAGAGGGGCAAGACCAATTAGTTCAAGTTTGGTAAGAAGGAGAGGGTGAGAGACAGAATCAAAAGCCTTGGCTAGGTCTATGAATAAACCTGAGGTTAGATGGCCTTGATCTATGCAGGTAAGAATGGCATCAGTGACCCGGAGAAGAGAAGAGATAGTAGAATGATTTTGCCAAAAACCATCTTGGAATGGAGACAGGAAATCAGAAGAGGAGAGAGAAAAAGGGTGAGTCTGGAAAGGACAAGGGACTCTTGGAGCTTAGTTAGAATAGGGAGGAGGGAGATAGGGTGGTAGTTTCCAGGAGAGTAGCGATCACCACCTTTATGGAGAGGAATCACTTTAGCTGATTTCCAGGCCTGAGGAACAGTGCCAAGGGTGAAAGCGAGGTTTAGCAGATGGGATGGGGGTGAGCAATGGCAGAGGAAGATATTTGAAGAAGGAGAGGGTCAAGCCCATCAGGGCTAGATTTGTAAGGTTTCAGTGATTTTCATGCACAAAACACCTCTTGAGCAGTGATAGGAGACAAATTAAATGAATTAGGAGTATAAGGAGTGTGCATGTCTGTGGGGGGATTGACACGGGTATTTGGAGTTAGAGGGGAGAGCAGTATGGTGGGGTTGATGGAGGAAGAGGGGAGGGCACATGTTATGAAAAATGTATTTAGGGTGGAGGCAATGGTGAGAGAGTCAGAGACAAGATTGTTTTCAATTAGAAGGGAAGGGGAGGAGGCATTTGATGGGGGGGTTGAGGAGTGAAGAGTTTGCCAAAATTTATAAGTAGAGCTCCCGTTTTCTTGTAATGTATGCATAACATAGTGTGATTTAGCAGACTTAGTCACTTTGGTACATGTAGTTCTCACAGCATGATAATTGGATAGCTCAATGAGATAAGGTGATGCTTTGTAACATGCCCAAGCATGGTCACAAGTGTTATAGAGCTTGATGATGTCAGCAGATATCCAAGGATAGTGGAAATGTCTCATTCTGTGGTGACGGAAGGGCATGAGAGTTCCAAGTGTTGTTGAAAATATGGCAGAAGAGGGAGAGGGTAGTATTAGTGTTGTTGGAGGAATAGAAAAGGGTCCAATCAGCAGATGCTATATCACACAGGAGTTTTGGGGTGTTATGGAAGTGTAAAGCATGACTCCAATGGTAAGCTGGGGGAGCAAGGAATATGAAGTTTGCATGTACGGTATGTCATTAGATGGTCACTGAATATGTTAGGGAGTGTGCCGGCGGAGGAGATCTACTGAAGATGTGGGACCAGGATCCAGTCTAGGAGGGTGTGATTGTGGGAGTAAAGATTTGGTCTCATGGGTTCATTTATTAGCTGATGGAGGTTTAGGGACTCAGTGTGTTGCATGGTGGGTTTTAGGGCAGATTTAGTCCAGGTTGAAATCACCAATTAGAATGAGTTCACCAGAGCAAGCAGCAGATGAAAGGGAGGAAATGATGTTGACCATGGAGGCGGGGCAGTTTGGGGGGAGGAGTATAACACCTCAATGAAAATGGGGAGAGAAGAGGGGGTAACAGCTTAATGAGAAGTTCATGATCCTGAGGGATTGCCTCACTTGTAATGAATGAGACCAGTATGGTATGGCAGTGGTAGATATCTACACCACCACCATACTTTGAACGGTCTTGCCGTAGGATATGGTAGCCTGGTAGAAGGAGTAAGGAGTCAGATATTCTGGTTGAGAGACACAATTCTGTGATACAGACTATGTCTGGAGAGTGTTGAAACACCTAAACTCTTAGAAGGTCCATCTTAGCGAGTAGGCTCCTAGCATTTAGGTGATATACAGAAAAGCCTTTTGGAGATGTAAAAGGTGTGGGGGTAGGGCCTAGATTTAGCTGGAGATCACCAGCTAGAAGGAGTAGATAGAGGAGGAGATGTTTGTTGGCAGATTTACATGGTTTTGTCTGACTATAGTGCTTACTTATGTGAGTAGGTAAGTGGAAGAGGTGGAATCTGTGGATGAGTTCCATAATGAGAGAGGGGAGCTGAACTTTGCCTGGTGGAGGAGGGGAAAGGAAAATAGGGAGGTAAGTATTGTTGGGAGAGAGAGAAAGCTACCTGAGGGTGGAGACACTGGATAGCAGTAAAGGGCATAGTGGGAGAGACATGATGAGAGAGGTATAGTAGGCATGGAGGAATGATATGAGAGAAAGGGGAGGAAGGTTAATTGGAGGGGGGAGGGAGAGCAGGGGGGAAGGAGGGCAAGAAAAAGCACCCAAATGTGCACATTAGACATTCTGTAGTCAGAAGTGGTTTGCTGCTAAAGTTAGTAATGGTGTAATAGCAAAGAAAGGAAACTCTCAGAGAATGAGGACAAAAGTGGAGTATCTGAAGGGGTTCTAGTAGAGAGAATATGAATAAACTAAGTATACCCCTAGTGGTCAACCCTTATAATGAACTAGTGGTAAGGTGATGCGATAGGTTCCGAGCAAACCTGGATGGAAAAAATGTTAAATGTGATCTTGCATGTAACCACAGATGCCTATTGGAGTAAAACAAATAGAAGGAGGAACTCAAGCCTGATGAGTGGCCTACAGGATAGAGACATACCCAAGGAAGGAGCAGGTGCCCTGGGACACAGGTTCAAGACTCACCCAGGGATGGTGCTGTAGATACCAGATAAATGGACAGATCAGGTGGGGGATTACAGGCAGGGAGAGAAAATCTAGTGCAAACAGGTAATTATTGAAAACAAGGGGGATAGTACAGTATTACCACTGGTTAGGAAGATCAGTAGCACCCCCTACTGACCAAGTTGTATAAGCTGCTGAAGGAAATCTAGGGTGATAGGTGGTGCAGTGGGCATGTGACATAGTCATGTGGGTAAGACCACCTATAAGGGGAATGCTCACCTAGGGTGGGTGGAGCAGCCAGCGCACTAGTGGCAGTGGAACAACAGTGCAGCACCCAAGTAAGTACCTGCTAGATTGTTGTACAGGTCAGGGCTTCCAGCATTGTCTGGTGAATTGGAGGTGAACACAGCCTGCAGGGTGGAAGGGAGATGGTCAGTAGCCTGCCTAAGAATGCAGTCGCTAAGGGGAAGGGTGGGAAAGACACACCAAGGTGGCAAGAGGGGGACAGGGGGTGGAGGCAGCAAGCTAACCCAAGCCCACACTGTACCAGCCCACCAAAGCCACATAGTCCCAACAGTGCTGAAATCCCACACAGTCCCAAAGTGTATTAAATCCAATACCTTAAAGCACCTGCGAGTTACAGCGACACAGGACAGGGATCTCCTTTCTGTACTTAAAGCACCCACATGAACACACTGTGCACCTCGGGTGGACTACTTGATGGATCATACATGAGAAACAATTAGTTGTTTGCCTGCAACGTCCCTAACACACTTTCACACAGTGCAGCACCCAAGTAAGTACCTGCTAGATTGTCGTGCAGATCAGGGCTTCCAGCATTGTCTGATGTATGGGAGGTGAACAAAGCCTGCTAGATTGTTCTGCAGGTTGGGGCTTCCAGCATTGTCTGGTGAATGGTAGGTGAACACAGCCTGCTAGATTGTTGTGCAGATCAGGACTTCCAGCGTTGTCCCATAAATGGAAGATGAACACAGCCTGCTAGATTGTTGTGTAGGTCGGGGATTCCAGCATTGTCCGGTGAAAGGGAGGTGAACACAGCCTGCTAGTTTGTTGTGCAGGTCGGGGCTTCTAGCATTGTCTGGTGAATGGGAGGTGAACACAGCCTGCTAGACTGTTGTGCAGGTTGGAAAAGAAAGAAAGAAAGAAAGAAAGAAAGAAAGAAAGAGGAAGGAAGGAAGGAAGGAAGGAAGGAAGGAAGGAAGGAAGGAAGGAAGGAAGGAAGGAAGGAAGAGAAAGAGAGAGAGAGAGAGAGAAAGAAGGAGAATGGGAGGGAAGTATTTCAGTGACAACAGATATGAAATTATAACATGTAACAGTAGAATCTATTAAATGCTTTGGCACCTGGTAGGACAGAATGGTTGGAAGTGCAGAGGCAGCTGTATACATTGTCATTCTCGAGGTAATGAAAACATGCACTGGGAAAGCTATCAGGAGGAACAAATGCAGGAGACCAAATTTGGCTGTCTGAAAAGATGAGTGAAGCAGTGCAGCCCAAAAAGAAGGCCCCTATAATGTATAAAGAAAAACAGGGGGATGAAATGGAATGAGTATCAGACAAAAACTAGAGAGACCAAGACAGCCGTCCAGATTGCAAATGCAGACATAGAAGCACACATTGTGGAGGGGGTCAAGGGAAAAAGAAAGACAAGAGGGGGAAGTGTCAGCTAATGGAGGGGGTAAGTTAATATAGGAGGATGGGCAGAAAGTAGCTGTGTTGAATGACTACTTAGGTTCAGTATTCACTAGGAAGAACAGTGGGCCCTTCCCAGATAGTGGCAAAAAAGCAGCTGGTAAAGGGGTTCTGGAAATGAAACACAGAAACATAGAATTTGATGGCATATAAGGACCGCTTGGCCCACCTAGTCTGCCCATTTCCCCTACCTAATGGATAAGCTGCAGATCCTAGTTAACCAACAGCCTACTTCCTCCTACCCCCTACTAGAATTGCCTTATGTCTGTCCCATGCATTCTTGAATTCCCCCATTGTTTTTGACTCCATGACTTCCTCAGGAAGGTTGTTTCATGCATCCACAACCCTCTCCATGAAAAAATACTTCCTCACATTACCTTTGAGCCATCCCCCCTCTATCTTCAAATTGTGCCCACTTGTTCTTGCACATCTCTTTTTCTAAAAGATGCTACCCTCTTTGACGCTGCAGAAATTTACCAACATAGGAGTCAGAAAAGGGTAAGCAGCCTTGATGGTAAACAAGGCCCTGGGATGGATGGATGCATACAAGAGTTCTAAGAGAACTGGTATCAGTGATAGCCGAACCCTGACTAGTCAGTAGTTCTACACAGCAAGGGGTGGTTATCAAAGACAGGAGGATAGTGGATATATTTCCACTACACAAATGAGGGGGCAAGGAGCAGCTGGGAAACCATAGACCTGCCAGCCTTGCTTCCATGATAGGGAAACTGATGCAGACACTAGTCAAAAAGGACCCAGTGGATCTTTATAAAATAATGAGAGATGCTTTGGGAGACTCTTCCATATCGATATTAGAAGCCTGGAACAGAGACCTACAATTAGAGGTCTCTTTTGAGATGTGGAATGAGGCAACTTTGCCAGCTATTAAAATTTCAGCTTCAAATGTATGGAGGGAATTCGCCTGGAAATCCCGTTCACGACATTTTCATTCTCCGGTGATACTCATAAAATATCTCCCTACCTCCTATGGTTTTTGTTGGGGAGGTTGTAATTGTAACCCAGCCGATTTAGGCCATATTTTGTGGTTTTGCCCCAGGTTGACACCCTTTTTGGTGTGCCTTACAGATGGAGTTATCAGAGTGCCTGGGAGAGGAAATTGAATTAACTGCATAAATCATAGTCCTATCTATTTACCCCCTCACAGACCATGTTGGGATAAAACTTTGCTTCCTTTATTTATTTTGGCAGCCAGAAAAACCATCACCCGATGATGGATGACAACAATGACACCCTCAGTCATGGACTGGCATAATATAATAAAGGAAATGTATCATTTTGAGCAACTTATAGCCAGGTTCCATGACAAACTCCCCCAGTTTGAAATTAAATGGCATAGATGGGTGCTTCATATTTCTGGGAGAGATCCTGAATTTGTTCCCTGACCAGGGGAAGGGGGTTCCATTCTTCAATCAAACTGGGGCTTCCTCAGATTGGGGAAGGCTCCTCCCTCCCTATTGAGTTAGGGGAGGACAGATGACAAAGGGAGGTGGAGGTTTGGATTTTTGGCCCCAAACACCAAACGTGGATTGGCTGCCTGCCCCTTGGGGAGAGAGAGAATGAGAAGAAAGGGCGGGAATGTCTGAAGAATAATTAATGTAGGAAAGGTGTGTGATGTTAGCGGTAATAATATTAATTTGCCCTAACAGTATAACTGCTAATATATTTACTAGCTATGAATGTATGACATTGGCAAATCTCTCTATATGATACTATGTCTCTATTCTTAATAAAAATGAAATTTTAAAAAAAAAAAGGACCCAGTGGAATACCTGGAGAAAAATAGGCTTCAGGACAGTAAGAAGCATGGTTTCATGGCTGGGAGGTCTTGTCGGACCAACCTGATAATATTCTTTTACTGAGTAACCAGGTTAGTTGATAAGGGGCACACCATAGACTAACTCTATTTTGACTTCAGCAAGTCATTAGACTCAGTGCCACACCAAAGACTGCTGAAGAAGATGAGGGATCTCAGAACAGCTAAGAAAATAGTAAGGTGGCTAGGGAGTTGGTTGGAGGGGAGGCCAGAGAGAGTTGTGGTGAATGGGGTCAGATCAGTGGAAAGAGAGGTCACCAGCGGAGCATCACAGTAATCTGTTTTGGTCCCAGTCCTTTTCAATACATTCATCAGTGACATAGGAGAGGGGATCCAGGGCAGGCTGTATATACTGTATTTACAGATGACACTAAACTCTGTGGTAAGGTTGACAACATGGAGAGGGTAAGGGAATTGTAGAGAGATCTGCAAAGGCTTGAAAATTGGTCCTCTGTCTGGCAGCTGAAACTCAGTGCCAAGAAGTGCAAAGTAAAGCACTTAGGGAACAAAAAACCCAGAACAGAGCGTTGCATGGAAGGGGTTAAACTGACAAAACATCAGAGGGAAGGGGCCTAGGAGTCATCATTAGGGGCTCCCTTAAACAAACCAGCCAATGTAACAGGGCTTACAGCAAGGCTTACCAGATGCTTGGGTGCATCGGGAGAGGGTTTGACAGTAGAAAGCAGGAGGTACTGTCACCACTGTATAGGTTGCCGGTGAGGCCACACCTAGAGTATTATGCCCGGTTTTGAAGTCCCCACCTAAAAAGGACAGAAACAGGCTAGAGAAGGTACAACGCAAGGTGACTAAGACAATTCAGGGCCAGAACAGTACATTCTATGAGGATTGGCTAAGGGTGCTGAATATGTATTCACTCAAAACCAGACACAAGACGGTGGATATGATAGAGACCTTCAAGTTCCTGAAAGGAATTAACAAGGTGAACTGTGAGGAGCTATTTACCAGGAACACAAAGGCTAGAATAAAGGGTCATGTGTGGAAGTTAAGGGGTAGAAGGTTTAAAAAAGATGTAAGGAAATATCATTTTACAGAAAGAGTGGTAGATCCATGAAATGGTCTGCTGGCAGAGGTAGTGGGTGCCAAAATCATAAAACAGCTTCAAACATGGCTTGGACAGAGTAAAGAGTATAGTAGTTACTCAGTCAGAAGAGGGAGGCGGAAACACAGAGAACAAAAGGGGGTATATTGTAAGCAAAGACTCCACAGAGACAATAGATCATGGGGTGTGATAGGGTAATATGGGTGGACTGGAAGGGCCATCAGTCTTTTTCTGCCATCATCATGTATGTTTCTATGTCTCTATGGAGGTTGGGTGATCTGCGATATGAGGTAATAGATGGATCTGTAAAGGAAACTTGGATAGGATGGTCAATTTGCAGAATAGGAGAGTTCCTTGGATTGTTCTGCTGAATGTTAGAGTGTTGCAATGGAAGGCAAGCACCAGTGGAATACTGTATGCAGATCTGGACTTAGGTACCTTCCGTCCCAGTGGTCACTGGGGTCCCACTACTCATAAGGCCCTCAGACAGAAGCTGTGCAGGCCATTAGTCTTTCAGATTTCATCCATTTATCTATCTATCTATCTATCTATCTATCTAGCTTTCTTTTTAATTCATTCCCTATATATTGTTGAAAGATAACAAAAGGGGGCATCATGGGACTGGCCAGAACCTTCCAAGTATGCATCATATTGCCAAAAGAATACTCGCTAAGATAATGTATACTCGAGGGCCTTCAATGACTAACCCTGCTGGGGGGCTCCAGAAGCATAAGGCCAGTTCTGATGGTAGGTTGATGTTGCTGAATAAAAGTAACTCATCAGGAAGAGTTCAGGTAACGGGGCATATTACTGATCTGAAGAGTGCTCTCACTACTGTGTTTTCTGCACAGCTAATGTTAATAAAATGATGTTTATTTATTTATTTATTGAAATGTTTCACCGGGTAAGCATGCTGAGCAACAAGTTGCTCATCTCCCAGTGCGACCTGGGGGGGGGGAAGGGGTACATAGGATATGAACAAGATACATTGGGCCAGATATTCAAACTGTGCTATTTTGTGGCACAAGCTCTTGCGCTTCACAAAATAGTTGTGCAGGGGTGTGGCCAGAGCGATATTCAAAGGAGTTGCACTCTTGAGCAACTCCTTTGAATATCACCCCCCGGCCACAGCCACTGTGCACGGCGCAGTGGAACTTGCGCCACCGCAAGTGGTCAGAGTGGTGCATTCAACTCGCGGTGGCACAAGTACCATTGCGCCATGCGCAAATTTCCAATATTCAAAAGGTGACATGCAAATGGAGCCATAATTCATGCAAGACACAGGGGGGGCTATTTGCATCTGATTATGGCCCCATTTGCATGCACCTTCATGAAGGTGCCGATCCCCGAGACTTGCGCCTGGCGCCTGCCAGGCAGCAGCAGTCGGGGACCGACACTCCCTGCAGCCCGATCAAGGGCAAAGAGTGAAAATCCCACCACCCCCCACTGGCTCGATCACGGGCATAGCTAAATCCTCCCCACCAGCCCGATCGCGGGCAGCAATGTCTCCCAACATATCCCTGGTGGTCCAGTGGATCGATAAGCCCGATCGCGGGCTGAAGTAAGTATAAGCACACCCCGAACACATCTCTGGTGGTCCAGTGGACCGATAAGCCCGTTGTGGACTGGAGTAGTATAAGCACACCCTCGAACACATCCCGGGTGACCTAGTGTCCCCACCCACCCACGAAGCCCCACCACCCAGCTCCTCCCCGCAGCCAGCAGCATCCCACCGCCTGCCGCCCGCCACCCGCCGACTGACTGCCGGTGAGACTGCACACATTGGTGCAGAGCAAGAGCCAATGGGCGTGCAGCCCATACCGTCTAAAAGGCAGTCCAGTTTTATTCATTCACAAAACTGGACCGTACAAGGCAGTCAGTTTTATTCATTCACAAAACTGGACTGCCTTATGCGGTATCGGGCTGCTACGCCCATTGGCTCTTGCTCAACCAATGCAACCCTGCGGGCAATCGGCTCGGCGGCGGCGGGTGGCGGTATGAACTGCTACCCGGCTGCGGGGGCGAACTCAGGCTGTCGGTCACTGGACCGCAGGGTGTGTTAGGAAAGGTGTGGCCTCTACTCCAGCCTGCGGTGGGCTATCAATCACTGAACCACCAGGGACGGACAGAACCTGTGCTGCCAGCGGGCAACTGATGAAGTTAAGCTATGCCGCGATCGGGCCAGTGGAGGGTGAAGGGATTTTTACTCTTTGCCCGCGATCGGGCTGCAGGGGCACAGGGAGTGGGTGGAGGGCCAGCCACAGGTGGTAGCTGCTGTGTTGCACCCTGCAATGTGGCAGCTCACCTGTGGGTAGCCCTCGACAATCCTTTTTTGGGCTCCAATGTTGTGCAGGCGCGGGTTGGAGGTTGCGCCTGCACAACTCTCACAACCCGCTGAATATCGGGCTGTGCAGTTTATACATAGTTCCTCCCTCCAGTTCAGCATGCATTCATTTGCATTGCGCTGTTGCTCAGCATGTTTTCAGTGGCACAACTGCCTCCTGCTGAATATCGCAGAATGGAGCAATTTAGGACTTGCGCAGGCGCAACCCTATTGCGCATGGCGCAACCCTTTTGAATATCTGGCCCATTGAGATTACAATACAAAAATTACATACATTGGATCAAAACATTAGCTATACATAGATATATAGGATATGAGCAGAATATATTGAGAATTACAAAACAAAAATTACATACGTTGGAGCGAAACATTGAGCTATACGCTTTGATAAGTCATGTCAATGTATGGTAACAACATTTAAGTGTGGCATTTAGGGATTACAGTTGTGAAATCATGACAAGGAGTGCACAAACATTAAAGGAAAATATTTAGCAAAGGCAGTTTGTGAATTTTATGACAAGGAAGGGGAAAAGCAGAAGATCACCATAGACAGGAACTTAATTAGTACAGAAGGAGTAGCTGGTAGTAGGGGTTGAATAATGATAGATACATATTTAAGTGCATAGTTATAAGCTGTTTGTAAGGTGCCGGGGGGGGGGGGAGGTAGGTCAAGACAGCAGTAGAGCTGATTCCGGGGAGGAGGGGAGAGGAATATACGTTAGGGCTCAGGGAGTCCAAGGGGCCCCTCCCAGCAATAGAGAGTCCTGCAAGGGGGCAGGGCAAATATTACAGCAAGAGTAGGGGGAGGGCAGGGGCAAAAATTGGGTGAGAGTGAGGGGAAGGTGGGATGGGGAGGAGGGAGGAGCCATGCCTGAGGTACCCGTAGTGGTGGGAGGAAGGAGATAGGAGGGCAAGAGGGTGAGAGGACTGAGCCAGAGGAAGGACCCTCCAGGATGCTAAGAACCCTGTGTGAGTGGGGCAAGGCAGGACTAGAGAAAGGGAGGGGAGGGAGAGAGAGAGAGAGAGAGAAAGGGGAGTAGTGGAAGAGCCAGAAGGGCTAAACAAAGGGAAGGAAGGTTTGGGCACAGATTAAGGAGGGTCATGGCAGGAGCAGCTCAAACAGAGATAGTTGTGAAGAGCAGAGTTTAGAGAGTAGTAGGAGGAGGAGTGAAGGATTTGGGGGGGAAGGGAGTTCCAGAATTTGGGGAAGTGGTGTGAGAAGCCAGAATGGCCAGTGAGGGTGGAATGCCTAGGAATCACAGGAGTACATGAGTCAGAGGATCTAAGGGAGTGAGAAGGAGGGGGAGGGGTGATGAAAGAGGAAGAGAGGAAGAGAGGTAGTCTGGGAGTGCGCCCAACCAGAGTTTAGAGGTGAGCTTAGTGCAGTGAGATAGATGCCTATTTGAGAGGGAGGGGAAGGGAGGGACAGTGCATGATAGAGATCACAGTGGTGGGTGTGAGAAGGAGCATCAAGGGCAAAGTGGCAGAAGAAGTGGAAGAGGGTGTCCAATCTGGTCAAGGGGAGGATTTGAGTGCGGCACCATAGACTGCATCACAATAGTTGAAAATGGGGAGGATCATCTTCTGGATAATATCGCACCTCACCATAGGAAAGATGCAACTATGGTTTCTGAACAGGGCACCAAGCTTGGGGTGCAGTTAACTTGGGATGACATCGATATGACCGGAGAAGTTGAAGTGTTGGTCCAGCCACACCCCAAGGTATCTGAAGGAGCAATGGGAACAGTGGGAATCAAGATCAGGGACTGAAAAGGAGTCCGAACTGGACTGGGTCAAATGACAGAACCATGTTTTCTCTACCCCTTTTAAGTCTTTTTTATGCCATTTGTTTAAAAGTTATTTATGTCTGTTCCACCAACCTTTCTAATTATTTACAGGGATAAAGCTTTAAAATAAAATATTATACAGAACAGGGTCATATTACGCTATTTGAGTCTGCTGACAACATCATTTTCTAACCTGCCAAGCTGTAGAAATGGTAAACCATTTTTAACATGTTGAGATGGAAGAAGCTGGGGAGGAGAAAGTGGTGCAAGTCAGTGGGCTTGTATTGAACTGCTACAGTATCATAAGATCAGTGTTATACACCAAGACTTTGATATCTAAAAGGGAAAATGTGGAGGAAGATACAAGTTGCCGGCATAGCTGCAGTGCAATGTCTCAAGTTACTGCATGACAAAAGGGATTGACTGCCATTAAAATGGTCTTGTTTACTGCAGTAACTGTCCTGCAGTACGTTGCAGTTCTATTTTACATCTTGTCTGGCACCACTGTACCTCAACGTTGTAGTGAAGGGAAGGGTGTATGAATGTATTCACAGTAAGTATGTATATGTTACAGTGGGGATGGTCAGCTGTGATCCACTTCTAATTCTGTTTCTGACCTTTATCTTAACGGTTCTGATTTACATCGATATATCAAAAACATTTACATTTTCCAGACTAGGTCAGAACTGGACTGGGTCAAATGACAGAACCATGTTTTCTCTGCCACCTTTAAGTCTTTTTTATGCCATTTGTTTAAAAGTTATTTTATGTCTGTTCCACCAATCTTTCTAATTATTTACAGGGATAAAGCTTTAAAATAAAATATTGTACAGAACGGGACCAATGGCAGATCTGAACCTGGTCAGTGGGCAAGACTAGGTTAAATTAGAGTCATGTCATGAATTCCTCTGATTTCCTAAGTTGAGTCGAAGCAGATCAATCAAAGGAGGTTCTGATCCGACACACAGCCTGTCCTGACATCAGTTAGTATGTATATGTGTATTATGCATTCCTTTTCAGTCCCTGATCTTGATCCCCACTGTTCAATTTTGTTTACAAATACTGGTATACGTTACCAAATTATATTTTTTACTATGTTAGAGCTTTAGTACTGAATTTGCAGCTGCAATAGCGATCCCTTGTGTCCCCCAGAGTCTTATAAGTTCAGGGAACAGGTTTCTTGCATGTTAATTCATCCTAATCACAACAGAGTGACATTAAACAAAAAAGAAAAATATTCCCAAACTTAACCAAGGGCATACATCATTGTGCCAACCCCCAAAACTGAAATACACAAACACCTGCACACTCAGCAGGGTAGAGGAGTCCACCCTGTAATTGCATCCCACCTTATGAGTATGGTAAAATCCAAATGACCATGCCACATACTAAAGGGTCATATGTGGATTGTGCCTGCTAACATCTTACCATGTTCCACAACCATGGAACCCCACGGTATTTTGAAATTAGTGTACATGATGGCAACACCTAGCACAAGCAATTGGACTGAGTTGCAATCCCCCAAGCCTAAGGTTGTTTGGCAATCCAGTGGTTTCCCTTCCTTCCCTCCCTCCTTCTATTGCTCCATCCCTATTTCCCCAACTCTGCACTTCCTGGTTGTCTAGAGGTTCTCCCGAATAGGCTGGCTTTGTGTCCATGCAGCTGCTACTAGCAGAAACGTACACTACTGTGACTCTGTTACACTAAATAGGTCTGGGTGCATTGGAATGCAAGTGGGCCCTGAGGGCTTCCATCCTCTGTGAATGGCTGCATGGTGGCACCCACCTCCTTATCTGAGCACCCACAGTATAGGAAAAGGGAAAGATATAAATCCCCAGGTAAGAATGGCTCTTTGGGTACACAAAGGCTGTGGCAGTGCAAATTGGCCTGTGCAACCACTTTTTCCAGAAATTGTGACTAAACATCAGGTCCGGGGTGTAGAAAAGATGAGAATATGAATGAAAATGGAGGTAGCCAGATTGAAGAGATCTCCAATTATTTCAATTTTTTTTATTCTTTGGTAATGGGGTAAGACCCACTAGGCACATGTGCCTGTATTCAAGGGCGAACTTGGAGTACTTGGGTGGTTAAGTGACTTGTTTGGACTTGTAAAGTATGTAAGTGGAGGCTGTGGGAATCAAACCCAGGTCTGCTGGATGTTCCAAGCTCATTCACAGCTTGTTATGTTAACCTCTAGGCTATATTGTCAGTCCTAGTTAATTTAAAAAGAATGATAAAGTAGACTCAAAAGAGGGGGGAAATAGACACATTGCAAAATAGGAGAAAAACATTTCAAATTGAATAAAAGCTACTACATTTTCATTGTAACATCAATTACTGTATCATGTGTTTGGTAAAGAATACTACAATATACTAAAACAATCATCAAAATAAAAATAAATACATGTGCTAAAATAGCATCTCTAATTCTAAGAACACTGATGCTTTGAAGATGTAAAACTGTAGTCATTTGCAATTATTTTCTTGGTTGTCTCTTAACTTTGCTATGAAAAGTCAGAGGTTAGAATTGAAATGGATTGAATACCTTTAAGGATGGCATTCCAGCTTGGTGGTCTGGAGGAAGCAAAGAATGTTCAGCAGCATTCTGTTTTGGTTCTGGGGGGGGGCTCTGTGTGTAAATTTGAAACTGATCTCAGAATTTGTTTTGCTAAACTGGATGAAAAGACAAAAAGCAAGAAATTGCCACACATTATAAAAGGATAAATAGTATTATATTAAAGACCTAGTTTTTACTTGGAAATAGTTTGAAAACTGGAACCGAAGCTGCAGCCACTGATGGGCAGGACTGAAGTCTATCTTTAAAAACCACACCAGTTATTATATTTCTACTTCAGAGTCACAAACAGAGTCGGGAGAGTATTTTTTAGAAAGCACCTTAAAAGGAACACTGACGGTCAGGCGATCAGACCAACTAGTGAAATTAAATATTCTCATAGGAGGACAAAGCCGGGGCAGTAGACACAGATGTGATAATGCAGACAACAGGTAAAAAGCAGTAGTACCAGCAGAAACCACAGAGGGGATGGGGGAAATCGATAGAATTAATCTCTCCTTTGCAGTCCTGCCAGCACTACAGACATCAATGCTTAATAAGGGACTCAGCTTTGTACCTACCCTGAATGCCAGCAGGTTTGGTTTGTCCGTAGACCTAAAGAAATTTGTCAGAAAGTTAAATATCAAAATCTTTTTAAAAAAAACAAATATATGTTCACCATCGGTAACAAGAAATGTAGCTGACAACACAATGGACAATACTAACTCAGAAGAGGGGGGAGTTTACCCTAAGGATTTCAAACCAGTGTCTACTTTTAACTGCTCCCATATGCTACTGTCTCAGTTTTTTAAAAGGCTGTTCTGAGGGATCTGGAGAATATATTCACATTGTACACATGGGAAACTTATGTTAACATCTCAGAAAAGGAAAGAAAAGCCCTTTTTATGACGTGACATGAGCAAGATGGCAGCTGTGCTGTGCCGCGGTCTCTGAGCGTGATACTCTGCTCCCGAAATTTTTAATTTTTTAATATTTTATTTTCTATACCAGCGCTCTCTAGTTGGACTTTAGTTTAGTTTTATTTGTTGTGTTTGAGTGCGTTTAAGTTCGTATTTATTTTATTTTCTATTCCACACTCAATTTCAGTCTGTCCCGGGCAGTGAAGAGTCCATTTGCCGTAGCAGTTTTTTGGCGTTCCGGTTCCCCCAATTTCACCAAGTGCAAGCATTCACTTGTGATAGTGGCGGTCCTTTTGTGGTCTGAAGAGGACTGGCATCTGGAGTTGGGGTTAAAGTTATACTACCGTGTGACACTGTGCAGCGGAGCGGAGGACTGGAGTGGAGGAGTACGGTTGTAACTGAAGGCTGTGGAGCTGTTTGTTTGGAGGTTTTTCAGCCTCTTGGATTTACCTGCTCGTGAGTGGGGACCTGTTCTACCGGTGCACAGATTCACATGCAGTTCCCCTGTCTTAGAGAAGAGAAGAGGAGAGCTTGGGGAAGTAAGATCCATGACTTTCTTAGGGTTCCTGTCTGTGGCCGGTGGGCTGTGCGTCGGGCACCTGTCCTCCTGAAGGTGATGGGCCGGGAGGCTGATGTTAGTTGGAGGCAGGCCTCCTGGCACTTCTGATCTGCACTGTGACAGCTGAAGAGCTGACCAGGAGGTGGTAAGGTCCGAGGTGAGGCGGGTTGTTTCTGGGGTGAGTCCCTGGTGCAGGCAATGGTTCCACTGGTCCATTTCCTCCTTTGATTTAACCTTGGATGACTACATCAAAGTAAGACCTCTGCTTTTTTAAATCCATTTATGCTGCTGTTGCCTAATTTATCTAGTGGTGGAGTCGATTCCGGTGGTATTTCTTGAAGGGTACAGTTTGGGGTGTGATCTTTCGTGGTGGTGAGAGCCCACGAAGGATTGCAAACGGTACTGTACTTTTGTTAACTGCTCCTGGATCCACTTACCATAGCACATAATTTTGTCTTCGAGGGTCTCCTGCCTGTACTTACTCCACCTGGGTAGTGAGAGTTCCTTGGGGGGTTTGAATTGGTGGAGCGCCTTTGGGATTTCTGACTTAGTTTTAACCTGCGTTCTCCTAGTTATTGGATCCATGGAGTGAGAGTCCGTGGCCCCATATTTGGACATTTTGGCTGTGGAAGGTGGGAGCTCCACTGTCCTAAAAAACTCTTGGAATTGTTGTTAATTAATTATTGTTTTATTGTTTGTTTATTTAGGTTTTTTGATTGTGTAGCTTAATTTATGCGAAGTAGACTTGTGTTTGTTAAGTCTTGTTTCATTTATGATTTAGTTTTTTTCCTGAGTTATTTTTATTGATTTTTGAAGTTTATATTGTGTTCTGATTTTATTTTTATTATAGGGAGTTTAGATATTACTCTCACTGGCTCCATGTCTGTGGATGATGATATATTCCACCCCGTCATGCACTATTCATCGCCGCTCTTCATGCCCTCTGCCCTTTCTTTTCCCTCCCATTACTTTTCCCTGTTTACCAACACTGTAGGGCCTTGGGAATTGCTCGTAGGAAGTTGTGGAGGGGCGGGGGACATGAACAGCAGTGGATGGACGAGGGGGGTGCTCGCATCAGAGTGGTTAAGTCCAGAAGACACCCTGGGGCAAAATGGAGTGCTGAATGTGGACCTTCCTGTTTGGTCTCCATACCCAAGGGCACCACCTCTCTAAATGGTGGGCAGGTGGTTGGGGCATCTCAGGAGTCCTATCCAATCTGGGTGGAGTTGTGCAATGCCAGGTCCATTGTGAACAAGACTTCCATTGTAGCAGACTTGGTGGGCACAGCGGACCTGACCTGCATCACCGAAACCTGGCTGGATAGTAATGCTGGCCCGGTACTTGAGACAGCAGTTCCAGCTGGGTATTCGGTGATACACCGCCCGAAATTGGATCGCAGGGGAGGGGGTTGTGGTCTGTTTCAAGACCGAATTGGATCTCACTAGTGTTCCAGTTGAAGAGACCAGATCCTTAGAATGTGTTGTAGTGGCAGGTGGGGGCTATAGGGTGGCACTCGTTTATTGTCCACCCGGTGACGAGAAGCTATTCCTTAAGGAAGTGGCGGACTTTGTCGTTGACCTGGTATTTGAGTCACCCAGGTTGATGGTGCTGGGTGACTTTAATGCCTGGATCGACGACGAACTCTCGCAATATGGTCAGCACTTCCTCCAATTGATGTGTTCATTGGGCCTCTCACAGGTGATTACCGCTGCCACTCATAAACACGGCCATTCTCTGGACCCGGTCTTCCTGCTAGGGATGGAGGCCTCCGATGTGGGGGTGGAACATGTCGGATGGTCTGACCACCACTCTGTGAAATTCAATTTTCTCACCCCCCCTTCGTAGGCCTACCCCTGTGGAGATGGTCAAGTACCGCCCTTTACGGGATGTAACTCCTGAAGGCCTAATTGCGGTACTTGACCTATCAGAACTTCCTGGGACGAGCTCTAATCCTGAAGTGTTGGTGCTAGCCTATAATAAGACTGTTACCACTGCTTTGGATTCAATTGCTCCCACCCGTGTGCGTCCTCTCTCCCTTTTCCCTCGATCCCCCTGGTTTGATCAGGATCTGAGGGAGATGCGGTGACTAGGACGCAGGTTGGAGAGGGGCTGGCGAAAATCTGACTTAGATGCCAACCATCTTAGACTCCTAGAGCATTATAAACTCTATCAATCAGCAATTACTCATAAGAAGGCAGTATTCCTGTCCGGAGAAATTGCTGCTGCACAGAACTGACCAGCCCAGCTCTTTCGAACTGTAGACAGGCTGTGCAACCCAGCCTGTCTACAGGTTCGTTGAGCCTTTTCACAAATGCAATGTGAGGAGCTTGCTCGATTCTTTGCAGATAAGGTGGTCGAGATCAGGGCCGAGACTCGCACCGCACTCTCTATGGGAGTTGCGGTGGTCCAGCCTGCGGTTACAGTCTCCCCATTTGCCTGGAGTTCCTTCGGAAGGCCAGAAATTGAAGATGTTATGAGGATTGTCCAGGGTATGTGCACCACAAGCTGTAGTTTAGACCGGGGCCCCACTGCCCTGATTATGGGCTGTGGCGAGGTTATCATCCCGGTTCTAGCTAGGATAGTCTGGTGCTCCTTAGACTCTGGTGAATATCCCCACTCCCTGAAGGAAGCGGTGGTGACACCAGTGTTGAAAAAGGCTTCTCTGGACCCAGACTCCCTAGCTAACTATAGACCTATCTCAAACCTCCCCTTTGTGGGGAAGGTAATGGAGAAAGTGGTGGCAGCCCAGTTAGACAACCATTTATCCATCCATAACATCTACGACCCTCTTCAATCAGGTTTTTGAAAGAGGCATAGCACTGAGACTTCACTGGTTCAGGTGCTCAATGATCTCCTGATGGCGAGAGACCAGAAAAAATGGTCCATTTTGGTCCTTCTGGACTTGTCAGCAGCATTTGACACCGTAGACCATGGGGTGTTGCTTGAGTGCCTGAGATGCATCTGTGGGTTGTCGGGTTTGGTACACAGATGGTTTACCTCCTTTCTTCACAGGTAGAACTCAGAGGGTGGTATCGGGGATATTTTCTGCCTACCTCTCTGTCCTGTGGGGTGCCTCAGGGCTCTGTGCTGTCCCCCATGTTGTTTGTGGTGTATATGCTTCCCCTCTGAGACATTGTAAGACAATATGGCTGGAGTTTCATTGCTATGCCAATGATTCCCAGCTTTATCTGTCTTTTGCACCTGACCAGAATAGAGCACTCTCAGTGTTCAACAACTGTTTCAGTGAGATCCAGGGTTGAATGAGGTCCAGCTGGTTGAAGTTGAATTCTGGGAAGACGGAGGTGATGGTTGTGGATCACGGCCACCTGAATGAGGGGCTGGGGGCAAATCAAACCTCAGGTTTATTCCTGGGAGATGTGGAACTCCCTGCCTCTGAATGGGTGCATGACCTGGGGGTGATCCTTGATGATCAGCTGACATTGCATGCGCAGGTGACGGTGGTTGTTAAGGTATCCTTTTACCATCTAAGGAACATCGCTAGGATCAAGCACCTTGTTCCATCTGGCGACCTGCCCATGCTGATCCACACCTTTGTGACCTCTCCTTTGGACTACCGCAATTCCCTTTACTTTGGGCTTCCTGGAGTTGATATCTGCCACTTGCAGCTAGTGCAGAACTCAGCGGCCCAGTTGTTAATGGGGACTTCACGTTCTTCCCATATTACACCAGTGCTGCGGGATCTGCACTGGCTGCCAGTTCAGTGGCAGATCACCTTTAAAATCAAATTACTGACATATAAAGCCCTACACGGCCTGGGCCCTGACTACCTGAAAGATCTTCTGGTGTCTTACCTTCCGAAGCGACCACTCCGTTCAGCCAGCGAGGGGTTGCTAGTGATTCTGAGGGTAGTTTTAAACTCTTCCGGCGCCTGAGCTTTTATGTTCGTGGCGCCGACCCTCTGGAATTCTCTACCCCATTGGATTAGAGAGTGTATGACGGTGGAGGGTTTTAAAAGAGGCTTAAAATCCTTCTTATGGAAAAAGGCATTTGGAGATGATACAGATACTGACTAATGTTGTGTATTTTAATCTGGATTTTAATTTGTTATATGATGTTTTTATATTGTCATTTTATTGTAATGTGCCTTGATTTCAGAAAGGCGCAAAAGAAATAAAGCTTATTATTATCATTATTATTAATGAGCTCAAACAGAACAGAGCAGTGACAATCAAACTGGCCCATAAGGGCAGCTCTGTGGTGGTATTCAATACCATGGATTACATAGATGAGGTCCCACACCAATTGGAAAACAGGACTTTTTATGAACTCCTGGACTCCAACTCAACTCTGTGTTATAAAAAAAGATGTGGATGCCTTTCTTCACCCTATGAGTGAGGCATTATTTCTGAAAACACTCTTGATTTTCTTAAGGTGAGTTGCCCCATTACAGCCACAATGTATATCTTGCCAAAAGTTTATGAAAGCTTAATACATCCCCCAGGACACCCTATTGCTGTGGGAATAGGATCCCTCATATAAGCCATGTCCCAATATGCGGATACACACATTAAGGACACTGTGTTTACATTGTCCTCTTGCATAAGGGATACCACTGAGTTACTTCAGGTCCTGGGGATAGATAGCTGGAAAGTCATTGGCTCTTAGTGTCAATGGATATTGAACAACTATATACTAATATCCCTCATGGCAGGGGCCTTTTGGCACTACATGCTTGGTTAGGTTAGTCATAGAAATCATCACAGGACTATATTGAGTCTACAAGCATTAGCCATTATTGACTCACCAATTTTTATTGGACATAATGTCCCCTAAGTATCTACTGAGAGACATCTTAAATATATTGATCATTGGACTTTTAACAATATATTCAAGTAATGAATTCCACAGTGATACTACCCTTTGGTTTAACCAAAAACCTCTTTAGTGGTCCTGAAGTTCTCTCCTTTAAACTAGAGCTCATGTGCTCTTAAGACCCTATTAATATGCTTACATTGCAACCCTATACATTCTCACAAGCCCTCATTTTTAAAGCCCTTAAATACCAAACAAAAAGTCCCAGTCCCTAAGTCTTTCCTCATAAGACAATTGCCTTAAGTTGGCTGTCCATTTAGTGGTTTTACATTGGACCGCCTCTAATAAGAAGACATCTCATGCCTTGTATGGTGCCCAGAACTGGCTACAATACTCCAGATGGGGCTAACCAGTGCACCATACAAGGGCATTATCACACACCCCATCTCTGCTTCTTACATGCCTGAAAATACATCCAAGCATTCTATTAGCATAGCTTACTACCTCCATGGTGTGATCACTAAAAGACAATGTATTGTTCATGATAACACTAGTTGAGCTTACTGAACTTGTTTTGAAGTACGGCTCATTTGTATTTCAGGGGAAATATTATCACCAGATAAAAAGTACGGCCAAGGGATGACATTTGCCCCAAATTATGTAAACTTCTGTCTGGGATAATGGCAAAGAGATGTAATATTTGATGAAATGGCTAATCCTTTTTTTTTAAGAAAATTGACCTGGTACACAGATATATTGAGCTGGAGACTTAGATGATGACTCTGTTAATTTTTTACATTGTTCCAGTCCAAACTTTCATTTCATGGTACATTCAGAGCCAGTTGAGAAACACTTTTTGGACCTGAAAATTGCAAAGCAAAAGCATGATACATTTTTTACAGACCTATTCCGAAAGACTACTGACTGGAACATGGTCCATCATGCCTGCAGCTGTCATCCTCACCACAACATCAGGAACATCCCAAAGTCCCAGTTTATGAGACTGAAAAGAAATAGTAGCCATGAATCTGATTTTCAAAAGTGTGCCACAGCAATGATGGTGAATGAAGCTGACACTGGGGGATTGGGCACCCAGTGTCAGGATAGTTTTCAGCAGCACTGGGGGTGGGTACCCCAGTGCCACCATGTATTCAGAATAGGCAGGTGGCTTTGAGGGGAGGGAGGGAGGGAGGGAGGCAAGTGAAGCAGTACTGAGGGTGGAAATCCTAGTCTGCTTATAATTTAAATTTAAAAAGAAAACATGGGGAGGTGGACAACCGGGAGTGAAGGGGATAGAAAGAACTGGTACCAGAGGGTAGGCATCCTGGTCTGCTTAACAGTAAAAAAAAAAAAAAAGGAAAAGAAGAAGAGAGAGAGAGAGAGAGATGCGGTCCAGAAACAGTTCTTTCATGACATCACTCGAAAGAACAATGGTTCTGTCATTTGACATCACAAAAGAACTCTGAAAAAAATTAAGTACACTCTATACTTTCATGACCAGACCTTCTCCTCTCATGAGTCATGAAAAGAACTCATGAAAGAAGAATATTGGCTCACAAAAAAAGATGGAGGACTTAGTTTTTTTCCCATTGTTCTTTCATGAGGTGACTTTCCTCTGTGTTCAAGAAAGAAGAATCTTGGCTCATGAAAGAATATGGTGAAAAACAACTAAGTCCAAATTCTTCTTTTGTGAAAAGTCATCGGTATGCCTTCCCCTGACAGCAACACCAATACAGTGACCTCCCAACCCATCGACAAAATCAACAGGTTGTTGACAGGTCACTGCGTTGGTGCACCTGACACAGGGGTACACTGTCTCCCAGTCCTGCGCCCCACCCCGAATCAACTCTAACTGGAGCTGATAATCCTAAAGATGGGGATGGAGACATAGCCCCATACTGGGGGTTTGGGGCAAAGCCCCAATAAAGAAAACAGTGGACTGGAGACCATGAGATTATGTCAACACACCTCGTAGTCGACATAATTCCTGTCAATGAGATGCCAGTCGACAAAAGTGCTTTTGAACTGTCATTGTAGAGCCAAAATCATCTTCCTTCATGAGATTTTCATTAGCTCATGAAAGAAGATGCCTTCTCACAAAAGAAGATTGAGGGAAAAATGTCCAAAATTCACCTTTATGTGGCTTTTTGTATAGTCTATTCTTCTTCTGTGAGCCATATGAAACAAGAAATTCTTCTCACGAAGAAGATCATTTAAATGCTCCAAAACACATTTGGGGGTGAATTTTTAAAAATACTAAGTGCAGAATCTAGCTAAACATGTCTAGTTTAGATAGAATTAGCTAGATTCATGTCTTTGTGTCTTTGCAGAACATCATTTTTATGGGTTTTCAATTTTTTTTTAAACAGAAACAAAATGGATGCCATAGAAAAGAAGAATTTCCTCTCACAAAAGACAATTACTCCCTTACAAAACAGAAATTTTCTTTCATATGGCTAAATTCTTCTTTTGTATCAAACATCTATCCAAAAGACCCTACTTATGCTTAGAACTGAAATTTCAAATCCTTATAACTCTGAAATGGATTAATATTTTTTCACCAAACCAATGAAAGGCATCATTCTGGGGTAGGCCCTTTCTACCCTGAAAATTTCAGAGCAAAATTCCAAACCATCTGAGCTTTAGACGATAACATATAGAAACAGAAAAAAAAACATTTTTTTCTAAAAATGCACTATCTGGATCTCAAAATCCACACAGCCAACCAGAACAAAACTTGCCACATCAAGAGACCTTGCCCTCCAGATCATGCATGCAAAACTGTACAATTTCATTGAACAAGGGTGAAACTATTAAGGTGAAAAGTTAGGGGTTTAACATTAAACAGCCTACGCAACCCTAACTACAGAGGCACTACCGTGCCACTATAAGATATATATAAAAATGCTGAAATGTTTACATCTATAATGAAATAATTAAAATGAGCATATTATTAGTAGTGATTGCCCTGGAATTTGCAGCAGCTTGTAGTTGATGTTTTAATCTGTTGTTTATACTTTATGTGCTTTTATGCACTTAGCATGTAGTACTGTAACATCACATCAGAAGTATTTAAACAGTATGACTATAGTTGTTCAGCCTCCTGATGAAGCACACATGCACAAAACTAGTTCGGCCATTTGGTGAGCTGGTCTGGTGTCTTTATGTCTCCACATGGCACTTTTGTAAGTTGACTTTATTAGTTTAACTTTCTGTTTATTCAAACACTTATTGCACCTTATTTTATTAGTGGTGCAGTGCTGTTCTTTCATAATACCTATAAGTTCTGTGAGACCCAGGTCAACACTTCTGAAACAGTGACTGGAGTTGACATGCAGTACGACAGAGACAGTGTTAAGGAATTAGATGAAGAGTTGAGAAAGGCCCTTTTCATTCATAAATTTCCTTATCTTCACTGGTGAGCAAGGATCTTTCTTTACCTGTAGCTTATCCACAACCTCATATCCCTGCACTACTGGAGTATTGTGGTTAGGGCCCAATATTGTCAGTCTTACCCTACCTGTGGCTCCCCAGACTTACATCTCTAGATGGGGCCCATCATCAGGTAGGGAATTTTCCAAGAGGTTCAGGAGGAGGATTGGGGGCCAGGTGTTTTGCATAAACAAGTTTGGCAGAGCAAAACAGCATTATTTACCCTAGTCCTACCTATTTTCCCTGCATTCACCCGCGTGTCCTAACCTTTCACATTGGGGCACAGCCTGCAACACAACTCATTTGCTTGACAGCCTGTCACAGAACACCAACGGAGATGCCTCTAGCTCTCTTGCTTCTCTGCATCCCTGCTTCCTTTTAGTAAATGTTTTGGAGGTAGGTAAATTATGTTTTTTAGACCGGTAATTCTTGTTTCCATCCCAACATGTTATGGTATGGGTATGGGGCCTGATTTTCTTAGTTCCACGAAACTTCTTCAGACTCCTGTCTTTCAGAGTTCAACTAAAAACTCTATGATTGCTGTACTTTCTACCTTTTTAGAAGACTGACTGACAGAGCTACATTTGAATGTGAGCACACTGTAATGACTAAAACACTGGAAGGGCTTGTAAGTACATAAGGAACCTTATCTGAGCTAAAGTATTTATCTGTTAACAAATGTTGAACATGTCTGATGGCAATGTTCAGAAAGTGATGTGGAAAAATATCAAAATACTGAGACTGAAAAAACAATTTGCTAAGATGGAAAGCATCCAGTACCAATTCTCAACATGAATATTGTTTAATCCACAGAAGCGTCTAGCCACAGGATGAACAGAACATCTGGCAGAAATAGATTTGTATATATTGATCTTGTATGTAGATCATAGGTCGTGCCTGAAAAGAATCATTTCATGGCTAGTGCACCTACACGGTTAACAAGAACTAAATAAATAAAAATAAAAAAGATTATGTATACTGTCATGAAAGAAAACACTTGTTTTTTTAAGTTGGCTTCTAAGTATTGTTATCATTTATATTATTGCTAGAACCAAAATTCTTTAACAAAGCAGATGTGCTGTGAAACGCTGAACAAAGGGATGTCAAACATTAAATACAAATTTAAAATATTTTTACTTGGTGAGTCAGTGTCTCTATTTTTCTTAAGCATTTAGGGTAAACCTAGCAGCCCTGTGGTTGATGCATATAATATATTCGGGTGAGAATCAGGTACGGAAAAATAAGGTAGAATGATACTTGAAGGAAACTAGACATGGTCAGCAGGGGTTAAAAAGTATTGATTCTGCTATACATCCAATTTATTGAGAATATGTTAAAAAGAAGACGTTATTACGTTGAGCCCTATTGGTATTAGTAAGGAAATAGTATTTTCTAAGCTACAGATCATGTTATTCCAATTACATATTTAAAATGTTTCTCCAGGAAGATCATACCGATCTAAATAGCATCTTCTTGGTTAATCCTGGAGTTTTTCAATAATTATTTTTTTCACATTTCTTTTCCAAGGAAAACACAGCTAAGATGCAACATCTCATTTCTGGTGGGGTTTTGCTCCTACCCATTTCCACAGCTGTATGGACTGGAGCACAAAGAGGTTACATGACTTGCTATACTGTAGGTCACACAGTGAGTATTTGGCTTTAGCTGGGTTTGTATCTGTGATCTCCCAGTTCACAAGGAACTGCCCTAATCATTAGATCACACTGCCTCATTAATTATTGATGGGGGTGAGCTTCGTAAACCACTGTAATCTTGAAAGTTAGGACTTGGAATCTAATGGTATGCTGGGATCTGAAATCATAGTTTTGTGTACTGTAAGGGACAGTGTTTGTGGACTTAAGCAAGGCCTTCAGCACTGTGGAACAGAAACTTTTGATCGACAAAAAGAATACTACAAGCATAAGTTCTAAAGCCTTACATTGGTTTCAGTCTTACATGGAGGGCTGAACACAAATGGTCTGTATAAATGGGATGCACTCCAAAATGATGAAAGTGCAACAAGACGTATCCACGGTGGTCAATTTTGGGGCCCCTGCTGTTCATACCATTTGTTGATAGTGTACTCAAAAGTTGCAGGTTCTACGCAACTTGAGATATATGTCAATGACACAATAATTAATTCTGCCACCCCTCCTCCTTTGCCTACTGCTGTGTCTCTCCTTTAAAGCCTATACCCTGGAACTCAGAGGTCCCAGTCATGATTAAAAGTGGCCCAAGTCTCCATTATTGCCACAATATCTACCTTCCCTTCTACAATCAGCACTTGCAGGTCATCAATCATGTTTCCTATACTACATGTGTTCAGGAACACCATCCTCCACCCAGCATCTGAGCCCTCACATTTTCCCCCTGTTTCTGCTTATACTTTGCCTCCATAAGCTTTCCACTCCCCATTTCCAAACTTCCATTCCCCCCCTTCTCCCTGCATTCCCCTTCTACTGTTATGGGGGGTGATTCATTCATGTCCATCTCCCCTGGTCTTTTGGCCCTTGAGCCCACCTGCCCCCTATTCAGCAGTTTAAATTTAACTTCTGGGTGATGTACCCTCCTACTTTATCCCTTAGTACATTTGTTCCCTCCCTGTTGAGGTGCAGTCTGTCTGGTGCATATAGAGATTTATCTGGCCACATCTCCCCCCATTCTCCTATTAAGTCAAATACTCCCCCTTGCACCAATCCCTCAGATATGCATTGAACTCTTCTAGCATGGCTTTCCTAACTATGCTAGCTCTTGGCACTGGGATCACCTCTGTCAATGCCAGTGAACTTGTCACCTCCCTGCAGATCACCCCCAACTCCCTGAACCAACTTTTCACCACCTCCATCTCCTCCCCTGCTAGGTCATTGGTATCTAGGTGAATTATTTTTTGTTCCCCCTTCTCCCTTTTATGACTTCCCTATTTTTTAAACCCACCCTCCCTGCTGTCATCCCTGGCATGCACAGTGCTTTCATCATGGTGTTCATGTCCCCCTTCTTCCCCCAAATGATGCCTTTAATCATGGAGTCCTCAATGATTGTTACTCTACCGCCCCATCTGCCATGTTGCCCACCCTCCTGACCCTAACTCCTGCAGAACCTGTCTTCTCACTATTCTTATCCAATACAATATTTAGTACCCTCCCTGCTGTCTCTGTATTTCCCCTTTGACTGTGTCTGCCTTCCTCTGTGAGCCCCTTCCATTCCCCATGGCTCTATTTACCCCAACTTCCCCCCCCCCCTCTTAACCTAGCCTTTTTAATCCTTTCTCCATCCCCTCCACTAGGCTTGCTTCTTCCCCACTGTCTCCCCAGACTTCAGATTGATACAGCATCAGGTCCTTAGCACCCTGGGATAACTAAAGGGAGATGTAGAAGGCATGCATTACTCCATTAATATGCTTGGGAGAAGTATGAGGTGTCTGTGCATTATCCTTGAGGGCAGTAATAACACTTTCAGCTTTCTCTTTACATAGGTGGTATGAGAGGAGCTTCCTCACCTTGTGCCTACCTTTCCAATATCGATGCCTAGTGCAAGTCAGGGCAAACTCTGTATTTTGACAGGAGAAGGGCATTGAGCTGTAACCTGCACCCTGTCAGCTTAGCTATTAGTGAGGGGTCTAGAGACATGGAAGGATTGTCGACTTTGTAGATTGCTTCCTTATCTCGCAGTTTCAGCTCCAGCATCCAACATTCAGCGTCACAGGCTTTTCACCTTTGTGAAGTATACTGCATCATGGAGCTCCTTACAGTAGCCTTAAAAGCCTCCCAAAGGAAGGCTGAGGAGGTGTCTCCACTATCACTAAGCCAAAAGAATGCTGATACTTCCATCTTGACCCTTTGGGTGAATTCAGTATTTTGTATGAGAAGAGGGTCCAGGCACCAAGAGGAGGATATGCAGAGTTCAGGGACAAAAAACATAGACAGAAGTACTGAGGCATGGTCAGAAATATACAGGTGAGCAATTGAGGTGGTGAGGGTTGCCTGAGAGATTCTAGGGGAGGACAACCACCAGTCCAACCGGTTGGAAGTTCCATGACAGGAGGAGAAAGAGATGTCATCCTGCTCCACTGGGTGTAGTTCCCACTAAGTGTCTGACAGGGCAAACTCTGTCATAATAGTGCAGAGAGAATCTACAGCCTGGAGATGGGGTTTCTTGTACCCACAAATCTATCTAAAGGGGTATGGAGAGTGAGATTTAATTGTCTACCAACCAGGAAGGTAGCGGTGTCAGGGTTGAAGTTAGCTGGGGCTTGTCCTAAGTTGTAGGTTAACTGAGGGCTGTCATGGCTAGGGCCACAGACATTCCCTAAAATAATAGGCCCCTCTGGAGTAGACATTCAGAGTAGTAACCAGCGACCTTCTCCATTGGACCTCTTGTGGGCCTCCAGACTGACCCATTACCTGTGTAATTGACTCACTTCGCCCTGGGTGAGCATGGTCTCCTAGAAGAACACTATACAGACCCATAGGTTTTTGAGGCAGGTCAGGACTCACTTGCATTTGATAGAAGAGTTTAATCCCCTAAAGTTCCAAGTAGCATAAGTCAGGTCAGTCATAAAGAGATAAGAAGGTGAGGTGCATGGTAATGGGGCCATTCCAGAGATAGTAGAACAATGGGAAGATGATGTGGGATCCCTGCAAAAGACCCACCTTTAGGGCAAACAACTAAGTGATGGAAGGAATGACTAGCATGAGGTACTAAACAGCAGACTGAAGCACTAACCAGTGGTATTGTTTATTTATTGTTTATTGTAAAATCTAGGAATTAATACCTTTGAGCCAAGGCTCTTTTACAAAGGTTCCGCATCAAAATCAGTTACAAACAAATAGGGGTACAGGGTTGCACAAGTAGGTAACATTGTGGAAATAGAGACAAAACAAAAAAAAAAAAATAGCTAAATCTAATAACATTTATGAACAGCAGATAAATCACTTAAGCACTTTCACTATATAGAAAACAAGTGGGGAAGGAAGATAGGTAAGGTAGGTAAGTTAGGCAGTGTAAGTAAGAAAAAGAGGAAAGGGGGGTAGGAGGAAGGAGCAGACCAATTGTAGGAGACGAGGATCCACTAGTAGGCCTTTGTCAAGTAAGAGGGCAAGGGAGGAGGGTGAGAATAGATTAGGAGATTAAACAAGGCAGTCACAGGAGTTTGAAGTGGCTAGGTGAGAGAATAGTCTAGATTTAAAAGCACCTAATGATTTAGAGGGTAATAGAGGTGCTGAGAGTATTTAGCCAGTTAGGGGCACGATGAGGCAAATGATGGGTTGACCATGTGTGGTCCGACAGTGGGGACCTGTAGAAGCTGGGTTTCTGATCTTCTGGTGGATCGTCCACTTGAGTTCTGGCATAGCAGGTCTTGAATGCAGGGTGGGGTGAGGCCCATGATGGATTTCTTGGCCATTAGGCAGGTGAAGAACTTTAAACGGTTTGATAGTTGTAACCACCCAGTATCAGCATAGAGTTCACAGGTATGAGTAAGTCGATGAGCACCTGTAAGCAGCCGACATGCCTTGTTTAGGGAGGTTGTGACCTGTTTCAGTGCGCTTGGAGGGGCGGACCCATAAATAATTAAGCCGTAGTCGATGACTGAGATGATTGAGGATTGAATAGCTAGCTTCAGCGCTGGATAGGTGAAAAGTTGTCTGTTACGGTAGAGTATCCCGAGCCGCTGATTAATAGTTTTGGAAATACCATCAATATGTGATGCAAAGACAAGGCCTTGATCAAATGTGATTCCAAGATATTTAAAGATAGCCACTTGTTCAAGGGTGATTCCCAGGGAAGTGTTGATAGTAAGTGGAGCTTGTCTTTTCTTGTTCTGCGGACTAGCGAAGAGCATAGATTTTGTTTTTTTGTGGTTTAGGACTAGCTTGTGTCCAATGAACCACTCCTCAACACTGGCAAATGCATGCTGTAGGCTGTGGCGTAAGAGGTTGTGGTCTTTGTGTGAGGATAGAATCACAGCATCATCAGCATAGAGGATAATTTGTTCCGGGCGGGATTTAGGGAGGGAGTTTAGAAAGAGGCTGAAAAGTAGCGGGCCTAGGATGGATCCCTGCGGAACTCCTGAAAGGACAGGCTTAGGGTCTGAGAGGATTCCAGATATTTTTACAACCTGGGTGCATTGGGCAAGGTAGCTTTTTATCCAGGCACCAGAGCCCAAGGAGAGCCCAAGTGTCTGTAGTTGACTGATGAGTAGGCCATGGTGAACAGTGTCAAATGCCTTTGTTAGATCAATAAACACAGCTCCAGGGAGGAGTCCTTTGTCCAAGGCCTTGTGGATTACTCCTGAGAATTCGAGCAGGGCAGTGGTGGTGCTATGCCTTTGTCTGAAACCATGTTGCTGGTCACAAAGAATGTTATATTTCTGCAGGTAGTCTGTAAGCTGGTCAGCTACCATACGTTCAAGAGTCTTTGATAAGGGAGGGAGTATTGAAATTGGTCTATAGTTACCAGGCAGAGACTTATCCCCACTTTTGTGCACTGGGGTGATTATAGCAGCCTTCCATATACTAGGAATTTGCTAGAACAGAGGAGAGATTGAATATTCTGGTGAGGGTAGAGACTACATCCAGGGTAAGGATAGTATTTTAAGGTCAAGAGGTCACTGCTTGCCCTTGAATTAGATATAGCCTTCTTTATGTATTTATAAACTTCATGTGCTTTAACTATTTTAAGATGGAAGGGTGGAGTGTTTGGAGAGGCAGAGGGGGATATAGAGATAGGGGGGTCGGTATTAGCAAAACATGAAGAACTATATACAATAACAGAGTTAGCAAATGAACAAGGAGGGAATACCTGATGTGCAACCAGCACATACCTAGGCAGAAAGAACATAATGACTGGATCCAGCAAGGTACCCAAGGCCTGTCAGAACTCCACTAGGGGGAGTTGGTATCCAGTGATATTGGCAACTGCAAATGAGCGACTGTGTTAATAGTGACTCATTTGCAGCACCTGACATTTGAGCTATGCTGTAAGGGTAGCGAGGGAAAGGTACAACGAGGGTAGGGATGAGCGAGGGAGGGTTATTGGTAGTGTAGGACAGTGACTTGAATGGGAGGGATAGGGAAGAGGGTTTGTGTGAGGCAGTGCGGAATACTGCTGCCGAGCTAGCCATGTGGTGTGGTGGTGAGGGTGGCTAGCTTCGGTGCAGCAGGGGCTGGGGAGGGGTGTTTTTTTTTTTTAGCTTGCACTTGAATTTTTTTATTTTTTGGGACTGTCTCCCCCTCCCCAACATGCACCCCCCCTGGAGTTGGCAATCTAAAATCAGGGGGGGTGCGGGAAGCAAATGCTTGTTTTGGTTGCTGGATGTTGTGTCGCCGATAAGTGTACATCGCCGATTTGCTTTTCAGTGATGTACACTCACTGTAAACAGCAATAGCTGTTTTGCAATCACCATTATGACATGGAACCAGTGGGGTTCAAACCATGACAAAGAGGAAAATTTCAGTGGGGCACCCCAACCAATCTTAACAATTACAAAATGTACCGTTATCCTGATACTGTGCAATTGCCTCAGCAATCCTATAACTTGACTTGCTAGGCATAGATGAGACATAAACAGTGCAGCATACCAAAATCACCTTGGTGTTGTACTTTGGGGGGGGGCAGTTAGGGACACAGAGTGTCTTGGGCATAGCAGTAAGACTATGCTGTGGCGGGGAAAGTTACATGGAGCCAAGAGTACTGGCATTAGTAGTGAAATTGGGCATATCCCATGGAATCAGAGAAGAGAGTGATGGCAAGGATTCCACCCATCTGCTACACTCACCAGTCATAAAGTTAGCTCAGTAGGAGGTTATGTAGGAGAAGGTTTTGATGCCAGATGTACCCACAAGATAGTAAGGAGAGGGTAGACATCCAAAGATTTACACCCTGAGGGGCATCCATAATTGTCTGATTACCAAACTGTGGGCACCAAATTGAGCAGATGCTCAGGGGTAACCAGGCCCTGCACAATGGGAGCCCAATCCCCTACCCCATCATTGCATACATGCAATCATACCTCCAGCCTGGTAAGAGATGACGGGAAGGAGAGTAATGACTGTGTATGACTTATGAGGCTAAAGGAGGCAGGGAGAAGTGGTGTGGGCAAGGGAGTCAGACAGCTTCACATCTGTGACAGCATATCCCTGTGTAAGTGCTGGCCTAAGTCAGGACCCATGCCTTTCTTTACAAAACAGTTATGGAGGGGAAGGGAAATGAAAAAAAAAGTGTTTCAGGGGTGAAATATCCTCCTTGGAAATCAGCACAGTATACCAATTCCAAAATGACTGCATTTGTATCACTGAGGAGAGTCAGCAGTGTACGAGTGAGGGAAAGAGGGGAAGTGCAACAATACCTTAGGCACCCAAAGATACAAGAGAGCTGAGGAAAAAAAAAAAAGCTGATAATTTAGAGACCCCCAGATCCCCAAAGAAGAAAGGACATTATACCGAGACGAGACCCTATAATGGAATATAGCAGTGCTCTCATCTACCTTCACATATACTGGTATCGGGGGAAAGTAACAACATTAATCAAGTGAAGTGTAACACACTGCCTTAAGCAACAAGTACTAACCTTATCAGTGAACTCAAAATAAAAGGTTTGCTGTAGGAGCACAAACACTAACACCGTAAGTCGCTAGACTAACTGAATACAGATGCCAGAGAATGGTGGCCTCTAGGCTAGCATGTGTGAGAAAGCACGTTCAACAGTCGCCTGCACAGTGCCACTGTTAACACAGTGATGAACATGCACCTAGGCCACAAAACCGGATATCGCAGCCACTGCACAGAAGCTCTGCCAGAATTATGCCACAGTAAAACATTAACCATCGATTAACAGCTCACAGTAAGTACTAGGACACTTCAGCCCACTGCTTGCAGAGTTTGAAGAGGGGGTTTAAACTTCTGGGGGGCATCGGGGATGCAGAAACTTTCTGGTAGGAGCAATGTGCTAGCAGCCACCACAGCCTAGGAGGGGGAAGAATCAGGTGGACCCTAAGTAGGAGCTGGGGATTTCAAGGGCAGCTGTACATCAGGCAGCTCCTGGTCTTTAGGTGGCAGGGCTGCAAAGTGATGAATGTGGAGGGGAACACCCTCGAAGTCATCAGAGGAAGCCAGTGAATGAACTTCCTTGCTGTGGCTTCAGGAACAGGGAGGGGGGCTTCTCTCAGTGGACCCATGCAATGTTGTACCTACCCCGGTTACATTTCAGAAGTGGAGAGCCATATCCCCTGCTGGAAGAGCAGTTGCCTCTCTAGAGCTGAAGTCAAGGGATGAGGTTCCAGTCTGTGACATGGGGGAAGCGGTATCCATTGGCTGAGAGGGAGGCTGGCAATGGGGATGTTCAGAATCATTAGAGATCAAGACGGTGCAGTCATTAGGTGAACAGGGAAAGTACTTAGCAGCCTAGGGGAGTGAAGCATTTGTGGCACCCCATTGTAGACTAACAAGAGCATGGCAAGGTAGTGCAAAGAGTAAGAGATGCTAAGTGCTGCTAGTTGCTTCCTCACAACTGTAAACTCCCATTACCTGGAGGACAGTTCAAAGGAGCAATCCTGACCTGACTCAAATGTATGGCATTGCCCTGACAAGGGAAGGGTCCGCACTCTCTTGCTAGCTGCAGAATATTTTCCTTAACAGGGTAACAAAGAACCCAAGCAAGAAAGCGGCAAGCCCACTCTCCTGGTTTGGGATTGGCTGCCAAGGACTGGTGCATCCTTTCAGTCTCTGTAGGCATGCAGTTCTGGGCCTGTACTATTATCAGCAGCAGCACTATCTGGAGGATGCATTTGGTGTCTGTACTTTCAGAGTCCTCTGGAAAGCTGGTGTTGCATATATTGTTGCATCTAGCCCTGTTCTCTAAATCATCAACCTTCTCCAGTAGGTAATTTATCCTCCAGTTTTGTTCCCTTAGATATTTTTCATACACAAGGGTGTGGTGTGCACATGTATGGAAACCAAACAAACAGAAGAGAGAAATAAGTGCCTTAGCTGAGATTTGAACCCAGGCTGCCCAGCATACCATTCCAGCTGTGTTACCAGCTGCACCACCAAGGCAACTTGAAACCTTGATCTCCCAGAAGCACCTTACATAGAAACATAGAAACATAGAGTTTGAAGGCAGATAAGAACCACTTGGCCTACCCAGTCTGCCCATTTCCCTACCTATTGGATAAGCTGCAGATTCTAGTTAACCAACAGCCTACTTCCTGCAACCCCCCACTATAATTGCCTTATGTCTGTCTCATGCATGTTTGAATTCCCCCACTGTGTTAGACCCCACAACCTCTCCAGGAAGGCAGTTCAATGCGTCCACCACTCTCTCCGTGAAAAAGAATTTCCTCATATTACCCCTGAGCCGTCCCCCCTCTAACTTTAAATTGTGTCCCCTTGTTCTTACACATCTCTTTTTCTGAAAAATGCTACCCTCCTGGACTTTGTTGATTCCCTTGAGGTACTTAAAAGTTTATATCATGCCCCCCTGCCCCTGATAGAAACTTTTAAGTACCTCAAGAGAATCAACACTTTCTCTAATACACTACCTGGTGCTGCACAGATAACTACATTTTCGTACACAAGGGTGGTGTATATATGGAACCCAAACAAACAGAAAAGAGAAAGAAATAAGTGCCTTAGCTGAGATTTAAACACAGGCTGACTGCAATAACATTCCAGTTGCACTACCAGCTGTGTCACTAAGGCAACAGTAAACCTGGGCCTCTCAGAAGCACCTTACTCTTTCTCTAATGCACAACCTGGTGCTGCACAGATAATTACATTTGTAGTGCCCCAGAGTTCCAGGTGCCCTCCAGAAATGTGCATCCAGGTGCTCCAGGGCTCATCAGGGGAAAGGTGCTCCAGGGGATAGGTGCCCCAGAATAGCTGCCCCAAGGTATGGGCCCTGGAAAAGGTGCTCCAGAATGCAAAGCCCCAACTGGGCTCATAGTAAAAAAAATTTTTTTAATGCTCATTTTCCCTGCCTGCTCCATGTTTTAGACCCCCCCCCCAACAGTTGCCATGTGCCATGAATCTGGGCCCATGGTTCCTGAGCACATGGACAGGCAGGCATGGTCGGGCTTGTGAGGATTCCGGAACGAAATCCTCAGCTCAGTTTGAATGGCAACAGCCATTCAGTTTGTTTTAAAGTCCGAGGAGGAAGCAGCAGGAAGTGCAAGGGGGAGTGCTAGGCTGGCAGGAGCAGAGTCAAAAGGGAAGGACTTACCTGAAGTTCCTGCATCCCTCCTGATGTCCCTGCTGGTCCTTCAACACAGCACTCTTCTGTTACTGGGTGACAGTAGTCCAGTGGTTCTCCGGTGTCCGTGGTGGTGGGAAGTCCATCAGGAGGAGCGGCCATAGTTAAAGGCTGGTCCCTCCAGCAGCATTTCCAGTAGTTCTTTGAGGAGGCCAGTTGGAGGAGGTAGGTCCAGGCCTCCCCACCGATCCATTTACAGCAGTCCCGGCCTCAAACAGAGGAAGTGGCGGCAGGGTGAGTGGGGACAGCACCACAGACAGGAGCTGGCCGCTGAAGGAACAGTTTGTTTGTTTTTATTTTTTTTTAAATAAAGAAATAAATAATGGACTTTTGCACCTCCTGGCACAGATGGAGGTGGCATGGCCGCTTGGGTAAAACAGACCCCAGCAAGAAGGACTGCCCATGTGGCAGAGTTCATGAAAATTGCTCCACAGGAACCAGAGACTGTGGGAGTGGGTAAGCCCCGGCTATGGAACCACCCACGGGGTGGAATTTGAGAGAGAGCTCCAAAGGAGCTAAGCAGAAGGGGCAAGGCTCTGCAAATGATTTAATAAATATGAGTGAAGACGCTGGTAAGCCAGATTTAAAGGGGCGGTGCACCACTTATGAAATGCCTGTAAAAGTGCATGTTTAAATGGCTGTCTAATGTTTGGGGCCCCTTCAATTGAATTGTTCACTGCCCTGTGTGTGGGTGCCACCCAAAGACTGCCACAAGCCCTACTGCCCCAAATGCTGTTGCTATGAACTGTGTGAACTGAGTGTGCTTGAAAGCTTAGTTAAAATGACCACCACCACAAATGTTTTAAAAAGAACTTTATTGAGCAGCCACCCCAGTCTGTGTGGTCTCCAGTGTGTCCCAGCCCTGTTATTTCTAGACCAGCTTCATCCTCAACAGTTCTTTCAAGAGATTCCTTGATGTCCTTCATCCAGTGACTCATGTGTGGTCTGACGGCTGGTGTCTTTCTTCAGTTTTCTTCAGTTCTTCTCCTCGAGGGGTGACCCATTCCAGTGGTCTATGTGTGACATTTTGCCTTTGATCCTCACCACCTCAGTGGAATGCAGCTTTTCAGTCCAGGAAGGGGCAGTGAGTACCGGGTGGTCTACAGCAGTCCTGAAGCCGATGACAAGTATCCTTTGTATGATGTTTTCCTTTCTTCTTATTATTCTTGAGTGTCCCTCCTGGAGTGGAACTGTCCTGGCCAGAAAAAGGGTCTCCCAACCAGTTCCCCTTTCTCCTTAAAGGACTCACATGATGGTGGCTGGCCTCTAAATGGACTGCAAAGCTTGATGCATTCTGAATTAATTTACAGCTTTAGGTGTAGCAAATAATATGAGTACTTAAAGTAAAGAATTTAGAGCAACAGTTATAATTTAGTTGATGGTAGAGATCTTACAATGTTTAGATATTTTAGTGCAGATGTTGTTGTTCCAAAGAAAACATTTTGTTTGAATTTGAGCCAGCTTCACAATTTTCACTTGTATGTTCCAGCTAGTAGTAATTGGCCTGGGTCCCCTTCCCCTAAATTCCCCGACACCCGCTTGCCAGGCATCACCTGAAAAATCAACCTCTGGGTGGTTGGCGTAGTCAAAGTTAACTTTCCCTCCAAGATGTAGCTGGGTGGACCTACCCTGACCCAAGCTGTCCAGTTAGAGTGTGGTCGATGTCAGTGGCCTTCTTGGTGCCCATTACAGGTTTTCATACACAAGGGTGTGGTGTGCACATGTATGGAAGCCAAATGAAATAGAAGAGAGAATGAAATAAGTGTCTTACTATTCCAGTTGTGCTACAAGCTGTGCCACCATTCCCATACTGTTAGGCAGCATAGTGTAGTGGTTAAGGGCACTAAGCTGCAAACCTGGAAGACCTGGGTTTGAATCCCATCAGCCCCAATTTGCATACTGTGTGACCCTAATCAAGTCACTTAACTTACTTTTGCACCCAGGTCACACCTGGAAACAAGCTCAGGCTTAGTGTGCCTTTTCTGGTTAAACAATTTCCCCCAACAATTTCCCCCTTAGGCATGCTTGCATTTCACCTATGTGGCCCTTAATCACTGTGACCCTAGATTTTGCTGCATCGAGATGGAAACTTATGCCAGCAACATCTGTGGATGTCTGAGTAGTTGTCAGCTTGAGATCTGCAGTGTCTAAGGATTTGTGCCAGCACTGCAGAGATGTGGGCAAGATCTGTCAGTGCAGTCACCATTCCACCATGAGGAATGACCAGTCAGCTGGGAGTGCACAAGGAGATCAGGTAGGCATCAAAGTTTCAAGTAGTAGCAGGCAATTTTGGTATCTTTCAGATGCTGTTGAGGACCAGATTCAGGTTCTAGTGGAAAAAATTACTTGATTTAGCATAAATAGACAGCTGGATGCAGATAGACTGGCATAGGAGTGTACCAGATCTGTAGATCTAAGCTGCCATCTTGGAGCAAGGCAGACCACACCATGATTTATCTTACTTGATTATAGCCATTTTCCTTTTTTTCTGCTCACTGTACATTATGTCATGCTATTATTATGTATTTGCCCCCTTTTTAGGGCTGCAGTGGGTGGAGCCCTACAGACCTCTTGCTATGAGAAAAGGACTCAGTGCATTCCTTGCAAATGAACAACATGTTGGAGTTAGGCCACATTCGCCTCCACGTCCATGAAGCCCTCCACTCATGTTGTCTCTATTGAAGTAGCATTGCACTGTTTTTACAGTGCTGGCAGTCACTGCAGAACACAACACACTCTGCCATGTCCAAGATGGCCATTGCACTCTATGGTGCATGCGCTAGTAGTCGTGCATGCGCAGTAACATGTGGCAGCCATCTTGGTCACAGCGGAGTGTGCCGTGTTCTGTCGTGACCACCTATTTTAATTTTTTTTAATAAAAATTCCCCCACCCAACCCTCCCTGTCAGCACCCACCACCCCACACCACCCCCTGAAACATAGCAATGACATTGGGGGTGACCAATCCCCCAGTGTCACAATCGTGTTCTCCATTGATGCTGGTCCTTTTCTTTAAAAATATTTTTCTCACCCCCAGCTGACCCTCTCTTTCAGCACCCACTCCATAAAACATAACAGTGACACTGGGAATGTTAAATCTCCCAGTGTTGTGCTCAGATATCCTTGGTCCTGATTTTTTTTTTCTTAACCTGTAAAAAGAAAACCCTCCATTGATGTCTTATGAGCCATTTGTGATCCCCACCTCACCCTTCCACTCAGCACCCACCACCCTACACCCCCCCAAGCCCTTACTTACCTATTGGGGGCCCAACACCATAATCCTCTGTGGACCGCAGACACGTCTTCACTCTTCAAAGCCAGACCGTGAACTGAAGAAACAGGTATGCCATTCAATGTATTTCAATTGGGTTTTGAACTCAGAGACATAACTTGGCAATTGTTGCATATTTTTGGCCCAAATTTTCAACATGCCTTCCTTGGGACCCCACCTCATGAACAATGGCACTCTTGTTAGGCAAATCTGTTCTGGACAGTGATTTTGCAGTCCCTACACAAAATCACCTTTTGGGCAGGAGTTGAAAATTTTCTCTGCCCATGTTCATGTGGTGGCATCATAAGAAGGCTATGTTGAAAATCTGGTGTAAAAATATTAAAAAACAACAAAGTTATGAGCCTACATTTAATTTTGTGAATGCAGCATAGTAACTTTGGTAACTTACAATAGTTTGTACCCCAAATTTACAGTATAGCCATACCTTTACAGCACCTTATGAATGTGACAGCTGTCATTTTTCAAATCCTGGCCAAAATATTTTTTTTTTACATCCCAAAAGGTGATTTCACGGTCCCTGCACAAAATCACTTTTCAGGCTGGAACTGAAACTTTTCTCTGCCCTTGTTCATGATGCAGGGTCATAAAAAGGCTATGCTGGAAACGTGGTGTAAAAATATTAAAAAACAACAAAGTTATGAGACTACGTTGAATTTTGGAAACGCAGGCTCGTAAATTTGGTAATACTCAATATTTTTACCCCAAATTTTCAATATGGCCATTTCTTTATAGCACCTCATGAATGTGACAGCTGTCATTTTCCAGCTCCTGCCCAAAATGCATTTTTGTGTCCAAAAAGTTGATTTCACAGTCCTCAAGGCTATGTTGAAAATTTGGTGTCAAAATATTATAAAACAACAAATTTATGAGCCTACATTACATTTTGCAAATGCAGGCTTGTAACTTTGGTAATTTACAATACTTTACCCCAAATTCCTCAGCTGTAGCCCTATAGGCTCTTACCAGAATTTGTTTTTGTTGTTGTTGTTGTTGTTTTTGTTGTTGTTGTGTAATGCTCCCAGATTATGCTTGAAAATAGACATCTGTTTACCTAATGCACTTGCCTGGTAAAACCAAATAAATAAAAATAATGGACATCCATCAGGGAAGCAGGACCAGCTTGTGTCTCTTTGTGTAGATATTTATTTATTTTATTTATTTGAAAATTGATGACCAGAAGAGACACACTGAGTTGAGGCTCATTTCCAGGTACAACCCAGGGGAAAGTTATGGGAGGTACAGTGAACATAACTACATTTCTTATGACAGAATAAAGTACAGACACAGTATAATATATAATTAATTGCAGGCACATATCTTGGTACAAATTAAAGTGCAGATACATGACAATATGTCACGCCTATATAAGTGCTGAATAACACCACAGTTAGGGCACAATAGCAAACACTGCAATACACTAGCGACCTGTTAGGTTGGAGGTGCCTACTCCCTTCGCCATCAGTACCATCAGGGAAGGCCACCTTTTTTTTAAAATCATAAGATTTTTTATTGCTTTCATATAGTTTTGAACAAACTGTAGTTACAATCTTTTCTTCTATCACAGTTCATTCTAATAGAGAAAAAGGAAAATAAGAAAACATTGCTTCCCCTACCATCCTCCTCCCTCTGCCCTCTCTCAATTCAGAAGGTAAACAGCAAGACACCTTAAATAGTCAATACTTCCATTGCATTTATCAGTACATTTTAAAACAAGAAATGTTGCAGTTCATATATTAATTTCTAATATACACTTAGGCCCAGATATTCAGACTGAGCCTGGCAGTGGTGCAAGCAGGGGCGCAGCGTAGCTGGGATGTGCCAGGGCCAGGACCAGGTGATATTCAATGGTGATGCACCATGGTGAAGCACTGTTGAATATGGCATGGACTGCACACACTGCAGTGGCACTGCGCATGGCGCAGGGGGAACGTACTGGCGCAAGTCACAGAACATGAGCATGGGGATGTGCCAGCGCAAATGCAGGTGCGCTGGGTGCAGCACCCACGATATTCAGAGGTGGGCATGCAAATGAGGCCATAGTATACGCATGGTGCAGCCAAGGTCATTAGCATATTATTATGGCTCCATTTGCATGCCTTGCACAGGGCAGCCTGAGGAATTGTGCCTGGCACCCTGCACAGCATGATGTGTGGACTGAGGGGTTCCTGGGGCATCCCCCACCCCATAGCCACAATTGTGGGTATTTCTGTTTTAAAACACAATCCCTGGTAGTCCAGTGGTATTCCCTCCCTCCCATTGCTGCGATCACAGTAAACTCATAAGCACTACATTCCCTGGTAGTCTAGTGGTGCCCCCCACCCCTAGCCCTGATCACCAGTAAAATGCCATGAATACATTCCCTGGTGATCCAGTGGCACCCACCTCTCCCACCCACTCGGACCCTTGCCCACCTACTTCCCCCCCTGTCAATGGTGGGCAGCTGCAACCCCACCATACTGCCTGGCCACCCGCTGAATGACAGCTTACAGTATGGGCTTGCAGTGCATACTGTACTAGACAGTCACAAATATGTGAATGACTTATGAATCTGTATTTTAAGGCACAGTTGCTTGAATGTTGGAAAATTCACATCTATTAATATGTAATTCCATGTGCTAATCTTTTTATCCTGGAATACTTTATAATTCATAGGGTTATATTCTTACTTGTCCAAATTTGAAGGAACATCCATGGAATATTAAGATTACTGGGATTCTTAATTCTTTTGAAAATAATTAACAGCCAAGAGCAGAGAAATTGGTGTTTTAATTTATATACATCATAATCTAAAAAAAAAGCATTCTGTAGGTTTAGTATGGTACTTTTATTTGTGTTAAATAATTAATTAAATAATTATCTGTCTTTACCTAATGAAAAAGACTATTGATATAATGTTGATAAGATATGGGCCTCTAAATATGGGCTGGCAGGATAGCCTAGAGGTTAGAGTAATGAACTGTGAATGAGCTTGGTACATCCAGCAGACCAGACCTGGGTTTGATTCTCACAACCTCCACTTGCATACTGTGTGACTCTAAGCAAGTCAATTAACCGCCCAGTGCTCCCAGGTCACCCCTGAAAACAGGCACTTTTGCCTAGTGGGCCTTACCAGGTTACCAAAGACTAAAATAAATAAAAAATAAATATGTTGGTTGATCCAGGCACCCTAACCCTCCCAGTCCTCTTGGTATCACCATTATTCCCATGCACGGTTTCCCTCCCCACCATAAAAATTTTGCAAAAATTCTCCATTAAGTCTTCAAACCATTTTAAGGCTGGAGATCCTAGAATATTTTGGAGTACATATATAAAAGCTGGCATTGCCATCATTGTTTTAATTATTTATTCTTTGTTAAAATTTTCAGATCAAAGCAACCTAAAGATAGTAGCATTCTCAGTCAAAGAATGATACTGGCCATCATTTTTTAAGGTATCAATTTAGCCCCAAAGTGACAGTAAAAAATGTTTCCAACTGTTTAAAAAAATTGTTATTTTTATCTGTTGCATTGTTATAGTCATAATATTTGTATGATGATCAGGTGATAAGTAAATACCTAGGTATTTTATTGAATCCTTAATCAAAAAATCATTCTTATACTTATCAATAGTTAGCATTTTATTTTTAGAATTTGCATTCTTTTAGATTTACTTTTATTTAATTTATAGCCTGATATATCTGAATATAATCGTGTTTCTTGTAAGAAGGCACCTAAGGAAGTATTTATATTTTTAATAATAAGTAGAATATTGTTGGCAAAGATGCTTAGCTTTAGATTTTCTTGCGGTAGCTCAATTCCTTCTATAGCCGAGTTTAGTCATATAACTTATAACAGAGGTTCCAAACCTAAAATAAAAACAGTTGAGGACAAGGGACACCCCTGTTGTACCCCATTTAACACTTGAAAATCTGATGTAAGAAATGTATTCATTTGAAATTTAACGATATTATTCTTGTATAACTGGTTTATTTGTGTTATTAGTTCTGGTGGGATTTTCCATTGTTTTAACATATAAAAGATGTTGGGCAGGATTCACAAAGAAAGCTAAAAATCCAGCAGCTGTGGGGAAAAAAGCCTGCAGCACTACGGAAATGCAGTTGTGTGATATTCATAAAAAAATGTTGAGCAGGTGCGGAATTCCATAAAATCCCCGCAGCTGCAGAAAATCAGCAGCTGCGAAAATTGAGCAAGTGCTGAAAATCCGCAACTGCAGATCTGCAGCTGCAGAAATAGCTTAGGGGGCACAGCAATAGTGAACCTAGTTAGCTGGAGCAGCAGACTTTAACATTGCTGCCATAGCATGAAGCTAAAAGCACCCACAAAGAGACCAGCAACCAGTCCCTTAACTGGGACCACTGCAGCACCACAGGTACCAGCAATACCATGGCACCACAGTGGCTGACTGCCACTGCAGGTCCTCCCTGCCTGGGGTGTTCCTGTTGCCTGCAGGGATAGCATTCACTGCAGACTGGTCAGGCTCTACTGCCTGTGGGGCTCTATCATGGGCTGCACTGGGTCCGGTGTTTATTGCTTGTTGCCATATTATGGCAATGTGTGCTGTTGTTGCTGTAACATCAGCCACTGCTATACTCACTAGAATGCTAGTACCTGTGCCTCACCTCCACCTTAATTGATTCCTATTGTTGGGGCACTACTGCAGTTTGCTGAGGGAGAGTTATACCTCATTCCACTGTGTGTAACATTTTTTCTGCAACTGCAGAAAAAAACTGGTTGTGAATAGCCTGTCAGGGGATGTGCCTTACTTATCTCACAATTTTTTCCTTCGGGGACTTCTGCAGCTGCACTTTTTTCCCCATTCCATAGTGTTTATTTCCGCAGCTGCAGAGGGTTTTGAGAATAGCACTCAGTGCAAATTCTCCTTTGTTTCCATAGCTATGGCAGTTTTGGTGACTTAGGGAAGGTTTTGCACCTTCATAAAGCTTTGTGAATCCAACCTGTAGTCTCTATTTATCAGATCAAAAGCTTTGCTAGCATCTATGGCTATTGTGTAATATATATATATATCATCTTTATAAGCTTGTTTGGAATTAATTAGTTGAATTACCACCTGAATTTTTGCGATTGGCCTGGGAAAAAATGTGCCCTTTAATGAATTCATAGTAATTGTGATGCATGATTGATGGAATATACAGTTAGGTTCTATTATTTATTAACTTAGCTATCAATTTGTAATCAGAATTAAGGATGGCAATTGGTCTGTAACTATCTATGTTTTTTAGTGGTTTTCCTGCTTTGTGGAACAGAATTATTTTTGCTAGGTTCATTGAAGGGGGTTGTCTTCCAATAATTCATCTAATATTTTTTCTAGCCAAGAGGCTGTATCTTTGGCAAATCCCTGATAAAATTAATTTGAAAGACCATCCAGACCTGGGGTCTTCTTCCTAGATAAAGTTTTTATGGTATCTATCATTTATTTTTGGGATATATAGGATAACATGTCATTTCTTTTGTACTAATATTTGCTTTATCAAAAACCTTGTTAATTAATTTAATATATGGCTTAAAGTTATTGTGATGTGATGTATTGTTTTGTAATGATACATGACAATATCTGCTGTTTCTTCATCTGTGTATTTTAAATTCCCTTCAGTGCCTTTCATAGCTAGTATAATATTCCTTTCTTTTTCAGTACGTGATAAGTTGGCTAGTAATTTACCTGACTTATCTAAGTTAAAGTATTTTATATTTTTAATAGAGTGCGTTACCTTTTTGTTCTCTTGTTGTATCCAATCCAGTTTTTTTGCTTTATATTCATACCATTCATCTTTATGTTTATTAAAACCTTTTATTATAGCTTCATCAAGTTGTTTTCATTTTTTCTTGATTTCCTGATAATGGTTTCTTTTGATTTTATTCAGTTTAATTTGATATGATATTATTACCACACATTGACCTGAATAGTTGTAGAACCAAAATTATATTATTGTTGATTTAATTGTATGTCTAAATTTTTTGTCTTTCAAAAGATCGTTATTGAATGATCATTTGGGGGAATTTTTCCTGTCGTTATTTTCTATAGATATTTCAATATATATTAGTGCATGGTTGAATGTAAATATTGAATCTATGTCCATTTTCAATATTTGATTAACTAGGTTTATTGAAATTAGAAAAACATCAATTCTTGTGAATACATGAGATTTGTTATCAAAATGGGTATAACTTTGTGCTAGGGGAGTACAATGTCTCCATATATCCACCAATTGTTCTATTTTGAGAAAACTGCTTAGTTTTTTAGATATGTGAATATTGCCTTTCATGGGATTGGATGTCTTATCTTGATAAGGGCTAGTTAATGTGTTAAAAACTCCTGATAAAATTATTTTGTCAGCTTGTTAAACATGAAGGCTTTCTGAGATTTTAGCCAAGAAAGAATTATAATTTTCAAAGGTGGCATATAGTGAACCTATAACTATCTCTTGGTTGTTTGTTTTAACTTTAATCATAATAATCCTGCCATCCTTGTCGAACATTTCTTCATTAGTTTTATATTTTGTCCTTTCTTAATAATTATAGCCACCCCCCTACTTTTCTTTGTGCCTATGCTAAAATAAATTTGATTCACCCATTACTTTTTTAATTTTAAAACTTCCTTTTCTAATAGGTGCATTTCCTGAATTAATATAATATGGACCATAGTCTTCCTAAAATATGTCAAAAGCTCTTTTTATCGGGGAGTTAATTCCATTGGCATTAATAACAGGGAGGGCCACCTGTGGGAAGCAGTTGCAGGTGGGAGGAGGAGGAGGAGGAGTTTCAACTGGTGCCTGAGAGACCCTGGGGAGGTGGAATTGTGGAGGAAAGAGAGGAGCAGGTTCCATATTGTTGGAAGTCTATAGGAGAATCAGATTGTCTAGCACAGGAATGGGGATGAGGAGTGGAGAAGGTTCTATAGTCCCTAGAGTGGGGAGAGAATGGAGTAGAGCGGGGGGGAGACAGGAGTTAGGATAAGAGGATGGAAGGGAACCAAATCAGTATTTGGCAATAAAGGTGGTACAGTGTGACTAGTAGCATGAAGGTAGGGAGAGAATGGATAGGGAGGAGTAGAAGGAGCAGTGGTGCAAACAAGAATGGGACATTGCAGCAAAATTGCAAAAGGCATTGCAGTGGGTGTCCAGTCTGGCTAGGGAAGTGGAGGGAGTGGCAAACAAGTTCTGCACAGACGAATACTGGGAACACCATTTTGGTGACTGGCTCCAGGTAGACCAGCAGGGTTAGGCAATCTTTGTTACTATACTGGGCACCCAGCTTGGGGTAGAGTTTTACATGAATTGCATTTATGTGGGCTGAGAAGTTAAACTTGCTGTCAAGCCCCACACCAAGGTACTTGGAGGACTGTACCACTTCAAGAGGGGAGCCATCCAGCATGGAAAAAGAATAGAAGTATTGAGAGCCTGACCAGTTTCTGGCTGGTACCAATGATCATAGACATTGTTTATTGTGGTATTGTCCTGGAGATGGTTGGAATGGAACTAACGCAGGGCATTGTGGAAATCCTGCTGGTGCAGGTTTTCCACATCTGCAGTACAGGGACCAGAGGTGAAGATAACTGCATCATCTACATGTATGTCAACATGTGAGTTGGCACAGGCAGTGGGGTGGTCATTCAGGAAAATGGAAAAAAGGATGGGACCCAGGATGGAACCCTGCAGGACCCCATCCTGGATGGAAAGGGGTGAAGCTAGGATGTCTCCAACCTGTACCAACTACTGACTGTCTATTAGATAAGAATGGAATCAGTAAGTGGTGGGAGCTGAGAGGCAGAACTCAGCTTGTTTAGGAGGAGTATATGGGGCACAAAGTTTAAGGCTTTGACAAGATTGATGAAAATGGCAGCAGTGATGTGCCCCTGATCCATTCCAGAGAAGATGGATTATGTGCTTCCAGAAGCAAGACTGGAATGAAGAGAGGAAATTGGAGGATGAGAGGTAGCCTAGAAGTATAGAGTAGACTAGCTTCTCATGCAGTTTGGCAAGAGAAGGGAGGAAGGAACTAGGTAAAAAGTTGCTGGGGGGAAGGAGGAGTCACCCCTTTTGTGAAGTGGAAGAACATTAGCAATCTTCCAGGACTGAAGAACAGAGTAAAGGAATAGGCTAAGCAGGTGAATAAGTGGAGATGCAATGGCAAGAACTAAGAGGTGGAGGAGATTAGCCTATAGCCTGTCAGGGCTAGATTTTGACAGGTGGAGGGAGGAAAGGGCAAGCAGGGTTTTCTGTGTAGTGATCGGGGAAATGGAAACTCAGGGTGGATGGAGTTGTGGGGTAGATGAAAGTGGTGCATGAGGGGAAGAAGAGGGGCCTGGAGTGGGGGTGGAGAAGGGAGGGCACACGTGGTGAAGATCTCAGTGAAGTGAGCAGGAATGGAGGAAGGGTCAGACATAGGTGAATCATTAACCATGAGGACAGGGGAGAAGACTGGGCAAGGGGTCAAAAAGGGAGTGGAATACCTTCTAGAATTTTGCTGGGGAGTTAAGGATGTTCTGAAGGTTGGCTTTGAAATAATGCAATTTTGCAGTCTGGAGAGCCTTAGTGCAATTGTTTCTCAGAGCACTGTAGTAGATGCAGTCAGGTAGGGAGTGGGATAATTTATAGCGGGACCAGACATGATCACAGGACTTGCACTGATTGATGATTTAGGTGTAAATCAAGGGAGGTGAGGTGATTTGACTCTGGATTTCCTGAGGTGGGGGTGTACAAGTCCCAGACTGAAGAGAATTTGCAGTAAAAAAGGAAGAGGGCCACATCAATGTTGGGGTCGAGGAGAATAGCTGACAAGTCTGTTACAACGAGGTCTCTCAGGAAAGCATCAATATTTAGTAACTGGAGGCTCCTGGAACAGATGGATTTTGGGGATAATGGGAGATGCCAGATGTTCCTGATGCAGAACATCATGCAGTGGTCACTGAAAGAATCCAACATTATACCTGCAGCAACAATGGTAGGGGTGGGAGGAGAGAAGCCAGTCCAACAGGATGTGGTTGGAGGAATAGGGATTCAGCCGTGTGGGTTATGAGATAATCTGGGAGAAATTTAGGGACTCAATTGTCTGGGTGGTCAATCTGGAGGAAGGGGAGACCTCCACTTGCATACTGTGTGACCCTGAGCAAGTCACTTAACTTCCTTGTGCTCCCAGGTCACACCTGGAAACAAGCTTCGGCTTAGTGTGCCTTTCCTAGTTTGACAATTTCCCCTCTACCTTTCACTTTCCCTTCCAGTTTAACTTGAAGTCCCCAAGTAGAATGAGTGCACCAGTGGAGGAATTTCACATAATGTTGGATAAAGATAGAGATACAGAGATAGGGACAGATGAGGAGAATTCAAACCTGGCAAGGATAAATTTGTAGGAGGAGGATATAGCCTCCCTGATGATGGCTAGGGTGCAGGAGAGGCTGTGGTGTAAGTAGATGGCAATGCATCTACCAAGTTTTCCCCTGTCCTGCCTAAAGAGATAGAAGTCAGGAAGGGTCAGGCTAGAGTCTGGGATCCTGCAGGAGAGCCAGGATTCAGAGATGCAGAGGATGTCTGGAAAGTGCTGTTGAGCCCAAACAAAGAGGCGGTCGAGCTTAGGGAAGAGACTCCTAACATTGAGATGACATTTTTTTTATTTTAATTTTTTCCTTTTTAGTGTTTGGTAATCAGGTAAGGCCCACTACGCACAAGTGCCTGTTTTCGGGGGCAACGTGGGAGCACTGAGGAGGTTAAGTGACTTGCTCAGAGTCACACAGTATGCAAGTGGAGGTTATGGGAATCAAACACAGGTCTGCTGGATGTCCCAGGCTCATTCACAGCTCATTACTCTAACCTGTAGGCTATACTGCCAGCCCAAAATGCTGAGGTACTTGGCAGCAGCAGAGGCAAAGGGGAAGGGGGGGGTGAGGGACCTGGGTTGGACTTCATGTCACCAGACAGGAGTAGGAGCAGGAGAATGAGGCAAAGGATCAAGTGGGACTTCCTGCCCTTTGATCAAGGAGGAGAGCAGGGAGGGGTAATGAGGAGAGAAGAGACGGGCATGGTGTAGAAACCCCATGTTGAGGGAGGGAGGGAGAGGGGAAGGGAGGAGCCCAGGGTGAATGGGGGAGCAGAAGGATAGGGAGGGAGTAGGATGGGTGAAGGGGAAGGAGTGGAGGGAGGATATCTGTGGTGAGAGAGGGAGGTAGAGGGGAAGGGAGCAGGAGAAGGGGACTGGAGAAGGCAGAGGAAGGCATGGAACATAGTGGTGAGGTAATTGTAATATGCAATAGACATCAACATAACAATAGCAGAACAATGACATAGTGGTATGTAAATATTTAGCAGCAAAACAAACAGCAAGACAATAAAAAAAAAACTGTTTATAGGCTGGTGACGGTTGAAAGACACTGTGACTAACCTAGGCAGTTAACTGTGGGAGTGAACAAAGCAATGAGGTATGAATGTATGGTGAAAGGGGAAACCTGGGATCTAAATAAATAATGTATGGGTAAACCAACTAAACTCAGCAAAACTACATGCAGTGTTAGAACCCAGTGCAGTTAATTACATACAGGATAGTTTATGAATAAAACAAATGGTGTGTATAAATAACCGATATACCCAGATAGGGTGTATCTTGAGTTACACAGACAGAAGTGATTTTAAAAACCAAAGGGAATTAAATATGTGTGTATGAGTTGAGTCAGGAAAACCTAAAAAAGGTTCAGAACTATCAGAACCCTGATATAATTAACTGAAATGGCTCAGTATGAGGATCAAACAAGAGGAGCGTGCAAATAAATGGTGTACCCAGATAGGGTGTATCTAGGAGTTAGAATGGTTGAGGAATTATAAAATAACCAGATGGCAGACTAGAACTCGGCTGTCAATGCAAGAGAAGCATGCAAATAACTGGTGTACCCAGATAGGGTGTATAGTACAGTAACATAAGAACTTACCATAACAGTAGATCTTTGAGAGGATCTCTTGCAGCAGGCCATGCCTATGGAACTACAGCCACCAGGCACCAGGACTACACAGAAACTTTTCTAGCTAGCAGTCAACCAGGGTGCTGCCCACTCCAATGTCACATTCAGATGTCACTATCCTGTAAGAGTTGGTGGCCCCTGTGCCCTCCTCAATTCTCTCACTGGAGACAACAAGCAACCGATCTCCTTGTTGGGGAACCGTGGAAGAGCCGATGGTTCCTGCCAGTGTATACATAACATAAAGACAGAAGGCTCTCCACTAAAGAGAAGGAGAGACAGAAACAGAGAGGCCCACAGACCTAGGGGGATGGAGGGTGGAACAGCATGACCTGCTGCAAGAGATCCTTTTGAAGATCTACTGTTACAGTAAGTTGGTATGTAACTATATTATCTTACTTCGAGGGTCTATCTTGCAGCAGGCCACATAAATGGAATGAGTCCCAAGCAGTTCTGGCAACTGAAGAGACAGTCTGGGTGGCTGGAGAGAAAGAGCCTAAGAAACTAGGCCCTGAAGCACAGCTGGGCCGAAACTAGTCCAACGCCTAGAGGCAATGTCCAGACTGTAGTGTTTGGTAAACTTGTGGACAGTATTCCAAGTGGCAGCAGCACAGCACATTCCTGAGACAGTCAGCAGACATGCCCATGCCTCTGGTGGAATGACCACGAACAACGCCAGGAAGATCCTTACCATACATTGTGTAGCAAAAAGTGATACAGTTGGCCAACCATTTGGACCAGCACTGTTTAGAAACAGGGCACCCTCTTTCCCAGGGATTAAAGAAACAACAGCTGTGAGGACTTCCTGCAGTCTCTTATATGGTGCGTATAGTAACGCAGAATTCTATGTACATCTAAAGTGTGGAGCAATACTTCCCCTGGATTGGCATACTCTAGGTAATAAACAGGCAGGTGGACATACTGATTTAAAGTAAACTCGAGGTCACGTGATGGCTGCCTAAGAGTTTGGACGTGTTCCGAACTGGTTCCTGCATTCCTGTCTCAACTCAATCGATTTACCCATCCTTGACCTGCTTCAGACTGGTTCTCTCGATGGTATTTACACTTACAGCATTGGGGTACTAGTAAAATCAGTAAAATTAGTAAAAAGTACCTGTATGGAGTCAGAAATGAGAAAGCTCCCACCATGCCATATGCCGCCGACTACCCCGACGAGAGATAAGCAGGCCAAGTGGGTGAAGGCGCACCCGGCTCCTGCCTCATCCCAATTGATATCTCGGACTGCACTTACCGAGGACAAATTCCAGGAGGGCCTTGATTCACTAAAAGAAATGCTGACTAATCTGTTGCTTGACCTTCGCACCATGAATACTATGGTGGAACAACTTACAATCCGCACAGGAGACAATGAGGCCAGGATTTCATCACTCGATGACTGGCATAACCGGACGGACACAGGGCTGCCTATTTTGCACCAAAGGATTAAAAAAGTCGAAGAGAAAATGGAGGACCTAGAGGGTAGGTCCAGAAGGAACAACTTAGTAATTCTTGGTTTACCCGAGAGGGAAGAGGGCCGGGATGTCATCTCCTTCGTCCAAAAGTTATGTGAAAAGCTCGCCAGTCCCTCTCCTAATGGGCCTACCTATGTTGTGCAGCCCCCCCACTAGGAACCCCCCCAGACCACTGATTTTTCGGTTGTTAAATTTTTTAGATAAACAGCATATTCTGAGTGCAATCAAGGATATTAAGGAGGTTCAGTGGGAGGGCAAGACCCTTAGGATAGTTCAGGATCTACCCTATACAGTCCGACAGAAGAGGTCTGCACGTCACCCAGTTATTGCTAAAATCATAGTGGCTGGCATAAAGTTCAGAGTCCGATATCCTGCTGTTCTTCAAGTTTACCTGAAAAACCAGTGGTACTCCTATGACACGCTTGAACAAGCAAGAGTGGGCCTCCGGGAGTTATTTCCAGAACTATTCAAGTGAGGAATATATCATAAACATGGCTCTCTGATCTTTCAATTGGCGAGACAGTGATTATTTTGCAGTAAGATTGCTAGCCTCATACTCGGGCGTTATCGAAAGGACAATTGGCAGTGCATATTTGACCCTTGGGGGGAAAGTACTTTAATTGGCACTCTTTTCTAACTCGGCTAATGTCAGTACTGAGTACTGAAAGGTGTCCTAATCCCACAGAATCGCGTTCTGATCGCATCCGACTTGGATATGTGGTGGTTACATTTTCTTGTTTTGGATCTGAGACCTCCTGATGAACGAACATTAATTTTCTTACATTTTATTTTATCTCATTGAGTGGCTCTGTTCACCATTATGAAACAAAAGATGCATGGACTATGACTTTGTTCGATAATAATAAGATCAGGCGACATCTAGTGGTTGCTTAATGTTATCGCTCCATGGCTAAATATGTTGCTTGGATATTTTGTTAATGTAATGCCCATAATTCCTACAACTAATAGGTCTGTGTTAAACACGAAGGGGCATGATTACTAGATTCACAATCGTTCTGATTGAACTCTCAGAATCCCTTTTGAACTCATATGTTGCATGTTCCCTTTTGGGAACAGTCTTATAATTTCCAGGCATTTTGTAATAGTATTTTAGGAAACCCCACAGTCTTTAGTAGGGGCTTTGTATAACAACAGTACTTGGACTGTTTTCTTATTATTAAGCAACTGCATTTCATTTATTGATTATTTACTTTAAGATAGTTACTTCTCCACTGTGTTAATATTTACAGCTTGATTTATTTGAGGGAGTGCCTTCAGGGAGAAGTGGTCCCTTTATCCCTTAACCCTTCCCCCCCCCCATTTTTATTTTAATTGTTTATTATTGGCAGCGCTGCCTAAGTTTTTTCGATACGATGTTGGGTTGGGACAGGGGGGCACGGAGCACATGCTCCAGGCAATTATTTTGGAATCAGGTCCCAGATTATCTGGCGTGTCAGTCATTAGGACTGAGGTTGTAGTTAGTGGGATAGGAGGGTGTTATAATGAGAATGCATCTTTGTTTGACTATATGTTTAGTATTGTTGATGTGGATGTTTATAGTTAGAGGGATTGTACTTAGGGGGTATGGGAGGGGGGGGTACTACCATTCTTTGAAAAATTTATTGTGCAGAACATTTCTTTATATATTAGCCAATATGAGGGTAGGGGGTGGATACGCCTGTTATGTCGGGGAGTCAGGTTCATTTTTTTCTGTTTTATCTGTGACAGTCACAAAGGGTAAGCTAGAAGTAGTTTCAGTCTCTCCTTGCAGCACATTACTTAATAGGTGCTATGGGTGGTCAATATAACTTTATGAGCTGGAACATTAAAGGGGCCCAAGACAGACGTAAATGTCTAACCATCCTAAGACATCTCCAACACTTGAAAGTCCACATTGTTTGTCTGCAGGAGACACATCTTAAGAGAGAAGATGTTTCACTATTAAGGAGGCTCTGGGAGGGACAAGCCTACGGTGCTGGAGCCTTCTCTAGAAGGGGAGGCACAGCAATTCTTGTGGCCAGATCAGTCCCATTTATATTGACACAAGAAAGTTGGGACCCACTGAGAAGATATGTTATCCTCCAGGGCACTCTCCAATCCTTCCCCATAGTAATAGGCTCGGTATATGGCCCAAATGTAGAGATACCGCAGTTCTTCATTGATTTGATCTCAGTGGTAGTAACCAACCCCCCCCCCGTGCTAACTATCTGAGGAGGAGACTGGAATGTGTTCCACAGTCCCAAATTGATCATTCGGACAGTAGACGAGTGGGTCTTTCTCCAGCCCAGAGAGCACTAAGAGACCTCATGACAGATACAGGGACACTGGATGTGTGGAGAGTCCTTAGCCCCAGAGACCGGCGATATACATACTTTTCCCCTCCAAATAAAACTTTATCCCACATAGATTACTTCTTATTAGGTGCTATCTCCCTTCCGGGAGTGATAGATCTAGATATTCACCCTAGGGTTCTATCAGATCATTCTCCAGTTAGGGTTTCCTTTCTCTTAGGACCGGGGCTTAAAAGAGACACCCTTTGGTGCCTCAACACACAGTTACTACAGAAAGCCTCTCTAGTGGAACATATTCAAAACTTTATCTCCACTTTCCTAGAGACAAATGTAGGAACTGTGACCCGGGTGGATCTCGTTTGGGCAGCGCTTAAATGTGCACTCCGGGGAGATTTCATTCGTTTAGCGTCTACACAAGCAAGACAGAGTAAAGCTCAGCTAGATTCGATTCTATGAGACATAAGAAGTTTAGAACTCTCCCTACTTCGTACTTCTCCAGGGTCCGATTGGGCCAAGCTGTATCTCCTTCAGTCTCAATATGCAGACATTATGGTTCAAAAAGCTGAGCTCTCCTTACGCTGCACTAAAATGCGGTATTTGGAGCCAGGGGAACGAGCTGGGAAACTTCTGGCCCTCAGACTCAGGCAGGCTGAAACTGCCAAATTCATGGCCAGTCTGTGCTTCTCCCTGAGGAGGATATTATTTCTGATCTGAAGGAAATTACAGCAATCTTTGGTAGTTACTATCAATCACTCTATTTAGCCGATAACCCTATTACCTCTGGGGGCTTCGCTATAGCTGAATATCTAGATTTGATACCCCTTCCCAGTCTCTCATCCCTCTGGACAATTGACCTAGGCTCCCCAATTACGACGGCAGATATGGAACATGCTATTAAACTGTTTTCCCCAGATAAGGCCCCTGGGCCAGATGGTCTCCCAAATAACCTCTACAAGATTTGTTATGCCCAGTTAGCTCCGTTTTTAGCAAAGGTACACAATTTCTGTTTTGACAAACGGATGAGCATACATTCCTTCCTTGAGGCCTTGATAACTTTGATTTTCAAGCCTGGTAAGGACCCCTTATATCCCGGCAACTATCACCCAATTTCCCTTCTCAACTCTGATGTTAAAATATTGGCCAAAATGTTAGCCACTCGTCTTGCACCTCTTATGGGAGAAGTCATCAAGCATGACCAGGTTGGTTTCATGGTGGGCCGCTCCTCTGGAGACCATGTGAGGAAACTCCTGCATCTAATCTTGGCATCAAGGGAGTCCGATGTACCTTTGGCGTTGGTCTCCCTCGATGCTAAGAAAGCTTTCAATAGGGTTTCTTGGGACTTTCTATTCACCTCCCTCTGTAAGTTCAGGGTCCCCGAAAACTTTGTTCAATGGGTCAAGATTCTGTACTGCAACCCTACAGCTAAGGTTTGGTACAATGGTTACCTTTTCGACCTCATTTTCCTACAACATGGAACCCATCAGGGCTGTCCACTTTCCCCACTTTTGTTTAATTTCTATTTAGAACCCCTTATCTGCAGATTAATTAGTTCTACTAGTAGAACAGGTATTCAACTTGAAGGCAGTAGATACCTCCTCTCGCCTTATGCAGATAACTTACTCTTACACTTGGAAAACCTCATTTCCACTGTGCCTGCCCTGCTTGAAGAATTGAGTATTTTCTCACGTGTCTCCTCCTATAAACTCAATGTCGCCAAATCCCAGATCTTCCCCCTCAATAACCACCTTACTAAGTCCGAATTTTCGGACTTGGGCTTGACATGGACTCCCCAAACTCTGACTTATTTAGGGATTAAAGTAACCAGAGATGTGCCTTTCATGATGAAAGAGAACCATAGTAAGTTCATTTCTACACTTAGAGCTGACCTAACTAGGTGGGGTGCTCTACCGATGACTCTCTGGGGCCGCATAAATGTCCTTAAAATGAACGTGCTCCCACGGATCTTATATCCAGTGGCAATGTTGGGCCTTTTTCTTCCTAAATCCTGGTTTGGCCAATTGAGGGGTATGTTTACTAAGTTTCTATGTAGAAACAAAAGAGCCCGAGGAGGCTACAGGAAACTTACCGCCCCCAAAACGAGAGGTGGCCTTGCCCTCCCAGATCTTTTTACATACTATGGGGCCCAGCATCTTAGTAAGATGGCTAGATGGACAGATGAGCCTACTAGGCCTCAAGCCAATTCCTATACTCCTACATGGGTTGAAATTGAGAGAACCTTAGCAAAGTGATTCCGTTGTTTCCTTCTGGCAATAATATACCAATCCCCTTCCTGTTTCCCAGGTCCTCTCAAAAATTCCCCTGTTGGCTGGTCCCTTCGTGCACTGTGTCAGATGCAGATACACCTATCTCTTAACTGACGCAGCTCGCTAAGTCAGCCCCTTTTCAATAACCCCCATTTTTTGATAAACAAGTTCACCATCCTACTCTCCTTCCGCCTTCGGTTACAACATAGTGTGCTAGGGGATTTCTGCAGTGAGGGCGCTATACTGCCCTTTTCCTCTCTTCAAGAGAAATTTCAGTTGACCAGTAATGAGGTTTTTAAGTACTGGCAAATTAGACATGCTATTTTAACCTTCAAGGGCCCAAACTTTGGACCTCCCCACCACGGGATGATTTACCTGCAGTACTCAATGTAGCAAAACAACAGCACTCTGTTTCTGTTACATATAAACTCTTGCAAAGCCTCGACGTTGCACTCCTGTCAGGGACTTGTTACTACTGGGCTCACACACTGTTCCTCCCAGATACCCCTGACTACTGGAATACAATTTGGAAAACCATATACAAATGTATCAAACAGGACAGATTGAGACTTACTCAATTTAATGTTATGCACAATTTGTACTATACCCCTTTGAGACTGTATACCATTGGAAAATTGGCATCCCCAATTTGCCATCGGTGTGGAGAGAACCTGGGCTCTCTATTCCACATGTTGTGGGAATGTTCAAATGCTAAAACATTCTGGAGTTCCATTAAAGACATTTTGGACCTGATTTGGGGGCTGGAATCTTTATTTACTCCAGATTCTTGCCTTCTGGCTTCTTTCCCACAAGGCACACCCAACACCAGGAAAGCTTATATGACCTTAGTGGCAGCAATAGCTAAGTTGATTATACTTAGGCATTGGAAGGATGATTCCCTGCCTTTTCTCATAGAATGGTACCGTGAGATGTTAATGGCCATCCAAAAAACACATCGCTACCATGCAACATAGGATGAAGGCTTATCAGTCACTATGGGAACCTCTCCTGGCTTTATTATCACTCCAGAAACCTTAGTTGGACACCTTTGTGTCCCTCCCTTTTTTGTGCTTCTTGGCATGCAGGCTTTGGGGGGAAGGTGGGGGATTATAAGGTGGGTGGGAGGTTTATGCGATAGGGGTGTATTAGGTATTGTAATTGTTAGTTTGATGCCTGTTGCTTTGTTTGCTTTTTATTTTCCCTTGCAGCTGTACTGGATTCACAGTGCTTTCTTATGTATCTTGCTGCCAAAAATCAATAAAGTATATTGAATTAAAAAAATAAATAAATAAACTCAGTCACAATCGTAGGAAGGAACTTAGGATTTGTCCGTAAAGACATCATGTCTTTCTGGAAAACCAAATAAGGAGGCTCCCACATTAGAGCTTGAAGCTCAGAAATCCTTTGAGCAGAATTAATGGCAAATAAAAACAATGCTTTCCACAACAGAATGGGTAACTCACATGTCGCAGACAGCTCAAAAGGAGACAAAGTAAGCTTCTCTAACACAAAATTCAAGTCCCAAGGTGGGACTGGATTGCGGACAGGAGGCTTCAAGTGAAGAATGCCTCTCAGAAATGTAGGGGACACCTCCAGTTGGGCTACCGTATGGCTGTCAACAAGCACATGGAAGGCTGAAATGGCTGACAGTTGTACTTTAATAGAGGAGTACTTCAGGCCAGAGTCTGAGAGGGATAGCAAGTACTCCAGAATCTGATTCACTGCACAAGTGAAAGGGTCCAGTTGATGTTAAGCAGTCCATAGAGCAAAACATTTCCACATCATGGAATAAGTGGCCCTGGTGGAGGGCTTCCCAGCCACCACCAGGACATCCACCACCTTGAGGGATATTCTGAATTGAGCCATGGCTATGTTTTCAGGAGATAGGCATGAAGATGCAGGGATTTGAGGTTCAGATGGATCAGAGTGCCCCACTCCTGGGACAGCTAGCCAGTGCACAGAGGCAGGGGCATTGGAGGTTCCATTGTCAACTGCTGCAGTAGAGGGAACCAGATCTGATGAGGCCAGAAAGGGACGATGAGGATCATAGTGGCCCCTTCTGTCTGTAGCTTGATCAGAACCCTCTGAAGCAGTGGAAAGGGACAGAAAGCATAAAGAAACCTCCATTTCGAAGAGAAGGATGACACGTCTAGCCAGAAAACTCCAGGATCTAGAGCAAGCGAGCAAAATAATGGCAGTTTTACGTTGAGTGGGGATGCAAAAAAGGTCCAGCTCTGGCCTACTCGAATAGGTCTTCTGTGACTGAGGTTAGCAGTTGACTTGTGCATGCTGGCCTGTTACCAGCTGAACCTGTCTGCCAGGATGTTTTGGATGCCTGGAACATATACAGTTGATAGTTCTGGACTTTGTTCTAGAGCCCAGTGCCAGACTCTCATCATTCCCAGCACAGGGGTACAAGTGAGTGCCCCCCTGTTTGTTGATGTAATGGACTACATTTATGTTGTCCATCTGGACTAGCAGAAGACCACAGGACAGCATAGTCTGGATGGCCTACAGGGCATACAGGACTGCCCGCATCTCCAGGACATTGATGTGGAGAGTAGTCTCCATCCTGGACCATGTCCCTTGCATTTGGTGAGGCCCCAGATGCCCCCCCAGCCCAATACTGAAGCATCTGTGGTGAGAATGTGCTGAGGGGAAGGGATGAGTAAAGGAACCCCTTTCAACAGGTTGTTGGCATCCACCAAAGCAGAACCTTTCTGACTGGAGGGGAGACTAGGACATGCATTTCCAGGTCATTGGTGCACTGATCCCACTGGACCCTCAATGTCCACTGGGGTATCCTCATGTGCAGTCTGGCTAGAAGCACTGTGACAATTGTCGCAATCATCAGTCCTAAGAGCTGGAGAAAGGTTCTGGGTGAAACAGATCTGCTGCTGTAGAGCAGGTACGCTTGAGCCATTAGGTGGTCTGCCTTATCCTGGGGCAAGAAGGCCATACTCTGAGCTGTATCAAGAACCACCCCTATGTACTGGAGACATTGATAGGGGGTCAAGACTGACTTTGGCAGGCTGAGCATGATACTCAGGTCCTGGAACAGTTGGGTAGTACATTCCAGAGTCTGCAGCAGATGCTCCCTGGACTGAGCTTTGAGGAGCCAGTCATGCAAGTAGGGAAAGACATAGCATCCCTCCCACCTGAGGGCTGCTGCTACTACTGCCAAGCATTTGGTGAACACCCGAAGAGCCAAAGATAAGTCAAAGGGTAAGGCCCAGAACTGGAAGTGTGCTTCATGGCACAAAGCTCTGTAACAGAGTAGACACACTAGAGGGTGTAGACAGAATGAGAAGGGACCTGAAGAAACTTGAAGAATGGTCAGGGGTTTGGCAGTTGAAATTCAATGCAAAGAAGTGCAAGATAATGCATATGGGGCACAAAAACTCTGGCACAATATATCAGTTGGGGGGTGAGGATATAGCATGCACCAAGCAGGAAGGGATCTTGGGGTTATCATCTCTGATGACCTCAAGGTAGGGAAACAGTGTGACAAGGCAGCAGGTAAAGCAAATAGGATGCTGGGATGTATAGGCAGGGGCATCACCAACAGGAAAAGGGAGGTCATAATTCCGCTATAGAAGACACTAGTGAGGCCCCACCTGGAGTACAGTGTACAGTTCTGGAGACCATACCTACGTAAGGACATAGACAGGGTAGAGAAGGTTCAGAGGAAGGCAACAAAGATGGTGCATGGATTGCATCACAAGTTCTATGAAGACAGGTTGAAGGAACTGAACATGTACTCCCTGGAGGAGGAGGAGGGAGAGAGGGGATATGATAGAGACTACAAGTATCTTACGGGAAGGAACAGGGTGCAGGAATACGCTATTTTTAAGTGAAAAGATGTTCCAGGACTAGAGGCATGGGATGAAGCTGGAGGGAGGGGCGATTCAGAGGAAACATGAGGAAGAATTTCTTCACAGAACGGGTGGTGGACAAGTGGAACACCCTGCCAGAGGAAGTGGTGGGGCTGAAACAATCACGGGATTTAAGAATGCATGGGATAGACATAAAGGAATTCTGGAGGTCAGGGGTAAGGGGCAACAGACTTCTAGGAAAACATAAACTGAACTTACAAGCTCAAATGGGCAGACTGGGTGGGCCATAGGCCCTTATCTGCCGACACTGTCTATGTATCTATGTATCTATGGAATTGGAACATGAGGTTCTGCCTGTGGAAAGCATACACCTTGATGTGCAGATATGCATCTTGCATGTCGAGGGAACATATCCAATCCCCTTGATGCAGAAGGGGCAGCAGTCCCTGAAGGGTCACCGTCCAGAATTTCTTGTACTGAATGAAGAAGTTTCACTCTCGAAGATCCAGGATGGGCCTGAGATCCCAGTGCATTTGGAGACCAGAAAAAAGTGGTAGTAGAACCCCCTCCCCTGCTGAGTCTCAGGGATGGGTGCTATGGCCCTTTTGTCCAACAGCATGCAAATCTCCTCCCAGAGCACTGGGATGTGTCCAGGAGGATAAGAGAAGTAAAGGGGAGGTTTTTCTAGAGGCCACTCCAGGAGCTGTAGAGTGTGGCCGTATTCTATGAAGTGCAAGACCCAGGCAACCCTGGTGATCTCCCCCCCCCCGCCTGTCCAGGTGCAGGAAGAAATTACCTTCTGTGACCACCGCCTGTCCTTCTGAGTGGGTGAGCAAGGAGTCATGCTGAAGTAGAACCTGTGGCCGGAGCTGCACCGCCTCCCCTAGGAGCTTTTCTAGGGGTGAAGGTAGGGATAGACAGGGCTGTGGCTGCTCTGTGTTTACCCTGAGGCTTGGTGCTGGGCTTGGCTCTAGGGATAGTCCAACAAAAGGGCACCCACTGACCACTTCTAGGCTGGGTGTGGTACATAGAGTGGACAGACCATAAAGTGTGACTGGAAGCCTGCAGGTTAGAAAGCATATCCTTTAAATCTGCCCCAAACAGTTTATACCCTCTAAAGGGGGCATTCAGGATGGATTGTTGCACATTGTGGGCAAAGCCTGACACCCACAGCCCAGAAAGTCTTTGCAGGCAGATACCCACAGCGGCCGACCAGGCTGAGGCATCAATAGCATCGTAGGCAGAACGTAGAAGGTGCTTGCCAATGTTGGCCCTGATTGAATGTTCTGAAGCAACTGCTGTCTCAGGGAGTCATCTGGGAGGGATTTGGCTGCTTCTTTGGCCTGATCCCAGAGTTGGTACTGATACTGGACCATATGGGAGATATAGTTAAGGACTCTTATAGTCAAAGTGGCAGAGGCAAAGGTCCTCTTGCCAATCAGGCCCATCCTCCGGGATTCTTTGTTTGGGGAAAAGGAACTGAGATAATTGGGCCTCTTGGTATAGTTGTGGGCAGCATTAATGACTACAGAATCTGCCTGGGGTTGTTCTGGGAAGAAAGGCTTCCCTGCGGGAGCCTGGCATAACTTGTCCGCCTTCCTAGGCATGGCAGAGACCAAGTTGGGCTGATGCCAGCTAGCCATGGTGGCATCCTCAAAAGGTTCTAGCAAAGGAGGAATGACAAGAGATGGGGTGTCTGGCAGGCCTAGGTAAGTGGACAGATGGCACCAGATAGAGTCCTGATCCTCAGTGTCAAAGCCCATGGTAGACTGCAATTGTCTCAGAATGGAGACAAAAGAAGGGTCATCTAGGTGGGACTGGGGGATATACTTGGGGTCTCCTCACCATCAGATGACACCATGGAGGTGGAATTGGAGGGAGTAACGCCTTCTTCATCTCCAGCATCCCCTTCATCTTCATCATCAGGGAGAAGGAGGTCTGAGTGATACTCATCCTCATCCCCTGGGTCCTGGGGGGGGTTAGAGGGCACCTGATCCCAAAGGTGCGTACCACAGCTCCATGGGGGGGAGTTGCAGGTACAAGCATGGTAGGCCCCTATGGCATTGGCCCTTGTGGGGGAGCAAGCCTAGCTTGCCTTAAATCCAACTGTGAATGAAGCATGGCCTGGAAATCCACCGTGACCAGCATCAGGACACCTATTGGCATCGGCTGAGGGAGGATCAAGACTGGCATCCCTGGTGGAGCCAGGGAGGGTGGCCAGGTAGGCTGAGGCATTTTTGGCATCTCCACTGCCTGGGGCTTTGTCAGGGAGGGTGAGGATGACCGAGGGACAGCTCAGGGTAACACCAGAGAAGGCAGGAACAGGGACTCAGCAGGTAGCACACTCGCCTCTGAAGTCAGGATATCAGAAAGCTGTGGGTTCTATCCCAACACCAGGCACTTGGGTTAAATCCCAATACTGACACTGTACTGCAGCATGAGGAGGGTGCTGCACTCCTGAGGTGCCGTATTTTGGATGAGACGTTAAACTGAGGTCCCATCTGCCTGTTCTGGTGGTAGTTCAGGTGGATGTTAAAGATCCCATGGCACTTCTCAAAAAGAGTAGGGGGAATTTTTATTAGAATAACATCAAAAACAAACTAATTATTAACAGTGTTAAATCACACGAAATACTATACACTCAGAAAACAAACAAAATCAAAAAGTCTTACAATCGTACATCATCAGATCAATGTGTGGAAAGAACAATATATCGACATCCCCCCCCCATCAACCATAAATCATCATAACTGTGTTATATCACACATACCGATAATAACATAAGAAATAAAATCCTAACCGAACTTAAAGTGTTAAACTATTCAAGGGTGCCCAAAAACGAAAACTTACACTAATACATAATACTACATCATGATATAAGTCATCACAATCCCCCCCTTTTTTTTTTTCTAAATATCCAACCAGATTAAGATTAGGTAGATCGTCCTATTTATATTTAATAAACCTTGTGAATCATTTCCACCAATTAATCACCTTCTGAGCAGTAGCCCCTTCGCAATCCCTAAGATAGATTCTTTCCATTGCCCCATGGACTAACAATCCCACAGTCTCATAAGACATCAATTTTTGATGTAATACCCACTGGCATCTAGCCTGCCATAGATAATAAATTAAACAGCAACAAAAAATTTGCCAGGTCTCTAAATTATACCTCCCTCCCAACCGAGGATAATTACCCAAAATTATCATGTTATAATCCAGATATAATAATCATGTCATATTCCACTTCATGGCCAGGAATTTCCAAAGAGAACTAGCATATGTACAAGAAAATAAAAAATGTTCCATCGTCTCCTCCTGAGTTATACACTCAGGGTAGGGGCAAACTCTTTCAGTCATCGCTTTATGCTTTGCATTTCCCCTAACACCTATCCTGCCATAAACTGAAAGCCAAACATATTCCCACATATATTCAGGCAACCTGTGATTGTTCAGTCTCTGGAGAACCCTCCATATATCAATCGATGGACAGTTTTTAAAGGCCGGTTCAGTTTGATATAATAGGGACATCACTAATTTATATAATTGAGGACCCGTACTATTCCTCACCACTTGAGCAGATAAACCCCATTTGAAAAGTTTTTTTGCCACCAACAAAAAATAACGAGGTAAAGTTAATTTCTGAAGGGGTTTCGGAGGGGTTACCTGCCAAGCTGAATAATAGTGCCCCAAAACCTGTTTTGTTAATAACCCATAGAGAGCCGTGGTTGATGATAATCCTATACTGATATTTTGTGATAAGAAAATTGTATTAAAGAAGATTACCGGATCCACCATTCCAAGACCCCCCTTGTTTTTATCGAGGTATGTATATTGCCACTTAATAGGGTTAAGCCTATTACCCCATAACATTTGAAAAAATAAACTATAAATTTGTGTTTCCAACTGTGTGGGTAAGGGAAATACCATTGCAGTATACAATAAACTAGGGATAACAAATTTTTATTATCTGCACCCTTTTTAATTTCAACAATTTCCAATGTTTCCACATATTAAGTTTTCCCTCTATCAAAGCCAATGCATTGTCCCAATACAATTCAGGCAAATTCTGTGGCTCATATATCAATCCTAAGATTTTTATTGGATCAGTCAAAATTCGAAGTCCCTGAATGATAATATCAGATGCTCCGCTAACCCCTATAAACAAACCCTGACTTTTTGTTTTTTGAATTTTTGAATTAGACACCTTAGAATAATAACTCATATATTCAAAAAATACTACCACTTGCTTATAATTAGAAAAAAATACACACAGATCATCAGCATAAGCCTGTATGTGAAGGTCTTTCAACAAGGGAGGACCCAACACCCCTTCCCATTTAGGTATTTGTGACACTGATTGAATCAAAGTGTCTATAATAAAGGAGCATAATAAAGGGCTTAAGGGACACCCTTGACAAACCCCAGTGGGCACATGGAACCCCTCCCCAATAATGCATTGCACAATCGGATAAATAACCGCCCCACTATAGAGTCATTTTATCCAGTTTGTAATTATGTCAGGAACCCCATAATGCTGTAATGTCATAAACAAAAATGGATGATAGACTCTGTCAAAAGCTTTCCTTTGGTCCACTGAGATAATACAGCCTAGTTGTTGTTTTAGACCAGCATGCTCAATTAAATCTCGAAGAATCATATGGGCATGATGGATTTTCCTTCCCGGAAGCCCACAGTATTGATGAGGTGAGAGCACAGTTACTGCGTATTGTTTAATCCTGTTATTCAGAATACCTGTAAAAAAGTTTATAATCTGTATTCAAAATTGTAATAGGTCTCCAATTTTCAATAAGTGCTTTATTTCCTGATTTATAAAGAAAAATCACTAGTCCCTCGGAGAACCAAACTGGAAAAGCCACAGTGGATAGGAAAAAATTAAAAAACAATTCTAAGCATTCAGAAAATTCAATTGGAAATGCTTTATACAATTCGGAAGTTAAGCCATCCTGCCCAGGTGAAATACCAGATTTTTGAGATTTAATGGCCTCCATAATTCCCGATCTCATTATCTTACAAGTTAACAAAGATTTATCATAAAGGAAATCCGGGATTTTTATTGTATTCAAAAATTGCCTCATATCCACATCACTAGGGGGCACTGTAGGTGTATAAGAGAGAAAAAAGGCATTAATAATCATCTGTAAATCTTTAGAATCCTCCACTAATTGTCCCTCCTGATTTATCAGTGCAGCTAAATTGGTGTTATTTTTGAACTACTTAAAAGCTTCATATGGGTCACCGTGAGGCTGTTTTTTTAAATCAAATTGGAGAAGGACTTGTGATGTTTTAGCTCTATTATATTGCACCTGTTGTAATTGCTGCTTTAAAGTTTGAATTTTGGCAGAATAATCAAATTTCGAGGTATTTGCCATAGAAAATAAATAATACAGCTGTTGCCTGAGTTTTAAATAGCTGAGAAATCTAAAGTTCTCCTCGGACCTCCCTTGATTCTTAAGTAACTTGCATAAATCATTTTTTGTGTCACCCCACCATTGCCCCAAGTCCTCATACAAAAAGGAAACCGAAAGACGTGCCTTAAGTAAAGTAACAACCTTGTGGAGTAATCCAGGGGACTTCAATAAAGGAGCACTCAGCTTCCACCGGGTTCTCTGCCAATTAGGGAATGAGTCAGAGGAGAAATTACACTGGAGTAATAAATGATCTGAAAAGGAAACTGGAATTGTATAAAACTGAAAAGGAAGATTATCTGACAAAAAAATGTAATCTATGGTGGATGTATATGCATTTTTTTTATAAGAAAATTTAGCCCCCCCCCCCCGCCGCTGATGACTACTACCAAAAATTAACCCAGATGAGTGGAATAAAGTACCTAATGCATAAGAGTCACAGTAAATCTTTTTCCCGGAATCCCTTGAGGTCTTCCCCTTTGATTTAAGCTCACAATTGAAATCACCACAAAGGAAGATTTCAAAGGAGGTAACTAAAAAGGGTTTTATAATCTGAAACAGCGCCACCCATTTAGCTTTCAATTGTGAACAGTACACATTAATGAATCTACAAGTCATGAACCTCCAAACCCCATCTAGAATCATTAGCCTGCCTGGAATTAAATCCATTAATTTTATCAAGGAAAACTGATAAGAATCGAAAAGACACCCCAAACCATCGGCTGATTGTTGTCCAAATGACCTATATGAAGGACCCCAGCACCATTCTTTTTGAAAAATCCTGGCCTGGTCTACAGTATACATCCAAGTTTCTTGCAACAAGCAGATATCCAAAAAATTGTTATGAATATAATATAATAATATAATCAAAAATGACCTGCCTTCTTTTAAAGTTCAATAAACTATGAATGTTCACGGAACCCAATTTAAAACTAGCCAGTTGGAATGTAAAAAATTAACCATCTTTTTTCGCCTCTTTTTCTTTTTACTTTTATATCCTTCTTGAACCACACAGGGGGAGCGGGGGCTATCCCGTACAGATTGAGAGTCTAGCTCCTGACAAGCCATAACTGAATCACCCCATTGGGTCGATAAAACCTCAAAAGGATTACTGGTTTCCATTTCCACAGAAGGAGGGGGCACTAAAGGTGGCTTAAGGTTCCTGGAAGACCTTCTCACCTGAGGCAATACCAAAGTTACAGACTCCTGAGTAACCTTCTCCTGTTGTTTAGCATAACAAACTGGAGAGAGAATTATCTGCTGGAGCTTCAATAGAGTGAACCTCAAATTTCTGCATCAAGGGATGTGAAACAGGAATATCCACTTCACCACCGGAAACCTGCCTCTCTGGAACAACACCTAAGGCCAAATCTTGGGCTTTTTGAATGAAAAGATCAGGGTTGCTAATAGAGGCATTATTCTTAGCAGCCCACTCACATTCTGAAAAAACATGGCCTGTGTCCTCGCAAAGATCACATTTTGTATGATTCATACATTGAAAGGTAATGTGTCCAGTCTCCCCACAGTTATCGCAACGAGGTGTGTCGCATGAGCTAGATAAGTGTGTCCGTGAACCATACTTATAGCAGGCCCTGGGCTGCCCAGCATAAAAACAAACGCCCCTATCTCGTCCTAACAAAAAGGAATTTGGAATATGTAAAATCCCATTGTCAGTCTTCTTGAGCTTGACCTTAAGCCGCCATCCCCCAGTCCAAAACTGTTCAGCATCTAAAATAGCTTCAGGAGAACTCAAAACCTCATATTTTTGAGACAGCCAATACACGATATCATCAACATGTACTCCCTCATTTTTGAACATTATCGTAACAAACTTAATTAATGGTTTCGTTAAAGGAATTACCAAAAATGGGGTCCATAAAGGGGAAAATTTTACTTGATTATACCGTTCCCAAAATAAATCTAGGGCATAAGCTGAGCGAAAGCTCACATCAAAATTATCCTCACCTGAAATATTTATAAAGGCGAACACCTCCCAGGGAGAAAAATGAAGGGATTCTTTTAATAGACATTTTCCAACATAGTGCCTATCAGGCCTTACCTCTAAACCTCCCTTATACCTCAACCTCACTGCATTTCTACGTGGTGCTGCCTCTTTCTTAATTTTTGAAAATAAGTCAGACATTAAAGGTTTTTCTGATTCAGCATTATTTTGTACAGGATGAGCATGTGTCTCAGGTCTTAAGTCAATCAAAACATCAGAAGGTGTAATTTGTACACTCTCCTGAGAACGCTCAGGTTCCTCTTGTTCCACCTCAGGTTTATCAGGAGTCACAGGGAAATCAGGCAGCCTTTGCTGCCATGAAGGTTCGTTTTGTGAAAAATTCAGTTTTGGGTCCCAATCAGGCGTAGGTCGCCATGAACCATTGTTTAAAGTCCAACCTGCCACACTCAAAGCTTGCTGAGGAGTCCAGTTATCCTCAGTTAATGGCTGTAAAGGGGGAACAACCTGCGCAGTCGAAGAAGCAGAGGTGTCTCTCATAGGAACCGAGACAGTTTGTATCCCAGGTATCACCCCCAAGTTCCTTTCCCTTCCTCACCCACCTTTTACCCATGGAATAAAGTTCTTTTTAGAAAAGAAAATTCCGAAACTCCCATCTGGTTATGTGGATCTGTTTGGAAAATGTAGCTTACCTCTGTAGGCTGTGGCTCTGTAGAGGCGACTAGGTGAGGCTCTGAAAACAAATCCGGTGTCTTTTGAGAGAGTATGCACCCGCTCAGTGCAAATGGAGCCTCTGCACTCTGCGGTAGTCACATCCGGGACTCCCATGGCCTCCATAGCAACCAGAGATATGATTGGAGTAACCCCAGCCAATAGGCTTCCTGTTACCGGCTCTCGGCACTGAATCTGACCCGATTCATTACTGCCAGCCAAGCAAACGACAGCAGGAGACTGCACAGACTGTGCTTCTGAGGCAACTTCACTCAGAACCTCCTCTGACGGATCCGGAGACTCTGACTTACGCAGAAAACTTGCACAAGAAGACGGAACCGCAGGTAGCTCTTTGCTAGCATAAATACTTAATTGCTTCTTCCCTCGCTCATGTTCCTGAGCTAACTCCGACAGCTGTTTTACCAGCTGCTCTTGTCGTCCCTCCGTAACACCAAAAGCAGATAGGGTTCCAGTAGAAGCAGCAATAGTCGAGATATCCTCCATGGAAACAAAAATCTCGCCATCCTCAGAAGTATTCTCAATAACCTGGTGCCCAGGTAACGCGATGTAGACTCAATCATATTATCAGTAGAGCTCAACTGCTCTCCTTGTTCCATGCTGACCGTCCACCTCCAGGGCTGATCCAGCAGTGAATCAACTCTCAGCAGCAAGTCCCCCTACTGCCAGCAATGCAGTAGGGGGATTCCCCCGGTGTCCTGGCCAAATTTCCCCCATTCACAAAAAATACCACCAACAGCTTAATCTGGTGCAAGGTCAGTTGGCATTCATCTGTATCCCCCTTCCCCAGGTCATGCCTGAAAATAGGCAGAATTTGTCTAGTACACTTACCCAGTCAACAAAAACTAAATAATAATAATAAGACCTAGATAGTGGCTGAAGAAACAGCTGAGGACAGCATCAGGAGAGTGGTCTGAACCTCTGGGATTGCCGTGCCTGCACCATTCGAAGTTGAACTGGCAGAGCCTCCTGACTGATGGCCCAAGGAGAACAAGAACTGGAAGAGTAGAGGCTGAGATGTTGGTGGGATGCCCAAGTCTGAGGAACTGATGCCCACCAAGGTGAGGTTGGGGGTTGAGCTGCCAATAGTAGCCCTGTGGAGGAGAGGGTGTGTAAGGCAGAGGTTGCTACCACCAAAGAGGATGATGGCCCCCCCACAGACACCACGTGAAGTGGTGACTGTGAGTGAGTTAGAGAGGACTGGTCCTTGGTGTGATCCTTGTCCCAGTGTTTGTGCTTCCCACCCAATTTATCCCAGGCCTTGGAAGAGTGTGAACCTGAGGACAGGACCAGGGAAGTGGTGGAACTCCTGGTCTGTAGCTCCTTCTCCATGCGTGCGACCTTCTGCTGAAGCAGGAACATTTCCAAGGTCTTCTGGTGGCACTGCCTGGTAGCCTGGTTGAAGCTGCTGCAGATCTCACAGGCTTGGATGTCATGGCCTGGTCCTAGGCAGCAAATACATAATGTTCATCCTTCTTGGAGATCCTCTTTTCACAGGCACAAGTCTTGAAGAGTTTATCAGAGATGGAGCTTGGCATACAAAATGGAGGAAATCACTTTAAAAGTTATGCTACACTAGGGGGAGAAATAGAAAATAAAAATGTAGGAAATGGCGGTCCACTAAAGCTGGCAGGACCTCCATGAAGTCCAATGTACGATGGTCAATGGCAGGAAAAGAACTGAGGAGGGTGTGTGGGTAGCTCACTCTTACAGGATAGGGTGACATCGGTGTGTGATGTCGGAGTGAGCATCCCCATGGTAGACACTAGCAAGAAAAGTTTCTGTGTGGTCCTGGCACCTGGCAGCTGTAGTTCCATAGGTGTGGCCTGCTGCAAGAGATACACTTGAAGTAACATGTAGGAGTTACACCGGTTGAGAAATTATAAAATAACCAGAAGTGAGACTAGAACTAAGCTATGAAAGTAGGACCAGTCAAGAGAAATACACAGGGTTATCAAATACACAGTGAGAAGGCAGTACTTACAGTTTACCAATGTTATGCAGCAGAAGTTATAGGAGGCAACCTGGAGGAATAGCACTGCTGGCTGAACAGCTGACGCATGGCCAACTCAGTCAGACTCCTACCCTGTCTTTTGCATTGTGCTCCTTAGTACTCCAGACTGCAGTACAGAGAATTGCTAGGGGTAACTGCCTTTTGAGGGTGAAATCTGGCCATGCAAGTGATTGACTGGAATGACTGTCATGGACAGAAATACCACCAAAACAGCAGTGCTGGTCTTAGAGTTCTTTCCATCAGTGATCAGTGAAGGGAAGGAGGGGGAAGTCATGGGAGATGGTAAAGTGACTGAGATGGCCCCTTAGTACAGAGTGAATCAAAATGGAGCAGCCTGTGGCAAAAATCAGGCAGGGCTCACTGTTTTAAATGCACACCTCTTCTGGCCACACAAATGAATGGCTAGAACAGCTGTAGTGGACAAAGCTAGCAATAAAACAGGAACACTGGTCCAGGGGCTGGATTTTCAAAACTCGGTCACAAGTTACGACAATGGCAGCATGCGCTGAGTGTGGGTGAGTCCAGGACGCTGCGCCCAATTTTCCATTTGACAGGGTCCTGGTGCCTAAGTCCTGCAGCTTGTGGCAACAGTGGCTGTGCACCAAACAGATGGTGCACCCACAAGGTGTGCTGCACCAGCTGCAGGGCGGTGGAGTAGTGGCCACACCCTTGGGCAGGGGCACAGTACTGGCTAGTGCCCCCACCACCACTGAGCCACCGGTACCCATACAACTACTGTACCAGACCCAGTACCGTGATGAACCAGTGCTGCCTCCCATATGCCATGATGTCATTATGTACACATCAATCTGTCTCTGGTGGATTAGTGGCTCCCCCCTTCTCAAGCCCCGGTATGCTCTGACCGTACAACAGATTAAGCCATAATTCATTACTGTAGTCCCTGGTATCCCACCCCCCCATGCCCATAATGCAAAGTATACCCCCAACAGGGTCCTCCACCCCCAGCCCATTATGCCCAGCTACCCGCCAGCAGATAACAGCCCCACTTGGTGGTCTAGTGGCCCCCTACCTGGCAAGTAGTGCCCACCTACCTACTCCCTTCATTGTCCCGTACCCTGATCCAGTGACCAGCACAGCCCTCTTCACACCACCATGGCCAGACACCAAATGAACTGTCAGAGCAGCTACTTTATACAGTACGTGCTCTGGCAGTTCATCGATGACCAACCGTGGTGTGTGTGGAGGGAACTGTGCCATCCGCCAGATCAACGGGATGGGGAGGGAGCAAGGAGGTGGGCACCACTCACAGTGGGGAGGGTTGAGGGCCTCTAGACCATCAGGTGGGATGTTATCTCTGCGGTGTGGGGCACAACAGGTTGGGGGTGGGGACCTGTCACGTATACTTTGCAATTACAGGCATGGGGAGAGGGATACCAGGAACTACAATAATGACTAACACTTAATCCATTGTGTGGTAGGAGCATACTGGGGTTTGGGGGAGCTGCTAATCCACCAGGGACAGATTCATGTATATATATATATATATATATATATACATATATATTAACATCATGGCATATGGGGGGGCACTGAATCGCCAGGGTAATGGGTTCAGTAGGTGTCGGGTACCAGCCGATCAAGGCTGGGTGGGGCACACAGTGGCCTATGGTTTGGTTGCCAGCCCTCCCAGAGTATCTCTAAGTACTGTTAGACCAGCCTTTGGCTGGTCTAACTGTACTTGGACCTTTGTCTTCGGGATCGGGTTTGAAATTACAGGATTAGGGCATGTGGCAGCCAGCATCTGCTGCAAGCCCCCTAGCACCATGCCGCAGCCACTTTTGTGGTGCAAGGCTGGCACAAGCCTCCTTTGGTGCATGTGGCCTGCTGTTTGAAACAGGCTGCATTGGAAAATAGCTTGGGGCTCATCTCTTGGTGCAAGGTGCCTGTTGCATTAGACATGTTTGATGCAAGAACCTTGCGTCATTCTTAGGGCTTTGAAAATCCTGCCCCAGGAGTCCTTTCTGTCAGCCCTGATAAGCCATGAACATTGTGAAAAATCACCAAAACTGACAATGTCATTTATCAGAACAAGAACAGTTAATGTAAGCATGTGCTGCAGAATAGTACTGAGGTATATTTTTTGAAGCATTGAAAGAAATCCAGTTGTTAGAGCATGCTTTATTTAAAGATTGTTTGCAAAGTAAAATTCATATTGTTTCCCAGTTTTAAGGTACAGTATATGTAAGGTATAGGTGTAAAACCTAAATTTTATGATATATAAACCATGTTAAAATGTACCACAGTCTGATAGTGGCATCACTGCAGTATTTCCCCCAAGTACCCAGACTTGCAACGTTTGCTGTGGTACAGCATAGTGTCATTTGAATTGTAGTATAGTTTTTCTTCTGCTACATTGTGACAAAATTGACCCCCCGGTATAAAAAGCAATCAGTGATGCCCCTTCATGTTTATACTGTATTTCACTCTTTTAAAAAAATATGTTTTTAGAGGAATTGGATTAATTGGTGCAAACCAGTTAAATCAGTCAAATTAGCTTGTCTCAAACCATACAGGCCAACCCCCTCTTCTGTCCTGTAGTAGATACGGTCTACGTAAATAAAGGAAGATATTGCCTGCTCCAGGCACTATGCAAGGAAACGGCTGGTACTATCTTTGTATTAATCTCCCCTCCCTACCCCACTCAACCCCAAAGTCCAAAAGTACCAATATTATTAGTTGCCCCACCCACCCACCCACTAACTCCCAATCCGTGATTTTTTTTTTTAGGGGAAAATGGGCAATGCTAGTCATACATTAGGCTATCTTGTAAGGATCCCCTTGAACTTCACCAGCAATGTTAGAGGAAAAAAATATATTTTCTTGATCTTGGCACTATGCCAGAAGTTTACACTGTGGTCGTACCCTAGCCCACCCTAAGACCCTGCCATATCTATATTTACAAGCTGAGCCCCTCCTGACCCCAAGCCATGATTTTGGGGTGACATCGTTAGTTCATATACAGGCTAGCTTGTCAGGTGCCTACCTCCGTGGTACACACTACCCACAGTGCCACAAGCTAGCCTAGAGGTTAGCGTAATAAGCTGTGAATGAGCTTGGTAAATCCAGTAGACCTGGGTTTGATTCCCACAACCTCCTCTTGCATACTGTGTGACTCTGAGCAAGTCACTTAACTGTCCCAGCGTTACATGTTGTCCCTGAAAACAGGTACTTGTGCCTAGTGGGCCTTACTCAGTTACCAAAAGAATTTAAAAAAAGTAAAATAATTTTGTATTTTTCATTTAAAATATTAGGTATCCCATGATATGGACGACTCAAATTAACCAACTAAATTTGAGCGCCTGTGTAAATAGCAAGTGTGAGGAAACAGCGGGCAGTAAGAACAGCGAATGTAAAAGATGTATAGGAAGTGAATAGCGAGGGACAACCAGCAAGAGAAGGTTATAGGTGTTTGTTTGGGAGGACCAATTCCAGCTGGCCATCTGGTGTTGTGGTTAAGATCACAGTTTATGATGGTGGTGGATCAGGGTTCGGGACTAGCACTGGGTTTATTTTTTATTTTTGTCATTTTTGCATTGGTACAATTATTTATTATTTATTTCTCCCCAACTTTGTTTTGCCCCACCCGCAGATTGCCCCCCAATGTACTCCCCCTGCAGACTACTAATCCATGGAGTAGTCCCCCTCCTGTGTTTACCTCTTTCCCCTAGTGTCCGCCCCCCTGGAGTTGGTTATTTATATAGGGGGTTGGGGGCATAGCCACCTACATATATAGTGAGTTTAGATCCCCCCCCCGTATATCTAGTGTTGTGCCATCGCTGTAGCATTAGGGCATTGTAGTGCTGATCGGCGAGTTTGTGTTTGGCGATTTGATCTCACTTTTTTGTGAGTTGTGATTTAATCTTTGCATATATCACATGGAACCAAATATTATTTGAGCATCTAATACTCTTGGGTTCTATCCATTCAACAAATTTCAAATAAAAGTAAAAAAAAATATTAAGTACTACTACATGTTACCAGTAAAAATAACAGGCATTAGGCAATATGCCTTGACACTAATTTTTAAACAGCTCCAGGGCCCCATTTCCAAATGTCCCTTCCCCAAATCCGTCAAATTCTTACTAGAGTGAAACAATTGAGCAGGTGCTTTCCAGCTGCACTTTTTATGCATATAGGATGTAATAATAGCTGTACTAACTGTATTAACTGTCTTTGAGATTAAATTGAAATACAAAATAGAGGTACTGTCTACTTATACTGCTGGTTGTTCAAATGGATGCTACAGACCCAGGTGCATTTCTTGAAAAGGGTATGGAAATTTCCCTCATGTTCTTGCCTCATTTGTCCAATTCAATAACACAGCAACTAATTTACTTGGTGCATTGTCAATAGATTCCCATTTGGGGGCAGAGAATAAAACAATTACGTAATGAGCTTGTGAAATATACTGTAGCTCTGCAGGGAATGCACATTAATAATTGTCCAGGATTGGATTGTGTGTTGATTTTAAAATAATCATTATAGGTTTTCTAACTTTGTCATAGAAGTCATGGAAGTACAGTAATGGATTTAATAATTTTTCCCTATTTATTTGAAAACACAATAGTATTTTACACTTTCCATGACAACGCTATAATTTTTGCACGAACAAAAAAACAAGGTGCTGTGTCAGCGTGTGGTCTGAAAGCAAAACAAAATGGTAATATTAAATGCACACTGAAAATAGAAAATAGAGTTAGAATTGATGTTTTGACCATTGTCTTCTTTCCACAGAGACATCTGTGGAAAATGAAAATAGATGTGCATACACTGACACGCGCATTCTAGCCATGTGGGCACATCTTTTTTCATTTTCCACAGATGTCTCTATCTCTGTTTCCTTTCCCCACATTTGTCACCTTTCAGCCTTCTTACTAGGTCCTTTTAATTAGTCCCCACTTGAGAACTCCTCAGATCATTCAGTCCTACAATGCCTTGTCATACCCAGAATTACCTGTTTTCCAAATTATTTTCTTACCTTACCTATTATCACTCTTTCTCCCAGAGACTCCCCCTATTTTCTTTCCTCATGAATATCTATCTATCTATCTATCTATCTATCTATCTATCTATCTTATAGGGGTATGGTTGCACCCCTATAGTTAGGGTTGAGCAGGGCTTTCTATGCTAAACCTCAAATTTTGCACTTTAATAACTTCACAACCATTCAATGGATATGCACAAAATCTTGCATGTGTAGTGTGAGGTAGATATCTTGATGTGCCAAGTTTAATTCCAGTCAAAGTTTCAGGTTCTGAGCTGCACATACTGAAAAAACGTAAAAAATTGCTGTTTATTGTGCTTTTTTTTTTTTGCCATCACACTGTTCCCTCATGGCTTGGGATTTTGGTCTACAATTTTCAACATAGAAAGGGCTCAGCCCACAGATGTGCCTTTCACTGGTTTGGTGGGAAAATATTAATTTGTTCCAAAGTTATTACATTTTAAAATGTTGGTTCCTGAGCATGCTCAGTACGGTCTTTTGGATAGCTTCCTGAAACAAAAAAAGATTTTAGTCAAATGAAAAAGAATTATTTTTTATTAGGGCCAAATCCTTTTTTGTGATGGAAAATTCCTTTTTTGTTTTCTGCCATCTTGTTTACGGTTTAACAAAACAAAAAGATTGAAAACACAAAAATGAGGTGATGTACAGACACCAAGACATGTGAATTGCTCATCGAACTCTATTAGATGGATTCTACAGTTGCCTAGCGGCAAAATGACACTGGAATGCATTTTTTCAACTTTTAAAATCCTTTTTCATTACTCGTTAAGATCCTTTTTCATGAATTCCTTTTCATTCAAATGAAAATTATCACGAGTCATGAAAAATGATTTGAGACTTAATTTTTTCCTGTTTTTTGGGGGGCTTTATGTCTCTTTTTTCATTTGAATAAAATAGGATCCCTTGTTGCAAAAAATGATTTCTGACTTAATCACTTGCTGTATATGAACATATGAAAATGCCAGCAGAAATAGGACTAATAGTCTGTTGAGTCTGCTTGATCATGCAGTTATCCCCTCACCTCATAGCTGCCCTTTCTGATTCCTTTTTCATGACAAGGGATCCTTTTTTGTTTCATACTTTCATGCGAACAAAAAAGGGTCTCTTGTCAAGAAAAAGGATTTCAGACTTCGTTTTTCTGCCAATTCCTTTTTCGTGACATGGGATTATTTTTCATTTGATTATTCTCTTCAAATGAAAAAGGATCTATTGACACGGAAAAGGATTTTGGACTTAGTTTTTTGCTGATTCTTTTTTTGTTAGAAGGATTCCTTTTTCATTCCCTTCTTTCAAGTGATTCAGAAATGGATTCTTTCTACAGAAAAAAGTATTTTCTGTCCCAACCCAGTAGTTTTTATGTGTTTCCCTGGTGTCTAGTGGCACCCTCTGATTTTGTTTCTCATTTTTTTATTTCTTTAATTTGTTTTTTATTTTATATATTATTCCCTGGTGTTCATTGACACCTCCCCACCCACCCTCTGAATACCATCCCCATAATACAGTTTGTTTCCCTGGTGTCTAATGGTGCCGCCCACACTCTGGGCCCCATCCATTAAACATATATTTTGTCCCTGGTGTCTAGTGGTGTCCCCCACCCTCTGATGGTCGTCATCATTACCCTCATGTCTAGTGTGCCACCATGCCAAACATGAAAAGAAGAAAACTGTCCTTTGATGTATTTTTTAAATGTGTAACAAAAAGTCCACCACTGATTCAAACCCACACCCCCAGTCTGACCTCCCACTGTACACCCACCACCCCTCAGACCTCCCACACACACACCCTCACTCACCTGCACAGGACCCAGTGTGAAGATCCACTCTGCTATCAAAGACACATCTTGGTACTGGCACTGATGACTGCTATGTGAGAAATAAGGTAAGTGTGGTCGAAAACCCCAATGAAATACATTGAACCACACTTACCTTGTTTTTCATACAGGAGACACCGGTTCCAGCAGCAAGGCATGCCTTCAATGGGAGAGTGTATCTTCACACTGGGACCTGTTCGGGTGAGTGAGGGTGAGGGGGAGGTCTGGGAGGTGTGGCATTGTGGGTGCACAGTCAAGCTGGGGGTGTGGGTCTAAATCAGAGGTGGACTTTTTTTTTTACTGATAAAAAAAAGAGGGACTGCTTCCATCTTTTCAGGATGTGATGGACATGGGAGTGTGCGGGAGTGCCTCAAGACACCAGGGCAAGGATAACCATGAAGGACAATGGCCATCAGAGGGTGGGGGGTGCCACTAGACACCAGGGATAAAGAAGCATTTTACAGGGTTGGGCATGGGAAGATGAGGGTCACCACTGGCCGCCACGGTTATAGAAAATATTTACAAGGAGGGAAATCGGACGGGTGCAGGCTGCCATTAGACACCAGGGCATCAAAGTCTGTGTATTCTGTAGTAATTCTAAGTAAAAAATGACAGTGACAAGAAGGGCTGTTCTTTGTGTACTGTACATTGCAAGAGAAGAAAGTAAAAAAGGATTTCAGAATGGTTTACATAGTGTAACAATGGGAACAATACTCTACCTAAATCTTGTATGAATTCCCTGAAGTATTCATAACGGGCAGATAGAGTTCCATATATAAAACAACTGTTTTTTAATAGATGATATCACAAAGCTATCAAAGATTAATTTTATTTAATAAAATATATTAAAACTACTGCATACTAGTATGAAAATCCTAGAGTTCATGTCCTGTCTAATTTTTTTTTTCTAAGATTTTGTAACATCTGTGGATTCTTAACTTCTTGCATCTTGATTATAAAATAAAATTGCAGAAAAGAGATAGTTAAAATTGTTTTATTCAGATTTTTGATTTTCAGGATGTGATGGACATGGGAGTGTGGGATGGTACCTCTAGACACCAGGGCAAGGATAACCATGAAGGACAATGGCCATCAGAGGGTGGGGGGTGCCACTAGACACCAGGGATAAAGAAGCATTTTACAGGGTCAGGCATGGGAGGGCGAGGGGTGCCACTGGACACCAGGGTTACAGAAAATATTTACAAGGAGGGAAATTGGAAGGTGTGGGGTGCCACTAGACACCAGGGCAGCAAATTCTATGTGTTCTGTGGTAATTCTAAGTTAAAAATTACAGTGACAAGAAGGGCTATTCTTTGTGTATTGCACATTGCAAGAGAAGAAAGTAAAAAAGTATTTCAAAATGGTTTATATAGAGTAACAATGGGATCAATACTCTACCTAAATCTTGTAAGAATTACTGGAAGACAAGCATTTGTCAATGCTGAATGTTTGCTTGCTGGCATTGGCACTGGTAGTGTAGAAGTTTCAGAGCTGGGTAATAGGAATGGCAGTGAAGTATTGAACTGAAGCCAACCCCACCACCACCCTGCAGAGAGTGACAGGCATTGGGGTTTGCCTTTGGGTCGTCAGGCATAACGGCCACGCCATTTCACCACACCCCACCCTGCAGACACTGACAAGTGTCACGGTGTTCCTTGGGTCTTTGGCCTTTTATGCGCACCCATTCCATTAGGAAATACAGTGAGATGGGTGCGATATAGAGAATGGGGTGAACATTGGGGCTGAAGAGTCCAAGGCATACCTGCTGCCTCTCACTGGCTGCAGGGTGGGAATGGTATGAGCATTACAGGCAAGAATCCCAAGTCACACCCTGATGCCTGTCATTCTCTACAGGGTTGACGTTATGGTTGGAAACCCAATACCTCAGGCATTCATTGGTATTTTCACTCCAACTGTTCAACATGGTTTTTTGTGACCCCACCTCATGATCAGGGGGAATATCAGTTTGTTAGCTGAAAGCTGCTTATGCACAGCGACTACGGCATTTAGCACCACAGGTGCAAAAACATTCTGAACAGGATGTAAAAAATGACAGCTGTACTGTTCATGGGGAGGTGTAAAAAATGGCAATGTTGCAAATCTGCAGTAAAAATATTTAAAAAATGGTGCATTGTACATAGAAACTGTTCAACGACACCCGTAATATAATTAGGTTGGGGATTTTTTACAGCAGATTGTCAACTCAGGCATTTTGGTGCCTCCGATCATGAACAGTGTCACTGTGGTTTTCTTTATCTGTCCCAAACAATGATTTCCAGCGACATGCATCTCTGCGCTGAAAGTGTGAAAACACACTTCAGCCATGTTGTGAAAAATGACAGCTGTACTGTAAATAAGGAAGTGTGGAAAAAGTACCACTGGTGAAAAATCTGGACTTAAAATATTACAAAGTCATGAACTTACGAGGGTGTGTGGAAACCGCGAATGCTCACTGTAACAGTCATTTTATGGACTTTGTCACCAAATTTTCAACAGAGCCATTTAAGACCTCTGCTCATGAACAGTGTAACTGTGATTTTCTTAATCTGTCCCAAACATTGCTTTTGCACACCAACAGCACCACTGTGCGCTACATGTGTGAAAACACATTTTGGGAGGCTTTTGAAAAATGGCAGCTGTGCTGTTCATAAGGAAGTGTAATAAAATGGCAATGTTGAAAATCTGGAGTGAAAATATTAAATTCGCAAACTTATGAGCATGCATAGGAACTGCGCAACGCACGCTCGTAAAACAGTAATTTTTAGGACTTTTGTCACCAAATTTTTAACATAGCCATTTTAAGACCTCTGCTCATGAACAGTGTAACTGTGATTTTCTTAATCTGTCCCAAACATTGCTTTTGCACACCAACAGCACCACTGTGCGCTACATGTGTGAAAACACATTTTGGGAGGCTTTTGAAAAATGGCAGCTGTGCTGTTCATAAGGAAGTGTAATAAAATGGCAATGTTGAAAATCTGGAGTGAAAATATTAAATTCGCAAACTTATGAGCATGCATAGGAACTGCGCAACGCACGCTCGAAAAACAGTAATTTTTAGGACTTTTGTCACCAAATTTTTAACATAGCCATTTTAAGACCTCTGCTCATGAACAGTGTAACTGTGATTTTCTTAATCTGTCCCAAACATTGCTTTTGCACATCAACAGCACCATTGTGCGCTACATGTGTGAAAACACATTTTGGGAGGCTTTTGAAAAATGGCAGCTGTGCTGTTCATAAGGAAGTGTAATAAAATGGCAATGTTGAAAATCTGGAGTGAAAATATTAAATTCGCAAACTTATGAGCATGCATAGGAACTGCGCAACGCACGGTCGAAAAACAGTAATTTTTAGGAATTTTTTCACCAAATTTTCAACATAGCCATTTTAAGACCTCTCCTCATGAACAGTGTCACTGTGATTTTCTTACTGTGTCCCATACATTGATTTCGCACATCGACTGCGCCATTGTGCGCTACATGGGTGAAACACATTTTGGGCAAGATGTGAAAAATGACAGCTGTAGTACTCATAAGAAGGTGCAGTAAAATGGCAATGTTGAAAATCTGGAGTGAAAATATTGAAAATTTGCGAACTTACGAGCGAGCATAGGAACTGCGTAACGCATGCTCGTAAAACAGTCATTGTTAGGAATTTTTTCACCAAATTTTCAACATAGCCATTCTAAGACCTCTGCTCATGAACAGTGTCACTGTGATTTTCTTAATTTGTCCCATACATTGATTTCGCACAATAGCTGCGCCATTGTGCGCTACATGGGTGGAAACACATTTTGGGTGAGATGAAAATGACAGCTATACTACTCTTAAGAAGTGTGTAAAATGGCAATGTTGAAAATCTGGAGTGAAAATATTGAAAATTACTTAACTTACGAAGCGCAGTAGAACTCGCGAACGACGCCGCCGAAAACAGTCATTTTAGGAATTTTTCACCAAATTTTCAACATAGCCATTCTAAGATCTCTGCTCATGAACAGTGTCACTGTGATTTTCTTAATTTGTCCTGCATATGATTTCACACACCGCCGCGACATTGTGCGTTACATGGCAGAAACACATTTTGGGTGAGATGTGAAAAATGACAGCTGTACTGCTCATAAGAGGTGTGGTAAAATGGCAATGTTGAAAATCTGGAGTGAAAATATTGAAAATTCATGAACGCATTTGAAGCGCATGTAGGAACTCGCGCGACGATCACGAAACAGTCATTTTTAGGAATTTTTCACCAAATTTTCAACATAACCATTTTAAGACCTCTGCTCATGAACAGTGTCACTGTGGTTTCTTTAATTTGTCCCATACATTGATTTCGCGACAATCGACTGTGCCATTGTGCGCTACATGGGCGGAAACACATTTTGGGTGAGATGTGAAAAATGACAGCTGTACTACTCATAAGAAGGTGTGGTAAAATGGCAATGTTGAAAATCTGGAGTGAAAATATTGAAAATTCGTGAACTTACGAGCGTGCGTAGGAACTGAGCAACACACGCTCGTAAAATAGTCATTTTTAGGAATTTTTTCACCAAATTTTCAACATAGCTATTTTAAGACCTCTGCTCCTGACAGTGTCACTGTGGTTTTCTTAATTTGTCCTGTACATTGATTTCGCACACCGACTGCGCCATTGTGCGCTACATGGGCGGAAACACATTTTGGGTGAGATGTGAAAAATGACAGCTGTACTGCTCATAAAAAGGTGTGGTAAAATGGCAATGTTGAAAATCTGGAGTGAAAATATTGAAAATTTGCAAACTTACGAGCATGTAAAGATTCTTTTCACTCGTCAAAACAGATGATTGTTTGATTTTCCACCAATTTTCAAAATAGGCTTCTTGAGAGCCAACCTTATGAACACTGGCAGTGTCATTCATTAATCAGTCCAAAGGTGATTTCGCACAGTGACTGCGAAATCACCCTTCGGGCCTGAATAACGCCATGACAGTGACAGCATTCATGAGAAGGGGTCCCAAAAACCCCATGTTGAAAATTTGGTGCAAAAATTCCAAAAAATGCCTGAGATATGCAACAAAGTTGAAAAAACCCTATCTAGCCCATTATACAGCTTACAGGCATTTCCTCAGTTCGCGGTCGGCTTTGAAGAGTGCAGACGTGTTCCCGGTCCACCGAAGATCATCGCTCTGGACTCCAGAGGTAAGTATGGGATGAGGGGTGGTGTGGAGAGGCAGGGTGCACAGTGGGTGGGTGCGGGTTGTGGGGGGGCAGGAAGACTGCATGGGACCGTTTTGTTTACAGGTTAAAAAAAGACGCGTGGAATGTTTGCCACGCTGGGGTGGCCCCAGCATGGCAGAAGGACAGCTGAGGGGCGTGGAGCTGACGGGGATTGGGCACCCTGTCGGCTATGGAGATTTATGCTGCCGTCAGTTGGCCCCAGCGGCACCTTGTACTGGGGGGAGAGAGGAATACGGGATTGGGCACCCCGCCAGCTTATAGCATGGGGGAGAGACAATGAAGCCGACAGGGGATTGGGCACCCCATCAGCTATAGAGTGTGTGTTGGGGGGTGCACGTAGATGCGTGCATGTGTGTCTGTGTGTGTGTGTAGGGGAGCTGCGCGATGAGCAGGCGATATCTTATCGCTAGCTTACTGAAGCGTAGTTCCCCTTTCACTGTATGCCACTGCATTTTGGAGCTTGTCATAGACAGCTCCAGCATGCATTGGCTTACAGGGGCCGTGCCTGCCAACACACTGACTGAATTGGAAGAGGGGGTGACACACCTCCGAAATCTCGGATGATGGCACTATGTTTCTTGCACATGCGTGCAAGCAAACATAAAAAGGGATGTTAATAAGGAAAAGCTTAGGGCAGTGGGGTAAACAGTCAGAAGAGCTAAAGCATTAATGGAAGAGAACATAGCGAAGGATGCAAAAAGGGGGGACAAAAAATTTTTCAGGCATGTGAGAGACAGAAGGGGAGGCAAGCAGGGAGTTCTGACACTTAGGGGAGAGGTGGGTGCACCACTTGAGAGGGAGGAGGATAAGGTGAACCTACTAAATGAATACTTCACATTGGTTTTCACGGTGGAGAAGGAAGGGAGAGGGCCAAAATTAAGACACAGGGGGAGAGTGGGTAGGGAGGTGGACACAAGCCCCTTCACAGAGGACACAGTGTTAGAAGAGCTGGGGAAAATAAAAACTGACTAAGCTATGGGCCACAAACAAGTTCATCCCAGGGTGCTTAGGGAACTAAAGGAGGTTCTGGCAGCACCTCTAGCAAGCTTAGTCCATATGTCCCTTGAAGTGGGGAGAGTCCTGGGGACTGGAAGAAGGCTGAGGTAGTGCCGCTGCACAAGGGAGGAAGTAAAGAAGAACTGGGCAACTACCATCCATTTAGTCTTACTTCCATAGTAGGAAAATTGATGGAAGTTCGCATAAAAGAAAGACTGGTACATTACCTGGAGAAGGAAGGCCTTGTTGATGACAACCAGCATGGGGTCACCAGAAGAAGGTCATGTCAGACCAAACTGATTGACTTTTTTGAGGGAGTTACAGAGATATATTATTGGGGGGAGCAGTAGATGTGGCCTATCTGGATTTCAGGAAGGCCTTCGACTTCGTACCCCCACAGAAGGCTGGTAACCAAGTTAGGCAGGTTGGGGTGGAGTGCAAGATAGTGAATTGGGTGGAAGATTGGCTGGGGGACAGGACTCAGAGGGTGGTGGTCAATGGCATGCACTCTGGGGAAAGGGAGGTGATGAGTGGGATTCCACAAAGGTCAGTGTTGGGACCCTTATTGTTTAGCATATACGTAGGGGATTTATCGGAGGGGCTAAATGGGAGGGTGTATCTGTTCGCAGATGACACGAAGATCTACAACAGGCTAGACACTCCGGAGGTTGTGGAGAAAATGAGGCAGGATCTGGCCAGACTGAAGAAGTGGGCAGAGAAGTGGCAGCTTCAGTTCAATCCTAAGGAGTGTAAAATAATGCACATGGGTCTCAAAAACCCCAGGGCCCAATACTGGTTTGGAGGGAGGTGCTGCAGGTTATGGAGCAGGAAAAGGACATGGGGATCTGGATTTTGGACAACCTGAAGATTAGGAATCAGCATGATCGTGTGGTAGGCAAAACGACAAGAATGTTGGCGTGCATAGGGAGGGGCTTTACTAGCAGGAAGAGGGAGGTGATCATGCCACTCTACAAAGCACTGGTCAGATCACAGCTGGAGTATGGAGTCCAATTCTGGAGGCCTCACCTGCAGAGTGACAAGGATAGACTGGAGACGGTCCAGAGAAGGGCAACCAAGATGGTCCAGGGGATGCATGTGAAGCCGTATGATGAAAAGCTGGGGGAGCTGGGTCTGTATACACTGGAGTAGAGGAGGGAAAGGGGGAATATGGTAGAAACCTTCAAATATCTGAAGGTAATAAATAAAGTAAGGGAGGGCAGCCTCTTAAGGTTGAACAAAAACAAATCTACCAGAGAACATGCCCTCAAGCTGGAGGGGGGGTAGATTTTGAGAGGACATGGGACAGCATTTCTTCATGGAGAGGGTTGTAGGACTTGTGAACAGGTTACCTGAATGGGTGGTATAGGTGGATAAATTCAAAAGAGCATGGGACAACTACATGGGACTTAACAGACAAAGAGGGATGGGGCAGGGGATTAAAGTTAGTGGGGGGGTTCTCGGGCAGACTGGATGGGCTGCATGATCCTTTTCTGCTGGTGGGTTTCTATGTTATGTTTCTAATTCATAACAGGCAGATAGATTTTCATGTATAAAACTACTGATTTTTAACAGATGGTATCACAAAACTATCATATATTAATTTTATTTAATAAAAGGTATTAAAACAACTGCATACTAGTATGAAAATCCTAGTGTTCATGTCCTGCCTAATTTTTTTTTTTTTAAGATTTTGTAACATCTGTGGATTCAGAACTTCTTGTATCTTAGTTGTAAAATGAAATTGCAGAAAAGAGACAGTTAAAATTGTTTTACTCAGATTTTTGCTGCATTTATCCTTTTGATATTAAAATGATCTAGGGCACAACAACATACATATACACATCTATGGATGGATGGGTGTGCAGGGCCCTTCCACAGGTTAATAAGGATACCATTACACTATTTGAAACATTACGCATGGATGGGATTGCAGGTCCCGGAGGGCCCAGTGCTCCCATGAGCAAATAAGGATATGATTATACTATCTCAAAAAGTAGGCAAATTCATTGCAAAAAAACGTTGTTAATGTATTAGTTAGGGTTAAAGTGGAAAACGTTTGGAAATGTGGCATTAGGGTTTCCAACCCTAACACACACACCCAGCAGGCAGCACAGCAGGTGTGGGGTGTGTCATGCGGTTCTCAAGCCTAACACTCATACCATTCTCATGCACTGTACACATCTCAGCATGTTAACTGATGGAATAGGGTGAGCATTAGGCTTGGGTACCCAAAGGCACACCCCACACCTGCTGTGTTGCCTGCAGGGGGGTGAGGTATGAAATTGCCAGCAAAAACAGGCCTTAATGGTCTATCAGGTCTGCTCAAGTGTGCAGCTCAGTTAATTTCCTGGAGTGTTACGATTTGAAGCCCTAACGCCACATTTTTTTGTGATTTAATCCTAACTAATACATTAATTTTTTTGCAAAGAATATAGGTGTAGATATAGCTACAGATATAGATATAGATATAGATATAGATATAGATATAGATATAGATATAGATGCATTTAGGTACATAGATACATAGACAGTGTCGGCAGATAAGGGCCTACGGCCCACCCAGTCTACCCTTATTCCCTTATACCGCTCCAATAACTTTACTTGTTTCCCTTTTAGATCATTCCTGAAGAAGACCTATGGTCAAAAAACCGATTCTAACTCTGTTTTCTATTTTCAATATGTATTTAATATTACGATTATTTTTGACATTTTTCATGACAACCTCATGGTGTTTGGCATTTTTCATTACAATGCCATGATGTTTGGCATTTTTCATTACAATGCCATGATGTTTGGAATTTTTCATAAAAATACTTTCGTTGTTGGCGCTTGCAAATGACAGCTCCATAATTTTATGTCTCATCACTACCATACTCTTGGTCCTCAGTCTGTCCCCGTATGAGATTCTGGGCTTGCACATCAGCCCCAGTCTCCCAGATACAATACAACTTGGTGCCTCCTTCTTTAAGACCAGCCTAAGAATGAATTTTTAAAAACATTTAAATATTTGCTGATATTCTTTTATAAAATGTCCAACTAAAGATAAATTGTATTACACATAATGGACCCATGACTTTTCATGACCGCAATGGTTTCCTTGATTTCTTCCATGGTGACTACAATACCATGATTTTCTCCCAAATTTTCCATGGCAACTCATTATTATCTATTTAATATCTACCTTGTGGAAAAATTAACAGTCTGCACAAGCACTGTAGCAGATGAAGCATTGCCTGTGGTCACTTCCTTAAAAACTGGCCTCCAGGTAGGCAGATAAGGTTCTAAGCACAGGGTGGGAGGTACCCTGGTACTGCCCCAGAGAGGAATTATTTGGGATGCTCACAAGGTGGGGACATCAGGCTGTGGGAGGAGAGTGAGGGGTTAAAAAGAGCTACTACTGTGGGCTCCCCCTCACTGTCTCTCTCTGCCCAAGAATTTCCCACACCAGATAGAATTGCAGCTTTCCCCTTTCCATTTCACTCAGAATTGAGTATCAAGCCACAGCTCAGCTTTGTTTCAGATAGCTCTGGTATGATTTCACTTCAAGTAGACTTATTTATTTATTTCCATAGCACATTTTTACAAATCATTAATTTAATAAGTGCTATTGTGGTTGCTGTGATCAGTATGTTACAGGTTTTTCTAGCTAATTGGAGCTGTTGAGCAAGTCCCCCTTCCCCACTTAGTTAGCTATGAAACTGCATTTGTTTGTATCTCAAGCTGTCTTTGTCCCATCATGTGCTCCTACACTCCATTCTGGCAAATGTTTGTATAAGTGTTTTGGTTAAAGGGACATCTGGAGATACAGGAACTGTAACTAGAAACATACTGTGCATGTTTTAAGCTTAGTAAATGAGATCCATAACTTGTAAAATGTTGCTTTTGGTTTAATTCTCAACTCTGTGTGGAGAGCTAAGCTCTAGGATCAAATGAAGTGTACACAAGTCTGTTGGGGGTATTTTTAGTAAATGTTTAGAAAATATGCAGTACTGGCTTGCATTTTGGGGAAATTTACAAGTTGAACTATAGTGTTATATGGGCATTTGCCTGGTCTGGGTAAGGGCTGCTTAAACTATGGGCTATTGTCTACTAAATATAGCAGCAAGGCCTCAAGCCCCCCCTTCCTCACCTGATGATTCAATCCAGTTCATGAATTGCTTGGAGAGGATTCTGGGAAGTCTGACTAGCTGCACACTATTCACCTGTGGAGCAGGGGAAGGAGCGGGAGTGCTGAAAATGCTTACGTAGTGCTTACTACAGGTATGCCACCATTGCCTGACTAAAATAGTAAGCGATAGAGAGCTGGCAATAGCGGCTTAAAATTCAGCACTCTTTCCAGTCTTTCTTGAGCTATTTTGTCTTCAGTCACCTTTTAGTTCCCTGACTGTTGCTACTGAAGCTTGGAGTCCCAGACAGTGGAGGAGCCTATCCCGGTGTCAGAATTTAGGGGGTGAACCCACAGAGGGATTGGATGCTTAAACTCTGGACTGAAGAAAATTCCCTCATCTGTAAATGTAAGCTCTTAGGAAAGTTTTCCTATATGGGCACTCTGTTGTATATGCCCTTTTATAATTTGCATTCATCTTAGTCTAACTCGCTTAGTAATTTTATCTAGCATAGCACTACGGGGTCTGATATAACAGGACCACCTGTGTTTTAAATTCTTAAAGTGTTTTTTAATATTGACTCAATGTGCCTTCTGAAGCGGACATTCTAAACTAATTTAAGTACTTTCCTTAAGTGATTTTGTTACAATCATTTATATTTGCAATGCTCTTTTTTCAACTCTAGTAGTTTAAATATTTTAAAACATTTGGTGATATATAAATAAACTCATGCATTTCAAGTGAACTCACTAATCAATTAAATAGCACGATTCTGCTTGGTTCAGTATATTACTGAAATTTTCAGGATTACTGCTCCATTGGTTCATTGAACTATTGGCTTGTTGATTTATCAACCATGTAATGGTTTGAGGTAACAATGATCAGACAAAACACAGACAATTCAGGTACACCACATCAAGAGATGTGATTAGATTTATTAAAAATGAAAAAAAAAGAAGAAGAAACAAGTACAAAGAAATAACTGTTTCAATAATAACAAATTTATTTATTTTATTTTATTTAGTTTTTGTTAACCGGGTAAGTGCACTAGCCAGCAAGTGACTATTTTCAGGCACGACCTGGGAGGTACAATTACAATACAAGTAGAACAGTGCAGGTTATACAGTACATGTACAGGTACATTGCTACAAGCATACAATTTTGATAAAAAAGCAGAGGGTACTGGAGGAAGGACAGATTTGGATTGGGTATGGGGAAGATGGTGGGGGGGGAATGTGAGCTGGGAAGGGTAGGTGCATAGCTCAAGTAGACTAGGAGGTGACGGGGCTGGAAGACAAGGTAAAAGAGCTCCTCCAAATGGGTTGGCCGGACATCTAAGGGGAGTGTACAGGGGCAGGCAGGAGAGGAAGGTAGAGTGGGACAGTGAAAGGATTACGGCTTTAGCAGCGATAGGCAGGTGTGTGTAACTGGGTTCATGGAACTGATTCTCGGTAAAGAGGTACAGCCTGGGGGGGCCGACAGGGGTAGAAAAGTAAACGATTGGTAGGAGAGGAAAGCGTATATCCCATAGGTAACGGAGAACAGGGGAGGGTCAGGGCAGTGTTAACACAGATGGCCATGCTGAAAATGGCAGCAGTAGGCATGAGTACGGCTGTATTAGGGGGAAAAACATGGGACAGCGATCGGGCTCATTGGACCTTGTAAAGGGATGAGCGGCAGGAGACAGTAGCCCGGCTGATGGGTGTCAAAACTGGTTAGAGGTTGGAAACTGAATGAGCAAGGGGTTCAAGAAGTAGGCAGGTTTAAACGGGCATGGTGACCCACGGGGGGGGGAAGGTAGAAAAAGGTTGAACGAGAAAAGGAACAGGGTAGCGTGGAGAGTACGGCTTTTGCGGAGAGAAGCTATAGTCGGTGTCTGGGCTTGTGGAACCGTAGGCCGGCAGGGCAAGAAGGGGGACACGGTCAACAGGGGGGAGAGTTACGGCAAGTACGGCTTTTGCGGAGGGAAGCTGTAGTCGGCGTCCGGGTTTGTGGAACCGAAGGCTGGCAGGGCAAGAAGGGGGACTCGGTCAACAGGGGGGCAAGTTACGGCAACATACGGCTTTAGCAAGAAAAGGCACGGTAATGACCCAGAGCTGCGGAACTGGAAGCCGACAAGGCATAATAGGGTCGTCGGTGTGCGGAGGGGGGAAGGGGATGAGGAGAGACCAATACCAGATTACAATAAGTACATCATAAGATTTAGTGCAAAAACAGTAGGATGGGAAAGCAGGTTCAAACAATAGTAAGGTTTTGGCAATTATATACACAATATTAGTAACAATAAGGTAACTGGAGACATTCGTAATACACATGAGACAGTAAGTAGAAACGTCAAATGTCATAACACAAGGTTAGAGAAGGTAAAGTGACTAGACATTTATAAGACAGTATAGCCATATAAGTTTCTTTGTAAACATAATATAAAGTGCAAGCAGTCAAACAAATAACTGATTTGCAAGGCATCAAAATAGGGGAAAGGTGGACGAATGGACATATACAAGGGAAAATGGGGGTGGACTTAGGGGGAAGGGAGGTCAAAGAGGAAGGGTTTAGGTAGGATCAAAACAGGTACATTGGTCCATAGAAGTAAGGTGATTCCGTAGTCTTCGCTTGAAAGCAAGGTGGGAGGAAGCACGTCTAAGGTCCATAGGTAGTGAGTTCCATAAATGGGGGGCAGCATGCCTAAATGCACCAGAGCCCTTGGAAGTGCGGCAGAGGGGAACAATTAGTAAAGATTTGTCAGACGATCTCAGCTCACATGAGGGGATAGTAGGCTGGAGCAGTTCAGATAGTGTAGCAGGTCTCATCACTCTGATTATGGAGTCTGAGAGGCAGCAGAGGTAGTACTGTCTGGTGGAGGAGGGGGAAAGCCAGCCTAGGTCTTTATAAAGTTGGCAGTGATGTTTTAGGTGAGGTGCCTTTGATGCATATCGGCAAACATTATTATAGGTGGTATCCCATTTTTGTAGTGCAGTTTTATTTGCCATTGTTAGGATGGGAGCGCAGTAGGACAGAGTTGGCAGGAGGATTCCCCTGGCAATGGCAAGCTTGGCAGTGGGTGTGAGCATGTAGTTAGTCCTGTAGGCAGCCCCCAGTTTGCAATTGACCATTTTGCAGGTTTCTTGGATGTGCTGGTTCAGGTCAAGGGTTTGGTCAAGCAGTATGCCCAGATAGCGGAACGTGCTTGCAGTCTCGAGAGGGGTTCCGTTTAGGTCAAGTATATTCAGTGGAGATGAGCAGGTTCTAAGTTTATGGGTTGTTCCCAGGAGCATGGCTTTTGTTTTGCTCGCATTAAGTATGAGGCGATGAGTGTTTAGCCAGTGTTGAGCCGAGTGGAAGGCAGATGTCAGAGTGGCATTGAGGTGGTTAATGCAGCCTGAATGAGCATAGATAACTAGGTTGTCAGCATAGAGTAGCGAGGCGCCCAAAGTTATACTGTTGGGCAGATTATTTATGAACAGTGAAAAGAGGAGAGGGCCCAATATTGAGCCCTGCGGTACTCCAATGTTGATTGTGGTGCTGTCAGAGATAGCAGAGTTGAGTTTGACTGCTTGTGTCCTATTTGTTAGGTAACTTCTGAACCAGGTTGTTACAGGGGATGAGAAGCCCAGATTTTTAAGGGTAGTAGGCAGAAGGGGGTGATCCACGAGGTCGAAAGCCTTGGTGAGGTTGATGAACACAGCCCCGGTTAGATGATCTTCATCCATATTTGTAAGCGTATCAGAGGTAAATTTTGCTAACGCTGTTGTGGTACTGTGATGTTTCCTGAAGCCATGTTGTGCCTCACAGAGTGAGTTAGAGGAGTCGAGGAATTCGATGACCTAGGTGGCTACTGTTTTCTCAAGAATTTTGCTAAGGACCGAGAGAATGGCAATGGGTCTATAGTTCGATATTTCATTTTTGTTCCCTTTTTTGAAAATGGGGGTGATTCTAGCGGCCTTCCATATCTAGGACTGTGCCCGTGGAGAGGGACAGTGTGAAAATCCTGGCTAATGGATAGGAGATGAGATGGGCAGCAGCTTTTAGCAGTCGTGGTTCCAGTGTATCAGAGCCAGGGCTGGTGTTATCAGATATGACGTTTAGGAGTCTAAGAACTTGATTTCTAGTCACAGCCTTGAAATAAAAAGTTTTTGCTGCTGCTTGTTGAGGGCCACTTGTTGATGCATCGGTGTTCCCTTTGGTAGAGAGTGGCTGAGGGGCAGCAGGTGCAGAATTAAGGGTGGACGTATAGGAAGATAGGTCAGAGAACTGTTGATTGAAGGCGTTGGCTATGGTAAGGGAGTCATTGCAGTGGATACCGTGAAGAATCATTTCCGAGGGAGTGGCAGATTGAGGGGTTCCAAGGAAGATTTTGATGTGACTCCAGACTTTACGTGGATCTTTAGAGGAGCTGGTTAATAGGTTCTGGCAGTATTTGCTTTTTGCAAGCCTAATTTGTATTTTGCAGTCACTTCTATGCTGTTTGTAGATAAGATGATCCCTGGGTAGGCCAGTAGTCTTGTATTGTTTCCAGAGCTTGTCCCGGGTTTTGAGTTTGTGGAGTAGTTCTTTGTCTAGCCACCTTGTTTGTTGCCCCCTGACCCTTCTCTTTATTTTCGGTACATGCCGCCTTTGTACTTCACCAGATCTGGTCAGGAACACGTCCAGGGCAACCTCAGCACTAGTTGCAAGGAAGATTTCAGACCAGTCCGTGTTGGTAATGTCAAGAAGAAAGGCTTGTATATCCAGTTTTGCAAAGTTAGTGAAGGTTATCAGGCGGGATCGTGGAGCAGGTGGCGGGCAGGAGTGCCAGTGGCAGACCGTGGGCATGTGGTCCGTTAGAGAGTCAGCTAGGACGGCTACTTTGGTTACATGGTCCGGTCTATTTGTGAGGATCCAGTCTAATAGTGTTCCTGCTTGTGAGTTAGTCTTTCTCGTGTTCTCAGTTATTAGCTGGTGGAAGTTGTGCCTTTGAACTAGTGATGCCAGGGTACTATGATTTGGACCCAGCCAGTTCAGATTGACATCACCTAGCAGGATGGTCTCATTCATGTTCATGATTTGTGATGTATGCTGAAGTAGTTTCTGGAGACTTTCCAGTCCACCAGTGGGTGGATCGTATAGACATAGGATGTGCAGGTACTTCACTCCTAGGGCCAGTGTTGCATGCAGTGATTCACAGCGCATCTGGGGACCAGGGCTGGGGGCAGTTTTTAGTATAAGGTGACTTTTGTAATAGATGGCAACACCCCCACCCCGCTTAGAACCAGTTCTGTCCTGCCGGATGATAGCATACCCAGGCAGGGTACAATGTGCATCCAGGATGTTAGGTTTTAGCCATGTTTCAGTGAGGCATAAGATTTCAGGATTAACCAATTGTGTCCAGGCCTCAAGCTCAGCTAAGTGACGTAGGAGACTTCTGATATTCATGTGAGCAATTACAAGGCCTTTATTTGGTTTGGCTATGGGTGCTAACGGGGTGTTGCTTGGGTGCGGACCAGGGTTGGGTTCCACGTCACTAGCTAGCAAGAGTAGCCTTTGAGCTAGGAACTCAAGCAGGGCTTTGAGGAATATATTATGATTTTTTTGTTTTTTCCTATGCTGCGAGTAGACCATAAGTGATAGGTATGTACATCCTTTTTTTAGGAACACGTAGTGAAAAACAGGTATAGGGAGGTAGTATGAAAGGAGTAGGTTAGAGAAACTAAAGTCATTGGTTAACAGTACATTTAGCTTCTCATCAAGGGGCAGAGACAGAGAGATGCTGTTAAGTCCAAGCAGGAGAAACAGGCAGAGAGAAAGTGTTAGGTCTATACGACTGATGGTCAAATACGAGGGCATCTTGTGGAGGAGGAGCATGGTGCTTAGGTTCAGAGAAAAGAGCGGAGTATTGGAAGGAGCAGTGCAGAGAGGGGTAGCGAGAGAGAGAGGTCGGCACACGTCTAATTGAAATTACTCGTAGGACTTGGGTAGAAATGGGAGTGAGCGTATTTAGCAGAGGCGGATGACGTCGTAGGGATGGTGCAGAAAGGCGGGCTTGGTTAAGGCAGGGGCTGAGCAGCTACCTAGTAGAGATATGAAGCTAACCACACGAGAGGGGATTAACGCCCCTAGTGGTAGTAGCGTATAAGGAGACAATGGAAAAGTGGACACTTAGTCATATGACCAACGGGAGCCTAAATAGCTAAAGGGTCGACCAGAGGATGATGATGAAAACTTTATTTTTATACAGGAAATTCTAATCATTAGGATTATACAATCCTATTCTCAAGATAGTCCTGTTTATATTTCACTTAGTTACATCTAAACCTATAACATTAATCAAATAAATACAAAATGTACACAATACACAGCATTTCAATATCCAACAATACATTAAGACACAAGTACAAAACAAAAAATACAAGGTTTCACAATAAGGATTTCCCATACATAATCATATGTAACTACATTCTATTTTATGAAGTTTCAGAATTTCATTTTTAAAAATCGTGTGGTCTTCTAGAGATCTTATTGGAAGGGGTAGAATATTCCATACTTTAGCTGCCTGACATGAAATAGAACCATTACCATATTTATTATGAATTTTTATGGGACAAACTCTATGTCTATGCACAGATCTTAGAAACTCATGCCTACCTTTACTAACTTTAGGAAAAAGTATTTGTGTGATATAATGTTCGGGGTAAGATATCTTATATTTATGTATCAGTGTTAACCAGTTTTTTTGAAAAATCATTTCTAAAGACTGCCAGTTCCACTTTATAAACATATTACAATGATGAGTTCGATAGGAACACTGCAAAACATATCTAGCTATTCTATGTTGCACCCTATCCAATCTAATCAACTGATGTTTACTCGCTGTTCTATAAATTAAGTCCCCATACGGCAGGGTTGGCATAATCAGCTGTTCGGCCACTTTTTTCCTATCCTTAATTTGTAAACATTTAGTAGTTCGTCTCAAGGCTCCTAATTGCTTGGTCACCTTTTTTATATTATTATTTATGTGGGTATCAAAGGTCAACAATAATCAAAAGTCACCCCAAATAACAATAGCTATCCACCTGTTCTATAAGTTTATTTGTGTGTTACAATATGAATCTGTGGTTTAGGCTTCTTATTTGAAAAATACACTAATTTTGTTTTTTAACATTCATCAAAAGCCTCGACCTGGTGAGCTACTCCCTACCCCGGCAAAATCTGTTTGAAGCTTTAGTTGAAGATCCAAAACAGAACTTCCGGTGGTGACGATCGCTATGTCATCAGCATAAAGCCTCACGGCTGAATGCCTCACCACTTGGGGTAGATCATTATTAAACAAGAGGAATAACAAGGGCCCTAAAATGGACCCCTGTGGAACTCCTCTACTAACATTTGTAAATGTGGACAATGTCTGTGAGACCTCTACCCTCTGGGTACGTCCTGTTAGATAAGATTTTATCCAAATTTCTGGGCCCATCAACTATGCCTATATCTTTTAATTTGTCCTGTAAAAGGGAGTGGCTCACCAGGTCAAAGGCCTTAGACAAATCCACAAATACAACAGCAGTTTCCAAACCCAAATTTAGAGAAGTACAAACCAGATTTTTAAACTCTAACAATGCCGTAGTTGTAGAGTGACCCTTTCTGAACCCTGATTGGTGGGGTGTCAACAATCCATATTTGTCCAAGAGTTTGGAAATCTGCCTATTAACACATTTTTCCAAACACTTGGACAATATGGAAAGTAGAGCTATAGGCCGATAATTATTCAATTCTGCAGTATCACCCCCTTTATGAATGGGAATGATCTTACTTTCTCTCCAAGATATAGGAAAGCATTCAGACTGTAAGCTCCAATTAAAGATGTAAGTTACAATTGGAGCTATATAGTCTGCCGCTAACTTAAGAGAAATCTACCCTCAATTTCATCTGGCCCTGCTGATTTATAGGCATTTATTGACCTCAATTCCCTACATACTTCTGATATTTTCAAGGCCCTAAATCTAAATGGTGGTAAACAAGATGAATTCTCTGTTTGCTTAGGCTTCATGTCTCCAAATATAGAACCTCCCAGCTCATTACAACCTGGCAGGTCTATAAAAAAATTATTTAGGGCCTCAGAAGTACTTTCCAGTTTATCAATTAGATTTGCCCCAATTTGTAAGCTTAAATTTGTTTGTGTTCCAGATTTACCAGGATTTGTTAAATGATTAATAGTATGCCAAAACTTACATGGGTCAGAATTAAGATTCATCTTATTTCGATAGTAATGAGCCCTAGCCTTTCTTATAAGATATTTACATGCATTCCGTTTTATTTTAAACAACTCCCAGTCAGAGACTAATATAGATTTTAATGCCTTTTTCCACAACCTATTTTTTACTCTAATAATTTTAAGAATCTTTTCATTAATCCATGGTAATTGAATATGTTTATCACGAAATTTGGATTTTGGTGCATGGTAATCACAAATCGTACGAAAAGTAGTAGAAAAATATTCCACTGCTTGATCCAATTCTGGTACTAACCTGCATCTATCCCAGTTTTCATTTACTACACTCTGCAGGAATCTCTGTTCAGAGAAATGCCGCATATCCCTTTTCTTTTTATTTGAATGTTCTAACAAGCATCGGACCTGTTTTGTTACCACAGCCCATATTGGATTATGGTCACCAAGATGAGGTGGTAAAGTTCCTAATGCCTCAATATCTATAAAAGAATTTGTAAATAACAGGTCCAGTATAGTTCCTTCTGTCCTGGTATTAGTATACCGAGTAGATGTTTTAATATGCTGAGTTAGTCCCAGAGCCGAAGCTATCTCCTTTAATTTCCTACCTCTAGGCATAAACCAATCACAATTCATATCTCCAATAATGATTAATGACCTATCCCCTATACAACCACAAATCTTATTTAGTACTTCTTCAATAAATGCCAAACTTGATTTTGGAGGAGAATAAACCACAGCAGAAACTAATTTGAGTCTATCCATATATACTACCAAATATTCAATATTATTCTCACTCCCCTTTAAAAGAAGTTCCACATGGCCTACCACATTTTTAACATAGAACATTACACCCCTTCCCTTTTATCTCTATCTGATCTAAAAAGTTGGTAGTTTGGAAGTTAATTCACTATCCCCAATCTTATTTGATAACCAAGTCTCGCTCAGTCCCAGTACAACTGGGTCATGTTCCTCTACCAGTAAGGCCAATTGATCAGTTTTGGAACCACACTACGAGCACCCAGGGTGGGTGGGGTGGGGAGGGTGGGAGCCGTGCAAAGTGCCAGCAGGATGAGTGTTTACAGAGGGAGCTGTATCACTTAGCCACGGAGGCGGCATTCACAGTCCCGGGGGTCATTCAGGATTTCAAGCAATCACAAATTAAGGCGAAAACAGCCGCTTTCTGTGCAGGATGGAACTAGCTATAGTCCCAACCCCAGCAGGCAGGACCATGGAGGAAATCGATAGAACATACCTTAAAGCTTTGCGCCTTTGGCGGTAGGAGGTACCAGGGAGTGGCCGAGCTCCTGGTTCCCTTCCTCAGCGAGCGTGCGGTGATGCGGCCCCTGGCAACAGGCACTCTGGTGGAGCACAGCTTTTCTTCACTGGGGGCTGCTGAGCAAGCAGGGACCCCAGAGGCTTTCTTGGTTCGGTGGCTGGTCCTTGGTCCTTGGATGAGCGTGTCCGAAGCCCCAGCGGGCTTGGAGAGTTCCTAAGGAAAGTAGCAGGGAGAGGTAATTAAGTAGGTGAGCAGGACAAAGGGAAAGGGCAGAGGTGAGAAAAAGGTGGAGATTAGCTAGCAGGGAGGTAGAATCAGAAGCTAGACAGGTAAAAAATACAGGATTAAGGTAATCAGTACAGTTTTAACAATAGAGAGCAGAGATTCAAACAGAAAAAGGCGGGAAGAAAGTAAAAGGCAGCAGGGAACAGTTTTAAAGTTACTTTAGCAGGTTTAGGTTCATTTAGCTAAGGACTTTACACTTGGGAGACTTTAGAAGAGCAGCTTTTAACCGAAATTCAAAGAAATTGGGTCACAAATAATTCACAGAGGGAGCTGTATCACTTAGCTGCGGAAAAGAAAACAAGAAGCAAAAGGCACAGCTCAGGGAATAAAAGTGGCTAATTCCCTAATAAAAGTCTGTGCATGGTCTCCCTTCTGAGAACCTACTCAGGAGATGTATGCAGGTCTCCTCCCAAACTACATCTGATGTAAGGGTGTCAGATCCTGGGTTAAATAGCACCCAAACTTCTCCCATAAAGATCAGAGCCCATCCCTAATAATCTTTACATCATTATTTTATACTTAGATACCTATCTATACAAATAATAATCTATTCTTAATAATTAGGTTATTACAATAGTCAGCAATAAAGTTGGTTAACAACATCTAACATCATACGTATTCCCATAACTTATTTTACACAGAAAGGGGCTTTAATGAACCTAGACTCCACCCCCTTTCTAAGTGAGGGACACCTAGGTTTCATATAAATATGACACAGAGGGTGTTGCTGACTCCCTATAGGAGACTGCACCCTACAGGTTTCTAGAAGGTTCCTGCTGATTGGAACAGGTTCAGTTCTAGCAACCATCTCAAACTGCAGAACCACAGGTGAAACAACTCACTATTCTTTTTATTTCTGCATTATTTACTTTTATTTCCAGCTATCCAAGGAATGCCTACAGTACAGCACTAAACGCCTGCTGCAAAGAATTATCTTAAGGGAGGGTTTTATCTGTACCCTCCAGTTTATTCTCTGTTATAAACAAACAAAAATCCTTGCAGGTGTTAACACAACCTTTGTGTTTTATTTGCTGTATTTCAAAAATTACAGCATGAGATACGGGATGTTTCATGAACAGACCACTGGAACACAGGCTCCTGTAAGAGTTTTAGGAAATATTACAGAGTTATTTAAGGGTAACAGTAGGTGGCCAAACCACTGCTACCTATGTAGAAGGAGACAGACAGAAAAGAAATGCTGTTGATTCCCTTGAGGTATGTGAAAGTTTCTGTCATGTCCTCCCTCTCACTCCTTTCCTCGAGGCTATACATCTTAAACTCCTTTAGTCTTTCTTCATATGTCTTCTGGTGCAGACCCTGCACCATTTTGGTTGCCCTTCTCTGGACAGCCTCCACCCTTCCTATGTCTTTGCAGAGATGGGGTCTCCAGAACTGTACACAGTACTCCAGATGTGGTCTTACCAACTGTCTGTACAGAGGGCCAATAACTTCCTGTTTTCTACTGGTGATACCTCTCCCTAGGCATCCCATTATCCCCCCCAGCCCTCCTTACTGCCTTCTCACATTGCTGGCCCATCTTTAGGTCATCTGATATGACTACCCCCAGGTCCCTTTCCATTTTTGTTGTTGTCAGTATCTCCCCCCCCATTGTGTACTCTTCCCCTGGGTTTTTGTTTCCCAGGTGCATTACTTGCACTTCTTTGCATTGAATCTAAGCTGCCATACATTTGACCATTCCTCCAACCTTGCCAAGTCCCTTTTCATCCTTTTCACCCCACCTTGTGATCAACCCTGTTGCAGATCTTTGTGTCATCTGCAAAGACATACTTTCCTTCCAGTCCCTCTGCAATGTCACTTATAAAGACACTAAAAGGACCAGCCCAGTACTGAACCCTGCGGTACCCCACTAGTAACCCTCCTTTCTTCACTGTGGACTCCATTTACTATTGCCCTCTGTGTCCTGTTGTCCAGCCAGTGTTTTACCCAGGCTACCACCCTGAGACCCACTCCCAGGCTGGCTAATTTGTTTATTAATCTTTTGTGCAGGACTGTGTCAAATGCCTTGCTAAAGTCTAGGTAGGCCATGTCCACAGCCCCTCCTTGGTCTACTACTTTGGTCACCTAGTCAAAGAAATCAATTAGATTTGTCTGACATGACCTTCCTGCTGTGAATCCTTGCTGCTTTGGGTCCTGTGCACCACTGGCCTCTAGGTACTCAACAATTATGAACATATGAACATATGAAATTTGCCAGCAGATAAAGGCCTAGAGGTCTATCAAGTCTGCTCATATATGCAGCTAGCAACCCTTATTCTGCAGCTGCCCCTTCCTTCCACCCTTCCCCTTCATTAACCCTCCCCCTTGTCCTGTCCCATCCCCTTCTGAAGCAGTCCACTGTTCTACTGGATACCACTTCTGCAGGTAACGCATTCCACCCAGCCACCACCCTCTCTGTAAAAAGTGTCTCCTCATCTCCCTCCTGAACCTTCCTCCTCCAGTCTCATATCATGGCCCCTGGTGTCCCTCCCCTCCCTTACTTTGAACAGCCCCTCTGTACCTGTCTTGTTTATTCCTTTCATGTATTTAAAGGTTCCAATCATGTCCCACCTGTCCCTCCTCTCCTCCAGTGAGTACATGTTCAACTCCCTCAAACCTCTTCTCATATGATAAGTCCCCCAGCCCCTTGATCATCTTTGTCACCTTGTGCTGCATCCCTTCCAGTAACTTAATGTCCCTCTTTAGATACGGGTGCCAGTACTGCATGCAGTACTCTAGGTGCGGTCTAGCTAATGACCTATACAGTGGCAGAATCACCTCCTCCCTCCTCGAGGGTATACCCCTTGCAATGCAACCCAGCATTTTGTTGGCCTTTGCAGCTGCCTTCCTACATTGTGGTGAGTTGTTCATTGACCCTATAATGAGCACCCCCAGATCCTTCTCCTCATCTGTCTGGGCTAGCTGCACTCCCCCCAGCTGGTAACTCCTGCTTGGATTCTTCATCCCAAAATGCAGCACCTTGCACTTTTTGGCATTAAACCCCAGTTGCCGGGTGTCTGACCAGGTTTCAAGCTTTGCCAGATCATCTGCAACCCCTGCCATCCCCCTAGGTCATCCACCACCGCTCCTACCTTGGTATCATCAGCAAACAGACTGATCTTGCTCTTGATGTCCCATGATATGTCTGCAATGAATATCCCAAACAACACTGGTCCCAACACCGAGCCCTGTGGAACACCACTCGTCTCTACCCTTGGGTGTGAGAACTCCCCACCCACCACCACCCTCTGTTGCCTTCCCTGAAGCCAGTTCCCTACCCATCTCACCAGCTTTGCACCCGCCCTTGTGCCTACTAACTTACTTCCCAGCCTTCCATGCGGCACCGAGTCGAATGCCTTACTGAAGTCCAGATACAAGACATTCACCGCATGGCCCCTGTCCAGTTGCCTAGTTACCCAGTCATAGAACTCCACCAAGTTGGTTTGGCAGGATCTGCCCCATATGAAGCCATGCTGTCTGCTGTCCTGTAGTCCTTTGGCCTCTAGGAGGGCCACCAGCCTCTCCTTCAGGATTGTCTCCATTAGCTTACCCACGATGGATGTGAAGCTCACTGGTTTGTAGTTTCCCGGTTCATCCTTGGGGTCACTCTTGTGAAGGGGCACCATATGAGCCATCCTCCAGTCCTGAGGTACACACCCCGAATGTAGTGAGGCATTAGATAGGTCTGCCAAAGGTCCTGCAAGGACCTCTGCCAGCTCCTTCAGTACCCTGGGGTGGATGCCATCTGGGCCTGGTGCATTGTCCACCCTCAGTGCCTTCAAACCCTCCCGAACTCTGCCCTCCATGATTTCCCCATCTGCCGCCCCTCCCCCCGTTTCTGCCATTTCTCCCCCTTGGGTGTCACCCCCATCTTTTCTTTAGTAAATACTGAGCAGAAGTACTCATTTAGTGCTTCTGCCTTATCGCACCCTGCTTTCACCCAACCCCCTTCCTTCCTAATCCTTACTATGTGGTCCTTACAGCTCCTTTTCTCCCTGATATACCTAAAGAAGTCCTTCTCCCTCTTCTTAATGCCTTGTGCCAGCCTGAGTTCCATAGATGCTTTGGCTCCCCTTACTGCTCGTGTCACCTCCTTCGATTCTGTCAAGTACTCCTCCCTGTCCTCCCCTTCCCTGTTTTCTTGTACTTCCTAAAGGCAGCTCTTTTTCTCCTTACCTTTTCCATGACCTCCTTGCTCAACCAGCTCAGTTTCTTAGCCCTAGCCTTCTTGCTCTGGGCCTTGCAGCAGGTTTTGGTTGCCTCCACTATCCCCAGTTTTATGAGCTCCCACCTCTGGTTAGTGTCCATACTAGATTGAATTCTGGCCAGGTACCCTTTTACCACTTCCCTCATCCTCCCAAAGTTGGCCCTCCTGAAGTCCAGCACTCTTGTGCCAGATTCCACTCCTTCCTTGCCCATATCCAATGTGAGCCATACTGAGTGGTGGTCACTCCCTGACAGCGGTTCCTCCACTGTAAGTTCTCTCACAAAGTCCCCATTTGCCAGCACAAGGTCAAGGATATTTTCTAACCTGGTTGGTTCACAGACCATTTGCAGCAGGACGCTGTCCTGGAAGGCATCCAGCAGTACCTGCTCCCTTCTGTTCCTGGTTGTTGGGGTACTCCAGTCCACTCCTGGCATGTTGAAGTCCCGCACAATCACCACACTACCCTTCCTGCAGGTCCTCCTGATCTGTCCTGCTAGTTCCCTGTCTAACTCCTCCATCTGAGAGGGTGGCCTATACACCACTCCCATTCTAAGAATCCTATTCTTGGAATCCTGGATTTGCATCCAAAATGACTCTGTACTACCCTCCTCACCTTCCTCCCTTACACACTTCAATCCTCCCTTCACATATAGTGCCACACCCCCTCCTTTCCCAATCACCCTGTCCCTACGAAATAACCTGTACCCTGATACAGACAGGTCCCAGTCATTGTATTGGGTGGCCCATGTTTCTGTGATGGCTGCAATGTCTACCTCTCCCTCTGCCATGAGCACCTGTAACTGCATTTTTCCTCCCAAGGCTCCTAGCATTAAGGGTAACCACCTTCCACCCTTCCCCACCCCCCACATCCTGCCCTCCTTTCCTAGCATCTCCAATAGTACTTGCCATTTGCCCTTTGTCCCTGTTAAGGGGAGTAAGCTCATATGGTTTCCCAACCTGTGGTCTCTGCATATCTCTTGCCCAATTGCCACCCCCCAACTCCTAGTTTAAATTCCCAACTTCCTCTATGTACTCCTCCATCCTCTGTTTCAACACTTTCTTTCCCTCCTCACTCAAGTGTAGTCTGTCCTTGGCATAGAGACTACTGTCCTCCTAGGTCCCTCCCCAACCCCCAACAGCCCATACCCTTTAGCACAACACCAGATTCTTAGCCATCTGTTAAATTCCTCTATTCTCAGCTTTCTTGTTGTGCTTGCCTTGGGCACTGGAAGTATCTCTGAAAAAGTTACCGATCTTCCTGCCCCCTCACATAATTGTGCTAGTTCCTCAAACCTCCTCTGGACTATATCTACTGTCTTGTCAGCCAGGTCGTTTGTCCCAAGATGTATAAATAAATTAGTCTTGTCCCTACCCCTTCTAGCATATTTCAGAACAGATTGTCCCACCCTTTCCGCTGTCATTCCTGGCATGGCTTCCACCTAAATGCAACTATACCTCTCCCCCTTGCTACCCCACCTGACTCCTCTTAGTATTGAGTCCCCCAGCACTAAGATTCCACCACTCTTACTCCCTGCTTGCTTCCATTCCTCTCCCTCTCTTATTTCCAGCTCCTCTTCTTCCTCCTGCACATTATTTCCCTTTTGCCCTGTTGCAATTCTCCCAGCAGAACTTCCCCCGCTCCAGTTTGGTCCAGGCATTTATCAATTACTCCTCTAATTTCATCATTTCTCCTCCACCTTCTTCCTCTCTAGCAGTACAAAACTATTTTTGAAGACCTTCACAAATGCCCGCCCTCTCTCTGCATAGTAACCTGATCTCCTTTCCACTCCATGACTTTTGCCACTTCTTGCCCTCACAAGTCCCTATCTCCTCCTTCCATTTGTCTTTTGTCTCTGACCTGGTTTCCCTGCAATCGTTCTTCCTGGCCTGGGCCCTTTGTCTCTGCTTCCTCTTCTGACCCTCTCTCATCACTGTTGGCTTAAATCGCCCTCCCTCATCTCCCCTTCTTCCTCTCCCAGTATTGGGCTAAATCTACCCCAATCTGCCTTGCCATGTCCTAGTTCCTCCTGCAGACCCTCGACCTCCTTTCTAGGTTTCTCTATGTGGTTGCATACTAAACATCCTCCCACACCAGGCAATTTTTAGAAAGATTGGTGCACCGCAGTTGTTGCAGCCTACCACCTGCCCATTGCTGTCGTTGCCCAGCAACTCCCCCACCTTCCAGATGCAGGATACCGAACACTCCCCAAGTCTCCTCTCCTCTATCAGTGCAAAACATTCTTTCTTTATTTCCTTACCCACTTTGTTGTACATGTTTAGATAGATTGAGCAACTGCTTTTTATATCTTATCCCTTCCTATCCACACTAAAAGAGACTTTAACAGCTATTGCACAACCTTCTTCAAACTCCTACTCCTCCTTTCACCAATGCAATAGCAATGTGAAGAAGTAACAATGAAAGCTCCTAGATTTGCATTTACTTCCCTTCCACTGAGATAGCAGTCACCGCTTCACTCACTGCTGTTCCTTTCCTGGATGTCTGCTTCTGCTATGACAAGTGCATATCCTTTGCCCATTTGAGGAAGTGATGTCAGAACCCCTTCTATAAAGAAAATAATGGACCAGGGGTGGGACCAGCCCAAGTCCTCCAGAAACAATCAGGTAGCTGAGGCCTCTGGTCAGACCATTAACACCCTTTCCCCACTTTGCATTAAGCTTTGCAGCTAGTGAAGCCAGCAACAATGAATCACAATTCCACTCAAAGCCCCCAAAATAGGTTTGCTACCCAAAGAAACAGGACTCCAAACAGCTTCACCAACAACAGATCAAAATAGGCTTGAAATTAGAAGATATAGGTCTCCAATTCAAAGAAACAGACCCAGTTAAATCACACCAATTATGTTTTAAATCAGAAGAAATAGGCCTCTACAAATGCAGCCTGCCACACAGTGAAACATCAAACAAATGAGCCCACTTATAGCTACCAAAACAGGTTTCAAAATTCCAACAGCCCCAAACAATACCATGCTAGCCCCTCAGAAGTAGTAAGAAAGAAAAGAAATAACCTTCTACCAAGTAGAATCCACAAGAAACAATATAAAAACAACAAGAAGAAGCTACTGTACTGTACAGATCTAATCCTGTCCCCCCTTCTAGTTCCTTCTGAGAAGCCAAAGCAACTGACACCACACCTGATTCAGCTCTTCAATTCTTTCCTTTAGAAGTGATTCTATCATTTTCCCTACCACTGAGGTCAAACTGATAGGTCTATAGTTTTCTGCCTCTGTCTTGCTCCCACTTTTGTGAAGACAAATCACATCCACCCTCCTCCAGTCCTCAGGTACCACACCATCCTCCCATGATTTATTAAAAAGGGTAGTCAGTGGTGTCACTAGTTCTTCCCTTAGTTCTTTTAGAATTCTGGGGTGAATCCCATCAACCCCATTGATTTATTCACCTTCAGTTTTAAGAGTTCTTTCAGAACCCTTTCTTCTGGGAAAGGACTAATATCAACCCCCCATCCAGAGTGCTTCTATTGACTGGATTAGGTATCTCCCACTGCTTTTCCATTGTGAATACTGAGCAGAAGTATTCATTCAGTATCCCTGCTTTTTCACTGTTGCTCTCTGCCCAACCACCTTCCTCTTTATTCAGCCTCAGTATCCCTGCCTTAGTCTTTCTTTGCTCCCTAATGTACCTATAAAAGGTTTTATCCCCCTTCTTAACTGGGTTGGCTATCTTTTCCTTGGTTTGGGCCTTTGCTATTCTGACTGCCTTCACCGCTTCCTTCTGCTTTAACTGGCACAGTTCTCTGTCCCACTCCTTCTGTGTTTCCTTATACTTTCTGAATGCTATCATTTTCTCCCTTACCTTCCTCGCCACTTCTTTTGGGAACCATAGTGTTTTTTTCTTTCATTCTGATTTGTTTATTTGCTCCACACAAAGGCTTGTTGCCTCTGTGATGGTAGTTTTGATGTTTCCTCATTGTTGCTCCAACCCACCTTCTTGCCTGTTTGCTGGTGCTTTTCTGTGACACTCTCCCATTTTGACAAAATCAACCCTCCTAAAGCCCAGTACCTTCTCTTTTGTGTGGCTTGACTCTACAGCTAAGTTTATCATGAACCACACTGTTTGGTGGTCGCTTGTTCCCAGATGGCTACCCACTTCAAGAGCAGAGATCCTCTCTCCGTCCCCATGTGAGAGTACCAGGTCTAAGATTGCTCTCTCCTGAGTGGGTTCCAAAACTAGCTGTCTGAGGCATGCCCCCTGTAGGGCATCGAGAATGGCCCTGCTCTTGGATGTGGCTGCAGCAAAGGTGCTCCAGTTAACATCTGGCATATTCAGGTCCCCCATCATCAATATCTCCCCTTTGCCTGCTATCATTTCCTTGTATGTTTCCTTCCCCTGAGATGGGGATCTGTATACAACCCCTCTGCGGATTGTGGAGCCATTTCCAGTCTCCAGGGTGACCCACAGTGCCTCCTCTCCTCCCTGTTTACCATTTAGTTCTGTTGCTTTGATCCCTTCCCTTACATAAAGAGCTACTCCTCCTCCTCCTCCTCCTCTTCCCTCCCTGTCCCTCCTGTAGGTTGTGTACCCTGGCATGTTGGCATCCCAGTCATGGTTCTTTGTGTACCATGTTTCAGTGACTGCCACAATATCCAGGCAGCCTAAACGAATCTATAAATGCACACTATAAATGCATTTTATTTAGCTTTGACTAGCCTTGACAAGGTTTTTAGAAATTTAAATTGTTTTGGATAAGTAAAATCCTTGAATATTATGGTGTGCTTTTAATGGTTGGTTATTAACAGGGGACTCTGCTGAGCAAGTATATTTTGTGTTACTTTCAGTGGTGTTACATTTGTGGCAGCCTATCATTGCCTAGGTAGTAATAATGACATCCAATAAATAATCAGAATTAGATTAACTTTATTCTTATTTAATTTGAACTACTTAGGGAAATATTTTATTTTTGCAATTACTATCCCTTTGATTTGTTTGCCCCCCCCCTTCTTACTATAGTGCCAATGGATAAAAGAAGTGAAGGGTGTAGATTTGATCCAGAAATGAGGACAATATTTAAGAACTACACAAGTAAGGGTTGCACCAAGAGGAGAAGGTTAAAAGTGGTTCATGTGCAGTTAAAAGCCCTACTTGGAGAACTAGTGAACATTTAAAGAAGGCTAAAAGGGAAAGGGAATGAACTAAAGTCACAAGTGAAGGACCAAAAGCAAGGACTGAAAGTAACGAATGAAAGAAGAAGTGCTGGAAGCCAGATGTTGTACAGCCTACTCAGGTTTCCCCTTATATTGTTCAGAGGACATTTACAATTCATGAACTGTTTGCTTTATATATTGGCCCAGATATTCAGAGCACTTGCACAAGGTACAAATGAGTTGCACAAGCGCTAGTGCGAAGATGTACCACTGAGTGATATTCAAAGGGAGCCGCAGTGCAACGGAAATACCTATTGTGCCAATGCACAACCAAATGTATGCATGCAAGTGCAAGGCTTTCCATGAATAAGTGACAATAGCATATTCAATGGGACAGCATGGCGCAAGTCAGGAGCGAACCCCAGGTTGCGCCAGGCAGACTTGAGCCAATAAATATAGGCTCAAACACACAGACAGCAGATGCGCAATACCAATTCCAATAAGACAGGGAGTGAGAGAGAGAGACAGTACCAGAGAGGCAGAGAGGGAGACAGACAGACAGACAGGGAGAGAGAGTGACAGTGACCGACGGACGGACTGACAGAGTAAGAGTGGCACCCAGGGAGACCCAGTGACTGAGCAATGAACAGTGGCCCATTCCTGATGGACACCATAACGAGGGGAGTGAGGAGGCAGGAGGAACAGCAGTGTGGCCGACAAAGGGCCCGGCAGTGGTATGCCCAACACAGGTGGTACTGTGCCAGGAACACATATGAGAACTTTAGTGAGACAGAGATTGTGGACTGGTACTGCCTAAACAGGGCTGTTCTGAGGCAGCTCTCTGAGCTATGCAGTGATGAGATGTAGGCACCCATCAGATGTAGTCATGCCATGACAATGAAGATTAAAGTGACAGTTGTAATGTGCCTGCTCACCACGGGAACCTTCCAAAGACCAATGGGTAATACCATGGGCATCACCCAGTCAGCCATGTCCTGCCTCCTCACCCAGTTCCTCAATGCTCTGCTGCCACATGCTTCAGAATACATCCAGTTCCCCAGCACACAGGCAGAGCATACAGCAAACATGCAGAAGTTCCACGGGTGGCAGGCATGCCAGGCATGATCGAGGCACTAGACTGCACCCACGTTGACATCCACACATTACCTGGCCCAAAGGGTGCAGTATACATCAACCAAAAGGAACACCCATCCATCAACTGCCAGGTGGAGTGTGATGCCATGGGGCGCATAATCAGTATCTGTGCCACACACACTGGGAGTGCACACATTGCCTTCATATGGCACAGTTCTGCACTGTGCCATAGGTTTGAGTGGGGAGACATCCCCACGGGCCACATAGTAGGTGAATAGGACATGTGCCAGGGTGGCTGACAGATGTGACCCCAGGGGCAGGTGAGGGAGGATGGGGCGGTGGGTGATGTGCATGTGGTGGCTGGGAGGGAGGAGGTGGCAGCAGATCACAGGAATAACTATATTGTCACCCACACAGGTGACAGTGCATACCCACTGAGGCCATGGCTGCTCACCCCCTACCGGTGCCCATCGTCCCCCGTGGAGGAACGATACAACGAGGCACAGGCCAGCATGCGCAATATCATCGAGCGTGTCTTTTGCGTGGTAAAGATGTGATTCTGTTGCCTAGACAGATCAGGTGGTGCCTTACAATACAGCCCATTGAAAGCCTGTGGCACATTCCTGGCCTGCTGCATCCTGCACAACATGGCCATTGATCATGGAATAGTAGTCAAAGCAGATGAGGGAAACCGCAACCGGGATGATGGTGGAGGAGTGCCGGAGGGCAGTGAGCAGGCACCACTCAGCAGGAGGGACCCCAGAATGGTGCAGGAGGTACATTGGCACCAGGACATGATCACAAGGGAGCATTATGGACAACAAAGGTGAGTACACAGACACACAGGCATGGCCCACACAGCACAGCACACACCACAGGGGACAGGATGGGCACAGTAGTAGTAGGCATGCTGGGATGGGGCGTACATCAGACAGGGTAGGGCCATGAACACATAGGCACATAGATACACACACACAGCAGCACATGCACAGGGTGAGGGACATGGCATGGATCAGATGCATGACACCGGTGCACAGGCAGCAGCGGTGCGTGACTGCCATCATCATATCCATGCCACATGCCCCAGTAGCATGGTCCACACACACAAGGGGCAAGCAGCACATAGATACATAGATACATAGACAGTGTCGGCAGATAAGGGCCTATGGCCCACCCAGTCTGCCCATTTAAGTTTGTAAGTTCAGTTTATGTTTTCCAGGAAGTTTGTTGCCCCTTACCCCTGACCTCCAGAATTCCTTTATGTCTATCCCATGCATTCTTAAATCCCATGATTGTTTCAGCCCCCACCACTTCCTCTGGCAGGGTGTTCCACTTGTCCACCACCCGTTCTGTGAAGAAATTCTTCCTCACGCTTCCTCTGAATCGTCCTCCCTCCAACTTCATCCCATGCCTCTAGTCCTGGAACATCTTTTCGCTTAAAAATAGTGCATTCCTGCACCCTGTTCCTCCCTGTAAGATACTTGTATGTCTCTATCATATCCTCTCTCCTCCTCTCCTCCAGGAAGTACATGTTCAGTGCCTTCAACCTGTCCTCATAGGACTTGTGATGCAATCCATGCACCATCTTTGTTGCCCTCCTCTGAACCTTCTCTACCCTGTTCATGTCCTTACGAGGTAAGGTCTCCAGAACTGCACAGTGTACCCAGGTGCGGCCTCACTAGTGTCTTGTATAGTGGAATTATGACCCCTTTTCCTGCTGGTGATGCCGCTGCCTATGCATCCCAGCATCCTATTTGCTTTACCTGCTGCCTTGTTACACTGCTTTCTCTGCCTTGAGGTCATCAGAGATGATAACCCCAAGATCCCTTTCCTGCTTGGTGCATGCTATATCCTCACCCCCAACTGATATATTGTGCCAGGGTTTTTGTGCCCCATATGCATTATCTTGCACTTCCTTGCATTGAATTTCAACTGCCAAACCCCTGACCATTCTTCAAGTTTCTGCAGGTCCCTTCTCATTCTGTCTACACCCTCTGGTGTGTCTACTCTGTTACAGAGCTTTGTGTCATCAGCAAACAGTGAAATTCTGCCTTCTAGGTCCTGCGCAATGTCACTGATGAAGATACTGAATGATACCGGTCCCAGCACTGATCCCTGTGGTACCCCACTGGTCACTCTTCCCTCTGTGGAGTGACAGCCATTTACCACCACCCTCTGTGTCCTGCTGCCCAGCCAGTTACCTACCCACCGCACTACTGTCCTGCCCACACCCATATGCCCTAGTTCCAGTAATAGTCTCGATGTGGCACAGTGTCAAAGGCCTTGCTGAAGTCCAGATAGGCCATGTCCACTGCCCTCCCCTGATCCACCTCCCTAGTCACCCAGTCAAAAATTCAATGAGGTTGGTCTGACATGCCTTCCCCTGGTGAAACCATGCTGTCTTGGGTCCTGTAGTCCATTGACAACCAGATGTTCCACCAATCTCTCCTTCAGTAGTGCTTCCATGATCTTCCCCACTACCGAGGTGAGGCTGACTGGTCTGTAGTTCCCCGCTCCTCTTTGTTCCCACTTTTGTATAAGGGGACTACATTCTATCCTCCAGTCTTTGGGTACCTCCTGTTTCTAGTGATCAGCAAACAGGATAGCAAGAGGTTCAGCCACCACCTTCTTAGTTCTTAAGGATCCTGGGGTGACACCATCTGGCCCCATTGCTTTATCAACTCTTATTACTTCCAGTTCCTTCAGGACCCTTTCTCGTAAAGGGACTTGTGTCCATTTCTGCACCATTCTCACCCCTTGTACTCCATTCAGACCCATTACCTCCTCTTCCTCTGTAAAGACTGAGCAGAAATACCTGTTCAATATGTCAGCTTTATTGTTGTCATCCTCCACAGCCCCATACTCCCCTTCAGTCTCACTTCATCCTCCCTTTGCCTTTCTTTTTCACTTATGTACCTGTAAAAGGTTTTGTCCCTCTACCCACTGATTTTGCAATGTGTTCTTCTGTCTGAGCTTTGGCTTCCTCACTGACCTCCCTGCCTCCCTTTGCTTCTCCTGGTACTTCTCCCTATCCCCTTCTGCCTGTGTCTTTTTGTATTGCCTGAATCCAATCTTTTTGGCTTTCACTTTCTTTGCTACCTCTTTGGAAAACCATAATGGTCTCCTCTTCCTTTTCCTTTTTTTACAGTGCATATGTGTGCCACCACATGCAAGCTGCACCACCACCCCCCACAGCTACATATGGCAACAGCAGTGGATGGCAGGGGCAGGCCAGCGGACACATCATACCAACCATGCAGTCCCTTGACTGCCACGGCCATGGGGTAGCCATGCCAGGGCTGGTAGCAGATGCCTGCTGCACATCAGTCGGGGGGTATCAGATGCCCCCCAGGGGTTGATGTGCGGAACCACGACCAAGTCTGTGCAGGGGTGTCCTGGTGGCCAAACAGGCCTGCCCCAGGGGTGTCTGGGACGCTAAAGTCCGATCCTGCATCCGCCATGCTGGTGTCACCAGATGCTGGGACTGTGGGATGGACAGTGCACTTCAGGAGGGTCCTCTGCATATGGCTGAGCCCAGGGGTCAACTGCCGCAGCCTGCCCAGCTGCAATGGCACTGGCCATACAGTCCATTGATGCCACAATGGCACTGGTAATGTGGTCCAAAGCTGCAGTCATGGCCTTCTGCATCTGGGTGAGCCTGTCCATCAGCTGCGCATCACCCCTGTCCTGCTGCTTAGCCATCTTGCACACCGCTGCCCGTAGTGCAATCACCTCACTAGCAAGCAATGCCTGGTTCTCCACAGAGGCCCGCAGTAACCAGATGTGCTCCCACAGACTCTCAGCCTCCCAGTCCTCATGGTCTGGCTGCTGTGCTGGGGGAGGGGTCATAGCACACCACTGCACAGCCTCCCGCTCAGGTGGATGCTGCACAGTGGGCCATACAGGGACCACAGTGTTTCCTGGTGCAACAGCAGTGGGCACTATGACATGCTGACCAACATCACCTGCATCCTGCTGCTGCTGCCACCCTACTGTCTGCTGGGCAGGGCCCCTAGCCTCTGCCACACCCCTCAGCACCAACACCACCCACACTGGACATGGCTGTAGCAACACACACAGCCACACCAGTGGGGATGATGGGCAGCTGTGGGGCTGCAGGCACAGCGCTGGGACCTGCTGGTGCCTGTGTGGCAGATAGGGGCATCTTGGCCACCATGGCCCCAGTACCAGTGTGAGGTCATTATCAGTGTCAGATGCTATGCCGAGCTGGGTCTCTGCACACAGTACCTCCAGGCTGTCATCATGCAGAAACCCAACCAGGGGATCATCCAACCCCATGTCAGGCACAGCCACAAGGCCAGCCCCACTGAGGCATGACCTGTCCCAGCTCTGGATGCCCATTGAAGTCGAGGGTTGGGCATCCGTGTCCGTGGCCACCTCTGCATGCTCCCCTGCATGGAGGTGTGCTGGTGCTGCAAAACAAGAACAGCATGTCAGTGGAGCAGCCAACCCCATGGCCACCCCCACACCCCTCACCCTATCCACCCAGCCCTGCCCTGACCACACCCCCATCCAGTCCCACCCATGCCACTGTTACCACCTGCCACCATGCCGCACTGTGCGTCTGCATCCATACAGGCATGGGGTGGTGGGCATGGCCTCAGACACACCCACATGACATGCCCATGACAGGCACACCTGCTGGCCAGACATACTCACCATGCAGTGTGGGGTTGTCACCTGTCTGGAACCCACCACCAGGCATGCCCTCCACTGCCGTGTGACTGATGGTGGATGCCACAAGCTCCTCCCTGGCAGTCAGCAGAGACACGGTTGATGGCCCACCACCAGTCACCCTGCAGGATGCCCAAATGGCTGCAACCATGTCCTTGATACGCCTCCTGTTCATGCCAACCTTCTTCTTGCACTCTTGAGTGGTGTCGTAGTGGCACCTGTGTGTGTTCACGTACTGGGCCACCTCCCCCCAGGTCACCACACACTCCTGTGGCATGCCCATTGCGCCACTGAGTAGGCCTTCCTGATCCATATAGACCCCAACAAGGGCAGTGTTCTCAGCAGCAGTAAAGTTTGGCCTGCACTTGTGAACAGGCCCCCTGGCTCTCCTCTCCTTCACCTCCTGACATTCTTCCACCTGTGGACATGGAAAGCAGTGAGGGTCAGTGCCTGCACCTTGGATTGTAGTGGCTAGTAGCAGTGTGTGACGAGGCCTTGGACCCCCATGTTGCCAGTCACATACCTGAGTGGTTGCAGTACTGGTCTGTGGACTGTGGTGTAATGCAGCACTTTTAAGGCACAAGGCATGCAAATTAGCCTGTGTGCAATTGTAATGATATGCTAATGCACCCCACTGCACCATGCATTGGCTCATGAAGTGATTTGCATGTGGCGTTCGAATATCGCGTGATTGCACGATGCACAATGGAGTTGGGCCAGAGCAAGTCTGTGGCACACTACTTGCACATGTGCAGTGTGCGTGCCCGCAATGCATGTGTGTGGCATTGGCCACACTGCTATTGCATGTCTGGTGCAGCTTGCACAATGCTATGACATGGCACAAGCTGCACCAGTATTTAATAGCACATGTGTGCACTGCCTGTATTGTGCACATGCGTACTGCACGTGGGGTACTGATCTCTGATCCATGGGTCCTTGCATGACCCCATGACCCCACTAGGCCCCGGCGTACTGTGCTTGCCCAGGACTGCACTATTGCCCTGCACTGTACAGTGACCACGGAGCCACATGCTACTCGATTGCTGCCCTGTGTACCCTATTGTGTATCCTGCACATTTGGTAGGCATGTGTGCTGATACACAGCCATGTTTCTCTCTAACCCAGTGGTTCAGCATGGCAGCACAAAAGCACAGCATGAGGGCAGCCAACTGGTCTGTGGTTGAGCTGATCAATCTGGTGGCTGTAGTTCAGCCATATGAGGGACAGCTGTTTGGCCAGGTACCACTGCAGCAGGCCAGGGTGGAGGTGTGGCACCGTGTGGTGGAGGAACCAGAACGGCACACCGGTGTTGGACGCTTGGCAGAGCAGTGCAGACACTGCTGTGGGGATCTGTGGAGGAGGGCACCGGACCACACGCGGTGTCTGCAGGCACATGTCCTCTGAGGCTCAATGCCACAGCCAGGTAGGTGTGCTCATGTTGTTGTGATGGCTAGGCATCATACTGTGGTGTTGGCAGGGCTGTGCAGCATGGCCTGCAGAGAGGTAGAATGTTGGCTTGGGGTACCACGCATCGGGTGTGGCTGCTGCACCAGTGGCAGCCATGCTAGCATGTGGGCCTACAGATGAATGGGGACACACCCAGTGCATAACGAGCTGTGTGGTGGTGGGGGGCTCCTCATGCGTGTCTGTGTACTGATGTCCACCTCTCTCCATTCTCTTCACAGGGCCAGAAGACCATAGATGGGCCAGGGCAGCAGCGGAGGTGGTCAGGATGGCACAGCCAGGTGGGCAGCAGGTGGTTCCAGCTGCACATCGCAGGGCAGGTATGCATTTCCACATTCTTTCTCAGTCACACAGTGGGGTAGTGGTGAGGATAGGGCAAAGCCATGGCCTTCTCTGCCATGTGCTATGACAGCTGTGTGTGTGTGTGTGTGTGTGTGTGTGTGTGTGTGTGTGTGTGTGTCACATGGTCCATCACGTGTGCCACTGCATGCCATCCCTTGGACACAGTGTACTGGCTGTTGGTGGGGTGGGTGTGTGCATGGATACCACCAGTTGTGCTGCAGTGCTGCTGTTGCTGTGTGCCATGTGCCTGCACGGTGCGGTCCTGTAGCCACTGCACAGATGCATCTGCCTCTCTGCACCACCGTGGTGTGCCATGTTGCTGGCTGGCATTGTTCCCCCCATGGGTGTCCATTCTGGGCTCTCCAGGGGTGTGTGATACCACCATCCATTGCACACTGTGGGTGGGCATATGTCACTGGGCCATTGCACTGTTTGCCTGTTTTGTCCCATGCCATAGGTGTTGGACGGTGCCCTGCTCCATGTTCTAGATGGACACATACCAGGCTCCTGAGGCAAATCCTGATGGTTGTATGGAGGGTGCTGGTGGCTGTGGTCTCATTACAGTGGATGTTGGCAGCAGACCAGAGGAGGCGGAGAAGTGCCATGGCGGCAGGCCATGGCCGCCATTGAGGGGTCCTGTTCATATCCCTCCTTTCCCTATCTGGTCCTGTTCCTCCTCAGGCCCCCTTCCCATTGTACAGCCCTTGTTACCTGTCCCCACCCTTTATTGTCCCTCTCCTGTCCCTGCCCCTGTTAACTTGTTTGTTGGTGTTGTTATTATTTTATTCTTTATAAAGCATTTTTCAGCTGCATGCCTGTCTCCATGTCTGCTTTGCAGGTGGTGTATGGAGCCATGCTGCAGCGGGCAGGTGTTGGTTTGTGGTGTCTGTGCAGAGGGGGGCATGTCGTGCTCCTGTGGTTCATGGCTGTGTGCAGTGGTGTGCTACATTGTGGTGGGGGCCATCTCCCAGTTTGTGGGTGTGCTCTGAGCCTGAAGGGTCACTGTGGGGGTGTGGGCAAGGCTGGGCAGTGGGTGTGTGCAGGGGTGGCGCACAGTCGGGATCCTCCTGCTCAACCGGTCTGCACATTCAGGTGGGGTGTCTGCATCCCCTGTTGGGTGACCAATCCTGTGGGGTCTGGCCTTCTGCCTGAGACCTGGCCCCATTCCTGCCCAGCGTGTGGGCTGCCTGTGTGTGTGTGGGCCATGGGTGTGTGTGGCACCGGGGACATGGCGGTGGTCACCAATTGCAGTGTCGTGGTGGCCACAGCTGGCTGGCTGGTGGGCTATAGGGGGCACCATTGGTAGGCCTGCATAACCAGTGTCCCCTCTGGTCTCCAGCTGGCTGTGCCACCATTGTGGTCTGGGGTATGGTTCAGGAGCATGCACTTGTCCACCACTGGTGGCCTGGCTCAAGTTGCTTTGGTGCATGGGACCCTTGTTGGTGGCTGTGCCCCATCATGTGTTGGGCATTCATCCCTCATGCTCTGTGCTTGCGTGTGCACCAGTGTGCCCTGCTGGTGGGGTCCTGTGCCCATTGTCACTGGGCTTCCATGGCCTTGTTCCTGTGCTTCTTGTCTGTGCTCAGCACTTCCCTGGTTGCGCTAGCGCATCTCTGGTTGTGCCATGGTGCAACTGTGCCATATTCAGCCATCTTGTGCTGACGTACTTTGGCATGTGCAGTCTCTGAATATGGCACCCGTTGTGCCATGGCACATCGGATTTATGCTGCACCAGACTTGCGCCTGCCTTTGCCACATTTCTGAATATCTGGGCCATAGTGAACTTTTGGAAAAGCTAACAATTAATATTGATGTTTATATGGTCACTTTACTTATTCCTAGTCCCTATTATATATTTGTGGATACACTAACATATAAAACTGTATATTATTATAGTTTTAAGATCTAGTTTAAAACTAATATAGGCTGAGCTATAATTTGCTTTGGTAGACTTATTTATTATCCTATAGCATAGTTAATTGTTTTAGAAACACATGGTCTTATTAAGTGAGCTTTAGGCTACAAAATTATATTTATTCTATCTAATAACTTTATAGTTAATTCTAACCATGAAAATGGTTCACACAATAAGTGGTGTGGAGTGTTCTCCACCTACCATTGATCAGACTGGTAAAACCAAAATTAAAGGAGGGAAGAAATAACACCTGCTAAATCTATTGCTAAAGAAAATTATACTCCACATTTAATGCAGTCTAAAATAAACTCATTTTTTAAATCAGATCTTGGTGGGAAAGATTGTTTGATCCCAAAGAAGCAAGGTAAATAATTCAGAGAAAAATAGAAATTACAGATGGACAAAATGGACAAAAATAAAAAATGGAAGCTATCTTGAATAAAAGCTTACACTCTCCTACTTTACAACTTCATTCAATTGAGCTAACCTTAGGCTCATGTAATATGAGCATATTTGACTATAGCTTACCGATATATGAGGAAGAACAGGAGGGAGAGAATATTTCTTTACCAGATCCTAGAGAACGTTCAATATCCATAAGAAGTAGAAAGGAATCAGTTTTCCTAGATGAAAGCTTAAAAATGGGACCACAAGATTCTCACAGCCCACCCAAGATTCTATTTCTAATAAAAATTTAAGCAATACAAAAGATCAAGCTGAAGGGAAAGATGACCTTTCAAATGTAATTCAAGATTTAGATATAGATATTAAGGGATTAAAACAACTGGTTGAAAGCCAAGAAACACAGTCTAGAATATTACTAGAGTCACAATTGGAAGAGAGCTTGATGGATAACTCACTGTCAGCCTCACTAATGTTCTCCCAACGCCCACTTATGATACTTCAAGGGATAAACAAAAAATGGTACATTCCCCACCGACAAACACAAAAGGGAAAATTCTATACAACCCAGAGCATTTTTTGGATGTGGGAGATTTTTCTTCAAAGTCACCCCTTTCCCCACAGATATTGGAAATGATAAAAAACAGTATTATGCTAATGTGAGTGTTCTGGAAAATATCTCAGCTTTAAAGGAAAAACTTCTTAATTTAAGAGGTTATGTGGCATATACCAGAGCTATTTTAGATTAACTTAATAGCCAGAGAACTAATAGAACTTCAGACTCAAGTAGTCCTGGGGGAAATGGATATACCTCAAGATCATACAATTGAGATAAAACAGCAACATAAATTTACATAGGTTAATCTACCACCTCCTTTTGACAAAGAAGTGGAGGGGATCAGGGAACTAGACCACCAGACAATGGTTAAAAATAAAAATTAAAAAGAAGGTAAAAAAAGGATAGGAAAAAGTAGTAAGAAAAATAAACAAGCATTTGTCAATGCCAAATGTTGTTGCACTGGCATTGGCATTGGCAGTGCCAGAGCTAGAGATGCATAATAGGAATGGCAGTGAAGTATTGAAGTGACGCCAACTCCACCCCCACCCTGTAGAGAGTGAGAGGCATTGGGGTGTGCCTTTGGGTCATCAGCTATAACGCTCATGCCATTGTACCTCACACTACCCTGTAGACACTGACAAGTGTCGTGGTGTGCTTTGGGGTCTTGGGGAGTTATACTTACCCCATTCCATAAGGAAATACACAGATATGGTTGCAGTATAGGAGCATGGGGTGAACTTCATGGCCGAACAGTGCAAGGCACACCACGATGCCTGTCAGTGGCTGCAGGGTGGGGGAGGAGGTGGAATGGCATTAGCATTACATCTGATGATCCCAAGTCACACCCCTGACGCCTGTCAATCTGTACCAAGTGGGGTGCTACAGTTGGAAACCCTAACACCGTAGGCGTGTGGTGGCAGTTTCACTCCACATTTTCAACATGGGCTTCTTCTCAGGCCACCTCATGAAAAGCAGCACAATCACTTTGTTAGCTGAAAGGTAATTTTGCACAGTGGCTGTGGCATTTGGTGACAGAGGGATGAAAATTCATTTTTGAGCAGGATGTGGAGAATGACAACTGTATTGTTCATGAGAAGTAATAAAAAAATGGCAACATTGAAAATCTGAAGTGACAATATGAAATATTGGTGAAGCAATGAGCATGCATACAAAATGTGCAACACACATCTGTAACCCAATTATTTTTTGCAGTTTGGTAGCCACATTTGTAACATAGGCATTTTGGGACCTCCCCTTATGGACAGTGGCAATGCGATTTTGTTAATCTGTCCCAAAAATTGATTTCCCACAATGACCATGCCATTGTGTGCCACAGGTGTGGAAACACATTTTGGGCAGGAAGTGAAAAATGACAGCTGCACTGTTCATAAGGAGGTGTGCAAAAATGCCAGTGTTGAAAATCTGGCATGAAAATATTGCAAATTTGTGAAGTTACAAGGGTGCATGGAAACTGCTTGCAACACACTCATTTTATGGACTGTTGGCACCAGATTTTCAACATAGGCATTTTAGGTCCTCTGCTCATGAACAGTGTCACTGTCATTTCCTCAAATTGTCCTGAAATGTGATTTTGCACAACGACTGTGTTGTTCTGCACCGGACACGCGAAAACACATTTCGGGCAGGATATGCAAAATGACAGCTGTACTGTTCATCAGGAGGTGTGTAAAAATGCCAATTTTGAAAATCTGGAATGATAATATTACAAATTCATGACATTATGAGCATGCGTAGAAACAGTGCAATGCATGCTCATAAAACAGCCATTTTTGGGAGTTTTGTCACCAAATTTGCAACATAGGCTTTTTGAGAGCCCCCCTCATGAACAGTGGCACTGTCGTGTCATTACTTGGTCCCGAAAGGTGATTCCACATTCTGACCATGAAATCACCTTTCGGGACCAAATAATGCCATGACAGTGCCAAAAATCATGAGGAGGGGTCCCAGAAACCCCATGTTCAAAATTTGGTGCCAAAATTCCAAAAAATGCCTGAGATATGCATCAAAGTTGGAAAAACCATATTTATTCCATTATACAGCTTACCAGCATTTCTTCAGTTCACGGTCGGCTTTGAAGAGTGCAGATGTGTTCCGTCCACTGAAGATAATCGTGCAGGACTCTGAAGGTAAGTATGGGGTAAGGGGTGGGGTGTGGGGAGGCAGGGTACACAGTGGTGGGCATGGGTTATGGGAGGGGGCAGGGAGACAGCTGGGGGACCGCTTTTTTTACAGGGAACAAAAAAATTATGAACCATTTTTGTTTTCACAGGGTATGCTGAGGTGGGCCCTGCCGAGCATACAATGGAGTCTTTTTGGGGGGAGCTGTAGCCAATGGGGATTGGGCACCCCATGAGCACACAACAAAAGGGGAGATCTTTATGCCAACGGGATTGGGCACCTCACACACAAGGAAAATGGGGCGAGGGGATTGGGCACCCTTCAGCATATAACAATGGGGGTCTTTATGCTGATGAGGAGGGCTCTCATTGGCTACATACATTGGGGCAGGGTAAGCTGACAGGGGGATTGGGCACCCTCAAAGTCGGCAGTTTGGCGGGCAGTGTGCTGCCACGTTTCTGTTGCTGGGAAGCACATCGGGAGGTCTACTGCATGTGATGAGCTTTGCTCGCATTGCAGCGGACCTTTTCTTAGATGTGCTCACCACATTATGTATGCATGGTGCTGGCATGCAGGCTGATTGGGGAATGAGGGACGCACCTACTGATGCACCTACTGATGCACAACAGTGACTGCACCTCCAAATCTTCAGTACCACAAGATGTCGGCTGCATAAGTGCGCCAACATAAAAATGAAAGAACAAGCAGGGTAAAGGTACAAAGGAAGGAAAGCAGCAGAATATAGAGAATAATGACAGTAAAAAGAGTAAAAGGAAGGTTGCTTTTAATGATAATGTATGCATTTTGAACCATAATAATGAACTTGTTTCTTGTATAAATACGGAAGGGGAACATTCTAAGATGCCTGATTATGACATGGTGACAACTGTTGTTTCTGAGATGGAATTTTCTGATAATTGCACAGACAATTCTGTTATAACGGATAGAGGGGAGACCAAGGGTGTCTGCAATGAGACCAGATCTGAGAGGCCTAGCACTATATCGAATGTTACAAAAAGAAGAATATATTATTGAAATCTATGGATTTGAAGAATTGACTAAGGAAACAAATCAAAAATTAAAGGATTGAATAATACAATTATTCCACATAAAAACTAATTTAGAAGAAGTAGTAATAATGAGACCTCCAAATTTACAGTATAAAGATTGTGTATTATTTTACTGCCAAAAACAGTCAATGGCCAATCAAATCTGGAAGATGGAGAGAGTTACAACAAAAAGGCATATTTATTTTGCCACCACAGCTGGTACCAGTTATGGAGAATGTTGATTTAACACAAGACACAGAAAGGGAAAGGATAAAGGAACAGAAACAGGAACAAAAGGAGATTATGGATCAGTAAAATACTGCTAAAAACTCATGGCTGGATAAGGTTTCAGAAGAAATCAATAAATATAACAATAATTTGGTTACAGAGAAGGAAAACAAAACATTAGTTTTATTCGGATGGGAATATGTTCCAGGATATTCAATTGGGAAATGAAAAGGTGATATTACATACTTTTTATCATGTGCACTAAACATGAACATCAATTGGTGCGCAATACAATACATTAAGATCCACCCAGAAATTTCTAATTTTCCACAAATAGATATTACTTTTAGATCGAGTAAACTGGCAAAATTGATCTCTCATTCTGCTACAAAACTAGATCAGTATATGATTTATTTAACAAACATAGAATCATTGTCTACAAAAGACATGGAAGCAGTGAATCAGACTATACAGCTCAAAATTTCAAATACTTTTCAAGGTTTAGAATTACGGGATGATACCTGACATATAATGGTTCCTTATTTCTGCACAGCAAGTCACGTTAAAATAATATCTATGATCTGGAATGTAGAAGGTTTAGTATTGAGAATGGCAGACTCAGAATTTAAACAATTTCTTGCACAGTTTGATCTCATGGCCCAGATATTGAAACTGCGCCAGGCTGTGGCACAAGCCTGGGCGCAGCTCAACTTGGCTGCGCAGGGGTGTGGACTGGGCGTTATTCAACAGAGCTGTGCCATGGCTCAGCATCTTTGAATATCGCACCCTGGCCACCCCCAATGTGCATGGTGCAGTGGCACTGCACCAGCGCAAGTGGCCAGAGTGGAGCATGGGGATGCGCCAGCGCAAGTTCCATTGCGCCATGCACAGAAACTGTGATATTCAAAAGTTAACATGCAAATGGGGCCATAATGTATGCAAGGTGCACATGGGGCCATTTGCATGTCATTATGGCCCCATTTGCATGCAAGTGCACCAATCCCCAACTACTTGTGCCTGGCGCCTGCCAGGCAGCAGCCGTTGGGGACCGACGCCCCCTGCAGCTCAATCACGGGCATTTGCAGTAAAAAAAATAACCATTCCTTCCAATATCTGAGGTGGTACAGTGGACCGGCGACTGCCCAATCATGGGCATACGTATTAAATAAAATAACTATTTCCAATGTCTCTGGTGGTCCAGTGGACCACTGTGTGTCTGATCGCGGGCATCTGTAGAGATAAATAAATCCAATAACCCTGGTGGTCCAGTGGACTGCTATCTGCCCAGTCATGGGCATATGTATAAAAAATTAAAAGTTCCAATATCCCTGGTGGTCCAGTGGACCGCTGTCTGCCCAATCACGGTCATATGTATACAAAATTAAAGCTTCAATATTCTGGTGGTCTGCGGACGCTATTCGTTCGATCCCAGGCATCTGTAGATAACAACTAATATTCTCGTCGTCCCCTCCCACCCACTCACTGAGCCCCACTGCCCTGCTCCCCCGGTCAGCGGCGGGTGGCAGCACCCACCCAACTGATACCGATCGGTGCATGCCATTGGTTCATAGCGAGCAATGGGTGTAGCACATGTCAGATTACATTCCAGATATGTGAATGAATCATCCACATATCTGAATGTGTAGACGGAGCTGAGCTGCCCATTGGCTCACTCTGTGATCCAATGGGCGCAGCCCTACCGACAGTGTCAGTCAGCAGGCGGCAGAGTGGCAGGTGGGTGGGCAATGCCGCCCACCGGCTGACTGGGAGGAATGGGGCGGCGGGGCTCAGTGGGTGGGTGTGGAGGGGGGTACCCCTAGACCACCAGGGATATTGGATTTATTTATTTATACAGATGCCCGCAATTGGGCAGATAGCAGTCCACTGGACCAGCAGGGATATTGGATTTATTTATTTCTACAGATGCCCATGATCAGGCAGACAGTGGTCCACTGGACCACCAGGGATATTGGAACTTTTAATATTTTATACATATGCCCACGATCGGGCAGACAGAGGTCTACTGGACCACCATGGATATTGGAACTTTTAATTTTTTATACATATGCCCAGGATCGGGCAGATAGCGGTCCACTGGACCATCAGGGTTATTGGATTTATTTCTACAGATGCCCATGATCGGGCACACAGCGGTCCACTGGACCACCAGAGATATAAGATGAATTCTGCTTTTATTTATACAGATGCCCGCGATCGGGCAGATAGCAGTCCACTGGACCACCAGGGATATTGGGGAATTAATTTTTTTATTACAAATGCCTGCGACTGGGCATGGGGGGGTGCCGCCAGATGCAGCTGGAACTCGGGTGGCCACCCACAGGTGGCAGCTGCCGTGTTGCACCCTGCAATGTGGCAGCTCACCTGTGGGTGGCCATCAGTTGTTCCCTTTTTTGGATAAACTTTGTGCTGGTGCAGATAGGGGTTGTGCATGCATGGCTCTGCACATCCCGGGCTGAATATCGGGCTGTGCAGGGTATGCATGGGCACGCCCCCCCCACCTGCTTCTGCATATATTACTGATGTGCTCCGGCACATCAGGATTTGTGCCGTGCACTTTTCCCTTTTGAATATCGTGCCGGGGTGCATCAGTGGGCTGCGCATGGTGCAACATTGTTGCGCCATGTGCAACCCTTTTGAATATCTGGGCCCATATGTTTACAAGAAACATGGAGACAGGAGGAAACAGCTCCATTGCTTCCAGGGTATACAGAGTATGTTGTACCAGCAATAAAAAAGAAATTATATGGCAGACCCAAATGGGACTGGCCATATTTGTAAATACAGCTTTGAATTTTAATGTGGCCCAATTAGATATACGTTCTTACAATTTTCAGGTGCTTAGATTAACCAAAAACAATATAGACCTAATACTGATAAACACTTACATTCCACCAGGGAATAAAATAAAGGGGAAGTTGGATGATTTATGGGTTAAATTTAAACAAACATTAGATTGGGTGATAGATGATTTCAAAAAAAAGCCTAATCATAATTTTGGGAGACCTTAATGCCCGCTGTGGAATATTCTTAAGCTCCCATTCTACAACTCACGATCCATTAGAAGGTATAAATGTAATCAATAACAAGTTAAATTATATACACAATTCATGTGACAAAAAACGCAACTGTAATGGCCACAAACTGAAAGATATTATGCATGGTTTGGATTTTTGCCTATTTAATGGAAGGTCAAAAAATCATTCAGGTGTAGAATTTACTTATGTTGGCCCATCTGGCTCTTCTGTTATAGATCTTGTTTGGAGAAACCTGGAAGCTATAAAAAGCATTAATGATTTATATATAGCTTCATGCCCAGAGTCTTCACATTTACCAGTGGTATCACTCTGGGAACTTGAGAGTGCAATAGCTTGGATCAGTAATAATAATACTGTTATATAAAATATGGAAATAATAAACACTAGGGGTGGGATATTCAAAAGGGTTGCGTCATGCGCAATAGGGTTGCGCCAGCACAAGTCCGAAATTGCACCATTCTGAGATATTCAGCAGGAGGCAGTTGTGCCACAGAAAACATGCTGAGCAACAGCGCAATGCTAATGAAGGTATGCACAACCGAAGGGGGTGGAACCATGCATAAAGTGCACAATGCGATATGGGCTTACGCAATGCGCAACGGTGGATCAGGTGGAAGTTGCACCATAGCGGAAATGAGCCAAAATAAAAAGGCTCAAGGAAGAGGTGCAAGAACGCTACAGGGAAGCCACATGAGGCAGGGAGACAGAGGAGGCCAGAGTGACAAACAGTGCAGGCAAGGGAGTGCACAGGACAGAAGAGGGGCAAGGGAAGGTGTGTGGGGCCACAGAGTGCAGAGGCCAGTAGGTGTACCCGGTGCAGTGGAGGTAGCAGTCAGGACAGCAGTCAGGACAGCGGGGGTAACAGAGCAACAACAGCCGGGGGGGAACACAAGCCAGGGACATGGACAGTGCCAGCTTCCACATGGCAGCTGTAATGAGGGGGGTGAGAAGGCATGCTGCAGGGGGACGTGGCTGTGGAAGGGCCCATCGGCGGTACGCCCATAACAGGCAGTACCAAGCCCGCATCAGCTTTGAGCTTTATTCAGATGTAGAGATTGTGGGCTGGTACCACCTGAACAGGGCAATACTGAGGCGGCTCTGTGAGCTGTGCAGTGATGTGATGCAGGCACCCTCACGACGGAGTCACGCTCTATCAGTGGAGACAAAGGTAACAGCCTGCATGTGCTTGCTCACCACGGGTACCTTCCAGAGACCAACAGGGGACACCACAGGCATAACACAGTTGGCCACGTCATGCATCCTCACACAATTCCTCAGCACACTGCTGCCATATGCTGTGGAGTACATCCATTTCCCCAGCAGCAAACATACAGGAGTTCCACAGGGTAGCATGTATGCCTGGCGTGCTAGGGGTGATAGACTGCACCCATGTGGCCATTCACACACCACCTGGCCCCGATGGGGCTGCCTATCGGAATCGGAAGGGATTTTCCAGTGTCAACTGCCAGGTGGTGTGTGATGCCAGTGGGCACATCATCAATGTCTGTGCCACGCACCCTGGCGGAGCACACGATTCATTCATATGGTACCAATCAGCACTGTGCCATCGATTCGAGAGTGGGGACATCCCCACAGGACGTCTAGTAGGTGAGTATGCATGTAGGATTGGCAAATCGGGGGCCAAGGGTGGGTAAGCCACAGGTGCCATGGGTGTGGCACACAGGGTTAGGGGCACTATGAGCCTGAACAAGACGCTAACCTCCACTATCTCCACACAGGTGACAGTGGATACCCACTCCATCCCTGGCTGCTCACACCCTACCGGGGCCCACGACCCCATCGCAGCAACACTTCAATGAGGCACACACCGCCACACGCAACATCACTGAGCGGGTGTTTGGGATGCTGAAGGCATGCTTATGATGCCTAGAACCTCCGGCGGTGCCCTACAGTATAGCCTCTCAAAGGCCTGTGGGATATTCCTGGCCTGTTGTATCCTGCACAACTAGGCCAAAGACTGTGGGATAGCCATACAGGTCGAGGAGGGGGACAGCGATGGGGATGCTGGTGACGCCGGTGATGATGGGGATGAGCAGCCCCCCCTTGGACGGCATGACCCCCGACTGATCCGGCTGGCCCAGCTGCACCAGGACACCATCACAGAGGAGCACTTCACCCAACACAGGTAAGTCATGGGGCCATGTGCAACCAACAGTGGCTAGGGCACAACCCACATACACACAGGGAAACACACCAGGGGTGCATAACGGCAAGGGAAGTGGCAGGGCACAGAAGCACATGCATACAACCAGGGAGGGGTGAACAGTAACACGCCACATGGACAGACACACACACACACACACACACAAAACGGGCACAAAGTGCACAGGGGTCAGGTGCACAACAGAGCAGTAACACAGACACTAAAAACACACACATCCCACAGGCCACCACCACCACCTGTACTGTCCATGTACATGTGTCAGATGCTGGGCACCTTTGCACTTTGGTGTACAGCGCAATGCAGGCATCATCATGCACACGCACCTGTGGACAGCAGTCGGGAGGGTGTGCAGGTGGTCCGTGTGTCTGTGTGTAGGGCAGGGCACCCACTGGTGCACTGCCCACCGAAACACACATTGCACACAGGGCAGCACCAGACAGGGCCCGCACTGGGAGACAGCTCAGTCATGCGGCACAGTGCCATGGCCACCTCAGATGTGTGGGCGGCCCCACTGAAGCCCAGCAGCACTGGCAGGCTGAGCACGGGCCACATGGGGTGGCACCGATGGACCACCAGGGGTCCCACTGCGTGAACGCGACCTTGTCCGCACAGGGGTCTGCAGCATACCGAACATACCTGCACCAGGGGTGCTCAGAATGCCCACAGCTGAACCCGGTGTTGACAGGGTGGGTGTCGCATGACACCGGGGAATGGGGAGTGGATAGCATACTGCACGGTGTGAGTGGCACAGGGGCACCTGACTGTGTGCCCAATGTGGCCACAACACCAACCACTGCCTGTGTCAGCCTGTCGATGGCAGCGGTCACATCCACCTGCAAATGGTCAATCCAGGACAGGACCCTCTCGGTGTCCCTGCTGTGCTGCTCCAGAGCCACACACAGTGCCTCCACGGATGTTGCAACCCAAATCTGTTGCTGTACTGATGCCTGCAGCAGGCGGGTGTGCTCATCAAAGAGGTCATCTGCCACATCGGCAACCTGTCCCTCAGGGTCTGGAAGGGCCTGATGTACAGCAACCGTTGAGGGTGGGTGCTGCTCACCAGGACCAGATATGGGCATGTCCACAGGCGGTGCACCTACATCACCGCTGAGCCCTGTACCCCCAGTCCTGGTGGGTGACTGCTGCTGCTGCCCCTCCACCTGCTGTGCACACGGGATCAGTGGTTCCACTGCTGTGGCCGCAACAGTGCCAGTGACCTGCACAGCCACTGGTGCTGCTCCACTGGTGCTGACAGGCACAGCCTGGGACTGTGCTGACATGCTGACACACATGTCGGAACCAGCTAGGTCCATGGGCATGAGCTGCCCTGCTGTGTGTCCATACTGTGACACACACATGTCAATGCCCATAGTGGTCAGTGCATCATCAATGGTGCAGGTCTGTGCCACAGCCACAGCCACAGCCACAGCCGCAGCATGCTGGCATGCTTGCATGCCAGACCACTGAGACACAGGAAAGGCACATCCCACACCTGTCTCAACATCAGTGAAGGTAGCCAGGCATGCACACCGGTGCAGTGCACGCCGGCAATCTGCAGAGGTGGATGGTCCCTCCTCCAACTCCGGATGGCTGTCCGCAGTGGACAGGCCCTCCACTGCTGACCTCTGCAGACGCACAGGATCTGTAACAGAAAGGAAGTACACGTTAGTGCATGTGAACTACCTTCCCCCCAATCATGACATACCATGCAGTGATGGGCTACCACTTGTCTGGAAGTCACCTCCAGGAACACCCTCAATGGCACTGCGCTGCATGCTTGCAGTGAGCATGTCCTCTGCCGGAGTCAGCTGCATCACCTCCGGCTGTCACCCGCCTGTTGCAGCATGTGCCACCCTGATGGCTGCAACCTTCTCCTTCACCCTCCTCCTGTCGGTCCCCATCTTCTTTTTACACTCCTGCACAGAGGGCTGGTGGCTGCCGTGCCATTGAGGGGTGCCCTGCCGTCCACTGAGAAGTGGTTCCTCATCCAGGTAGGCCTCGAACAGTGCCTCCATCTCAGCCTTCGTAAAGTTGGGCCTCCTCTTCCGCCCACCATCATCCTCCTCACCCAGTCCTTGTTCGGTCATTTCACAGCCTGTATGGGTGAGAGTGGTCACCTGTGACTGTGCAGTACACAGCAATTCTCTGAGGCCATGGTCCAGAACAGCACAATGCATGCAACTCACCTATCTACTGCAGTAACCGAATATGGCCACTGCAGAACAGTGTTGCATATTTATAGCGCAATGCATGCAAATTAGGACTGGAACAACTTTAATGAGATGCAAATCATGCCGCTGCACCATTGAATGGCTGATCGGATGATTTGCATATGACGGCTGAATATCGCGCTGTTGTGCTTTGCGCAATATGGTTGAACCGGCTGAGCCAATGGCACAGTTCTGTGACTGCATACACTGCACTGCACATGCCCAGGTAGCTGATGCAGGCGTCTGCCATGCTGATGATGTGCTGTGCGCGATAGGCAATTCAGGACACGGCCACCATTGTGCCAGTGATGCTACAGCGACGGTCACTACATGGCGCTGTGGCACAACTGTGCAATAGTCCACTGTGGCAATGACACACAGGTGACCAATCATGCTGGACGCATAGACGTCCAATGGCACTGTGCATGGCCTTGTGCCAGAGACCCATGACCCTGTGCCCGACCTTTGCCCCCTTGGTGCTGTACGTATGGCATGTCTGCAGCCCTATCGCGTTGTTCGGTAACAGCGCGATAGGGACTGGCGCCGCTATACCAACAGCATGATAGGGAATAGCAGAGTTGTATTGTGCAACAATTCCATGTGGGGTTGCCGCACTGCGGAGCACCATATTGCCTACTATACATGCATAGATGGCACGCAGGAGAGCCCCCCAATGGAGTTCACTCAAACTCGCAAACCTGGTGGCCATAGTGGAGCCTCACCATGTCCCACTATTTGTGGATGAACCCCTCAACGTGGCCAGAACCCATGTGTGGCAGCAGGTGGCCACTACCCTTGAGGAGGCCACTGGCTGGTGGAGGTCCACAGAGCAGTGCAGGCACTGGTATGGGGACCTGCGGAGGAGGGAGCCGGCACTACTGGCACATCTTCGGTCACATGCCAGGAGGGGCGTGGTGCCTCGGCCAGGTGGGTGAGCCGTCTATGCACCTGTATGGTCTGTATGGGTAACACTGTCTATTGTGTCCAGCACATGGGGGAGGGGTGGTCTATGGTTGGCTGTGGTGGTGTTTACAGGATATGTGATGCATGGGTCTGGCTGGGTGGGCAGGCACATTCATTGGGGCAGGGGGATGTCTGCTTTGGGATTTCACTGATGTGTTTCTCACCTTTTGTTTCCCACAGGCATGGTGGAGTGGAGAAGGGCCCAGGCTGAGGTGCAGCAAGAGGTGGCAGCGGTGGCTGTGTGTGGTGTTGGTGGTGGTGGTGATGAACCATGACAGCAGCAGCAGCAGCACGATGAGGGTGAGTGACATGACATCATGAATGCTATTGCATGCTGTGTGGGGGGGCAGGGCATGGCCACCATCCGTGGACAACACTGCCATGCACATGACATGTGACAGTCAGCACTGTCCAGTGGCACTGCATGTCTGGGAGTGCATCAATGGTGGTCCATGCATATACTGGGCACATGGCTGTGGCACTGTCTTCCCACCGCATAGCCACGTCACTGTACAGCCTTGGCTGTGCTGTGCTGGACATGGGGGTGTGTGTGTGTGCAGAGGCACACATGGCTGTTGCTGCCTGGTTGGGCATGTCTTGTGCACGGTCACTGTGGGTGGGTGCAGTCCATCACAGGAGTGGGGCACTTGGCTGTATGCCATGCATGATGGGTGGGCTTCAGGGATATGGACAGTCACAGCCATTGACTCTGATCCCTTGTCCTAGGTGTCCAGATCCTGTGGAGAATTGAGAGATCAGTTCAACAGCTCATACAGGTGGCCATGGATTCCCTCGCCATCCTGCGGGACCTGCAACACCATGGCATTAGGCGCAGGAGGAGGCCCCTGGACCAGCAGCAGGCAGATGGAGAGTGGGCTGGCAGGAAGTAGCTGCCCATCACCTCCCCCCTTTACCCATCCCTCACACCCTGCCTTCCCTCTCCCAGTTGTTCACCCCTGCCCCTTACCCAACCCTACCTTGTACCCGTACCCCCACCCCTGTATTGTATATTTGTATATAGTTATAGATGTTCCTATTGTTATTGTTGTTATATTACTTAGAAATATATATTTTGATATGAATACTGTGGTAGTCTCTGATTTGCAGCTGGCTATAGGTGCTCAGTTGCAGTGGTGTGCATGGCATCTGGGGTGGTATTGTCATGGGTATGTGTGTGTGTGCATGGGGAGGTGTCTCTGGTGTGGGAGTGGCTTTCAGTCGGTCTTGCCGTGTGCTGCCACCCACTGCTGGGTGCTCATGGTGGGTCTGGCTTGTATGGTTCTGTGGTACATGAGGTTGCAGTGTGACGGGGATGCATGGGGATTCCTGCAGTGACGGTCACTGCTCATGGGTGGTGTCTTGGGGTCACAGTGCAGGGTGTGCTGTGCACAAGGGGGGGCTGATGTGCACTGGGGTGGTCCGCCCCCTTTGTGTGGCAGTCTCAGCTTGACAGTGGGTGTGCTGGGGCAACATGGCCCGGCTGTGCTTTGTTGGCTTGTCCCCATGGGCCGGTGGATATTCCGTCCCTCCCCCACTTATGCTGTGCTTGGGGTGTGGGGGTGCATTGTTAGTTCTGCAGTGTGTTCCTGTGCCCATCTGTGGCATGGGTGGTGGGCCCCTGCCTACCTCCCTGGTTGTGCAGTTCCATTGCTCTGCTGCTGGGGGGCTCCCTGCTTGCGCTATGGTGCCTCTGAACTGCTCAGCTGGGCTGGACTTGTTGAGCTATAGCGCATCATATCTGCTCAGCTTCCTCTTCCTGGTTGCGCTATGGCGCAGGTTGTGCCATATTCAGACATTGGCTGGTTGCCAATTTGCCTTGCTCCATGTTTAAATATTGCGTCTATTGCACATGTGCGTAATGGACTTGTGCTTGCTCCTGCTATTGCGCACATTTTGGGTGCAGTTTGAATATCCGGCCTTAAAAGAATTCAGTGGCAAACAGCATCTATACACCAATTTACAGAAATTCTTAGTTCAGACTATATGGGAAAATTAAAATTAAAATTAAATATAACAGAACAGGAAAGTAATTCCATAGTGCAGCACTGGGAAAATATCTGCCATTATATAAAACCTTTTTTCAGACAGAATAAATTACAGGGGTCTATGGTGAATACATGGTTTAATAATAAATGTAAATCAGCTAAAAGGGAATTAAATGGATTCATAAGAAAACACAAACAAATTAGTAATAAAAGCAATAACAGAATAATTAATCAAGCTAGGAAACATAATATGAAAATATTAACAACAGAAAAAAGGAAATATCAGACTAAGATGTGGGACAAACTGAGAGATGCAGTAATACAAAAATATATTAAGATCTTCTAGGTCTTGGTGAGTTAAGGATAAAATTCATATACTAACATTATAGAAGCAACAACTATATGGCAACAACATTTTTTCAATTTATATTATTCCCTGGAAAAGGATAATTTACATATAATTCCTTCTGTACACGAAGATTTGATAAAAACTTTTCCAAAAACTGTATACATTAATAAATAAGAACTCGAACAAGCTCTAGATAAGATTAGGTCAAATAAAGCTCCAGGCCCAGATGCCATCCTGGCTGACATTTTCAAAACATTTAAAGGTTCATGGATTTCTATATTACATGTATTGTTTAATCACTGGATTCAGTCAGGTTCTTTTCCCAATAGTTGGAAAGGTAGTACTGTCGGCCCAATATTCAAAAAGGGCAATATAAATGATCCTACTATGTATCGCTCCATTAGTTTATTGGCTACATCACAAAAAAAAAATTTCACCAGGATACTCTTATCAAAAATATAAGAATGGGTGGAGGGAAAAAATATATAATGTAAGGTAGAACGCTGTTAACCTTAGGAAATCATCATTTCCTAAGGTTGTTAACCTATCGATGTGACGTAGATATGTTGTTAACCTATCGATCCTATGTCACATCGATAGGTTAACAACAGTGAGTGGTCTGCGCATGTGCATGCTTTTTTTTCGACGGGGAACCGACTGAAGGAAACCGGTTGGGAAGGACTGAAGGGCCACGGTGGTGACTTTTAAAACGTAAGCTCGCTTTTAGTGGGACCATACACTATAAAAAATAATGTATGGTCCCTCTATCGGCAACTGGTCAATTTTAACCATCTCGAGGTTGCCATGGCTACGTAAACCTCTCGAGCTTCGCTCTCGAGGTTTACATGGTCGCCCTGGCAACCTCTCAACTGTTAACTGACCGGTTAACGATAGAGGACCATACATTATCCTCTATATTATTGGAATTTCAGAATGGCTTCAGAAACAATTGTTCAACTACTCAGCACTGTTATGTGCTGCAACATTTAATATGGAAATATACAAAAATGTAAAAAGCCAAAGTATATTGATGTTTTATAGACTTAAAGGCAGCATTTGATTCTATAAGCAGAACTTTGCTTTGGTCCATATTAGCAGATTATGGGATGGACTCTGAGACATTGGATATCTTAATAAGATTGCATAATGAAACCTAGTTACAAGTAAAATATGATCAAAAAGGTAACTTAACTGAAAGAATAAAGACTAGCTTAGGTGTCCACCAAGGATGTCTACTGGTCCCATTACTTTTTTAATTTATACATAACAAAATATTACAGCAATTAGGTAATCCTGATTTTCATTTGCCTTCATTTATTTCAATAAAAGTATCATGTCTTGTGTAGGCAGACGATATAGTACTAGTATCCCTCTCACTATTAGGTTTACAACGTAAACTAACATATTTTTCAAAATGATGTAAACAATATGATTTAACAATTAAAAGAAACAAAACTAACTTAGTGATGTTTGGAAACAAAAGTGAAAAAATTCCAGTTTTTTTTCTACATAATAACAAGATATCCATAGCCACATATTATGTCTATCTGGAATTATGATTCTCACAGAATTCCCCTTTGGTCCTTGCATGTAAATGTTATGAAACAAAAACTGAAAGCAGCTTTTAATGCTTTCAGAAGGTTTAATGTCAAGAAAGGACATCGCTCAGTTAAAGGCCTGCTTAATGTGATTACTGCAAAAATAAAGACTAGTATAATGTATGCGGCAGAAATTTGGACTCCTACAAACATTAAACCACTGGAAATTGAATTAAATAAAATACATAGATATATACTCAAAGTCCAAAACTCTGTGCCCACAGAAACAGTAAGGGAATAACTTGGTTAACATTCTATAGCTACACTGGTAACAGAAAAGAGGATAATATGTATGTTAAATCTTTTCAAATATCCAGAGGATAGGCTGCCAAAGATGTGTTTAGAAGAAGAGTTAATTTATCATCACAAAAGCTTCACCGCTGAAACAATCAAAACAATAAAGGATGTTCTCTTCCCTTTGGGTTTAGGGCATCTGCTTTAAGAGATATTCTATACCCCTATGAATGATATAGTGGCTCAAATAAAGAAAAGGGCATGAGATACATCAATAGCATAAGATGCAAATAAGATATCTAAACTGAAACATTTTAAATGGTACGAACAGATTAAGACAACTCATAGTTTAGAACCATATCTGGCAATTATGTCAGACCCTGAGGATTGCGGAATTATAACTAGATTTCATATGGAATTGTATGTAGCCAACTACAGTATATCTATTTTGATCAAAAACATCCAGGTTTTGTAGATCATCTGTGTAAATGTAACAAAGGAATGGAAGATGACCTCAATCATGGTCTTCTTCATTGTCCAATTTATGAATTGCTATGGAAAAAAATTGCTGAGTTCCACGCTAGCCACCCTTGGTCTCCCCTCTGAAGAGTTGGTGATGTTCTTAATGAGAAATACTGAAAGAGAGACTTTATAGAAATTATGTAAATTTCTGAAAGCTACTGAGCTATGGAACTTTATTTATTACTAAATGATATCTAAGTAATCTGGTTCCATCTTATAAGAATGTGAATTGGAGGCTTTTTCTAATGGTTGTGCAATATTTGATGTGCAATATTTGAATTTGTATGTAAAGTGATTTATATGTATTGAAAATGTTTACTTGATTGTAAAGACTTATGTCGAACAATAAAATCTATCTACCTACCTACCCTCCCCTATGTGACTTGCTTTGTTTGTTCTGAAGCCATGCTGTATTACACTTATAGTCTTTGTTAGCGGAGTGGGGGCAGAACAGTTGTTTTTTTCCTCAGAATTCATATGTGTACTTGTAACCAGTAAGTCCCTTTGGAGAGCATCAACATATGCCCTGCAGGATGGGAGTGCCAGTGTGCCAATTTTGCTATGAAGACAAAAAATGAATAAAATAAAATGGGCGACAAAACAATTTCTTATAAACTGGAAAAGTTTGTCTAGGACCTTAGGAAATGCAGCCCTTTGTACATTGTTCAAGTGAAGTTATTCTAGATTTGTGTACACTGACAGACTTTACCAAATTCTAGGCTTGTGGGGGACACCAGCAATATTGCAAATGTGATTTAAAGCAACAGATTGTCATTAACAGCCTTGCTATAGCCTACGGGCATCCAGACCCGTTTACAAAAAGACTCTGCCTTTTTGTGGGTGAAGTATGGAAAATTATTGTTATTAATAATGAAGCACAGCAGACGTCATGCTATTACATGGAATAAAGAAAATTACACAGAGGTAATTATTTTTGTTTTATTAAAGAAAACATTAAAATACAGGAAATGTGTATGAAGATATGCAGATCTGGAGGTGTCATTGACATAAATATTAGTTAAAATAAGAAACAGCATTTTAAACCTGGATAAGCACTACCCCATCTGCTTCAGATGCTTTCACAGGAGGTGTTCCCATGAAGCTGGACACAGGATTATTTGTTTACAGGGAGTTGGGTAACCTGTAGGTTGAGGGGAGTGTGGAAAAAGCCAGGTTGTCACAGCAAGGACCTCCTCCCAGTGAGCCTGGATTCAATTGACAGCTGGACCAGGTGGGCAGGTTTACCTCATTAACATCCTAAATAAAAAGAGAAGCTAGGGGGATGTGGTGGGAAGAGTAAGGTAGGGAAATGTGGGTGGCATCCACAACAGAGAAGAGAGAGAGAGAGAGATTTATATTATACAACCCCATGGCGTAGTAGGAAGCAGAGGTGAATACCACAGACATTAGTGTTGGTGTTCTGTATACTTGTGTTTTCACAGATTACAGAGGGGTGCAGGATGCCAAGAATGGGGAAGGCAGTGGTGGCAAACTTTAAGAGATAGCTGATGGCCTTGACCTAGCCAGGAGGGGGGGTGCCTACTTCCAGAGTCCAGGAGACAGCAGCTCATCATGTCAAATCTGCCACAAGATAGACTGAATTTCGAGAACTGGAGTACCAACAAGTTGAGGACACTGTTATTTTGGCTTTGTGATGGTTCCAACCTGAGAGAGACAGCACATCTCCTTAACATTTCAGTGGTCTCTTCTTCTGTGTAAGCTGTGCAATAAGTGTACTGAAAAGATCTGAATATGCTGTTATTTTGCTATTCAATCTCTAAACAATTCCACAAATGCATGTAAGTTATTAAGAATCAATAGCAGTGGTCTGAGTTCAACAATAAGAAAAAATGTAAATTCTAATTGAGGACATTCTCTCCTTCTTATGTTGTATATTCTAAAAGCACTGTGTCAACTTTTCCAGGTGGTCATACTACTTTTTAAAAACCTTATAAGTGAGGAGTTTTGTCACCCATAAGAATGCAACTGTGTTTATGCAGTAAACATTCATAGAAAAATAGGTAAAAAAAGAGGCTTTGAGTGTATTTAGTTCTTCCCCAGTGTGTCAGGGTTGGGTTAAGCCCCTGTACGGTTTGTTATTCAGAGAGTTAAAAGCAAGGATCTATTTTTCTCTTATCCTATTTTGCCCACTTGTCTATCTCTTACTTGTCTGATCGCACAATCAGATTTCGTTGGGGCACATAGGAACTGGCCACTCTGATGGTCCCACAATCTCCACTTGTTATCTCCCTTCATATACTTTCTGTTTCTAGTCTTTCTTTCTCCCCTTGCTTTTTTGTGGTTATAAGAGTATATGTGAATCTCTAGGTGAAACTCGGATACCTTAGCTTACAAATGTATATAATTATATTATTGAAATGTTTGCAGAAAGCTATTAGGGTTTATCTGGAACATAGAGGGTTAACCTTGAGGTGCATTTTTCCCTCTGCAAGCTTGTTTGCAGAATTATCAGCAGGAAATCAGCCCAGGGAAAGGATGTCTTATCTGGTTGTACTTCTTAAGAAGATTAATGTACTCTTCAAGCTGGTCACAGGAATTACATTGACAAAGTCTTACTCTATTTTGTGTAACCCAAGTGGTGTCATTTACAAGAACAGGATGCAGAATTTAATTGTAGGGAAAACATCTTATAAAAAGAGAGCAATGTTTTGTTTGGTGAGTTAGAGATAGAGCTGGAAATTTTAAAGAAACTCTCAAATGAAGGAATTCTGTTCATTTGAACTGTCTGAATCATAAGTTATCATGCACAATCTTATTTTTATATTATTGTTATTAATAATGATAATAAAATGCTACTTGTTAATTTTACAACTTCTCCTGTTTTGTCTGCACTCCATAACCTATGTCTCTAACACACACAGAAGCAAATACAGCATACCTGCATTTCCAATAGAAGTCAGCAATGTAAAGATGTTTTCAGTGTTGTAACATGCTCAGAATTTTAAAATAGCCATACAACCACCATAATCATGATTAATATTTAAAGACACTTCGCAGCATAGTCTGACTCTAAAGTGTGAGACTTCAGTTTTGCATCAAAAATGACTTCCCTGGCAATTCCCTAATCACTTCATAATAACCCCTTTAATTTTTTAAATCTTCAAAACAATCAGACAATGGCAGACAATGTTGGCAGCCTATTTGCTAACTATATATATATATATATATATATATATATATATATTTTACCAGGAGAGACAAACTAAGCTGAAAGCTTGTTTACAGCTGTGACCTGGGAGCATAAAGAAGTTAAGTGACTTGCTTAGGGTCACACAGTATGCAAGTGGGTACTGTGGGATTCAAACCCAGGTCTCCAGGTTTACCGCTCAGAGCCTTAAACCACTCTGTTATACTGTCTACTCCTCATAGGTCCTATCCCAGAGTTCCTGCACCATTTTAGTTGCCCTCCACAGCACCTGCTCCACCCTGTCTACATTTTTTCTCAGATGGCAAGGTAATTCTAGAGGGCATTTAATAACAGATGAGCATGTGCTGTCCCCCAGGTTTGTAAGATGGAGACGTTTTTGATTGAAAATGAAAAAAAGAGCAGTGTATGCTTTTAATTTCAGTTTGCTGTCACTGAAACTTTATGCCAGAGCACCATAGGAGGCACTAGGAATTTGCAAATCAGTGAAAGCTAATTGGCTTCTGCATCAGTGTCTCATAATAATGTGGGACTACAGCAATAGGATCACATCAATGCTCGATAGTCTCAACCTCTCATTGCACAATTGTGTGCTGTCAAACCAAGGTGGGAAAAGAACACATATTGTAAGTTTAAATATATACATCAGCCTAGTGAGCCTCCTGATTGGCTATTGGATTGCTCATTAATGTCTTAGAAATTACCAGTCCAGCTGCCAACTGATGCTATGCAGCATTCAACATCTTCAATGTAAGATGTAGTCATGCCACACCACTCATTTCACACTGCTGTACAGTATAATTCACATTAAACTGTTCCTTCAATTAGTTGTTTTAGCATTTCTGACTGAGTTGCATAAGTGTTGCAAAAGTGTTGCTGGATCCAGCACAAAGTCTTACACAAACTGTTTCTTGAGAGTTAAAACTCAGTTTTGCATTGCATTGTGATTGGACAGCAGATACATTCCAACTGAGCTGAAAAAACATTTTACAAACATCACTCTTTAACTGGTTAAGCATTGAAAAACAATGTAACATGAGTTGCCAGGGCATTGCTGACTGTGAAAAACAATGCTAAACCAACTGATTGGTGAAACAGTTTAATGCAACTTGTACTGTACAGTAAGAGTGAATTAAAACAATCCTTAAATGAAGGCTGATTGCACTTAAACTTATGAGTTAATTAACAACCTTGAATTAATGATTGTCCAGAGGGGGAGGTGGCCCTCAGCTGTGCCTTGGGCCACCCATCACACCAACTGGTTGGCTATCCCTTGGATTTTCAGTCATTACTGCTTATGTACTGCTCTTCTGCATGTTTAATCCATGACAATTACATAAACTTGTTATGAACTGCTTTTAATGGAAAAAGTAAACTAAAGGCACAACGACTCATCACATTTACTTGCACGATTGCAAGCTCTAATATGAAACAGTTCATGCACTACCAATTGTGTGGCTCTGCTTTTCCTTTTGTCAGTTTTTCTGCCTTATTTTCAAGTCCATAAGGCTAGCACATAAGTACTGACATAGTATACAGGGGCATGGGCTTCTTAAGTACTAGTGTGTAAAACAAAGTTTTTTTTTTTTACATGAAGTACATATTTTATAGAAAAGTATTGATCCCACTAAAACTAGCAAATTCTGTCAAGAGCCAATATGGCTGTAATGTGATGGTATTGTGGGCAGTGAGAAATGTGTAAACTAGCAAATTTTGCACTAACCACTGAGCCACCAAACTGCACTTTGTAATTGTTATGATACACACACATGGAATAATACACATACACATATATGCATATATATTCCAGTAAAACATAGCAGTGCTTTATCTACACACACATTTCTACAGATTAAAAAAAAGACATCAAGGGGCTGCTTTCTTCTTTCAGGCTCCAAGGGACATCGGAGGATGTGGGGTGGCCACTAGACACCTCATTTAAATCAGCAATGACATGCTGAAACTGATCTGGATAGCAAGGGAATGTAGACTAGCCATTTTTGCACTAACCACTGAGCCACTTAACTGCACTTTCTAATTGTTGTGATACACACACACACACACACACACACACAGTCTAATACACATATACACATATATGCATTTATATTACTGTATAGCATAGCAGTGAACTGTCTACACACACAGGGCATTGCCACACACACAGTAACACACATACACTACCTTATATGGCATACTTATACTGTACATCTAACCCTAACTTTTGCTGTATTTAGGTTAAGCACTGTGTTTTGTACTAATTGTACTACTCTATGACATGACTGGGTAACTAAGGTAGTGGACCTGGGAGGTGCTGTGGATGTGGCCTATCTGGATTTCATAAAGGCCTTCAACACTGTCCCCAATAGAAGGTTGATTAACAAACTGTGCAGCCTAGGGGTGGATCCTAAAATGGTTCTGTGGGTGAAGAACTGGCTGAAGGGCAGAAGTCAGAGTTGTGGTAAAAAGAGAGTACTCTGGAGAGGGAGAGGTGATGAGTAGGGTGCTGCAGGGGTTGGTGTTGGGGCCAGTCCTCTTCAGTGTCTTTATTAGGGACATTGTAGAGGGACTGGAGGGGAAGGTATGCCTCTTCACAGACAATACAAAGGTATGCAACAGGGTGAGCATGCCAGAGGGTGTTGAAAGAATTAAGGAAGATCTTAAAAAACTGGAGAGATGGTCTAAAGAATGGCAGCTGGGATTCAATGCAAAGAAGTGCAGGACCATGCACATAAGGCACAAGAACCCAGGGGCAAAGTACAAACTAGGTGGGGAGGTACTGACAGTCACAAAGCAGGAAAGGGACCTGGGAGTTATCATCTTGGAGGACCGAAGAGAAACTAGGCAGTGTGATAAGGTGGCTGGGAAGGATAGTCAGATGCTTGGATGCATAGGGAGGTATATCACGAGTTGAAAGAAGGAGGTCATCTTGCCCCTGTGTAAGACACTCATGAGAGACTACACCTGAAATACCGTGTCCAGTTCTGGAGGCCTCTTCTGAGAAAGAACATAGACAGGGTGGAGCCAATGCAGTGGAGGGCAACTAAAATGGTGCAGGGCCTCCGAGATGAGACTTATGAGGAAAGATTAAAGAAGTTAAATATGTATTCCCTGGAGGAAAGGAGGGAGGGGGGGATATGATTGAGACATACAAATACATCACCGGTATAAACAGAGTATAGGAAGGAAGCATCTTCCAAAGTAAGAGATGATCCAAGTCAAGAGGGCACAAAATGTAGTTGGGAGAAAGGCTCAGGGGAAATGTGAGAACATATGTTTTCACAGAGAGGGTGGTAAATGCTTGGAATAGCCTACCAGAGGGGATGGTAGGGACTGAAATAGTCACAGATTTTAAGAAGGAGTGGGATAGATAGAAGGGTATCCTGGAGGCATGGGGCGGGCTCAATAGTTCAGTCTGGGTGGTGATGTGACTCTCACCCCTTCCCCAGCCCGACCTCCCACTGAGTACCCACCACTCCAACTACCAGACTTCTCCACACACCAGGTTCAGGTTAGTGAGGGTGCGTGGAGGAGTCTTGGGAGTGTGGAGTGGTGGGTGTTCAGTGGGAGGCTGGGCTGGGGGTGCCGGGTTGCATCAGCGATGGACTTCTTTTTACAGATTAAAAAAGATATTGAGGGACTGTGTTCTTTTCAGGCTCCAAGGGACATGGGAGGGTGGGGATTGCCACCAGACACCTCATTTAAATCAACAATGACATGCATAAGGCTGAAACTGATCTAGACAGTGGAGGAATATAGACTAGCAATTTTTGCACTAACCACTGAGCTACCTAACTGCACTTTCTAATTGTTGTGATACACACTGATTAATACATACACAAATATATGCATATGCAGTATATTCCAGTAAAACATAGCAGTGCACTGTCTACACACATTTTTACAGATTAAAAAAAGACATTCAGGGACTGTTTTCTTCTTTTTAGGCTCCAAGGGATATCAGAGAGTGGAAGGTTGCCACAAGACACCTCATTTAAATCAGCAATGACATGCATAAGGCTGAAAGTGATCTAGATAGTGGGGAATGTAGACTATCAAAATAAAATGGTGCAGTGTCTGTGGGATAAGACATATGAGGAAAGACTGCCATGCTGATATTTAAAATATTTTTTTCATTTGGTAAAGCAGTTAACCCATTTTAAATATTGAATTTTTACAGGATATGCCAGTTGAGATCCCAGCTGTCATTTACAGTGCGGTCATGCTTTTACCCATTATTTCTAATGAATTTGCACAATGCAGATCTGCTGAGAGGCAGTTTCAATGTGGTCTTCCTTTTATGCATTTTCACAATGTGTTTTCCTAGAATCTACCTGCTGATTGCCATATATTTAGTCTGGATAGGTCACAGAAGATTTGACATCTTATTTTCAGTGGGGTTCTACATCTACATATTATTATGTTGCATTGCGTGAAATCAGGACATGCTGAAAACAATATTTTACATCTGGACTAGGCTAGCCTGGATAAATACATTGCAAAAATGGGCAAAACCATAACCCCACTGAAAACAGGACATTGCATCTAATCTGGGATATCCTTAGTAAATACTGTGCAAAAAATGTGTAACCTAAAGATCCCTATGAGAATAAGGTGTGTTGAGATCTTAGAGTAACACCTTTGAGCAGAAAGCTCATTCATAGGTTCCACATCAAGTATGACACAAACAAGAATACAGATATGTTCCACAGATACAGATACAGCAAGAGACAATTGAAAATTGTCTCCGGGCATACATTTTAACGATAGTTACACAATCTAAACACGTACAGGGTGCAGAGTCAAAACAAAGGCTAATTTTTCACTAGGTAATGGTGACATAACATGAGAACACTTGTTTAAAAAGGAGAATTGTACAACTAACAACATAGGCAGATAATTTGATTGTGCCAGGGTAAAAGAAAGAAGGAAGCTCTCATACCAGTAGCGAGGGACAGGGGAGGGAGGAGGTTAGTGCTGGGAAGAAGGCAAGCAGAGGTGGGTGGTAGGATGGGGATAGATAGGAGGGAAAGGGAAGAATAGCTATGTAGTCAAAGTGGAATAAAGGGGAGGAGGGTGGGGGAAGTAGGGGTGGAAGAGAGTAGGGAGGAAGAGGTGGTGTAAGTAGTGGGGTGATGATGAAGATGTATTAAGGTGGTAGGGAGGAAAGAGGTATGGAATGGCAGAGGGTAAAAAAAGGGAAGAGGAGGTGGAGGGAATTGGAGGGAAAATAAATAATTTAGGCAGGGGTAGAAAGCCCATGAAAGTGTTAACTTGACTGGGGGCCTTGAAATGGACATGAAGCATAACATTTTACTGATCAATAGAGATCACAGAGATTGCAAATGGTAGGAGCAAGGTAAAGGCAAATTAGCATAGCATCTCCTTTGTGCTATCCAGGATACAAAATACAGGATGTGTTTACCAGCCATGCTGTAGCTCAATATAAATGTTTTTTTGTTTTCCAAAAAGCATAGCAAAAAGAGTAAAAAGATACTGTTCTTTATTTGTCTTAGAGTTTAAAGATACAACTGCCTTCTGCTATATTAAATACATTCCAGACTCTGCTGAAGGCAGTAACAAGTTTAAGATACTGTAATTGGTTTTGCTATGCACTTAGATTTGAAACCGGAAAAGGTGGCTGTTTTCAGGGCTAAAAGTTTCATAATGTGTTTGCCAGTTAAAGCCCAACATAAATAATTTTTTTAAAGCATAGTAATAGTAGTAACAAAAGATAACAGTTCTATACTTGTGTTAGGGATTAAACAAACTATGTTAACTTATGTCTGAGACCATGCTAAGCAGATCAGATAGAGTCTTAAGAGGTTAAACAAAACAGTGTGAATCTTTTTACAAGATTCCTTGTTGGGAAAGAGTGACATGTTTATGAATGAATCTTTCTTGAAAGAGAATACTAGCCAAACTGATGCTAGTTGTTATCACGTAAAATAGTCCAGTGCAAACACTGCTCAGATGAATTAAAACAGTACAGCGGAGTGATAACTCAAAACCTCTAATTTCATCTAGTCCATTAGGAATCTTGAGAGGTCCCTTCTTCTAATGTAATAGCAAAACGTCTGCAGGGCTCTGCCCACTGCAGCTGTAAAAATGCTACCTTTCCTGGAAGCCATGGGCATGTCCATTTTGCATTAATAACATACAATATTGTGTTCTTGAAAGTAAACTATATTGCTGCATCAGCACACATGATACTGGTTAGATATTATCACCATAACATGGAAGACAACCCCTTGAAATGCAAAAAAAATTAGACATAATGTGAGAGACATCAGCAAATACTGATGACAGAAACTTATGAAACTCTGAAAATCAGGATTCTAATGCACAAAAGGTCTGTTGTCAGTGTAATCATGAATACATTTTTTAGCATTAGTGTCAGTGCAACATGCGAGATAGTGCTTATTACATGTATGACAGAGAGAATTGAGGATAGTAAATATCTTTGGTCACAGTATACAACTGGGAGATATGGTAGGTGCTAAAAATTGACGAGTATGCTTTGAACTTCTAAGCTATGTTTTATCTAATAAACAGAAGTCGATACAGGAAGCTAGTGAAGAGAACCTCAAGAAAGCAAACATAAAAGAAAGCCAAGGATTTTATTTATTTAAAATTCTTTATTTTAGAATTATTTATATTAGATAACTTCACTTAGGTGGGAGCACTTCATTTGTATTGGTATCTACTGACAATAGAAACATGGAAACACAGAAGTTGACGGCAGATAAGGACCGCAAGGCCCATCCAGTCTGCCCATTTCTTTTCCTGCCTTATGAATGCGCCATTGGCCTTTGCTCTGTCAATGGCCTATCTATTCATACTCATCTGTATTGCTCCCTTATGCCTATCCCATGCCTGTTTGAAGCCATGCACTGTATACATTAAGATATAAAAAATAATTATGATTAGAATTTGTCTAACAGGATAGCCAAATGAAATCTGTTGTTTTCAGAGGGGTCTGAGGATGACAGAAGATTAAGGCAATGCACACTGTATTGATACACAGATAATGTTCAGAAACTGTGCAATAAGTTTGCCCTCCAATTACTTTGTCATATCATGGAGCTACGTACCAGAGCAGCTGTTATGTGTCGGGTCACCCCCATGGAAAGCACAGGGTTGTTTAGACAGCAGCACACAATCCTCGGGTTCCACAGGTCAGGTTCATCCAGCATAGGTGTGGGGAGCCAGCTCCTGGTGAGCCTACTGATGCCAGTTGGAGTGACTCAGCCTAGACCGAAGCTCCAGGCACAGTCTGGGCAGCCTCTGGGCTACCAGCTCCATGGGATAGTGCAGGTCTGAGAGCTGTTGGATGTCAGGTTCTATTGTGTTATGAGCTATGGTTTTGGTTCACATTGTCCTTCGTTCCTTTCAGGTCCCCCCAGTGGAGCTGGAGCCAAGGATCAGCAGGGCTGATGGGGACCCTTGCCCCAGAAGTTGGTCAAACAGGTTACCTAAGTTATGAGGTGTTCTGGTTTTCAGAATGTTCTTGTGCCTTTCATGTCCCCCTGGTGGAGCTGGAGCAAAGAGTCAGTAGAACTAGAGGATAATGGGGGAGTGGCAAGAAGATGGCATGCTGTGGATCCATTCAATCAAGGCCTATGACAGGCCACAAGGACTGTCTGGCAGGCAGACACACACTCTGGGCAGTGGGGGTGACCCAGGGTGTTGCTGTATTCAGACCGCATATCTCTAACCTTGTCTTTTGTGTCTAGGGTGAGAGCCTGAGGGGTGGAATCTGCTATTCTCATAACCAAGCACAGGCATGCTGACTGGGACTGTGAAGCGTGTGCTAAGGGTGAACTTCTTCCCAGACAGGAGACAGAGGCTGTAGAGGAAGTCTCCTGGAGTCACCATGGGACCATCATAGCGGAATATCCAGGGACTCAGACAGGCTGTGATTGGTTGCTTGGGGAGAAGGTCCATGATTCATCCCTGGATTGTGGCCAGAGGTCAATACAGAGGTGCACTGTTTGGTGATCATCTAGGGTCAGCAATACAACAAGGCATTATTGGCATAGTGTGAGCAAGGCAGTACACTAAGACTAGTTAATCTGGTGAACAATGGTTAGAACTTATTTTGGACTCAGTATGCTATATCTTGGAGTCAATACACTATGTCTTGGAGTTATCTAGAGTAAGCTGTTTGTGGGTCAGACTGCATCTGTCCTGTGGCAGCTTTGGAGCCTCACAGAAAGCTGGTGCAAGGAGAAAAGGGACAGAGTTGAATTGTTCCGAAGGACTCCTTTTCCTGTGTGGCACAAGGAAGGGGCCACAGGACCTCTTTCTGGGCTTGGTGGGTGTGACCAACCTCATTGGGCTCGCATGTGGGTGCAGTGCCACCAGTTGGGGGTAGGTCACTTGCCACCCAACCAATTGACCCACCCCTACTCTCTGAGGTTTGGATTCCAACTTAGGGAGGTACTTCATTCCCATGGCCACACAAAGCTATGGCCCTTTATGAGAAGTGGTGTGGAGCTTCCAGGGTTGACTTGGGGAGGCTTCTAGCTGTGCGTGTCACGCTGATAAGTATTATGTTGTTAATTTAATAAATATGTGCCTGTGGCCATTTCTTTCATGGCTAGTTTAGCGTGTGGTTTCTCCTGGGTAGGGGACATAGGGGCCAATCAAAACAATAAATAGTCTGCAGAAGCATTGTAGCAGATTATGCATTGTTTGTGACCCCTCCCCCAAAACCTGGCCTCCAGGTAGGTAGGTAGGCAGATTGGGTTCCATCCGTGGGGATGAGATGTGCCCTGGCACCACCCCTGGGGGAGGCCCACAGGGCAAGGGCAACTGGTAGGGGGAGGAGAGTGAGGAGTTAATAAGAGCTGCAACTGAGGGCTCTCCCTCACTTTCTTTCTCCAGCCGAAGCTTTCTCACCAACCCACATTCATAAAAGCAGGATTCTGGGATGGCCAGGGTAGAACAGGGAACCCTTTGCACCAATGTGGGGTACCATGCCAGGAGTTGGGGTGCAATTTTCCCAGTTTTTCCCTCAGAGGATGTTTTTTCCTTCTTTTTTTTTTTTCTCCTTTTAAATTGCTGTTCGAGATTAAGGTCATTCTGTTTTGTTGCAGTCAGTAGCAGCTTTGGAGTCTCTCAAGAAGGTGGTAAAAGGGGAAAGGAAGAGAGACAAATTCTTCTGAAGGACTTCTATTCCTGGTTGGCATGAGGCAGAGAGCTGCAAGAGCTGGTTCCCAGCTCAGGGGTTGCAGCCAACCTCATAGGCCTTACCTGTGGGTGCAATGCCACCAGATGAGGGTAGGTCGCTTGCCACTCAGCCAGTTGACCTCCCACTCACTGAGGTTTGGGTTCCAACTCAAGGCGGTACATCATTCTCTTGGCTGCACAAGTTGATGGCCCTTTGTGGGAAGATATGAGAAGCTTCCGGGGTTAAACAGGCATGATTCCTAGCTCCACATGTCACTGATAAGTATTATGTTGGTAATTTAATAAATGTATGACTAGGGCCATTTCCTCTATGACTGGTGTGGTGTGTGATTTGTCCAAGGTAGGGGACATAGAGCCTATTAAGGCAGTGGTTATGCAGAGGACAAAAAATGGCGCAGACAAAATCTAATTTACTGGTTTGCTTGTTCAAAATATCACTTTTTGCATGTGGCATTGTATAGCTGCAACTACCAAAATATTGCAAGCACCCCATACAGAGCATTAACCCTTGCAGGGCCGCAGACTAATATTACAGTCCAAAATTCCTATATGTTCGAATTCTATCGGAGGCCTAAAAGTTAACCTTTTGAGAATTGTGCACCCAGCATCTCTGGAACAGATTTTGCAAGAGCTTGAACTTTACAAGCCTCTGCAAGTGATGCGAGCTTAAGCTTACACAACCGTTGAATTTTACCCTTAATGGCTCCGGCGCAACTCCAGACATGAGTCCCAGGGCAATATTCAAAGTAGGGACTTGTGCAGCACCAGTCCCGATGTGCCGGGGTGCATAGTTAATGTATGAGGTGCATCCCCAGGGGGCGTGCCCATGCATATGTGGCACATCCCAATATTCAGCCCAGGATGTGCAGCGAATATGCTGGCACAACCCTGAGATGCACCGCTGAGCAAACAGCTGAGCCTGAGAAAAATGGCTCAAATGACAGCTACCCTCAGTTGGGCCACTGTAGTGCAGGGCGCAACACAGCATCCCCCTGCCGTGGGTGACTCCCACCCCCTGAACACCGTTCACAAACATCCGCATAGCACCCTGGTGGTCCAGTGGTACCCCCCACCCTACCCATAACCCCGATCGCCCATCAGACTGAAAAGAATGATTTCTAGTAGTCTAGTGGCATCCCCACCCTGCCCATAACCCAATCACAGGTGAATCCTACAGAACATATACCCTGGTGGTCCAGTGACACTGACTCACACAGGACCCCTGCCCACCCAGCCCCCCGGTCATCTGCAGGCAGCATCAAACCCACCCACATACCACCCAGCTGCCCAATGAATGACAGCTACAGCATCAGCTGTATGTTGTTCACACTGTGGACCAATGAGCTTGCAGTTCATATTGTAATAGTCACGGGAAATGTGAATGAGGTCATTCATTCATATTTTTGCGACTGACTATTACAGTATGAATTTAAGCCCATTGGTCCACAGTGGACCAACAGGCTTAGAGCTGTAATGTAAGCTGTCATTTGGCGGGCAGCTGGGTGCTATGCAGGTGGGTTTGATGCTGCCCGCTGATGATGAGGGGGGTAGCTGAGAGGGCAGGGGTCCTGGGTGGTGGGTGGGGGTGCCACCTGACCACCAGGGTGTAGGTTCTGTAAGATTCACCTGCGATTAGGTTACTGGCGGGGTGGGGGGTGCCACTAGACTACCAGGGACTCATTTATTTTCATTCTGTCAGGCGATCAGGGTTACAGGTGGGGAGGGGGGTATCACTGGACTACCATGGTGTCATTTAGTTTCCTTCTGCCAGGCGATTACAGCTATGGGGAGGTGGGTGCCACTAGCCCCCTCTGGCAACATCACTCGCTGTGCAGGGTGCCATGCGCATTTTGTTGGCCAGCCCTGCACAACTCATGCAAATGAGCCATAATGACATGCAAATGGCCCCATTTGCACCTTGCATACATTATGGTCCATTTACATACTGCCGGCTGAATATCAGGAATTTGCACAGAGCATACCTCAGTTGCCCTGGCGCAGTTCCCATTCCTGGTATTCAGCCCTGTCTGGGGGGATGCGCCAGTGCATGGTCTTTGCACAGTTCTCATTACCTGTTATATTCAGAGGAGATGGCCATTGCTCATCTCCTTTGAAAATATCCCTGTGTTGCGCCAGTGCAACACAGTTGTGCTGCACCACCACATGCACCATTGCCAGGCACATGTCTGAATATCGGGACCAAATGCTACACCTGCAGCACTTTGACATGGACACATACATGTAAGACATGTCTACTATTTGTGCCTGTTTTTAGACATTTGTGAAAATCTAGATTTAGTATTTGCTGTATTGGTCCTTGTAAGAACAGATCCAGAAGCAAATGATTTGATACCTTTTAATGGACCAACACAGATGTAATGGGCCCCATGTTGGGTGTTTAATTGAGCACATTGTTCTTGTTGTTACATCTGTGTTGGTCCATTAAAAGGTATCAAACCATTTGCTTCTGGATTTAGACATTTGTGGACACATGTTGCATGCCTGATATACATGTACAAATGCAAACACCTTGCTGTTCTTGAAATTTATATCTCGTTCCCTACCACCAATTAACACCTACTCCTTTCCAGAGTCTAACAGGTCATCACAACCCTCTTGAAATTTACCACCTGTCCCCTCCATCAATTGGACATTCCTAACTGCTATAAAAGTTGATACCCCTTTTTGTAAAACAGTATCCTTTATATTTACAAATACTGGCATCATGCAGTCTTTTAAAGGGTACACTCACTCGCTTGAAATGTGCACACCACCTTACTTCTGAAAGGAACAGTACTAGTTTGTTACTGCAAGACTGACTTACTCTCAAAAGCTAATCTGAAATAAAAGTTGTTTTCCAATAAAAGGTATTCTCTCAATTTAGTTCATATTTTCCCCCTGCCCTCATCTAAAATGTATATAGCATCATAAAAATATGCTGACACTACTTTTGAAAATTAGACTTACCTTGGTTCTGAAATGTATATCACCCCAGCTAAGAAAATGGACCCATTTTATGCCAAGCTGTCCACAACTCAAGTTTCTGAACATAACACCTCCCCTACGCTATTTCATCTTTCAGTTCCCAGAAGTTGTACAACACTACTGAAATGTAACTTCCAAAACATTTTTTTCATGGTTATCAAACAATAACTGTTTTGAAAGTACAGTATTTCCTCATTTTGGATTGATTTGAAAAATGCTTCAACTGAACAGTTTGGGGGTAAAGAAAATTTATTTTATAAGCACTCCAATGTAATCCATGGTGTTCAGTCATGCTATGATATACAGAGTTCTTAAATGGCCAGCACATGGGGAAACAAAACAGCTGTATTGATGATGCCTTGATTTTGCCCTGCCTCCATGGAATGTTGCTATCCAAACAAATATGACCCCATCACTTTATTGAAAGCTATTCTCTGGAAATTCTTTGGGTTTGTTGGTTACAGAGTTTCGGATAAGAAAGTAACATTTTCATTATGGCCATGAGAACTATGCCGAGGTTGTGAATTAATGCAATGTATTTTTGTCTTTTCACAAACAGGCACAAGATAATTTGTTTCAATGTTTGCAGTGAGAGAATAAATAGGACATAAGTAAGTTCTTACAGTATGTCTGTTAAATGAAGCCTCCTTTGCTTTAATCAACTTTAAGCTCTGGACAATTTGTCAGGGTTGGACTCTATATTTTCTTTTCTTTCTGATGAAAGTATTTTTAACTTGTTTTCCTATGTTAGTTGCTTTTACCAAGGACTGTTAAAGCCTTAGCCCAGCTGCATTGGTGTGAGATGACTGCAGATGTTGTTAAGATATACCACTGTAATGCCATTAAATTTCCATGTCATAATGCTATTGTGAAGTACTGGTACACAGCTATATCATTTTCATTTGTGATCTCTAATACAGTACTATATAAAAACATAGATTCTTTTCTCAGAAAATGGCCTTTAGGCCCATCCAGTCTGCCCTTTGTCCCTGCCATTCCATCACCACTGACTCTAGGTGGTCATAGGTCTCCCTCCCTCCTCCTCCCTATTCCTCTACCTAATGTACTCCTGTGCCTATACCATGCATGCTTGAAGCTCCCCACAGTCTTTGCCCCCACTACTTCCTCTGGTAGGCTGTTTCAACCAGTACTCTTTCTGTGAAGACTTATTACTGCACATCTCTACTAAACTTTCCCCCTCTTAGCTTCATTGCATGCCCCTTGTTCTAGTTCCTTTCTTTCCCTGAAATAGGCCATTTGCTTGCACCTTGTTCACTCCTGTAAGGTACTTGTAGGTTTCAAGTATGTCCCTTTTCACTCTCCTCTCTTCCAGTATGTACATGTAGAGCTCCTTCAGCCTTTGTATGGCTTCTTATGCAATCTCCTCACCATTTTAGTTGCTTCCCCCTGTACCACGTCCACCCTTTCAATTTTCTTGACGATATGCTGCTTCCACAACTGAATACGGTACTCCAGGTGGTGCCTCACTAGTGAACGACACAATAGCGGCACCTCCTCCTCCATCCTGCTAAAAATCCATCTCCAGACTCACCGCAGCATCCTGCTAGCCTATCCCACTGATTTGCCTCACTGCTCAGCTACCCTGAGGTAATCAAATATAATGACCCCAGGTCTCTTTCTTGCTTGATGACTGTAAACTCCACTCCATCCATTTTATATATAGCCCCTGGGTTTCGCAGCCTTAAATGCATAACCTTACACTTGTTGGCACTGAAACCAAGCTGCCACCCCCTAGACCATTCTTCTAGTTTCATCAGATCCCTTTGTAATCTCTCCACCCCTTCCAGAGTGTCAGCCCTGTTGCAGATTTTTGTATCATCTGCAAAGAGACACACCTTGCACTCAGACTCCTCTGCAATGTCACTTATGAAGATATTGAAGAGGACCAGTCTCAGCACCATAGAAACATAGAAACATAGAAGTTGACAGCAGATAAGGACCGCTATTCCAAATTTCTTCCTTTTGTTTTTAGGCCATGAAAATATATGTCCTTTTAAATAATAATTTTCATCCCTTTTAAATTTTCTTTTTTTAGTTTCAATTATTTTAGCTTCCTGAAATGACAGTTCCTTTTGTAGCTCACCTTTAAATTTATCTAAGTTTGAGTTAGAAGCAAATGTCTGCAGGTTTTCTTCTTTGTCCTGGAGTTGTTTTTCTAGTTCAGGCTGGTCCTTCTTAAACTTTTGTATTATTAGTTGCATCCATTTAAATGACGCTTCCTCCGAGATTGTCTTCAGCCTTAGATGAACTCCTCATCCTCCTGACCAAAAGTGGGTTCCACAGTGATGCACAGACCTCGCAGTACTTGTTTTGCTTGTATAGAGGCCGCAATAGAATGGGTTTGCCAGTGGTTTCTCCATATCTTCAATGCTGCTCTTTCATATGCAAAAAATGCTGACCAAATGTTTCCTGCTGCTGCTGTCTTATCCGGTTCTGTCACTGGTGACCCAGCATTACCCTCACCTCCATCCTGCAAGTTGCTGGAAAACAGATCCTCACTCCTGAAGTTCCCAGAGATACTCTCCATAATACCAGTGTTTCTCCTTTCAGCCTCCATAGATGTAATCTTTTCAGAACTTGTTCTGGATACTGAGGTGTTCATTTATGTTTTTTCTCACCATCGCTTTCCCCTCTTGACTGAAAATGGACTATTACAGCTACCGGTATCTTTCTTCTTCTGGCAACAATGATAATTTTTATCTTACTTCTGTGCCTACCACCCGTGCATTGCTCAAACTTAAATCACTACAGCAGAAAGAGCCGCACCAAGGTGGGTGGTGGTGCTCGGAGACAAAATGAAAACAGTAAAAGCCAAAGTCACAGCACTCACTCTTGCACAAGAAATGAATGGAGAGTCACAAAATTAGTTCAAGAAATCTTCACCCCCATTTATTGAGTTGCCAGCACAAACACCCAACCCTCCTGGGTCAGGGAAACAATGGAACAAAGCTCTGAGGTTTCACCTTACAGAAAGGCTTCTTCAAAGATAATGACCCCTGGTGGATTACCTCTTTTATAGCACCAATGTGTCACATGATATTTTAATTAAAGCATTATTTAAAGTGCATACATATTTGTTATTTGTGCTAAAGGGTAACCCATTGTGCAAATCTATAGAACTGCTGTGCTGAAAAGAATAGATTTTAGGGACTGAGGCCCTCCTGGTAGAAATTCACAAATGCAAAAATACGTGTCCAGAGGTTACTATGTGCAAACATGGTTTGCAAACAATAACTCACACAGTTTCACAACAAGCATGTATGTGCACGGTGCAGTGCCATGCACATACAGTACATGCATGCAGTGTACAAATTAAAATTACATTTCCCCATCTCATATCTATGGACCACTTCTGTCCTTCTGAAGAACTTTTTGTTTTTGTCCTATGACATTCTTCCTGGTAGTTCAATGGGCTTCCAACCCATTTTCATAATTCCGTGGGTACCTGGTAATCTAGTGGCTCCCCCCTCCATAACACTGTTCACCCACAATCATCCTTCAGTTATATGGTCCCTTGCTGGACTCTGTTCTCCACTGTGAGATCATAACTGGTGCAGCTTTTGAACTTCCCCTGCCACAAGAAAACATTGATGGTATATAGGGGTATAGCAAAACCGCTGCACAAGGTGTAGTGGGAAAAGGTGACACTGTGAATGGCACTGCTTGCCATTTATATACCAGTTCCACCCCTTTACTTGTACTTTGATGTGTGCTGGTGCAGAAGAGTTCCACAACCTCCTCTGAGCATAGCTTAGAGAGTTGTAAGCAAGGGGCTAGCAGTAAACTGTTTTGCAACAAATTACTACAAGTCTCTTGTGACTGAAAATTGGGCCCATCATTTCTAATTATGTCCTTGTTCTCTTTATTGAGGATTCAAGAGTAGTAAGAGTATGTAAGATTATTCTTTGCAAAAAAACTGCATTAATGCAACATTTAGTGTTCAGTCTAAAGTGACAAAAGTAGGGAAATGTGATTTTAGGGTTTCCAACCCACAAACCCCACCCACCAGAACAAATCAGAGTGCAGTTCTTAGGTTCTCAACCCTAAAGTGCACCCCCATTCTATACACTCCTGAAACACACACACACACGTGTACGTCACATCTGAGCTTTCTTGCTATTGCAATGAGGTGAGCTTTAGGGCTGAGAACTCCAAGGAAGACTGCACCCCTGATTTACTTCAGTGGTGGGGTGGGGTTTTAGGGTCAGAAACCCTAAAACCACATTTCCCTACTTTTGTCACTTTAGAATGAACTCTAAATGTTGCATTAATGCAGGTTTTTGCAAAGAATTTTCCTACTTTTTGAGATAGTATAATCATATCCTCATTTGCATGTGGGAGCACAGGGCCCTCTGGGCTCTGCACTCCCATCCCTCCATAGATGCATATGTGTATGTTGCTGTGGAAGTGCAGGGCCCAGAGGGCCCTGTGCTTCCTTTTGTAGCAAAGCAGCCAAGTTGTTGGTATGGCCTTCTTATTGCCCCACCTTATGAACCCAGTACTGAAAATTTTTAAATCCCTGCCGAAATGTTTTTCCGCACCACCATAACATCATTCCATGCCACAGGTATGAAAACACATTTTGGTGAGGATTTGAAAAATGATAGGTGTCACATTCACGAAGTGGTATAAAAAATGGCTATATTGAAAATCTGGGGTCAAAATATTTAAAATTATGAAAGTTACGAGTAAGCATAGTAAAAGTTCAACTGATGTGCATAACTTTGCCATTTTTATCAATTTGGACCCTACATTTTTCAACATAGTCATCTTATGACCCCACCTCATGAGCAAGGGTGGTAAAAATTTCAAATCTTGCCCAAAAGCTGATTTTGCCAAGTGACCACAAAATCACCTTTTGGACTGGATTTGCATAATTCCACCACCATTGTTCATGAGAGGGGGTCACAAAAAGGACATGTTGAAAATGTGGACTCAAAATATGCAAAAATGATAAAGTTATGCATCAGAGTTGAAAACCCCATTAAACTACATTGAACCACACTTATCTTAGTTTCCCATATTGCAATGGGTGGTTCCAGCAGCAAGATGTGTCTTCAATCAGAGAATGGATCTACACCCTGGGGTCTGTTCAGGTGAGAGAGGGGGCATGGGGGATCCAGGGCGGTGGGTGCTCAGTGGGAGGTTGGGGTGGGGGGGTCAGATCAGCAAGGGACCATTTTCTTTTTTTACAGGTTTAAAATAAAAAAAAAGGACTTTGAGGGATGAATTTCTTTATTTCACATGGGGATGGGGATTGGGGGTGCAACTAGACATCAGGGAAAGTTTAAAAAAGATGGGGACGGTGATCGTATGAGTGGGGGTGCCACTAGACACCAGGGGCAAGATTTTCAAAGGCCAGAGAATGATGCAGGGTGCTCGTGTTAAAAATAACTGCTCGAGGAGCAGAATTTGTCAAACCTTGAATCAATTTTGATTTTCAAATGGTGCTTGCATCAAAAACAAGTCTGCATGTGCCAAACTGGCTTGCACCATGCTTGCACCAAAAAAATGTTTTTGCCATGTGGGAAGGGATGCCTGTGTCACCAAAACGATGCACCATCCCCTTATTTGGAGATTTTCAAGGAATGCTAGTCCTGTCCTTGTGCCTCAGATGCATGTTGCTGTTAGACCAGCCAGAGATGATCTAACATACATTAGAGTATATAAAGAGGTCCACAGCAGGTGGTAATACCTGACTATACTACCTTTAAGGGCCAATATTCTACTGCAGGACTAGTTTAGAATATTTTGGGAGCTTAGTCTTGGCCATTTCGTCTGCTGTATTTTTTGACTTAGCTTGCATCATTCTCATCCTTTGTATCATTTTTGATGCAAGTTGCACCATTTTTTGACTCAACTTGCATCATTTTTGTTCCTTGAGTCATTTTTTTGACTCAGCTTGCACCATTTTCTACTCAACTTGCACCATTTATTTTGGTGCAGTTTGCGTCATTCCCGTTCCTTGCATCATTTTGTTGCTGCAGTGGACCTCTTGCATCAGTTTAAGGGACTTTGTTACAGAAAATGCTTTTCTTGTAAAATATGGTGCTCAGTATTTGGAGCACCTAGATCTGATGTGAGATGGTTGTTTGATGCAGCCTGCATGGATCTAAGGGCCCTTTAAGAATATAGAGCCCCAGGAAAACATTACAAAATATGGGGGATGATGATCAAAGGGCTGGGGTGCCACTAGACACCAGAGAAACATAAAACACAGGGGGACAGCAATCAAAGGGTGGGAGTGCCAGTGGACATCAGGAAAACAGTAATAAGTATTGGTAGGGCAGTCGGAGGGTCGGGGGCACTAGACACCAGGGAAAGATGAAAAAATATGGGGACAGCAATCAGAGGGTGGGGTGAGCTACTAGACACCAGGGAAATAATAAAACATACAGGGAGGGCAATCAGAGGGTAGAGGGCTACCACTAGACATCAGAGAAGCATTAAAGAAATATGGGGATGGTGATCGGAGGGTGGGGGTTACCCTAGACACAAGGGGAAAAGAGGGATTTATGGCTTATACAAATTCCCATGTAATCCTATGGGAATTTTCTAATTCTAATTTTAGCATATTTTTATATAACCCCCAGATATTTTAGGGGGTATGTATCATGCCATCATTACTGATATACATCTGTGCATTTCATATCTAAATCTACTCTGAAATTGAAATTTAGATGCAGTTCTGGATTCTAGTACTTCAAAAGAGAAAAGAAATAAGTGCAAAAGCCTTTTTCATTTGCAGGAATCTTTTTCCACATCAAATGAAAAAGGATCACTTTAAATGAAAAAAAAATTGCAAAAAAACTAAGCCCAAAATCTTTGAAGGGATCCTTTTTTGTTTGAATGAAAAAGGTCATATGAAAAAAGCGGAACAATAAACTAAGTCCAAAATCTTTTTCCGTATGAAAGGATCTTTTTTCATTTGAATGAAAAAGATCATATGGAAAAGGCTGAAAAAAACTAAGTCTAAAATATTTTTCCATATGAAGGAATCCTTTTTCATATGAACGAAAAGTCATACAAAAAAGTGGAAGGGAGTCATGAAAATGGATTTCAAATGTAAAAACAACACATTTCAGGGTAATTTTTCCAACAGCTAAGTGCATAATCCACCTAATGGAGTCCCAATGAGCAATATAGATGTGTTGGTCTCCCTACAGGATGTCATTTTTGTGGGTTTTGAAACGTTCCTTTTGAAGAAAACAGAAACGAGATGGCAGCAAACAAAAAAGGATTTTTTTTCTTCATGAAAAATAATTGGTCCATACAAAAAAGGATCCTTTTTCGTACTGATCAAATTCTTTTTACAGTTCAAACATTTGTCCTGATGTGCTTACTGAGCATGCTCAGAAACTGACATTTTAAAATGTAATAATGTTGCAATGGATTCATATTTTTCACCAAACCAGTGAAAGGCACATCTGTGGGCTAAGTCCTTTCTACCCTAAAATTTTCAGACCAAAATTCTAAACCATCTGGGTGCAAGGCAATGACAAAAAAAAACAGCAAAACACAGCAGTTTTTCACATTTTTTCACTATCCACATCTCGAAATCCACACATCTGACTGGAACAAAACTTGGCACATCAAGAGAGATACGCCACAAAACCAAGCATGCCAAATTTAGTGCAAAGCTGTTGAACAATTGCGAAGTTATTAAAGTGCAAAAATTGGGGTTTAACAATAAACTGCCTATCAACCCTAAATATAGTGGCATGACCGTGCAACTATTATAAAGAGTATACTTATATTACCATTTTTAAGATATTGCTTAAACCATTCATGTCCCAGCTGATACTAGGTTATCTGGCAGGTAATCTTATCCACCATAAATTCATTTCTGGTCACATTTCAGGGCAATTTTCAATGTATCCAAGGGTAAATATCTGTACTGTGGCCAGTGTTTATTTAGTTATTTATTTATTCATTCATTTGTTTGATTCGGACATACACCTTTGAGCCAGAGTAGTTCATTTACAAAGGTTCAGCATCATATGAAAATAGATTATAGCAAAATACAGTACACCTAATATCCTATCTACAGTTTTGTATGTAATTATTATAATGATCAGATACCCCTGATAATTTCAGTTTTAGGTACAGATTTGTTTGCTGAATAATGAGGTGTCCAAGTCATTATTATAATGAATTATCCAGATTATCCAGGACAAACTGGCCCAAATCATCCTTTTTTCAGCCCATGGCAACTGGATATGATGGATAATTGTATCTGCTCCAGAAATCAAAAACCCCACTGCAGAGAGGCTATTATCTATATTATCCACTCAGTTAGACTTTCAGGAAATCTGGGGTTATCCAAAAATGTCAACAGCATCCTAGAAACTCTAATTTATATACAAAACAAAATAATTTCAGATTTCTGCCCTGTTCCATTGATTGATAGAAACTTTCAAGTACATAAAGGGAATCAACAAAGTCCAGGAAGGTAGCATCTTTCAGAAAAAGAGATGTGCAAGAACAAGGAGGCACAATTTGAAGATAGAGGGGGGTACGGCTCAGGGACAATGTGAGGAAGTATTTTTTCATGGAGATGGTGGTGGACACATGAAACAGCCTTCCTGAGGAGGTCATGGGGTCAACAACAATGGGGAAATTCAAGAATGCATGGGACAGACATAAGGCAATTCTGGTGGGGGGGTAGGAAGAAGTAGGCTGTTGATTAACTAGGATCTGTAGCTTATCCAATAGGTAGTGAAATGGGCAGACTGGCTGGGCCAAGCGGTCCTTATCTGCCATCAAAGTCTATGTTTCTATGCACACGCAGACACAAATACATCTAAAGAATTTACATACTGTATGCCATCAGTCTGGGAAGGATGCAAAACAGTAGTACAGTATTACTGTATTTATTGACCTTCCATGAAAGGACAGAGCATAAAAAGCTTATCCTGTGAATATTAAATAATACCTTTACACACAAGGTTCTATCCCACCCACAACCAAGTCCAGAAAAATATACTCAGGTTCTCCTTTCTTCTTAAACAGATGAAATAGAAATCATGTCCATAGCACGATGTTGCAGGAGTAAGAGAAACTGGATCTAGGCAAGGAGCGTCCTAGAACAGAGGCTGTGGTCTAGTGGGCTAGGAAAACCCCTCTCACATTAGGGTCTTCTCAAGTCTTTCAGGACTACTTCAAGTGCAGTTGCATCCATTCAAATGGAGGGGAGACATGAGCACAACATGTGGAAGTTCTGAAGAAAATGAGTACCCAAGATTGACCTGCTCCTGGCACAGTCACTACTAGGAAAATAATGGCCCACCTTGCAAAATTAGGGACAGAACTAACAATATCCTTGAGGTTCCCTTACCAAAGGAGATGAACAGCATGCAATTTTAGGTCCTTTTTTTCATGGAAAGATTTATAATCCTCATTCTAAGACTGTTGCCTTGAACCCCTTGGCAGGGGATACACCCAGATGCCACAGAAAAAGTCCATGTAGCGCTCCATGACCCAGACCCTAGTCACTGCAGAACTATGGCACTTCAACAAGCAGTACCCTTAAGTAGTCCAGAAATCCAGTAAATAGTCTACCAGATTAACTAGCAATTTGTCAAGCCTCAGGGAAAAAAGGGAAAAAAACACTAAGATATGGGGACCATGAGCATGCTATCCATTCCAAACTCTCCAAACTCTCTACCTCTTCAGAAATCCCCAGGACAAGTTAAACTCAGCGGACTCCTTACTTTACTTAAACAAAGCTGTGGTAAAAGAATAAGCCTAGGTTCATTAACATCCGCAAGATCTTACTTCCTTCTCTGGGGGTCATGTCATGACCTCCAGTATCTGGACAAAACACCATAGCATAACACAACTCCTCATGCTTCCCAAATGTCCTCTTACAACTTTGGGCAGGTGGCAACAGAGTCTTTCACAGGCTTCAGTGTCAAGCATCCTGAAACAGAACCAAAGCATAAGGGACAAAAGGCATTTTTTTGTCATGGCTGAGTGATTATGTCTGAGACCATTTGTATTTTTATAATAGTCTATTAATAAGGATGAATAGACTGCCACAACCACTGATCAGAAGAATCTGGACAACTCTGTGTAACACACGAAAGGAAGATGATTTTAGTTTGGAACACTCAGAGTGAGCATACTAGACAGGCAGGTTGCAGGAAAAGCAATATATGGGAATATGGGATCTGTAGAAAGATGCAACAAGAGAAGAAATACAACATGATCTCCTACTAGAATACTGCAGTAGCCATCTTACATGCCACAGGAAGTCACCAACCTCCAGGAATTTGGGAGAATGGGAGACTATAATGTATGCATTGGGCTGAGACATAGAAGTTAAGGAATATAAGTGAGTAATAAGGCTATTGAGCTCATGTGGTGCTGAGATAATACTAAAGTGTGGCATCTGAGCTATTGCAGATTGATCAGGTGGGCTACAGCATGTGAAAAATGTTAGACAATTATCCAGAGACATACATGCAGCTATATTGTGGACTACTGTCTTCAAGAGATTAATTGGATGGACTGAAGAATGTGGGAAAGGCCTGTCAGTTATCCAGAAAAGTAAATACTATTATGGACTACTACTGCCTATGTGAAGAAAGGATGTCTGGCATGCGAGGTTGTGTATTGCCATAGAAACTGATAACATTTAACATTAATGTTACTTAGCTGGCCAAATCACTGTGAAATGAGTTCAACCGTAACTTAATAGTAACTCAAATAGATTTTCCCATTTATGCAATCACATAATTAAGAGTAAAACCTTCTGAATGTAACATTGTAGAGCTGTGCAGAATATAGATTTCTGCCTGCAGAATTCCCATGAAATTATCATTCTGATTCCATGGAATTTAAGGGAATTTACATGATAATTCTGAGGAATTTTGCCAAATTTTATATTTCCGTTATTTTGCTCTAATTTTAAAACTATGCACCACAATTGGAATATAAACAGTTAGTAATCATTTACATACGTGTACTACATTTCAGAGTCCTAGGTTGAAAGGGGGAGGAATTATGGGTGGCCAAACATTTAATCAAAATTTTATTTTCAATTATTTCAATCTAATTAAAACATTTCTTACCCAAATTTCTTCACAGTTTCAGGATTTAGAGAAGCATACAACATAGATATGTGTACCATGTTTTAAATTTCAAACTTCAAAGCGGGCTGAGTTATAGGTAGCCAAGCATTTTGCCAAAATTTAGATTTTCATAATTTTAGTATAATTTTGATAGTATTTATTAAAATGTTATAACATTTTATAAGTATACAGGTTATCTCTCTCTCTCTCTCTATATATATATATATATATATATATATATGTATATATATATATATATATATAGTATATATAGATATATCTATAGATATATAGATACACACACATACACACATACATACATATACACAGTTTAATGTTTCTAGCTTAAAATGGGACTGAGTTACAGCCTGTCAAACATGTTGGCCAAATATATAAGGATCTCACCCAGTAACTTGATGATCCAGATAGCCTGGTGAGATACTGCAAGTCTGGGATTTAGAGGTACTCAAAAAATGTAGTTGGGGAAGATAATGTATGGGGCACCAGGAAGGAAGAATTCTGGCTATTGCAATAGGATAGGTTGATAGAAAAGGAGTCAGTGACTCACATTTTAAGGAATTTTGTCACTGTAAAGAACAAAGTGGATATCAGTGGGATCAGTAGTTCTACTGAATCAATCTGGCTTTGTTAAGGGGGGGCAAAATTGTCACCCAGAGAGGAACAGCAGGACTGCAAAAAGCTCTGCCCAGCTTATCAAATGAAGTAGTGATACGTGTATTGTGAATCTCAAATTCCACAAAAAGAATTCTGGATGCTTCATCTGTATGCCACCATAAATATTTGAGAAAATGTTACCAATCTTTTTTTTGTTTTGTTATTTCCACTGTAAATTTAAAACTGCTAAACCAATTTATCCAGTTATGTTAGACACCAGGATACACTGACATCAGATATGTATGTCAAATGTTAAGTCTATGCCTGCAAGATCAGAAAAGTTACAAACATCGACATTTTTGAGAGTTTTCACAAAATGTTGCAAATATTTATATAGTAAAATTTGGAACCCCTGTAACTTAAAATCTCCAATCCAATAATCTACATTTTTAGCTGTTTCTATTACCATTACAAAAAGGTTATTTGCACCCATTTCCACATGTCTAGCTCCAAAGTTGCCTGCATTATACGCAGATAAAAGTTTTCATGACATTTCCCCCCCAAAATTAAATAACAGACTTGAGCACATATAATTTTGAGACAAAGAATCATAATGTCATGAAATGGGACACATTTTTAGAACACCTATCATCAAGTAACCTGCCAAATTTACAATCTCTGCCATCTATGTACCAATAGATGGCTGTGATATATGCATATATTTCCATTAAATTTCCCACAAAAAATAAAATGGAAGATTTTGAGTGCCTTTAATTTTAGAACTACATCCTAATGCCATGAAATTTGGCACATTGTTAGGACACTGATCTCAAATTACCATGCCAAACTAAAGATCTCTGGCCCAATAGATGGCCAAGGTATATGCTGATAATAATTTTCATGAACTTTCCCACAAAAAAATAAAATGACAGCCCTTGAGCACCTACTGTTTTCAGACAATCCATTCCAATGTCATGCTATTTGGTACATCATTAGAACACATCCCAGAAAGTAAGCATGCCAAACTTCAGAGCTCTAGCTCACCAGATAGCTGAGTTATGATCACATTTATACATTTTAAAAATTCTGCAAAATTCAGATGCAATTCCACACAATTTCATAGAATTTTATGAAATGTCATTGAAATTCCATGAATTCAGAATTCCCTCATTCCACATTGCTCTATAAAATTGCTATGGCAGTGTGCTATGTTTCATGCTGGATGTCCTGACTTCCTACAGGATGCTGACATTGTCAGGTTTGGAGCCCCCACACATCATATGAGATGCAGTAATGTCATCCCATGACTGGCATGAGGCACATTCCTGATTCCTATGGCATACCAACCACAGGAAAATTCAAAAGGTAAGCTGAACACTCACATTGTACATCACAAGTACTACAAACCTTACAGTTAGGGTATGTTTAAATTTGTCACTGTGAACTGAGTTTAGTAAAAACAGTCTACATGGAAGTGTTCTATGCTAAAATTCTTTACTGCATCCCCGAAAGATAGAGGTACCAAGGAACCCATTAGGACAGGTCTAACTTCACATAAAAACCTACAAGGGGGAAAAGGGTGAGTTAGTTTATTATAGTTGCTATATATCTCTCTACCACAGTAAATGATATCCTGAAATTGTTTGTATTAAAAGAAAATATATTAAATGTAACAGAGGTGGTTATAGACTGCACCACTGGTGGACACTTGCCATTTATTAAGTAAATATGATTAGTGCTTTAGAGCAGTATACTGAGGCAATGCTGATAGACAGAAACAAGAACATGTGATTACTGATTATCCCAAGGTAGAATTTGAAGGCTTAGTGGGTTTGACTTAACCCACAATCTGCCTTAACTGATATGTGAAATATTTATTTTCATATTATGTGCATTTGAATATGCTGTTATTATTATGGTTCCAGAACTCCATTATCTGTGGGAAAGTAACAGGTGAGAATACAGAATATGAAATACATCAATCCACAGTAAAAATTATGTTTTAACTATTTCGTGAGTGACAGTGGATGTCCTTTACCTGGTATGACTCTTGCAACTGAGGGGCAACCACATTCAGAATGCATGTCAATAAGGAAAAAAACATTGGATTAATTAAGCTTACTTGAAAAAAATGTGCATTAGTACAGGAATCTGCTGAAAGTGTACTTCTCTTGTAACTGTGTTTGCATTCTACAAAGAAAACTGTATTGGTGATGACCATCAAGAGAGGGTGAAAGGTTAACAAGAGAAGTACATGTTTAGCAAGGTCAACACCCCTAGTTAAAGAGCAACTGGCATGTCCAGGAAAACACGGGACAGAATTTTCAAACTCAAACTGTCCACCCGTATTTTCAATGCTGATCTCCGTATGCACTGTTAGACCATCTGATGAAGGTTAAGCAGTTTAAACTCAAATCCTGCAGCTAAAAAAATCACACAGGCACCATTGTTTTGATACATGTATGATTTTATTGATACAAGCTGTCAGATAGCATGTAAACTGCCACAAAACTCTGAACCCTGGGCCCTATTTTCAAAGGTTCTGACCTGGCCCAGGGACTAAGTCCCTGTGCACAACTCCCCTGACATGGGGAAAAAATCCCTGTACTCATAAAAATGCTATTTCCAGCATTTTAAACACATGGACAGCCGTTTTTTTTTTTTTTTTTTTTTGATGCTGCTGTGGAAAAAGATGTCTGGCAATATCTGGTTGCTAGAAATGATGGAAAATGTTGCTAAAAGGTAACCTTTTAGTAAACTGAGAACATGCACAAATAATTGTGATTGTACAAGGAAACCCTACCTTGCATAACTTTTTTTCCCACGTGTGCACAATTTTTCCACTTTTGAAAATCCAGCCCAGGGCTCCTGAGTTTGAGCACAACTAAGCAGATACTGGCACAGATGTTAAATGCATTTTCATCTACATCTGCCCCTTTGAAAATCCCCCATAATATAAAAATAGAGCATACATTTAAAATATTTTTCAGTATTGCTCTCCTTCTTGTTCTTTATTAGTAAGTGCATTTGCAAGAAAACTAGTGCATGCATCTCAGACTTCATCTGATTCTGCTGCTCATTTCCCACTTGACATCATAATCCTCTCTCTGTGATATTACAATCTGCTACCAAGGAAATGGTTAAAAGAACACTGTCAACCTTCTGGCATCGTATTATTCTCAGCTGAATACTCACATTTTATGATTGATTACCTTCTCTAAAATTATTTGATTATGCTGGTGGTTTTATTAGCTTCCTTTCTCATTAGAACTGTAATCTGTGCTAACAGTGTACTTACTTGCATCCAACCTTGTTTTGTTTCAAATCCATGATCTACTCTTATTGCATACTTCCTGAATATTAGGAACACCCCCATATAGTGCAGCCACTCATCATGAAATAGTCTCCTCTCTCCCAACTGTATCATGAGTGTCTTGACTGGGTTGGAGGTGGTCACAAGTCCAGAAAAGATGCAGTGGAGTTGATCAAGAAATGCAGGTAAACATGTTTTGGTGTGGTAACACCAGTATGGTTGGTAGTCTCTTTCTCACTTTTTAAAAGAAAAAAAGAGTCAAAATAAAACTACCAGCTACATCAGCGGTCTCTACAGAGTGTGACCATTCATAACATGTGTTTTTTCAAACTAGGAACACTTTGAGGCCTAAGGGTGTTGATAGTGTCCCTTTAAGATATCACAAGCAGAGGATTGTGACTTCACAATGGAAATGAGAAGCAATAATAGGAGAAAATTCTTGTTTACTTGCAGATATACTCTGTAAGAAAGAAAAATGGTCAGGGAAATACAGAAAATATAATACAGGATTGGGAACTTTTCCTCATAGAAAAGGCCATCATTTTTTCCCTGTATACTTGAGACTAATCTATCAATTAAGGAATAATGCCTGACAGGGTAGGAGTTATGCTGGGATAACATCCCACCTCGGGTGGTTGGGCCTGAGACCACCAGCCGAGGGCGTCCAACAACCAAGAAGGGATGTTATCCCAGCATAACTCCCACCCTGGAGGGCATTATTCCTATTATATGATGGCTCGTGGTTTTTACTATAATAAAATACAACTTTTAAAGAAGTTGCTTTGTGATTTTATATTTATTCTGTTTATTCCTGGGCTGCAGATGATGAGGATGTGGATGACCTTTTATATTTGCTCATCAGCCAGTGGTTATCATAGGATTTACACCGGTGATAAACAGCCAGTCTGACCATTTCATTGGCTGTTCACTTATGTCCATGGTATAATTAAAAGTATATACCAGCACTAATCAATAACAGCTGTATACCTGCACTAATCAAATAATTACAGCTGTATACCTACACCAAGCAAACAATTAACAGGACAACACTGATAACAGTTAACACATCATTAGGAAGCTAGGCACACAAATTAACAAGCTGCAAAAGAATCTGGAAAAATGACACACAAAATCCTCCCAAACCTAGAAATCTCCCAAACACCTTCCTACACTCACTGTACACCATTCCTCCTTGCTGCACAAGACCTTCAGGTGCCATAATGTGATCACAAATGCGCTATCCATAACAATAACCATGCTAATGTATTATATTCAGCAAACAATGGGTAAGGGTAGAACACTCAAAAGTATACCCATCTTGAGGGGCTAATTAGGGCAGAGAACACAGATGAAAATCTGGACTGAGTCAAATAAAATGGTACACTGCATTTATTATTCAAATGTCACACTGAATTTTGTGCTAAAACCATGAGATTTTTTTTTAACTAGCATTTTTTTCATTCTGTTGCTACAGTGACCGATTCCTAGCCAGGCATTAACATTCCTGACATGTATGGTAGTACAAAGTATAACTCGTGGTACTGTAGTTTGGCTTATAGGCAGTCTGTTTGAGAGTCTGACTCGTGTTTCCACCTTCTTTCTTTTGTACGCGCTAAAACATATTCCTGCTACATGGCAACTCTTTCTGGATGAACTGTCCAAATTATTTGATTCTGAAACTGGAAGAACTCTAGATGACATCTGCAAGGAATAAACCATATGTGCAAAGACTGTGGACTATGCAAGTGCTACATTTATATCTAGCAATACTTTATACATTTAAAAATGACTTTAATGTTACATTGATCTCAATTGTTTAGAAAGGTTTGTATAAATTTCGTAACACTTATTGGTTGTTTCATGTGGAGATGTGTGCACTTGCTCTTTTCTAGGTTTGATATTTTGTTTAGTTTCTAGCGGGGAAGGGGTGCTGTTTTTGTGAGAACAGTTTGAACTCAGCTGGCCTGCTTTTTTCAGTGGTGGTATGTTTAGACATCCGTCTCAGACTGACAGGTGCAAGTAAGGCATCCTGATAGGATGCAACACTACCTGTCTTAGGGAGGTATGGTGCTGCTAGACAGTTGTGTGTGTGTGTGTGTGGGGGGAGCTCCGCTGGCAGGAATACATGTTGAACTAACCATTACTGCAATTCAGGGTTGTAGCCAGGAATTTGAAACCTGTACTCAAACTGATGCCCTGTTGCCCCCATTATGTAAACATAAACCAAAATATGCACTGCCATGCCACTATTGCCCCCACCCGTTTGCCATCTCTGAGTTCAAGTAATCAGTTTCCTCCTGTGATTCTCCTTCCTTTGATGTTCTGCCTGTCTGGCAAGTTGTTCTTGTTTGTGTATTTGGCTGGTGGCATCAGTGCCCAATAGCAAACAACAACAAAGGCAAAAGGGCTCAGCATGACATGGACACAATGTGACTCACAATGTCCTCGCTTTCCTCTTCTTTTTGCAACTGCCTGGTTTTTATTACTGTACTCTGCTGGTTTACAGTGCGTATGCCTGCCGACACCCCTGCTGCAATTGTCACATTAGCATGGATTTTTTTGAGGGGGGCCTGAAATCCATACAAATGCTGATGCATAGACCTTGAATTCTGGACCCCAACTGTCACTGAATGTCACAGCCTACACCCTAAGGGGGGCAGTTATAGGGAGAGTGCAAAATCAAGAAAAGTCATAGAACTCAGGAGGAGGATTCCATCATGTTGCTCTCCCTCACTCAGTTTTAATGTACAGTGCTGCCTGCTAGAATCCTTTCACAGTTTCTGCAGCAATATCTTGCAGGATACTGCAGACTCTCAGTTTAATGAAATGGAAATGCCTCCAATTTGTCACACAGTAAACTATGGCATCTCACACCGAGTACTTGATCCTGGAGAGCAGGATGGCACCCTTGGTCCTCAGCCCCATTTCCAACCAAACTGTAGTGTCCTTCTGGCAGGTCCTTTCCAGCTGGCCTCACATGAAAGGGGAAGTTCAGGTAAAGATAAGTTACAAACTCTAGCAATGTTGGGATCTAAGCTTAAGGCTGAGCAGAAGGAATGTCTGACTCTGAAGCAGGAGGAAAAAAAAACAGGTAAAATAAATATCAATCTAATTCAGTTAAACAAAGCCAAATGTTAATCATTTTGTTAGAATTGAAAACTTTTCTAAAGTTTAAACAACACACACCAAAAGAATAATAATTAAATACAGAAGTTGTACAATATTTATTTATTACACAAAGGAAGAAAGAGACTTGGGCATCATCATCACTGATGACCTAAAATCATCCAAGCAGGCCTCTAAAGCAGTAGGTAAGGCTAGGGGGGTGTTAGGGTGTATTAGCAGGGGTATCACAAGTCGTAAGAGGGAGGTAATAATCCCTCTGTACAAGACATTGGTTAGGCCCCATCTGGAGTACTGCGTGCAGTATTGGAGGCCACACCTTCACAAGGACATTAACCAAATTGAGGCAGTCCAGAGAAGGGCAACCAAAATGGTGCAGGGACTGCATCAGAAGACATATGAGGACAGATTAACGGAGCTCAATATGTATACCCTTGAGCAAAGGAGGGAGAGAGGTGATATGATCGAGGCATTCAAACACCTTAAGGGCATAAACAAGGTGAAAGAGTCTAACATGTTTAAATATAAGAAAAATAGCAGAACAAGAGGACACAGCATGAGATTGAGGGAGGCCGATTAAGGGGAATGTGAGGAAATTCTTTTTCACAGAAAGAGTGGTAGATGCATGGAATGGCTTACCACAAGAAGTGTTGGCTATGAATACAGTGCAGGGCTTCAAACAGGCATGGGATAGGCATAAGGAGCAATACAAATGACTATGAATAGATAGGTCACTGACAGAGCAAAGGCCGATGGCACATTTATAAGGTAGAAAAAGAAATGGGCAGACTGGATGGGCCTTGCAGTCCTTATCTGCAATCCAACTTCTATGTTTCTATGTACTTTATTTTATTAAATTTTTGTTAACCAGGTGAGCCCACTGGGCCTGAAGGTCCTTTTTCAGGGGCAACCCTGGGTTTGTTACATATGGTTTGAACATACAGACAGATTTCACAGTGTCAGACATATAGTACAGGGTTACTAGGACAGTATACAATTTTCCAGTTTTTGTGTAAGAGGGCAGGAGGTACGTGATATTAGATGGTGCAGTGTTAGTACAGTGCAGTGTATCTGATACAGTAGTACATCTAATACAACAATACTGAACAGTACATGTCATGCCGGAGGTATGTTACACAGATGAGTACAGTATGGCAGAGTGGTACAGATAATATGGGTTTGTGTTCAGCTTGCTTATTCTACAGAAGAGGGCAGCAAATACCTTTCAGCCTAGAGTACAGCAGTGACGACAGATAGGAATGAGGGTGATAAGTGCTTTGAATGCCTACAGGGTTATGATTACAATATGTTATGATTATTAATTTTTCATTTTATTTCCACCACGAGGGTAATCACTGCAGGCAAAGTTAAATAGAGTATGTGTTCATCATTTGTCCGGTAGGCCCTCATAGCTCTCCCTCTTCCATGGTCAAGAAAGACGCAACACAGTTCTTGGAGGAAATGGCGCAGCCATGTTTTATTATTTATAAATCTAGATATTAATCTTTATTAAGACATAAATTACTTTAATACTTTCTACTTTAGATTAATACCTATCAATTAATATTGAGCAGCGGGCGCTGGACAGGTCATATGGCCAAGGTTCTGATGGCCGCTGCTGTCTGGCATCACTGACCTTGCAGACTATGCTGCTGAGGCTGGACCTAGACCCCGTGTGTGGGTACAGGTCTTGTGGACCCCATCCTCCGCGTGACCGGGGGGCCACAACACCTTGAGGAGAATGGCATTGTACCCTATTTCCCGCTACTTCCCTCGTGTGCTCCTCCCATGCTGCACTATCCGGCTGCGACATATTGTAACACCCTTTCACATTGTAATTCTTTCACCCTGCAAGTAAAAAATCTATGCTACTTTGTATGCCATGCATTTTGCTGTATTGTTACCTGATGCCCTTACTCTACTTTCATACCATAGCATCCCCTTTTTGGAGGAGGCAAAAAACCTGGGAAAAAAAAACCCTGTAGGGGAAAACCAGGAAAAGTCTCACCCCAACCCATAATGCGGCCACCCATAGGGGTCAAAAGGGGCCCTACTGAGCTCATCTCTCGCCTCATGAAATGCCAGGGGATGGGTGGGTGGGTGATCCAGTGGAGGATGAGCAAGAAGGCTGGGATCCAGCCTGCCAGCCAGCTTATGTGTCCCTCCTCAGACCCCCTTCCAAGGGCTAGCTATGCTCTATCACTGTCTGTGTCCAGAGATTGCTGGCCACTTCCCTGGGCTGGTCTCTAGCAGCCTCTGGTCACTGGCCATGGAAGTGGGGGAAAGGGGGCCGCCAGACAAAGGAGTGGCTACTGCAATGCTTTGGCAACCTATGCCATTGTCCAGTAGGCCCCATAGCTCCACCCCTTCCATGGTCAAGAAAGACGCAACACAGTTCTTGGAAGAAATGGCCGCAATCATGTTTTATTATTTATAAGTCTAGACATTAATCTTTTTTAAGACATAAATTACTTTAATACTTCCTACTTTAGATTAATACCTATCCAATTAACATTGAGCAGTGGGCACTGCAGGGAGGAAGCACATACTCCAGACCCCCGCACAACCCCCAATATGGGAGACCCCTTTGGGTGCAGGCTGAGGCATCCATCTGCAGTAGCAGGACAGGCTATATGGCTAAGGTTCTGATGGCCTCCCTTGTCTGGCTCAATCCCCCCCCTTCCGAGGGACTAACTATGCCCTATCGCTGCCTGTGTCCAGAAGCTGCTGGCCAACTCCCCTGGCTGATCTCTAGCCCCTGGTCACTGGCCATGGAGGTAGGGAAAGAGGGCAGGTGGCTGCAGCAATGCTTTGACAGCCTATGCATTCAGGTACATCAACTATCAAGAAAATCACATATACATGCAAGAAATGTCCTATAAGTAGGATGATTCAAAACTGCAAAACAGCTAACATTACAATGGAGGAACAATATGAACTAGGGTTGGCTGTGCTGGTTTGAATAAAGAATTCAGAAAATGATTAAAAAAATTTTACTTGCCACTCGGAAGGAAAGCCTCCAATAAATAAAAAGCTCATTACTTTTTTATGAAAGCAAATATATTAGTCCCAAAAGTGCAGTCCTGTCAAAAGCAAAATCGGGTAGCTAGGAACAGGACTGGCTCCCAATGTGTTTTGGACAGCAGTACTTTGTCAAGGGATGGTGAGTCCATCACTGACCTGCTTGACAAAGTGTTTTCTTTAAAGGTAAATACACATAAATACATCAGTGCAGGTGAGAGAGTTAAAATCAAGGAAAACATTATGGACTATCATATGCATCACACTATTTAAGGACCTTCTGTCCAGGAGTGTACATCATAACTTCTTTGATATAGTCAGTTATCATATCTGCTAAACAGTGTGCATGCATATGTTTCAAGATAAAAGTTAAAACAGATTGACAAGATTTGAGAAGAATGCTGTATGTATGAGGGTAAATGGTTGCAAAAGTCATACCACTACAGTAATTTTAGACAAGTCCATCATTCAAGCCAAAGCTGACCAGCCCACCCAGGTGCATGCTTCTCGGCATCAAACTACACACTAATACAGGATCATTCATTCTAGAAAAAGAAAACATAAATAGGTTAGTATCAAACAGGTCAGTATACCATTTTATTTATTTATTTATTATTTATTTGTTTAGCTTTAGTTGACCAGGTAAGTGCACTAGACAAATCCTGCCTATTTTCAGCACGACCGAGGGGGAGGAGGGATACAGATGAATGCCAACTGACCTTGAACCAGATTAAGCTGTACCATCACTACAGTGACACCTTTACAGCGACATGGTTGATACTGACAACATCACCATGTAAGCTGTAAGGTCCGCCCTGGGACCCCAGCACCTTTTCCCAAGGTCCTGCACCCCATCCTGAATCAGCTCCATTTCGATCTCAGAGTTGAGAATAATAAGTGGGGGTGCAGGGGCACAACAAGAAGTTTAATCCCAGGGGCACCATGCAGATCGCAATTGCAGTCGGTGTAGTGGTGTCGATGAAACATCTTATTGACAAGAAATTGTCAATATGTCATTGTAGATCAATGTAATTAATAAGTCAATTGAGTACATACCTGTATTGTAGTCTTTTTTTTCTCTTTAAGGTCTATTTCTTGCACACACTATACATATTATGCAAAGAGTATTGGTTTGAGTCCCACCACAACCACTATTGCATTGGGGTAGAAAAGCTATTTGAACATATGGACCACGTAGTGTAAAATTCCAAAGGTCACAGTAACAGTCCCTGAAAGATTATGACCTGCAAGCACTAAAAAGAGGAAACTTCTGGATTTACTTTCTAGAAGCAAACAAATGGCCCGGACTTCATGGGAGATTAGAAATCACCCTATTCCTGAGATAATACAGTGCCATATGTAGGGACTGTTACTGTGAGCAGTAGAACTGTACACCACTGGGTCATTATGTTTCAATATGTTTTCATCCTTATGCTTTACTGGTTGTGGTGGGACTCAAACCAATGATCTTTGGATAATATGTATAGAGCGTGCAAGAAATAGACCTTGTAGGGAAATGGTATACTGCATTACGGATATGTGCTTCATTACCTTGCTCCTTAGTCCTGTTTGATACTGAGCTGCAGTTTGTGTTTTCGGTTCTAGAATGACTGGTCCTGTTCTGGCGTGCAGTTTGATGCGGAGGAGTATGCAGCTGAGCTGGCTGATCTGCCCTCGCTCAAATGAGGGACCCGTCTAAAATTGCTGTAGTGCTAGGACTTCTCTAACAATTTACAATTTACCTGTGTACACAACATTCTGCTCAAATGTTAAGACTCTTGTCTGGTCCCCATGCCTGATGACCCCCGATTAGATTATCTGACAGTAATTCATCCCATGGACATGATTAAATGCTTCATTAACTCATCTTATCTCATCAGTAAGGTCCTGTGAGGCGGGAAGTAATGGATTAGTGGAGGAGGTGGAAATAAGAAACCTTTTACGGAGAATGTTTCTCTGGAATACAATACAATTACTGAATAAAGTAGTGTGAGCGTGGAATGGATATGTTTTTCACTGTTAGGCAGCAGCATTATAAAAATCAGCTGTTGTAGCTGACTGTCAGAAAATGTAATCAGCAACCTAGATGACAATAACAAGAAATATACTATTGCAAGTCAAATCTCTAATAATGGTGCCGGTTCAGTGGCACATAGGGCTTAGGCACTGTTAGCCATACCTCCTAGTACACCAGTGACGGGAGCTCAGGAATGAGTTTGGGTTGCTGGAGGGGATAACTGAGTGTCTGCTGGACAGCTCTCCTCTCCTGGGGTGGGAGGCATGCCATCTTGGTCCTTGACTGCCACCTGGTGGAGGCTGGGGGTAGCATTGGGACTATAGTGGCGCTGAAGGGCGGGGCTGCAGTTCCATAGCATGTGAGTGCCTCCACACGTATGTGCTTATGTGCCACTGTGGTTGGGGAACATAGGGAGAAAATGGAAAAGGGCTGGCAACCACTTAATGAAGCCCTGCCTGCCTGCCCCCTTCCTGCATCGCCACCTAGACCACCGACCCCAGTTCTGAATGAAAGACACTGGGTGGGGGGGTAGGACAGCCCTCGCCTTCCTGGCCCCACCACGAGGGGAAATCTGTGTGTGGAAAAATGGACAAGGTGAGTCTGGGTGAGCCAGATGCTGGGCAGGGAAGTGAGGACAGGGCTAAGAGCCCTTCTACATCAAACTGGAGGAGAAAAACGTTATGGCAAAAAACAAACCTCTAATAATGTTATAATGTAAGACTGCAACAACTGCTTGAAACAAACTTTGGCTGTCTGATTCTTATCAACCAGATTTAAATGTTGATGGAGTAAATCCTAGTTCACCTTACCTCAAACATTACCATACAATCCAGCCCAAACTTGAGATGTAAACTCTAGACGATCATGCTGTAGCCTGCAAAATGCCACGGCAGCCATATTGAGTTTTGAACAGACTGACACTAGTTTCAGTTTGAATCAGACTGCTCATTTTGCTCAAGCTGTCAGATGTTTACACAACGCAAATGCAATGTTTGCTGTTGAAATCAGAAATCAAAACAGTGGTTAGTGGAGGAAGGTGGTGTGGAATTTTCGATCAATAGCATACTGGATTCTTCCCATGTTGAACTTCAGTGCTGAGAGTTTTACGTCTATTTAAATTTTATTGTTTAATATTGCAAACAATCTTTCAGATGAACTTATATATTGACATGTTGTTATATATTTTCTTTATAAACAGGTAATTTCAACATTCAAGGCAGTATGACCATGGATCAGTCACGTGAAATGGCTGAACTTTCAGTAAAGCTCCCCCACCTGCCATCCCAGGATGAAACAGTGGAGAAATCCGTTCTGGTGAAGAAGAAAAAATATTCCTGCTGTTCAAGCCTAAAGGTACAGAAACTATCAGTATATTCTCATGTAATTGACTCAGAGTAGCAACAGCCTACCCCCTTGGTTCATCTTTACACTGTCACTATCCAGCAGATGACCGTAACTGTTCCTTATAAAACAACTCGGAACAAATCACTACTCTCAGAGTAGGTACAGATTGTGGCTTTAGGAGATTTCACACTAGACAGTCACTGCACAGGCCAGGATGTGACAACCCATTTATATGTTCTGCTTGGCTGGATGGGCAGAGTGGTTAATGGGAAAACGCAAATAGTCTAGATGTCCACTTATCCATTTCCAACTGAAACAGGTGGCATTCAGATGAATGGTCTATGCTAACTCCTCCCTATATAACTCAAAGCAGAGTGAGAAATACTTAGTGACTAGCTGACTTATAACAAACTACATGTTGACACTAGCTACCCAAATATTTTAAATAGCTGTTAAGGTTAGGGTGCTGTCTGAATATAATTTCCTTACTATGGTTATAAAATTGCCTGTTCTGGGCACCAGAAATTTTACCTTAGTAAATACTTAACCCTAAGGTATGAATTTGCTTTTTCACACTCTGGGGCCTCTGCACAAAGGTGGTTCAGAACGCACTAATAACATGTACCTGGGCCACGTTGGTCTGAACCTCTGGACAGGCTTGCACCAGATGCAATTTACTATCCCTGTCCATCTGTCTATAGTCCCTCCTCACATGCATGTAGTGGTGCCTGGAGCTGGAAGGACAGTATGTGGGTGCCCATCCCTCCAGCATAGTAATGGTGGGAAACCTTCTCAGACCTGGAAGATATAGCATATGTTTGCATAGCTCCTAAAATAAATGTGAGACATTAAACAGGTTTCCACTCACCACTCTTAGAACACTGCAGCACTGGGGCTAGAGTGGGCATGGTGGATTGTATAACCAAGGTAAAGAATGAAAAGAATCTATTAAGACCCAGCTCTGGGATCAAAGATGTACCATCCAGATTTTTTGGTCATGTGTGAGGACCAGAAAACCTGGCGATGAAGGAACAACCTCAGGTTTGTTTGGTTCCTTGAAGAAGCAAAAATCACAATGCCACTAGTTTCCTTTAGCACGTCATCGTGATCATACCCCAGGCACTTATGGAGGCCCCATTTGAAACTGAGCATGCTCACCACTCCTTTGCCTTGCAACTCAGAACTGTTGAATGTCCCAGGCCAATCTTGGTCACATTTTTATGCTTCCAAGTAAAGGAGGCAATATTATACATGGCGTGGAAGTGGGGTCTTCTCCAATGCCATAGATACTATATTCAGATTTTTCCAGACTACTCAGTGGAGCATTCAAAAACATGCCAGGTCTTTGTCACTATCAAAAAGGTCTTGCAGCAAGTTGGACGATCCTCCTCCGTCCATTATGCCAGCCAGCTGAGGCTTAGCTATGGTGGGGTGCCCAGAACTTTTAAAATCCCTGAAGCAGATGACAAAGTTCTTCAAAACTTACTGACCTACCACTGTACCAAACAACATTGCCACTTCTACCAATATATCTCACCAGCAGGATGTGCAACAATCCATGGACACCTCAGTCCCCTTGTAGAGAAATCGGCAGGTCAGCCCACGGAGATACCTAAAAAATGTCACCCACCCCATGGTGGTTGATCCCTGTCCTTTAGTTCTGTGAGGGAGGTAGAGACACCACAATCAGAACTGTCAGCATCTAGAGGGCTCCATCTCCAGCACATATTCTGTAGTCGGTGCTCAGACATTTCTCCAGAATTGCCCAATAGCTTCCAAGTGCTACAGTACTTGAGGTTAATCAATATGCTCCTCCCCATCAGCTGTCCTCAACTCACAACAACACCATGCTGCTCAGGCCCTGAATGATTCTGTGCCATAGCAGACTCCAGCACCAACATGGACCTACATAGCAGCTGCAGCTCCACTCCCACATAGTACCTCATTGTCTGGGACCAAGGATCCCTCAGATTGATTCCCAATGGACAAGCTCTCTGCTACTCCCATTCTGCCAGACACCTGAAACTGTCTTATGTGGGTAGTGTAACCAGAATATTTTTTGCAGATTAGAGGGAGAGGCCACTACTTGGGGTTTGTTATGGTGGGCCTTTTCACTGTGTTGACCTTGATCTTTGCTCCCTACACTGCAAAAGACCCCACTCCACCTGATTCATTGTTAATCATTTAACATCATTACAGATAGCTCTGTGGGCCTATGTTATTTTCCAGAACCCCTTCCATTTTAGCTGCCCCTATATGGAGAGCTGATCTGTCAATCCGGAGAGATCTGGTGACTTTCTGGTCTCTCTGGTATATTTGGTGATCTCTTCCTTATTACATCTTGCAGTCACCCATGTAGTGGCTCTAAATTTGATGATGCTCCTTCAGCTGATTGTTCGCTACATAGACTGCAAGTACTTTCTCCCTGTATTTTGTCATAGCTGGGCCTACCAAACGTATCCTTTCTCACCTTCCTGCCTGTAGGAGGTCACCTTAGTGTGTCAGTTTGCCAGCAACCATATCCACTGCAAGGGGTTACATAGGGCATTCAGGAACTTTCAACTATGCAGGATTAAATATGTCCCCTTGCCCTTGGCGGATATCCCCATACTGGCTTAACTTGAATACTAATTTTGAGTTTATGGCCATGGAGATTTGATTGCTCATCTGCTACCACTCTTGGCAGGTTTTGGACTGTGAGACATAGAAGGCTCACTCCACCTTGGTGGATGTCATTACCAAGGCCCCCCCCCCCTTCTACTAGAGTATGTGGCTGTCTATGGGAGAATGACAAGCTGTCTACCTTCTATTGCCTGTCAGGACGACACAAGGGGTGTTCTTGTCCAGAGACATTGGACTCTTACATCAGACAGTGCCTCTGATTGACAACATGAATATTTTATTCTGCTAGTTATTACTGCTGACTGTGGGGGGTGGGGGCTCTAAATGTTTTATAATCTGGTGACTGAAATAGGCACACTGAGCTGTGGGTCATTTCCAGGTGCGACTAAGAGAAGGGTATACAGCAGGGAGTGAAACAGAAATAACTGGATGAAAAATAATCCAAAACAAAATAACCGCCATAACAGTGAGGACGTGCTAGATATAAAAATCAACACTGTAACAAGAAATAGCAGCACCGTCCACCAAAAGGCTAAAATAAAAGCAGACTCACCACATTATATGGTGTAAAAGTGTTTATTCAGCCATTTATTTGTGCAAAAATGACCACAAAAGTCGGTCAGAAACCCTACCTCTCAAACAGGGATGCCAGCAAACTCGACGTTTACACACATCCTCTGGGTTAGATGCTTTTAATAAACACCCTCGGGTGTGCGTAAACTTTTCGTTACACACATCGACCCATACTTTATTCTATATATAATGAAGTGATACTAATACAAAAATATAATTCAAGCTTAACTGCATCTAGGAAATGCTTATATATCTCAATAAAGTGATATACTCTGGTCAGGCCTCTGATAACTCTCAGCTGTCCTGCAGATAGCAGTTGTTTTTTTCTCCCATCTTTCCCCATTTTATTACCTACAGTACCTACTGACCGGATGTAGGAGCAGCCTTGGGCAACCTCAGTGACGCACTTCTCCTGCAGCAGAACCAAACTCCTTGGTTCAGCTGCTGGATTGCTGTGGTGTCAGAGCACTCCATCACCTCTCAGCAATTTGGGGCATACTGCCACGTGGCGGCTACCCTAGCCTGGGCTGTCTCCTGACGCAGTGACCTGAGCCTGCTCCAAAGCTCAGATCATTTAGATGACAACATGATGCACTGAGGTGGGTCATCAGGGTGGTCAGCTCTTCCCAGGTCTAGCAGTGGCTTCTCTTGCTTATAGTTTAGTTTGTATATTATACTTATTAAAGGTGCCCCTCGAGGGCTTGGAGCACCTGTACCTCCCCCCCACCACGTCTTCCCCTTGAGCCCATGGTTTTGGCCTCAGTCAGTCCACAAATAGTTTTGGACTTTGTATTTGAGTGACTTTTTTGTCTAACTGATCAACAATCTAACATCACGTTTTAATCATACCACGAATACTTCTGATAGAAATTATGCATTTTTATTTATGCATTGTATTGTTTTTTTCTTTTAATTTCTTGTTTTTCCCACTGCTTGATATTTATCCTTCTAACTACATGTTGTCTTCATCAATATGATGTCATCATTAGATGACTATTTATTGTGTGCCTTCCTATATGAGCCTCAACCTTTGATAAATGATCTGGTGGATCCGAAACTCGTCCAGGTGGGCGAGGAGGAGCCTGTCCTGTAAATGGCATTTTGACTTTTATATAACTTTTGGAGCTAGACATCTTTCAATTTGGGTGGGATGTGCTCCAACTTCAGTGTCTGCACCAGTGTTTCTCAGTTTTGAAGCACCACCAACCCTGTGCTCAGAGTTTCCTGGAGTGAAGCTCCTGTACAATAAAACATATTATAGTGTACCTGTATCTTAATTAAAGCAGTGTTTACACTCAGTTATGGCAGTGTCTCCTTTCAGTTATGGCAGTGGTTCCTCCAAATTGTGGTAGGTTCTAATCCCAGTTCTACCAGTTCTAACACTGTCTTCTCTGTTATACCTGTAGTGGCAGTGTCTCCTCCAAGTTATGGCAGAGTCTTTTTTTTTCACTGGTACTTTTTTCTTTGTCCATTTTTCCCCAATCCCAGTCCCCCTGCATCCCTGATGTAATGCACGCATGTGGAAGCACAAGCACATCAAGCACTATGGGATGCCCCCACCACCACCAGTCACTCAGTTACTGCCTGCCACACCGGACCTCCATCTGGTAGGGGCGGGACTGCAGACAGGCAACCCTCCCTTCTGGGAGATTAGAGCCAATGCTCAATCCTGCTCCCCCCCCCCGTGCTGGTACCCCGGGAACCCAAGGTTGTTCCTGAACCCAGGTCGCCGGCATAGTGTGAGATAAGGCAGGATGCCTTAGCCCTCAGTGCCACCGGGATGGCTCTTATTCCAGTTCGATCAGTGCCCCCTCCCAGTTAAACCAATGTCTCAGTTACAGCAGTATCTTATTCCCAGTTATTGCAGCGTATCATCCCAATTACAGCAGTGTGCTATCCCAATTACATCAGTGTCATATCACAGTTATGTCAGTGTCTCAGACTTTTCAGTTGCAGCAGTATCTACTCCCAGTTATTGCAGTGTATCCTCCCAAATGCAGCAATGTCCCATCCCAGTTGTATCGGTGTCCTGTCATAGTTACGTCAGTGTCTCAGTTTTCATCCAGATTAGAGAGGTGGTGAATTTAAATTTCACCAGTGCAGTTGCTGTGAAGTTGGGGAAATGTCTCACTTTGCAAAGTGGATGAAATTTTCCTAACTTGGCACGTCTTTTCCTGGAAGGCTTTTTTTTTTTTTTTGTGAATAAAGGAGTTAAATTAAAACACTCACACACACATTTTCACTTTCCCTTAACTTCCCCATGCCTGATAATTAATAAGAATGTCTCCCAATATCACCCTCTAACCTCTCTACTATTCATAGTACTGATGAAGCTGCATTAGAAAAAGTCAGTCAGTAGTCGCACATTCCTTTCCCACCACATCCAATGTCTGCAGTTCCATACAACAACTCACCCTCCACCCACTGAACCAGTATTAGAGATAGACTCCACCCTACTGCCCTCTGGCATACTACCACCCACATCTTAAAACTATTTACCTTAGAGATCAGACGTAAGAGGGGGGATATGTTACTCATGTGTAAAATTATGCAAAATCCAACATTAATGGATCTATGCTGCATTAAAGATAAAGCAAGAAATAACAACCTGAGATCTAATATGAAACAACTCATTGTCCCAAGAGTCAATCAATCAATCAATCAAATCTTTATTTATCCAGTCAACTCAGTTAAGCGGCGTAACTACTACACTGTAAAATCCACCAGAATTTGAAATTCTTTACCAAGTTATATTGTACATGTGCCCAACTTCGAGCAATTTAAAAAACAGCTAGATGAATTCCTTGTTCAGAACCTTCAGGGACAATGACCCCACTAGGAGTGGGAGACAATTAAATGGGCTTATAGCCTACTTTGTCTTTAAAAAACAAGTATTACCAAGTATATTTCCACTCACTTGTCCTCAAAATGTAGAATAAAAACAGGCTCCATGATGCAGCAACCAGGAGAGCCTTCTTCACCAGCCTTCAACTTCTAAATGAAACTGCTGGTGCAGAAGAATATTGAGGTAATCACATGATTAAGTAGTTTAGGAGTCAATCAGGTGATTACAGCAGAAAAAGCATCCGTTTCATTCAGAAATCTGTGACGTGGTGGAGGATGGCTATGCCAGTCAGCACACTGTAGGACTTGATTGTTTTGCACCCATTATGGGGTGAGTAGCGGTAGGTGGGTAGTGGGGTGCCAAAGTGTAGTGGAATTGGTTCTATCACAGATACTGCTTTGAGTAGGTGGAGGTGGAGTAAGTGAGTAAAATGTATTTGTTTAGGATTCCATACCGGAGACTCTGGACACTATATAGATCCATGTAGGGCCTTGTGGGTAAGCAAGACCACTCTGAAGATGATTCTCCACCTAACCGGCAGCCAGTGCAGTTTGCGCAGAACTCATGAGGTCAAATGACAGGACTTTGGCAGGCCCATCAGTAACCTGGCTGCTTTCTACACCAGCTGCAGGTGCCAGAGAACCCCTCCATTGACCTCAAGGTACAAAGCATTGTAGCAGTCAAGCTGCAACATCACAAACACATGTACCAGTGAGGGCAGATTGTCAGGTGGAGTCAAAGCTTTAATCTGGGCAACATTCCTCAAGTGGTGAAAACCACTCCTGATGATGGATGACACAAGCCTCAAGTGTTAGTCCATCAGAAGGATGATGCCCACATTCTTCACCTTGGTAGATGCCACCATGAGAATGGGGCCAGGAATAACCCTGTTCCCACCCCAGCAGCACCCACATTCCGCCGATGACCAGGCTGAATCACTAACATCTCTGTCTTGTCAGGATTGAGTCTCAGCCAGCTAGAGGACATCCAGTCTTAGATCTCAGCCAGACATTTATTTAGCACCTCCAGAGTGCCATCTGTCTCAGGTGCAAATGACATGTTCAGCTGGGTGTCATCTGCATAACACTGAAAACTCAAGCTGTACTGTCTAATGATCTCACCCAGGGAAGCAAGTACACTGTGAACAATGCAGGTGACAGGATCAAGCCCTGGGAACTTCACAAGGCAGGGGCTTCAGGCAGGATGAGAAATTCTCCATCACCACCTTTTGCATCCTGCCTGTGAGGAAGGACTCAGACCAATTGATGATGGTACCAGTAAGTCTACAGAGCTCCTTTAGGCAATTCAGCAACACTACATGATCCACAGTGTCAAATGCTGAGGAGAGATCAATGAGAACTAGTATTATTGACTGCCCCTCTATCTCTCACCCTAAGGAGCTCATTCTGCACCCTGACAAATGACATTTCAGTGCTATGCCTTGACTAATCCCTGGCTGGAAGGGCTCATAGATGTTGTGGGCTGCAAAGAGGGTGATGCATTCTACAGAACAATGGCTATGAAGTGGGGAAAGGGAATGGAATATGTGACAACTGACTTTTCCTAATGTAACATCACTAGGACTGGGGAAGGAGGAAGGTATGGGAGCTGGCAGGGGCAAGGTGGGGAGAAATACTTGTAAATGGTGAGGATGGAGGGATGAGGGTGGAGATGTGACAATGCAGGTGTTTTTTATTCTTAAAACCTTTTAATTAAAAAACTTCACATACTGCCTACTTTTCTAGACAAAGAACTACATACACTGGTACATTTTGTTATGCAAAATTGAGAAACTATACAACATGTTAAGGATATTGTAGCTTCCTGACATTGCACGTCACTGTTCTAGTTAAAATAGTTTCTCCTGCCAGTTTCATCTGTGTCTCCCAAGTTATAGCAGTGCCTACTCCAAGTGACATTGTCTTTGTAGTTATGGCAGTGTCTCCTTCCAGTTGTAACGGTGTCTCCCCCAGCAATGTCAGTGGATCCAGCTTTTTTCAGTTACACAAGTGTTACATCATATCTATTATGACAGTGTCTCATCCCACTTACACTAGTGTCTGCTCCCAGTTACACCAGTGCCAGTTGCTGGAGTGTGACCTCACAGTCTCCACTTCCCAGTTATGGTTTCAGTTACATTAGTTTCTACTTACTAGATAAAAGAAAAAGAAAAAAGATACTGTAGTTCCACAGAAACAGTTTCCACAATGTACCATATTATTCTACAATACATGACTAAATTTCACAGTTTAAGGTGTAATTTTGCACAATTTTCTTTCATTTTTCATGAAATTTCAAGGAAGAGAATTTCACATGTCACAATAATTCCACTGATGGAATTTTAATTTCACCCAGTCCTTGTCTGTTTTGTCTTAGTTGTTAAATTTTGTAACATTTCATGGGAAGCAAATGACTTTCTGTTAATGCTCTTTGTAATAGCTTTTGTTTCCTTTTCCTATCATGATCTGCAAGTCTTTTTTTGCAATATGTTATTCATGAAATTTTTTCCCTGTCTTTTGTCTGGTTTTTGTTTAGCCCCATGGACGCACCTGGAATAACTTTTCTTTTATTTTTCTCCATTTAGATTTTTTCCTTCTCCAGCCGGCAGGAAGCTCTGGCTCCTCCCTCGGAGGGGCTCACTCTCCGGCCCTGACTCTCCTGCACCAGACCTTTCCAGCAATCTCCCATGGGTTACTCCCCTGTCACAGGGCTGAGGGTGAAGGGTGTCGACTTCCCCCCCTTCCCTGAAGACCAACATCCAGACTCTGGGGGGGGGCGCTGCAGGTGCTGTGAGGCCATCATGGAGCTTGCCAGCTCCATTTTCATGTTTTCTCCCCTTCCCTTGCCACGGTTGCTCTGGTGTGTGTGGAGGCACGTGCATGCAGTGATCTGTGGCACCATTCCAAGTCTAGCAACTCCCATCTGCACTACTCTAGGCCCTCCACCCTGGGGGCAGCCCTGCAGCGGACATGACTACTGAGTCCCCACCCAAGAGAGGAGAGGAGAGGAGAGCTGCCATGCAGTTGCTCAATCCATCTCCTGCCCCCCCCCGGCTGACCCCGACAACCCAGGCTTGTTCCCAAACCAGGGTTTCCAGCATGGCACAAGGTGTGGCATCCAGTGATTCAGCCCTCAGTGCCTCCCGGCCAGCTGCACCTGCAATAACTTGTTTACCTCCGTGTGCCATGCATTCTAAAAAATATTCAAATAAATAAATACATAGATGAACAAATAAGACACACCCCTCCATCATCGAATGTGAGCTTGACTTGTTAGACTGGCATGTGGGGCGACTGTCTGTCTTTGTGAACCACAAGCTATTTTTCTCATTCACTGCTGCTACAGTATGGTAGCTATGGTGCTGCCATCAGGATGAAGCACTCTGTGATGAAAGGTATCACAGCTTCCTGTATGCCAAAGTGTCACAGCTTCCTGTATGTCAAAGTGGCACAGCTTTCTGTATGCCAAAGTGTCACAGCTTCCTGTATGCCAAAGTGTCACAGCTTCCTGTAAGTCAAAGTGGAGCAATTTCCACTGGATTACATTGAGTTCCAGCAATCTCCTACAAGGCATCACCCTAGAAACTGTGATAAGGCGTTCATCTTGGTGGGTAACACTGTATCATATATAATTGCTTAGAAAGTGGGTTAGAAGATTTCCAGCTTCCCTACTGGCTGAAAGACTTGATAAGGTGGGCATTTATGGCACAACAATATCCACCTGAAACGAGTTCCTGTGCGAAATGCCCCATTACACCCTAGAGTCACTGTGGCAGGGTTCCAATTTTAAACTGGACAGCAGCAATTTATTTTTCTGACCCACATACTGACCGCCAATAATAAAAAGAAGAGAGAATATCAGACTACCTTAGAGTGAACTTCAATATCTTAAACCACCTAAATGTTGACATCACTTTCTAATATATGGAAAATGCCCGGCCAGAACCACCAGTTATTAAAAAATAAAAAAATAAAAAAGAGCAAAATAAAAATTCAAGATTAATTTTACTTACCTCAGCAGAGCTTAGTGTTATTGAAGCTGACCACCTTGAGGTAAACACTGAAAGGAACATTAATTGGGACCTGAAAGTGTTTTCGGAATGGGCTGTTAAAAGAACTATACTCTAAACTGGAAAACGGGCAGACTTGTAGATTTAAACAATGCATTACTGCAGTTTTATGCTGAGGTCTGTACAGCTACAGGAGAGCAGTAATGTGGGTCCAGGTACTGCTCTCTCTCTCTCTGTCTTAACAGACGCCTCAACCCGTCTTTCTGTAGGCCACTATATCAGTCTCATTACTGACCCACTTTTTCTGCATGTCTAATAATGCCGTGATATCTGTGTCAAAAAAGCTGCAGAAGGACTAAAAGATTATGCTGCTTACCACTCTGCCTTAACCGAAATTGACCTGTAAGAGTTACAAGACTCACCAGCGCTAAATCCTAAAACCGCACCTGGCCCCATACATAAAGTATGGTTTCATATACAAATCCATGTGTTGAGGCATAGTCTTGAGGGTTTGTGTGAGCTGATGCCTGCTTCATTCCCTGTAAATTCAGAAGTCTATGGCCTCCGATGTGTTTCACTGAGCCATAATGAAGCTACCAAAAATAATAAAAACCCTACTGAGCAAAATAAAGTGACTTTCAGAGGATTTATGTACGAAGAGCAGAGCAATCTGCTTTGCCCTGTTAAGTCATCTGTCAAGTACCCCTCAAGCAAACAAGTATGGTCCAAACATGGAAACCTAGAATTTGCTGGCAGATAAGGACCGCCTGACCCACCTAATCTGCCCATTTTCCCTTGCCAACAGTATCTCCACAGATCCTACTTGATCTCTGGCCCATTCTCCCACCCTCTTTCTTTCCATTATGCCTACCCATCCATTCTTGGACTTCACCACTCTTTTTGCCCTCACCACCTTGGCTGGAAGACTGTTTCAGGAATATGTCAATTTCTGTGAAGAGTACTTCTTCACATCTCTCCTGACTCTACTCCCCCAGCTTCATATCATGTCCCCTTGTTCTTGAGCACCTTTTTTCTTAAACATGATGCACTCTTGTACTTTTTAGCCCCATGAGGTATTTAAAGGTCTCTATCATATCCCGCTCTCCACCTCTCTTCCAGAGTGTACATACAGTGGAGTCCCCAAGATGAAACCTCACTCTGCAGTATGCTGCAGCAGACCTACAAATAAAGCAATGTAATTTCAATGGCAATTAGTCTCTTTTGTCATGCAGGAAACTGTGGCATTCACTTCATCCTGGCAGTGTCACATTTTACTGAATGACAAAAGGGACTAATTGCCTTGAAATTACATTGCTTTATTCAGTAGGTCTGCTTCAGTATTCTGCAGAGTGCTGCAAAATGCTGCAGAACTGGGTTTCATCCTGGGGAATGCCACAGTACTTGGGTCCTTAAGTCTCTCCTAGCAAAGCTTCTGATGCAGACTCTGCACCATTTTAGTTAAACTCTTCTGGACTTCATGGGCAGACTAGATGGATTGAACGGTCCTCTTCTGCCATCACATTCTTATGTTCTTTTGTTATGTTCTAATCTATACAGAGGAAGCACCACCTTCCTCTTCCTGTTAGTAATACCCCTCACTGTGCACCCCAGCATTTCACTAGCCTTACCAACTGCCTTGTCACACTGCCTGGTCATCTTTAGGTCATCAGATATGATTATCCCCAGGTCTCATTCCTGCTTTGTGGTTATTAATACCAACCCACCCACTATATTCCACCCCTGGGTTTCTGTTCTCCAAATGCATTATTTTGCACATTTTTGTATTAAAACGCAGCTGCCATACCCTTGACCACTCCTTGAGTTTTCTCAGGTCACTTCTCATTCTTTTCACACACACCCTGTAGTGCCCACCCTATTGCAGATTGTTATGTCATCTGCAGAGAGGCAGACTTTCCTTTCCAGCTCCTCTGCAATGTCACTTATAAAGTCATTAAAGATGACAGGTCCCAGCACTGATCCCTGAGGCACCCTGCTGGTCACCCTCACTCCCTAGGAGTGAACTCCATTTACCACCACCCTCTTCTGCCCTTCCCTTAACCAATTTCTGACCTAGTTATCTACCTTTGGACCCACTCCTAAGAGTCCCAGCTTGCTTACTAGTCTCCAATGTAGAACAGTGTTGAAAACCTTACTGAAACCCAGGTAGACCACATCTACTGTTCTGCCATTATTTACTTCCTTGGTCACCCAGTCAAAAAAATCTATCAGATTAGTTTGACATCCCCCCCCCCCGCCCATGAATCCATGCTGCCTCTGGTCTTGTAACCCACTGGATTCAAGGTATTCCACAATCTTTTCTTGAGCAGTGTTTCCATTACCTTTTCTACCATCAATGTCAGGCTGACTGGCCTACAGTTGCCAATGTCTTTCTTGCTACCACTTTTGTGAAGTGGGATTTCATCACTCCTCCTGTCCTCTGGAACAACTTCCTGTTTCCAATGAGCTGATAAAAAGGACTGTCAGAGGCGCAGCCAGCACCTTCTTGAGCTCACTCAGTATCCTTGAATGCACCCCCTCCAGCTCCATTGCTTTTTCCACTTTCAGATTAGTGAGTCCCTTCAGGTCTGTCTCCTCCATAAATGGACTATTGTCCACCTCCATCCCTCCACATCTCACGTTACTTTTTTGCAGCCCATCCTCTTCTCCTTCCTCTGTGAACACTGAACAAAAGTATTAGTTCAGGATATCTGCCTTTTCCTGGTCTCCCTCTGCATAGTCCCCACTTCCCTTTTAAACCTTGAAATTCCACCCCGGACTTCCTCTTTTCACCTACATACCTAAAAAATGTATTGTTCCCTTTCATTACTGCCTGGGCTGTTCTCTCGCCGGGGGTAGGAATGGTATCCAGAGGAAGAGTGGGACAATTAAGAAAAGGGAAGCTTATGAAAGGAAGGAAGGGGAGTGATGGCACACACTGGAAAGCAATGTGTGCTAATGCCCATAGCCTTGGGAAAATGATTGCTGATCTGGAGGCTGCCATGGTAGAGGCAGACCTGGACTTAGTAGCCATCACAGAGACCTGGGGCAACGAAAAACAGTACTGGGATCTGGCTATCCCCGGATAGTCTCCATTTAGAAGGGACAGGTAGGGAAGGGGGGAGTAGCTCTTTATGTGAGGGAAAACAAAAAGGCAATAGAATCACAGGGTAAGCCGAGGAGGGTGGAGGTACTGTGGGTCACCCTGGAGAAAAGGAAAGGGGAAGTTATTTGCACAGGGGTGATCTACAGACCCCCTGCTCAGGGAGAGGAAGTGGATGATGAGTTAATAGAAGAAATTCAGTTTATGCCTCAAAAGGAGGAGGTACTACTAGTCAGAGACTTCAATCCACCAGACAAAGAGTGGAGCCTGAATACAGCAGCAACTACCAGGAGCAGGGCATACCTAACTCTCTACTAGGGGCCTCTTTCAGGCAGCTAGTAGAGGAACCCACATACTGCGGGGAAATGCTGGACCTGGTATTGACAAATGGGGATAGCATTGCTGACATCACGGTTGGTGACCACCTGGGAACCAGTGATCACCATACAGTACGATTTACCATAAGGACTAAGGTAGAAGAAAGTAACACCAGAACTAGGGTTCTAGATTTCAGGATGGCCAACTTTGAGAAAATGGAAATCTCTCAAGGATGCACTGGTTGGGATGGGGAAACTTGAGGGAGTGGAGATCCAGTGGGCTGAAATAATGGAGGGTTTCAATAGGACTACATGTCTCTGTATTTGGCAGGTTAGCAAGGGTAAAAGGAAAAAGAGACCTCTGTGGTTCTCAAGGGAGGTAGCAAAAAAGTAAGGGCAAAAGAAAAAAAAACATGCCTTTTTGAGATATATAATATTTAAGAAGGAAGAGGACAGAGAGATCTACCAGAAAAAACAAAAAGAGGCTGGGAGGGCAGTCAGAAGAGCGACAGCACAGTCAGAAGAATAGATTGCCAGATCACTGAAGAATGGGATAAGACATTCTTCAGATACAAAGGGGACATGAGAAAGGCCAAGGGGTTGTATGGAAGAAGAAATTTCTAAAAGCAGACATGCTAAATAGATACTTCTGCTCAGTATTTACGGTGGACCCTTATGAAAATGAAATATTTTAAAATATATTATTAACAATATATTTACATATAGTGAAATATATTTCAATCTACTTGTTTTGTAATATATTGTAATGTACTGGAAAATCAATATATTTTAATATATTTAAAATTTGCAAATATATTCTAATGTACTATAACTACTGTATACATGCTATGGCCTCTTTAGTATACTATGTATATTGCAAAATAATGACTAAATTCCAAATATATTGAAATAAAATGGCAAATATATGTTATTGGTATATTGCCAATATATGTAAAAATGTATTTTATTTTACATTTCAAATGTTGTTTCCTATATTTACAAATATTATAGCTGCATGGTGGTGCAGCTATAGTTAAAACTGCTGAGCTACTTCTATGTTAAACCCCAAATTTGCACTTTAATAAATTTTGGAACCGTACAACTGATTTGCCTGAAATTTTGCATGCACGGACACATTCCATAGATCCCTGGATCTGGCGAGTTCTGTTCTGGTTGCGTGGTTGGTAGAGCCAAAAAACATGCAAAAGCACTTTTTGGCTATTTCTTTGCTCAGGGCTACAGCCCAAATGGTTTGTCCGTCTGCACTGAAATTGTCAGGGAATATATAGTTTGGGTCACTGATGTGCCTTTTAAAGATTTGGTGAAAAAATATTATTCTGTTCAGTTTCCCATTATAGTCAATAGGAAAAAAATAACTGTGCCTCTTGAAAGCTGCCACCAATAAATTTTACTGTCACAAATGCCCTTAGTAGTTTCATATTGCTACCATCTTGTTTTCAGTTAGCTGCAGAGAAAATGGCTGTAGTTCAAATTTGACTGCCCCTAGGTAAACCCTGACAGTTGTGTTTACCTAATCGGGACCAGAAGGAACACAATGCTGGCATCAGAATTGTAAAATTTGGCCTGGAAATATGTTTTCCAGTATCAACCCCCTGTACTGTTCAAATTGTGAAAGATGGATGCACACTTTGCAATTTGCAACTCTTCTTGACTTCTTTCACACATTTTGTGAAGTGTCACAATTTGCAAGACTACTGAACCAAAAACACTATTTTCTTTGTCACTTCACTGCTACTAAATGGTTAGGGATTTTGGACTGACATTTGCAGGGTGGCAAGCCCTTGCCCCACAGATGTGCCTTTGCTGGTTTGATGAAAAAATTTACACTGGTTCCATCGTTATGGCATTCAAGTTGAGAAATTTCCTTAGGATAACATTGTGAAAAGGCTCAGAAGCTGCGCCTATATCTCAAAAACAATTCAAGATAATGGATTTTTCGCCTGGGCACCTTAACTGGACTAAGCATACTGGAGGTTGTCAAGTCTTGATTACAACTGCAGTAGATTTTTTTCATAGTTGCTATGAGTACTGAGATATTGCCACATTTGTGTTACAAGGGTTCCTTTTCATGACTCTAGGGCTGTGTGTGTCTCTGTACTTGTGTGTAACTGGGGCGCAAGGCCCCCACAACCACATAGGGCCTTGCTCTCCACAACCACATACTACTTACCAGTTACATTACACTTTCTCAAAAGAAATTCATTGCAAAAATTCTGTTAATGCATCAGTTAGGGTTGCTAGTACAGCAACAAAAGTTTGGAAATTTGATGTTAGGGTTCCTACCCCTACCACCCCACCCACCTCCACACACCAACAGGCATTGGAGTGTGCCATGGGGTCATCAGGAATGACATGATAGAGGCATATAAATATCTCACAGGTGTGAAAAAGGTATGGAAAGGGAGCATTTTTCAGAGAAAGAGTTGCACAAGAACTAGAGGGCACATGATGAACCTGGGGGGGAGACTGAGGGGGAATGTAAAGAAGTTTTTCTTTACAGAGATGGTGGTGGGAGCTTGGGTCAGATTCCAGGAGGAAGTGGTGGAAGCTAAAACAATCACAGGCTTCAAGAATGCATGGGATAGGCATAAAGGAATCCTGGCACAAAGACAAACATGGGAAAAATCTGAGAACCTATAGGGGGCTAAACCAGGATTAGCGGGACAGACTAGGTGGGCCAGGTGGGCCTTATCCACCAGCAACTTCTATGTTTCTATCAGTTTTCCCCTTTGCATTTCTTTTTTTTTTTTATACTTCTTTTATTGAAATTCATAATGATGTCTTACAAATAATGGAATTTCCACATATGTTGAGTGCCCCCACTGGCACAATGCATGGCACTGATTGGAAAAGAATCAGCAATCTCAGCAAGGCATTCATTTTTAGTGCCTGAACCCATGACGAGGGTGGAAGTGGGAGCAGGGACCACCTGGAAAAGTCATTTCTGAGGGTGTTAATCAGTGGGGTGTAATTCAAGCATAGTAATTGATTCGGAGTGATCCATGTTAACTACCAGGTACTTCATTTTAGGCAGGCTCCATTTCATGGAAACTGAAAAGTAAGCTGGGAGGGAGTAATGGAAATTCAGCTGCAAAGCCATCACTGCTGGGACACTTGCCTGTTTTAGTTTGAATACTTCAGTTTCAGTTTTAATTCTTGAAATGTGATTGGGAGAAGAAGAAGTAGAGTTTCCCCTGTTCCCTAGTTAGCCTGGGGAGGCCCAAAGGCCTCAGGAAATCTTGCACCTCAGTGTGGCTGACCTCTGGGTCCTGGGTATACAGATCTTCATAGAAGGCCGAAAGGCCTCTGCTATCTCAGTTGTCTAGTGAAGTATTTTCCTGAGTGGGTATGCTGCAAGGCAGTCATCATAGCTTTGGCCCTCAGTATCCAGAGTCTACTGGCTAGTAATCTTAAAGATTTGGGGCCCCTTCATAGAATTTCTGATGAAGAAATAACATTTTCTATTCTACTGCATAGTCTAGGATTCCCCTAGCACCTTCTTGTGTTTTGCAAATCTTTCCCTCTATTTTATCATACTTTTCTTTTGCTGGTCTTCCAGTGATTGCATCTTTTCTGGCTTCTCTATTTTTTTCTCGGCTAGAACTTTCTATGAATTTCCCCCACAGTACTGCCTTCTCCACATCCCAAACCACTCCCACTGGGGTGTCTTGTTTATAATTGTCTTCTAAATATGTTTTTGTAGGTGTTTTTAATGCTCTGTCTAGTCTCAGGATCTTGTAATAAAGAGACATTTTGGCACCAGAGGGTATTTCTCTGGAAAGCCCCTAATTCTATTTTAAGAAAAATTGGAGAATGATCTGAGAGAACCAAGTTCCACATCCATGAATCTTCAACCCTACAGAACTCTTCTTTTGGGATAAAAAGTAATCTAGTCTGGAATACATGTGATTGGGGGTTGAAAAAAGGTATAGTCCCTTCTTCCATGCACGCATCTCCACACATCAACCATACCCATCTTAGTAAGAGCTTGCCCACCTGCCTCACTATTTTATGCTCATTCCTGGGGATCCGCAACATTATTTCTAAGGCCAGGTTGAGGACTAGAATAAAATCTCCCCCCATAGTCTGCATATGTGGACCCAGGTGGGAAGTATACAGATGCCAAGGTGGGCCTAACACCTTGGTATGTCCCCTTCAGCAAGGCATCTCTACCTTCCCCATTGACCAGGGTGGCTTCCTCCAGGAAAGACACCCTATTTGGAATCAGGATGGCTACCCCCCTGTGCTGACCTCTTTTATAAGAGGCAGTAACAGAACTGCTAAAACCCATTCTGGTTGTGCACTGCTTCCAAATAAATTTAAATATCTTTAAAACTATTCAAGGTGCACAAAAACAACCAGCGTGAAAGTTGTTCAGGGCAAAAAGACCTTTCACATGAGGGTAGTCACTAATCTGAATTTTTTATATTTTGTAAAATATGTTTGCCAAAACAACCTCATTTATTTCTCTCTTTGAGTGAACACAGTAGGAGTCATGCCAAACAAATGTAAATATCTCGGAAAGTATACAAGTTACCAATATACAACCAACATGGAAGTTGTTCAGGACAAGATTATCTTTCAAATGAGGGCAGTCAGTAATCTGAATTCATTATATATTTTTAAATATAGCCATCCAAAAGGTGAAAATTGTGAAGAAAAATTTAAATTAAGGTACTCAGATGGCCATAGTTTAAAAACTATAATTAGTGTAACAATTATTTATTTTTATGGTTAAAGTTTTTATTAATAGTTTCAGTTTTACATACAGTCACAGACAGAGTCTGTCAAATGTACATTGCTGGTTACATGTACAACCATCCAGTTTCTTTTACAGTTCTAACAAAGGTACAGATTATCACTCACCTATATATATATGAAGTGTCAGTATCTCAGCGGAGGCCGGAGGTGCAATAAATTAGTGCAGTTTAATGAATAGGCTCATTGGAAAGGTATTTTACCCTGAACAACTTTCTTACTGACAGTTTATGTATAATGCTTATACAGTTAGAGATATTTACATTTGTTTGGCATAACTCCTATGAAAAATGAAAATTGAGGTAATCAGATGGCCATAGTTTAAAAAATTAATTAGTGCAGATTAATGAATAGGCTCGTTTGAAAGGTTTTTTTATCCTGAACAATTGTCATACTGTTTTTTATCTGTAACTTGTTACTTTAGAGATATTTACATTTGTTTAGCATGACTCTATTGCACTTCTAAACAGCCTTAGTTTTGCAAATTACTATGCCATTTAAGTGAAATTCTAAGCCAGACTACCTTCTCTTGTCATGCCTAATTTAAAGTGGACAATAATTAATTACTTATGTACAGCTGCTTGAAATGTCTCTATTTTCATAAATTACATTTATACCTCTAAAGGATCCCTATTTAACTGTGCCTGAATAAAAGCTGAAGCCGTCAGTTTTGTTTGTATTGTTTTATTTGTATGGACAACATTCTGTGCAGTTTCTGTCATGGAACCAAGAATTTGGAGGTTTGACTATGTCACTTCATGGTTTCAGAACCATGGGCACTGTACTGATAAGTTACTGCTAACATTTCTGAAACCATGAAGCCACAGAAAAACTTGTTGCCGTATTGGTCCTTGTAACACAAGATCCACAGAAACAGATGATTAGTACTTTTTATTGGACCAACACAATTGTTACAAAAGGACACAGGTGCTTTTAGCTTTTGGATCACACAGAATCCTTCATCAGAAAACACTGGCAGTGGTTTTAGAAGAACATACTTTCTCAAAATCCAGATCATACAAAAAACAGATGAAAAGTTGTTAAGGACCCAATTGGTTAAAACTGCATTAAAAAAAAAACAACAACAACATACACATATAAAGACAGCAAAAGTTCCATCAAAAGAAAGCTATACCAAGGTCAAATGACACTGACTTGAAAGTTCACTCCCTGAGAAAAGCTATAAACCAACTTAAGCTTCATTTTAAAACCCTCTGCGTGTGCCTGTGTTAGCATTAGTAGATGACAATGATTAAAAACCACAATGAAAAATAAGATTAAAGAGCAGCTGACAACTTCAAGAGAACTTTAACAAAACATATTTAGATAAGGTTCAGCTTATATTTCACATTAGTTCTTTATTCCTCCTTCCCATTATTTATTGCTGAGGTCAACTGCATGAAAACAGGCTTTTTGCTCCTGAAGAGTTCATCTATTTCTGTTGCTGTCTCCCTACCTGAGGTCACTGCTTGTGACATCACAGTTACTCTCATGGTAATAGATTGTGATGTTCCAAAAGAGCATTATGACTTTCAATAGGGAGTGAGCTATAGAGGCAGATTAACTTTAAAGTAACTGTAAGGGATAAAAATCATGTATTCATGCACATTTCCTCAGTAATAAATAATGGAGAGGAGAAATCTAGAATATATATGGAATAGAAGCAGAATTTTAACATAGAAACATAGAAGTTGATGGCAGATAAGGACCACAAGGCCCATCCAGTCTGCCCATTTATTTTTCTACCTTATGAATGTGCTATTGGCCTTTGCTCTTTCAATGGCCTATCTATTGATACTCATCTGTATTGCTCCCTTATGCCTATCCCATGCCTGCACTGTATTCATATCCACTACTTCCTGAGGTAGGCCATTCCATGCATCTACCACCCTTTCTGTGAAAAAGAACTTCCTCACATTGCCCCTTAATCTGCCTCCCTCTAATCTCATGCTGTGTCCTATTGTCCTGCTATTTTTCTTATATTGAAACATGTTAGACTCTTTCACCTTGTTAATGCCCTTAAGGTGTTTGAATGTTTCAATCATATCACCTCTCTTCCTCCTTTGCTGTAGGGTATACATATTGAGCTCCGTTAATCTGTCATATGTTTTATGATGCAGACCCTGCACCATTTTGGTTGCCCTTCTCTGACTGCCTCAATTTGGTTAATGTCCTTGTGAAGGTTTGGCCTCCAGTACTGCATGCAGTACTCCAGATGAAGCTAACTGGTGTCTAGTAAAGAGGGATTATTACACTCCCTCTTCGACTCAGTGATATCCTACTAATATACCCAACATCCCCTAGCCTTACCTACTGCTTTAGTGGTCTGCTTGGATGATTTCAGGTCATCTGTGATGATAACGGCCAAGTCTCTTTCTTCCCTTGTGACTGCCAACTCCCCAACCCATAGGTGGCTTCAGGGTTTCTTTTCCCTATGAGCATGATCTTGCACTTCTTTGCATTAAACCCCAGTTACCACTCTTCTGACCATTTTGCCAGTTTATTCAGATCTCTTCTCATTCTGCCCACCCCATCTGGATCATCTACTCCGTTGCAGATCTTGGTGTCATCTGCAAACAGACCAGCCTTACCCTCCAGTCCATCTGCAATGTCACTGATGAAGATATTGAAGAGGACTGGCCCCAGAACTAATCCCTGAGGTACCCCACTTGTGACTTGCATCTCTTCTGACTGTATACCATTTACCACCACTCTCTGTTTTCTCCCCATCAACAGTTTGCCAGCCAGTTGACCAGCTTCTGACCCACCCGAGCCTACCCAGCTTATTAATCAATCTTCTATGTGGAACAGTATCAAAAGCTTTGCTGAAGTCAAAGTAGGCGACATCAACTGCTCCCCCTTGGTCCACCACTTTGGTTACCAGTCAAAGAACTCTATGAGATTAGTTTGGCAGGACCTTCCTATTGTAAACCCATGCTGTCTTGGATCCTGTGCTCCTATGGATTCCAGGTGTTGCACTATTCTTTCCTTAAGGAGTGCCTCCGTAATCTTGCCCACTACTGAGGTAAGACTGACTGGTCTGTAGTTCCTTGCCTCCTCCCTGCTACCACTCTTGTGGAGCGGTTTCACATGGGCCCTTCTCCAGTCTTCTGGGACCTCTGCTGTGCTCAGAGACTCACTAAACAGTTCTGATAATGGCTCTGCTAGTTCCACCCTTAGCTTCTTTAGTACCCTGGGATGTATGCCATCAGGTCCCATTGCCTTGTCCACCCTGAGCTTATCGAGCTCTTGTAAGACCCTTTCTTTTGTGAAGGAAATAGTGCACACCTCCCTCCCCCATGTCCATGGTGCTGAGTTGTGGGCCCTGCCCTACCTCCTCTTCAGTAAATACTGAGCAGAAGTATCTATTTAGGATAGATGCTTTTACATGGTCCTCCTCCTCACATGCCCCCTTATCCCCTTTGATCTTAGCAATACCTCCTCTGGACTTTCTCCTTTCACTAATGTATCTATAGAAAGTCTTGTCACCTTCTTTTACTGTTTGTGCTAGTGTTTCCTCGGTTTGGGCCTTTACCTGCCTTACTGCATTTCCTGCTTCCCTTAGGGAAGTTTGTTATGCTTCCCTATCTTCATCCCACTGCATTCCCTTATATTTCCTGAAGGCCAGTCTTTTGGCTCTGACCTTTTATGCTACTGTTTTTGAGAACCAAAGTGGTTTCCTTCTTCTTTTGCACTTCCTTTTCTCTCTAACACAGTGGGATGTTGCTTCAAGAATTACATCCTTAATGCTTGCCCACTTTGCCTGTACCCCCTCACCTGTATTCTTCTTGCCAGGGCTAGCTTAACTCTGTTGGCCATCGTATCAAAGTCGGCTCCTCTGAAGTCCCATATTTTTGTCTTGGAATGGGATGATTTAATTCTAGTGGCCAAATTGAACCATACCATGTGATGGTCACTATTTAGGTGACCTCCTACCTGGGGATCTGTGATCCTTTCCCTGTTAGTCAGTACTAGATCTAGGATAGTCCTGTCTCTTGTGGGTTGTTGTACCAGTTATTTGAAGCCCTCCCCTGCAGGGAATCCACTATGTGTCTAATTCTGGCAGATGTTCCTGCTGGTATTGATCAATCTGTATCTGGCATGTTGAAGTCTCCCATTATCAGAACCTCCCCTTTAGCTGTCATGTTTTGCATATCTTCTAACAGTAATGTGTCTATGTCCTCCCCTTGGTCTGCAGGCCTGTAGACAACCCCAGTTCATATGGCTGTCCCATTTCCTGTTTCCAGAGTGACCTACAGTTCTTCTGGCTCCTTATGTATATTCTGAATTTCTGTAGCTTTGATATTTTCATTGACATAAAGGGCCACTGCACCCTCCCCCCCTTTTGCACCTTGGTCTCTTCTGAGACAGTACATAGCCAGGTACTGAAGTCTCCCAAGTGTGGTTACTGGTGAACCATGTCTCGCTAATGGCTGCTATGTCGGTTTAGCCTCTGTCATTATTGCCTGCAGGTCTGGGATCTTGTTTCCCCGGACAGAACATTGTGTACATGATTTTACATTGGCCAGATTTTGGTGTGTTAGTTGTTGGGTGAGGTCTGGCATTTCCCCAGTGCCTTGTATGGAGAGTCAGACCTGTTTCCTTACCTGGTGATGCAAATGAACTACAAACATGCTGAACTCCTGTTTGACCACTAGCTGAGGGGGGAAGGGTGTTCTTCCCATTCGACATATTGGGTGCTGCACCCCTCTCCCCATTTGCTAGTTTAAATATTCTGCAAAGACATCAAACTTCTGCCCCAATGCACTGCTCCCTCCTTAGTCAGATGCAGTCCATCGAATTTAAAGAACTTTCACTCCCAAAACTGTTGCCAGTTACCTACAAATTTATGTCCTTTTTCCTGGCACCAGCCCTTGAGCCACATGTTTAGCTCCCCATCTCCCCTTCTCTGACCTTCCGTCCATCTGCCCCCCTCTCCCAGACTGGCAGAACCTCAGAGAAGGAGATGCATGATGAAATGGATGATAGTTTGTCACCCAGCCTGGTCAGGTGTTTCTTGGTCTCCACAACCGACCGGCTGGAGAGATCATTAGTCCCTATGTGTACCAGGACACTGATGTTTTCTCCTGCTTCCTGTACAATTTTAGCAATGCAGTCAGTGTCTCTCCACGCTGATGTACCTGGGAAACATATGACCATTACCCCTGGCTGGAGATGGGTATCAACTCCCCGAATCATGGAGTCTCCTATGATCCGAAGTGTTATGATTTCCTTTTTGCTTTTTTGTTTTGGTTTCTGTTTTGGGCGAGTTTTGTTGTGCTAGCTCCTGTGCTGCAGTGTCCTGCTCTGCAGTGTCCTCTGCCCCTTTGTTTGAGTTTGGAAAGAGAGGCAGATACCTGTTTGTAGTTTTTATATGGTTTGTGGAGGTGATATGTTGGAGAGCACTGAGTGATGGGGCACCTACTTTATTATGTTTTTTAAAGTTTTCTTTCAGGTGTCAGTAGCTCTTCCAGCAATACATAGTAAATAATGTTAAAAGTCTTATACATATGAAAATATCTATGGGTTAAGTATAAAATAGTTTAGAAGACAACCTGCCCTAGTGTAAATTAAGCATTTACCAGCTGTTTCACACAGTGGTGTCAAATATTACACAGTGTACTGTTCAGATACATTTTTCTTAAACTCTGTGTACAATGAGTCTGTATTACTTATGAATAGTCAAACTTATACTATCGTAACCATGATATATCTGCAATTCTGTAACAAGTGACTAGTGTATGTGTATATTCAAAACCCAAATCTAACACAGACCCCCTTGTAATTGAGATACTGTTATACTAATATGTCTATGTATCAACATGTGTCCATATGCACCTAATCTGCTGTTGTATTAAATAACAGTTCTATAAGTCTAAAACCAAAACAAAACACAATTGACAAATTCAGCTTTTATTCAAGCACAGTTAAATAGGGATCCTTAAGAGGCATGGATATAATTTATGAAACTAGAGACATTTCAAACACCTGCACATAAGTAATCAATTCTTGTCCTCTTTAAGTAACATCTGTAAATAAAGCCATACTGCAAAATCTCAGTTACTGCTTTAGAGCTTCTAGTGTGAACGTTATTGGGGCCCCTCAGCAGTTAGGTCTAGCATATGCCTAGCAACCTCTCCCCTGAACCTGGTTGTAAATAAAAAGGATAATTTTAGTATGTACCCCCACCTTATAGATAATGAGCCTGGTATACACTCCAATGGTCAGGGTAGTACCATGAGTGTAGTTCTGCTAAAAGAAAATTGTATGCCATGTAGTTGGCAGTAGTTCTTTTAAAGGGGTGCCAGCTAGCCAAAAGTGGTGTATGGGTTACATCATTATGCAAGATACTCATGCATGCACACTTTAAGTCAAGCGCCACCATGTTGCACACAGTGGCCAACCTCCACAGTTGTAGAAAGAAAAGTGGTGAGCCAGGAAGTCAGTATGTTTATGCGGCCCACAGAGGGAAGGGTTGCATAAACAGAAACACTGGAAACTATGCTGGAGCAGTGTGGCAGAACATCAGACAGTGGTCCAGTTACGTGCTTCCACAGTGCTCTTATACAAATCTGATGATGGAATGACATCTGTGAGCTTGGTCCACACAGCCGTAAAAATCAGACTCAGGAGGAGACTATTAACAAACTACAGATCTGGTCTTGAATTTGCTCGGCATATAGTCACTTTCTCATTCTTTTCTAAGCAGTAATTTCTGATAAATGTGCCTTAACCATATTGATCTCAGTGCTGGTAGACTACTTCTGGTTTTCCCCTGATTGTATTAGGTGGAAGTAGTAGCAATCTTGAAGTGCTAGCTGCTGGTGGTGGCATGCTCTGAAAAAAAGTGGTCCCATGCTTGTCTGCAAATTTTAGAAATGATTCCTTTCCTTGTTTTTGCTGTAAAAAAAACTGACCCCTTTAACACAAAAACAAGGAGTAAGTTATGGCCTCCACCCCTTTCCTTTTCGCTTCAAGTGAGGAACGTGATTATGGGTTGGCACCAGATGTACAGTGGCAGCCATAGATGCATAATATTGTTAAACAGTAATCAACTGTGTGGAAAAAAAAATTTTTGAATGTGTGTTTTCTTAATGTTGTCAATACCACTCCACCCATTTTGTACTTTACCCCTGGATTTCTATGCCCCAAGTGCATTATTTTACATTTTGTGTTCAGGACAAAAGGCTTTTCAAATGAAGGTAGTCACTAATCTAAATTCTTTATAGTTTTTTTTAATTGCCATCAGAAATGTGAATTTTGTAAAACAAAAATGGAAATACAGGTAATAAGATGACCATATTTGACAAAATATAAGGAATTCAGATCAGTGACCACCCTCATTTGAAACATCTTTTTGACCTGAACAACTTTCAGACAGGTTGTTGTTGTGCACCTGAAATAATTTTAAAGATATTTAGTTTGTTTGGAATGTGTGTACATTTGCTAAGAATTTTGCACAGTGCCTTACGAAGATTCTCAATGAAAAGCAGTTTGGAGTTATGTCTCCAATGTTCTAAACACACAATGGATCTGAATGAGTTAAAGCTAGGGTGGTCCCCCAAAGGTTTGTCATTGCAATACAGGCACACTCTCTTTTGCAGGACACTTTGTAGGCAGTACTGTTTTCCATAAAAACATCTCTGTCTCTCTTCCAAAGTCTATATCTGTGGGATGTGCCACACTCTTTGAAATCCTTCTGGTGCATGGTCTTTGCCCAGGGAACAGTGATGCCCATCCACAAACCACTTAGCTTTGTCTGAAACTCCAGATGGCATTCCTACCACCCTTTGCCCCAAACATCCTCTGCCATAGGGTTACACCAAATGAGTCTTCAATCCTCAATGAATTGCTAAAATATTCCCAACTTTAACTTTAAATTTAGCCCAGTCATGGTGAAAGGGGTCCTGACTAGTGTGATATAGCCTTGTCTAGGGCACACATGCCTTAGACAACTCCCTCAGAGAACAGTCTAAAATTCTGTACTCACAGATTAGTTATTCCTTCCTCCCAGCCAAGGAAAGAACAACATGCACCTTTTCCCTTCTGGTAGCTGTCAGATTCTACTCATTGTTCTTCCTTATGGCAGCTGTGAACTTCAGGAAGTTCAGGGGATTGCCCTTTTGGATCCACAAGAACTGCATTCCCTCTCACTTCCCCTGGAGTGAAACTAAAGAGTCCTGCAGGTAAACTGAAGATTTTACCAAACTAGGGTGAGAAATACCAGGGCTTCCTTTTGCCAGAGCCCCAATGGCAGACCTCCTGCCACTATGACTGACACACTTGAACTTACTGATGAACATTCCAAGCTCTCAAGAGCAGCTGACTCTAAAATGGTTATGCTGCTGTGAGAGTTCTAAATGACATAATCATCCTTCTCTGAGGCTAGCTGAGTAAACAATGATGTCATTATGTAGAATGCCCCTAATGAGCTCCCCATCAGTTGCCTTTTCCTATCTGCCTAAGACTAGTACTAATAGAATTCTAGTAACCTGAGGGGACTGGGTTGTTGCAAATAGTTATGTCAGCACCACCATGTTGTGCAAGGCTGACTCTGGGGCAAACTGCATATGTCGCGAGTATCACACATGTGCAGTACTGTAATAGCTGCAGTATTATGGCTAACTCCAGTGCATCAAAGGCACGGCATATTCTTTCACCACTATTGCTGCTCCTAAAAGCTCTCCACAGCTGTATTGGCTCTGACTAGAGTTTGTTTGGTTTGTTATTACTTCTGTTCTCCTGTACGTGGTTTTAGTCCCCTTATACTGCCACCCTAGATAGGGTGTTGCTCCTATTCCCAGTTTATGCTTGCATTTTCCCTTCCGCCCTTCCCAGCAGTGAAATTCAACAACAGGAGTGAACAGGTGCCTTACCTTAGTTGACCAGCAGAGTCTCCCACTTCCCGTTTCTTCCAACTGATACCTGAGATGCCAGTATTACACCTGTTACATTCCAGCATTGCTCCAATCACTTGTTGAGATACGAATGTATTGAGACACATTAGGAGTGTTCCCTTTTTATGCAGGATGACCTGCATCTTGGTGCAGTGCTAATGGGAGGAGTTGGTCACATGATGGCTTGACTCCATGTCCAGCAAGATAGCCCGTAGCTGCTTTCTTCCTATCCCAACTTGAAAATTGTCAGAAAGGCTACAAAAAAAGTGAGTTACAGTTCTTTTGCCAAATAGATCTGCTATCATGTTGGCACTCCTCTCCCCAGCAAAAACATACTGATCAAGGGAAAGTGATCCCTTTTATGCAAGATGACCTGTTTTCTGGTGCAGTGCTATTGGGGGGAGTCAGTCATGTGATCACCCGACTCTGTCCCAGTAAGAGAGCCAGTTACTGCTTTGTTCCTGTCCAAAGCTGATAATCGGTAGGAAGGCTACAAAAAAACATGAGTTACAGCTGTTTTACCAACTAGCTGTGCTAGCAGGTCAGTGCTTCTCTCCAGCAAAAAGCACACTCAACAAGTGATAGCATTTCCTTACATGCTGGATGACCTGCTTCTTGTTGCAGCGTTATTGGGTGGAGTCGATCATATGATTGCCTGACTCCATCCCCAGCAAGATGGCCAGTAACTGCTTCCTTCCTGTCCCAAGCTAACAACTGGTAATCAAGCTATGAAAAACATGAGCTGCAGCTGTTTTACCAACTAGCTTTCATCTCCCTAATCAGCCACAAAGCATATTAGACCAGCTGCCAACTCTAAAGGAGCCAATTGGGAAAAATGCCTAGGCACTGTGATGGTAAAACTCAGCAAATAAGTACAGTTAATCAACATTATAGAAACCTCAGCATCGGGGCCATTGCAATGCAACTCCTTTCAAATGCTGGACTGAGCAGCAGAGGATCACGAGTGTCACTGGGCACCACGCTGAAAACAACTTGCAAACTACTGGGCTTCGAAAAACTGAAGATCACAAGAACTGGAGCAGTATGCTATGTGGGCAGCAAACAAAGAAGAAGGATGAAGTACAGCAGACAAAAGAAGATACAGCAAAACAAACTCAAACCATCTCTTCCTGCCACCTTCAGGCACCTTGTCTAATATTAAAAGCAGCCTTATGAACAACTTCAGCAAAACAACTACAGTTTTTGCTACAATCAGTTTCATAACATACTCTAAGTAGTGGACTCAGGATTTGTTTTACTTGTCCATTTGCAGAATGTGCTACAGTGAAGTAAAAAATGTATTTTCTTGTTTTATTTTTTGGGACCATTTTTTTGTCCCATTGTTAACAAAAATGTAATAAATGAAAATGCTATCATATTCAAAACTTGAAAGCTTGTGTCACTGTCATTATTGCACTTAGAATCTATTTTATAAGTGCACTAATAACCTCTAGGGTAGGCGGAATGGTTTATACCCACCCTTCCAGGGTCTATGAGGCCCTCTGCCTGTGGCATCAGTTCTCATTATGCCACTGGGCAATCAGGTATAGCCCAATACTTCCCACCCTGTTCGTTATTATTGCTTACATTCGACATCCTATTATCAACATTTATAAAATAGCTGGGGCACGTGTTTCTTTTTCACTTCTAAAATCATGTTTCAAACATAAATGCATACTGCACTCCTTAATAAAAGATGTATTTCTAATTTGTTTAGCTCCAGGATGTGCATTCGAGAAAAAGTTGAGTACTCTTGGGGATTTCCAGGTTCCAGTTGCCCTGGTAGTATCATTGGTTAGTGCAGCAGAATGGTATTCTGAGCAGTTCTGGGTTCAAATCCCAGCTGGGGCACTTATTTCTTTCTTACTTTTAAAATTGTATTAATAAAATATGGTCTGACCAATTCTGAATCAAACAACAAGGCATCTCTCAAGTGGAGTGGTGTACTTCAAGCATGCTGAAGAGAAATATTACTTACTAAAGCTTGGGCAATGCATTTTTTAATACCCAAAATCCTTTTTGCAAATTGCTAGAAAAGAAATCATGAAAAAGGATCTTGTTTCACAATTTAAAAAGGATTTTTCTTTTACCAGAAATTGCAAAAAAGGAACTGCGGAAAAGGATTCTTTTTCACAATTTGCAAAAAAATGACTGCCCAGGTGGACCCTCCCCTGGTGTCCAATCACTGACCCCATATAAAAATACATATTTCCCTGGTAGTCTAGTGGTCTCTCCCCCTCCCTCATTCACTGATCACCATCACCATATTAAAAAATGTCTTTTCCTGGTAGTCTAGTGGTCCCTCCCCCAATGTCCAATTGCCACCTCTGTATAAAAATATATTTTTCCCTGGTAGTCTACTCCTTCCTCCCCCCTTCTCCAATGTCTGGTCACTGTCCCCAGTTAAAATACTGAATTCCCTGGTAGTCTAGTGGTCCCTTCCCCATTCTCCATCTTATATTATTATTTTTTAATTTCCCTGGTGGTCTAGTGGACCCCCCACCTCCCCATCATGTGAGATAGTCACCCACCACCCTGTTGCCCCCATCCCCACTCCCAGCTGGCAACCAGCACAGCACTTCTCTCACCACCACAGCTGGCTGCAAACTGAGCTGTGGAGGAATGTGTAAAATATACAGTACATGCTCATTCATAGCTCAGTCAACAACCAGCCGTGGTGGTGAGAGGTGGGCTGTGCTGATTGCCGGCTGGGAGTTGGGATGGGGGAGTGGGATGGTGGGCAATTACCTGAGAGGGTGGGGTGCACTAGACCACCAGAGAAATTTAAAAATAATTTATGGGATGGAGAAAGGAGGAGGGGAATGGACCAATACACTACCAGGGATCTCAATATTTTAACCAGGGATGGAAATTGGAGAACAGGGTAGGGACCACTGAACTACCAGGGATTTCAGTATTTAACTGGGGACAGTGATTGGACATCAGGGGAGGGACTAGTAGACTACCAGGGAAAAATATTTTTATCTACATGGATGGTGATCGGACATCAGGGGAAGGGTAAAGGAACACTAGACTACCAGGAAATTGAGAAACTAAGGTAAATGTGGTTTAATGTATTTCAATATGGTTTTCAACTTTGGTGCATTTTTAAAGATTTTGACACTAGATTTTCAACATACCCCCTCATGAGCAATGTTGGTGTCATTTTGTAACTCCTGCCCAAAAGGTGATTTTGTGGTTGGTTAGCGAAATCACCTTTTGGGGCAGATTTCAAAATTTTCACCATACTTGCTCATGAGGTGAGGTCATAAGAAGGGTATGTTGAAAATTTTGGTTCAAAATATGTTAAAATGGCAAAGTCTCATGTGATCTGTTGACATTTCACAGCTGCTCCTAACTTTATAATTTCCAATATTTTCCCCCACATTTTCAACATAGGCATTTCTTTATATCATCTCATGAATGTGATAGCTGTCAATTTTCAGTTCTTGGCCAAAATATGTTTTCTCACATGTGGCATGGAATGACTGCGGTGAAGCGGAATGATGTTTGGGTGGACATTTGAAAACTCTAAACCCAACTAACAAACTCGCTGTCAATTTGGTTGCTGTTTTAGCTGAAATGTTTCCACAACAACATACATATATGCATCTATGGTAGGATGGGTGTGCAGGGCCCTCTGGGCCCCTGCGCCCCCAAGCAAAAAGGTTGCGATTATAGTTTCTCAAAAGTAAGAGAAATTCATTGCAAAACTTCATTAATGCATCAGTTAGGGTTGAGGACAAAGCTGGAAATGCGTGTTAGGGTTTCAACCCTGGTCGACTTCAACCCCACCCTGCATGGCAGAACAGGTGTAGGTGGGATGCCTTGTTGTCAACCCTAACGCCTCACCCCATTTCTCCTATTCTGTACCCATCTCAGCTCATTTTCATGGAATGGGTGACAGTAGGGTTGACAACCCCAAGGCACACCCCCATGCCTCTTGCTGTGTGCAGGGTGGGTGGGATGTTAGAGTTGGAAACTCAACATCACATTTTACAACTTTGTGGCTACAATCCTCACTGACATGTTAATGTTTTTGCAAATAATTTATAAATATATTTAAAATGTGCAATTGTAATAAAACTGCATATTTTAAACACTTCAAATTGGTGAAATTGCATGTGATTATGTGGAATGAGTGTACTTTCATGAAAGTACTCAAAATAGATTTTTTTCTAATGTCCATAGCCACCAAGGACAGGGTGGTAAACAGCAAAGTGACATCCATACTGGATATGTGGATGTACAGTATGAAAATCCCAGGCCTCTGGAAGATCATTCAGGAAAATCAAGAACAGGGTAAGTCCAAGGACAGAGCCTTGATGAACACTTAACCAAAGTGGGAAGGAGAGGCAGCCTTATACAAGGATGGCCTGAGACATGTCTGTCAGATAGGAATTTAACTATAAGTTCAGAACCAGCAGGGGCATTGCATCACTGCAATACTTCAAACAAAAGTTTTCATTTTCCAGAAATGTCCTGAGTGGACATACTGTCATGTTCCATTGTTTGTTTTACTCGAATACTGTATACACAGTAGTGGAGGCTGGCAGCAGTATGCGCATAACTGTACTGCATCAGCTTTAAAAATAAAAGTTTGTAGTTTACAAAACTTTTCTGAGTGAACACACTGTATTGTTCCAGTGTTCACCATACTCCAATATAAAAACTGAGGAATTGTTACTAAAGTTTATGCAAATTATGGATTTCAATTCCACCATTTTTCTTGCATATTAAATAGGCATCAGTGTTAATTGTTGAATTTTGCCATTTTACAATGTTGGAATTCTACTGATTTCCCCCAAGTGAAATTCTGAAGGATTCTGCAAAAATCACTGGATGTCACAAATTTCCAGCAGAAACAGAATTTCATAGATTAGCACAGGACTAATCACAATTTCTATCTATAAAAGTTTTCCGTTTCCAAATATGTATTTATTTTTTTATTAATTTATTGAAAATGTTTTACCAAGTAAACATACAGAAATCTTGTTTACAAATGAGCCGGGGGGAGGGCGGTGGGAAGGATTACAAGGGGCATATCACAACATACTGTACAATAGCCATGAAAGTAAACAACAAAATATCTAAAGTGTATGAGCATGCAAAATAAAATGTGCATTAATTACAATAGTAGGTGCAAAAACTGGCAGCAAAGCTACACAAGCACAACAGCAAAATGCAGGACAATTTAAACAATGAGTAGGCTCAAATACTATTACAGTGGGATGTGAATAGTAACTTAAGGGAATGTTTAGCAACAGGAACACTTACGGGAAGGCAGACATTGTGGGCTAAACTGTTTCATAACTGAGGGGGTCTACAGAAATTTTGCACCTGTGGATGAAGAGTTGGGTGCAGTATGAGAATGCAGGCCGCTCCAGAGTCTGGGAGGGGATAAGCAGATCATCTGGATAATTGAGAGATTGCTAAGCCAAATTTTGAATCCATACTCATGCTCCTCTCTCATGTGCTGCACATGCTTTGCTGTAATTTTGTGCAATGCAGGCCTTGCTGCGATTATCGCGCTGCATTCATTTGGATCTAGTGGTTACCAAAATTCAAATAAACAAATAAATGAACATAGGCTGAGATATTGTGAGCATCTGCAGGTGACCTATGGTTACTGCAGACTGTCATACAGAGAGTGTGCAATGCTACTGTATGTGCTGGTGTAGTATCAGAGTAGAAGCAGCAGAGGGAGTTGTACAGTTCCACTGTCTGCCTTAATCCATTATATAGTGACACCAGAGGAGGATTACCATAGTGATTTCAGTACACGTTTGCAGTTACAGAAATTTAAGAAATGAACACCCTGGGCTTGCTTTTTAAAAGTGGTGCAGAACTTGCATCAAGCCCAGCCCCAAACAACTTTGTGGCAACTGCGTCTGATTTTAGTACATTGGGAGTAGCTGCAACAGTTTCCTCAGTTTATGGCAGTGTGTGCCAAATATTTGGTGCAAGCCCCATAAAACACGTCCCCTGACTGCCTCAAGTTAGACCAGGGGGAAAGTGGTCTAACTTGAGGCACTTGGTGCATGGGAGTGAAAATCCCTATCAGAGCTGGAAGAATGCCACAAGCCCTGTGGACCATAGGATCAGTGCACCAGGGGCTTGCAACTTTATTGGGGGCTTTGAAAATCAAGACCCCTGTCATGGTCCAGTCTTGGTCTTATTCCAGTATATAGTATATAGTGGCACCAACTTGTGATTGACCATTCGAGGTGTGCAATATCACTATGAATTCTGCTAGCAGCATTCCCACAAATGTGACATTCTTATGCTGACATTTTCTACAGAATCATTCAAATTCTGCTAATTTCCATCAGTGGGTAAACCACATGATTTTTAATGCAAACTGCTGAATGCTTAGTAAAGTTACTGAAAACTTTGTGGTCTCTTTCCACAGTTTTTTCTTGCATATAGATTAGACGTTAGTGTAAACTGTGGAATTTTACAAATGTTTTTACAAACTGAGGATTTCTTTTCCACAGTTTTTCTGATTATAGCATAGACACCAATGGCAATGGTGACATTGTACCATTTTAGCAAAATAATGGCAGAAATCTGTGGAGTCCGCATGAACATATATCTGCAAAATTATGCAAACCTTTAAATTCCGCAGAATTCAGCAAACTTCATGAACTTTTGTAGAATTGCAGTAGGAACAGAATTTTACTCTACTACTAGCATCAGTCAACATGGTACTTTCAATAAACATTGGCAGTTTCCAAACATTATCTGTATGGGCACATAGCCTTTTTTAAGTTTGCTTTCCTCCAGTATATACAGACTAGTGGCGCAATTGTGTTGATCCCAATACAGATGTCAGTGAAAAGTTATAGTTTCTGCAATTTTTCTGAATAAACTTAAACTCCTGTTCCAGTGTTCACCTTATTCCACTATATATAATATTAACAGTGTCTGCATCACTGTGTGCTTTCAATAAACATTTGTAGTTTCAAGCTGGACCATCTGAGCAGTTGTAGCACTATTGCTCAGGACGCTAGTGACCTGAGTTTGTGAATGAGCTTGAGTTTCTGGTGCCAGCCAGTGGAAGAAGGATGGAGTATCCTAGGATAACGTTCCTCCTTCAGGGTGGGCATCTGTGTCCTGCAGTGCAAGCATTACCTAGCAGAGGTTAGATGGAATCACAGATAGAGCCAGTGAAGCAGGACAGGGATGCTACCAGATGCTGGCACACTGCATGCCTCAGCATGCATTTCTCTGCACACCAGATCATTTGGGGGTGAAAATGGATGAAAAAAATCAGCCCCAGTCTGCCAGATGAGTTGCCAACAACCCCCCTAAACAGAATCTTGCACTATCTACCTGGTGCCCCAGCCACCACTTCAGTGGTCCTGTGTGCATGTTGGCAGAGTAAGCCCAGGAGAAGGTAGGGGACAGGTCTAGGGGGTGCTGTGCAGAGGTAAGTAGACTGGAGGACACAGAGGATAAACACTTACATGATAAAAGTCTGCAGTTTCCAAAACTTAGCTGAGTTGACCAACTGTTCCTCTACAGCACTGGCCTTACTCCAGTATATACTTTGTTCCAGCCATTAACTCAGAGATGTCTGTATCTCATCCAGGATCTAAATGTATAATTCTAATATGGCTTTCCTGCTGTTATGTTGTAAAGCCCAACAGTGGCCACCCATTTATTCTGATTTAACCCCCCAGAAAAAACCAAAACTCAACAATGATATGAAAAGCACGTTGAGCCTTTCATACCTTTTGGGTAGTTTTTTTTTAAAAAGTAAAGTCCATAACAGAGCCACATTAGTACCCTCCCCCATCACTCCTCTACAGGTGCATCTCCTGAAATGTTTTATTTATTTTATTTTATTAGGAAAGTCAGAAGAACATCCTTTGAGCTAAAAGCACCTTTATGAAGGACCCTCATCATACAATTAAAAAAAAAAGGGGAGGGAGACAAGACAGGTGGGAAGATATGCAGCTGGGAGGCATTGTCAAAATAAACAGTATTAAATACATAGGGTATACAGTATCACAGAAATGTCAGCAATAATACAGAGTTCACAAAAATTTGGAACACCAGATTATAAGGGATCTCATCAATGATAAGGAGGAAAAATGCAAAGTCAGAAAGGTACAGGAACTGAATAATAGTGAATAGGTAGTGGCAGTGGCACTAGGAATGAGCCTGGATCTAACTAGGGTGTGCCGCATAAGAAAGGTAAAAGACAGTGACAAGACCCAGCAGGTTAGCTAGTTGTAGATGCAGTGTTAGAGAATTAAGGGAGGTAAATAGTGGGCTGGAGGTTAAAGGGAGGTAGGGAGACGAGAGACAATAGGGGAGATAGTAGGGGAGGGGGCATAGGCCATGGAATAGAGCATGCAATCTGATCCGGACCAGGCTTTTGGGGAGCTAGTGCCCATAGGTGGCTAGCGGTGGCAGAAGCACTGCTCAGGGGGTGTGATAAATTTTCTTAGTTCTGTTTTGAAGTGGCTAAGGCTTTTGTGGCTGTTAGCAGAGAAAGCGAGTGCACTAAGCCAGGAGGGAGTCCTTACTGCAAAGGCTCACTTTCCCAAAGCTGTTTTTCTGAAAGGCATAGCTAGTGCATGTTTAGCGATGCTTCTAGTGGCATGCTCAGCTGGGGCTGGTCAGAATAAGGCCTGTGGAGAAGTGTAGAGAAGCAGGTGGAAGACCAAGCAGGACCTTCTTCCCTAGGATGAATGAATGCAGCTTGATCCGGTCTTGGAGAGGGAGTCATTGTGTCCTAATATAAAGATCACATGTATGCGTAAGGTGATCAGCACTGAGGACAAATCTGTAGGCTTTATTGAGGGAGGTCTGTCTTCTGCGAAGGCTGGTGTCTGTGGCAGCAGCATGTACCATGTTTCCATAGTCAAGTGTTAGTAAAATTGTACCTCTAACCACCTGGAGCCTAGCCTCAGTTGTAAGGCAGAACCGAACCCTATAGAGGGCACCTAGTTTCCTGATAGTGGCAGTGGTGAGAATGGATATGTGCTCATCGAAGGAAAGGGATTTGTCAATGGTGACTCCCAAGTAATGGAATGAGGACACCTGCTCAAGGAAAAAGAGAGAGAGAGTTGTGGGTAATTTAGAGAGGCTTTGTTAGCCTCCTCTTTGGTGCCCGTGAAGAGCATAGTTTTAGTATTTTTGCTGTTGAGCACCAGCAGACTATCAGTGAGCCAGTTTGGACCAGGTTAAAGTTGTGCTGCAGGTTCCTGGTGAGTGTTTCTTGGCAGGGACTATGAGAGAAAATTACTATGTTGTCTGCATAAAGCAATATCTCAAAGGCTGGGCAGGCAGGCAGCTGGAAGACTATTCACAAAGAGGCTGAATAGAAGAGGACCCAGGATAGACTCTTGACGGACCCCAACTGTGACTTTGCAATTCTCAGATATGACTCCATTGATTTTTACTTGCTGGGAGCACCCAGTCAGGAAGCTAGAGAACCATCTGACTGTATTTGGAGATAGTCCTAGGGCACTTAACCTAAGGAGCAGGAACTGGTGCTTGACAAGGTCGAAGGCCTTGGTCAGATCAATGAAAAGTGCCCCAACCAAGCTGCCTTGATCAAGTACTTCTGCTCATAGCCAGTGAAATTGATTAGAGCTATGCTTTTGCTGTGTAATCGGCAGAACCCGTGCTGCTGGGGGAAGAGGAGGTTGTATTTAAGCAGGTGGTCCATGAGCTGGTTGGCTATGATTCTCTCAAGTGCTTTGGACAGCTGGAACAGGATTAGTATTGGTCTGTAGTTGGCTACTAGTGCTCTGTCTCCCTCTTTTAACACTGGGGTGACCAGAGCAGACTTCCAGACAGAAGGAAAGGAGGACATGCGGAGTGCTAGGTTGAACAGCTTGGTGATGGGAATAACAATCTTAGGTAGTAGCGATGTTGATCAGTTTCATATCAAGGCCATCACCTCCCATACGAGGTTCTCTAGGACTCTGGCATTGTACTTTCTGGCTTTGGCCACTGTCACTTTTCTGAAGTAGAAATAGGGGAACAATAGAGGGGACGGTAGATTGGTGGGTGGAATACCATCATGGGGCATGGTAGGTCCCTGGGGTAGGACATGCTATAGTCCTAGAAGGCTTTGTTGAATACATTGGCCATGGCAGCATCATCAGTAATGATCTACCCCTTATGTTGGAGCATGAAGGGGGTGAAATGCAATCAAAAGAGATGGAACTAGCAATTCCACCTCCATTTTGGGAGTCCCAATGCTGTCAGATGGCAACAGGGAAACAAGACTGAAGAGCAATTGAAATATATATTTTTTAAATATGGTTATCTGCATTGTAATGCTGCTCTTAATTATTACTTATCAGTAACCATCGGCAAAACACAAAAAACAGATATAGTCCAAAAGCTCTTTAAATAATGTGTGACAGTGCTGGTTACTAGTGACTCAGCATTTTTACTACAATGAGCTGTTAGCCCATTTTGTGTGTTGTCTTTCTATTACTGGTCTACTCTACTTCAACTTGAATAAGGCATGATGTACTTGTTGTACTTGTAAGTGTGACAGAGGTATCCTCAACTTTGCCCCAGAGCTTAGATAATAGTTTAACCTTTACTCCCTTGGTTGTGTAAATGTTTATCTACAACCTTTATGATATCAGCAGCCTCCTCTGTGTGTGCTGAAGTAAGTTAGTTACTGAATGTCTAAAACAAGCTCAAGGTATGTACCATATGCACAGACCTCTTTGACTCAGTTTGGTATTTTTACGTCCAACCTGTGTTGGATGAGAAACCTGAGATTTTAAACTATAGAATGTAAAACGGCCTTACTTAATTACATAGGAAATACAGAATTGGGCCTAGCCCCATTTAGCAGTGGTTGCATACAGTAGGAACAAGCATTTGTCAATGCAGAATGTTCACTCATGAGTATTTGCAGTGGTCCCTGCTCCCCATTCTTCGGATACAAAGGAGAAATGTTAGTCCCACTGATCCAGTGGGAGGGAGAGGAACCCCACAGAACAAAGACTTGGAGACAGTGGAGTGTATTGCAACCTTCAAAAGTAACTTAGTAATGGAATATGAATGCAATGAATAAAGACATGAATCATGAATAGTTGAGGTTGAGAGTTGTTATATTATTTTTTATACACGTGGATGCAATAAATCATTCACTATTATTATGTGAGCTTAGTTGAAGGCTGGGGGCTGTAGAGACTTGTAGAAGACTAATAAATATTCAGATACATTAAAATGGAGGGATATATGTATTTATCAAGATTGATGTTGTAATGCAAGCTCATTACAATGTTATGTGTTATTGTTTGACTGTTATGTTGTAATTAACTGATAACCAAACTGTTAGTAAACAAGTGATATAAAATTATCTCTCCTTTCTAAACGTATCAGTCTATCTGTCTGTTGTACGTAACTGATAGTACTTCATGTTTATTAAGCTGATCATGTGTTTGGGGGATGGAATTATTTTAGTTAGCAGGCTTCAAATTTATCAGTTTAGTCTCTGGATTTGATTGAACAGTACAACACGTACTGTAGATTTGCACTTTATAATTATGAAGTAAAATAACCCAAATGAGATCCACATGTTTTTTTATTGCAGAAATTCTCTTCTTACATGAGAACATTTTAAAGGGTAGCAAAAATACAATTTGGAAGTGCAAAGCAATTTGGAAATTTTGTTGAGATTTGCAAATAAACCATTCATTATAAGCACCTACATACTGGAAAAAAGTAAATGCAACAAATGAGCCACACTAAGGTGACCTGGGGTGCTCTGTGACAAAATCAATGGTAAAGTAAACAGCAGTCACGGCACTTGCCCAGGGCATATCTGTGGAAATAATGAAGAGTCCAGTAAATGCTGTTTTAAGACTTGTTGCTTCATTTAATTTAGCTAGACAGCAGGTCAACCCTCCAGGGTTAGAAATCCTTACAATGATCATCATTTCAACTCTTATGAGTCTTTGTCAAAGATCTTTGATAAAGACTCGTAAGAGTTGAAACGTTAGATCATTTGTGTGGTTTCCCCTGCCCCTGGAGGGTTGGCTTGGTTATGTCTAGTTAAATTAAATGAAGCAACAAGTGTTTAAAACAGCATTTACTGGACTCTTCATTATTTCCACAGATATGCCCTGGGTAAGTGCCATGACTGGCCATTTACTATACTGAAAAAATACTGTAACTTAGGAATACTGCATCTGAGAGCAATTAAAACTGATAGCATTGTAATTTTGCAGTCTTTTCTATGCTTACAGAAAGCAGTTAATCAGGCATGCAGTTTGTTGGAAAACAATACTTTGTTCTGAGAGGTGCATTCAATTAACTGCAAAATACCTTCAATTTCAAAAGCAATGAACAATAAAACCCAGCTACAAATGTTATGCTAGAGATACTGTATAACTGTTCAATAATTCTGTACTGTTCCATTCCGTGAAAGTCTTCTGAGGTGGCTTCTGTAGTTTGTTTGGGTATGCAGAGGCAACAAAATGTTAAGTACTATAGAAACAAATGCTTCTTACATCAAAAGGAATGTTTTATGTGACTTTCAGTTGTGATGAATTGAGATTAGTGTTTTCACAGTACTCTGTAAACATTAAAGCAATGAGTCCCAACAACTCAATAATATGGTGGGTATGTGTGACTGACCTTAAGGTGACCTAACATAGAGCAAGCTCTTTCTCTACACAACAGATGTTTACCTAGGGTGGGATATTCAGAGTGCGCCAGGCAGGGGCGCAAGCCTGGGCGCAGCATGACTGGGACGTGCCAGGGAGTGTGCTGGGCGATATTCAACGGTGCTGTGTCATGGCTCAGCACCGTTGAATATGGCAACGTGGACACCCTGCCTTGCTCATAGTGCAGTGGCACTGCACCAGCGCAAGTGGCAAGAGAGGAGCAGGGGGATGCGCCAGTGCAAGTGCGGTTGTGCTAGGCACAGGAACCATGATATCCAGTGGTGGATATGCAAATGGGGCCATAATGCATGCAAGGCACAACCGGGGTCATTAGCATGTCATTATGGCCCCATTTGCATGCAGGTGTGCTGATCCCCAGTGACTTGCACCTGGCACCCTGCCAGGCTGCAGCTGTCAGGGGCCGAAGCCCCCTGCACATCATGGCAAAGTGCCCCAGTGCCCGATCGCGGGCATATGTATGATAAAAAACATGTCCAATATCCCTGGTGGTCCAGTGGACCACTTCCAGCCCAATTGTAGGCATCAGTATCATAGAAAACATGTCCAATATCCCTGGTGGTCCAGTGGACCACTTCCAGCCTGATTGCGGGCATCAGTATAATAGAAAACATGTCCAATATCCCTGGTGGTCCAGTGGAACACTTCCAGCCCTATCATGGGCATCAGTATGATAAAATGCATTTTAAATTATCCCTGGTGGTCCAGCAGTACCCCCCTCCCCACCGCCCTCAGACCTGCCACCCGCCTCCTCCCTGGTCAGCGGTGGGTGGCAGCCCCACCCGCAAGCTACCAGGCCACCCGCTGACTGACTGCGTACAGTACGGCTGTACACCCATTGGTCGACAGCATGGGCCAATGGGCATGCAGACTGTACCACACTATAGTTCAGATATGTGAACGGGTCCATTCACATCGGGACTGTGCAGTATGGTAGCAGTATGCATGCCCATTGGCCCACACGTGAGACCAATGGGTACAGCCATGCTGTCACAGTCAGTCTGTGGGCAGCTGGGCGGCTTGTGGGTAGGGAGCCGTCACCCACCGCTGACTGAGGGAGCGGGTGGCAGGTCTGGGTGGGCGGGTGGGAGGGGGGCACCGCTGGACCACCAGGGATAATTTAATATGTGTTTCATCATACTGATGCCCACGATCAGGCTAGAAGCGGTCCACTTGACCGTCAGGGTTATTGGACATGTTTTCTATGATACTTATGTCCACGATTGGACTGGAAGCGGTCCACTGGACCACCAGGGATATTGGACATGTTTTCTATGATACTGATGCTCGCGATTGGGCTGGAAGCTGTTCACTGGACCACCAGGGATATTGGACATGTTTTCTATGATACTGATGCCCGTGATCGGGCTAGAAGTGGTCCAATGGACCACCAGGGATAATATTGATTTACAATGCCCACGATTGCCGTGGGGGGCGCAAATGCCAACAGACCCTGGTTCCGGAGCTCAGGTGGCCACCCATGGCTGGTGGCTGCCTTGTTGCACCCTGCAATACAGCAGTTCACCTGTGGGTGGCCAGCCATTGCTCCTGTTTCTTTTTGTCTCATCTTTGAGCACCAGTGTGTGGTGCAAATAGGAGTTGCACCAGCATATGCACCTCACATCCCAGGTTGAATATCGGGATGTGTGGAATATCATGGCATGCCCCCAGCTGCGCTTGCATACATTACTGGTGCACCCCCAAGATTGGATCTGTGCGGCACAATATACCCTTTGAATATCGTGCCATAAGCAAGATAGTGGTTGCACCATGTGCAACCCCTTTGAATATTCTAAGCCCATAAGTACAGATGTTAAGGTAATTTTGTGCCGACAAATGTGGACTGCCCTGCACTTTCTTTTCAGTTCTTTTACCTTTAGTTTACAAAAGCAAGTTTCCTTAGAAATCATTTAGTATTTTGGAACACTGTTATGGTAGGGAGGGAGATTCATCAGCACAGCTCAGCAGCAATCAGCTGGGGGTCCCAGGATCCAAGTAGCATCATCGGGGGCCTTGCACACAGATGCAGGACTGTGTCCATTACTTTTTCTTGGAGGAAGATATATATATATATATATTTGAATGACTGTCCCAGTTACTTTTTCTTTGGGGAGAGAGAGGACTGTCTCATTTGATCTTTTCTTGAAGGGGAAAGAGAGAGAGAGAGAGAGAGAAGGTACACTGCACAGATGGCCGCGACAGAACACTACACACTGAGTGATGGCACCCTGCAAACATTAGACACCTGAATGGTTGCACCATCAACACCATCACAGGCTGGCATTGTGCACCTCCCTCTCACTCCCCAGGGTGATTCTTCTCTCAGGTGACATGGTGTGGGGCAATCAATCATGCTTCCCAAGGGACAGGAATGGAAAACCAGCACACAGTGTCAACATGTTGACAACCATACCTGGGTCCCTTTATTGCTGCTCAGACATCAAGTAACGATCAATTTCACAGCAGCTCTGCCATGGTAGAAAGGGGGCATCATCACAATGCTATGGACTGGTGAAGCACTTGCAAACAGAGACAGATTAAGACAACCTTGGGCCCTAGGCATAAAAGAAATCAGAAGCCCCACTCACTGTAACTGTGCTCCTTCATCATTGCATATCCCCGTTTAATTGGTGCAACTTTCCACTTTGCCAGATTTTAGCTGCAACCTTAACCCTCTGTGCCCCCCATAGTACCACCACCACCATGAGTTCAATGGGGTCGCAAGGCTTTCCCTGCACAGGAATAATTTCCATTGCAGCGGCATGGGGAATGCAGTGGAGGAAGGCATGCTAGTGAAGCACTGTGCCATGCACAGATGCTTAACTGTCCTCCTGCTCATGGCCACACACTGCAGAGTGCAGTCCCCTAGTGAAACTATGTTCAGCAGTTCCACAAGGGAGTTGCAGCTGTCTGGCCAAGTAGGAAAGAATCACCAAGGTATCAGCAGGAGACTGAAATTTAAAAATTCTATAATATATTATGCAGCAGAACAGGATAGGGAAGGGGCGGATCCACTGGATGCCAGGTGTTACATACAGTAAATGATTCTGGGACCACCAGATCACCTGGGAGGACATGCCATGAGGGAGGGCAAAACTAAAACTAACAAGCATTTGTCAATGCCGAATGTTTGCTTGCTGGCATAGGCATTGGTAGTGAAGGAGTTAGAGATCTGCATAATAGGAATGGCAGTGAAGTACTGAACTGAAGCCAACCCCACCACCACCCTGCAGAGACTGACAGGCACTGGGGTGTGCCTTTGGGTCATCAGGCATAACTGCAACACCATTTCACCACACCCTACCCTGCAGACACCGACAAGTGTCACAGTGTGCCTTGGAGTCTTTGCCTTATGCTCACCCCATTCCATACGCAATAGGGTGAGATGGGTGCAGTATAGGAGAATGGGTGAACCTTGGGACCAAAGAGTCCAAGGCACACCTCGATGCCTGTCACTGGCTGCAGGGTGTGGGTGGGGGTGGAATGGCAGGAGTATTACAGGCACAATCCCAAGTCACACCCCAATGCCTGTCAGTCTCTACAGGGCGGGGTATTATGGTCAGAAACCCTAATGTCCCAGGCATTCGTTGGTATTTTCGCCCCAAATTTTAAACATTTTTTTTTGTGACCCCAACCTCATGAACAGCGGCAATATCAGTTTGTTAGTGGAAAGCTGATTTTGCACAGCGACTATGCCATTTGGCACCACTGATGCAAAAACACATTTCAAACAGGATGTGAAAAATGACAGCTGTGCTGTTCATGGGAGATATAAAAATGGCAATGTTGAAAATCTGGAGTGAAAAATATAAAAACTGGTGAAGTCACGAGCGTGTAGAAACAGCTAATGCACACCTGTAATGTAATTATTTTGGGGATTTTTACAGCAGATTGTCAACACAGGCATTTTGGGACCTCCACTTATGAACAGTGTCACTGTGATTTTCTTAATCTGTCCTGAACACTGATTTCCTACAGCGACCAAGTATTTCTGCGCCAGAAGTGCGAAAACACATTTTGGCCAGGATGTGAAAAATGACAGCTGTACTGTTCATAAGGAGGTATAGAAAAATGCCAGTGTTGAAAATCTGGACTGAAAATATTACAAATTTGTGAACTTACGAGGGTGTGTGGAAACTGCGCAATGCAAGCTCATAACATAGTCATTTTATGGACTTTTGTCACCAAAGTTTCAACATAACCATTTTAAGACCTCTGCTCATGAACAGTGTCACTGTGATTTTCTTAATCTGTTCCGAACATTGATTTTGCACACCGACTGAGCCATTGTGTTCTACATGCGTGAAAACACATTTTGGGCATGATATGAAAAATAACAGCTATACTGCTCATAAGGAGGTGTGATAAAATGGCAATGTTGAAAATCTGGAGTGAAAATCTAAAAAATTTGTGAAGGTGTGAGCTTGCATAGGAACTGCACAACACACGCTCGTAAAACAGTCATTTTTGGGAATTATTTCACCAAATTTTCAACATAGGGTTTTTGGGGGCCTACCTCATGAACTGTGGCATTGTTGTATCATTGCTGGGTCCCAAAAGGTGGTTTCACTCAATGACCACAAAATCACCTTTCGGGACTGAATAGCAAAATGACAGTGACGGAGTTCATGAGGTGGGGCCCCAAGAACCCCATGTTGAAAATTTGGTGAAAAAATTCCAAAATGAAGCTGAGATATGTACCAAAGTTGAAAACCATTTATGCCATTACACAGCTTACCGGCATTTCTTTAGTTAAGTGGTTGGTTTTGAAGAGTGCAGATGTGTTCCCAGTTCACCGAAGATCATCGGCGGGGCTCAGAGGTAAGTATGGGGTAAGGGGGCATGGGGAGGTGGGTGAGCAGAGGGTGGGTGCAGGTTGGGGGCAAGACTATCAACGAGGGACTGTTTTTTGTTTTAGGTGTTTTGTCTTTTAGGAAGATGACTAGACATTTGCCACGCTTGGTGGGCCTCAGTGACAGCTGGAAGTTTTTTTTTGGGGTGCCAGTGGAGCCAACGGGGATTGGGCACTCTGTTGGCTATGCAGACATTTGCCATGCTGGGGTGGGCTCCTAGCATGGCAACTGGAAGTCTGTTTTTGTTGGGGGGGAGTTCAGTGGAGCCGACAGGGGATTGAGCACCCCCATCGCCATTCTAACTTTTTCCACGCTGGGGTGGGATCCCAGCATGGCACCTGGAAGTGTGTTTGGGGGAAAGTAGATGGATGTTTGCCATGCTGGGGTGGGCTCCCAGCGTGGCACCCTCAGTGTGTTGAGGGGCTGTGGAGCCGTTAGAGTTGGCACCCCCATCGTACATATGGTGGCTAAACGGGGAGTGCATAAGCATGCTGGGGTGGTCTCCCAGCATACAAGGCATGTGTTTGTGGGGGGAAGAACTGTCTATGACATTTCAGATGCAGTGCCACGTAGGTAATTTTGCTACTGCCGATGGCAGTATGCAAATCTGTCTGCAGTGGTGTTTCCTTAGAGCTGCATGTCACTGTGATCTGAATGCTGTCATAGACAGCTCAGACATTCATTGGTGCGTGCAGCCGCTTGCAAAAGGGAGCAGGGCATTGAGTGGAAGCACACCAATAAACTCAGAGGAGACCATGTTTCTTGCATATGTGTGCAAGCAAACATAAAATGGGCCAGAAGTGAAGCTCAGGAGGTCAGTATGACATCCTGTAACCAAGAAATAGAAACATCAGCCTTGTTGTGCTTGGTTGCCCATACATTACTCTGAATAGTATAGGTTTGTTTAAACTCATTTACCTTTGTTCCAGCTCTGCTTTGAACTAAATAAACAGCAAATCAGATAAGATTAAAACCTTTTTAATGTGATTTAAGAAACTGCTACAGTACATTAGATGGCAGCATTTCTAGTTTCATTTCTTAAAAACAGTTCATCTAGAAGGTTTTCGCTCTTTCTGATATCTTGGGTAGGCAAAATCTGCTGTGTAGGTGAGTGTGAGGAATCCTACAGTAATATACAAAAGATGCTCTATAGTAACATAGCTACTGTGATTCAGCAGCATTTTGGCATCACGTCTGTAGTACTGCAGCATCTGGAAGCTTACAGATTTACACACAGTTACACAGAACTATATACTGTGCTATATTTTAATATATAACGTATTAAAATTAATTTCTGATTTAAACTTAGAGGTATGTGTGGCTCAGTTTCCTCCTTAATCTGAGGGCAGGTGGCTTCTGGGTAAAGAAAAGTGAGGGTCAGTGCTTTGAGAAGTGTAGTGTAAGTAAAGGATTGGTGGTGTAAACAAAAATGGAACCTATCACGAAGATTTCTTTTTCATTAAGTTTTTATGGCTGTGGACGGAGCCTACAGCCATTTTGCTATCTGTAGCTTGAAAATGGAGTTTTGTGGAACACATTTTTCGGACATTTTAGTGTATCCTTGCACATCTACTAATCACTTTGACAACTAAAATAAAATAATTGCTTCTTTCTGTTTAGAATGTTGGAGACATAACTCCAAGCTGCTTATCTGATGACCATTAGGAAACTGAAACAGCTTGTTAAATATTGGTTGCCTATTAAACTGGAGATTTATTTACCCCCTTCGAAATGCAACAGCTTGCACATTTAAATGATTAGCATTTTAAACATGTTTTGCTACTAACTTCAGTTGAGGATAAATATCTTGCAAGAAAGAGTCATACCTCATTAATGTTAGCCTTTCCCAGCAAAGTTTGTAAAGATTTACACTGTTTTTAACCTCTCAAAACCCATCTAATAAAATGCCAGGTCTTCAGTGAGCTACCCAGACTAAATACATATATTTCTTTTTGACAGAAAGGGCTGCGACCTGCTTCCCAGACTTAACAGATAAGAGCTACTGAGATCTCTTATAGTAAGAGAGAGAGAGTGTGTGTGTGTGTGTGTGTGTGTGGTTGTGTTTGGGGAGGTGGAGAAACAGTCAAACTCTGGCAAGGGAGATCTCATCTAATGAATTAACTGCTGGCAAACCATGAGTGATAAAGAAGCAAATGATCTGATACCTTTATTGGACAGATGTAACAAAAAGGAACTTATGCCATTTATAAATTTCCTAATCAAACTACTAACAGAAGACTGTTTTTGTCATTTTATAATATGATATAATAAGTGTGTTTTTACTGAGTTGCTAGATCAGAGCCTTGATAAAATAATAACATTTACTTAACTCATTCAAGATTCCAACAGGTGGATAGAAAAAGTCTATAAGAATTTGAAAACTAATAACTATAAGATACAAAATAGCATTTATGTATCTATATGTGTATATCTATATATGTATATATATATATATATATATATATATATATATATATATATATATATAATTACAGTATAAGACAAAGAACCTCTGTGCAAGCACTGAGGCAATGGTTACCCAAAGGGCATTTGGCTGGGAAGCCAAGTTTCAAAGAAACACAAATCACACATGACCCCACAATGCAAAGCATCATGGGCTGCATAATCAAATGATGACAGAATATTTTGCTGATCAACACAAAATGCGTGGTGCCAAAAGGCCTCTCACACAGTCTGCAAAGGGTGGCAACTGAAGGCATAGACACATGTTTCGTCCTACCAGGACCCATCAGTATGCCTCGTCTGTTTGACACCCCAGTGGAATGAACCAGCTACCCTAAGATGGTCTATCTGGGTTACGTTGTGGTGAATCCAATTAAAACAAAAAACAAGTTAAAAGACAAAGAACCTCAGTGCGCAAGCACTGAGGCAATGGTTACCCCAAAGGGCATTGGCCAGGAAGCCAAGTTTCAAAGAAATACAAAATCACACATGCCTCCATAATGCAAAGCATCATGGACCGCATATGCAAATCACCACAGAATATTATGCTGGTTCAACTTTAAGCAAAAATGCATGCTGCCAAAAGGCCTCTCACACAGTCTACATATATATTCAGTATACATAATACAGTATGTCTATTTGCATTTAATTTGATTACAGGCATTACTAGTATCTTTTGAAAGATTGTCTGATTTGTGATTACTAATTCTAAGTATAGTTCATGAAATAATGAGCTTGATATTTGTTATTTCATATAGTCCCCAATTATGCTTTATGCATAGCATATAAATCCAAATCATTCCAAGGCCGTCATGCCATACAATATTAATACTGAGCAGCAAATCAGAGCTCTTTTCCTAATAAAAGGCTGCTGATATAAATAAAGAACAAAATCATAAATAAGGAACCAGTGGCTTATGGAAAAATCTACAGGGATTTATACAAGGATTGGAATCTGCCTTTGTGGGGAAAACACAAGAAAAATGAGGGTTTCTTACAGAGTAATGGTTATTTGGATCTAGGTGCACTGAATATTTTTTATCCTATATTTTGTATCCTGGATAGGGCAGGGGAGATGCTACATCTTAATGTCACGGGGATGTTTATTTACACATTTTGCACTGTATTTACTCAGGCTGTCCCAGATTAGATGCAATATCTTGTTTTCAGTGGGGTCATGATTTTATCATTTTTATAATGTATTTATTCAGGCTACCTAGTCCAGGGCCCCTATATTCAAAGGAGATACACAGTGCATCCCAGTGGAAAAGGGAGATGTGCCACAGAACTCCAACAATGCGAAGCAGCATGATATTCAAATGTGTGGGATGCATCGGCCGCAAGGGAATGGGCCCGGGCACACAAAATGGTATGCCATTCAAGTCAAGGGGGCACTCCCATGCATATGCCGTGCTGCAGCATATTCAATGGGAATGTGCCCCTCTCAGTCCAGAACACTGCAGCCCACAGGCCACGAATAGCTGGCCTAACCTGGCCAGCCACCCACAGGCAGGCTGCAGATATGCACCCAGGTGCACAGCAGCCTGGCAGCCCTGATGCACTAGAGATGCCCCCATTCCGTCTCCAATCTAGCCATCTCCATCCCTGATGAGCTCCATAGTGTAGGACTCCCCCCCCAGACCTGATTGCACCAGAGGAAACCATGGTCCATATCCATAGTCTAGAAGACTCCCATCCACCACCCCTGTACACAGACACCCTCACTCCCCTGATATCCAACCTGTTGCAAAGACTGGCCAATCATTGACTGCACTGAACCTGGACTGGGGACCTGCACTCTGGAATGACCCAACTGGTTGTACCATGCATTGGGGCACCATGCCAGCTGTGGATCCACCAGTGTATGCAGCCATGAGTACATCCCTGGTAAACTGAAGAGGGAATTTACATACCTCCAATGCATGCCTTGCTGATACTGTATCTTCTTGCTGTCATACACTGCTGCAAGTGCACACTCTCCCCTGTTTCCCTGTGTAACATGCCACCATCCGGACTGCTGAAGCGTCGTGGGTGCCATGGGGTGCAGTATCCTGTAATGCCATTTGCAGTGTATGCTTTAGGCTATAAATAGTTCATCCACAGTTCCCCAGTTGTACAAATGCATGGGAGGTCAGCTGTAACATGCCTGTTTTTGAACCAGTGTGAGTGGGTACAGCATCAGCCATCATCTGCACTGAGCAGTGCAATGGCACTGGAATGATGGATCCACATGCCAGTGCTTGTAGTATGGCCACTGGTGTTATCACCTACACACAGCTCATGCCTACGTATAAATACATTCCAGCAACCTACTGTGAGTGCTCCACCATCTGCTGATAGAGTGGTATGATCCCATTACAGAGCCAGTTGTTGCAATAGGATTGGCAGTGGGGCAGATAGGGGTGTCTGTGCACTGATGAGGGGAGCAGGGCCCTACACTATGGACATGGATATAATTGTGCTCAGGTGCAATTAGGGTTGGCATTGGGGTCCTACAATATGGAACCAATAGAGCCTAGACTCTAGTGCGATGGGGGCTGGTGGAATGGGTGGGGTGTCACTATACCCAGAGACTTCAGGGCCTTTCCACATGGGAGCAATCAGGGTTGGGGCTTGGGGGCGAGAGCTGTTCCAGTGCATTCATCCCCATGCCAACATGCAAATGGGGTGGTAATTAGCACTCATAAGGTCCCTTTGCACCCTGCATGCTCAATTAGTTCATTTGCATTCCTGGGCTGAATATCACCCGTGGGGACTGCGGTGCCACACATTCCACCCTGGAAGGTATTCAGTCAGGACCACCCTGGATGCACCTGACTTGGTGGCTGCCTGCACTGCGAATCCCATCCAGGATCACATTTTCAACAGAAATGATGAAGCCCGCCAGGATGAAGTGCAGTGTGACAGGTTTACTGCATGACAAAAGGGACTAACTCCCTTTGAAACTGCATTGTTTGCTGCAGTAACTCTACTGCAGAATTCTGCAGTGCTGTTCTTCATCCTGGTGGGCTTCACTGTATGCACACCCTGTACCAGTGGCACATTCTCTTGAATATTGTATCATTGTGCACCCTCTTTGTGCAACGATCTTTCTGCTCATGATCCGCACTTAATATATCCCCCAGATGTAAAATATTGTTTTTAGTAGTTCTGATCTTACACAATACAGCATAATATTGTGTAGATGTAAAGCCCTGAAAATAAGAGCCATTTCTTCTATGCACTATCCAGGCTAAATATATAGCAATCAGCAGGCATATTCCCAGAAAACACCCCATAAAAATGTGTAAAAGGAAGACCACATCGGAACTTCCTCTGCACAGATCTGCTTTGTGCAGTTCATTAGAAATGATGGGTAAAAGCATCCCAAAAGCTTTTCACAGCCATAGCAGCTCTGACCAGAGTTTGTTTTATATTGACAGCAGTACTGGAATTAGTGAAAGACCAAAGCAGAAAAACAGCTGTTTCACTTCTGTCCCTTAGCAGATTCAATCATGTCATGTGCCAGTAAGGGAACCAGAACAAACGAAGCAGTGGGAACTGAAATAATAAACTACAGGCATTTGGTAGTGTTGTGAGTGATTCAATGCAGCCACCACTTCACTAAAAATGAGAGAGTTACATTTGTACATGATTGTTAAACTGGGTCGGTACCTCCACTCACCTGTCCTACATATTGTATTGTACCTGAACATATAGTACTATGCATTCACAGTGTATTAGCTGAGAAAGGGAAAAACAAGTGTCCTGCTCATCCATTGTTGACAATGTATGTAAAGAAACCAACTTGGTGTAGGTACTGGTATGAAAAAGAAACTGCTACAAGGGTCTCTCAACACCTACCGGTTTTAATTGTTGACAATCAAACAGCATACCCTACATCCCGTCTGCATTTGTGTTTTATGTGTTGATGTAAAGTTGCTGTGATTTCAAATGGCAAGAGAGTTGTTGTACACCCACTGGTTTCTGGTGCTCCAACCGATTTTCCTGGTTTTATTTCTAGTAGGGTTTGTGGATCATGCTCTTTAGCTGCTGGTATTATGGAACAATGGTCCAGAGGTGTGGAAGACTAAGACATCAAGTCAACTACATGGATTTAGTAGAGCTTATGTCATAGTAACTGACTGCAACTCGCTGTTCTATGAATGTGAATATTTTCAGTTACGACTATAAAGCTCAACTACATCTGTTTAGTTTACAGTGTGGAACTGTCTGCTAGTGCTCTCAAGTTCCACATTAGCTCTGCCGACAATGAAAACATTATCAATTTATGAGACGAAATGAAAGGGGTAAACCAGCAATTAGCTCACAAGGTTTAGGTGTTGCAGAGTATGGGGGCGAGGGAGAACTGATCAGATAGAAGGAACAGTATTAGAAGCATCATGTACCAGAACTTATACAGCCAGTGAAACCTACAAAGAAGATTGGGCCCATGGCTGCATTGAAAGAAACAGGAATTTTGAGCTTGACCCAAAGAAAGCCGCAAAGAGGAAGCATACTAGTAAACTTAGAACTGCGTTATTATTTGCTGTTTCTGCCACTCTGGTGACTTCACAAATGTCCATGCAGAATTAGAGCTGGCAAAAGATATTACTAGTTTCATAAGATCAGCAGATCCAGAGGTGATTCACAAATGCATACTGCAAATAAAACCAGGCGAAATGGTAATGGACCAACACAAACCACAAGACATACAGTAGCAAACATTATGTCAGAGAATGGACACACACTGGGATGGGGTGCTTAAAGACAGACCGCTTTTCACTTGCAACATAAATCTAACACTCGTCACCTCCAATGAAAAGATGCAGCTCTTGAAGAACAATAAAATGCCAAATTTTATTTAAGATGCAAACAGAAAGAAACACACTGGCATTTTATTATACTCTGAGAGCTGCATCTTTTCATTAGAAATGGTTGAGTGCTACATTTATGTTGCAAGTATATAGCAAACACTCTCGCCATTTGTATTTTGCAAGCAACGCTACATTGGGACATAAAAATACAGATGCAGCAGGACATGGGGCATTCTGTTTGATTTTCAGCCATTAAAATCTGCTAAGTGTAGGCATAAACAACTCTGCAATTATTACATTGCAAGTTAGACTTTGCATTACCATATATTTAGGTATAGTCAAAAAAGAGACTTTAATATGGACTGCCTCAAGATGATTTTCAGTCTGCAAGAGATGAAAGATTATTCCGGTTACGTTCTTAACATTTTTTATACCATCACAATCGTACCAGCATGTGTATTACCTTACATGTACAAAAAAAAACCCAACTCTTAGAGTGCCTACTGACTCTGTGGTCTGTTTTGTAGGTCCTGATTCCAAAACACTTCTTCTCCATGGGTTAGTGTTGAAACTCTGTTTACTCTGGCAGTTGGTCCTTCCATTCCTCATTGTTCTCAGCTGGGCTCTGGTGGACAATCCTTCCAATCAGATCTCCTGGAATGCTATAGTTGCTCAGGCTCTCTCTGGCAGTCAGCTCCTCTAGCTGTCTCTCTACAATCAAATCCATTACCCCAACAGGCTTACTACTTGGGGACAGGGATCTTTTCTAACATGTCTCCCACATGGGATACCAAGGTGCTGGGAGACAAGGAAAGGAAATTGGTCTTTTAGAACATTTAGCACCTAATTATAAAGGTGCAGTTTCTGTTACACAGTTCAGCCTGCCCTGCCCTGCTTTTCAGCACTACTAGACCATGATAAACAAGCATTTGTCAATGCCGAACCATTGGTTGCTTGTTAAACAATTTGATGTTTTTCTGAAAAAGCCCAATGACTAGTCTAGTCTGCATACCCACTAGACCTCCCACGTTGCAGCACCACCCCAGGTGTGGCCTCACCATTGATCTATATAGGGATAACACTACCTCCCTTTTTCTGCTGGTGATACCCTACCCTGTGCACCCCAGCATCCTACTAGCCTTTCCCTGCCTTATCACATTGTTTTGCTAGAGGCTGAAACACAGAAATTGTCAGCAGATAAGGCCCACTAGTCCAATCCAGTCTGACTGTAAGCCATGTACTTGATTATGGCTTCTGACCTCCTCAGCTATACCTCTATGGTTCTCCCATTCCTGTCCCATACATGTTTAACTCCTGCCATGGTACTCACCCTCCACCTCCTGTGCCAGATCATTCCATGTGTCCACGACCTCTGTGAAGAAAAGCATCCTCATATTCCTCTTAGCCTGCCACCTTCCATTTCATGTCCTGCCCTCATTCTTGTAACTCTCCTGTATTGGAAGATGTCTTTCCCTTGCACCTTGTTTATACCCTTGTATGTACTTGAATGTCTCTATCATGCCTCCTGTCTACCTCTCTCCTCCAGTGAGTACATATTGCAGTCCCTTAATCTCTGCTCATTTGTTTTGTGGTGCAAGCCCTGTACTATCTTAGACACCCTTCTCTGGGCCATCTCCAGCCTATTTATGCCCCTTTCAAAGGTGCAGCCTCCAGAACTGCACACAGTACTCCATGTGAGGCCTGACCAGGGTTTATATAATGTCATCAATGCCTCCCTCCTTCTGCTGGTGATACCCCTGCTTATTCTCCTAGCTTGATGCCACTGGCCCTCCCTGCTGCCTTTGTATTCTGCTTTGACATTTTCATGTCATGTGAAATTATAACCCCCAGGTCCCTTTGTTCCATGGAGACTGTCAGAAACTACCCCCCCCATCCTGTAGCTCTCCCCAGGGTTTTTATGCCCCCGGTGCATAATTTTCTACTTCATTGATTTCAGTCTCAGTTGCCACTCCTCATACCATTTCTCAAGTCTGCCTAGGTCCTTTCTCATTTTCTCCACCCCTTCCGGAGAATCCATCCTATTGCAGATTTTGGTGTCATCTGCAAACAAGCAGACCTTTCCTTCCAGCCCCTCTGAAATGTCCCTAATGAAGACATTGAACAGGACTGTTGCAAGAACTGATTCCGCAGTACCACACTGATCACCCCTCCCAAATTGTACCCTATTTACCACCACCCTGTCTCCTGCCTGTTAGCTAGTTCGTAACCCAGTTCACCACCTTGTCTACCATGCCCAGACTGCCAATCTTGTTAACAAGCCTCTTATATGAGACAGTGTTGAAGACCTCGCTGAAATTGAGGTAGGTGATGTCCACGCTCCCCCCATTAACTTCCTTCATCACCCAATCAAAGAAATCTATCAGATTTGTCTAACACGACCTACCCGCTGTTAGGCCTGACCAGGGTTTTATATAATGGCATCACTACCTCCCTTCTTGTGCTGGTGACACCCCTGCCTATACAACCTTGTAATCTTTTTACATTTTGATCCCACATTTTCAACATAGTCTTCTTATCACTGTACAGTACCTCATAAACCCCATAGGTGAAAATTTCTTAATCCGTGGCAAAACACCATTCCATGGCACAGGTTGGGCAGGATGTGTGAAATGACAGCTATATTGTTCATGAGGTTATGTGAAGAAATGGCTAGGTTGAAAATTTGGAGTCAAAATCTAAAAAATTGGCAGTTACGCATGTGAGAAGGAAAATTTCAAAGAGTGCTCATAACTCTGTCTTTTGTTGGTATTTTTGCTCCAAATTTTCAACTTGGGCTTTTTGAGACCCCACCTCATGAACAGTGGTGCTATCATTTTGTTACTCAATCCCAAAAAGGTGGTTGTGTGCAATGACTGTGCTATTCCACACCACAGGTATGAGAATACGTTTTGGGAAGGATGTGATATATGACAGCTGTACTGTTTATGAGGCAGTGTGGAAAATGGGTATGTTGAAAATTTGGAGTGATAATATTGAAAATTGACCAAGTCACGCATGTGCATAAGAAAATTTAAATGAGTGCACGTAACTTGGGCTTTTGTTCATATTTTTGCTCAAAATTTTCAGCATGGGCTATTTGGGACCCCATCTCATAAACAGTGGCAGCATCATTTCAGTACTCTATACTGAAAGGTGATTTTGCACAGCGACTGTGCCATTCCATGCCACAGGTGTGAAAATACATTTCAGGCAGGAAGTGAAGAGTAACAGCTTTACAGTTTATGAGGTGGTGTGAAACAATGGCTATGTTGGAAATTTGGAGTCAAAATATTAAAAATAACCAAAGTTACATGCGTGCTTATAAAACTTTCAATGAGCAGATGTAGTGCGGCTATTTTTTGGTATTGTTATACCAAATTTTCAACATGGGCTTTTTGGTACCTCACCTCATGAACAGTGGCACTGTTGTTTCATTAATTAGTCTTGAAAGATGATTCCATGCAACAATTGCAAAATCACCTTTTGGGACTGAGTAATGAAATGACAGAGACAGTGTTCATGAGGTGGAGTCCCAAGAACCATATGTTGAAAATTTAGTGCAAAAATCTGAACTAATGGCTGAGATATCAACATAAGTTGAAATTGTCATTGCCAGCCATTATACAGTGCTTACCTTGATTTTTGAGTTTGTAGTTGGGCTTTGAAGAGTGCAGATGTGTTCTGGTCTAGAGAGATGACAGCACTTGGTGAGGGTGGTGGTGCGAGGGAGGGTCAGGATTGGGAGGGTGGACAGGGAGACAAACGAGGCCTGGTTTTTGGGTGAGTAGATTCAGGATAAGCTGTGTGAGGCCAAAATCATCATATAGATGTTTAACAGGTTTTGAACTTGTATTGTACCAGTGAAGACTACGCTCACTAAGATAATAGTTTCTTCAAATGAAGCTGTTGGTGATATTTTTTTTTTTTATAATCTGTAAGGCCCACTGGGCCCAAGTGTCTGTTTTAGGTGTGACCCAGGAGCACTGGGGAGGTTAAGTGCATGGAGTCACACTTATGCAAGTGGAGGTTGTGGGAATCAAACCCTAGTCTGCTGGATGTGAATGGTATGGAGATAGACCAAGAGCTAAAATTAGTTGAGAACAAAATGGAAAGGGAGATGGATGCGAGAGTAACCTGCATTTTACAAATGCTGGTGGAGGATAAAGAACAGTATACAAAAAGAAAGGGGGCTTAGAAAGCACTTACATAGCATCTCCCCACAAGACCATGAAACATTTCTCCTGATCCTACCAGGCATGCTGGCATGGTACCGAACAAGAGTTTGCTCCACAGACCAGCAGGACTGCAACATTACTGGAGACTGCAAACGTTGAATTGCCTCAGTGGGAGAGTTCATCAGCAGCATCAAAACCTGCAGCTTCTGCAACAGAACAAATTAAACAGGCATCTGGGCTGGCGATGCCACATCAAAGCAACAAGGGTTGGAATGCGGACCAGGCATTACTGAATGCAGGATGGATGCAAGATGCATTGGGATTGTGGATTCCGGACCTGTATTGGGATGCCCTGCAGAGCCAGAAGCAGGGATCAAGTTTGCCCATGGAACTGAGAGGTTTGGCATCGATGCATAATGGAGATCCAACGGAAGCAGATAAAAACGGAGGAACAGAAGCATCTGGACATACAGCCAATGCACCAGCGGCTGCAGGAGGGTCAGGTACAGTGACTGATACACCAGATGTTGTGGGAGAATTAAATATGAATGAAGGGACAATGGAGGCCCAACAACAAACGGGTGGCTTCTGCGACAGTGCAAGATCAGTTGCCATTTTCACCTAAAACTACACATATAGAGACACAGGTTCATACTGGGGACAGATGAGAACAGAACAGGAGCCAGGGACAGTGAGCAGCAGGATAATGTAGATGCCAAACAGACTGGGGCCATCAGGAATCCACTCACAGGCATGGGGTCAGAGGCGGCTGTCTGGGGGGCAGGTTATAATGAAAAAGAATGAGAGACTAGCAACAGAAGGATATCAATAGATAATGCTTCTTTTTTCCCTCAGTCACAAGCCCCACAGCTGAGATCAAGATTCTCAGATTTGTTTCAGAGGTTAGAACCTTTACCCAGGTGAGAGCCGAGACCTGATAGGCTCTACATCAGCAAATTGCTGTTGAAAGGCAATATGAGATTTATGGCCTTGGAAATAAACACACTAATTCATATTTCCAGAGAAGATACCTATGATATCAATTTCAGACATCCACACTGTCTGGAAAGGTTCTGGACAATCTACAATCAGGTCAGATACTCCCCTTTATGGACTCCCTTCATAGCCATACTGCTGACAAAACCCTTAATTAAACAAATTACAGTGATATTCAGGAACAAAGTGTACATGTTGCTGACATTATACATTAGTTACAATGGAAATGTGAATTGTTAGGTCCACCACAGGCTATCATGGACTTGGAACACCTGTGGACAGGGAGGTGGAAATTTAAAGTCAAGCTTCAACAGAACACTGAAGGCATGCAACATTTGCCTATTAGCTTTTTCCTAGGTTGTGATGGGGGGGGGTATATTTCTATGCAGTACAACCAAAGGCATGCTATAAATGTTGGGCATGAATGCTCCTTTCAAATGTTTGTGATAGACTTTGATGTGGCATATATGGAGAATTCAACCATATCTGCTCACAGTGTGCCAACCACGTGAGCTGCAACCTATGTGAAGCACATGGTCATGTATATAACGATTGCTCCTGTGCGGCATGTAATAAGAGACATAATATCAATCCAGATGATTTAATTAAACAGGTGCAGCAGCACACATTGGAACCAGAACAGTTGCCTCAGTCACAGGCATGGACAACAGATATCCCACAAAATCTCTTCACAGCACAGGAAGAGACAGAAACCAGTGTCAACCCCCCAGGAAGTTCAAACCTTTGAGGCAATGGAAGGAGGAAATCATGGATCCACCTACTCCTAGGGTCAGCATCCCCCCTTGAGAATCTTATTCTGGTCAGGCACAAATGATGCCCCCCCATCATGGTTGGTACCCCAACCCACAGAAGAAGTACAAGAAACATTAAGGTTACTGAACCACACTGTAACATGGACGTAGAAAATCAATATGATGCCCTATTCTCACAACTGGAAGCAGATGCTGATGCTGAGGCAGAGGCCTATGATAACTTTCCCACTGCAGATGCACAAAACCCTGAATGATTTCCTAAGGGGAAAACACCTTGGGGGGGAAGAACAGATGAACTTGGAAGTATCTGAACATTTATTGGGACTTTGCTACTGTGACTTTTAAATGTGCAGCCTGAAAATGCACAGAGAAGGGGCATTCTATCTTGGTTACGTGATTTACACGTGGATGTCATCCTTTTACAGGAAACATGGATGAACTCCAGTTAAGAAAAGTATATTGTGAAAAATATTGGATGTAGGGCCCATCCTATTGGTTCTTTGGGATGGATAAAGTTGATGGGGGGGTTTGGTTCAACTGCCCAAATTTCTGTTTTCAAAGCTGGTTGAATTAATACAGGGAGGGTATTAATTATTGATGGTTTATGGAAGCATAACCTTAGCAGGTTTATAGTAGTGTATGGCCACAGCAAAAGCTGAAAAAGTAGAGCTGTTTACCCAACTTCAACCTTATTTGGTAACTACAAAACTGTTTACTTGGGAGAGGATTTAATGTCACCTTAGATGTTAGAGCAGAAATTACAACAGAAAAAGTGTACTGTGACTATAATGCTTTTCAGAAATTTATCAAGTTAGCTGAACTGGTTGATTGTTCCACAAAGGCTACGCCACCAATACAGTAAATTTATAACAAAAATGTTCTATTTATTTGCATCAAAACAGGTGCAAATCCATAGCACAGAAACTATACCTATGGAATTGTCAGATCATTTGTTTGTGAAAACTGTAGTTGGTTTGAATGATAATTATGTACGGCCACAAAACCAATGGAAAATGAATGTAGTCACATTATAAGAACCCAAGAAAATATTACACATTCTAAATGGTTTCTTAGCCAGAGTATCTGTATTGAAATTAAATGGTAATATAGGGGACTGGTGGGAGGAAACAAAGAAAGGTATAAGGGATTGTTTTATGACTAATGGGAAACAAATGGTACAGGGAAATTTGTTCAAATACTTATCCTTAGGGAATAGTTACAGAAATTGTATACAGCAACATATGTTAGTAGTCGAGGATCTTTCTGCACAAATTGCACAAGTAAATGACGAAATGCAACAGTACCAGTATAATAGGGCAACATCTTTGCAGGTAGCAATGTCTTATGCTACACAAAAACAACAAATATAATGACCCTTGTGAGGTATGCAAGAGAGGAAATTAAATTCCCAAATAACTAGTCTTAGAGGTTCAGATGGGGTACTGTTGACATCCATAGTGGGGATCCAGCAGGTGATAGAGCAGCACATGAATAGCATTGGAGAAGAAACTTAGCAGAACTAGATATAGAACAATATTTACAGGATGTACATCCACCTTTATTAATAAGTCATCAGAAACATATTTTACTTAGGCCTATTTCTACTCAGGAAGTTGCTATGATGATACACACATTAAAGGAGAAATTTAGTGGGTAGAGATGGTATACCAAATGAATTTACAAGGTACACAAGGAAGGCATAATATACCATTAATATTTTAATTATTTTTTGCTCACACAGGAATGTGCCATCATTTGTTTTCTACTGGCTTGATTCATTTTTATATAAGACAGAGGATAAAACTAACATTAAGAACTGGAGACCAATCTGTTTACTCAACTCATATTTTAAAATATTGGGTTCTGTTTTTCAGAAAAGGTTGAGGCAGGTAGCCCTAAATTAATTCATCAGGTGCAAACCTGCTCAGTAGAATGATTCAGGAGATTTATAGGAAATTACAATGGTATATTACATTGCAGCTTTTATATAGCTTGTTTTCTAAGGTTTCCCAGTCAGTGATATATGATAGGAGTAATTGTACTAGACAGTGACTTTATGATTTTTTACTTAAGAGAAGTTTGATATTGTTATTATTATTATCTGGTTCATTCCATCCCAACACAGGGCCTGTGGGTAATCTGAATTCACCTTTACTGCCAAAACATGCTTTGAATTTTGCTCATTTGAATGTCCAGCGCCTGCTTGCAAAATGGGATAATTTTACTGTTTGGATGGCCTGTCACCAGTTTGATGTTGTTGGGGTATCAGAGACCTGGCTTACTGAGAGGGTTCACTGATAAATCTATTTCTACTGAGGGTTATAGGATTTTAGACATGATAGAGAATTAAGAAGAGGAGGAGGGGGTGTCTTTTCTATGTGAAATACCACTTAAAAGTTTTGCCAGGTGCAACTATCAAGGACCTCCCACCTGTGAATATTTACCTTGACAATTGTCTTAGGCAATCAAAGATGTTGTGCCTGGGTTATATATGTACCACCCAGTTCCCAGGGATGGACTTCAATTGTTAGAGATTATACGTGGGTCCCTGTCAAGAAATAGAGAGCTAATTATCATGGGTGATATGAATATTAACTGGGTGGGGAAGGACAATATAAAATTTAGAGATACTGTTATTAATCAAGGATTAACACAGATAACTGATGTTTCTACATGGATTAATTATAAATCTAGAACTTCTTCATTGATAGACTGGGTACTGGTCTCTGACAATGATACAACTGTACAACGTGGGGTTCTCCCCGATGGTGTCAGTGTCCACAGCCCAGTCTGTAGTAGTTGGTCTGGAAGGAGAAAATCTGTTCCTCCTGTTTTTGTGTTTTCACATAATATAACGTCCCTACATTTGGTTGGATTTAGGCAGGCAGTTGCTAATATTGACTGGTTTAGGGTTATACAGAGCCAGAATGTGATATAGCATTAGACAAATTCATTGACTTATTTAATTCAGTTTGTGACAAATTTGCACCTCTAAAGAAGCTTTAGGATTAGAGGTGATAAAACAGGCCTGGGCTTCACCTGAATTAATAGATCAAATTAGAATTCAAGATAGACTTTGAAGGCTTATATGAAGATCCCTTGTCATACTAGTTTAGTTTTATATAAACAGGCAAGAAACAAATGTAAAGCCATGGTTAGATGATTAAAAAGGCATTACTTTCTTGAAAAGGCAGAAGGACTTTCTGGGAAGGAATGTTATGGAAACCTGGAAGTTAATACATGAACTTAACGGGAAAAAGCATACTTCAGCTATCCAATGTTTACAGACTAAGAATGGTACTATTACAGATCCATTTGAAATAGCACAGGAACTAAATGATCATTTTTCTGATTATTCCAAGTATTCACCCGGGAATTTAATGCCTCACGTTAATGTGACCCAGGAGAATATTGTCTTGAATAGGACCCAAAGCAGCATGGATTTATAGCAGGAAGGTCATGTCAGATGAGTCTAATTGATTTCTTTGACTGGGTGACCAAAGTAATAGACCAGGGAGGGGCCGTGGATATGGCCTACCTAGACTTTAGCAAGGCATTTGACACAGTCCTGCACAAAAATTAATAATCAAGTTAGCCAGCCTGGGAGTGGGTCCCAGGGTGGTAGTCTGGGTAGTAAACTGGCTGCACAACAGGACACAGAAGGTAATAGTAAATGGAACACATTCCGATAAAAGGGGGGTTACTAGTGGAGTACCTCAGGGCTCAGTACTGGGTCCAGTCCTCTTTAACATCTTTATAGGTGACATTGCAGAGGGTCTGGAGGGAAAGGTATGCCTCTTTGCAGATGACACAAAGATCTGCAACAGAGTTGATATACAAGGGGGTGTAGAAAGGATGAGAAGGGACTTGGCAAGGTTGGAGGAATGGTCAGACATATGGTAACTTAGATTCAATGCAAAGAAGTGCAAAGTAATGCACCTGGGAAACAAAAACCCAGGAGAAGAGTACACAACAGCAGGGGAGGTACTAACAACAACAAAAATGGAAAGGGACCTGGGGGTAGTTATATCAGATGACCTAAAGTGGGTAAGCAATGTGAGAAGTCAGTAAGGAGAGCCAGGGGATACTTGGATGCATAAGAAGGGCATCACAAGTAGAAAAAGGGAAGTGGTTATCCTCTGTACAGACAGTTGGTGAGACTCCATCTGGAGTATATGTGCAGTTTTGGAGACCTCATCCACGCAAGGACATAGACATGATGGAAGCAGTCCAGAGGAGGGCAACTAAAATGATGCAGGGTCTGCATCAGAAACCATATGAAGAGAGACTGAGAGAGCTTTAATATGCATACCCTTGATGAAAGGAGGGACAGGAGGACGTGATAGAAACTTTCAAGTACCTCAAGGGAATCAACAAAGTTCAGGAGGGTAGCATCTTTCAGAAAAAGAGATGTGTAAGAACAAGGGGGCACAATTTAAAGATAGAGGGGGACGGCTCAGGGGTAATGTGAGAAATTTTTTTTTCACTGAGAGAGTGGTGGATGCATGGAACTGCCTTCCTGGGGAGGTTGTTGGGTCTAAAACAGTGGGGGAATTCAAACATGCATGGGACAGACATAAGGCATTTGTAGTGGGGGTGGCAGGAAGTAGGCTGTTGGTTAACTAGAATCTGCAGCTTATCCAGTAGGTAGGGAAATGGGCAGACTGGGTGGGCCAAGTGGTCCTTATCTGCCATCAAAGTCTATGCTTCTATGTTTCTAATGTTCTATTTCAATCTTTCTCACCAGATGATGTTTTGAAATACCTTCTTTCTATGGACCCTCATCCGTCTGTGGGTAAGGATGGTATAGACTACCGACTTGTGAGGACCACTGTTGATTTTCTTTGTTTTCCTCTCTCTGCTATTTTAAATTTTTCACTATGTGAGTCTAGTTTTCCTATTATTTGGAAAGATTCTACTATTGTCCCAATCTTTAAAGCTGGTGACATTTCTGATAAATCTAATTATCGTCCTATTTCTTTATTGGCTCCACTCTCAAAAGTTTTGGAGAGGGTAATATTTGACCAGATTATGGAGTACTTGTCTAAATATAATATTTTAACATCTGCACAGCATGACTGTAGGCCAGGACATAGTACCATGACTGCCTTGGTGGGGTTCACAAGCACGGTTCATGAGGCCCTTTATAAGGGTCATTTTTTGGGGCCCGTGTTCATGGATTTCACCAAGGCATTGTCAGTCATTCCCTTTTGCTGTCCTCTTTGGCTAATCTGGGAATGTCTAAGGAGGTAAGGGATTGGCTAGGAAATTACCTGGCTGACCACATACAGGTCACAAGGGTAAGTGGTAAATTTTCTTCTCCAGCTAAGGTTACACTGGGTGTTCCTCAGGGTTCTATTTTGGGTCCCCTTTTGTTTAGTCTTTTTCTTAATACTCTTCCTTCTGTTTGCACTAGATCTCAAATTTATTTATATGCTGATGATGCAGTGGTCCTCACAAGTGGTTCCCAATTTGATAAAGTTCAGAAAGACTTAGCTGATGATTTTCTGGAGGTACATAATTGGTTCAAAGCTCATGGATTGGTTCTAAATGAGAAAAAAACTAAATCAATGGTTTTTGTAAATACAAAAAAAAGATTGAATTTGGATCCTGTATTGTTATTACATACAGTTGCTGGTACTTGATTGAACAAGTTAAACAATTTAAGTATTTGGGTCTGTTGATTGATGACGGCCTTCCTTTGAACCTCATATACTTCATATGGTGAAGGTGACTCATGCATGCTTGGGGTAATTATACAGGTTATCTCCTTTACTGCTGATTCCACACAACTTTTGCTGGCTTAGAGTTTTTATTGCCATTGATTGACTTTGGGTTTTGTTTTACTATACTGCAAGGGAGGGTTGTTATTCTAAGGTGAAAGTGTTACTTAATTCAGTTGGTAGATTTGTAGTAAAATTTCACAAAGGTTCATCATTGTAATCTTTTAGAGTGGGTTGGTTCCTCTGGTAGGAATATATAAACTTCAATTGGGTATTTTGGCAAAAAGGTGATGCTTAATAGAGTCCCAGATTGTTTTTCTTAATTTTTAAAAACAGAATTCTAGTATTAATACACGGTCATCAGATAATTATTCTCTTTGCATTCCAAGAATGCATACATCCTTAGGACAGAAGGCTTTATCTTACATGTTACCTACCTTTTTTAATACTATACAGTCTGTTTTTGATTGTGTGAATCTTTCCCTTTGTTCTTTTAGACATAGGTTGAAAGAGTATATTTTTACTGAGTGCAAGTGTAAATGCTATTGAATAATGGTGCTAAGATCTATATCATTGAATTTGTATGTGCTTACCTACTTGTCATTTGTATTTTTTTTTTTTGATGTTTGTATTTTTTATATTGTATTCCATTGTCATTTGTACACTGATCGCCCATGAAAATGAGTCATTTTTGGTCCATGGTCCTATCAGCATAAATAAATAAAATTAAACAAACAACTTGACAATGGTGAGAGATGTTATTGAATACTGTACTCAATCAAATACTAATGGATATATTTTAATGTTAGAGCAGAGGAAGGCTTTTGACAAAGTTCATCATGGTTATCTGTTTAAAGTATTGAAACATTGCAATATTTCAGTAACATTTATTTCTTGGTTACAGTATTTGTATAATAATGCTGAAAGTATCCCCTTAGTTCAAGGGACAGAAGGATGAAGGCTGAGAATGACAGCAGGGGTCAGATGGGGATGCCTACTCAGCCCATTGCTATATACTTTTGCATTAGATCCCTTGATTTGGAAGGTAATACAGAATACAGCAATAAGGAGGTATTGGCAATGGGAGTAGGATAGAAACAAAAATCATGACTTATGCTGATGATCTGAGTGTTTTATTTAAAATGCTAGTAGTGCCCAGGAAATGTTACAGGAATTACAGAATTATTCAGCTGTATCAGGGACCAGGTTAAATAAGGTTAAAAGTACGGAATTTAAATTGAGTCTGACAGGAGGGTTGGTTTCAGAATTAGTAATAATAAAACTGGTTACTGGGCCATGCAAGATATTGGGATTACAATTTGGACAAGATGACATGGCTCAAGTTAACTGGGAAGATAGTCTTCAGACATGCAATGCAAAAGTACAGAGGTGAAAAGGATGGAAGATGTCTAAGTTAAAACAGGTTTACATAATAAAACAATTTTTAATTACTACTTTACTCTATGTGGGATGGTATTACGCTTACCTATACAATTTGAAACCAGCTATTATGTATTTTTTTTCAGATGTTATGGGGCCTTGGGCTCAATCTGATAAAATAATTTATGCATATTTGCCAAGACTAAAAGGAGGACTTGCAATGGTAAACCCAATAGCATTTTTCCATACTCTATGCCAGACAGGATCCTTGAAGATAGCTTGTGCAGAGGGTAACACTCCAGCTCAGGGCTGGATTCGAACAGTTTTGAAAGACTATATGGATAAATGGGAAGATTAACACCCCAAAATTGCAAAATGCATGACTATACCCTCATTATTTTGACCTACTTTATTAACATTACAGAAATGGAACATTACTAGACAAGATATGACTACATGTACTAGAAAGCAACTGTATGATAAAGTATTACAGCAGGAAGGAGTAGTACAGCCAGAATTTATAAATTGTAGACCTTCTAAAGTACCTACCAGTATGTAAGCAATTACAGAATAAGAGGATCCATATAAGAATGTGGGATATATTATGGCTCAGCTCATATGGTAAATTGAACATTAAGGGCAATTTAATGCATAAAGCACAGGAAGACAGAATGTACCCTTATTTGGAGTGTGACAATCAGTTATTTATTTTTTATTATTTATTTAAATTTTGGTGACCGAGTAGGCCACTGAAACCGTAATGGTCCTTTTAGGCTAACTGGAGGTTAATTACAGTCAACAGTACAATAAGAAGTAGGAACAATCAAGGAAAGTACGTATATACAGACGTTAAAATAAAACATATAGTACAATCACAGGCAGGTTAGGTAACGTTAGAATAGCATGGGTTAACACTAGTTTCACAAGAATGGCAGTTACATAAGGTTCTTTTATCAGGTCAGTTTTACGGGTTACAATTTCAAGTGTTTCAGAAGTGATAAGATTCAACTGAAATAGGATACCAACCTGTTAGGCGGCAGGTTTTAGTATCAGAGGTGGAGTGCTGTTTTCTATCCTCAGCGGTGGCATGCACAGATGCTTAGCTCTAGAAGGTACGTCTTTAGGCCTTTTAACCCCAAAGGATCTGCAGTCTTGAAGATTGCTAGGTAGGTCATTCCATAGGGACGGATGTAATTTTCGAACGACCAAGACCTTGGCATGTTCGGACTTTTGGGACATGGAGGAGTTGACGACATGAGGATCTAAGTGTTCTTTAGGCTGCTTGAGTACTAAGGTACAACTCAGGCTGGGGAGCATCCGTTTGTTGTGAAGCTTGAAAGCCAATCATAGTAGAGCGTAACTGATCTGCCCTCCAGGAGGGCCAATTCAGTGAATCGAGTATATAACAGTGATGTTCTAGTGGCTGAGCTCCCAGGGCAAAGCGTCCTATTCTGTGGTACAATTTTCCTAGCTTTGCATCTCTGTGTTTTGCATTGAATGTAGCACTGGGGCACCATAAAATAAGATGGGCAGGAGCATGCCTGCTATCTTTAGCCTGGATGCCTGAGTGAGAAAAGGGTTCGACGGTACATGAGCCCAAGCTTTTGATTTAGCACCTTGGTTAATTGTTCAACATGAACCTTGAAAGAGCAGTCTTGATCGATATAGACTCCCAGGTATTTGATGCAATCCACCACCTCAATAGGATGGCCACTGGACAGATAAGGGATAGTAGACATGTTCTGTCGGGGCCCAATTTACTGGGTCCGAATAGGATAGCTTTGTTTTTTTTTCTGATTTAGGACTAGCTTATTTGTCAGGAACCAGGTTTCCAGTAGGGAGAGATCGTGGTTCAGGAGTTGGTTTAGCTATACAGCATTTGAAGCAGATCTGTATAGTACTGCATCATCCACATAGAGGATCACTTTCACTCCGCCGCAGTGCTTTGGTAGGTTGTTGATAAACAGGGAGAATAGAAGGGGCCCCAGTACTGAACCTTGAGGGACACCCTCAGCAATGGAGTGCTTGCCTGACTCCACCCCCTGCCATCTGATTATCTGAGATCTGTCTTGCAAGTAATCTTTAAACCACTGTGTTGAGTGGTTGTCCAGTCCGAGAGAGCTAAGCTGCTGGATAAGCGATTTATGGTCTACTAGATCAAAGACCTTGGTAAGGTCTATGAAGACCGCATCAGTAAATTGGCCTTTGTCTTGGGCAGCAAGGATGTCGGATGTTAGACTCACCAAGGCAATATCAGTACGATGTTGTTTTCTGAATCCATGTTGTCTTGGAGTGAGGAGGCTATGTTGTTCAGCATATGCCTGGACTTGCTGGTATACAATTCTCTCAAGCATTTTATTTAGTGCGCAGAGAATAGAAATCGGTCTATAGTTTTCAACTAGCTCACTGGGTCCTCCCTTAGGGATCGGGGTAACCAAAGCTGTTTTCCAAGCTGAGGGGACTTTGCCTTCCATCAGCGACCTATTGAACAACCACATGACTGGCACGGCAATTTCTTGGTCAGCCAGTTTGAGTAACCTGGGTTCAACCTTGTCATAGCCTGGAGAACCATTTGTCTTAATGCTCCTAATGAGCTTTAGGACCTCAGTTTTTGATGTTAACCTAAGGTAAAAATTAGGTGATGAGGGGAGATTCAATGAGTCATCCGAAGATGGCTGTTTTGGACTGCATGGATGAACCCTGTACTTGCCAAGGTCAGTGAGGAATTCATTAAAGGCATTTGCAGCATCTTGCGGGTTCATGTGGTGGACATCTCCCACAACGTCACAGGCATTTTGCTTGCGGTGGCCTTTCAGAAGCGCGTTTATTTGGGACCAGAATTTCTTGGGGTTAGAAAGATTTTTTTGTTTGTAGGTTCTTAAGGTACTGTCGCTTGGCCTGTTTTAAATCTTTTTTACATGAGTTTCTGAGCATTCGGTAATGGACCCAGTCATTGGTTAAATTAGTGGACTTGTACCTGCCCCAAGCCCTGTCCCTTTCCCTCATTAGTTTTTTTAGATCACGTGTCAGCCACCTAGACTGTTGTCCTTTGACTCTCATTTGTTTTAGAGGGGCGTGTTTGTTGGTGGCCGAGAGGAAATTCTTGGTGAAAAAGGCCAGGGCAGAGTCCAGGCTGGGGGCAAGATTAATTTGAGCCCAGTCAATTCCCAGAAGGACGTAGCATTGAAATTATAGTAGTCGTGTGCCAGAAAGGTACGGGGAGGTGGAGTTGGATAGTGATTTTTCCATATACCAAAGATGGGGGCATGGTCACTTAAGGAGTCAGCAAAAGTAGCGTCCAGCTTGAATCTATTGGGGTTAGACACTAGTAGCCAATCAAGGGTGGTGTGGTTTCCAGATTTCGAATTCAGTCTTGTTGGTTCATGAATCAGTTGGGTAAGCTTGGCTCTAGCAAGCTGGACTTAATGTCAGTCTTAGTCGAGGGGCCCAGTGAGATTAAAGTCACCCATGATTATTTTCTCATGGGGAGGCAGGTCAGGGATAAAGTTACTAAGTGTTTTAGTGTTTCTGTCGCAATCTTAGGAGGGTGGTAAACACATCCTATTAGTAGTGGCTTTGTACCCCCCAGTAGTACTTTTACAAATAGTGTTTCGCAGCCCTCATCCGCCTTTGCTGGAATCTCTGCTAAGGACACCGTTAATGATTCCTTAGTATATATGATAATCCCTCCATCCTTTTTTCCTATTCTATCTTTTTGAAAGGTTTTGAATCCAGGTATCCTAATCTCGTGTGCTAAGATCATGGGTTTGAGCCATGTTTCAGAGATGGCTAATACGTCACGGGAGTCTAGGTCCACCCAGGCTTTGAGCTCTTGCAGTTTAGGTCTGAGACTATTAATATTGATATGCACCAGTTTCAGCCCTTTAGTGTTGGTCCAGCAGGGCAGAGGAGTTACATTTGGGATATTTGTGCAGGGCAGACCTGGGTTTGTTTCAATCCCCAGCTAGCAGGAGCTTTAGGAGAAACCATACCTTCCGGAACACCTTGGATGGGCATTGTGAAGATAGGTGTTTGTTTAATTTGAGGAGTGTTGCACAGGCAGAATGACCATTATTCCTGATACTGTTCAGAATAAGCAGGCTAGGTAGTGGCTTAACTGAGGATAGACACGGGATAATGAGTTAGTATGAGGCCAGGTGGCGACTATAATTCACCTCGGAGTTTAACATTAGGTGGTCTGTATATAGTGTAAGAAAGATATAGCCACCCTCAGAATTATGCCCAGCAGCATGCTTGGTATTATAAATTAATTTCTGACTACCTAGTTTATGATACAACTGGCAGTTTTGTGGGTAGCAGGCAATTTGGTAGGAGAGACAGAGATACTTCCAAGTTGCACAGTAATTTGCAGCTGGTGCAAAAAGGTTGGGATTAGAGAAAGCAGGTGCAGTGATGGCTAAATGCCACTAGAGGGGGTACTGGAGTTTTGTATTGGGCACGGTAGCCAGAAGCTCCTTTTGTTATAGTGGCCACTAGTGGACAGCTGTGATAACCTGCAAATGGAAAATTTCAGTCAGGTGCTTTATCCTATAAAAAGAAGTGACGACCAAGGGTGGTGGTGGGGGCGGCGGGGCAGCCGATGTGTAGCATTGGCAGGGTCCTCACTCTGCCGTTTGCACTCCTCGCTCGTCCTGGTCTCCTTTACCTGTGCAGATTTTTCGGAATTCTGCACCTTTTGCAGGGGGCGATCAGCGTGGGGCTTGGGAAGAGTCCGTCAGCTGTGGTGGAGGGCTGCTCGGTTGCCCTCTCGACCCAGAAGACTACCGGGAGCAGGTCTGTCTCTGCAGAGAAGGAGGAAAAGGTGAGGCTTTTATACAGATCCTACACAAAGCAGCAGACTAAATGAGCATTGGGGTGGGATCACATATTCAATGCAATTAAGGTTTATTTTAGCCCAGCCCTTGTTAAGCTCATTATAGGACTTTCTAAACAAAGAGGGCTCAGATGGAGACAAAGCAGTTTTGCAGGCACTGGGGTTTGTAAGGTTAAAAGGTAAAGGCAGTAGAAGTTTAGCAACTTGGGTAATCAGGAAAAATATTTTCTGACAATACAAGTTTCACTGATTCAGTTTAAAATAAAGGTCACAGTCACAGAAGGCACTGGGGTTTGTAAGGTTAAGAAGCAAAGGCAGTAGAAGTTTAGCAACTTGGGTAATCAGGAGAAATATTTTCTCGGCACTACAACTTTCACTGATTCAGTTTAAAATAAAGGTCACGGTCACAGAACAAGCTTACTATGGCATTTGATGTTTCACTATTAAGGTGCTCTGCTACTTCCTTACAAATTACGTATACAGGGAGAAAAATTGAGGAAAAAACAATCAGTTCTCAGTGACGACTGAAAATAAAGTTTAAGTCTTTCAGTAAAATGGCGCTCTGCCGCTTGCACTCCTCGCTTGTCCTGGTCTCCTTTACCTGTGCAGATTTTTTGGTTTGAATTCCGTGCCTTTTGCAGGGAGTGATCAGCGTGGGGCTTGGGAAGAGTCCGTCAGCTGTGGGGGAGGGCTGCTCGGTTGCTCTCTTGACCCAGAAGGCTCCCGGGGAGCAGGTTTGTCTCTGTGCAGATTTTTCAGTTTGAATTCCATGCCTTTTGCAGGGGGAGATCAGCGTGGGGCTTGCGAAGAGTCCATCGGCTATGGGGGAGGGCTGCTGCAGTTAGATGGAAACCAAATTGGTTAAGAACGTTGGTATATGAGTGATTGGTGTTAGGGAATTTTCAACAAGTGGGACTAAAATACCATACCAGTACATTAAAAGTAATATGTGCATGTTTAAAATATTATTCATGGCAGGCAAGAAGCCAATATCCTCTTCAACAAAAATGTATGAGTTATGAGACAGTGTGTATTTTGATCAAAATGCATATAAAGAAGTGTATAAAGCAGACTGTGAATGTCACCCTAAAGCTAAAGTTACATTGTGGTGGAAAGGTTTTCAGTTTTTTTAAAATGTAAGTAAATATGGTAATATGTGGATGGGGTCTGAGCATAAACTTTACGGTTTTTTGTTTCGCTGTAATAAGATTGGTTCTTTTGGTTCCTTATTATTTCTTTTCTTTGAATTTATACCATAATGTAATGGATTTTGCATAATTTATTTTGGAATTTTGAATAAAACATTCCCTACTCTGTGTAGGGGTGCTGTTGTTCCTTTTGGAATGGCAGACCAGGTGGCTGCAGATGGAGTTGGCCTGCAGCAGGCTGGGGAGTGGTCCTCAGACCCAGCTGGTAGAGCAAAGGAGAACAAGCCATCCAATGGCTTAATCACAGAGGAGCAAGTTACAGGAGAGCATATGGATATGGAGGAGGTATGCCTTCCTGACAAAATGGATTTTGAAAAAGATGATGAAGTGTTTGATAAAGAGCTCGCTGAAAAAAAAATGCAACGTTACTACAAATTATTGTGGAAGACGAAGCAATGTATAAAAAAGGAAGGACAACCTTAGACAAAGGAGAATGGCCTTAACTTTGGCAAAAAGAAATTTACAACTGGATACGGAGAAGACCAGTGATGAGTCAGCAGATGTAAAAGGCTCCAAATCCACTGAGGGCCATCCTCAGAATGTACAGCTGCAAACAGCAGTGGCAGTGCAGGCTGCTTTTGCGGTGCCGAACTTTGCACCCATTGAGTCGGAATGGTCACCAGAACAAGCCTGAAAAATGTGGGCTGTAAACTCTCAACTGATGGAAAATAGGTTCCCGATCCTGAATGGAACCCAAGTCAAAATTCCCAAACAACTCCGGAATGGCGCCCAACAAATTCACACCGTTTACCGTTGTAACAGTGACACTTTTACAGCAATGCTTTTACAGCGACATCAAACCGTTGACACCCATAGTGTTGACCAGGTTGTTGGAGCAATGACCATGTCATCGACCCTGGAGTTTGGCTGCTCGCCCCTGACATCTGCCCCCCCTCCTCGGAGTTGGAATCTATAAGTCTGGGGGGGTGCGGGGGGAGGGCAGAGACGAACATGTGTCAGTGTGATTCCCGGTCGGGGTCGGGACCTGGCAGTGTCGGGGATGTCAGCAACCATGTGTCGCTGTGGGGGAGGTCAGCGATATTCTTGTTGCCACGGCATGGTGGAATCGATTCACATCAGATACCTATAACTAAAACTGACATGTCTTGTTTACCTGCAATAATACCACAAACATCTGACAGTGAAAATGTTGTTGTTTCAGACCTGCCTGTAGAGGTCTCCATAGAAACTGCTAAAATGGAAGATGATTTGTCAGATGTACACAGTAAAAATGATAAAAACACAACCAGGCTGCTAAAAACATATGCGATAGAGCCATAGCAAAGCTATCATAGGAACATCAGTAATAAGCATCATTGATATCTCGTTGGTCTCATAATATCATATGATGGTGGGATACAGGCAGAGGTGTTATTGCATTGATTAGACTACAGATATAAACGTGTCCCTCCGCCAAAGCTTTGGGGAGGGACACGCTTGTATCTGTGGTCTGGGTGATTTTGTGCAATAAACGTCTTTTCTGCCTATATCCTAACCATCGTATGATAGTTTATGAGACCAACTGAGATATGAAGCCATGCCGTTGCTGATGTTCACAGTAAAAATGATTCAACCCCTCAAGGTATTTCTGACTGTAAACCTACATCTCCCCCTGATAAACATGGTACTTCTGAAAGTAATCTGCCTGCAGACTCAGGGCAGAATGGGTTGACACAGCCTGCATTACCACAGCAGAACAAGTCTCTCTCCCCCCCCCCCATAAAGGCCACTGCTATCTGAGTTATTTCACAAAACTGAGGCAGCTCCCAGGAGAAATGCTGTGTGGTTAAGGTACAAGGGGTCTGGAACGAGACCCGACAGACAATACGTGGGGAAAAACTTTAAAAGACTCCTTTGTTTTTCTCCTGCAGGTGTGTTCGCTTATAAATATGTCTGGGAGGTTAATTTTGATATTAGCTTCTGAACCCCCAAGCTCCAGAACAATTTTGGCTCATGTGTAATCAGATGACATTTTCACCTCTTCCTGGTGATCCCTCAACAAAGTCCCTGGTTAAATTCATAACTGTGATATTCAGAAATGAGGGGTTCATGTTGGGGACATGTGTATTGGCTGCAACCGAGGTGTGAGGTCCTTAGAGCCCTTGAGGCTATCTTGAATGCTGAACAGTTTTGGACAGGAGGGTGGAAATTCAAGGTAAAGCAGGCAAGCTGATGAAGAGATTTGCCACATCCCAAATTCCTTTCTTTTGGGGCGAGACAGAGGTGTATGCTTCTATGCCGGACAACCCCAGGCATGCTGCAAGTGTGGGGTTAGAACCCACTTATCCAATATATGTGATAAGCCCAGATGCAGTATATGTGGAGAGGTGGGGGTGCATTAGTATGCAATGTTCCAATCATGCAAAATGCGACCTGTGTGATGAGACAGGTCATATCTTCCAAGAATGCCCATGGGCAGCCCGAAATAAATTTGACGCATTTAGAACCCAACTCCACCTATGCCTCAAGAAAACACAAGGGAGTTTGAAGTACAAAACACAGAACCTGAATCAACCAATATCCAGAGACAAGGAAGCACACTCACACCTGAGGGTATGACACCCGACCCTCAAGCAGCCACTCTTTTGCAACCAGTCTGCTATTCTGATATCCAGACTGAAGATCCTCTGGAAGCCCCCTCTGGCATGCTACCACCACAACCTTGGGCCCCACCAAAAATCAGGAGATGATCAACAAGAAATGACAAAAACTAACCCTGAACCACCTGTTTTAGATACTGATAATGCTTTTGCTGCTTTGTACCTGGCACAAATTGGAGAAACTCAGAAATGGAAGAGGGGGATCTGACAATGCCTCCCTTACTTCGGAACATTTCAAAGCTGGTGATGGAAAATATACAGGGAAGAAAAAGAAAAAAAGTTGAAATGAACTTGGACTGTAAGAAACTAAAATGCACTGCTTTGCCTCAACAAACATTTGTAGCCTAGTGAATTTATAAAACCAGAGGCAGGCAGTTTATCAATTCATACATGGCCAGTCTTTTGATTTCTGTTTCCTACAGAAAACATGGATGTCATCTATAGCCAAACTTAGGCTATACAAAGCAGAATGGTTCTGAAGTCCATCCCATTGGTTCTTTGGACAAGCTAGGGCTGATGGGGTAGGTGCAGTATATTGTTTAAAGGAGAATCTTTTCAACTCTCCAAACTAATAGATCTTATTCCAGGGAGAGTACTAATTTTGGATGGCCTTTGGTTTTCTGAACCTAGTAGGTTTACTAATGTTTATGGGCCTCAGACGAAGGCAGGAAGAATTTCCATACTTGCATCTATTGAACCTTTTTTGAGTACCACCAGGGCTACTTCTTTCGGGGGTGATTTTAACTGTACCATTAATATTAGGGATAAGCAAGCACTCGGGGGAGGTGTATTGTGACTCCTTTGCTGTAAGGAAATGTATTTATTCAAATAGCAGATCTAGTTAACTGTGCTGAAAAACTGGTATCAGGTCTAGATTTCACTTATAGGAGGTGTAACTTTACAACAACCACTGATATTTTTAATTTCAAAGGATTTTCAGACTTGGAAGTTGGACATACTTCTGACAGAATTTTTAGACCACATGTATCACAAAGTAGCCATTAGGTTATACCTGACAGGCCTCAAAAACAAAACATGGAAACTGAACAGCTCTGTTTTAAATAGTCCAAATGTACAAGCTAGCATTCAGGGCCTTTTAAGTGCTAGGACTTCAGTCTTCGACCTTTATAAGGATGCAGGAGCATGGTGGGAAGACACTAACAAGCATTTGTCAATGCCGAATGTTGTCTTGCTGGCATTGGCATTGGTAGTGCAGGAGTTAGAGAGATGCATAATAGGAATGGCAATGAAGTACTGAACTGACAACAACCCCACCCCCAACCTGCAGGAGACTGACAGGCATTGGGGTGCACCTTGGGTCATCGTCCATAACGCTCACACCATTTCATCATCTACCCTGCAGACACCGACAGTGTCGGTGTGCCTTGGGGTCTTTGGGCCTTACGCTCACCCCATTCTATAAGGAAATACACTGAGATAGGTGCAGTATAGGAGAACGGGTGAACTTTGGGGTAAGAGTCCAAGGCACACCTCGATGCCTGTCACTGGCTGCAGGGTGGGGTTGGGGTGGAATGGCATGAGCATTACACGTGATAATCCCAAGTTACACCCCTGACGCCTGTCAGTCTCTACAGGGTGGGGCATTACGGTTGAAATCCTAATGCCCTAGGCATTTGTTGGTATTTTCTCCAAATTTTCAACATGGGCTTTTTGTGACCCCACCGCATGAACAGTGGCACTATCAGTTTGTTAGCTGAAGGTGATTTTGCACAGCGACTGTGCCATTTGGCGCCACAGGTGCAAAAACACATTTTGGGCAGGATGTAAAAAATAACAGCTGTTATGTTTATAAGGAGGTGTAAAAAAATGTCAATCCTGAAAATCTGGAGTGAAAATATGAAAAAGTGGTGAAGTCACGAGCGTGCGTAGAAACTGCACAACGCACACCCGTAATGCAATTATTTTGGGAATTTTTTTAACCAAATTTTCAACATAGGCATTTTGGGACCTCTGCTCATGAACAGTGGCACTGTAATTTTGTTAGTCTGTCCCGAATGTTGATTTCCCACAGCGACTGTGCCATTGTGCGCTACATGTGTGAAAACACATTTTGGGCAGGATGTGAAACATGACAGCTGTACTGTTCATAAGGAGGTGTGAAAAAATGGAAATGTTGAAAATCTGGAGTGAAAATATAAAAAATTGTCGAAGTTATGAGCGTGCATGGAAATTGCATAATGCATGTTCATAACACAGTCATTTTTTGGAATTGTTTCACCAAATTTGCAACATAAGCTTTTTGGGACCCCACCTCAGGAACAGTGGCACTGTTGTGTCATTAATCAGTCCCAAAATGTGATTCCATGCAGTGACTGTGAGATCACCTTTTGGGACTGAATAACGAGATGACAGTGCATGTGTTCATGAAATGAGGTCCCAAGAACCCCATGTTGAAAATTTGGAGCCAAAATTCCAAAAAAATGGCTGAGATATCCACCATGTTGAACCTCCCTCCACTGATGCCATTATACAGCTTACGGCATTCTTCATTCTGCAGTTAGGCTTTGAAGAGTCCAGTCGTGTTCCTGCTCCACTGAAGATCGCAGCCAGACCTGTGAAGGTAAGTATGGGGTGAGGGGTGTGGGAGGTGGGTGTGCAGAGGGTGGGTACAGGCTGGGGAGGGCGCCGAGACAATGAGGGACCGTTTCTTTTTCAGGTACAAAAACAAAACAGACATTGCGGATGGTTTTCTTTACCGGTAAAATAAAACAAATGTCTGGCACACTTAGGTGGGCTCCAGTGTCTTATGACTTTGGGGGATGCTGGGCACACTGGGGTGGGCTTCCAGTGTGTCACACAATAGGGTGGGAGGAACATGCCCGACACTTAGTGAACTTTGTGTGAATGGCGCACACTGGGGTGGGCTCCAGTGTTGCCACACAATGTGCGGGGGTTGGGGACATGCTGACATGGGGATTGCACTGCCAGTGTTAGCTTTGTTTGGGGATTGCGTGGCTGTGGCAGGAGCCAACACCATGTTTATTGAAATGTTTCACCTGGAGTGGCACGTACGGGAGGGGTGTCATCTTTGCCACTGCATGACAAGCTTGTCTCTGATTGCAGTGGCAGATTTCTTGCAAGTTGGCAGCACTTTACGTAATTTTTGCATCAGTGCTAGCATGCTGGCTAATTGGGGAATGAGGGATGCACCTACTAAAGTGTGCCCTGCATTCACCAACACTGACACCTTTCACTGTGCTATTATAAAAGATGTTGCTTGTGCATGCAAAACAACATAAAAATGACCTAAAAGACTGGTTCCAGAGTCATGGGAGAATCACAGCAAGAGGGAAATTCTTCATATACTTAAAACTGAGAGCACAGCTACAACATTCTCTATCTCTTGTACCCACCTCTAGACTAGGGCTGTGCTCCCAAATTAACTCCCTAAAGTCAGAAATGAAAAAAAAAATGGCAATATGATAGAGATAGTTTTACTAAAGCAGAACTATTGTATGGTACCCAAAACACTCCTCATGGGGATCCCTTTGAGGCATGTAATGCCTGGAAGGAAGCCTCCTTCTCCTGCTTAAAAGATGAATATGGGAACTCGGTGTCCTCTGTTAGAGAATTAGATGGGATTGCTGGACATTATTTAAAATCTTTTAAAGAAACCATCCTTCCGATTTAGATATACAGCACTATTTGACAACTGGCACAAATTTAACAAATCAGTATGGGATGCAAGAATTAATACAGCCCATTTTGGCCCACAAAATAGCTCAGGTTATTGGGACAATGAATTTGGGGGGCTTCTCTAGGTGTAAATGGCTTACCTTATGAATTTTACAAAGCTTTCACTCAGGAGGTAGCGGTCTGTCTGGAAAGGGTTTTAAAATATTTTTTCCAAACATGTCATGCCCCTAAATATTTCACTAAAGGGCTCACCATTTTTACTTATAAATCAGGAGATAAACAGATTATTCAAAACTGGAGACCAATATGCTTATTAAGTGCAGGTTTTAAAATATTGTCTCAGGTGTTAAATATTCGCTTAAGGGCTGTTGCTAAAATATTGATTCACCCCACGCAGTCATGTGGACTTCCCAACAGGAAAATCCAGCACACACTGATTATTATTAGAGAAATCATAGAATTTTATAACTCACAACAAAAGGGCTTATTATCTCATTAGATCAAAGCAAGGCTTATGTCCAGCTGAATCATGTATTCCTGTTTCACACTCCCAGAGGTCTTCATACATTGGCTAAAAAATGCTTTATTCCTCAGCTACATTATGCCCCATTATTGCAGGTCAGATAGGAACTGAAATAGTACTGTTAGAGGGGGTCAGACAAGGGTGCCCCCTTAGCCCCCTTCTGTACATCTTCTCGTTAGACCCTGTGATTAGGAAATTAACTCAGATCAGCACTTGCAGGGATTATCTGGGCATCACGCATCACAGAAAAGTAAAATTATTACATATGGATGACATATGTTTATTTTAGGAAACCCATAGGGCATACACATAACGCTCCAAGAGATGCAGGCATATGCAAAAGTATGAAATGCTAGACTCAATGTCAACAAATGTAGAGGCATACAGATAGAGAAAAAGACACCCATCCAGCCAGTCATAGAAGGGTACATATATCTACTGAACCTAGCAAAAGTTTAGGCCTCATTTTTTCTCCAAAATGTGGCAACCCTTAACTGGGAAACAGCTTAACCACATGTGAAAATAAGGTTAAGAGGTGGAAAAGCTGGAAAATGTCAAACTTGAATGAGTACAGATTATAAAGAAATTCTTAATTCCATGTCTCTTACACATAGGCATGGTATTTCTGCCACCAGCTATCCCTGAAACATGGCTGTACAGCTGTTTTTTTTTCAAATGCTGTGGGGCAGCAGATTAAACCCTATTAAGAGGGCTTACATCTCTGTCTAAGAAAAAGGGGGTAGGTATGGTAGATCCCTTAAGTTTTTTTTCACACCCTTTTTATCCTCACAAACACTGAAATTGGGTTTAGTCCCCGCAGATACATTACTTCACAAATGGATAATGAATAATTTGTCCAATTTTTTTAATAAATGGGATGGTTCTCCACCAAAACAGCCCAAATAGCTACAGATCCCTGAGTTCATGAAGTCATCAGTCCAGAAGTTAAATAAAGTAGGGCATTTTGAAAACATAAATTATCCAAAATACAGGGCCTCAATTATATAAAATCACTATGCTACAAACCAGCCCATCAGAACCTGATTTTAAGAAATGTCCTCCAGGAAAAGTATATTGTACTGGCTCAATTAAATAATAAAAGAACACATGTGGGAAGTACTATGGCTATGCTCCTATGGGAGACTAAATGTTCGAGGCAATAGCAAACACAAATCTGTGGAAGAACGCTCTTGTCCTTATACCAGTTGTGCAGCTCAGGAGGAAACTATTGAACACTTTGTATTAAACTGCACTCATGTCAAATCCTCATGGACCTTTTTAGCCAAAAAATGGAACTTGACTTGGCTGACAGGCCTCTCCCATGAAATCCTTGTGTTAGGGGATTACCTTCCAAGTTTAAAAAAATATCATGAAAGCACCCTAGGGGCCAGATATTCAAAGGGTAGCACCGGGCGCAAATCCGTTGCGCTGGACTAGCACCGAATTTGCACCCGACTGGAGTATTCAAAAGGACGTTTAGCATTGGCACTAGGTGTTAGCACCGACACTAAATTATAATGTATGCAGGGGAGGGACTGAGGGGAGGGGACCTGAGTGCTGGTGCACCAGCATATTCAAAGGTATAGCACCCACTACAGGCATTAGCACGGCCTGTAAGTAGCGGCACTAAAATACTGCCAACAAAAAGCTGGCGGTAATGCAGTGGTGCCCACCACCGATGAATTCCCAACCCCTGTACATAAAATAGAGGATGTATCCCTGAAGTCTCAGGAATCCCCCACCCCCATGCACAGTTCCTGAACCTGTTATAAGTAATGAAGAACATATTTTCTCGAAAGAAAATCTTTCATTCTCTCAGTTATTGGCTCCTGCCCTCATTGGGGTAAACAACACCTTTTCTCAGTTCCCCACCCGGCAGTGATGCCCCGCTCATTCAAATCAGACTCTCAGCTCAGTTGGCAGCTGGCCGTGGTGGTGAGAGGAGGGCTGAGCCAGTTGCCAACTCAGTTATGGAGTCTGAGTTGGTTGAGCTGGGGCACTACTGCCTGGTGGGGGAAACCACTAGACTACCAGGAAAGGTTCTTTATTTTACTTACAATGGGGGGCAGGAGCCATGCTTGGGGGTGGGGAGACCACTAGACTACCAGGGAAATGTTCTTTATTTTACTTACAACAGGTGTCGGGAGCCATGCTTGGGGGTGGGGAACCACTAGACTACCAGGGAAATGTTCAATATTTTACTTACAACAGGGGTTGGGAGCCATACTTAGGGGTGGGGGACCATTAGACTACCAGGGCAATGTTCAATATTTTACTTACAACGGGGGTCGGGAGTCATGCTTGGGGGTAGGGGGACCACTAGACTTCCAAGGAAATGTTCTTTATTTTACTTACAACGGGGGTCAGGAGCCATGCTTGGGGGTGGGGGACCACTAGACTACCAGGGAAATGTTCAATATTTTACTTACAACGGGGGTCGGGAACCGTGTTTGGGGTGGGGTACCACTGGAACATGAGGGGTTTCAGTGTGTTTTGGGGCTACCGGGGGTTGGGGATCATGCTGGGGGGTAACTCTAGCCTACCAGAGTGTAACAGGCACACAATGTAACAGGGACCATGATGGCAGAAAAGGACTGCCTGGCCCAGCCAGTCTGCCCTGTTCCCTATCTACTGGATATGCTGCATATCCCAGTGACCCTACAGCCTATGGCCTTCTGCCCCCACCAGGTTTGCCTTATGCCTATCCCATGCATTATGTCCCCCCCACTCTGTTTCATCCACTACTGCAGTGGGTTACCTATGTTGTTGGGGGAGGCATCCTCCAAGGCATGTATAGCCACGGGCAGTGTGTCTGCGTCTAGCTATCGATCTGTATGTGTATGCGTGTGTGTGTGTGTGTGTGTGTGTGTGTGTGTGTAGTAGTGTGTGTGTGTGTATATGTATATATATATATATACACACACACACACACACACACACACACATATATACATATACACATATATACAGGTCCTGCTTGCACAGCTGCATGGGTGTGTTGTATGCACTGCTTGTACCTGCCAGCACACAGTTCCTGCTGCTTCCAGCTTGTACTTCCATTCTGATCAACAGGGGATGCTGTGGGCATGCCTTGGCCTGCAGCATCCAGCCTGTACTTCCATTCCAACCAAAAGGGGGAACTTTGTGCTCCATGTAGTAGCACTGGACAAACTGCATGGTAATGTATGCTAAGCAGCACTTAATGAGATGCAAATGTACTTGTTTGCCCATGGATTACCTAAGTAAGCTCATTTGCATGGGATCTTTGAATATAGCTCCCGTTTGCCCTGGGCTAATCAGTTTGCACTAGGCTAATGTGTTAGCACTGTGTAATCAGGTTAGTCCCGGGCAAACCTCACTTCAGCATAGCACACTCACAGTTCTGCAGTGTGTGGCTTACATTGTTGTTTACAGTAGATGTCAGACATCTCTGTGTGATCACACACAATGTTCTCCACCTGCAACACTGGCTTGTTCCAGAGTCTAATGAGATGCAGTTGCAGTGTGCACTTCCCTGCTGCTATATTCAGTGCTGTCTTATTCCCGGGGAATTTTTGCCCTGCACTCCTGGCCCTGTTTGCCCGGCTTCCTTTGCTTGCTATATTCAACTGGTTTTGCACCGGGCTATTTCCTTTTGAATATAGCTTGCTTTGTGCTCCAGGCTATGTGTGCATGCTAGGCAGTGCTAATTTAGCCCTGGGGCAAAGTTTTGAATATCTGGCCCTAGTTGTTTTTTTGACTCGTCTTAAATTCTATCTATGGCCGGCTAGATGCCAATGGGTGTTACAGCAGCAGAGTATATCACATGAAACCTTTAGCAGAATGTGTGTGTCTGCTTTTCAAACAATATATGAGTATGACATTTCTCTGCATCCATTATCAAAGGTTAAGATGTGGAGGTGGAGGCCTGTCATTTTTTCTAAAATATAAATAAAAGTTATTTGTGAAGAATCTAGATTAAAGGTCACCTAGGACAGTGATGTAGATGTGTCTGGACATAGTGTAATAAGGTGTTTTGTTAAAGTAGAAAGGCTCCACAGGTTGGTATAAATGAACATACTGTGTTGTATTTTTCTGATTTCATATTTTCTGATTTGTTTTCATGTGTTTCTAAATAAAATTCCCCTACCCTTCCACTTCCTCTTCCACTGCCAATATTTGTTTATGTGAGTTATAGCCCCACGACCTAGCCTAGAAACTAAACTGTATAACATATTTTTTCAAGCTTCGTAGGGGAGTTGGCTGAAGCCAGTAAAGAGACAGGCTACATATAAACTAAAGAAACATGGAGACCTGGGAATGCCTAACTCAGCTATATTTGCTTATTGTCTTTTTCTTATTATGAATATTGGGCCTGTTTGTAAAAACATGAGAGCTGAGTGGGTAATTGCAATATCAGAATGGACTACTCACTTAAGTCAGATTGGGAATTACAAAAGCTCAGGAAAATAAAACAGCCTTTATTTTGCCTCGTAGTATATACAGTCACTAAAATAAAACAATGGAAAATTGGATATGATTTTATGCAATGTGTACAAGAAAATAATTGTATCAGGAAATTATGAAAACTAATTTTAATAATACAATTGATTTTCCTTATGCCCCCTAGGGACCGGACAAGTTCATATGATTAATCAGTAATAACAGAATCCCGGAATATGTGTGGATTTCTTATGGTTGAGTGTGCATGGTAGATTAGGTGTCAGGAACACACATAAACATAAGTAACTTACAGATCGATATTGTATATGTCAGGGCTGTGAAACAAGTAGAAACCAGGGAACATTTGCTTCTCCATGCTCTACATAGTGAACTTTTGGACAAGTGCCTCGGTATATTGAAAAGACCCTAACTTCATTGGCATCACATATCCAGAATTAGTGTTAGGACTTTATACACCTAAATGGAATACATATCATCAAGGGACTTTACACTTACTTGGAATACTAATAATTTATTACATATGGCAAGCTAGATATGCATGGTTTTGCAGCAAAATATGTATTTTACCTAAATAATACAAAATATTGGGAGGAACTGTTAAAGTCTATAACCAAGATTGTAAAAAGTATACTAGTCATAAAGTAAATCTGTTATGGAACAATTGTCAAATTTTTTTATTTAAAGGGGTACAGTCTAATAACTGTGTGGGTCCACAGTGTACACCTCTAGGAAGTAATGGGTAATTCCCTTTATGGAATTATAGGTAATGGAGACACCATTATATGATATGTATTGTATTGCTATATTGACTATAATTTGACATAATTCTTGGTTTGATTTGTATGTATGTTCATTTTCAATAAAAATTCCCCTATTCTTCCTGCCTTAGTCATACACAGTTAAAGCTTGCTGCAATGACAGGTAAAGACCTAACATTGTTTTAAACTAAAATTCTTGAAAATGTCAGTAGACAAAATAATGTTAGAATCATTTATCTACATCATGTTTTGGTTATCAATTGAATCTGGAAGAATCTGCAGAATCCCCAGGTCGCATCGGGAGATGAGCAACAAGTTGTTCAGTGTGCCTTCCTGGTGAAACATTTCAATAAATAAATAAATAAATAAAATAAACACTCTATTGGCCAGGCTCTGTATGGATTTGAGAATAGGTCTTCATAGGTCTTTATGTGCCCCAACTCATGGTGGCAATAGAGAAGGAGAACAGCAGTGATCATGCATTGATATGTGCATTAATACTGTGTCAGTGGCTCAGTAGGTAGCACACTCACCTCTGAGGCCAGGAGATCAGAGGGCTGTGGGTTCAGTTCTCACATCTGGCACTTGGGTTAATATCCGGTACTGTCACTGTAGTGCAGCATGAGGGATGCTGCACTTCTGAGGTGCCATCTTTTGGATGAGATGTTAAACCGGGTCCCATCTGCCTGGATTGGTGGTAGTTCAGGTGGATGTTAAAGATCCCATGGCACTTATCGAAAGGAGTAGGGAATTTTTATTAAAACTGGAAAGCAAAACATACACAATAGTGTCATTGCGCACAAAATCATAATGCAAAACAGTGAGAAACAGAAATAAGTATTACATCATACATCCAAAACAAAATAACATAGTGTGAAAGCTGAACCCTCCCCTCCCCTTCCCCATTAAAAAAATAGGGGAAATGTCATTATAATTGAACAAAAGGTAATATGTTAATTAGTGTTACGTCATACAAAAAGGATGAAAATAAAACTAAAGAAGCATTACATCATGCAGTAAAATAATATCCCAACACAAAAGAAAAAAAAACACATAAACCCCTCACCCACGTAGCAAATGCAGCAGGGAAGATAGTATCCTCAGCCAGTCTATCGAGCCCCATCGTGAAGCAAACAATGTGGGGGAAACCTTATCACAATCTTGTAATCTTAAAGTAATGAAGTTTTGTACCATAAAATACAATTCATCTGTGGAAAAATGACGTTGCTGAATTGTTAGCCTACAACGTACAAACCAAATGTAAAACTTAAAACACACCAAGAACAACCACATGGTTACCCTATCATGTTTAGTCCACAAATGGCAAAATACCAAGACATAACATCTCCAAGGTCATATCATAAAAGGGTGACATTGACCACTTTTTTCACTAATGACCAAAATTCTACAATAAAAGGGCATTCCAAAAACAAATGTGTTACTGTCTCAACTGTAAGAGGACAAGTGTCCCCTGGGCAATAACGGTCAGAGATCTGTTTATGCTTTAAATTGCCTTTAACATTCAATTTGCCATGGAAAGACAACCATGATACATCCCATATATAATATGGAATTTGAGGGGAAGTCAACATATTACCCATAAGATTTTGTTGAGGTATAGGGTAGGAATCAATAGGTGCTAATTATGAAAATATTTACTAATAAGGAAAGCATACAGCTCCTTCCTGGAAAAGGTAGTAAGTTGACCTTTCTTAATACCCCATAATTTAATCTACCAAAGTAAACCTTCAATGTGGCGGTAGCTGAACAATAGATTGTTGTCGTGGCAGAGGAACATGTACTGACCATGCATCAAAACTGAGCCTAAAGAGTCTAGAAGCCACGGTGTCCACTGTGAAACCCATTGACAAGTAAAGATCGTAGATTGGAATATAAGAACATAGTACAAAAGAAAACAATAGGTTGAATCATGTTTAAACCACCAGATTTCTTTTCTTTCAATAATGCACTTTTTAATTGGGCTTAATCTATTACCCCATATACAGGAAAAAAAAAACAGCCATACATTTGTGTTTCCAGGGACGGAGGAAGACTAAACACTGTACTCAAGTACAAAAAATGGTAACAAAATGCTTAAATCATGTAGACCCATTTCAACTTGGACAGCCTTCATGTATTCCAGATTTTAACCTTATTCTGTGCCTCATCAAGTTTTAGTTTCCAATTCAAGTAAGCCAAATCCCTGTACCAAAAAGAAGTCCCAAAATAGTACACGTGTTCCGAATCACTGGGATTCCAATAACAGCATGTGACTGTACATCTTCCATTCTAATTGGGATACAAAGACATTTCTCATAAATAATACATGCCCCTGTACAAGTCATGAAATCTTGCATAACTGTTCCCAATACATGGACCGAAGGTATGTCATTCACCACAAAACAAATGTCATCTGCATATGCTATACATTTGATATCTTGGTCTGTACTGGAAAAGGAGACTCAATGTATCTCCGGCATAGCATATACTCTTCGGATCAAAGGGTCCAAAGTAAATAAATATAATAAAGCACTTAATGGGCAACCTTGTCGTACTCTCCCGTAAAATTCTACACTTGCTCCACACCCACCCATTACAATAAGCTTGGGCTGTTGCCTTAGCATACAAGTCCGTATCCAAGAAATAAATAGTGGAGAAACCCCATAGTGCTGCAAACAGTCCCATAAATAGGCATGTCGGACATTATCGAAAGCCTTAGCCTGGGCAAGACTAAAAAGTAAACCAGTAATTTCTCCCAGAGACCCTTTTGCATAATTTCTGAGGAGTATTAAGTCATCTGATATTTTTCTATTTGGAATGGAACATGTCTGTGCAGGGGTAATAAACAATCCACTTGTAGAAGTAACCTATCATTCAATATTTTCGTTAATATTTTAAAATCTGCATTAAGCAATGTAATAGGTCTCCAATTCACTAAATCTTCCCTATTCCCTTTCTTATACATAAGGATAACCAAACCTTCAGTCATACTATCCGGTAGTATACCAGAGGTTAACAGTTCATTCAAAACTTCAGTAAACTTGTGCAAGAGGAGTCAAAAGATAAATTTATACAACGCATAGGGAATCCCATCTGATCCAGGGGTCAAACCCTGTTTAGTGCAGGACAAAACTCCTGCAACTTCCAGGGAAGTAATTTTAGTAAGAAGCATGGCAGCACCGTGAGTAGAAAGAAAGGGGAAATCACATTGATCCAACCAGGGAGTATACATATTAAACTCATTTTCTGGGAAACCAAATAACAAGTTTATGTGAGCATCAAGAGCCTGCATAACACTCTTCTTATTCATACACCGAAGTCCAGCCTGATTCCTAATACTCTCCATATGTTTTTGGTGCCATTGATGGGCACAGAATTGGTACAAATTCATAAAGGCCTTAGTACCTTGAGTCCCAAATCGACGTTCCAGATCTAAAGACTTTAAACGGTCATATTGGGCTGTATTCATAAGACGTCTAATGGCAGTTAAATCTGGAAGCATAGACATGTTCTCTTGTGCCACCTGAAAATGTAAAGTCAGAAATGTCTCTCTACAGTATACCTATGATATAAATCATATTTGTGCTTACCATGAGGCTTTCCAATATATTGAAAATAATATGTAATATCAGTTTTAGTATCCATCCACCACTCTCTATATGTATCATATAAACAGACTACAGATTTTCTAGCCTGCAATACGGCCATAAAACCATCTTCCACTGTGAGAAGGAGCAACAGTCCCAGATTTAATCTCCAATACCCTGGACCACGATACATGGGTTCATGACTGGCAACCATGGCTTCTAGTATAGCATGGTCAGAAGGAGCCACCAGAATAGTCTTGGTGGTAACAACCTGCAAAGAACTGGATAAAAACAAAAATCAATACGGTGGCTCTTGTACCTTGAAAATAAGTTTTGTGAGAATTACCAGTTTGCACTAATAAATCATTCAAACAGTTAGCATCACAAAACATCTTTGTTGTGCGAAACCCTCTATCTTTCATATATCTACTACAATTAAAATCACCACCTAAAAAGACATGTTTGCCAGTAAATAAATATGGCTGTATCACTTTAAAGATCCCAATTCTAGCAGACTTAGTCTGAGGAGCATAAACGTTCAAAAAACGACATTGTAAACCGCAAACAACCATATCCAGCATCAAAACTCGACCTGGGACGATGTCTACTAAATGCACTAATCTAGCAGAGGGATTATTTACGACAGTACCAACACCACTACAGACCTTATCTCCAGTTGACCAATAAGTAACTCCCTACTGCCATCCCATTGTTGCCCAGTCCAAATCCTCCCTGGTATGCAATCTGGTATTTTGGAAGAATACAATATCCAGAGCTCTTTCAGCAAACAATGAAAATATTAACATTCTCTTTCTATTAGACTGGATACTATTGACATTCAAGGAAGCCATAGATAGTTTATATTGTCCAGCATAGAAATGGAAAGTAGAAATAAGCACAAGATATACAGCATCCTGTAAAGGAAATTTAAAGAATATAGGACTAGTAGCGTCTATTTCTTCTTACTCCAATTCTGAATGCCCAATTTATTTTTTTCTTTTAACTGTGTCAGGGGTCTCCAAGGGCTGTTCCAGATCCGACGGCCCCTCAGGTAGGGAAGACTGTACAGAGGTGGAATCAGATTCTGTACCAGCATCATTTTGCAATACCTGTTACATATTTTGGAGTACTATAGGGGATGGAACAGACAGAATTGGTCCCGCAGTTCGAGATCTGAGGCTACTTCGTCTATTGAAGACCATCATGAAGTCCCATTTGGTGGTAAAGGAGGGGGCATGGATGCCTTAGACACACTGGAGTCTTCAGACTGGTCTGCAGTTTCAATAACAGGGAAAACAACTGGAATCTCAACAGGGTGAGGAGCAGACACCTCTACTTCCTGTGACGGAAGTACCTGCTGTCCAACACAAGCAGGAAGTGGAACCCTGTCGGGGGGGAGGTTGTGACCTCTGCTACATCGCAGCCTTAACAGCCGTATTTGAATAAAAATCTTGAATGCAGAAGTCACTGTTTGTTTTATTCTTGGCTGCCCAAGGACATTCAGTGTATGAGTAGTCCGCTTCACACAGGGAACATTTCATAGGATGATGGCAGTCAGAGAGGACGTGGCTCAGTTCACCACATTGCACACATCTAACAACCTCACAGGATCTGCTAAGATGCCTAGGGGAGCCACATTTGTAGCAGTGACGGGGCTGACCAGGGTAAAAAATAAAACCCTTATCACTACCTAAGTAAAAACAATTGGGCAAATGCTGTAGACCATCATCAGACTGAAGTAAATTCACTCTATATTGCCATCCACCATTCCAAAACCCTCAGTATCTAAAATGGGTTCTTGATTCCTGAATGGTACATTTTACTCAAGCCAGTATAGTGATATCCTCAACGTTCACCCTTCATTGCGAATAAAACTGTTATCACCTTGAAGGACTGCTTAGTAAGGTATGGCTTGAAAATGAGACCAAGCCGGATTCATTTTAAGCAAAGAATACTTCATCCAAAATCTGTTGAGTAAACCTGATTTGCGAAAGCTGATATCGAAAGTACTATCCCCAGGTGTATGAATCAACGATAAACCTCACTGGGAGAGAAACCAAGTAGCTGCTTTATCAGAACTTTCCCAACATAAAACCGATCAGGCATATTATCAGTAGAACCCTAAAACCTCAATCTTACATCATTTCTATGTTTTTGCTAGTGTGACTGGTTTCTTAAAAGACTAGCAAAAGTGGCTGGAGGTGCTATATTGTGGTTATGTCAAATTATCAGGAACAGGAGGTAGTCCACATTAGGATCAGCTCCTAGAACAGGAGGAGCAGGAGTAACATGAACTTCAACTGGGTCTGTCTCCAAAAGTGGCAAATATGAAATAGAATCAACAGTGGTACCAACGGCCTGCAGGCGAGGAGAAACAGGAGATACTCCAGTAGCAGGAGGCACAGAGTTAACATCAACATAACATCCGATGTAACTGGTAACAGTGCTGGGTCTATCACAGCACCGTTCAGATGTGATACATCAACAACATCCCCATGTCAGGCGCTTGTATGTAGCTGAGTCCCAACCCAGACACCCCAGGAAGTGGAATGGCAGGGTCAGCAATCCAGAAGCCCATATCCAGTTGAATACAACCCGCTCTCTTGAGCGCCTTTCGTGGAGACCGAGAGTCTGCGTCTCAGATCAGATGAGAGCTCGGGGCCTGGGGTGGGGAACAACGGTTCCAAGAAACAACAGGGGGGATAGATTTTGAAACCTTGGAACCCATACCTGGCAGACCTGAGGGAGATTCAACCTCCGGCCTCTTCCGCTTCCCGAAGTCTTCTTCGGCTTGTAACTTAGCTTGTTGGAATTCTGCCATAGCATCCTGTAAGAGCTTTCTTTCTGTTCTAAGTGACTGTGAACATCCTCAGAGGTAGAAAGAAGGAAGCATCATCCACCAGCAAACCGACACCAGCTGGCAAGGTAGGAGAAGAACAAACAGGATCTACCCAAAGTATCGGGTTCTCTCAAAGAAATGAACTACCGGTGACTTCCACACCATCAGGCGAGACTGCCTGCCACGAAGGTGTAGGTATGCTATGCTGGCCACCGTTAGGTGCATTCCAGCCACACCTTGTCCCTCACAAGTAACTTGCAGGTTCTGTCTCACAGCCATCTCATCACCTCCACTGTCAGCATCCATCTGAACACCGCACATGCTCAGTCAGCTCCACAGCACCACCAACCAACAAGAGTAGGGGAGTTTTTATTGTAAAGAAACATAGGAGAAACAATTCAATAATTCATTTTACAGAAATACAAAAATAATGAAAAAATAGCATACATATATTCACAAAACATACAGATAACTTCATGAAAGTAAAGACCTCCTCAAAAATCATTTAAATTTGATAAAATGCAAAAATTCATTCCACCATTTGGAAACTGTCCAGGAGGAAAATCTTTTTGATTCTTGTAAATAAATCCTCGAAAGTTCATTGGTTACTAAACAAACATAACCTTCATAAGACATTTTACGTTGCTAGATTACCCATTGGCACAGAGAGCTTGCCACAAATAGTACCGTATACAACAAAAAATAGTAACAAAGTTCTATCCCAATAAGATGATAAACTAGGAGGATAAATTCAAGAACCAACATATCATATGATGGGTTCATAAGCCAATTAAATTTCCATGTTTTTGCTAAATAAGGCCATAAACCCCTAACATAAGAACAAAAAAGAAAAAAATGTTCCATGGTTTCTTCTGTATTAATGCAGTCTAAATAGGGACAGTTCCTTTCCTCCTTAGCTTTGTATTTAGCATTTCCCCTTACGTTTAAATGCCCATAAATTATAAACCACTGCATTTCCCATTGAGAGGTTGGTAATCTAGAGTTATTAAGCTGGGCAAAAACCCTATAATTAAGAGCAGAAGGACAGTTTTTGAAACAAGGCTCCTGAGGATAGAGTGATCCAACAATTAGCCGATATAAAGACTGAGTGGTATTATTCAAAATCATACCCTTAGATAATTGCCATTTAAACAACTTTTGTACAGGTGGTTTAAAATAAACCGGGATAATCACATGTGGATTCAATTTTGGGGCCAGAGTAAGCCATTTTGTAAAGTAACTGCCCAAAACAGTAACCACCCAACCTTTACAAATAGTATCTTCATGACTTAACCCAGATCTAAGTGTAGTTGTAAAAAAAAAAAAAAAAAAGAGAGTGCACAAACACAACAGGATCTAACATGCCCAAACCTCCAGAGGTTTTATCCAAATATGTATATTGTCTTTTAACAGGATTTAACCTATTTCCCCACAGCATTTGAAAAAATAAACAATATATTTTTTGTTTCAAGCAGGAGTGGGAGGGGAGAAAAATCATAGCTACATATTGTAAACTAGGAAGAATAAATTGTTTCAAAATTTGAATTCGTTTAAGCTTTGAAAACTTCCACTGTTTCCATCTATTAACCTTAACTTCCACTTTCCCAAGAACTAGTTCCCAATTTAACTGAGGCAAATTCTGAGGGCCAAACAAAAGTCCCAAAATTTTCAAAGGAGTCTGAGAAACCCAGATCCCATTTTGATAAACATCAGTCAAACCAGATGTTCCAATAAATAATCCTCGAGTCTTCCTTAAATTCAATTGCGCATTGAAAACTGCTGAAAAATGTGAAAAAATTTCCAAAAAATAATGAAACTGAGTAAAATCAGCAAAATATAAAATCAAATCGTCAGCATAAGCTTGTACAAATAAAGAAGGTAGTAACCCAACCTGAACACCCAACCAACACTTAGATTGTTCTATAAGCCGTAAGAGGGGATCAAGAGAAAAGATATACAAAAGGGGGCTTAAAGGACACCCCTGCCTAACTCCAGTATTTAAGCGAAACCCTTCAGCAACAGTTCCTTGCAAAAAGGGGTAAACTAAATTATGCTCATAAAGAGAAACTATAACTTGAATCACTGACCCAGGAACCCCATATTTTCCTAATACTGAGTAAAGGAATTGAAGATGAACCCTATCAAAGGCCTTTTCTAAGTCTACTGAAAATATACAGCCTTCTACATCATGTAGTGATGAATACTTAATAGTATCCCTAACAAGCATCAAAGCAGACTGAATCCTCTTATCAGGGATTCCGCAAAATTGATATGGAGATATTACTAGTTTGGCGTATTGCTTAAGCCTGTTATTTAAAATATTTGTGAATATTTTGTAATTCGTATTTAAAAGAGTAATTGGCCTCCAGTTTTTAATGTCGTTCCTATCCCCTGATTTAAATAAATGTAATAATAATCCATCAGTAAAGGAACGGAACACAGTCTCAGTGTCTAGAAAAATGAAAAGTAAATGAAGACACTGACTAAATTCTTCAATAAAATGTTATAAGGTTGGTGGGAAACCAACCAAACCTGGTGATACATTAGGTTTAAGTGTTTGTATAACTGTAATTATTTCCTCAAGTGTAATTGGCCCTAACAAATGCAAGGTTGCAGTGGGTATAGAGGTAATTCTACAGTACTAAAAAATTATCAGAATCAATGTTTAAAATTGGTATTTTGGATTCTAAAGTATGAAAATGCTGTTTAATAACTGTCCTAAGTTGAGGCACAGTGGTTGCTTTTGAGCCATCAGGAGTTATAAAGAAATCAATGGTAGAAGAGTCTTTTGAAGACTTACAGGCCTCAAAAGGATCCCCAATAGGAGCCCTCTGAGTACCATTAATAAATATAGCTTGCAGTGTTTTAGCCCTATCATATTGAAAAGCTTTCATAGCAGTTTTAAGTGAACTAATCTGAGCTGAATAATCAAGTTTAGAAATGTAAGAGATCAAAATTAACCTTTGCAATTGCTGCCTCAAGGATAAATATTTCATAAAATTAAAATCTTTAGTAACCACACCTTGATGCTTAAACCATTTCTGTAAAAGTGATTTAGTATCTAGCTACCAGGCCCCTATATCAGAATAAAAAAACAACTGATAATCTAGCTTGCAAAAGATTTTAACCCGAAATTTAGTCTGAGGTAAATCTAGAGTGGAAACATTTAGTTTCCACCTGCCCTGCCTACCGTGGCCTAAATTCCCAGGATCAAAAAAACTAAGCAACAATGAATGGTCTGAAAATTCTACAGGTTTCATTTGGAATGCCTGAACCTGAATGGATGAAGAGACAAACATATAATCAATAAGAGAATGCAATTTACCTTTGGAAAATGAGAAAATCGGGCCATTTGAGTGAGAAGTGAGACAGTTGCATAAACCTGCAGTTTTAATTATGGTGGCTAGTGCATGTGAGTCGCAATAGATTTTTTTTGTCTGTTGGGCTAGGCCAGTAAGGCTACAATTAAAATCACCTCCCCATAAAATAGGAAGAGAAGTAGACAAATAAGGTTGTACAGCCCTCATACTTTGCACTCTGTCAGCTTTAGTTTGTGGGTTGTAAATATTGATAAATCTGTAACAGGTATCATGCCATTTACCATCAATCAATAAAACCCACCCAGGAATAAGGTCCACAAGTTTAAGCAAAAGAAAGTTAAAAGAAGAAAAAAGAATCCCAACACCATCAGCACTATCTGTGCCAAAAGACCAGAAAGAAGGTCCCCAAGGCCAATCTCTTTTGAAAGTATAGAGCTGTTCTATAGAAAACATCCATGTCCCTTGCAAAAAACTTACATTAATCTGAGAATCATGCAAATATTGAAAAAGAGACTGCCTTTTAACATTTTTTAAAAGGCTATGTGTGTTTAAGGAGCCCCAAAGAAACTTCATGTGAGAAAATCATTATTTTTCTTTTTTTCCTTTTCTTCTCCTTATAATTATCCATCGGTTGTGAAGAGGTAGAAAAGGAGGATTTCTGGGAATCAGAATCCCCAACCTCCATGTCTGTCTCACCCCAAGGATAAAACAAAGCCGCATAAGAATTGATGGACTCTACAGGAACTGGGCCGGCGGGATTTAGCTTGTAGATGCCTAGAGGATCTTCGCCTAGGCAAAGGAGAGGAGGGAGCTACAAAAACAATATCAGGACTTACTGAAACTGGGTCAGTATAGCAAGCAGGTAGCAGCTCCTGAGGAATTACAGGAGCTAAGTCCTCCCGTGTAGCAGGAGCTTGAGAGGAAATGTCAGTGTGCTGGCCTACAGACGAGGGGAAGGAGGTACTGAAGGAGAATTTTGTGGAGGTTGTACTGATATCTCAGCAGAAAAGGGAGAAGGAGATGAAGAAGGGGGCCAATAACCGAATCTTGTGCTTTCTGAATTAATAACTCACGACTGATACAGGATGCTTTGTTTTTCGCTGCCCATGGACAATCCCGAAACACATGGCCATATTCTTCACATAAGTCACACTGTGTGTGATTAGCACATTGCATAGTGCCATGGCCCACTTCCCCACAATTGTCACACCTGGGCTGATCACACACGCTGGATAAGTGAGCTCGTGAACCACACTTATAGCAGGCCCGAGGTTGACCACCATAAAAACAAACTCCCCGATCCCTCCCTAACAAGAAGGAATTAGGAATATGCTCAATACCAGAATCAGACTGATGAAGCTTAACTTTGTATTTCCACCCTCCTGTCCAAAAATGCTCTGTATCCAAAATAGGTTCAGGAGAACTCAATACTTCACATTTTTGTGAAAGCCAGAAAGTAGTATCATCCACATGAACCCCCTCATTACGGAACATTACCGTCACAGATTTAATTAAGGGTTTAGTCAAAGGTATAACCAAAAAGGGGGTCCATGTGGCTGAAAACTTAACCTGCCCATACCTCTCCCAAAATAAGTCTAAAAGGTGTGATGACCGAAAGCTTATATCAAAATTATCTTCTCCTGAAATATTAATAAAAGCATAAACATCTTTAGGAAGAAAATGCAAAGAATTCTTAATTAGAGTTCTCCCAACATAGTATCTGTCTGGTCTGGAATCCAAACCCCCTTTATAATGAATCTAAACAGCGTTTCTTCAGGGGGCTGCTTCCCGTTTAGTGGTTGAAAAAAGTTCTGACATTAAAGGTTTGTCCTGAGATGGTTTAGAGGCCTCTAAACTTGAAGAAGAAGGGGCAAAATGTTATAACATGTTTACTTTGTAGGATATGAGGTGTTAAGGAAACTGCAGAAGAAGATGGGAATGCAGCCTGCTTTAATGTAGTAGTGGAGCCTGGTTTCCATGTAGGAGGGTTTTGAGTTAGTTGGAAATCAGAATCCTACTCTGGGTCAGGCACCCAGGTACCTGAAGGTGCCTGTTTCCAACCTGCTCTGACCAACTCCTTCCCTGTTGTCCAAGGCCCTTTAGTTTGAGCTGCAGGATGAATGAGACTGGGGACTAAAGGAGAATTTGTGGTTTTAACAGGAACCATTCCTCCAGTACTATGTAGTGCATCTTTAAAGAAAAATTCAGTAACACCAGGCTGAGGTGTCAGTTTGGTTTGATAAGTTATTGTAGGAGGATCAACTGATGTTCCCATAGCAGGTTTCTTGTAAACAAACCCGGCTATTTTGCTAAGTGGAGTAATAATAGATGAGGGGAAATCCCCAGGAGATGCAGGGATCTGTAAAATTTCTGAAGTACTAGATTTCTCCTGCCCTTCCAAAATTGGCTTCAGGCACTCGTCAGTTTTGACAATAATACTGCCAGCCGGTTGTGCAGGTTTGCAAAATATAGGAGGTACACATTTTGAATTTCCAACAGTTTTAGAAGAAACTGGGGCTTGCAATAGTTCTGCAGTATTTGTAAAATGCTCCTGCTTTCCTAAGAATGGCTGTAGGCATTCGTCAGGTCCGACGACATTACTGCCAACCTGTTTTGTTATTTGACATTTCTCAGGAGCTGTAGACTGTTTGGGAGCTTGTTCTAATGCTGTAAAAGGTTCGGTCACAATTTCCCCTTGTCCCTCTAAATTCGGCTTTAGGCACTCGTCGAGTCTGATGAACGTTTTGCCAGCCGATTGCAAAGCTTGACAGAGTAAAGGGGGTTTGCTTTTGTGTTCTGTAGCATAAGCACCAATAGGTAAAGCAACTGACTCACCGAGCCTTGCAGAAGGAGTAGAATGCTGTTCCTCAGCTGGAGAGCTGTCAGGGATTATCTCACTAATGACAGGGCGCGACCCTAGAATTTGTAGCTCAGCAGAAACAGCAGGAGGAGAATGAAAAGAGCTGCTTGTTGGTAAAACAGGTGATAAATCCTTATTGCAAACTTCATGGATAGCGATAACATCACAAATGTCAGAAAAAAAGGAGCTTCATGAAATTCGTCGTCTGAATCTAAATCTGGCTAAACCAGACATAGAAACATAGAAACATAGAAGTTGACCGCAGATAAGGACCGCAAGGCCCATCCAGTCTGCCCATTTCTTTTTCTACCTTATAAATGTGCCATCGGCCTTTGCTCTGTCAGTGGCCTATCCATTCATACTCATTTGTATTGCTCCCTTGTGCCTCTTGCAAAAGCACAGCGGGAGATGAGGCCAGCTCTCCCACCGCAGTAACGTCCTCTCCCTCCAATGACTTGCATGAAGTGGCCATCTCTGCCGATAGCCCATCCCCCTACTGGCCAACAGTAGGGTAATTTCCCCGTGTTCTGGCCAAATTTCCCCATTCACTAAAAATACCACCAACAGCTTAATCTGGTTCAAGGTCGGTTGGCATTCATCTGTATCCCTCCCCCGGGTCGTGCCTGAAAATAGGCAGGATTTGTCTAGTGCACTTACCCGGTCGACAAAAACTAAATAAATAAAAAATAAATATTGTAGCCATGTTCCCATCAGAGGCCTGTATTTGCCTTTTGCAGCATCAAGTGCAAAGGGAGACCTAGTGTGGGAAGAGCATTCCTTCTCCAAGTACTCAGATCTGTTGGGCCAAACTCAACAGAGGAAGCAACGGCTTCATTTGAAGGAAAGTGCTCATTGAAAAGGACCTACAGGCTCAGTTGATTTTTGTTTGCATGCATACATCATCAGTTTTCAGACTGTCAAATGAGGATCATATATGTTTCACATTACTTTTTGAGCTTGTTCTTCTTTCAACGTCACAGACACAGACAGACAATGGAACTTTTACTATGCCTACTTTCCTTGAACTTTAGTGATATTTGCTATTGGACATGGGCCCGATTCTAGAAGGTTGGCGTGACGTCACGCCAAACGTGACTTGAGCCAATCACCTTGCAACATGGACCCTGCTCCCTATACTAGAAGGGGCAGGGTCCCCGTGTCTAAGTCCTCGACTTGCAACATACAGCCAGGTACACACGAACAGAGGGCGTACCTGGTGAAATCGCAAACCCAACTGCCATGCCAAAGGCACAAGTGCCCCCATGCCCAAACCCCAGCAGAGCCCTGTAGGCAAGGGGCCCCCACCCACTGTCATGCCACCATGGGTCCACCAAGCCTCTCCTCCCCCAACCCACTCCTTCCCTACTAGGTCCAAACAGGGATGTAACCCGCTGTCTTTTCTGAGGACCTACTATATTCATGAGTGTAACTCACAATTTTGTAACATTATGTAACCTAAGTAACATACAAACTTCTACATTATGTAACCTAAGTGTATCTATGTTAAATGTTCCTTTTACTGCACCTGTAATAATGTTATCCTCTGTTTTAATCTGCACTGTAATAACTGTCTTGATGTCTGCCCCCGAGACGAGATGCCTTTGTAAATGAGTCTCTGACTCAAAGGTTGTAAACCCGAGTTGTAATGAATAAATAAATGAGTAAATAAACACCAATCCCGTGTCTCTTGTGACTAGTTACTGTCAGTATGTACAGTACATGCAGTCCAATGTGTATATGCATACCTGGTGGTCTAGAAATTAATTTCTAAGCACTTCTATACAGTAAGCGCTCCTACTGAATGCAGTTGGTGGCTGGCCATGGAGGTGAGAGGTGGGCTGTGCCAGTCACCGGCTGGGGATGGTGGGGGTGCTGAGTGGACTGGCACAGCTGGGTGGGGGCCACTAGACTACCAGGAATGGTGTGGGGTTTTGTACCCGATTGTGGCAGTGTCTCAGGGTTGGGGCATGGGTGGGGGTTGACAGCGCTGCCCTGTGGGGCATTTAGCGGTGGGGGTTTGAGGCACAGGGTGTGGGCAGTCCTGCAGGGCTTTCACTGTTCAGGGGTTCGGGGGCAGGGTGTGTGCAGCCTGCAGGGCATTTAGTGGTGGGGGTTTGGGGCAGGATGTTGTGCAGCCCTGGAAGGCATTAAGCAGTGGGGGTTCGGGGCAGGGGTGTGTGCAGCTCTGCGGGGCACATCCAAGGGTATGCTGGGCATGGGGGAGGGCACATGTGTATTGCATGCTGGGCTGCTGGCAGGTCTACAGAACCCCCAGGGGGCATACGTACGTCACACCAGCTAAAAGCTGGTGTACCTTCCAGTGCGGTTCTCCTCTGGGGTTCTTGTAGAATCCCAACATTGGTGAGGACTTTGTTGCTGCCCTTCTGGAATCTGGCGCAACTGCTGCGTAAACCCCCTAGCACCATGTCACAGGGGTTTATGGGCGCCAACTGCTGGCGTAACAGCTCTTCAAAGCGCAAGTGGCCTGCGACATGTCGCAGGCACATTATAGTGCGCGCATACGCAACTGCTGGCGATAGTTGCTACTTGCGGGTCTACTTGGCGCAAGTGCTGTTACGCCAAGTGTAACGCTTCTAGAATCGGAGCCATGGTTGTTAGAGTTCATAGACTTTACACAAACTCTATGACCTAATTTTACTTTGCATATTTCTTTTGGCAAATTGATGCAATGATGTATTTCCTTTTGCAATTCCTATTGTTTATTTCATAGAACAGCAAGCTATCCAGGTAATTCTGCACCCGTTGCAGTGTTTGTGATGTAACCGCTGATTGCACATGTACTGGCACAGGCCTCATTTTGTTAGAAATTACTTTAGTTATTATCTCATACTCCTTCACTTGTTTCCATTTGGATTGCAAGTAACTAGTGGTTGTGGAGGACAGCTCTGTTTCATTGAGGCATTTTTGTCTCGCTGCAATATGGCTTTCATAGGGACCCAGTGCTCACTCTACAGTTTCAATCTAATCTCTTGTTAGAGTAAAAGATCTGCCAAACTGAATTGACATTGAACTGACTTGAGGCAATGGTCAATTCACCCATAAGCTCTTTACTGCAAGGTATTTTTATCCTGATATATACCCTGTTGTCATGTATAAATATTCTGATTTCAGTCCTCTGTAACCTGACCTTGTTGGGCTTTATGTCCTGAGGGCATCATTCATTTGAATAATTGTCATTTTTATTGCGGATTTTGTTTTCTTTACACTGAATCCAATTACTATAAAGTGTAAATAAGAATAAAAATATGTACATTTTTGCTTAACCTTCTGCTTTCTCCCCAGAAGTCAACAAAACACAGTTTGACCATACTTCACGGTTGAAGATGTATAGTCAAACTTTTAAGCACTTCATGCCCAGCTAAAACACAAATTCTGATTTTTTTTTTTGTTTTTGACCTTGCCCTTTACAATAAAGGCAGGTATATACTGTACTGTGGCATGCTTATTGTTGACTTTTGAATTTACAACCAATGACTGATCATTCACTGGTTTATTTTTAGATAACACACTTTTTTTTTTTATTATCTATTTTTGCCCCTACTGCTCCCGTCGGCTATCTGCTCCGGTCACAGACCCTGTTGCCCCCCACCTCCGGATATCACGCATCCCCACTGTCATCCTAGACACCCCCAGAGGCGGGGCCGCTCCGACCCCGATGTCGGGCGCGGAACTGTGACTAGTCGGGGATTGGCTCGAGGCTGATCAAGGGATCCCAGGGGCAGAGCGCCATTAAGACGGCAAGGCTCGGGATTTTTTATCCCCCCTCCCCTTTTTAACAGGATGGGATGTGCAATGACGACCAGCGTCTGTCCGTCCTGACGTACTGTGATGCGCCCCGATGTGTGCGGCCACCCAGCCTCCGCTGGGTGCCGCTCGTGCGCGGCCGCCCTGCCCTCCCCAGGAAGGAGAGCTGTCCAATGCGCTCAATCCTTCCTCCCGGCCGGCCCTCGGCGACCCGTGCGCCTGCTCCCGAACCCGGTCGCCGTGCCGCAAGCGCAACCATCTGCTGAGCACGGGCCGCCTCAGATAACACACTTGATAATGTCTGTTTTTTGTACTTGCTTTATCCCTGTCCTGGGCTGCCAATTCTCATGCTGACCCCACAGTCCATCCACCTGTTCACAGCGCCACCTCCTGTCTTTCTCCACGGCTTGCCCCCCATGACAGGGTGGTGGGGATCCCTCAACCTACTGACATGGATCCAGTTCTGGAGGTGCCTGCAATGTTATGGAGTGGCACCTGTGGGAGTTGACAGCCATCCAACCACCCAGCTTTTTCTCCTCCTGTTTTCTCCCAACCCCCCCCCCTCCCGGAAGCGGAGCAATGTGGTACTTGCCAAGCTGTGCATGCTTTTGCCCACAGCATGCCGGCCTAATGCTCCTCCTCTTCCATTCCACATGTACGGGACCCAGGAACTCCAAACACAGCCACTGCTAGGTGTCAGATGTGTGCTGGCCTCTGTGTCCCTCCCTCCTCCCAGGGGAGAGGAGAGCTGTCCTCAGACACTCTATCCTCTCCCACCCTGGCCAACCCTGGCAACCCACTCGCACCATGAACACAGGTCACTGACATGGCAGGATGTAAGGCATGATGCCTCAGCCCTCCATACCACCGGGCTGGCCGATAATGTCCATTTTGATAATTAGGCACATTTTATATCACTGATATAGTGTATAAAGCTTTATTATCTAGTAAGCAAAAAATACGGTAGCAAAGTTAGTGGGGATGTAACAGGAAATAAGGGATATACTGTATATGTGGGGAAAGAAAATAGGGGTGTGGACCTAGAAGAAAAAAATGGCAATAGACAAGCTAAGGACAGAAGCTGGAAACAAACAGATGATACTGGAGAGGCATAGTGGGAAAGAATAAGCTGTGGAATCCTCGAGTAGGATCTCATTAACAGGGTACGGTAAGAAAGCTGAAAGGTGACAATAGTGGGGAAAGGAGACAGGAACATCTGGAGAAAATTCAAATGGATATTCATACATACCTGGAATTCCCATGTCAACGATAGCTCCACTAAAGTTAGAGTTGAGTAGCATGTTTAATGTTAAACCTCATATTTTGCACTTTAATAGCTTTGCAACTGATCAATGGATTTGCACAAAATTTGGCATGTATTGTCCTGTGGGGAGGATCTCTTGCCATAGCACATTTTGCTTCTCTCAAAAGTATGGATTCTGAAATCCATATAATGCAAAAATCTTTAAAATTCACCATTTTTTGCAGTTTTTTTCTCATCACCTTGTGCCCAGATGGTCTGGAATTTTGGTGTGACTTTTTTATGGTAGAAACAACTTGGGTAACAGAACTGCTATGAATTTGTTTGGTGAAACAATATTAATCTATTGCGAAGTTATTCAGTTTTTAAGTTACCATTGTTTTCAATTGGAAGATCACTTTCCAAGATAGAGTTCGAAAGTTCAAGAAAGGCCTCATGAAAAAGGATTCTTTTTTGTGAGGGGCCAGTCCCTTTTCACCAGAAAAATTCCTTTTCGTGAGCTGCCATCTTGTGTTTTTCTCAACGAACCAAAACGTGTGGAAAATACATAAAAATTGTGTCATTTTACAAATCAAACACTGGAACCTAGATAAATGGGCCCCATTTAGCTAGAGTCTGGTGTTTGTTTTTTGACAATTAGGGACAGAAATACTTTTTCTGGGCACCCACAATCCTGGGTGCCCTGCTTAGCGAGAGAAGTGCTTCCCCCCGTGTTCTCTGTATGACAACTGCATGGATTTTCTTGACTTTTGCAGCTGTAGCTGAACTTGTTCTGCCAGCTGCAGTGAGAGCTGTGAGCCCCCTTGGACTGGTATCTAGTGGCACCTCCCCACACTCCAATTGTCATCCCCATAATTTTTATTTTAGTCATTGGTGTCTAGTGGGACCCCCATCTCCGATTGCTGCCCCCTTATTTTTATGTTACCCCTGGTGTCAGATGCCCCCACAGCCCCTTGTTTTATTAACTGTAGCCAACATTGGGCTACTCAATCCCTGTGTTGCCATTTAGAAGCCACACCCCAGCAGTGTGGAACACTGAGGAGCCCACCCAGTGTCCTGAGATGGTTTATTAATGTACCTGCAATAGGAACACTGTCCGTTTTTACCTGAAACAAGGAAAATTGTCCTTCATCATCGCTGCTGACCCTCCCTCACCTTGACCATCGCTGAACACGCACCTCCCCACAACCCTACCTATACTTACCAGCCGATGTTCAGTTCTGTCATATTCTGTGGCCTGAAACAGATCTGCACTCTTCAAAGTGGAACCATAAACTGAGGAATAAAGGTGAGTGCCATATAATGTATTTCAAAGGTGCTTTGAACTTATGTTCATAACTTAGACATTTTGGGAATTTGTTCACCAAATTTTCAACATAGCCTTTTTAGCCCCACCTCATTAAGACTGGCAGTGTTATTTTGTTAATCAGGCCTGGAAGGTGATTTTGTGGTCACTGCGTGAAATCACCTTTTGGGACCGAATAATGACATTTCACCACCAGTGTTCATGAGGTGGGGTCCTAAAAGTCCATGTTAAAAAATTTGGTGAAAAAATTCCTAAAAATGTCTGAGTTATGAGCATTCGTAGAAATTTTTCTACGCGTGCATATAACTTTGATAATTTTCAATATTTTGGCAACAAATTTTCAGCACAGCCAGTTTTTCCCTCCACCTCATGAACGGTACAGCTGTCATTTTTCACATCCTGTTTGAAATGTGTTTTTGCACCTGTGACTCTGAATGGTGTTTTGGCACAGATTTGAACATTTTTACCTACCGGATTTATGAGGTGGGGTCATAAGAAGACTATGTTAAAAATGTGGGGTCAAAATATGTAAAAATGCCAAAGCTATGACTATCTGTTGCAATTTCGCTACAACCACTCGTAACTTTGAAAATTTTAAATATATATATTTTTTATTTTCATTTAACTGTTTGGTCCCCATTGCCTCCTTCTGCCAACTTGGCAACGGGGACACATAGGTATTTTGTTTTAAGGTTTTCTCCTTTGCCCCCTGAGGCCCTGGCACATGGCTGTGCAGGTAGGTAGAGGCACGCACACACCCTGTGGTGCCAGCTCAGCCTCTTCCACCTCCTGTATCATTTTGCCACCCCACCTCTGCCTATGCTACCCACCAGACCTCCACCCGGTGGGAGCTATGGGGGGGTGCCAATCCACCCTCACCACCCTCGGGAGAGGAGAGCTGCCCATTGGCATGCTTGATCCTGCTCTGACCTCCCACATGCCAGCACCCCAATGACCCAAGGTTGTTCCTGAACCTGGGTTGCTGGCGTGGCACAAGGTGTGGCATCTAGCGCCTCAAGCCTCTGCACCACCAGGCGGGAAATTTTAAATATTTTGACTCAGATTTTCAACATAGACTTCTTATTACCCCACCTCACATATGTCACAGCTGTCATTTTTCAAATCCTGCCCAAATGTGTTTTGCACCTGTGGTGTGGAATGGCATTACAGTTGTGCAGAATTATGTTTTGGCAGGGATTCAAAATTTTCTGTACCGGGTACATGAGGTGGGGTAATAAGATGGCAATGTTGACAATTTGGTCACTGTTGTCCTCAGGGCTAGAAATAATTTTTGGAGATGCCTGTCCGAGGGACAGGTGGAATGTAAATGTTGCCTTGTTCGGACAAAGTTTTACCTGTCCACATTTTGTGAGGTGAATTTTAAACTTAAAACATAAAATGCACTGTAAAGTGGAAATAGAGAAACTGTTGCTTTTTGGGGGGTTACTTTTCAAGGTAAAACACTGATTGAGTCTAGTCTATTTCTGAATCAGAACTTGAATCTAGTCTGCAGCCATATGGTCTCACATGAGGTCTTCTCTTTTGTTTTCCAGATTTGAACCATGGTGTTATGGCATCCTGCAGGTCAAATGTAGCAACGCTAGCATCTGACAGCTTGACACGCATTAGTTCAGATGTAGTCATAGGAGACAGACAGGACCGCCAGCCAGACTTCACTCTGCCCATCAAGCTGAATCCTCTCTCAACTACTGCAGTTTGGGTTGGGATCAGTAGAGCTATTGTGACTAAGACCAGAATATCAGGGAATCGCTGTTCATGTGCATCATTATGGAGAATTTTTTGCCAGAAATCCAAATAGTGAAATTTCGGAGACAGCTCATTCAGTGAGTTTTTCATAAGTGGTTTCAGCTCTAACCATTGCGCTTCAATCAAGTTTACATTATTATTGTGTTTCTTCAGTAGGTCACTGTAGTGCTCTGTGAGGGTTCCGACTTCCTCATTGCCATAAAGGGCTAGTTGGTCACTATCTGGTGGTAACTGTAATGGGTTAAATATAATGAATGACCGTAGGACTTTGTCTGTTTTAAAATTGGAAAATCGTGAGTTAATACTTTCAATTGTTGATGAAAGAAGGCTTGTAACATCACGCAACACTGCCCGCTTGGTTCTATCTATAGAATATCCCTTTCTAAGTTAAGGAAGATATCAGATCCACGGAACTGAACCTGAGTAGTGGCTGAGCCTGTCAGTCGACTTGTGCTAGTGTCACTGTCAGCTGTGTCAGAGTCAGGGAGCAACAGCAATTCGTTACAGACTTTGTCAAGTTTATCCTGTGCAGGGTAGTTCTCTAGCCAGAGCACCGTGCTTTCAACCTTGCTGACTATTGTTTCTACTGTTGAGCTGTCTCTCTGTACAGTTAGACTGAAGGCCATCATGACAGAAAGGTATTCAGCCAGAAACTGAGAAAAGAGGACAAATCTCACAGTACTTATTGTTTTGAACAACCCACTGGCCTGATCTTTTGTTTGCCCTGGTGTGGAAGCAATGTGCTGTAAATGTACAACTAAGGCCTTGTAGCTGGACAGAATAACAGACAGAGCCCTTTCTCTGTGTGCAACTCACCGGGTCCCTGACACGTTAACTGGTTTGTGAATGGTGTACTCATATTACTGGCTAACTCTTTGAGACCGGCCCAGTTTTTGGGAGACTTATGGTATATTTCATAGATACCCATTAAGACTTCATCTGTTGTTTTCATGTATGGAATAGATGTTGCTGATTGCTTTATAGCTAGCTCCAACTTGTGGGCACTGCACTGAATCCCTAACAAATGAGGTGCGTCTTTCAAAATCCTGCCAAACACCCCAGTCACTTTACCCAACATGACGGGTGCCCCATCAGATCCAAAAGCAACAATTTTTTCTTTCCAGTCTTTACAGTCCAAGGTGAATTCTAAGGCATCACCTATTGAGTTATAAATGCTTTCATCATTTGGAATAGTGACTGGCTGAAGGGAAACAAATTTGTTAACTGGACGGAAATTTTCCATTGTCCTAATGTAGACTGCCTCCTCTTCTATTACTGAGGCATCAGTGCTCGAGTCACATAGGACAGAGATGAAAGTGTTACTGTTAACCAGTTTTGCATCTTTTATCCTTATTGATTCTGAAATAAAATGTGTGAGCGTTGCTGCTTGTTTGTCACTTCTATAACTGACTCGACATTTGCACCATTTACATGTTGTAATTCTAAGATACCAGGAAATCTGTGAATGGGCGTTCTGAATTAATCAAATAAAGAGTTGTTCTAAAGCAGATGTTCCACTTGTGTCGTGTCATTTTTTCCATTTGTATTATTCCTCGTTCTATTGCTAAGTTGGAAGGGTCTGTGTTAGACACAGTATTTTTTCATTGGCTAATTTATGAGGTTTGGAGAGTTCATGAGCTCGTACATTTTCAAGTCTCATGCTCTTACAGCCACTCATGAAAGTGTTTGTCTCCTTAAGTATTTTTTGCAGTATGAGCAGGTCATGCCCACATCAGGCTCATATAGTCGCCACTCCTATTTTTCTTCCAGGTCTCCTGGAACCCCCTTTTTCTTTTTGCCCCGGGACTCCCGCCACTTTCAACAGTAGTCAGAGTTGCTGGCATATCAGCACTGGCACTAAAAGTTGTCACATCTGTGGCCACAATGGTGGGGTGAGTAGTTGGTGCTACTGAGTCTATCAGTAATGGAGAAGCAATGCACATAGAAGAACCCGAGCTTTCTCCTCCCTCTTGGCTTGAAACCAAAGGCTTTCCTGTAATTTTTTTAAAGCCAAACTTTAGCAAAGACATTTTTTTCCCCTTTTGGTTTACTTAGCTAGTACAAATTTAAAGTACAGTAAGCACTCTGAAGACAGTGGACACTACAGTGAAGTGATGATCAGAGATATTAGAAGGCGTGAACAGTCTGTTTAGTTTTCTTTCCTCCCTGTAAAACCCGGACAAAGGAGTTTAATATTTATATTTTCCTCCCCTCAGATTTCACAACTAAAACCTGAGGGTATCCTGCTGTCAACCTGTTTTGTAATTTAATCCCTCCTCTCCCTTTGACAGTGCCTTCTTGTCACAGTGTCACTCAATTTTACTTTTATTCAGTTAGTCCAGTGGCAGAGCACAACAGCAGGCTGACAGGGGCTAGTTTAAATTAGTAGTAGTACTAGTAGTAGTACAGTAAGTCCGTCAGTATCTATCTTCAAGGTTCAAGCTCTGGAGGGCTTTACACAGACTGAGTGAACAATAAGCTTTAATAGAGCATTGCCTTCACCTCTCTGCACACTCAAGATATATTTTTTTATTCAGAGTCAGAGATGATGAGACTTGCAGATCACAAGGTCTCTTTTGGCTTTGAGAGAGTTTTAGGTGTGTACAGGTACAGTGTCTGACTGCTTTGAGACTTGACTTGCACTAAATAAATCCCTTGTTCACCTCCCCTCTCCTCCTCCAAGTACCAGCAGGACTGATTCACACAAACTGAGCCCCCAAATGCTAGAGCCCTGAGAAGGGCTGTTGAGAATTTGCAGAAGTCTTTTTTTGACTTTTGAGACTAACTAAATAAATCTCTTGGGTTCACCACAATATATCCCAGGCACACTGCCTTAGGGGTAGCTGGTCCATTCCACTGGGGTGTCAAACAGATGAGGCATACTGATGAGTCCTGGTAGGACGAAACACGTGTCTATGTCTTCTGTTAGCACCCTTTGCAAACTGTGTGAGAGGCCTTTCGGCACCATACAATTCTGCTTAAAGTTGGACCAGCATAACATTCTGTGGTGATTTGCATATGCAGCCCATGATGCTTTGCATTGTGGGGCATGTGTGATTTGTATCTTCTTGAAACTTGGCTTCCCAGCCAAATGCCCTTTGGGGTAACCTTGCCTCAGTGTTTACACATGGAGGTTCTTTGTCTTTTAAATAAACCTTGTTCACCTCCCTCTCCTCCTCCAAGTACCAGCAGGACTGATTCACACAAACTGAGCCCCCAAATGCTAGAGCCCTGAGAAGGGCTGTTTAGAATTTGCAGAAGTCTTTTTTTTTCACTTTTGAGACTAACTAAATAAATCCCTTGTTCACCTCCCCTCTCCTCCTCCAAGTACCAGCAGGACTGATTACCACAAACTGAGCCCCCAAATGCTAGAGCCCTGAGAAGGGCTGTTGAGAATTTGCAGAAGTCTTTTTTTTCGTTTTTGAGACTAACTAAATAAATCCCTTGTTCACCTCCCCTCTCCTCCTCCAAGTACCAGCAGGACTGATTAACACAAACTGAACCCCAAATGCTAGAGCCCTGAGAAGGGCTGTTTAGAATTTACAGAAGTCTTTTTTTTTCACTTTCTAAATAAATCCCTTGTTCACCTCCCCTCTCCTCCTCCAAGTACCAGCAGCCCCCAAATGCTAGAGCCCTGAGAAGGGCTGTTGAGAAATTGCTGATTTTTTTTTCCCACTCACCGCTTGCGCTCTCCTCACTCTGCGCTCCTCACCCTATGGCCAGACTAGTGAGAGTGAGCAGCGCGAGTCGGTTAGATCCAGTTTTCCCGCTCGCTGAGAGGTCAGGTGACGCTAGTAGCTGCTGTCACTTGACCCTCAGTCAGTGGGAATGGGCGGAGTGGAGCTGAACTTTTCGGCGGGCGGAGCTAGGCGTCATGATGTTGACACCATCAGGAAACCTCCCATCTGCCGCTGGGTCCTAGTGCCCAGCTCAATACTCTGGCTGCAAATGGAAATTTAAACCGCCTGTCCCTGGGACAGGCAGACTTCAAAAAACGTCTGTCCCAGGTGGAAACCGGCTGTCCGGGACTGGTGGACAGCTGGTTATTTCGAGCCCTGGTTGTCCTATAAAAGGAAGTGCAGGGCCCAGAGGGCCCTGTGTTTCCTCAACTACATACATATATGCATCTACAGCTGGCCCAGTGGTGCTGAGGTTGGGGCTGAATGCCACACCTCACACCATGCGGTGACCGGGTTCACAAATGGACTCTAGTTGCTTGGGGGTCAGCAGTGGAGGAAGGATTGAGCATCCATAGACGGTGCTTCTTCCTCTGGGAGGGGGACAGTGCAGACTGTAGAATGACACCAAGTGGTGACTGGGTGTTGGCAGAAGCACGTCACTCAGACCAGGAAGGGCACCCATCTAGGGTGTATGGCTGCTTCTGTGGAGGCATGGGCTGCTGCTTCACCCATTGCATGGTTCGGGTGCCTGGAGAGAAAAAGCAGAAAATGGCTAAGAGCCAACGGGATCCATGATGACCCGACACGTCCGAGTTGGAGTAAGAGTCCCTCCAGGGTAGGGCCAGAGCAACCTGTCAGCTCTACAGAGGAGCACTCTCCCAAACCAGGCAGGAGAGCAACTGTGGGGTGTGCTTTAGACTTCTCAAGCCTAATGGACAGCATTCGCCCTTTTCCAGTCTGCCAGAACCACACCTTTTCTGGCGATTTGTTGAACATGGCTGTGGTGCTGCAGGCTCCTGTCTAAGTTCTTTTAGAATTCGGGATGTATTCCATCCGCCCCATTGCCTTATCTACTTTCAGTTTATCTAGTTCCTTTAGGATGTTCTCTACTGTAAACGGACTGGTATCTACACCCTCCCTTGGTACTTCTAACACCTGGATGTGGTCCATCCCATCCCTTCCTCCATGAACACTGAACAAAATACTTGTTCAGGATTTCTATTTTCCTGGTCCCCTCTGCTGACCCATCCCTTCCCTATTTAGTCTCACAATCCCACCCCTGCTTTTCTCTTTTCTCTAGTGTATCTAAAAAGATCTTGTCTCCTTTCTTTATTGCCTTGACTATTCTTTCCTTTGTCTGTGATTTGACTTTTCTGACTGCTTTCCCTTCCTCCTTTAGATTTTCTAGATACATTCTTCTGTCTTCCTCTCTCTGTGTTTCTTGTATTTTTCAATGCTAACCTTTTTCCCTCACCCTCCCTGCTACCTCCTTTGAGAACAAGAGTGTTTTTCTTCCGCTTTTTAATTATTTGCCTAACACAGAGGCTTGTGGCTTCTGTTGTTGCTCCTTAAAATATGACTATTGATCCTCTACATCTCCCTTTCCCACTCCCTGGGGCTTTTTCAGACATTCCTCTAGATTTGCAAAATCTACCCTTCTGAAATCAGAACTCTTGCCTTTGTGTGAGTTGGATTCCTCCACTGTTCTCACACTAAACTACACCATACATTGGTCGTTGGATCCCAGGTGACTCTCCACCTCTAAGTCCATTACTCGGTCCCCATTGGTAAGCACCAGGTCCAATATTGCCCCCTCCCAGGTGTGTTCTATCTCTAGCTGTCTGAGTCTTGCCTCCTTAAGAGCTACCAGGATGTCTCTGCTCCTCACTGTGGCTGCAGTGTGGGTGCTCTAATTGACATCTGACAAACTGAAGTCACCCATCAGCAGTACTTCCCATTTAGATGCCATTTCATTGATGATTTCTACTAATGCATTGTCCAGCTACTCACCCTGTGCCAGAGGTCCGTAGATCATGCCTGCTCGAATGGTGGTATCATTCCCGGTTTCCAGTGTGACCCACAGTGCCTCTGCTTCCTCCCTCCGCCTGTACTTCTGTAGCTTTTATTTCCTCTCTAATGTAGATAGCCACTCCTCCTCCTCCTCCTCTGTTTTCCTACCCTGTCTTTTCGAATAGAGCATACCCTGGACCTGCTATGTTCCAGTCATGGTTCCCTGTGTACAATGTCTCAGTAACTGCGACAATGTCCAGGTCTGCCACTGACATCAATGCCATTAGGTTAGAGATTTTATTTGCTAGGCTGCCAGTGTTTATGCACATGGCTTTCCATGTTCTGTCACCCCTCCTTTTTACTTTTTCTCCCTTGTTGTTCCTCTAGTTCTTTTCCAATAGGTATACTACTGTGTTCCACTTCTGCTTGAGTTCGTTGATCGCCTTTTGTGTTCCTGCTAGTCCTTCCTTGTATTCCATAATTGTTCACTGTTTTGAGGGGAGTTATGGTTATGTTCTGATCTTTCAAGGTATCTTAGATTGGGTCCTTTGCCTCCAGCTCCCCCTTCCCTAGTTTAAATGACAGATGCTCTTGTCAAATCTTTGGCCCAGTACTCATACTCCTTCCTTCATTACGTACAGTCCATTGTATTTGAAGAACTTCCTCTCCCAAAAATCTCCCCATACACCAACATAGTGGTAGCCTCTTGCTTGACACCATCCCTGCAAACACTCATTGAACTCTTCAGTTTCCTTGCTCCTGACTTTTCAGTGCTACTGCTTTGCCCCACACCTGGGGACCTCAGAAAGGCAAGGAGGTCGTTTGAGTGGCCAGTTGGTCTCCTAATTTAACTGGGTTTCATTTGGCTTCCTCTGCTGACTGCCCTGCCAGGTCATTTGTCCATAGGTGCACCAAAATCTTCAGGTCATTGCCTTCTTTTTTGCTATTTTTTTTATGTAATCTGTGTAACATTTGCTGAGGCACCCAGGAGACATCTGACTAGCACCCTTGTTTGTGCAGTCATTTAGGTGGTTCTCCACTCCCTTACCATGGACTCTCTCATTATGAGTATTCTTTTTTCTCTTGCACTTTTGTCACCCATGTGTCTTGTCTGGGTTCCATCCCATCTCCTCAACTGGCATGTAATCTTTTCTATTATTGCTGCAATCCTTTTCCTTAGTAAGAGGTGCAAAATGGTTTGTCGTGGGAATAGGTCTTGCAAGGACTGATTGTATATGGTCCTTCGCCAATTCTCTTTCCTGTCCTCTGGACCACCTTCCATTCTTCTGAGCTGGTCTGCCTCTGTGAAAGTGAACTTCTAGGTAGGATCCGAGGCAGGGGAGTTTGAAGATGTTGCTTTTCTCTTTGAACTAACAAGCATGGAAAATACATAAAAAGTAGTCATTTTAAAAATCGAACACCAGAACCTAGCTAAACGGACCTGTTTTAGCTAGATTCTGGTGTTGTTTTTTTCAAAATAAGGGCCAGAAATACCATTTCTGGACACCCAAAATCCAGGGTGACCAGCTTAGTGAGAGGAGCTGTTGACCTATGTTCTCTGTATGAGACTGGTGGGACTTTCTTGACTTCTGCAGGTGCAGCTGGAACTCATGCTGTGGGCTGCAGTGAAAGCAGTGAGCTGCCATTTCTCTGGTGTCTAGTGGCACCTGCCATTGCCAGAAAAAATGGAAAAAGTGGAGCTACTACTGCACATGTAGTTTGGAGACTTACTATAACACACATACCTTTCAACTCTCCCTAGCTACATTTGGAATGAGGAGTCTAGTCAAATATGCATATTTATAGAGATAAGACTATATTTGGAGATAAAGGTGGTGCAGGATTCTAACATATATGGGGTTTGGCATGGAGCACACCCTCCACATCCCACTTGTGGGTCATCATTTCTAATATTCGTGTTCCTAGTTTTCCCACATCAGGTGTCTTGGAAACAACTGACTTAGCCATGCTTGAATTCATTTCTCATTGTACCACTCACCTTCTGAAGCCAGCTCTGACTTTTCTCCCCTTTTTCTTCTTTCATGCTATAGTCAAGGTGATGGAGACTGGTGGCAGTGTATGAAAAACTGAGTGAAAGACTGCTGCTGACACAAGGGCTTCTCCAGCTGTCTGTTGCAGGGTAGTTTGGGTTGTAGCTGCTGCATCTACTCTCAAGTCCTGATCAGACACGCCGTCTGGGAGAATATGCCTTTCTGTCTGATGTGGAGGATTACCATTTTTCCCATGATCTGTCGGGTTGGGGGGAATGTGCACATACTGGCAGCATATTAGCAACTTGGAACACATCATTAAATTGTGCAGCTGGAATGGCATGCTGTTGCTTCTGCTGGATCCTACCTGTTTATGGAACTTATTTTTTCAATTGTTTAACCAGGAGTGGTACATTAAGCTGAAAGCTTGTTTACAGGTGTGACCTGGTGGGAGCACAGGAAAGTTAAGTGACTTGCTCAGGGTCACACAGTATGCCAGTGGGGGCTGTGGGATTCAAACCCAGGTCTCCAGGTTTGGAGCTCAGAGCCTTAAACCACTGCGCTATACTGCCTCCCTGCTGCTGCTATACTGCTGGCACTGCTCAGGTCAGTTATGCCAAGCTGTATCCCTGATTACAGCAGGGCAAGGGTAAATGTTTGCTCCCCTCCTCTAAGTCACTGCCGCTGAGCCCTCTGCTTCTTCCCAACCTTGCCAGGACCTATGGAAGACACATGACCACATGGCATTTTACTACCTGGTCATCAGCTCCACACACATTTGCAATGGGTATTTTCAGGGTATTAAAGGATTTTTCCAAGGCCCTTTCCACAAGACTGGGCATGACTCAACGGTAAACAAATGCATGTGTTTTTATACTTAGGACAGCCCCTGTGGTGTTTCTTTTATTCAGTGTACTGTACTCTATATTCTTGTAAGAGTTGATGGAGAGTATTTTTAAGCTTCTTGGCTGTTGCAATGAGATGTCCTTTGAGTTTCTGTTATAGTTGAGTTGATGGGGTGTCAAACTTAAATCTACTTATGCCATGAACCTACTGTATACAAATAGTTTAACTTTAAGGTATTAGTGTAGCAGAGAGCTTTCATGGCTTTGGTTAACAAGTAGGAAGTCCTGCAATTGTTTCTGATAAAGCAAACTCACATCTGAAACAATAAGACTGTCAAATCTAAAGGATCAACTTTGTTCGGAAAGAGCAACCTCTAAACAAATTTATATGTTTTCTCTACTGCTACCACACACGGTATCAGTGGAGTACAGAACTTTTCTGAGTTTGTGTCTGTTTACTACACCTGTCCCAAGGCAAAGTTCTTGCTCAAAGATCATTCAGTGTTTGGACCATTAAATAGGAATACTATTAACTTTGGAGGCTTTGCTGGTACTTTGCTTTTGCTAAAAACTGAGATTTGCGAACCAAGAACCAGTTACCAGATGTTGACAGGAGGACAGATTCTCAAGTTATAGTGTGTGAACTTATAACTGATTGACAGAGCACCGGGAATTGTTATTTGGTTTGTAGAGATTCTAATTTCTGAATGCATGGTTGGCATGCTGTTTGTATTTGCCACTACCAGTTTGGGATAGCTTCTTTTCTGCAGCTAATTTGCTTATTGAGATTGTAGCAGAACTACATGCATTACAGCCATTCGACAATGGACAGTTAACAGAAACTTACAATAGTATTTAGACATAAAAATACAAACTGACTAAAAATAGGATAAACATACATTCATATATTATGAGATGTCTGAGAACAAGGTATACTTTATATATCATAACAATATGAAACTATAGGGTCAACGGGTGATGTCCTAGTGATGGGAGCCTCTAACCTTTTTGTGGACAATCAGAATTGGAAATGCTGTGTTGAGGCACTGGATGCCACACCTTGCACCTTGCCAGTGACTCGAGTTCGGGAGCGAGCTCAGGCGCCGGGGGTCGGCATGGAAGGGTTGAGGAGTGAGTGCCCTTGTGATGCTCTCCTCTCTGGGAGGGAGGGTTGGAGAAGGTCCGGCGCATGCCAGTGACCCCCAGTGGAGACTGGGAGGCACTGCAGCATGCTGGGTGGCACAGTCTCAGCATGGTTGATGCAGGCAGGGTTGCTGTGCACCAGTGCGTTGGGTGTGCACCATGCACGGGGGGGGGATTAAAGTACAAGAGGAAAAACACGGACCTTGGGGTAGGTGATGGCACCAGCCCCCATGCCCACAGCCGGGTCCATCCTGGACAGGTCTTTCAGTTCCTCCCCCCAGGCCCTCACCATAGCAGCTGGGAACATTGTTTGTAAGTGCACTCATGAGGAGGGGTAGCCCCACCCCAGAGGGGTCAAGCTGGGGGGGACCAGTTGCCGAGTGAGGGGGGGAGAGAGGAGGCTTATTCAGGAGGACTTCAGGCGGGCAGGATCTGGCTGGATGCCTGACAGAGGCTCCATGGTCTATGACCTGGAGGGAAAAGAAAGTTAAAATAAAAAAAAAAAGAATTGGAAATGCTGATGGTCCAGCCAGGAACCTAAGTAGTTTTGGGGGAGAGAAGGTCTTTGCTCCTGCTGTCTAGCAAGACATAGGATGTGATTTGCAAGAATGAGAAATATGGTAATACTTTGTGGAAGTCTTTTACCTTCCATAAAAAGAAGTATGTCATCCTAGAGTTGGAGGAAAGCGAGACCACTGCAGCTTCCCATTCTTGGAAGAATGGGATGTCCGTGGTTCACCATTTCTGCAGTAAAAGGTGAATAGCTTTGGAGTCAGCAAGCATGAGCCACATCCTCTGTTGAACAGAACAGAGAGTAGTGAGTGAGGTGGTTGAATGCCTAACAAAACCAGACCTGGAGTTGTGGGAACATGCACATTCAGGATTTTAGAGCAGTGGTTCAGCATCTGCTTACAGTACTCTTGGATCCGGTTACATGTTCAAAGGATATGTAGCAGGTTAGCAGCAGGAGACTTACATCTCCAGCAGTTGTCATGCAGTAGGAATCCCATAGATCTGAGCTGAATAGGGGTCCAGTACCAGGCATTTATTACTTTATTCCGAATAAGCATGCTGCGGGGGTCCAAGCATGCCAAGTGGATGAATTTCCAGCAGTGAGTCCATATCTCATCTGGAATGTGTGCTGCAGTGCTTTCTCCCATTTATGTTTGGACTTCAGTGAGGGGTTTGGTGGAGCGTCCCTAAGGGTTCTGTAAATAACACCTACAAGGCCAGTTGTAACTCTTAGCCAAGTATGAATAGGCAATCTAGACAGTGCTCCCCTGCATGCTTGGTTCAAGAGGAACAGACACAGGATTGTCAAGCCCATTTCACGTATACACTTCTAAGCTAGAGGTATTTCCATAAGTCAGAATTGAGGATGCTGTAGCTATGTTGCAGGGCTTGAAAAGAGTCCAGCAAGGAAGTGTTATGTAGGAATACATCATCTAAAAATAGAATATTATTCCCCCACTGAGTGGGCCAGTTGATTGGGCGTGAGTCTATGCTGTAGAAAGAATTATTCCAGAGGGGAGTCAAAAGCCCCATCCTCAAACAGTGTTTAGTAATTCCTCCCACTTTGTTCCACGCCCCAAGTGCAGTAGAAATTGTATACCATTTGCAAAGGGTCTTATTAGAGCGTGACCCAAATACAGAGAGGGGTGATCCCCGCCAAGTAGTTTGGTTTTGATACCAATCCAGGCTGGAGATTGGCTCCCAGGATGTGCAAACAATTTGCATATTTTTGTGACAAAAAAAAGGCATAGTAGTAGTATACAAAATTAGGTAGTCCCCACCCCCCTTTTGACCAGTGAGCTCTAAGCATAGTTCGGCTATACCAGAGAAAGACCCTTCCCACAGAAAACTCCCAATCAAGCTGTCTATCTTTTGAAACCAGGAGTGTTAGATGGGTACAGGGAGGTGGGATAATATATGAAGAATCCGGTGGGCAGCCACCATTTTGATTGCATTTATTTTCCCAACAGAGGATAGCTGCAAGGGCTTCCAGCATTGCAGTTCCTGTCTAAATTTGGTTATATAGGTTGTAAGTTGGATGTATCAAGTTGGAAATATTTGGGTGATACATATGTTGACATATTTAATGTGGGTGGGGGCCCATGTCAACCAGCTCCTTGCACTATCCCAGGTGTAGTGTGCAGGTTCAGAGGGAATACCTCAGACTTGGAAATGTTAATACGGAGCCCCGAGAGGGCAGCAAAGGAATTTGGGGGCAAAGAAGTATTAGGAGCATGTGATAGAGAGCTGCACACATCACTAAGCATTCATCTGCATTTAATTTAGTACAGATGTCAAGAGGGTTTAGTTTAGTTTAGTTTATTAGTCTAGGAATTAATACCTTTGAGCCAGGGCTCTTTTACAAAGGTTCCGCGTCACAAAGAACATTTAACAAAGCAAGATACACATTACAGGTAAAACCAGACAGGAAAGTTACATCATAAATTTGCTATTAACAGTTTAAGGCAGTAATGTTTTTAAGTTTCATAGAAAAACAAGCTATAACAGGTTCAAGCGAGTAGACAATTTCGAGGTTAGGAAACTTCCAGGGAGAGGGTGATCATTAGGCGCCAAAAGGAGGCTAGAGAGAGGGGAAAGGTGGTGAGCGGAGAGTAAGTGAGAGGGACAGGAAAAAGGGGGAGTGAGTTTGGGTGGGAGACAGGAAGTAGTAGAGGGTAAATTCTGATGCCCATTAAATCAGGACAGTGGCAAACTGCTGCTGCTAGTGGTTTGATAGTGATTGCGAACAGAAGCGGGGAGAGGGTGCAGCCCTGTCTTGTCCCTCAGAATAAGTAAAATGTGCTAGAGAGCATGCTGTTGGTGAGAATTTGGGCAGATGGTTGATTATAAAGGGTCTGAACCTACCTAGTAAAGGCCGGGCTGAAATTACAGTAAGACGTCAAGAACCACTACCAATTAATCCCATTCAACCAAGTCAAAAGCCTTCTCAAAATCAATGGAGATGGCCGCTGCCGGGGTCAGAAGCATAGCAGCTACCTGAAGTACCAACACCAGCACATTTAAGTGGTCTGAGCTGACTCTCCCCTTGATAAAGCCTACATGGGATGGGTGGATAATATGCGGCAGAATGGTCTCAAGGCTGTGGGCCAGCATTTTGGGAAAAATGTTTGCATCTGAGTTGATCAGGAATATAGGTCAAAGCCTCAAGGGGAGGGAGGAGGGGTCTTTACCCTCTTTGGGCAGAGCTGTGCTGACCGCTTTCCTGAGAGTGTCGGGAGTGCAGAGTTATTGTGCAAGTCCAGCATCATTTGCACCATGAGTCGTGACACCTCCTCTCAACTATTTGGTAAAAGTCTATCGGGAAGCCATCTCCTCGGAGCTTTATGGGGGGCCATAACTTTGATAGCTAGGGAGATTTCAGCCACCAAGATAGGAGCCTCTAAGGCCTCCTCCTGAAACTGGGTTAGCTTAGGGAAGGAGAGATGGTGCGCAGAATTCTCAAAGTCTTGAGCTTTAAACTGAGTTTGGGACTTCTATAGGGTTTTGTAGAACGGTATCATGTCATCATATAGTGCCTTATAATTCCTCCCTGTCACATTCCCTACTCCTTCATCACCTATTTCCACCTTCCCTCCCTGCCTACTTGCACCCCTCCCTCTCTCTCTCTTTCTCTCTCAGCCCTGCCAACATTCACTGCTAAGACCAACAATGCCTTTTTTTTTTGTCACCCAGCCCTGATTGTAGTATCCCTCCCCCTCCTCTATCCCGGTAGCATCACCTCCTTCATCTGCCCAGACTGCTCACCACCCATTCCTCCACCTCTGACAAATCTCCTTATACTTTATACCTTAGTCACCACATATTCTCTCTCCATGCCCAAATTCGTGTTCTCCCAATTTCCTTATTTTATGTAAATATGTGAATTTGTGTCAATAGAGCTTACATAATTGTACGTATCCATGTGTTGGTATCCTTTATGCCATTATATCCTGTATAATCTGTTCCTTCATTGTGTTGTGTTCCTTGAATTGTACTATATTTTTATGTAACTGACCTTTGACCTAACCAGGTCCATCTTGCAAATGAGCTCTGCTCAACGATTTTCGCCTGGATAAATAAAGATTTGATTGATTGATTGGTTTCATAATATCATTAATAGCTTTAGGGGCATTTTGTATCGGCCTGCTCTATCTTTAAGATGGGAGATGTGTCTCTCAGTCTGTTGTTTATGGAAGTGACAGGACAATAATTTGCCTACTTTTTCGCCCTGGTCCCAATACTTATGTTTCGTAGTAATTATTTGCAGTTCAGCCGATCTCGTGGCCAGTAAATTTAGTTGGATCCCAATGGAAGAAATTTCAGACAGAAGGGTGTTGTTTTTAAAAGCATGGAGGTCTGTTTTGTATTGGTTTTCCTTCTCTTTAAGGAGACTTTCTAGTCTCTGGGACTCATTTTTGTTTAAATGTTTTCCTATGGGCCGCGTATCTTATTATTTTCCCTCTTATCGTGACCTTAAAGACCTTCCAGATCAGGGAAGAAGAGGAGGAGCCAGGTGGGTTGTCGGTGAAGTAATGTCTGGTTTCTTGTTTGAGCCAGTTCTGAAAGTATATGTCATGGCACAGCAAGGGGTATAGATACCAAGACTGGGATTTTTTTAATAAGGGGTCTAACACTGTGATTAGGGTCACTGAGGTGTGGTCCGACATATATAGGGTCTTAATAGTTAGAGAAAAGACCTGGGAGGATATGGTGGGGGAGGCAAGCCAAAAGTCAATCCTGCTGGCCGTCTTGTAAGATTCTGAGAAACAGGTGTAGTCCCTGTCAGATGGATTGAGGTATCTCCATGTATCCGACAACTGATGTAGGGACATTAGGTTTCTCAGTGTCTGTAGGGCCCAGGTATGTGGTTTGGGCCTGCTGTTAGACCTGTCCAGGCAGTAATCCAGGACCAGGTTAAAGTTACCCCCTAGCAACACCATAGGGTTGTCGAAGGAAAGATGCAGCAGTGCCTGGGAAATATTACCAAAAAAGGCAGGGTCATCCCCATTAGGGGCGTATACATTCCCAAGGAGGATTGGCCCAGTAGGGGTTTTCAACTTGACGATGATCCACCTCCCCTTTGAGTCCTCAGAGTGGGTAATAGGGATTCATTTTATATTCTTGTGTAGTAGGAAGGAGACCCCATGCTTGGAAGAGCCAGTGGTGCTATGGGCTTCCCACACCACCCATTCCCTTTTCAATTTTTGAGCCTGCTTATAGTCTGATTTTGTTTTCTGGAGGAAGGCTTCTTTAGTCTGTAATTTCTTTAGGTGTACCAGACTCTTTTCCTTTTTATGGGAGAGTTAAGCCTTCTCACATTCCAGGTTGTAAAGGTGATTGGGTTAGCCATGATTTAGATTATATAAAAAAATAAGTTTTAGACGGCCCAGTGACATGGAGGGCTGAGGCATCTTACCTTACCTCCTACCACACCGGTGACTTGTGTTCGCTGTGCGAGCAGGTCATCAGGGGTCGGCTGGGGTGGGAGAGGATTGAGCATCCAGGGGACAGCTCTCATCTCCTGGGGAGGGTGGGGAACAGAAACTGGCACCTGCCTGACACCTAGCAGATGCTAGGTGTTGGCACGTTGTGTCCTACACTGTGGGGTTTGGAGGTGGAGCAGCTGACAGGCATGCTGTGTGTGGAAGCATGTGCAGCTCAGTCATTGTCGGCATTGCACACTCCCCTCTGCAGAAAAACAGAAACTGGTCCTGGTTGAGTGGTATGAAGGCTACCTTTCACAAGCGCCACCCCTGAGAAGGAACCTCCCTGAACTGGATCTGGTCCTGGCGGGTACAGTTGGGGATACTCTGCTACCCTGCCACAGAGGGTAAGCTATGGGAGAAGAAGATAAGGTAAGCCTGAAGGTCGGGGGACAGGGCTGGGAGGGTGGCAGGATAGTGGGCCGACTGGGACGGAGGGAGAAAAATAGTAGGAAAAAAAAAATAATAATAAAAATTAAAAATTACGTTTTAAACAAAGTGAAGGCCACCTCCAGGAAACAGTTTTGTATGCTTTCCCATGTCTGTTCCTGCAAGTATTATGAGACTCCACATTCTGATGCCATCATGGAGTCACCTTCAAGGTCAGAGGAGCAGTTTCCAATAACCTACTCTCACCCTGTTTGAGAAGCCTTTCCAGAACAATCAGTTTTTTAACTTTATTTCTACAGTATGTGACATGAACAACTCTAAAAAAGGTCATAGACTTCTGAGCATAACAACAAACATAATATGCATTTCTTAATAAGAACAGTCTTTCAAATACCGCAGAAGGTCTGAGACTAAAGTCTTACTGAGCATCCTGCAGATGAGTGTATGCCTCATGCCTGACTTATACTTGGAAAAAAGGGCAGCACTTGGTGACCAGAAGGCTAGCCATGGCACCATCAATGGTCCAAGTGGCCTCTCTCTCTAGGGGGAAGGGATGGTAGAGCCATCCCTGTGACAAAGCTTCAATTATAACACTGTCCAAACATTAGGAGTAGGTGCAAGTTATAGGGGGGAGCAGCTCCACCAAGGGGCAGTTTAACAGTGTGCTGGTAGATCTGAGGTGTGGCCGCTGTCCAAGACATGTGCTGGAGCAGACTCCGCAAGATTCACAGGCAAAGGTTAAGTCTTACAGAGTTGAGCAGTGTGTCACCTGCAAAGGTGTCAAAATAAAAGGTAGTGTGCACCCTTACGGCTGAGGTCCCAGTATTACTGCTAGGCACAAATAGTAACATCTAAGAGAAGAACTATATAGTGGATACAGTCATCCAGGGAGCCACGACTTGTGAACAAAGGGGGGGATTAACATGCCAGTCCCCTCATGGACATTTGTCTTGGGACCATTGCCTCCCCACTGGAGTCGGCCGGGGTGAGTGGGCCTGGTATCCTGGAAGTGGAGCACCCACATCTATGATCGAGTATCATTGCAGACCCCTTCCTATTGCTCCAGCTACCGTATATTGTAGGGCATTTAGTGTATCAGGCTGCACTGAGAAATCCCCTGGTAGATGAGACCAGGAAGGGGGGTTCCTACTAATTGAATGCACACTGCAACAACTATGTCAAAGAGTAATGATCTTGCCTTGCCCTTTTCTTATTTCTATACATCAGACACACAACCGCTTTAAGCAGGCAGCTCTATCCTGTCACTGACAGTGACAGGCGTATGTCAATAGTAGCGTGGTTTCTCAAGTTTTCAAGTGCAGCATGATAGTAAGGAACAGGACATCTTGGGGGGGGGGTTCGGGGTGTAACCATATAAAAAAACTTCCTCTCTTACCCTCATCCCCCATCTAAGTATCAACATCCTGTACCTACAGTGTATCCTACAGCCACTCCCCATCTAATGAGCTGTAAGGCAGGGTAACATCACTGAAAGGAGTGTTTCTGCTCAGGGAGGCACCGCCTGCAGCCATGGGAAAACACATGTTGCAGAGCCATCTTCAAAGCCATGGGATATATACCCAAAGGAGGTAAAAGATATTTGATAGAAACAAAACCCTTAAACTGTAAACCATTTACATAATACCAACATTTAATAGCAAGTTAATGGCAACAACTGTCTCGGCATATTTGACTTAGAGGGATTCAGTGGCAGAAAAATGCTTATTCTCCATCTCCGTAAGTTGCGCTTGGGGGGTGGGGGGGCACAGTATGAAACCCCAGCCCCCTGGCAGTGGTAGATCAGGTAGTGTTCCTCAGAATAACAGTTGTTTTCTGATTGATCATGCTTGTGACCTACTGGACTTGGGCTGATCACTGAAAACCCCCATTTTGAACTCAAGGAAGAGTGAGAATCATCCCTTCAGAGCTCGGTGAGGGAGGAGGCGTAGAGCCTGAGCCAGCAACAGGGTTCTCGTGGTTCCCAACATAGTAGGCCCATTCCACACATATGATTGCCCAGTCAAGGTTCGAGTGTGGGATCGAACTAGCAGAAGAGCAGGGTAGCAAAGATCCATCCAGTAACACTAAAAAGGAAATGGTCAAATCTCATAAAGATTTAAATCTCTTTGCTGTTTTCACTGGAGTGGCAAAAGGAGATCCTGTGCTGGCATCTGATGTTGCTTCAATCCTCTTGTGACTCCTGAAGCATACAAACATATGAACATATGAACAAGCCAGCAGAAGAAGGCCATTTGGTCTATCAAGTCTGCTCGATTGCAGGGTCCACAGCTTAAGCTAATGTCTCTGCCCTCCGTCCCCACCCTCCCTCCCTCCCTAGCCATGATTCTTATCTTCCCCATGCCTATCCCAGCCTCTCTTAAAGCTGCTCACTGTCTTTAATGAGATGACCTCTCTCAGCAGCGCATTCCAATTGTCCACCACCCTTTCTGTGAAGAAGTGCTTCCTGACATCTCTCCTAAACCTCCCACCCTCCAGCTTAAGACTGTGCCCCCTCGTGATACGGTTGCCATTCAGCTTAAAGAGACTTTCCTTAACATTATTTATCCCTTTCAAGTACTTGAATGTCCCAGTCATATCTCCCCTCTCTCTCCCCTGTCTTCCAGGGAGTACATGTTCGGTGCCCTCAACCTCTCCTCATATGCCTTGCCCTACTGACCGGCTATCATCTTTGTAGCCCTCCTCTGTACCCTCTCCAGCAGGTTAATGTCCTTTTTGAGGTGAGGGCACCAGTACTGAACTCCATACTCCAGATGTGGCCTTACCAGTGACCTGTACAAGGGCAGTATAACCTCCTCTTTCTTACTACTGAGCCCCCTAGCTATGCACATTGGGTGCCGCCTTATTTCTCTTCTTTTGATGTTGCCAGTTTACCTGATGTTGTTGCCCCATCTCAGGGGCTTCCATATGGGGATGGGTGGCTTATTGTGAGTTGACCATAGAGGCCACTGTCAAATCCATCAGTGAGGCCTCTGTTCCATGTGGGATCGATGGTGGCTGAGATGGAGATGTGTTCTCAGAACCAGCTATAGCAATGTAATGCTTGGCTTCACTTGGTGAGTGAATTGTTATATAAACCCCATTTACTTGTATTCACAGTGAAGCTGGGTATCTCAGCAAAGTAGGAATATTTAGCTGGTAAAATCTTTGATGGATCCCTGCACAAGCCCTCCTACTGCTATGAGATCATTCAGGAGAGAAATCTTGATAGAATTGTACCAGATAGCTGTCCCATCGAAGCTGACCCCTCTGTCTCTCTCTCTCTCTCTCTCTCTCTCTCTCTCTCTCTCTCACAATTAGTAGAATGGCTTCTTTACTGGATAAAGGAGCATTTTACATAGAATAGGATGGAGTTTGTTCCTGTCTGTGGGTCTGTGAGCTAGTGAGCAATGTTCCCACTCAGTGTCCGGAGGAGGGTAGTTCGGCATTTGTAGAATGGCTGGGATGGCATGACGGAGGAAAGGTATCATGTCTTGGCCCTCCGTGCTCTCCTGAATACCCATGATCCTGATGTTATACCTTCAAGCCCTGTTCTCAAGATTGTCCACTTTTTGTCGGAAGTATTGGAGCTTCTTCTGGTGATTGCTGAGGGACTCTTGGTGATGTCTGGTAATGTCCTGTTGTGCCTGCAGTGCATGTTTGGTGGCAGAGACCCAACCTGCCAATAATGAGAGATCCTTGTTGCTTTGTTTTGTAGTGGTTTTCAGTTCTGTGTTGTCTTGCAGGACTAGCATAGCAGTGATCTTTGACAGATCTGTAGAGCTATCAGTCTCTTAGGTGCCCATCATGAAAAGCAGTATCCATGAAGGTTAAGCCCGCAGCAAAGGGGTAAATTGGCACTGGGCGTCCTACTGCCTATAGCAGATTCCAATTCCAAAACATTGTCTGCAGTACTTTTCCTGATAGTGGTGCCAGTAGGAGAGTCTTCCAAGAAATAATTACCAATTTCAGTTACCTGTTGTATAAATCCTGTGATGGCCAGCCAATATAGATGGGATGCCAGCTGTGTATGCAGGATGAGGATGAAGTCCCCCTCAGTCGAGCTGCCTAGCTCAATCAAGCTGCCACCATGTTAGAAGGCAGGCTCCGCCCCCTCAGTTTGGGATAGCTTCTGATTTCTGCACAGAGGAAATATTTCACTAGAGCTGCATTAGTTGGGACTTCTGGTGACATCCTCGATCCAATGGTGGCATAGACGCAGAGCTCCCGACCCTCTAGGTGAAAATCTACTCCCACAGCACTGAAGAAACTTAATTTTTCTAAAAATAGGAAAAAGAATATCAGTGGGGGCACTACTGGAAGGAGATCCCACGCTAAATCTACTAAAATACCTCTCCAGCGAGGTGGATCATAGCAGATGAGTTCAGAGGCCTGTGGTGGGGAGTCACCAGCAAGCATGGCTAGCTGCGATACGGAAGCAGAGTTTGAAATTTTATTGCACTCTAGATTTGAGATATTACCAGCTGAGATTAAACAATTCTGCTCAGAGAACAAGGCAGAATTTGAGAGACTGCACATTGACATCACAAAGATAGAAACCCAGGTAAATGAGATGGAGGAACACATTTCAACAGCGGAAGATGACTTAATCCATCTCTCCCATGCAGTTGAATCTCTTGCACAGCAACAGGAAATAATGGCAGCAAAATATATAGATCTGGAGGCTCTGGCACAGCAGGAGAACCTGCATATATATGGCCTCCCGGAGGGGGCTGAGATAAGACAAATGGCTGACTTCCTAAGCGACCTACTCAGAAACGTGCTGGACCTCCCACAGGCATTCAACTTTCACATCGAGCGGGCCCACAGAGCTCTAGTGCTCTGGCTGACCTCAGCTACCACACGCCCTTGCTCAATTATAGCCAAGTTCTTGAGCTACAGAGATAAGGAGTTTATCCTTCGGACTGCCTGGAGACAACAGAAAATCAACTATAATGGCTCTCGACTCCTATTTGACCAGAACTACCCCCCAGATTCAGCAGCGCCACCTGGCTTATATCCCCATTCTTGGAAACTGACATTTCTAGGGGTTAAGTTCCAGACACCATACCCTGCCTGGCTGAGGGTTAGATGGGAGACTGCAGTGGAGCTATACCACACAGCTGATGAAGCCTTAAGAGCTTTGAGAGAAAAAGGCCATGAGATCCCAGTAGAACACCTTCGCCCAATTCAGTCAACCAGGAGGTGATCTAAATGGCAGGATTCTACTTCGCATAACCCCAGGAAGAATGGTTGAGGATCAGCATCTAGCATGATGGAGGATATAAAGCAGATGCTGCATAGGCTTACTCATCCACGACGAAGGGAACGCTCGGCCTCTGAAGAGGAGATACCTGAACTGGGAGTCTGAAAGTTTGTGAGTGTTGTTATTGATCTGGATGTTTCATCTCTTGCAAGCTCAGATGATGAGGCCTCAGCCCCTCCCTATCCCGGAGTTTCCTGAGAAGTGCCTGAAATGGAATGTAAATGGTTTGACTTTTTATGTGAGATAGTTATGTGGGAACTGAATTTTAGACTGGCTCAATTGTTTGGAAGGGGAGCGAGAGCATGGCGCTGGTCTCGGGGGAAGGGGGAATTAATTTTGAACAACTGATATAAGCAACTGAGCGGCCGTAGATTCTGGGCCCCCGACTTACAGTAGGAGGCTTTGTTCAAAGATCCTGGAGGGAGAGAGCTGAAAACTACTGCTAGCACATTTGCTTTGGGATTTACCCTCAACGTATATTTTTTTATTTAAACTTTTGGTAAGGGAGCTCAGCCTGAAAAGAAACCAATTAGGCTCGTAATGGCTGATGTTTTCAAGATTAATCATTAGGTGTAGGGATCAAATGCTATGGTGGAATGTTTTTTGTCTACCTGGAGGGGAGGGTTTTTTTTGGGGACTCCACATGAATTAACGGAGACCCTATGGAGCCCAGGCTCTACGCACTGCTTATCTTGTTCCTGGTGGGGGTTGGGGGATATGGAGGGCCTATGCCTCTTTTTAGCTGGGGCCTCCTGGATTCCCATTACCCTATCTGCAGGACGTCAATGATGCATACAAACCATAACATCTGGTGTGGGCCCACTTTTGTTAGGGCCCAAGAGCAACAAACTTTCTTTGAAGTTCCTTATCCTCTATCTTTGGGTTTTAGGACTCAGGGATCTAGGGAACAGAGCATTCGGTTCCCCTACCTTGGGGGTCAAATTGTATATAGTTCATACCAATGGAGTTGGCTAACCAGGTTGGCGCTTCCTCCTTGGGGAGTCCAGGAGTTTGTGTTCATTACTTGTTTCTTTCTGTGTTATGTTATGTGTAATGATTTATGTCAGGGCATTGGGAATTCTTGGTGGATGGGGCTTGGATGGTGGGAGACGGGTTGGAAAGGGGTTAGATATAAAGCTGTTCCGCAATGTTTGGTAAAATGACCGGAGGAACCTGGGGCAGTGGGCCCTTATTGGGCCCCCAGCGGAGGTCGTACATCCGTGATCCCTGTTCAGCCTCCATATGGGTGACAAGCATACCATAAAAATCTTAACACACAATGTAAATGGGTTAAATCACCCAGTTAAACATTATAAGGTTCTCCCTGCGCTGAGGCGACAGGCTCCCACAGCTGTGCTCCTGCAGGAAACCCATCTTAGTAAAGCTGAACATGAAAAACTGAGACGACTCGGATACGAGCAGGTGGTGGCTTCCTTGCACCAGAGGGAGAAAAGAAGGGGTATGGCTGTTTTAATACCCAGAGGCTCCCAATTTAAAAGAAATGCCAGCTACTCTGACCCTGAGGGTCATCTGTCTATTGTCTCTGGGACCCTCGAGGGAGTACCTCTTACTTCCAGGCCCGTCCCAGTAAAGAGTGCCGCTGTTAGCAGGGCGACCAAAGCATACCTAAAAGGATCCTCTTGGACTGATGTGTGGAGATTTCTACACCCTGGTAAAAGGGAGTACACACATTTCTCCGATCGACATGGTTCTTATGCCCGCATTGACTATTTTTTGTTGTCGAGTGAGCATCGGCACCAGATTATGAGCTGTGATCATATCCCTTCTGTCTTATCGGACCACTCCCCGCTTTCACTGGCCCAATCTTGGAGCTCGGAGAGGGGACAGAAGTTATGGGGATTTAATAATTATTTAGTGCATCTAAAGGAGTTTGTGGATCTGGCTAAAAAGAGGCTTGCCCAGATAATTCAAGACAATGACTCCCCAGATATCTCTCGTGCTACCATGTGGGACACATTAAAAACAATACTAAGGGGAGCTATAATAAAATGTTAAGATCATTATAAGAAACAACAGATTTCCCAGATGGAGGATCTCCAGGCTCAATTAAAACTGGCTCAATCCCAGCATGTAGCTGGGGACTTGACAGCTCTTGATAGAATAGGACCCCTAAAACAATTTATTCAGAAAGAGTTGGATGTTAAGGCGGAGCAGGCATTTCAATGTCTCCGGCCAAAATTTGGAGAGATAGGCCCTAGGGCTACCAGGCTACTGGCCCACCGCTTGAGGCAACAAACTAATCAATCAACGGTCTCTCAGATTAGGGACCCAAAGACTGGCAAGCTGCAGAGAACACATAAATTCTGGCAGTCTTTAAAGATTTCTATCGGCATCTATACACGCTGGAGCGGGTACCAGGGGACACCCAAATAGAAAATTATTTTTTCAAATTGTCACTGCCAAAAATTGGCCCAGAGACTAACCTACGTCTGAATGCCCCCATCACCTCTGGAGAGTTAGATCAAGCCTTTAAAAAACTGAAATCCTGAAAGTCACTGGGACCAGATGGATACACTCCAGAATTTTTTACATTTTTTAAGAAGGAGTTGGAGCGCCGCCTGCTGGATGCCTGTAGAGAAGCCCAGACAGGAGAAAAGATCCCAGACACCTGGAAGTATGCAGTTATTTCATGTATTCTGAAGCCAGGCAAAGATACTACTCAGTGTAAGTCCTATCGACCAATTTCGGTCCTCAACATCGATTATGAAATCTATGCATTCTAGCGAGGAGATTAGAGTTGATCCTACCCACAACTGATTTTGACCAAACACGATTTGTTCCCAGTCAGCAGACCCAGGATAATTTCAAACGAACCCTACATGTTCTACACCATGCTGCCCGGTCAGGGCCCCTTTCCCGCTCCTGAGTTTACATGCGGAGAAGGCTTTTGACCGGGTAGCGTGGAATTACCTGGGTCACACACTGCAGCATTTTGGATTCTCAGAGTCCTATATTAAAATTGGTAGAAGCAGGACCCCACTGAAAATGAGACGTTACATCTCAGCTGCTCTAGAGTATTTGCTCTTGTGTTGCCTCCTGGGCATAGCTACCACCAGCGAATCTAGTAAATCTGATGTTGGGCCATATTAGATGCCTCCCCTCATTTTACAAACAAAATTAATAAATGGCTATGTCAGCAGAAGGAATATCTTTTCTACCAGTTGGAGGAGATATGAGTTAGGAGGAAGCATAAAAGTTCTTCACCTCATGCATTTCACAGGCCAATAAAGAACTTTTTCGGGGTATGCTGTTTGATCTTAATAATGGGTAGAGATAGAGAATTAAACCCAGGTCCTGATGCACCTGCTAGTATTAAAGTTTTGCATGATAGTGATTGCTGTTTAGCTGCAAAAACAGATCTTTTACCATGATACATAAACAAGATCCTGATATTATGGGCCCAAGTGAGTATTGGCTATCAGATAAAATATCTAACTATTCCTGGGTATCAGCTTTTTAGATTGGATAGGAAGAAAAGGGGGGTTATGTTTTACATAAAATGCATGCATGGACGTGTAGAAGTCTTATTATGTTGGAGTGAAAGTAATATAGAGTATCTGGTCATAAATCTGCTTCAAATTAAAGTTGCTGCTGCTGCAATTTACTTCATAGTTTCATAGTTTGAATACAAGTTCAGTGAGCCTAAACCCTTTAATGAACTTGCCACCCAATCATTGGTGGAATGCATATTTTCTATTTCCCATATACTTATCAAGATTCTGTTTAAAAGTTGTCATATTAGTGCTTTCTATCATTTCCTTGGGTAACTTATTCCACTCTCCCCTCTAAATCAAACTTAAAAGATATAGAAGTATAGAAGTATTAAATAAAATAGGTGATTGTGTGGGAGACAGACCACTGATTTTAATGGGAGATATGAGTTGTGACTGGCTTAACCCACAGGGTACACAATTAAATGAAATAACATTAGTTTTAGGGATTCAACAATGTATTAAAACTCCCACACATTTTACTAATACTACAACAAAAGTCACAATTCTTGACCTGATATTTGTTTTTTTTTTATGCTTTCTTTATTTTCAAAAGTCATTCTTACAGAAACTTCCATATCTTACATTATTACATTCACTGTGTCTCTATTACATTTATCTTATTTGTATATTCTTATTTGTATGTCTTCCTTTCCTTTCAATCCTGTTTACATTTCTCTTTTGAACAGGTCAGTGTGGTACCTTTCTGTTTAATGTCTTTTGTCATTTTCCATCCTTTCTTGACTTTTTTATACCAGTCCTTCATTTCTTTTTCCTCCTTAAACTTAAATACTTAAACTGTTCTACTGTGTATTTTATTTATATAATTAAAACCAAAACAGTTGTTGGAAGTACATCTGGCTTTTCAGTTTTTCATCTTTTAACTCCTTTTACCTTCACCTAACTAAGGTTCTTGGGATGGCGGAAGGATATATTTTCTATTGTGCTTTCCCCTTATGCTTATTGCCACTGCGTGTCATTATGTATATTGTTTATTTTTTTTATGTCTCCATTTCTCACTCTGTCTATTTGTAGGCTATCCAACATTTTCCCCTGTATTCATACTACCTGTTCTTCCCTGATTTAATCCTGTTTTTGTGTCATTATCCATCGAGACCATTTCTCTATAAATGTTTCTGTCCTGTCTTGGGTTAGGAATGTTAGCCTTTCTATCTCTTGTACTTAATTTACTATATTCTCCCATTCCTTCACAGTGGGTGGTTTGTCCTTTAACCATTTTCTAGTGATGGCCTTACTGTATGCTACTATACATATCCTCCACAGGAATGTTGTATTTGGGCCCTGTATGCCTGTTAGAGGGAGCCCGAGAACCAGGTGTTGTATTAGTACTGACTCCTATGTTTGAAATACTGTAAGTCCTTCAGTTTTCTTGTTTTTTTCCCCTTTTAAAATCTACTAGTTCTGGACACATGTAAAATATATGTTTTTATCTCAGAAGCTGAGCGAGCATTGCAGTTAAGATCTAATTCTGCTGTCCTGGGTCTGCGTTTACATAGCCTTCCTCCATGTGGACTGTTACATTGCCCTGGAGTTGGTGAGAGAGTACATCCTTCTGCCTGTATTGAGTGACTTTGCTGAGACTGTGTGAGGGGTGGTCAGTCATTGCTTGAACTTGCAAAGCCATCTGTATTGGAACGGTGTGAGAGACCACCCCCTGTTTGAACTGTGCAGCCACACCTTCTCTGGGTAATATTTGGGACTGTGGAGGTGTGCCTGGTTTGTGACATTGTGGAAGAGGCTGGGTTTGCCCCTTTAAATGCCTGTGCCGTTCTCTCAGTGCAAGCGGAGCGTGAGCATGAGTGGCGCGAGTGCCACTCCTACCAGAAAAAAATAACTCTGACTTGTTTCTGGGGTATATGTAAGTAGTCTACTGTTAAACTAGACTTATTAGTGCAACTTGGAGGTGGTTCACTTGGGGATTAAAATTGTATTGCTATTCATTACAGAATTAAGATTTTATATAATTGAAAGAGTTTTATTTAAAAATCTGAAGATTTGTTTTAATAGCCATGCTTCATAAAGTAGTTTTTGTTGTATTATGCTGCTTTTTGTGGGTGGATTATACTCTATCACATCCAAATAAGATACTAAATGATGGGTGGAAGTATTGTGATAAGGGGACGCAAACCAGAAATGCTGGAAATGTGTGTGGGGGGGAGTTGTATTGCACAGCAGCACTTTATCAGAAGGGAATCATACAGATCCCCTTCAGGTGTACTCTCTCAGTAGCCATGCATTTATCATGGGTATGTAGGGCCAAGGGAAAGATGTACTTGGGTACAAAGTATGGGGCTATTTTAAGAATGGAGAATCAGAGGATTAAATTTTGTTTCATGATCCTATTAATATCGTTAGGGATACAGAGATTAATCTAGGCCATCAGAGTCCCTTAGAGAATCAAGGCCTTCAGTGCCATTTGAAAGAAAAAGGTTTGAGAGGTACATGTTTAAATGTTAGGAGCCTTCAGGCACATTTTGAAGAGGTAAAGCTATGGCTTGAAATGGGGAGCTATGATATAGTAGGCCTATGTGAAACTTGGCCAAAAGATGGTGTAACCGATAACTATTTATCTATTGATGGTTATACAATATATGGATAAGATAGGGGATGAAACAAGAAAGGAAGGCGGTAATGTTCTATATAAAAAATAATTTGTTGGTAGAAGAGGTGGAAAAAGGACCTCTTGATGATGATGTGGATTACCTGACTGTAAGACTAGGGATGGGAGTTACGGGCTGTAAACACTTGTATGTAATATGTTTTTATTGTCCTCCAAAGGTTAAGTTGGGGGAGTACCCCATATTTGATCTTTGGACTAACATACATAAAAACAGAAGAGAGCATATATTGCTCGGGATACTAATTTGTCTTGGAAGAAGGAAAAAGAAGTAGAAACAATAAAAAGGAACATGGATTCAGGTTATTTTACCCAGTTAATAAAAACACCTACAAATGTTAATTATAATACAGGTAACCACACCATCATTGACTGGTTAATTACTAATAGGCCAGGTAACATATTAAGACACAGTGTACTGCCAGACTCTATTTCAGATCATTGCCCCATGTTATGTGTTGGAAGGATGAAAGAGGAATCAATTGCACCAAGGGTAGTTAATAAAAGAAGTATGGGTAGATTTGATGTGGTAGCTTATCTGAGGGATTTATCTTTAGTGGATTGGGGACAGGTTATGATCTCTGCTGATTTAGATGGGAAGGTAGAACAGTTTACAAGCTGTATAATAACATTTGTGAACAAATATACACCATTATCAAAACAGAGAGTAAAGGGGAAGGTTTCACCCTGGTTAAAGAAGAATCGTAGGGACATAATTAAGCAAAGGGATAAGATGAGGAAGCATTACTTAAAGAAGCAAGATGGGGTAAGTTTAGGACTGTACAAAATGTTAAGAAATAGAGTTAAGAAAGAAATAAAAGAGGCTAAATCATCATTTTATAGTCACTTTCAGTTAGGAAACATTAAGAATCCCGAAAAATATTGACAGTCATTTAAACAAATTTATTCGCCTCTGGATGCTTTTGGTATCAGGGGTATAAAAAAATTGGAATTTGTTAATACAAGAAAAAAGAGAAATAGCAGAAAGATTTAATAGATTTTTTGTATCTAAATGTTCAAGGTGTTGGGATCATAAGGTCAGTCCAAGGGGTTGAAGGATATAAGGGACACGAAGTAAATCAAGAACAAGGGCTACCAGTATTTAAATTCCAAGAAATAAAAAAGGAGGTCCTGGAATTGTTAATGAGTTAGAAAGAAGATGAAAGTGGGGATTTAGATGAATTACATCCAAAAATATTGAAATTATCAGCTAGATACATAGCAGCTCCTGTAACTGAACTTTTTAATTTGTCATTGAAAAAGGGTTAGTATCCCTGAAATGGAGAGTATCTGGGGTTGTTCCAATTTATAAAGGGGGTAGGTTGGAAATGTCAAATTACAGGCCTGTGTCACTCCTAGCGGTAGTTAGTAAACTGCTGGAGAAGTGTGTATTTTGGCAACTGCTTGATCATTTGGAAGGGCATAGCCTGATTATTGATCAGCAGCATGGGTTTAGGGGAGGATGGTCCACTGCAACAGCACTGGCTGGGTTTTCGAATGCTGTGCTCATGGCTTGTGAGGAGGGTTGTGCCACAGGCGCAGTATTCGTTGACCTAGTTAGCGCCTTTGATACCATGGACCACAAGTTGCTTTTACACAAGCTTGGCAACCTAGGGGTTATTAGATTAGAGTGGGAGTAGTTTTGGAACTATTTGTGTGATTGAGAACAGAAAGTTAAGATTAGGGATACAACCTCAGAGATTATGAAAGTTGAGACTGAGGTGCTCCAAGGGTCTGTGTTAGGGCCATTATTATTTACAGTATTTATGAATGATATACCTACTTTATTTTTCAACTGAAAACAGTATTATTTATGCTGATGATACTGTCATATGGGACTCTGCACCTACGAGCAGTATTAGTCAGGTGTCCCTGCAACGTAAATATAACATGCTGGCTCAATGGTTAAGGGACAATAAATTGACCTTAAATGAGAAAAAAACAACAACAAATATCATGTTATTTGGAACTCAACAGAAACTGCAAAAGGAAAATAAATTACAGATGATTGGTCAAAATGGGATAAGTCTTTCCACGGTCACTGTTTCAAAATATTTGGGAGTTTATCTGGACCCTTGCCTGAGTTTAGTCCCACATATTGAAAAAGTAGGAAAGAGACTTGATCAAAAATATAGGGTATCTGTATAGGAATATAAATGCACTGAGTGAAAAAGCCCAGACAGTCATAGCTAAGCAGGTTCTGATGCCTACATTGGAATATGGGAGTATACTGTTTTTTTTAATAGTAATAGGGCATTTGAAACAAAGTATAAGACTCTGTTTAATAACATCCGTAGGTTTGCACTAAGGGTACCAAAACATACACATCATTATGTGCTTTATGAGAAAATGGGAGTATTGCCACCAGAAATGAGAATTAGATATCAGTTGGGGAATTTTGCATTTAGGGTATCGAGAGCTAATGATCCCAAAGTACTTTCTGGGGCATTGGGATTAATGAAAAGGGAACAAATAACAAGAAGTAGTGAGGCACAGGATTATGAGGTTCCAAGATACAAGTTGCAGATGACTAAGAGGGCTTTTCTTGGTATGCACCCCATCTTTTGAACAAAGATATACATCTTACTAAGGGAGTGCGAATTTAATGCACTTTAGGAAAGGGCTCTTACATACTTAAAAATGAGACAGTGTGTACTTGTATGTGAAATTATTGTATTATGCATTTGTAAAGTATTGTATTGTGTATTTATATTTTCATCTCTATGGTTGTGTAAGTGTTGTATGTTTTGTTATTGTATGAATGTCAGGCATGGCTGAAAATGGGCAGTGCCCAGTCCACTACCTGGTTAAAAATAAAAATGAAAAAATGAAATATGTTCATGTGTGGCTGTGGTTTCACTATATTTTCTCAACAGTTGCCCCCACCCCCCGTACTATGCCATCTAGCCTTTCTTTTTGGGGTTATGAAATTCCTAATATTAACCTTCCAGGCAAATTCCCTCCACTGTGGGGCCAAGGTTGCCTTGAAAGCTCCATCCCAGATTTTGTTCCAGTCCCTGTCAGTGAGGTGGAAGCCTGCCCCTTCTTCCCACTTCTTTTTCACATGGTCAGTTTCTGAGCCCCTATGGGCTAATAGGAATTGATATATTAATGATATCACCCCTTTAGAGTCCTGTTTATTCTTTAATTGTTCTATTGTGACCTCTCCATCTTGAGTGTGTATATCATATTTTTTAGTTTCTTCTTTTGTGTCTTTATGTATTCTACTATTTGGTAATATCTAAATCCATCTGTGTCTTTCCATCTGAATTTTATTACACTTTCAGTAAAGGTCTGTATATTATCCCTTTTTATTATGCCTGCTGGGTTTTTAATGCCTGTTTGTATCTGTTTTTTGTATCATTTGTTCGTGTCCCCTGGTTTAAATTCTGAGTTCACAGTCAGTGCCCTGTATTTCCACCCTTCTTTTTTAAACTCTGTGAGTTGTTGGAATCTCTGCAGGGCAAATCCTGTAGCTTTATGGCTATATTCCCCACATTATCGCTCCCCTGCAGTTGTTTAGACTTAAATAACTGTGCCTCCAGTTTTCCTTTTTCTGCCTCCCCTTCTTCTAGTGTTCTTCACTGTGCATCTGTTTTTGAGTTTCCCCACTGAAACACCCATCACAGTTGGGTTGCCATCCAATAGTCTCCTATTTCTGGAAGTGCCCCCCCCCCCATTTCTTCCTTGTATTAAATACTCTGTTACGGATTCTTGGTCTTTTCCCTGCCCATATGAATTTATATATTTCTCTGTGGATGTCCTGTAATTTTTGTTTTTTAATGCCAATGGGACACACTGAAAGATATAAAGCAGCCTTGGTAGTGCATTCATTTTGACTGCCTTCACGCGTGCATTTATTGGGAGAGGTAGTATTCCCATCTTTTATAGTCTTCCCTTAATTGTTTTATTAATGGTTCCAGGTTGTCCTGTAGTAGGTATTTATTTGAGTTGTGTAGCCTAATTTCTAAGTACTTAAAGGAGTGCAGATTCCATTTCATTGGGAATTTTGAGGCAGTCAATGGGAATGGGACATATTGGAATCTGACTATCTCTGTTTTGCTCATGTTCAGTGCATACCCTGACATTTTGGAGAATTCTTCCACCTGTCCCATTAGATTTGGTATGGATGTGTCTGGGCTGGTAAAATACAGCAGTATGTCATCTATAAGGCGTATAGGGCTGTTTTATGTTCCAGACCCCCAAGTTTAACTTCCTGAGTCTTGTCTAATCCATTGTGCTAACAGTTCTGATGTAGGGTCCTTCGTTTGTGTTCCCTGAAATTACCGCTGCTGCTGTCTGGCAACATTCAACCTAACCCAGGGCTCAAAACTGCTGGCTCAACCAATAAAGCAACTCACTCTGGGGTACTCTCCTTTGCTACCCTGAACATCTGTAGCCTTCTCCCTAAACTTGATGCCCTGAAAGTCTTCACTAACCAGCATAAACCTGACATCATCGTGATTGTTGTAACCTGGCTTACAACTAAAGTCCCTGATCTGACAATTGCCCTACCAGGCTACACTGTCTTCAGGCTAGACTGGCAGGCAAAAAGAGGAGGGGGCTGTGCAATATACCTTAAAGATTCCCTCCTGGACTACCCCCTAACTGCCTCACCCACTGACTCAACTGCACAGATCCTTCCGATTCGGATCATCCTTGGAGCCCATGGCAAAGTCCTCACAATTACTGCAGTCTACATCCCACCAAAGCAGCAAGTGAATGGACTTAATGCTGCCCTGGACTTCACCCGAGTGCAACCAACTGGATCTGAGCTTATCAGACTTGGAGATTTTATTATCAACTGACTTACCCCAAATCCTGCAGGCCTCAAGGATGCCATCTCTGCTGTAAACCTTACCCAACTGGTTGCCTCCCCTACCAGGCACAACTTCAGAACCGGAACCAGCTCCCTACTGGACTGGGTTCTTACCAGTCACCCTGCCTGTATCTCTATCTCCATCCTCCCAGACTCTCTTATTGATCATTCCCCTGTTATCGGTGAATGTTCTAACAAATTCTGCAAACCAGAACCATCAGTCATCAACAGCAGAATCCTACCCCGAGGAAATTTGAACCTCCTCAAATCCTACCTCAGGCAGCTTGATTGGTAGCCAATCTACAATGTGACGGATGTCAATTCGGCCTTGGATTCATTCATCTCCATCTTCAATGTAGCCTGTGAGATCTACACACCCATTAAAAAGCATAAAGTCGAGGCACTATATAATCCCTGGCTAACCGCCGATCTAATAGCGCAGCTAAAATCAAGGAACTGCTTCTGGCACTTGTCCTGAGACTCCGGGTTGCCAACAGATATTCAGAACTATAAACGGGTGCATAACGACTGCACAAGAGCCATCAGACTCCACAAAAACATCTACTACAGGTACGCCCTCACTAATACATGGGGAAATGGAAGAGCTTTCTAGAATAATATCAAAGAAGTTACCGGAAAACAGCCCAAAACATCCCCAACAATGTTCGCCACTGATGGAGTTATAACTCTGGACCCCATGGCTATTGCAAACACCTTCAATACCACTTTCACAGACCTCAGCACTGTTCTCCCCCCCAATTTCTTCAATGAACTCGACACCTCTGATAACTCTACCGGCACCCACCACTCTCCTGCACACCCAACTTTCTACTTCAAAGCAGTCAAGAAACATGAAGCCTACAAGTACATTAGTAAGGCTATCGCCAAATTGAGAACTAGGGAGGACTCTCTGGACCTAAAGCTGCTGTCCCTTACTCTTGATGAAGTTCTTAGTCCACTCACTAAGATCTTTAACCTCTCCCTCAGCCAGTTCCCAGACAGATATAAATCCACTACCACGCAAACTACCGACCAATCTCCATACTTCCTCCCCTCTCAAAGGCTCTTGAACGCCTTGTTGCTGACCAACTCACTGACTACCTTGACAGCCACAATATCTTATGTGTTCAACAGCATGACTTTAGACAAGGGCACAGCACCACATCTGCCCTCTTGAAACTTACTGGAGCCATCCACAGTTCACTGGATAACGGTCACCTAACTCAATCAGTTTTCATTGATTTATCCAAGGCTTTTGATGCAGTTCACCACAGGCTGCTACTGGACCAGCTTTCAATTTCTGGGCTCTCCCCTGTCTCCACAGCCTGGTATAAAAGCTACCTGGAGGACAGAATGCAACGGGTAAAAATTGCTGGTGTTCTTTCCAATGCTATGTCAGTCCGCTCTGGAGTTCCTTAGGGCTCTATCCTGGGCTCCATCCTATTTTCCCTCTTCCTAAGTAAACTCCCTCAATCCTGCCCAGAGCAAATTTTACTCTATGCCGATGATGTCGTAATTCAGTCCACTCACAAGGACCCCCAGTCTCTGCAAAATAATCTTCAGCTTGGTTTTACATCAGTGAAGAACTGGTTTAGCAAACAGAGACTCATTCTCAACTATAAAAAAACAAAGACCATGCTTTTCATTAAGTCTCACAGTAAGCACAGTCTGCACCCCCTGACCATCACAAACTGACTTGGAACATCCCTTGAACAGGTTCAAACCTTCAAATATCTAGGGATCACCCTTGACTGTAAGCTATCCTATGGGGCCCACATTGACAATGTCGCTAAGGCGGCCAACATGCGACTTGGTCTTCTCTACAGATACGGGTCCTGCCTAACCCCAGCAGGACTAAGCATCGCTGTTCAAAGCTCTGTTGTCTCCATCATCGACTATGGCCTCATCATATATGGCTCAGCTATGTCAACTGCCCTCAGATGCATTTCAACATCACTCAACAAATCCTGCTGACTTATTACAGTATCCCATCGACTAACCAATAAGTGTGACCTATATGCACAAACTGGCTGGCTGCAACTCTCCAATCATCTAAAATACCAAACTTGTACTATGGCTAAGAAGATAACCATGGGCCTTGCCCCTCCAGGGGTCCAAAGTCTTCTTTGTGCAAGTAGTAACCTCTGTCACACTAGAGGCTCTGATCTCAACACCTGATGGTCCCACGCTGCAGAACCTCCCTGGGTCAACGTTCATTTGCCTACAGGGCCCCAAGCTGGCTGAATAGCCTCAACATCGAAATCACCTCTACTCCCATACTAAGTCTCTTCAAATCAAGACTCTGACTACATCTCACTGCTTCCAGCACCTGTGACTGCCACACCTAGCCAGCCCTCCCATCAAACCCTTAGTTCTGCTTTACTCCACCCAGCACTTTACCTCCTTCTCCCTACCTCTCCTCCTTCCTCCTTCCTCCTCTGCCCCTCTTCCACCCTCCTGCTAGCCCCACAAACAGCATTTCTCTATGTGTTGACAATCATATGACAATGTAACCCCCTGTATTCCCTCCCCACCCTACCTGTACTACCCATAAGTATGCATTGTATTATTGAGAAATTGTGTGTTATTCTGTTTATTCTGCCCTTTACTGCATTTGCTGTGTCATGTTTCTGTTGTATTTGTTTCTAACTGATGTGGAACCTTTGTAAAAGAGCCTTAGCTCAAAGGTACGGGTAAACTTAAACAAATAAAAACAAATAAAATAAATAAAATAGCAGTGGGGATAGAGGGCACCCCTGTCTCATCCCTCTTCCTAGTTTAAACCTCTCTGATAAGTGGCCGTTTGTTCTTATATAGGCCTCAGGCCTAGAATAGAGTTTTTGTATCACTTCTATGAATTTTATGCTAGGACCAAACCGCGTAAGGACCCCATACAGGTATTTCCAGTCCACTCTGTCAAATGCCTTTTCGGCGTCCATACTCATAATCACAGCTGGTGTTTTAGTCTTATTCAGATGGTCAATTATATGTAGTGTTCTCCTGATATTATCAGCTGTCTGTCTTCCTGCCACAAATCCAATCTGGTCATTCTTTACCAATGGGGTATTATTTGTTCTAACCTTTTGGAGAGTATTGAAGTCACATATTTGTAGTCCACATTTAATATTGAGATTGGTCTATATGAGCTGTAGATAGAGGGGTCCTTGCCCAGCTTTGGCAATACTGAAATTACTGCCATTGCCCACGAGGGCGGATGGCCTCCTTTCTTTTCCATCGCCTTTTGGAATGCATTTTGTAACAGTGGGATAACTTTATCTGTAAATATTTGATAGAATTCTGCCAGTAACCCATACATCTCTGGGCATTTACCTGTCTTGCTGTTACTTATAGCTGACTTAATTTCAGCTGTGGTTATTGGTCATGTTATATGGTCATTCTGTATCTTATTTAATTTTGAGAGTTTTAGGTTTTTTAGGAATTCTGTAGTCTCTTCTGTCTGTGTTTCTGTTTGAGGGCTATATAGTTCCTAGTAGTCTGTGAATGCTTTCATTACTCCCTCTGTCTTTTGTGTCTGTTCCCCCGTCTCTGGGTTCTGTATCTTAATGATCTGGGCTCTTGCTCTTGCTCTTGCTCTTCTAGCTCTTAGTCTACACACTAGCAGTTTGACTGCCCTAGGGACCCCCTCATAATATCTTTGCCTCATGAAAGCCAAATTCTGTTCTATTTTATAATCTAGCAGGTTGTTTAGCTCTTTTTTCAGTTTTTTGCAACTTTTCCCCCTTTCTCTATCTATATTTTCCTGTTGTTGTGCTTCCAGTGTTTGTATTTATTGTTCTATCTCTGTCTGTTTTTGTTGTCACTCCCTTTTCCTTGCTGATCCTATTGCTATTAGTTTTCCCCTTATTATCACTTTCATGATGTCCCACATCAGCTCTCTTCCTATCTCAGTCCCCCTGTGATCCTCCATGGTTTGCTCTATTACTTTTGGTATTTGTTCAGTGACTTCCTTGTCTCTTAGTAGATCCAAATTCGGTCTACAAAATGTCTGTCTTACTCTTTCTTGTAGATTGATTTCTATGGTTACTGGGGCATGGTCTGATATTCCTATTGTTCCAACTCTTCTCTTGGTTATCTTTTGTATCGAGTCCCTAGGGACCAAGAACAGGTTCAACCTAGAGTACATCGGATGCACCTCAGAGTAGTATGTATACCCCTTATTTGGTCCCTCTAAATATCGCCATACATCTTGTAGGCCCAATTTCCCAATAAGCACCTCCACTTGCTTGGCTACTTGGTGTACTGCCCTGGGAATCTTGGAGGTGCTATCCAGTCTTGGGTCTAATGTGAGGTTCCAGTCCCTTCCAGAAAACTACCATCCCGTCCCCTTTTTCCATTACCTTCAGCAATAGTGTTCTATAAAAGCTGTATGCTGAATTAGGGGGTGCATAAACTGCCACCAGGGTCAGTGCCTGTCCATGCAGTGTCCCTTTTAAAATTACATATCTGCCTTCCTTGTCCATCTCTTTATGAGTATATTCGAAAGGTGTGTTTTGGAGTATTAAAATCACTACTCCACTGCGTCATCCCATTTTATATGAGGAAGCATATACTTTCCCATACCCAAACTGCTTTCATTTTTGATGTTCCCCTTCTGTAAGATGTGTCTCTTGGATAAAAATGATATCTGCCTTTTTCTGCTTGATATGCATCATCACCCTTTTTCTTTTAATAGAGTTGGATAGCCCATTTACATTATAAGTGAGTATCTTTGTTGTCTTAGTTACCATCATTTGGATTTATGTCTGTCTTTCTGTTCCCCTTATGTCTTATATGTGGCACTTGTTCTACATTCATCCCTTCCTCTTGAACCCATCATGTCCATTTTCTTTGCCTTGCAGTTCCAATCTTCACTTGAGTTTTAAACTTGCCAGCATGGGCAACATGAACAATTAACTGTGTAACAAAACTTTGTTTACCTACAAGGTTGGGAAAAGAAATTGTACTTTCCCTTTCTCTAAACACTAGCCATCCCATTATCTGGGGTGTTTCAGTGCCCAGAGTAGCAGTGGTGTCACTGCTCCTTTGCTCAGGGGCCACTACTTTGGTTGCCTGCTTCTGTGGGGACCCTTCCCCTAGTCTCCCACCCTCTAGGTGGCCAAGCTTCATCAGTTGCTGCCTTCCCGGTCGAGTCTTCAATCTTCCATCAGCAGCCTTCTCCCTTCCCCCTTGGGAGTTTCTTATTTCTTCCCTTGTGGACTGTATACCAAATTTCCCTCTTGACATTTTTCTGTCCCTCTATTTGTCTTTGTCTTAAAAGCCTGTTTGGCCATCTGGGCCCCTTTATTTACCCCTTAAGCCATTCTTTCCATACATTTTAGTACCATCTGCTTCCCCCCTCCCATTTCTGTTTTTCTGTGACTTTGCTCCCTCCCCTTTTTTTGAAACCCTTATTACCTGTGCGCAGGGCATGTCCCATGGCAGCATTACCTCTGCTTAGGACTCCCCTCCGTCTCCTGTGAAAACCTCTCAGCTTGCTGTGTCTGTGCAACCTTTCGTGGGCAGGGTCTCCCATGTGTCCCAGGGGGGGTTCTTCCCTCTTTCCAGTTTCACCTGTAACAGAAACAAAAGTACAGAAAAGTATCTGGGGGTTCCACATCTTCTTCTGCATACCTCTCATTGCCTTTTTACTGCTCAGGCTTCTCGGTTCCCTTCCCTTTTCTCCTCACACAGGGATTATACTATGAAATCTGGTTACAAAGCATCCTGCCTATTAGTCTATTATGATTTGTTATAATTCATTTGTGTCTTATAAACAGAATAACATTAACAGTAAATCAGAGGTCATCCCCTGTATTTGAGGAGATCTTCTTACCCCAAAGGGTCCCTGTCCCCCAATTACTGCCCATTTTGGGCTGTTCTCCCCACAGTCCATGGGAGACCTCCTTCCTTTAACCCATCTAAGCTTCTCTTTCTCTCATCCCTTCTTCATTTTCAGGGGGTACTCTGCAGTCTAACTGTCAGGCAACGTGCCCTCTATCCTATTATATATCTGTTGTACCCTTAAACCCCTTAACCTTCTTTGTGGCCTGAGGTCCTCTCCAGATGTTCAGGAGGGTGTCTCTCCTCTTGAGTGCTAAAGTCCCCTAGTGTGTATCCCCTTCTGAGCACTTCTCCTCCCGTTTACCATTACCCAAAGTCTGTGAGGCATACCTCTGTGTCTTGAAATCCATCCTTCTTTTATCCTGTCCCCCTCCAATTTTTCTTTTCCCTCCTAACCTCTTTCTTTATCAGCAGCCTTATTCAGAATTATCCCCCTTGTTTCCCCTGCCCCTTACCTTTTCTGTGTCCCCACCCTCTTTTCCAACCTTCTTCTATTATATCCCTCTCTAGGCTCCTTATATTATCTCCCTCTCTGGGCTCCTGTTAACTCCCCCCTTTTCGTGTATCCCCCCATTTGGTCCCTCCCCTCTTCCAGTTAGGCCTCACTTTCACTGCTTGGCATATACTAGTATTCTGCAGCCCCCCTTTCTCAGGTACTCTCCCCAGTTAAAAATCACTTTATTTGCACTCATCAGTGTGTCCATGTCAGCGTTTGTGCTATGTCCATTTCCTTCTTATGTTCCTCTGCATCTCTCGATTCCTCCGCTTCAAGTCACCTTCTTGTTGGAGTCTCGTTGGTGCTCCTGATTATCTCGGGGCTTTGTGGATTTGGTCAGTCTCTGCAAAATGTCTCAGATGACTGCCATTGCCCTCGTGGCAGAGCCCCATCCTGCTGCCCTGAAGTCCCTCCTGGAAACTGCTCCCATCTTGTTGATTCCACTTTGCTACTCATTCCTTCTCCCTGGGCCTTCCCTTCTTTGGATTGGGATTTTATGGGCCTGCAATGCGACGCCCGCCTCCTCGGGTGAGTTGTACACATGGACGCCCTCATCCCAGAACACTCTGAGTCTCACAGAATAGGGAGTTTGAAATCAGACTTGCTTTCTCTTCAGTGCCCAAATAATATGCAGGTATTCCATCCTCTTTTTTTTTGATTTCAGGGGGATAGTCTCGGTCAAAAAACAGCCAGACCCCTTTGTAGCTCACCACTCCTTTTTGCCAAACTCTCCTCAGTATATCCTCCTTAGTGCGATAGCTGGAGAATTTCATTAAGATAGTTCTAGGTCTAGCATTCAGATCAGAGGACCTGTGTGGCCTTTCTGTTCTTACTTCATAGCCTGCCAGTAAGCCAAGCACATCTGATAGCAAATCTTGTTGGAAGAGGCACATATTAGGTGCTTCCATATTTTCTGGGAGCCTTGACATCTTCAGATTATTCCGTCGAGACCTAGCTTCTAAATTCATGCATTTCTCCTCAAAGGCCTCCATGTGTTCTAGCAAAGCCTTCACCATGGTGCCAATTTGTGTAGCTCCCCTCTTGACCACGTGTACGCGGCTTTCCACTTCTACCATGCATTGCCCGTAAGCTGAGATAGTCTCTTGAATCTTCTGGGAATGAAAATGAGAATTGAAAGGCTCTGTATATGCTCCAGAGTTCAGATTATCATCAGGTCAGAAATATTTCAAATATTCATAGGCTCAGTGAGCCTTAAAGTGTTATAGCTTTGAAAGGTCCCCAGGCACAATTCTTGGGACAAACCAAGGTTAAGAGGCTCTATTTAAATGCAAAGGTCTAATTTTTTATACAGCTTTTGTTGTTTTTTTTGCCCCATCTCTCTCTGCCACGATGAAACTTCCTCAGGGTTTACACAGCTTTGATTATTTAATTTGTACAGAATGATTCCATTTGAACACTGGAGTCCAATGAGAGAGGACAATACAGAAGTTTTTAGCTTAACACCTTCCTTTAGGAGTCCAGGACATCACTCAGAAACCTTCATCTTTAGTAAAGCACCCAAGGGGTGTTTACCCCCTTATGTTCTCGGAGTACTGCCTCCAATGGTTTCTCCAGAACAAGCACCTTCAGGGTAGTTTCCATCGTATCGGGCTCATCTTTTAGTCAATGCATTTAATGTTTCTACACATTACTTGCAATACTCAAGATAAATCACCAGTTCCATTACTTACATTAATAAATTGCTCTGTGTTCCCTCAGTGGGAGTCCATTAAAATTCTGAGGGTTTTTCATTCACTTTTTCTGAGAGGATCATCAATTCTACCACATTACATACCTCCATTCCTCTAGGTATTTCAATTTCAGAATGAGTTTTTGTAGACAGCTATCCCAGTCTCCTCATTCAGGGATTCCTAAGGTCATTTCCAGTGAATTCAAAAATTCAGGGCATTGCTGCCGTTAGCCCACCATCTTCATCCTTTAGTTCTGCAAACAACAGCACTGGTGCTTTTGGCAATTTACTATCCAAAGCAACCGAACTTCAGCAGCTTTTGACTGCCATCCTCCTTTCCCTTTCTCCAGCTACTAAAAAGTACAGGCACCTAAAAAAAAAAAAAAATTGCTTTCTAAGTGCAGTAAATGGGAACCAGGTTCAAAGTTTGTTTCCCAGATCTCCTAGGCAAAGCTAGCATACCTGTTGGAATTTAAAAGGATGGTTAACAGCACACTGAGGTGCAGACTATCCTGTATCTCTCAGCGCAGAGTCAAGTTTGCAGTTTCAACATAATGAGATGAAAAGTGGGCTAGCAGTGTGTCCTCGTTCATCACAGATACTGCTCAGCAGTAGCTACCTACTCATTATTTAAAAGCCCAACTTCAAAATAAAGCATGCTTCATTCACCAGCTATGAAAACAAAGTTTTTAAAACTTAAAATCTGCAAACATGACATCTCTTACTCAGCATGGTGTGGAGTGGAGCAGCAGTGCTTCCATCTTGCTGCTCTGCCCAATGGTTTCACCATCTTATATGGTTTTCAAGATATGGAGTGTCAAAAAACAGAAAAAAACACGTTTGGTTTCTGTATACGTAGCATTGGGTATTTTTTGCTTTCATCTACAGCCTGGAAGGTGTGGAGTTTTTTTCATGACATTTTCAGGGATAAAGGGGAAAATACTAAGTGTGTGCCTTTGGAAGGTTTGGTGAAAAAATATTAAAGGATTCCAGAGTTATAACGGTTTTAGTATTAACTTTCTGGTGCGAGAGGTTAAAAAAAAAAAAACTATAGTGAAAGGTACAAATCGTAACATGAAAAGTAAAAAAACATATGGTAAGAGGTTATCTGAATGATTTACTTGTCATGGGGGAAAATACAGTCAAGATGACCGCCATGTTTTTTTACTGTTGTAACTTATAAACTGTTAAAGTACATAAAAATTATATATTATAAAACAAACACCTGAACCTGGCTAAATGGGAGCCGTTTAGCTAGATTCTGGTGTTTCTTTTTTTTAATTGCCAGAAATACCTTTTCTGGGTGCCAAAAATACAGGGTGCCCAGCTTAGTGAGAGGAGCCATTCACTGCATTCTCTTTATGAGAACAGCAGGACTTTCTTGACTTCTGCAGCCGCAGTTGGAACTCATGCTGCGAGCTGCAATGTGAGCACTGAGTTGCCATTTCTCTGGTGTCTAGTGGCACCCCCTTTACTCACATATTGCATGTCCCCTTGTTTAAATTGCAGCCAAACAAACAAATAAAACAGTCATTTCAGGGCCCTGGAGACTGCTATCTGGTGTTCAGACAATCTGTAAATTGTATTTTAAGCTTTCCAGAAATAATATCAGCCAAAGTATGCTTTCTAATAAAATATCTCAAGTCCATCTAATTGTATCATTACAATTGCTAGTTGTCAGATGAAATTCATTGATTGAGGGCATTATCAATTACTTATATACACTGCTCAGATAGAAAGTTGCAGTGAGTTACAGTTTCCCTGGTGTCTAGTGGTACCCCCCCTTTGCTGGCACATCAATCTGTCTATCCATCTATCTGCCTGCCTGTCTGATTTTAAAAAGCAATGATACGATCACAGTATAGCAGTACATGTAAATATCTCTACTTAATTAGACTTGATACAACTCAATTGATAGCGGTTTTCAGAATGTGTTGGTGTGCTAGGGTAGTATTTGGAAACAACAGTATAGTGCTAGTAATGAATGCCTACTACAGAAAACCAAAAAACTTTTCAAACCACATTGTTTTTCCAGCTGAAGTGCTTCAAAAGCTTGAGAAAGTAGAAATTATTAGCCCTGTATTAGCTTTCCCTGGACCTGAGAAAGAATACAGTTCAACACTTCCATTATAATTTTCTGACAGTCAAGGATAAAGCAATTACCATCAACTCTCTAGCATATATTAATTACAACACATATTGTATACAAATTAATTTGTATTCCTTCTGGATTGTTATTTTTTGTTGCTAACAAATGATTGTTTGCATTAGACTCCCCCCAACACCACCAAGTTATGGGCACATCAGATGTGAGAACACATAACTCACACATACCTTTCAACCTCCTCTTTCACAAATGAGATGGGTTATAACATAAGAAAATTGTTAACAAACCAGGGTCAAATAACCAATATCAGGGACATAGCAAAAAAAATCAAAATGGCAAAAGCTGTGCACAGTATGCTGCCTTGTGTACAAAGCATTTTCTTCATCAGCACCATATGGCAACCCTAATGGCTAGCATTATTTAATGATTCACCTCCTCACTCTTCAGTGACAGAAATTCCACATTTAGGAATGACAGATGACATTTCTGAGTTAAAATCAGGGAAGTCTCTGAAAATCATGGACAGACAGTTTGTTGAGAGGCTGTGCTTAGATAATCTAGGCCCCCCAATTAATTTTATTTATCTGTTTGAAATATTCAGGAAGACCTTTGAGTTGTAGACTCATTTACAAAGGTTCTACGTCATACATACATACATTGCACAGAGGACGTGCATATTTATTTATTTTTCACAGAGTCAATAAGGAAAGTCTCAAGGTTGCTGTTGGACAATTTTGTGCCAGCCTATTTGCAAAAGAATCATTAACTATGTTTATGTCTCCATATGGCTATTTCAGCACTAGCAAAACAGTACTCTCCTTGTGGAAGTTAATGTCTCACTTTAAAACAGCACAATGCAAGATAAAGATAACTACTGCAAACTGCAAGAGTTTAAAAAGTCCAGCAATTAATAGTCCGGCCTCAGCTAGCTAGAATCATTCCATCTCTGTCTCTCACATTAAGACAAAAGTTCTCCTTTCTGTTCAGATCCCTGTCTTTCAGTTTAGTAACTGGAATAACTAAATGGCATGCAAAGAGTAGGGACTCTGTCAGAAAAAAAGCCAAAAGTGTAAACAAAAATCCATAAAATGGTTGATTCTGTTAATTTTTTCTGCATGAAAAATACTGTATTATGCAGGCTCAGAACTAAATAAAGTTGTAATCTATGGATTCTTCAGAAATTAATGATAGCTTGTATGATAACAAATAGTGAGTTTTATTTTCACCTTGAAAGGTAATGTGTATCAAAAAATACTCGTCATGTTTTTTAGATAAAAACATGTTGACAATCACCTTAAAAATAGGTACATTGAACTCCTTTCTATAAAGGGAAGTAATTCCTGAATTTCAAGAATCATATCATTTTATAAACATCCAAACTAAAATCCAAAAGAGAATAACAGCTGACATGACATCAGAAGAACATTGGGGGATAGCTGCAGTGAACATAGGGATGGCTCAGTGAATATGTTGTTTTATTTAAAATGTAGTATTTTTTTAATAGTACAAGCTACTAGCAACACTAAGGCAGCACATTTTTTTAATATGATCATGAACTTTAATTATGAATGGAAATAAAAAATGTACATTGCACTATGTTCATTGAATCAGCTGAGGCAGATTTACAACAAAGTATTCTCTATTTAAAAAAAAATTCCCCTGTCAGGAGCAGCTTTGAAAACCACAACATTCCCAAGGAAACAGTATAGTGTTATTTCATTCTTAGCACTGTTTTCTTCCCACTAAAATGTGAATATTGAACACCTTGGTACATAATAAAAAGGAATCCTGTCATTATAATGGTCCATTTCTGAACTGGAGTTAGGACACAAAATTGCTGTTTGTAGTGTTCACTTATTCATATGACTACACAACAGTGAGCTTTCCATTATAGGGCTCTCCTTTGGTTATAAACTCTTTACCGGCTGCTACCTCAGCTGTATCTAAACTTGGCCCATTCAAAACTCTCCATATGGAACATATAATTTCCTCCAGCTCTTGCGATTGCTTCTAACTTTAATTCCTGCCTACCACTATTTCTCTTCACTAGTCATTAATAACTCTCTCTGTCTCTCTCTTGCTTCCCTCTCCTTTTCCTCCCCTCCCCTCCCTCTCCCACTTCCTCCCTACCTCAGATTTTTGTCCATACCTACTACTCTGTCCTTGTCCCAGCTCTGTCTGGCGCTACTTACCTGATTTCAATCTTGTTCCTGTTTGTCTGATTCATTTTATAATGTGTTTACCTGACCTTGGATAGTTTTTATCCTGTATAATATTGTTTTGTCTTATTTGTACCAAATATGTTTGTCATTTCCTGTATCCTTGTTTTGTACCTCCCTGACTTGGAGCCTTTGCAAAAAGAGTCTCTGACTCAAATGTCTGCAATTCTGATTCACTTAATAAATAAATAAATAAAATTTTGCAAAAGAATAAGCTGCTTCCTAATAAAGCCCTTTCATTTTACTGCTGTTTAAAATGCCACAGTTTCTGCTAGCTTACAACATGCTTCATCTTTTCTTGAGAAATTAGTACAAAATGCAGATATGATCTGTGTCAAAGTGCAATTAAATGGTACTGTTGCTTAAGAGGCCCTGATTCCCACTGTTTATTTATTTATTTTTCTATTTACTTTATTTTATTTTTATTTATTAAGTTATTTTTATACTGGAAAGGCATGTGAGCAATACTGCCTTTTTTCACAACTGTCCAGTGTGACAAACAATACAGCAATTTTTTTACAATGATTCAGAGAGCATGAAGCAGTACAGTTTTCTGGAAATTGTTACAGAACAATAGGAATATGTTAACAGATCGGGATTTACAGAGTGTGAACTAAGAGGGTTAAAAGCAGTTACATTGGAATTTATCAAGCAGACATTTTGGGAGATTGCTCTTGAATGCATAGACAGATGTGCAACAGGTCAGAGGAAAAGGGATGGCATTGAAAAGTTTGGGGCCCCTGTAGGTGACTGAGCGTTGGCACATTGAGGTACAAAAAAAATGGAATCGAGAAAGTAGAGTTTGTTTTGTATCTGGGGGAGTGAGGTTGGACTGCAATAGGAAGAATGAGGAGGTACTGTCTGGGAGGGAGCCCTTGAGGGCTTTGAAAAGGAAAGTCCAGGTTCTGCTTGTGAGCCTGTTTTCAAGGGACAGGCTGTTTGTTTCCAGGTATAGGGTGCAGTGGTGGGTTAACCTTGAAAGGCCAGAGATGAATCTGAGGATGTTGTGATGGGTGGATCTAGGTCTGCAGAAGTGTTTTGAAGGGGGAGTATACTAGGAAGCCATAATCAAAGAGTGGGAGGATAAGGGAGTTAGCTAGCCGGGCTCTGGAGTCAGGGGTAAGGAATTGCCTGATGCAGTAGAGTATACTAAGTTTGTGGTGCACTTTTGAGATAAGGAGATTGATGTGATTTTCAAAATTGAGGTGACTGTCAAGGAGGATCCCGAGGAATTTGAATTTTAGGACCCTTTTGATCTGGTTCCCATCATTGTCAGTGAGGTTGAAATCAATATTTACAGTATGTTTTTCTTGATTCTGGAGAAAACTATGGATTTGTTTTTTTTTCCTTTTAGTTGAGAACCAGGCCGTGAATGGAAAACCAGGTGTGGAGTCTGCTGAAGTCGGATTGTAGTTTGTGTGTGAGGGAGGAAAGGTCTTTGTCACTGAAGAAGAGGGCCACGTCGTTGGCATAGAGGATGAGTTTAGTGGCTGTGCAGATGTCAGGAAGGGAGTTTACAAAGAGGGTAAAGAATAGTGGGCTGAGGATGGAGCTTTGGGGGATTCCATTTTTAATGTGAAAGGTGTCTGAGAGGTGTCCCTTGATTGTGGTTCTGTGGGTCCTGTGGGTTAGATAGTTGTGGACCCAGTTTGTGACATTGTCAGAGAAATGGAATTATGTGAGGGTCTTGAGGAGAATGGAGATGTTGACAAGATCAAATGCTTTGGTTAGGTCAATGAAGATGGAGTCTGTGTAGAGACCATTGTCAATGGCTTGGTAAATGATGTATTATGATGTGCCCAGAAACTATGTTGAGTGCTCATCAGGATGTTGTATTTGTTGAGGAAATCAGTGGTTTGGTTGAGTATGATTTTTTTCTAGGATTATTGAGAGGGGTGTAAGGCGTGCGATAGATATGTAGGTATTGATGTCATTTTCTGGACCTGCTTTGTGTAGTGGTTTGATGATGGCACTTTTCCAGGTGCTGCTAAAAAAGACGGAGGCAAAGGAGTGGTTAAATATGTTGGTAAGGAGAATGGATAAGAAATGAATGGCGAGTTTGAGGATGCGGAAGTCTAATTCATCAAGGCAGTTGCACAGTTTGGGGTTGTTTTTTGTGATGTATCAGACAGTGTCTGAGGGGGAGAGGGACCAAAACTAGAATTTGGGGTGTTGGGGGGTCAGAAAAGTGAGGAGGAGGAGTAGGGGTGATAGGGTGGGAGTGGGGGGTTGTATCTGTCGAGGTTCCAGAAGGAGGAGTTGAAATGGCTGGCTACCATCTGAGGGTCTGTGATGAGTTCACCATCAGTTGAGAGGGCAATGTGATCACCATGTTTGCAGTGGGCAAGTAATTTGTTTAGGGAGCCCCAGAAATGTTTTGGGTGACCCAAGTCATGGGACAACTTGTCTTTGAAAAAGTTTATTTTGACAGAATGGACAGCTGTTATGCATTTATTCTGGAGATGTTTGTATTGCTGAAGTAAACAGGGGGTGTTGTGTTTTCTAGAATTTGTCCATGCCTTATCTATTGCTCTCGTAAGCTGAAGATCAGGTGTGATCCAATCATGTTGGTGTCCCTTTACTCTGATCTTTTTCAGGGGAATGAAGAAGTTGCAGATATTGAGAAAAGTCTCACAAAAGGTGTGGAGAATGGTGTCGATGTTGTTAATGTTGAGGGTGAAGGACCAGTCGGTGGTTCATATGGCATTAATTAAAGCTTTTCTGTCTAGTTTGTGGAGCTGTCTATCATGGATGAACTTGGGATCTGATTTCAAGCCGTTAGCTGATCAGTTGCAGAAAACAGTACTGTGATCACTGGTACCAGGTGAGAATAGTGTGGATGAAATGGCGCACAGCAAGACCATGCAGTGAAGAGCAGCAATATGAAAGTATTGCTACCCCCTTTTGCCAGTTGAAAGAATGATGTTTATGTGGCCACTGAGGGTCATGTTCTCGGCTGAGCTGCTCCTATGGTGCAGTGGCTAGAGCACCCAACTCTGCAGTGAATGGGGTTGGGGGGGAAAGCGGTTTGATTCCCTGTAAAGGATTTTTTTTTACTAATTATTTCTTGCCTCTATGTCCACACCCCCTCAGAGTCAGTTATAGTAGTTCCAGGGGGCGTGGGGGGCATGGGGCAAAAGCCCCCGAAACAAATAAAGTGTTCACAGGTCTTACTGCATGCTGTTTATAACAGCACAGCCTGCTATGCGTGGTTTTGTGCCATGCTGTTATGACCCATGCAGTGATCACTGAGGGAGTTGGGGAGGGTCCCAGAGTCTGTCACTCAAGAGGGGTTGGTGATGATAATCCAGTCAATCAAGGATTGGGAGTCTGTTTTGTAGTTGGAGCGTGTGGGTGTAGTGATGATTTGGTGCATCCCTAGGCCTGTGATGAATTCCTTAGCTTCATCAGCATGGCTGGTGCCCCAGTTGATGTTGAAATCTCTAAGGATTATCTACTCATGGTTACTGGGAAAAGAGTGTTGTAGGTGGAGGAGTGTCTAAGTTGTTCATTGGGGGTACCTGGGGGAAGGTAGGCTCTGATTACAGTGATAGTCTTTTCGCAGACGATGATAATGTTGACTGAGAGTGTTTCAAGGGTGGAGGTGCCTGGGTTAAGGGCAGGCTTGGTGTAGGTGAGGTGGCTGGAGATGTAAAAAAGGTAGCAACCCCCTTTCTTCCTGACCCCATCTTTCCAAATGAGAGAGTCACCATCTAAGCCAATCTTGCTGGAAGAGATCCTGTCAGTTAGCCATATCCCGGTGAGAGCGATGATGCAAATTTATTCGAAATGTGAAATTTGAATAGCGAGATTTTTAGTGGGAGACTTTGCATGTTGAGGTGAATGATGTTGAGGAGGAACAGGCTTTGGGAGGGAAGGGAGGGGGATTATGGGGCCGAGGTGGGTGGATTGAACCAGAGAGTAGCAACAGGAAAAGTAGGAGGTAGTGTGTTAGATGGAGATGGAAAGGTTTTTGGGTGGGAAACGGATGTAAGGTTGTTTGAGCATGAGGTAGTGGTTGAACACAGTGTGGCAGCCTTGGAAGAGGCATAGGAGGGTTGGGGTTGTTGAGGGAAGGAAGCTTCCCTGTGCTTATAATGGTTGGGGTGACTGGGTGGAGTGGGGTGGATTGTATGGTGCAGGTCTGTGGCACTGGGGGAAGAAAGTTGCTGTTGTGGAGTGGTGTTTTAATGGAGAGAGGGAGGGAGGAGTGACAGAGAAAAGAGTAAAAAACATGGTAGTAACATGGTAGTGTGGATAACGTGGGGAGTTGTGTATTTAGTTACCAGTGGAAGGCAGAGACAGGGAGGGATAGGGTTGTACCATGGGTTGTTGGGGGGTGGACTAACCCAACTAGCAGAGGAAGGAGATGTTTGGAAATTAGTTGATTGTTTATTTTGGCTACAAAAGGACACCCACCTCTTAGTGAAGGGGGTGTGTGGCTGGGGAGGGTGAGCAGGAACTGCTTCACACAGCACTACATACAGTCAGAACGCAGCTTTGTGTTGTGCAATGCTGTGCTGAGCTTAGCTGCCTTGCGGTTGTACCTGGAGGCCGATTCTGTGGTTGCGGGGAATCCGTCTGAGTGTTCCAGTGATGGGGAGGGAAGGCAGTAGGAGCCCTCTAACCCTGAAGTCCTGGCATGCTCTGTGGACATAGAAAGGAACACAGAGTGAGTAATTAGCAGTGGGAAGGAGAGGAGAGGAGCGAGGAGAGGCAAGAGCGGGCTGTAGAGAAGCGGTTATGGAGTGGAAGATTTGATGCAGCATGAACTGTGGTACATTGCAATGCGTCTACTAAAATAGTTAATAAAAAGCTACTGAATCTCAGAAAAATTAGCTTTAACACAACAGATGAGCTTTCATATAATCAGTCAGTGGTACTGAGCTGACAGATTAGGAGCCTTAAGGGCAGTTGGTGTGGAGAATGAATTAATTAAACACAGAGTCTCTCTTTGGCACCAGAAACACAGCCGGAACACTGTTTCATGCTGCACAATGCTGTGCTGAGCTGAGCTGCCTTTCACTTGTTCCTGGGAGCTGATTCTGTGGTTGCAGGACATCGGGCTGAGAGTTCCAGCAATGAGGAGGGTGGGTGATAGGAGCCATCTAACCCTGAAGTACTGGCTTGTTCTGGGAACCAATTCTGTGATTGCAAGGCATCTGGTTGAGAGCACCAGCAATGGGGAGTGCAGGCGCTAGGAGCCCTGTAACCCTGGAGTCCTGGCGTGTTCTGGGAACTGAGTCTGTGGTTGTGGGGCATCTGGCCAAGTGTTCCAGTGAGGGGAGGGTGGGCGGAAGGAGCCCTCTAACCCTGGAGTCCTGGCATGTTCTGTTATATATTGCTTTGTTTTAGTGGTTTTAACAGCTTTGTTACAAAGAAATGGCCATGCCCTTACCCTGAGCATGTCTGTTCTCATTCTGGGCTGGTGCGGCACATTCTTGCTATTTATGTACTCCACGTAAAACAGTGCAACTTTTTTTTCCTTTCATTGTTTTGCAGATATTGTGTGTACATCTTGAGTGGGAGGAGTGTGAACTGTGCTGCTAGCTTTAACAGCAGCCGCTTTTGTGAGACAGAGAGATCCACAGATCCTCGTGGTTTGTCTCCCCTTGATCAGCTACTATAAACAGTGCTGCTTCCCAGCTCTGTATTAGTTAATTTCTACAATAGGTGAATGAACTCCACACTCATTTTTACACATGTAAGCAACAATACCCGACAGGGTGGGCATTATTAGGAAATAGCGGACCGCCCAGGGGTGTAATGAGGCCTGTCGCCACAGGCGGAGGGCCTTATAACCCCTGGAAGGTCCTGGATTTCCCAATAATGCCCACCCTGGAGGGTATTATTGCACTTAGAAAATGAGCAACTGTATATTTATATGTGGTTAAATAAATAATGTTATATTTAACTGCTGAAACTGTTTGTTCTTTTATTTATTATGTTATCAAATAGTTCCTGTGCTTGTATTAGAAAGCAGATTTTTTTTGTTGATCTGGGCACGATTGTCCTACTGGAGCCTTCATATGAGAAGTAGACAGGAATACCATTTTTGTACGCTTTGCAGTTTTTACTTTACGATCTGTGGGAGCTACGATGAGGCGCAGATAGAAATGTCTCTTAGGGACAGCCACCAGGTGAATACAGAAGCAGCTTCACTAATTGTGGGGTCAGTGGTGTGAGGGAGTCGCTTGCTGCATTTTAAAAGATGTGCTTCTCACCATGAAGCTGATAGCAGCAATGGCTTCTGCTTACCTTTTCAGCGTGGAAGTGCGAGACCACGGTCGGGAGAATGGAACCATTGTAAAAGAATAAGGCTGTGAGGAATAGTTATTTCCTCACTCATCCCAACTGCAAACTCAGTGTGCTTTCTTTTTTTTTTTTATTAACAGGGAGGCAGTCAAGACTGAAGGAAGTAGTGCTGTGGGGGGGGGAGCTGCACTTCTCGCTAAGAGAGAGAAAAAAATGGCAGGCATTTCAAATTTTCTAGGCTGCTTTCAGCCAATTAGAAAGCAGGCTGGGCACCACTGGAAAATGCTACGTTGGCCCTTGGACTGGCTTTTATTTTTAGCTGGGCATCTATTGAAAAATAAATGCCCAGCTTGAAGCCTGTCTCAGCCAATCAGGTTTGAGAATTGATTATTGCCATTTTCTAATAGGTAATATTGGCTAGTTTTACTTACAGTGATGTAGAGGCTTGGTTCATCTGATTAGCCTATTAGTCACTGGGGTTACACTTTACTGTCACTGAGGACTGACATGACAAAAAAAAAAAAAAACACAAGTATTTGTCAATGCCAAATGTTCGCCAATGGTATTGCTGTAGATGTGGTATGGAAGGTGTGCCTTTTTGCAGATGACATAGAGACCGAATGGGAGCAGTAGACAAAGAGAGTGGGTGAGACACAGACTGGGAGTGAGCGATCCTGACTGACAGCCAGCATCAGGAAACGCGGTGGTAAGAGGAAGACAGATCAGGACAGCCAATGTGCGGAGGTTGAGAGAGACAGAGCAATAGAGACACAGTGATATTTTTTTAGCTGTAGCCGCGATGGTATATACAGTTGTTCCTGGGAATTTTGGCAGTGTGGTATGTCTCTCTCTTTCTCTCTGTCACCCGACAGCTGTGCGGTCCGCTTTTTCTGCCCATTCCGTCTGTGCAGTCTGATGTCCTGTTTGACAGGTAAATGTGGTAGAGAGAGTGAGACTGTGAGAGAGAGAGAGAGACACACACACACACACACACACACACACACACACACACAGCGCGATCGGGGCAGCTAGTACAGAATTTGGGCAGTGTGGTATGTCTCACTTTCTCTCTCTCTGTCACCCGACATGTAGCAATTGACCTATCATCCAACAGATAGAGAGAGAGAGATTTTGTACCTCCGTTAAACCGGCAACACAACAGGTGAACACAGTCACTGAGACAGCAGGGCACAGTGAGTTGCGGTTCAACAAGTATTGGTTGAAGAGGTTGGTAATCGGCAGAAGCAGAAGGTAGTATCCTGTGCTGTTGCTGTTGTTTCTGGGCAGTTTGGTAGCTGAAAGTGGAGATGTCAGTGCTGACCACTGCAGAGAGAGAGTGAAGGGACAGAGAGAGAGAGAGAGAGAGACCAAGAGAGAGAGAGAGAGAGAGAGAGACAGAGAGGGGCAGAGTGAGAGCAAGGTGTGGCGACAGTGGGCAGAGTGAGAGCAAGGTGAGGCGACAGTAGGCGGAGGTAATATGAAATGGCAAGCTGTATCCTCTCTGTGCGGGAAGGGGGGGGAAGCAGGAGCAAGCAGGAACAATGGATAGAAACGGGAGACCGGCTGGAGCAGCCAGAGAGCAGCAGGGGGAGGTAGAAATGGATAGCTGGGGTGCCCCCACATTAAACCACAAGCAAAGCCATCCAATTGAGCATGGGAGGGGGGCAGTTATGGCAGAGCAGTAAGCGACAACGATGGATGGTTTTCCTTTTAAGCAAAGCCCTCCAATTGGGTTTGGGAGGGGGCAGTTATGGCGGGGCAGTAAGGGACAACAATGGACACTTTTATTTTTCTACAGGCTTGCAAACCAAAAGTTGGTGACATGAGGCAGGCTGATCAGGACTCCAATCAGCTGTTTGCTGGGCGGTGCCATGCAGCTCAAAAGAAAGAGTTGCCCTATGATTGGGTTGGCTCTTTCTTTTGAAATACACAAAGTTTCTGACCGGCAAACTAAAAGTGTGTCATAATCAGCCTGCCTGATGATTGATGTTGGATTGCCGTGCCCCCTGCAGATCACTCTACATTGGACCGACAGTGTCATACCCCTCAAAAGTCTCTCTCATAGCAAAACGTTCATTGAGCGTGTGCGCACGAGAACATAAAAGTGACAGGATGACTGGTTGTATTGAATAATGCTGCTGATTTTAACTCATCCCCATTTCAAACTGTGTCTTACTATAAACAAGTTCTGTCAGATAATGGTAGTTTATGATCAGACTGCTGCTTCCATCTGTAGCAGTGATGTTCTTGATCATTTCACTGTGTGTGGGGGGCAGATTAAAAATCTGCAACACTATTGGCATGAGCAAACATATTTTTTTTAATGAATGTCCTTATGTTGGAATAGGTGAAGAGCACATTGTTATTTATCCAAATGGAATAACATGCCACATCAAACATATCATGAGATAAAACATGTTAGGCATATTCAATATGACCGTCCTGTCATTCTTAATTATTCAAGGCCTAAACAGTACAGAGTTGTCTTTGCACCGTGGTATCTTGTCAGAAGTTGGAAGAAATTGCTCTGCATATGTGATGTCCCCTTTCTAAGTGCCAATATATAACTGTAACAGCTCTCACAGAAAAAAAACCCTGCAGTGTGAAAAATCTGCATAATTGGATGTCACTATCAACATCGATTTACCAAGCAGTGCCTTAGTTTAGCAGTCTTATAGCCAAGTGAAAGCAAGATTGCCTCCAAATTGTTAGCTGCCCCCCCCCAACTTTTACTACTACTGTTTAACATAGAAACATAGACTTTGAGGGCATATAGGGACCGCTTGACCGACCCAGTCTGCTCATTTCCCTACCTTTTGGATAAGCTGCAGATCCTAGTTAACCAACAGCCTACCTCCTCCTACCCCCCACTAGAATTGCCTTTTGTCTGTCCCATGCATTCTTGAATTCCCCCACTATTTTTGACCCCACTACCTCCTCTGGAAGGCTGTTCCATGCTTCCACCACCATCTCTGTGAAAAAATGTTTCCTCATGGTGCCTCTGAGCTGTCCGCCCTCTATCTTCAAATTGTGCCCCTTTGTTCTTGTACATCTTTTTTTCTGAAAGATGCTACCCTCTTGAACTTTGTTGATTCCCTTGAGGTACTTGAAAGTATCTATCATGTCCCCCCTCCTTCCTTTCCTCTAGGGTATACTGTACATATTAAGCTCCTTTAGTCTCTCTTCATATGGCTTCTGGTGCAGACCCTGCACCATTTCAGTTGCCCTCCTCAGGACTGCCTCCATCCTGTCTATGTCCTTGAGGAGATGGGGTCTCCAGAACTGAGAGACAAACCTGCTCCCTGGGAGCCTTCTGGGTCAAGAGAGCAACTGAGCAGCCCTTCCCCACAGCCGACGGACTCTTCCCAAGCCCCACGCTGATCGCCCCCTGCAAAAGGCGTGGAATTCAAACCAAAAAATCTGCACAGGTAAAGGAGACCAGGACGAGCGAGGAGTGCAAATGGCAGAGCGCCATTTTTACTGAAAGACTTAAACTTTATTTTCAGTCACCACACGAGTGCTGATTGTTTTTTTCCCCTCAAGTTTTCTCCCTGTATACTTGTGAATTGTAAGGAAGTAGCAGAGCACCTTAATAGTGAAACATCAAATGCCACAGTAAGCTTGTTCTGTGACCGTGATCTTTATTTTAAACTGAATCAGTGAAACTTGTAGTGCCAGAGAAAATATTTTTCCTGATTACCCAAGTTGCTAAACGTCTACTGCCTTTGCACCTTTTAACCTTACAAACCCCAGTGCCTGCAAATACTGCTTTGTCTCCACCTGAGCCCTCTTTGTTTAGAAAGTCCTATAATGAGCTTAACAAGGGCTAGGCTAAAATAACCTTAACTGCATTGAATATGTGATCCCCACCCCCAATGCTCATTTAGTCTGCTGCTTTGTGTAGGATCTGTATAAAAGCCTCACCTTTTTCCTCCATCTCTGCAGAGACAAACCTGCTCCCCGGGAGCCTTCTGGGTCGAGAGGGCAACCGAGCAGCCCTCCCCCACAGCCGACGGACTCTTTCCAAGCCCCACGCTGATCGCACCCTGCAAAAGGCGTGGAATTCAAACCGAAATATCTGCACAGGTAAAGGAGACCAGGATGAGCGAAGAGTGCAAACGGCAGAGCAAGGACCCCGCCGCCCCCACCACCACCCCCCTTGGTCGTCACTCCTTTTTATAGGATAAAGCACCTGACTGAAATTAACCTATCAGGTGACTATTCCATTTGCAGGTTATCCCAGCTGTCCACTAGTGGCCGCTATAACAAAAGGACCTTCTGGCTACCGTGCCCAATACAAAACTCCAATACCCCCTCTAGTGGCATTTAGCCATCACTGCACCTGCTTTCTCTAATCCCAACCTTTTTGCACCACCTGCAAATTACTGTGCAACTCGGGGAAGTATCTCTGTCTCTCCCTACCAAATTGCCTGCTACCCACAAAACTGCCAGTTGTATCATAAACTAGGTAGTCAGAAATTACAGCTGCTGCTGTACCTGCAGTATCTAAGTGATTATTAAGCGCTATAGTAATCCAGTTATGTCTTGTAAATTGCATGTTATTCTATTTTTCCCATGAGTCGTATAAATGTGATTTCAACTCCACCTCAGGGGTATGGTTTTCAGTACATATATAGGTGCACCCTTAACAGCCTGATTACCTAATTAACAATGTATCTCCAGCTAGATTGCTTCCCCCTATTGCTTAACATGAGTGTGCCTGGCCTCAGGCCATAGACAGTTCCTGCATCCAACCCGCCTGCTGACCTAAAGGGCAGCGGCGCTCAAACTCATCCCCAGGAGGATCCTATAGTAACAAGTGCTACCAAGACCACCTCCCTCCAATACGCTGTCGCATCTATCCCTGGGCTAAGACATCTGATACCCTATAAGTTTGGGTACTGCTGACCAGCAGCTCACTGTAGTAATTCCTGGCCACACCACTGACCTGATCTGTCAGGGACTAGGTGCCTGACGAGGCTGGTTATTACTCTTAAGTTGAGCATGGTGGGCTCAGGGCAACTTATTCCCAGGGACCAACCATCCCTACCACCCATCCATCCCTCCTCCCCACCCAGCCTCCTCACCAGCATGATGCCCTCCATGCTTGGACCCCCCTCTCTTGGCTGCCCAAATAGAGGGCTCCTACTGGCCGTCCTGTACCTCCTATTCCTACACTGGGCAGATAGGACTATAAGTACAGGAGAACAGGACCTGAGAAGTCCCCCCAAACTGGACATTCCCCCATGACATTCTTGGGACCACTACACCCTCCCTCTTAATAACATGGAGGCGCTTCTGACTGCCCATGTATTCTGCAGGAGAGGCATTCTGTACTCAACTCTGCTCACTGCTAAACAGAGACTCTGGACTAAGTCCTTACCCCTCAGTTGGCTTCCTTCTCTTTGCCTCCTTGCTACCCTCCTGCTCATGGCAGGGGACAGCCAACCAAATCCTGGTCCCCCTTCTTATGATCTTCTGGTCTCCTCCCCAGTGGACCCACACTGGGCAGTCAATAAGGGTCTGAGGATTGCACACATGAATATATGTAGCCTGAGACCCAAGGAACTTCAAGCCTGGCTGGACCGGTACTACCCAGACATCCTGGCCATATCAGAAACCTGGCTCAAGCCTCACATACCCTCCCACGAGGTTGCAGCCCTAGGATACCTCTCCCATAGACAAGATAGACTGAGGAAAAGGGGTGGAGGGGTCCTAATCTACACAAAACACACCCTTAACTCAGTGCAGGTCAACCTGCTACAGGCCACTAGTAGTAGTAGTAGTAGAATGTTTATTGTTCTTCCAAAAAAGTTTAAAAATTTTGGACATTACAATCTCATTAAATACAGAAAAAAGAAAAAAAAACAATAAATACAGAATACAATAAATAGAAATAAAGACATTAAAGATTAAATAATCTTAAATATTAGTTATAAAAATATTTATAAATCTATAACCCCTTTTCCTTTCTTTTGTTATTTTGATTTCCTACTTCTTCTATGTTCGCTTCTTAAAACTAATCACTGAAGAAAAGAAATTGGCACACAATAATGCATCTGTGACTGTCCCAGGATGGAGCAATATAAAAACAGGATCATAATCCAAATTCAGATATTTCATTAAGAAATTGTTTAGAATCAAAAATCTAGATTTTTTATGCAGGGGACATTGTACTGTGATATGAAATAAAGTTTCACTGAACCCCTTATTGCAGCAGCATTCACTAATATTATCATTAGCTGCAGAATCAACACAATTAAAATAAATGAACCTGGAAGTAATTAGTCCAAATCTTGCTCAGGTTATTATTTTTCTAATATTAGGAGCTAACTGCAGTACTAGATAATGCTCTATCCTTGAGTCAATCTTGTTTTCCCCCAACCACAAAGATTGCTTCTGAAGTCTAACTAAACTTAGTTATTTTTCAAAGGCTTTATCAAATATTTTTTTTTAATTTTCATTCTGTAAGAATCTTTTATTAAAATACCCTTCTGAGAATCCTTCCATAGGTGAAATGCATCAATCTTTTGAAGACTAAGGATTACGGTTTTTAACCATGGAGAGCAAAAACCACTATCATACCATGTTTGTTTCTCATGAAGACAGAGTTTTAATAACTTGTTAACATTGTTATTAAGGATCTTTAGCCAGTATGAAAGGATTCTTAGATTGACTAAATCCAATAATGGGATTCTACCTAATTCGGCTCTTACAATTACATTGGCCATTGACTGGGGTACTTGAAGAATTGCTTTATAAAAGTAAGATAACGGGAGCTCAAGATTATGATTTTCCTTGGTACCCCAGATTTCAGCTCCATATAACAATAATGGGGTAATCTTGGCTTCAGCAGCTTTAATTGCAGGTTTGACCAGAAGTCCTCCATATTTAATATTAAAGCGTATAAGGGCCTTAGAAGCACATTTGGCCTTAGAAATTTGATTTTTACAATGTAAGCTCCAAGATCCATTTGAAGTAAAAGTTATCCTGAGATAACAATATGAAGTCACTACCTCTAAAAGTATTTTATCTAACTTAATTTTTGGTTTAGATAGCTTTGTACCAAATATGACTAATTTAGTTTTATCCGGATTAATTTTAAGTTTTAATTCATCACACTTTTGCTTTAAATGATCAATTTTTATCTGAAGACCCTTTGGGGATAGGGAAAAAATAACTATATCATCAGCATAACCTAAACTATGGATATGTTGTTTACCTAATTTGGGGGAATCTAAAAGTAATAATGAGTCAAAATGAAACAGAGTATCAACATATAAATTAAAGAGGAGTGGGGCCAATAAGCACCCCTGTCTAACCCCTCTATTTGATCTGAAATATTCAGAGATATTTCCCATTTTATTGTACCTAATTGCTGTGCATGTTTCAAAATATAGCAAATAAATTGGAATCAGCAAATTTATAGGTATACCTCATTCTAAAATAATTTTCCATAGAATATTCCTTACTACAGAATCAAATGTTGCTGTTAAGTCAACAAAAACAACATATAATTTCATTTTCTTAAACATTTTATATTTTTCAATTAAATGGGCTAGAACATAAATATTATCAAGTGATGTAAAACCTGAACAAAATCCTATTTGAAAGTTTGATAAAGGACTAAATTTGTTGACTCAATTTTGAAGCCTATTTAATAAGACCCTAGAAAAAATGTTGCTGCTTATATCAAGAAGACTAATGGGTCGATAATTTTTAGGATTTTGATATGATCCTCTTTTATGAATAGGAATAATAATGTTTTTACACCAGGATGGAGGAAAGTATCTCTCTCTTAGACAAATATTAAAAAAAAAACACAAAAAAATGGCCCCAATAGGACGTATTTTCTTTGTATATCTCTCATGGAATACAATCAGGCCCAGGGGCCTTATTGTTGGCCAGTTTTGTAATTGCCTGTTCAACTTCTAACCATGAAAATTGTAAAGGTGCAGATGAATCTTCCAATAGCCAATTCGGCCATTTCAGATGATTGATTGTATCAGGATCATCCATAAAGAGTTTTGAGTAATAAGCTATCCAAATTTCCTAAGGGACATATACAGTCAATGAAGGTTCAAATAATTTGACTCCCCTTGCAACCAATAACCAGAAGGCCCTTAAATCTTTTTTGTTTATTACTTCCAACATGTGATTCCATTGTTTTAAAGTAAACTCAGATTTTTTATATTTTAAAAATTGTTTATATTGTTTTCTTGCTTTATTAAGTCTAGTTACATTTGTTCTAGTTGAAAATGTAGTAGTTTTTTTAATCAATAAACCCAGTTTATGTTTTTCATCCTTACACTGCTGATCAAACCAGGTTAAAGGGTAATGACTTAAATTAGAATACGGGTAAATAATTGTTCTAATTTTCTGATATCCCTCTTCCAAGTAGTTGTTTATATATTGTGGAGAACAGGAATCCTGCAGTAAAGTGAGCAGTACACTCATTTGAGAGGAAAATATAACCTCTGCCACTTTTTCTTTATTTTTATTGTTCAATCTAAGTTTGAATGTACCTGTAATAGAAAGAGAGGGTTAGGGTAAAATTTCCATATAATTTCCACAATTATATTTTATCATATCAATCTTCACCTGCAGAGCCGCATGGTCACTTTCAGGTCTCATTACAACTTTAAGGTTCTGGAAGTAAGCATAGGCCTCTGGGGAAATTATTAAATAGTCTATAATACTCTTCCCATTAGATGAAAAAAAAGTGAATGCTCCATCCTGGTCTCCAGTTCCTCTTCCATTTAAAATACAATAATTACCTTTACTGATAAAGTCCATCATTTTCAAACCAGCTCCATTCACAATAAGGTCTTCTGAATTCCTGGGTTCAAGATCCCCCATATAAATCTGAGACTGAAGTATATTTAAGTTATCAAATGTAGCAATACGGGCATTTAAGTCACCCCCTAATATGGTAATATCAATACAATATTTTAAATACATGGAATCTATCGCCAATGCTAACTTTTCCCAAGGATCAAAATCAACAGTGGAATGAAAATTAGGTGGAAAGTAAACATTGACTATCAAAAAAAAATAGAGAGTCCCAACACAATACACATAGCAGAATTTCCTTACTACATGAAATTTGCTCTATTATACGAATTCCCTTTCTTACTTTGACATAAATAGAGAGGCTCCCTTTCGGTCTGCCATATTTTTGTCTTTTACCGCAAGTACATAAAATGGTGTACAGCCATTAAGGTTTATGTTTGAAAGGACCCATGTCTCTTGAAATAAAATAATATCAGCTTCAGAGACATAGTCCTTCCAAGCAGAATCCATCATTTTTGATTTTAAACCAGCGATATTCCAAGAAATAAAATTATAAGTGGCCATATTCATAATGTTATCTGATCCACTGGGCTCTAGCTTTTTCACATCAGTCTCAGAGTCAGATAGAGATATTTGTATAGTTGACTGTCATTTTTTAACCAGGTTCCCCTGTGATACACAGTCTGCACAATCTGAACTTAAAAAAATCAACCAGGTGTATGCCATATTTATCTAATTTACCAATATTTGATAAAAGAAAATCATAAAATTTAATAGATTTAATTTCTACATCCACCTGGGAATCCGATTTAGATTGATGTATTCTGTTAACAGACCCAAAATCGGAAAAAAGAATTTCACGTCCAAAACAAAGAGCAAAAAGTGACTGAATATAAGCAGCTAATCTATCAGAATTTTCACCCTCAAATTTGGGAATTCCAAACATGGACACTGTATGTATATTAATGTCTCTCTCAAAATTCCAATTTAACTTAATTAGGGTGGAAATTAAACTATCCTTAGAGCATGTTTTAGGGGCAATAGTTCCATGTGTAAATTTCCAAATTGTAGTCCAATTAACAGGAGATGATATCCTTATTTCCAATTTGTTGATTAAACATTGTTTGGCCCATATGGCTTTAGCAGTGTCCATGTTCGAAAGTAATACATACACTGGTGTTGAGTTAACTGATAAATCTCTATAAACTAATTTAATATCTTTAGCTGCTGCTTCTAGATTTAACTCAGCTTTGAAGAGATGATAGATCATATTAAATAAAGAAATATCTGATTCATGAGTTTTTAGAAAAATGTTATTAAATGTAAACACCACCTCAGATCCAGACATGGTTATATGATCAATCTGAGGGGGAGAAATTAAATCCAACTCCAAAGAAGTTTCCAAAATATAATTATTAGTCCTTTTCGTACATATAGATGACATATTATTTTTTGACTGATCAAGCTTAACAGAAGCCTGAATTATTTGATTAGATTGTCGGTCTAATGAAGTTTCTGATGGGGTTATAAAAATAAGCTCCTGCTTCTCAGTTGGGGACCAAGGATCTTCTTTAATAGAAGTTATTGACACTATATGTAAATCTTCCTTAACCCCATGAGGTCCTCTGGAGTTGTTTTTGAATTAATTCCGGATTGCTGAGTCCAATTTCAGGACCTTCTTTGATTCCCCCGTCTTAATCTTATTTTTTTTATTTGCTAGTGTCTTAGCCTTTTTTTAGATTCTTCTTCATGTTCTTTTTGTTCTCTACACTTTTAGAAGACGATTGTATTATAATTTCTGAGAAGCAAGGTCTTCGTTTTTTCTTTTTTTCTCCTTTTTCAAACTTCTCTAATTTTTGGATAATTTCCAACAGTTTATCACTAAAGGAACAGGTAAGTTTTTCTATATGAGATTTGAGATCTTTCAAAGCTTCAAGAAGAACAACGTCGGCCATTATTGGATGTGCTAATGCCTTTATCGTATATTTAGAAATGGTATCAGGGCAAGCTGTTAAAATTTCTGGGTTGATAGTTATTTTCCCAACCTCTTTATCCATTTTACTAAAAACTTCATTAGGCGAGCCCTCCAAAATCCTGGAGAAATCCTGATAACAAGAAGGGGAATCCAGAGAGACATAGGATTCAGGGGGACTAAACAAATCCAACCTCGTGGGAAAAAGAGATATTTCAGATTGAGGACCAAATATTGGCTTTTTAGTGTTTTCAAATCCCTGAGTAGTCATACTAATTGCTCCACCTTGTTTATTTTTACTTTGATTCAATAATAGGGGATCTTTAATAGGAGCCATTGAAGAGCTGGGTTTCTAGAAATCAGTAATTTTTTGCTGGAGTTTGAACTTTTGGTTAAGTTTAGAGGAAGTGAAACTATTACAGTTGCCATTTTCCCTCATACTAAATTTCTCTGATTTTAGATATGAGTTATGATTATAGTTATCGTTATTCAAACTGCTACTAATTATGTTGTCAACAGATTGAGTCAAGTTTGGGTGAAATGGACTCAATAAGCCGGACAAACTAGAATGTCCTTGTTTATCTAGCAATAGACTTTTTTCTAAGGAATCATAATCCACCTTCAAAGAATTGGACTCTGAATTACAAGGCATAATAAAAGAGGATTTTTCAGAAACAAAATTAGATCTAAGATCAATAAAAAGATCTTCCTTAATTTGAGGGGAAAAAGTTAATATATCAGAGGGATCAGGAGAAGAAAAAAACTCTTAAAGGTACATAGATACATAGATACATAGACAGTGTCGGCAGATAAGGGCCTATGGCCCACCAGTCTGCCATTTGAGCTTGTAAGTTCAGTTTGTTTTCCTAGAAGTCTGTTTCCCTTACCCTGACCTCCAGAATTCCTTTATGTCTATCCCATGCATTCTTAAATCCGTGATTGTTTCAGCCCCACCACTTTCTCTGCAGGGTGTTCCACTTGTCCACCACCTGTTCTGTGAAGAAATTCTTTCTCATATTTCCTCTGAATCGTCCTCCTCCAACGTCATCCCATGCCCTCTAGTCCTGGAACATCTTTTCACTTAAAAATAGTGTTTTCCTGCACCCTGTTCCTCCCTGTAAGATACTTGTATGTCTCTATCATATCCCTCTCTCCCTCCTCTCCTCCAGGGTACATGTTCAGTTCCTTCAACCTGTCTTCATAGGACTTGTGATGCAATCCATGCACCATCTTTGTTGCCCTCCTCTGAACCTTCTCTACCCTGTCTATGTCCTTACATAGGTATGGTCTCCAGAACTGTACACTGTACTCCAGGTGGGGCCTCACTAGTGTCTTGTATAGTGGAATTATGACCTCCTTTTCCTGCTGGTGATGCCCCTGCCTATACATCCCAGCATCCTATTTGCTTTACCTGCTGCCTTGTCACACTGTTTCCCTACCTTGAGGTCATCAGAGATGATAACCCCAAGATCCCTTTCCTGCTTGGTGCATGCTATATGCTCACCCCCCAACTGATATATTGTGCCAGGGTTTTTGTGCCCCATATGCATTATCTTGCACTTCTTTGCATTGAATTTCAACTGCCAAACCCCTGACCATTCTTCAAGTTTCTGCAGGTCCCTTCTCATTCTGTCTACACCCTCTGGTGTGTCTACTCTGCTACAGAGCTTTGTGTCATCAGTGAACAGTGAAATTCTGCCTTCTAGGTCCTCATGCAATGTCACTGATGAAGATGTTGAATAGGACCGGTCCCAGCACTGATCCCTGTGGTACCCCACTGGTCACTCTTCCCTCTGTGGAGTGACAGCCATTTACCACCACCCTCTGTGTCCTGCCACCCAGCCAGTTACCTACCCACCACACTACTGTCCTGCCCACACCCATATTCCCCAGTTTGTGTAATAGTCTTCTATGTGGCACAGTGTCAAAGGCCTTGCTGAAGTCCAGATAGGCCATGTCCACTGCCCTCCCTGATCCACCTCCCTAGTCACCCAGTCAAAAAATTCAACGAGGTTGGTCTGACATGACCTCCCCCTGGTGAAACCATGCTGCCTTGGGTCCTGTAGTCCATTGACAACCAGATGTTCCACCAATCTCTCCTTCAGTAGTGCTTCCATGATCTTCCCCACTACCGAGGTGAGGCTGACTGGTCTGTAGTTCCCTGCTTCCTCTTTGTTCCCACTTTTGTATTAGAGGACTACATCTGCTGTCCTCCAGTCTTTGGGTACCTCCCCTGTTTCCAGTGATTGGCTAAACAGGATAGCCAGAGGTTCAGCCACCACCTCTCTTAGTTCTTTAAGGACCCTGGGGTGCACCCCGTCTGGCCTCATTGCTCTATCAACTCTTATTACTTCCAGTTCCTTCAGGACCCTTTCTTGTGTAAAGGGACTTGTGTCTATTTCTGCACCATTCTCACCCCTTGTACTCCCTTCAGACCCATTACCCTCCTCCTCTTCAGTAAAGACTGAGCAGAAATACCTGTTCAATATGTCAGCTTTGCTGCTGTCATCCTCCATGCAGCCCCCATCCTCCCCCTTCAGTCTCACTATCCCTTCCTTTGCCTTTCTTTTTTCACTTATGTACCTGTAAAAGGTTTTGTCCCCTCTACCCACTGATTTTGCAATGTGTTCTTCTGTCTGAGCTTTGGCTTCCCTTACTGACCTCCTGCCTCCCTTTACTTCTCCTGGTACTTCTCCCTATCCCCTTCTGCCTGTGTCTTTTTGTATTGCCTGAATGCAATCTTTTTGGCTTTCACTTTCTTTGCTACTCTTTGGAAAACCATAATGGTCTCCTCTTCCTTTTCCTCTTGCTAACCTGCTTAATGCATAATTCTGTTGTTCTTGTAATTCCCATTTTAAATACTGCCCACTGTTCCTCAATCCCTGATTCCTGTCCCATTTCCTTAATGCCTCTTTCAAGTATCTCCCCATTTTCCCAAAGTCTGCCCCTAAAATCCAGGATACGTGTTTTTGTGTGGTTTGGTTCTGCTCTTTCTGTGATTGCAAACCACAATGACTGGTGGTCACTGTTTCCCAGGAACCTTTGGTGTAGATGCTGCTATAGAGACAAGGGACAGATTCTGTGAATAAACACAACCGTTTTTCTTTTTCCCCATGACCCCTAAATGAGAATTTAATTTTGCAGTTTTTACACCTGCAAGCTTCTTTTCCCTATGTTTTACCAATTCTTTACCACTTCTAGTAAACATACTGATAAAAAAAAATCAGAAAAAAGCCTTTAGATCAAACAATATATCCAGCTTTTCAAGTCCAAGTGGCACTGTAATATTCCACTGATAAGTTTCCGCTGCCTACACAGCAGTAATTTCCATGTAGCTGTAATTTTCATCCAGTCTCACTCAGTCAATAGCAGTCAGTGGCACAGTTTTAATTTCCAAAAACGACTGATAACACCTGGACAAATTTTTGGATCTTTGAGTCTATTTTAGTCCAATATTCAGGTCTTAGTTCGCAAAAGAATAATCACAAGTGCCGATATCCTGAAGTACCTCCTAATCAGAATACCACATTCTTCTCAAATCCATGACCCCTTATTTGAGTAACTGCAATGAATATTGTTTAAATCTATGGCCTCAGTAGCAGTGTGACAATCACCAGCAGATGCACAAAAGCTGAGAAAGATGAAACTTCTCCAAAATATCTCTCTAAAAAGAAAGGAGATGAATTATAGGGATCATTAGAATTTAATTGTAATCTAACTCCCCAATCTATTTTCTATTTTCAAAAATACAAAAAAAATGGTTAAAACAAACGCTTTTCTAAGTTAAGCGCCTTAATTAAAACTTCAGCTTATAGCTGCGGCTCTGGCCCTAACACTAGTGATCTTTTAAAAAAGACATTACAAAGTTAATACTCACAAGATGTACATCGTATACATAAAAGGCACAGGGATCCAGAAAGCAGTTACAATTTCTCGAATAGCTCTCTGGTACCAAAACATGCAAACTTTCCCTTGTGCTTAAAAAGATCACACGCTGCTAGCTGCTTGCTTCTCTCAGCACCCACTCTGTGTCCAAGCGTCCGGAAAATGGCGATTCTGATTCTCAGGACACTGCACCTGTGCACTAAATAGTGGGTCAGCTGACAAAAGCGCACGAGAAAGGGAAAAATAAACAAATACATAAATAAAAAAAAAAAATTTAAAAAGCTGAGAGTGCAAATACAGTTCGCACCTCCAAAAACAGCTGATCTTCTAACCATTAACTTGAAAAGCCCACAGAAAGTATTCCTAAAACCAAAGCGTTTTTTCATAAAAAATAAGATGTAATTCAGTAGCACTTAACACTTTACTTCCATTAAATTAGCCATTTTTTTATGCTTTTTCTCCTTTTGCTGGATCTTTTTATTCTGTTTTCACTGTCTATCTTGCTGTCCTTGCCGTCAAGCACCCCGCAGTGCTTTCTTCAATTTACCCACCGGGCTCAGCTATCCCAGGCTCGGCACTCCAAGCCTGGAAGAAAAAGAAGAGATGGAAGCGAAGGGAAAACCCTGGGATGACCGCACAAGACAGCCTGGAAACAGTTATTCCTCAGGCAGGTATGAATTTACGCTTAGGTGGCATACCTTTCCTGGATAAAAAACTCGCTTAAGAATAACTTCTGCTCTGTAGCCTACTCCTCAGTCTACCAGTGTGCAGTGGTCCGTCCTCAGTTCCTCACATGGGGGGATTGTTTATCCAGGAAAGGCACACTAAGCCGAAGGTTGTTTCCAGGTGCGACCTGAGAGCACAAGGAAGTTAAGTGACTTGCTCACAGTCACTAGTATGGAAGATGAATCGATCTTCGTTTGCATAATCCTTGGCCCATGTAAGCATCTCAACAATGGATGTGTATACAACCCCCCAACCAATGCGCACTCACCTCTGTAGGCGGTCACCTCTGAGCAATTCATCCTGGGGGACTTCAATCTGAATTGGGCCCCGGAAGACAATCCCTCCCTACTAGGGCTGGTTCAGGAAGCTAACCTTACACAGGTTATCACAGGCCCACCCGAATGAACTACAAACAGGTAACCATTCCACACTTGATTGGGTGTTACTAGCAAACCCACCAATATAAAGGCGGCTGGCACCCTAGCGGATGCCCCAGTGATCACTCCCCAATCTTCTGCTCCTGGAAAATAGGGCCCCAGAGTCCCCTGATGAATACTCGCGACATGGGACTACTCAAACTATCAACCTGAACACTTGATTGGCTGCCTAAATGGGATTGATTGGAGCCAATCAAACTGCTCCCACACTGAAAGAGGCTACGGCCTTCTTCCAGGGAGCAATCATTATGGTTGCTGACTGCTTGGCCCCTTTGAAGAAATTCTGCACCAAGGGGAGCTGCTACAAGTGAAAACACTGATGAAAACCAGGGACACTGCTTGGAAAAAATACAAGCTCTCCTTCCTATCAGCTGACCTAAACCACTACAAGACGCTGAGAAATAAGTGCAAACTGGCCATCAAAGTGGCCAAACAAGACTACCTCACAGATCTACAGAAAAAGAACCTAGACAACCCTAGACTCTTTTGGGCTCGCATAAACAGGCTTAAAAAGGGGATCGGGAAGACCACTCCCTGCCCCATAGAGGTCAATGGCCAATTAACTGACGACGACCCTAGCATCGCCATGGCTCTCAACCACCAGTTCACAAACCTGGACCTGCTCAAAGTGGTCTTGCCACCCCTCCTCCCAGTCTCGAATGATCCCATCCCCCAAAGCCTGGACCACCCAACCTTCCACATCCAGCTTGTAAGACCGAACAAAGTCCTCCCATTACTAAAGTCCCTCAAAATGTCGGGGCTATGGGACCCGATGGCATCCCCATACATAAGGAAGGGGCCCTGCACTCACCAGGCCCCTCACCTGGCTCTCAATTGATCCCTTATCACAGGTGCCATCCCAGAACAGTGAAACTGGCCCATGTAGTCCCCGTCCACAAGGGTGGTTCAAGGGAGACTACCGACAATTACTGGCCCATCTCCCTGCTATCTAGCCTTGGTAAGATTCAAGAGAGACTAATTTACGGACAACTCCGGGACTACCTAGAGCTCCACCATTTACTTGCCCCCTCCCAGCACAGTTTCAGAACCAGTCATGGGACTGACACCACGCTTATCAAGTTCTCCACTGATGTTCTAAGAGAGCTGGACAAGGGATCCCCCACTGGGGCAGTCTTCATTGACCTTTCCAAGGCTTTTGACCTTGTAAACCACAACCTGCTCCTTATAAAACTGAGCCAGGTTGGGTTAGACAGCCACTCCCTATCGTGGTTCAACAGTTACCTCACAGGGAGGACACAGAGGATAAAATGGAAATGCTCCCTGTCGGAGCCTCTCCCCATAACGGATGGGGTGCCCCAAGGATCTATTCTTGGCCCCCTTCTCTTCTCTTCTCTCTTTTCACAAATGATCTCAGTAGACACTGTGGGGGTAGCTCAGGGGTACAGTATGCAGATGACAAGGTCATATACCGCCCCTCCTCTAATCTGGGAGATCTCTGCTCCAGGCTACAGGAAGATCTGGGTTCCCTTGAGCAATGGCTTGTCACCAACAGAATGATCATTAACCCTAACAAGACCAAGGCCATGCTATTTGGCCCAAGAACCCTCGGCTGGGACAGAAGCCCACATCTCAGGCTGATGACCAAATCAGGAAAAAGACTTGAGGTGGTTGAATCGATAAAATACCTTGGCCTCACCCTGGATCAGTGCTTCTCCCTCAAGGATCATGTCGACCAGGTAACCAAAAATATTCATGCCAAACTCGGGACCTTGTATAGGCTGAAAGATCAGTTGATACCCGCGGCCAGGGCCTCCATCACCACAAGCGTCCTCCTCCCTACCCTCTCCTATGTGGCCCCGGTGATACAGGGAGCTGCCAAACAAGAGATGAACAGATTACAAGTTCTCTATCACAAGGTGGCTTGCTTCACCATCCTATCCAGCTCCCGGGTTCACCACTGTGACACTCTGTCCCAACTAAACTGACCCTCCTGGGAGGCCCAGCTCCAATACCCCCTACTCTGCCACACTCATAAACTACTCAGCCCATCCCCTCCTCCCAGCCTCACTGGACTCATTGCCCAAAAGAGAAACCCTAAGCTCCTCAGAACAATGGACAGAACCCACCTCGCAGTGCCAAGGGTTAGAACCAAGGCGGGGGGTAAGTCATTCGCCATCACGGCACCCACCCTATGGAACTCCCTGCCCCTTGGTGTTCGGGATGCTACCTCTACCCACACCTTCTGCACAAGGCTGAAGGCTCATATGATGGTCACCTCCATATGCAACTGCTAAAGTGAGTGGATCCTAAGTGGAAACCCACCCCTCTCCCTCATGTGGAAATAGCGACTATCACTGCACCCCATCTATGTAGCACTGTACCCCATCTGTAGAGCTTACCCAAGAAATGTTAACTGCTAAAAAGCTACTATGTCTTACCTCTTAAATGTAACTGCTGAAAAACTATGTATTATGTTCCTCGCTGTCTAGTGTAATGTACCTAGCGGTATGCTGCCCATGTATTATTCCATGTAATTCCGGGTCACCCCTGAAAAAGGGACCTTCAAGGCCCAGCAGGCTTACCTGGTTATCAAAATTTAATAAATACATTTAATAAATAAATATAGTACTCCAGATGGGGTCTCACCAACTGTCTGTGCAGAGGGATGACAACTTCCTGTTTTCTACTGGTGATACCTCTCCCTATGCATCCCAGTATCTCCCCAGCCCTCCTTACTGTTGTCTCACAATGCTTGCCTACCTTTAGGTCATCTGATATGACTACCTCCAGGTCCTGTTCCATTTTTGTTGTTGTTAGTACCTCCCCCCATTGTGTATTCTTCACCTGGGTTTTTGTTTCCCAGGTGCATTACATTGCATCTCTTTGCATTTAATCTAAGCTGCCATACTTTTGACCATTTCTCTAACCTTGTCAAGTCCCTTCTCATCATTTCCACCCCTCCTTGTGTATCAACCCTGTTGCAGATCTTTGTGTCATCTGCAAAGAGGCATACTTTTCCTTTCAGCCCCTCCACAATGTCACCAATAAAGACATTAAAGTGGTCAGGTCCCAGTACTGAACCCTGTGGTACCCCGCTAGTAACCTCCCTTTCCTCAGAGTGGACTCCGTTTACTATTACCCTCTGTGTTCTGTTGTTCAGCCAATTATTTACCTAGGTTACCACCCTGGAACCCACTCCCAGCTGGCTAACTTGTTTATTAATCTTTTGTGTGGGACTGTGTCAAAGGCTGGCAGTATAGCCTAGAGGTTAGAGGAATGAGTTGTGAGTGAGCTTGGTACATCCAGCAGACCAGACCTGAGTTTGATTCTCACAACCTCCACTTGCATACTGTGTGACTCTGAGCAAATCGCTTAACCGCCCAGTGCTCCCAGGTTGCCCCTGAAAACAGGCACTTGTGCCTAGTGGGCCTTACCCGGTTACCAAAAACTAAAAAAAAAAAAAGTCTAAGTAGGCCACATCCACAGCCCCTCCTTGGTCAACTACTTTGGTCACCCAGTCTAAGAAATCTATTAGATTCATCTGACATGACCTCCCCACTATGAATCCATGCTGCCTTCGGTCCTCTGCCCCACTGACCTCTAAGTACGCAACAATTCTTTCTTTCAGAAGTGATTCCATAATTTTCCCTAGCAATGAGGTCAAACTAACAGATCTGTAGTTTCCTGCCTCTGTCTTGCTCCCACTTTTGTGGAGGGAATAACATCTGCCTTCCTCCTGTCCTCAGGTACCACACCATCCTCCCATGATTTGCTAAAAAGTGTAGTCAGTGGTGTCACTAGTTCTCCCCTTAGTTCTTTTAAAATTCTGGGGTGAATCCTGTTAGGCCCCATTGCTTTGTCCACCTTGAGTTTTAAGAGTTCTTTCAGGACCCTTTCTTCTGTGAATGGACTGGTATCGACACCCCTATCCAGAGTGCTTCTATTGCTTGGTTTAGGTACCTCCACCTCCTCTTCTTTTGTGAATACTGAGCACAAGTATTCATTCAGAATCTCTGCCTTTCCACTGTCACCCTCTGCCCACTTCTCCTCCCCTTTATTAAGCCTCACTATCCCTCTCTTGGTCTTTTTTTGCTCCTTAATGTACCTATAAAAGATGTTATCCCCCTTCTTAACCAAGTTGGCTATCTTGTCTTTTGTTTGGGCCATTGTTAGTCTGACTGCCTTCCTTGTTTCCTTCTGCTTTAACTGATACAGTTCCCTGTCCTGCTCCCCCTGTGATTCCTTATACTTCCTGAATGCTATATATTTCTCCCTAACCTTCCCTGCCACCTCTTTTAAGAACCATAGTGTTTTTTTCCTTCGTTTTGTTTTGCTAATTTGTTTCACACAAAGGCTTGTTGCCACTGTGATGGCAGTTTTGATTTTTCCACATTGTTCCTCCACCCCTCCTTTCTGCCCATTTGCTAGTGCATTCCTTATGCACTCTCCCATTTTGCCAAAGTCAGCTCTCTTAATGTCCAGTACCCTTGCTTTTGTATGGCTTGACTCAACGGCTGTGTTTATCATGAACCACACTGTTTGGTGATCACTTGTTCCCAGATGACTACCCACTTGTAAATCTGAGATTCTCTCTTCATTCCCATTTAAGAGTACCAGGTCTAAGATTGCTCCCTCCCGAGTGGGTTCCAACACTAGCTGTCTGAGGCATGCCCCCTGAAGGGCATCGAGAAAGACCCTGCTCTTGGAATATGGCTGCAGCAAATGTGCTCCAGTTAACATCTGGCATATTCATGTCCCTCATCAATAATATCTCCCCTTTTTCTGCTCTTCTAAGGATGCCTTCTATTATTTCCTTGTCCATTTCCTCCCCTGAGATGGGGGTCTGTAAACAACACCCGGGCAAATTGAGGTGCCATTTCCTGTCTCCAAGGTGCCCCACAGTGCCTTCTCTCCTCCCTGTTTACCCTTTAGTTCAATTGCTGTGATCCTTTCCCTTACATAGAGAGCTACTTCTCCTCCTCTTTACCCTCCCTGTCCCTCCTGTAGATTGTGTACCCTGGTATGTTGACATCCCAGACATGGTTCTCTGTGTACCATGTTTCTGTGACTGCCACAATATCCAGCGGTCCCTCTTCCATCAAGGCCACTAGTTCAGGAATCTTGTTACCCAGACTATGCACATTGATATTCATTTCCCTCCATTTTTTGATGGCCTTACCCCTTTAGCCCCATCCCTGCCTTTACTGTCTTTGCCTTTTTCCTCCATTGACCCCTGTCCTGCTTCCCATCGACTTCTCTGCCTTGGTGTTTACTTAGCTAACTACCTTGTTTTGTGGGGAAAGGCTGGGAATTCCTTGCTCCTTTTCAGCACCTTCCTCCTTGGCTAGTTTAAAAGATTTCCTATGAAGCATTTAAACCTATCACCTAAGACCCTGGTTCCCCTCCTGGACAGATGCAGACCGTCGTGCCAGTATAGGCCTGTATCCCTCCAGGTGGACCCCCAGTCCTCAATGAAGCCAAATCCCTGTGCTCCACACCCATTTTTCAACCATTCACTGAATCCCATGGTGCAGTGCACCCTAACCTCACTCACGTCATAGACAGGCAGCACCTCCGAGAAGGTTACCATGCATGCTACTTGTCTAAGGCCCCTCCCCAACTCCACAAACTCCTCCTGTACTGCTCTGATCCCATTCCCAGCTAGGTCATTTGTCCTTAGGTGGACAATGATATCCCGCTCTCTCTTCTGTGCAGCTGCTTCCACAATCCTGAGTATTCACTTCCTGTTCCTCCAAGCCATGGTGCCAGGCAGGCACCTTACCTCCCTCTCCCCCCCCAGTTCTACCCCCATAACAGCTGAGTCCCCCACCAAGCACATGTTTTCCAGAAACAATCAGCTACAGCTCTGACCCACCACCCAGGTGAATGCTTTCCTTTCTTTAAGCAAGACGACCTGCACAACAATCTACCAGAAAATATACCCTGCATAAAACAATTTAAAACAGAGAAAAATAAGCAATCAAGTCCAATACCTATGATCAAGGCCACTGTTTTATGGTGCTCAGAAACATTGAATTCTGTTCTGACCATCTCGTATTCCAGGATGTTACTGGCATTTCAGAAGCCAGATTTCATGATTTTACCGTAATCCAAAATAGAATATTTGTCACACATTTTTAATATTAAAGTAGTTAATCACAATGTTTTTATTATGTTCCTATGCAAATGTAAGCTACTTAACCACAAAACAACAAGATTTAAATCAATAATGCATGTTTTGCTAATCAAGTTGTGCCTCTACCTGAATACTTACCTTCTCAAAACAAGCCAGCATGTGAAAATGACCCCTGGCAGCAGTACAATTTTTTCTAGCTAGCAGGTTCCAGTTTCTACCAGTTTTATAACCAAAGGAACACTAAAGTGGGTCATTTTCATGTTGTGACTTTTTGTAATCTGTATTTTGTGATGTATGCAATAAAACTTCTCCAAGCTAAATTGACAATTTGTGTGATTTATTTGAATGACATTTACAAAGACATACACATGAAAAAAAAACATTTTTAGTACATGTGACTGGCTACATACGCTACACAAACCAATGACATATATTAAATGTAAACATGGCTACATATGCTACAAACTAAAGACATCAAATTACATGTAAATCTATATTGCACATAGAAGTTACGTTTTATTGCAGTGGAGTGCCCTTTTTTTTCAAGAACCATTCCATTTACAATATTGCACATAAACCATCCCATTTACAGTATTGCACACAAACCATCCCATTTACAGTACTGCACATGAACCATCCCATTTACAGTATTGCACATGAACCATCCCATTTAAAGTATTGCACAAGAACTGTATCACAAACAAGCTTGAGATGTCAGATTGTGTGTTGATCTACTTATTTAAACAGTATAATTGTAAATAGTTTTAAATTGTCCATAGTTAGGTTTCTCCGCTGGTCAGTTAAGATCTGTCCATATGCAGAAAATGACTGCTCCACATCTGAACTAGAAACTGGGATCCAGATGGCCTGAAAGGCTGCCTTAGTTTGAGTTGGTACCAGCAGCGACACTGGAAGCCAGTATTGGTGCAGATTAAAAGATCCCATGTCCCGTAGTTCCTGCCCATCCTGTCATGTGTAAGTCCTTCAACAGGGCAGTCTTATTATGTGCCCTGAAAGTGGGGATACTTTGATAGCACAACTCAAAGTCCTTATTCAGTTTGGGGAGGTTCAGTGGGTTGAGAATTCTGCATGCTTTCAGAAATGGTACAGATGGGTTTCAGTCCAGGTGTTTGGACAGCTTCTCCAAACTGGTCTTGAAAGCAGTTTTAAATATTTTAATTTGCTCATCCCTTCCTTTACTCCGCAGTTGAGACAGGTACATCTGTGTCTTCTCCCCAAACCCGTCATTTTACATCATCTCAGCCTCAGACCAGCTCCTAATCGACTTTAGCGTGTCATATGCAGATACCACAAGAGGTTTCTCTTTAGACTACAGATGTTCAATGGCAGAAATAATGCCTGTTGAATTCTCCGAAATGAACACCGGCTGTGCTTGGAGCGCTTCATACCACTCCTCCAATAAGGTTCTCAGGTTGTTAACTAAAGTGACATCACTAGCATCCTCCCTGAAAAAGTCCCTCAGGTATTGCAGGTGTGTCGAGTGGTACCACGGCTGTGAACCATGTGTTCCATCTTCAATCAATCAATCGATCAATCTTTTATTACTATAAGGCGCCCTTCCAATGCTCAGGGCGCCTTTACATTATAACATTAAAAACTCACCACATATCATAAAACACATATAAAACATATTAAAACACATCCATATAAATTCAAAATTCAATACATTCCTGAGAAGGCCTGGTTAAATAGATATGTCTTTAGAAGATTTTTAAAACCCTCTATGGTCTGGCTTTCTTGTATCTGGCAAGATAGAGAATTCCACAGGGTAGGAGCCATAAAGGCAAAAGATCTTCCTCCCGATGTTTTAAGGGATACTCTGGGAATCTCTAGCAATCCCTTACCAGAGGATCGGAGTGAGTGGGAGGGACAGTAAGGACACAGGAACTCTTTCAGGTAGTGGGGACCCTACTCAAGTAGGGCCTTATAGGTCATCAACGTGACCTTGAAGGTAATCCGCCACTGTACTGGCAACCAGTGCAGATCACGCAGCACAGGTGTAATATGACTGGATCTAGAATCTGCAGTCAGCAACATGGCCGTCGCGTTCTGCACTAGTTGCATGCAGTGGATGTCTACCCCCGGTAGCCCTTGGTAGAGAGCGCTGCAATAATCAAGACGACTGGTGACAAAGGCGTGGACCAAGGTTGGAAGGTCTTCAGGTGGGGCGAGATGCTTCACCCAGGCTATGTTCCTAAGATGGTAGCAGGAAGATTTGACTACAGCCGAAACCTACACCCTCAGGGTCAGGCCTTCATCAAAAACAATGCCCAGGTTTTGCACCTGGCTAGAGGCAATAAGCAGGATTCCACCAAGATTTAATCCTGATGGTTTTCTGGTCCATGCCCCTATCATCCTATGACCAGGGTCCACAACCAATACCTCATTTTTTTCCTGAGTTCAGCTGAAGCCAACTGGCACTCATCCAGTTCTGAATCTCCAGTAGGCAGTTATTAAACACTGTAACGGAATCTAATTCCTGGTCGGGTACAAAGGACATGTACACTTGAGAATCATCAGCATAGCAATGAAAGCTCAAACTGTACTGCCTTATAATGTCCCCTAATGGAAGCAAATACACTGTGAATAACAAGGGGGACAGCACTGAGCCCTGTGTAACCCTGCAGGGCAGTCCATGAGGGGCAGAGGAATAAATTCCCGACACCACTGTCTGAGACCTACCCTCGAGAAAGGACTTAAACCAACTGCGGGCTGCCCCTCTCAGTCCACAGAAAAACCACAGGTGCTCGAGCAGTACCCCATGGTCCACAGTGTCAAATGCTGCTGAGAGATCAAGGAGAACCAAGATAGAACAAGCTCTCCAATCTGTCGCCATCAGAAGGTCATTAAGTACCCTCACCAGGGCCGTTACAGTGCTGTGCCTTTTTCTGAAGCCAGACTGGAGAGGGTTGTGGATATTGTGGTTGGTCAAATGATCCTCCAGCTGCAGTGTGACCACCTTCTCAATAACCTTCCCAACAAAGGGTAGGTTCGAGATTGGTCTGTAGTTAGCTGGGCAGTTGGGATCAAGGGTGGTTTTTTTTTAACAGGGGGCAAACTACTGCCTCCTTTAAGGGATCTAGAAAGATCCCTCTCTTCAATGAAAATTCAACCACTATCCCAGCAAGGACCGGGCCAATGACCTCCACACACCCCACTAATAGGCATGTAGGGCCAGGGTCCAAACTACAGTAGGTTGGCCGCAGAATCTGGATGATCCTCACTATATCCACGACTACTGGTTGGCTAAAGGTGGACCAGATCTGCTGGGCATTAGTACCACCCAGCTGACTAATGCAAGGACCAATGGGAAGGCACTGGCTGATCTCATTCCTGATGGTGGACACCTTATCAGAAAAGAACTGCACAAACTCATCACACTGTTTATGTGACAATGCTCTACCAGAGTGAAGACAGGCTGGATTGCACAGTCTGTCCACAGTCTGGAAGAGCTGGGCTGGTCTGTTCCTTGCTGTAGCAATTTCCCTGGACAGGAACTCTGCCTTCTTACTGGAAATGGCTGATTGATAGACATTGTAATGGTCCATCAATCTAAGTCTGTCCATCTCCAGGTGAGTTTTCCACCAGTGTCTATCCAGCCTTCGCCCCCGCCTCTTTAATTCACGGATTTCCCCACTAAGCCATGGGGCCCCCAGATGAGAGGTAAAAGGGTGAACACGAGAAAGAGCAATGATTTCCAGTGCCTCAGTAAAAGCCTTACTATACGCTGACACAAGAGGCCCCAGATCAGTGCTATCCCCTGGAAATCCCGAGAGGTCCAGCACTGCCATTAGGCCTTCTGAGGTAACTCCTCTTAAATGGCAGAACTGTACCAACTCCCTTGGGGCGGGCCTATTTCGGGGACTGTGAAACTGAATCTCAGGAGGTGATGATCAGACCAACCGATGGGTGAGAACTGGACCTGGTGGTAATGCGATCAAGTCCCTTGGAACATCCTGATCCTCCAAAAATTTAATGTACTCTCTCTTTCATTTCTGGGATTACTGAAAGGTGTATTTTACTAAAGAAACAAGTTCATTTACTCTTTTAAAGTGGTGCAGCCATGTACCCCCCTCCAATAAGAGACAAAGCATGTGCCCAGCAACAAACATGCACAACATGGTCCCCAATAACCCCAAGAAGTGCATCGTTGAAACATTTACTCATATAACAAACACTGCCCCTGACAAAGGACACAACAGTCTTAAACCTGATATTATAACTTTGTAAAGTCTTCAGGACAGCTTGAGTCACTGTGGAATGGTTTATGGCTTCTAGTTCTGTAGTGTTACCAAGGAATGTCTTGCCCCTTCCAACACAAATATAATATTGAGTATGCACCGATACTGTGCATCAGTACTCTCACATATGACAGATAGTGATTTCCCTGCTAGAGCTGTACCAAGGTCTGCATCAAGCTGTTGTCTTAGCTTTCGAATGTAGATCTGCCTCAGGGTGTCTGCTTTTGACAGTGGTGCAATGGTTCTATGTAATAATAGCGATCACTAATAGGCGATCCCTATTACTGTGAACTGCATTATCGCCAAAAACATTTTCGGTGATATGCACTAAAAGGCGACTGGGATAACTGTGCATGTGGGGGGACTACGCCCCCACCGCACCCCTGTCTAAAGATTCTTGACTCCAGAGAGCGCATATTAGGGAGGGGGGCACAGCCCGGTTTAAAAAAAATTAAGGCCCGCAGCTGCAAGACGTAGCAAAATTGTACCTGCCCACAGTCCCAAACCCAGGACCTGCTCCATCAGAGCCAACCACCCTACCCACCACACTACACAGTTGGCGCAGTGGAAGCAGGCACACTACAGGGTTACAACCTTGTTCCCTATCCCTCTATGTCCTGTTGCCCACCCTCCTTTCCTGTTGCTCACCCTACTCTCACCGTCGCAACAGTAGCCATCCCCATACCATTGCCCAAGATGATAGTGCCCTCACATGGGTCGCCGTTTTGATGGTCGCCCATATGCATTCACTATCATCATGGTATACTGCTGCAAGCCCCCTTTATGTATTTGTCGATCCATTTCCTTATCTGTGGCTGATCCAGCTTTTCTAATGGGATATTTGCCACACTCCAAACCTTCACTGTATCCATGATGAGGTCATTTCTTGCAACAGATGCCTCTGTAGCAGATATGAAACTGCTGGTTAGGGTCACCTGCTTTGTTTGATTTCCTTCCCTGGCAACTTGCTCCCTATTCCTGGCATGTTTCTGGCTGAGTAAGTGATCCTTCACTGTATCCTTCCTTGTATGAGCCAAGACATGGTTACAGCATGGACAGAAAAGTTTTCCTCCATCCTCGTAGAGGCCTTCGGACTTGAACTGAAGGGCCTGCTCCTTAGCAGAGATGTTGCAGATCCTGGCCTTCTTTCTGAATGATGTGGCAGACATTATGCAGGCAGTTATGTCTTTAAAATACTGAAATCACAACCAAAAGTACACAAAATTAGTAATCTGTTCCCAATCCTCCTGATAAGATAACTTAAGTGAAAAACAAAATTGCAGTCCTATCCTATTCTCTAGGTATTATGGCAGTAGTCTACAACTCCTATTGTCTGGGTATGACAGCAGTAGTCCATGACCCTCATACATCCTCTGGGTATGACAGCAACAGCAGCCTATGACTCCCATCCTCCTGGTGTGATGGCAGCAGCAGCCTATGACTCCCATCCTCCAGGTGTGATGGCAGCAGCAGAAATCTATGACTCCCATCCTCCAGATGTGATGGCAGCAGCAGCAATCTACGACTCCATACTCCAGGTATGATGGCAGTAGCATTCTATGACTCCATCATACAGGTGCGATGGAAGCAGAAGCCTACAACCACCATTCTCTTGGTGAGATGGCGCAGCAGCCTATAACTCCCATCCTCCGGGCATGACAGCAGCAAGCATTCTATGACTCCCATCATCCAGGCACGATGGCAGTGGCAGCCTGTGACTTCCATCCTCCAGGTGTGATGACAGCAGCAGCAATCTCACGACTCCCATCCTCCGGTATGATGGCAGCAGCATTCTACAACTCCATCATCCAGGTGCGATGGCGGCAGCAGCAGCCTATGATCACCATTCTCTTGGTGAGATGGCAGCAGCCACGATTCCCATCCTCTGGTGTATGACAGCAGCAGCATTCTACAACTCTCATCATGCAGGTATGATGGCAGCTACAGCCTATGACTCCTACCCTCCAGGTGTGAAGGCAGCATTAGCAATCTATGACTCCCATCCTATGGGTGTGATGGCAGTAGGGCAGCCTATAGCCACCATTCTCAGGGTGCAGTGGCAGCTGCAAATAAACACCTCCTACTTGCCTACAATTACATGGCAAGTAACCTCTGCTGACTTGTCAATCACACAAGCAAATATTCAGACTTGCCTGGTGCCTCAGAGCTATTTGCACAGCCATACGGAATATACCCAACATGACGTGTCCAAAACCACATTGCAAACTGGTCTGAAACTGATGCAACACATATCCTATCTTGCTCCTTGACTCAATAATTATGGCCCACCTGAAAATTGGCTGTGGGGCATACAGAAAGCACTGCAGCACCAGAGCCAACTTCACCGGGGAAAGGCCTTAAATACTTGTATGTCCCTGAGCAAGTTTGAGTGTTTCTGTATCTTGTAGTTTTCTCCAAAGAAAACTTCCATGCAGACACTGGCCTGGTCAAGGACATACCCTGTAATGCCCCCTTGCAATGTATGAGGAACCATGTTGCTTTTCATATTCCACAGAGCAAGTGGGAACAAACAGAAAAATGCACAGCCCCAGAGTGAGTTTGCAAGGGGGGGGGTGGTGGCTTAAACACTGCAACTTTCTAACCAAATCTGAGGGTCTTCAGTGATACCAACTCTCTTCCCCAGACACTGAAACTTGCTCTGGTGCATGCTACAAGGGGACAGACACCATCAGACTTCATCAAGGACAAAAGTGTGTAATGCATCCCTGAAAATGAGAGACAGTTTGTATGTTGGGCCTTACACACTGTATGTCCCAGAGAATGTCCAAGGCCTCTGTTGCATGCTCCATACCTAGTTTGGGTGGAGAGCTGGCATCAGTGCCCTTAGCAAATTTGGCTGCTTTCCCTCATTGCCTCCATAGAGTACATTTGCAGGGGTGCATCACTGCTATGTTACCACTGTGCATAGACAACCCCACCACCAACAACTTGCTACACAAGACCCATCCCCCAAACTTGCTCTGAGGTGCACTCTATTCAACCCAAGGAGGAAGAGGGAAGTGAGGGATGGATTGAGAAGGAGGCATACCAAGGACTGACCCCTCACAGGATGTTGAGAGAATGCCACAGGGGCAGAAACAAGGCAAAGGTAGAGGTGAGGGAGAAGATAGATAGGGTGGGGGCAGGAGGGAGGTATGGACTTAATGCTGAGAAGTGCAGTGGAGGAGGAGGAAGTGACGGATGCGGTTGAGAGGGAAGTATACCAAGGACAGACCCTACAGGATGCTGAGAACCCTGCCAGGGGGCACTGGGAATAATACCCCCCGATCCCCACTGCAACTCTGCCTCGCCATACTTGCCAACCATGTCCCTTTTGAGAGATATCCTGCAAGAGATATCCCCGAAGATCTAGAAACAGTTTGTTCTCAGACTTACTCGGGGGCACACAGAAACCAACACAGCCCCTTCAGACATGCTCAGATGCAGCATTGCCAGCTCTGACCCAACGTGCTCATGTTAGTGTGTAACGCCCACCCCCTTACTGTGGCACACAGCAAGCTTGAGGATCCTCGCACCCCCCCCACCACCACACACACATATATGCTCTGGGGTACACAGAAGGCAGAAAAGCTGCTTGGAGTACCCCAGACTTGCCTCACTACCTGTAAAGTCTGAAGGGCTGTGCAGATTTTTGTGTGCCTCAGAGCAATTTTTGCAGGCAAGGGCTTCATAAGTGTGTAGCAGAGTCTGTGACAGTAACACCCCTCACCAAAGTTTGCTCTGGGGCACACAGAAACCAACACAGCCCCTTCAGATGTGCTCAAATGCAGCACTGCCAGCTCTGACCCCCCAACATGCCCATGTTAGTGTGTAACGCCCACCCTCTGGCACACAGCAAGCTCGAGAAGAATCCTTGTCCCCCACCACACACACACACACACACATGTGCTCTGGGGTACCAAGAAGGCAAAAAAGGTGCTATGGGATCCTTGGATCCCCCCCAAGTCAGAAAGACTAGTTTTCTGCTTGGCTTGATGCAAATGCACACACACACACACACACACACTCTGACCCCTTCTCTTGCTTACTTAATTTTTCTTAGTTAAACACATCAACTTACTGCACTCAGTCCAGGGCTTTGTTGGTATGCCCACATAAAGTAAACAAGTAGCTTGAAAATCAGTGCAATTTGCACTTTGTAACCCATCTGCACTTTTTACAGAGCTGTACACTCTTTTGAGGAATTTGTGAAATGGCACTTTATTTGGTTTTCCTTAATTTAAATTTCACAGAAGCATACAAACTAATACAATATTTAAGAACCCCCTCTCTCTGTGCACACAAAATATGTTGGAGAGCATGTGGGGAAATGGTAGCATTTTCTATTATATTTTTGCTCTGCCTGCTTTGAGAAGCTACTAAAAAGAACATAGCCAACTTAGCACCAACCTCCCAAGTTTAACCCCAGCTCTTCCATCCCACCAGTCTTAAAATACTGAAAAAGTACTAGTATCACTGCATTGACTTGTCCAAAAACAAAGCTTTTTTTTTTCCATGTACATAGTACCTGCATGTAAGAGCAAGGTCGTGGTGCAGCTCCATGCGCCCTTCGGCATTTGTTGCATGACATTTGTTGTGGAATGTGGCTGAACCTGTAAAATATTTTTGGCTTTATGGCTTACACTGTATTTTAAAATGCTTTTTTAGCACTTAGTGAAAATTGGCAAAGCAGGAAGTAGTGAAAAACTCTGGCGGCATCTTGCTAGGCAAACTAACGTAGTAGCAGACTAGCGTGGTTTCCAACAGTGTCCTCTCTGTAGCATGGTGTCTCTTCCTCCTCCTTCTTCCAACTTTTGAACAAATAGGGGATGAAAGCTGCTCACATGCCTCCTGTTAAACTGCTGACCTTCTAACGCCACGCTAGCAGCGTGAGATCCGTGAGTCACTGTGGGACATTTTAAATTCCGCCAACCAATCAGAATTTCATGATTCTGTCCGTGATTATGGAATCATGGAGAAACAGTGGCTTTGTCTATGATGTAAGCACAGCCTTATACAACCTGGTCTTCTGAGCTCTGAAGGCAATTGATAAAACCAGTTTCTATTACCTGAGGCAATGTCTGGTCAAATACAACGGAAAATCTCAGCCCAGTGAATAAGTGTAAACAGAATTGTTTTTATAAGATCTTATTACAAATTCAAGCAGCTGTTGAGGAGTTACAGTTATAAAACCACGGCTGCTTTTTCAAAGTACAGTGCATATAATGTGGTGTTAATGGTATTGGGTGCATAAAAGATCCTTGGAAAGAATTTTATTTCCTGAGGTCCTTAGAAAGAGACTGTATAAATGCACAGTTAAGGTGACATAAAAGCATCAAGAAGCATTAGGAAAACAGCACCATTGTAACTCAAAGATATTTTGCAAGGACCCAGACTTTGAAAATATTGCAGTTTTTCTTGCAAGACATGAACAGTTTCAACAGCAATGATTTCCAAGAAAGCCCCTTCCTATCTAAGTTTAAATTATGACACAAGTTGTAAATGGTTCCACGACACCAGTTCAACAGCAAACTTGTCAACCGGTTTTACAGCAACGGCACAAATGCAGACGGTGATCGCAGTCCGCATTGTGCAGTCAGGAATACTAGTGTGTTTTTTGGGGGGAGCTGTGCCCCCTGCACTCCCCAGACCTTACTATAATCACCTTCATGGCAGAGGTGTTTCAGAGAGGGGGCGCAACACCCAGAGAAGCTGTACCAAAGGTCCCGCCACTGTAGCACAACCATTACAGCGACCTACACCGACCTGTCATTTTGTCATTGTAGTATTTTTGCTGTAGCAACAGTATACTGTTGTAAACTGTGTGCTACTTGAGCAATCAACATTCTGTATATTCAAAAAAGTAAAGTACCAGCACATGGAAACACCTGTCTTTTAAACTGTTTCAGCACCTATTAGAGGCATTGTGTGGAACTAGATAGAAGTGGCATAAACCCAACAGATAACAGACAAGTTGCTTCCCATTTTGAAATATATATTTACTTGTCCCTCAGCCATTTGCCACTGAAAAGTGGAATACTACATGGGGCTCAAATTGTTGAAACAGTGGAATGCTGCCCCTGCAAATGTGCAACACATCATCAGACATGGTGATATATGCTCAAAACACTAGGGGAACAGCAGTAGTTATTTTATTAGTGAAGTATTTTATTATTTCATTTGAACAACTGCCTTCATTGTTATTCATAGCAGGTTGTCACCATAATGTACGCTTGATATTGAGAAAGACGGTTTACCTATGCTGATGTGACAACAATGTTGTTGACATCTTGCATAGCGACAACCTCGATATCGACAGGCAAAATTTCACCTGTCAGACATTGGTCGGTGTTTCTATTGGGGGCATGCCCCGAACCCCATGTGGAGGGCTGTACCCCGGCACTGCCTTCTATGGGTTGTTAACTCTGGAGTCACAGCTAACTTAAGGGGGTGAATGTTGGTGAAAGGGCAAATTTCTCTGGCGGTCCCCACAGCTTATATTTTCTAAACTTGTCGAAAACGCCACTGTGGGAGATTTCTACCATGGGTTTCATTCTTCCATTGTTACACCGGAAAGACATATCTTAGCAAGAGGCTCCTGAACTATACAATATTTTCAAAATTGGACAAAGATTACGTGTGATAGATACCTAATTTTGAGTGCAATGGATTGGACTTGTTTGACTCATAGGTGCTCCCATGAAATTTGGTTCAGTTCAGTTTGCTCATACATGTTTCAGAACAATTTTGTGTCAATTCATTCTTCAGTGTACATTCAGAACAAGTTGGGTCAAACCATTACTTAATTACAATGAAGTATCAGACTTTTAATAACTCAAATATCCTAAGTCTGTTTCTATCACATTGTGGTTTTTATGCTTGCTTGCACACATGTGCAAGAAACATAGTGCCATCATCCGAGTTTTCAGAGGTGTGGCAAATGTCTTCCAATTCAATCAGTGTGTTTGCAGGCGCTGCCAGAGTTCTCCAATGATCGCTGCAGCTGTCTATGACAGCAGTTGAAAATGCAGTGCTCAGACAGTTGAAAGGAGAGCCCGCTTCAGTGAGCAGCCTCCCTCCACACACATGCATGCACGCATATTGCATGCTCATACGCTCCCCGTGAACACACTGTATGGCTGACAGTGGTGCCTAACTCTGTCGGCTCCATGCCCCCCCCAAAAAAAGCTTTCCAGGTGGCACGCTGGGAGCCCACCCCAGTGTGACAAAAATTGAATGGCCGATGGGGGTGCCCAATCCCCCATTGGCTCCAGGCCCCCCAAACAGCCTTCCAGCTGCCACACTTGGAGCCCACCCCAGCATGGCAAACGCCTGTGTTGTCTTCCTAAAAAACAAAACCTGTAAACAAAAATGTTCCATCGGTGGTCTCCCCTGCCCACCACCCTCTGCTCTTCCTACCTCCCCACACCCCTCACCCCATATGTACCTCCAGAGGCCGGGAGATGATCTTCGTGGACCGGAACACGCTTACACTCTTTCAAAGTTGACCGCAAACTGAGGAAATGATGGTAAGCTGTATAATGCAATAAACAGGGGTTTTTCAACTTTAATACATATCTCAGGAATTTTTTGGAATTTTGGCACCAAATTTTCAACATGGGGTGTTTTGGGACCCCTCCTCATGAATTCTGGAACTGTCATGGCATTAATTGGGCCCGAAGGGTGATTTCACAGTCACTGAATGAAATCACCTTTCAGGACCAATTAATGAAATGACAGTGCCAGTGTTCATAAGGTGGGCTCTCAAAAAGCCTATGTTGCAAATTTGGTGAAAAATTCCTAAATGACTGGTTTTACGAGCACATGTGCTGTACAGTTCTTACACATGCTCTTAAGTTTGTGAATTTTAATATTTGCTACTGGATTTTCAACATTGCCATTTTACCACACCTCCTTACGAGTAGTACAGCTGTCATTTTTCACATCTCACCCAAAATGTGTTTCGCCAGCATGTAGCGCATAATGGCACAGTCGTTGAAATCAATGTGGACACATTAAAAAATCACAGTGACACTGTTCATGAGCAGAGGTCTTAAAATGGCTATGTTGAAAATTTGGTGAAAAATTCTAAAATGACTGTTTTACGGCGTGCATTACTTGGTTCTATGCACGCTCATAAGTTCATGAATTTTAATATTTGCACTCCAGATTTTCAACATTGCCATTTTACCACACCTCCTTATGAGCAGTACAGCTGTCATTTTTCACATGTCGTCCAACATGTGTTTCCTGCATGTAGCGCACAATGGCACAGTCGGTGTGCGCAATCAATGTTTGGGACAGATTAAGAAAATCACAGTGACACTGTTCATGAGAAGAGGTCTTAAAATGGCTATGTTGAAAATTTGGTGAAAAAATTCCTAAAAATGTCTTTTAGGAGTGCACATTGCGCAGTTCCTACGCACACTTGCAAGTTTGCAAATTTTTAATATTTGCACACCAGATTTTCAACATTGCCATTTTATTGCACTTCCTTATGAACAGTACAGCTGTCATTTTTCATATCTCACCCAAAATGTGTTTCCACACATGAAGCATAATGGTGCAGTCGGTGTGCGAAAGCAATGTTTGGGACAGATTAAGAAAATCACAGTGACACTGTTCATGAGTAGAGGTCTTAAAATGGCTATGTTGAAAATTTGGTACAAAAGTCCATAAAATGACTGTGTTACGAGTGAGCATTGCACAGTTTCCACGCACCCTCGTATGTTCATGAATTTGTAATATTTTCAGTCCAGATTTTCACCAGTGGCGTTTTTCCACACTTCCTTATGAACAGTACAGCTGCCATTTTTCACAACATGGCCAAAATGTGTTTTCACACTTTCAATGCAGAAATGCGTGGTCGCTATGGGAAATCATTGTTTGGGACTGATAAAGAAAATCACAGTGACACTGTTCATGATCGGAGGTCCCAAAATGCCTGTGTTGACAATCTGCTGTAAAAAACTCCCCAAACTAATTACTTTACGGGTGTGCGTTGCACAGTTTCTACGCACGCTCGTGACTTCGCCAGTTTTTTAAATATTTTCACTGCAGATTTTCAACATTGCCATTTTTTACACCTACCCATGAACAGTACAGCTGTCATTTTTTACATTCTGTTCAGAATGTGTTTTTGCACCTGTGGTGCTAAATGCCATAGTCATTGTGCAAAAGCAGCTTTTGGCTAACAAACTGATATTGCCACTGCTCATGAGGTGGGGGTCACAAAAAAAAATGTTGAAAATTTGGAGTGAAAATACCAACGAATGCCTGAGGCATTAGGGTTTCTGACCATAATGCCCCACCCTGTAGAGAATGACAGGCATCAGGGATGTGACTTGGGATTCTCGCCTGTAATCTTTCATACCATTCCACACCCTGCAGCCAGTGAGGCATGAGGTGTGCCTTGGACTCTTCGGCCCTAAAGTTCACCCCATTCTCCTATACCGCACCCATCTCACCGTATTTCCTGATGGAATGGGGTGTGCATAAGGTCCAAAGACCCCAAGGCACATCTTGACACTTGTCAGTGTCTGCAGGGTGGGGTGTGGTGAAATGGTGTGGCTGTTATGCTTGATGACCCAAAGGCACACCCCAATGCCTGTTAGTCTCTGCAGGGTGGTGGTGGGGTTGGCTTCAGTTCAATACTTCACTGCCATTCCTATTATGCAGCTCTGTAACTCCTACACTACCAATGCCAATGCTAGCAAGCAAACATTTGGCATTGGCAAATGCTGTTTATAGTTAACATGATATTAATTAGTAATATAAGGGCTTTATATATTGCAGCTGTCTTCCAGGGTTATTCCCACAAAGAAAGATGTATAATAAAAGTTAGCAAGCAATTGCTAAAATATCCTTTTACTGATCTTAATGGCCTTAGAGGGAAGTGCAGTGATTCTGTTGGATTCAATCAAATGAATTCTTGAAATTAGAGCTTGTTGTACGAATCCAGCAGCTTTGTTTTCTGGGTGTGATTTAATTCCACAAATGCAATAATACTTAAAGTCCATATATATGCAGACAGAAACACCAAACCACTCATGGCAATGGCTTCCTGATCCACTTAATGCTTCAGAATATGAAGAAGCACATATAAATACATACAGGTCATTATTCACAAGTGGTTTCTTTGACAATGTAAATGATGTTGTTATGGTTCTGTGCAAAAACTGCCTACAAGAAATATTTAGCTCTAAAATAGTTTGTTGGACAAATTGGCACAACACATTAACAAAACAGATTTTATTAGTATTGTGGTGGAATGTCTGATGCTAAATTATGCTATACTGCTATTAAGTGAAAGAAAAAGCCCTGTACCCTAAAAAAACTATTCCCCAAATAACGTTTCATGTTTATTTATTTTATTTATTTAGTGTTTGTTGACTGGGAAGGAGGACTAGACACTTTTTTTGCCTATTTTCAGCCTCCTTTTGGGGGGGAGGGGGATACAGATGGATGCCAGCTGAAACTGAACAAGATTTTTCAAGCTGTTGGTGGTATTTTTAGTGTAGGGAATTTAGTTAGTATTAAGATATTGTCTGTTGAAATCAGGTAACTCAAAATAGTAAGGATACAATATACCAGTATGTGATATACTGTTATCTTTACAGATGGGGACAAGAACAACCTGTCCTGTTCTTGTAACTTGATGTCTGTGTCATAAAAGAGGAAGTCTTATTTGGTTAATAATCACTGAAGCTTTGCTAAAAGACTTGCTGCTGCAGCTATGCTGCTGCTTTTGATTTCACATGAAATTCGGTATTCAGACCCTAAGGTGGAGCACACGCGATATCAATAAACACTCAGTATGCCACATTAAGTTGTGAAAAGCATTACTTTACTATATAAAATGAATTTTAATCATTTAACTTCTTGTAAAAATCATCTGTACAGTACTACATTAAAACTTTATAAATAGTATACTGTACTGTAGTTAAAAACGATTAAAAATGGCAATGTATAAATTGCCTCAAAGTGCATGATAAAATGCAAAAACCTGAAAGGGACAGGTTACTTATTAAAATAGTCAGTTATCTTTAGCTGTCTGGCATTCTTTAGTGACACCTTGTTGAGACTGTGCAAACATTCACCCCAAATTCCTTGGCTATGCCACTTCTTTTTGCCAAATGATCGCTGAGACACTCAATTATGGTAAGCTTCTGTGACAGGCTAAGCACTGTTATTTGCCTGCCTTCCATTGGATTTTGATTCTGTTTCTCCGTCCTTCACCATTACTGCCTCTTGATGCCTGAGGGGATGAATGGGGACTGCAAACAATAGCCAGGCAGCACATTTAAATGATCAGTCAATGATGAAATGCACTTAAGTGCTTCACCTAATCAGTTCCCATTCACACCTAGCCGCATACCATGGAAGGCGTTAATCACCAGAGCTGAGGTGTGACAGCTGAGTCAGTGAGTTAGTGAGTTTCACTCTCTGACAGCTGACAGAACTAGCACAGAAGCTGAAAATATATGTTCTTTTAACTGGAGTGAATGTGATTATAAATGGGCTTTCTGCCCATAGGCATGCATGGGGAAAAATCGGGACTGAGTGTCATGTTCTTATAACCGGGATGTTCTATTAACTGATGTTCTTATAAGTGGGTTCCACTGTATTATTAAATCAATGCTTTACACAGGCATTTTGCACTATTAATAGTTATACTGTTCCCTCATGTTTTTAAGATTTTGTGAAGTGTAGTAGTATAAGTTGGGCATTTGTGTGCAACTGATCCTTTTTAGCAGAACTTCTGTGTGCCTATCCTGCACAGGCTATTATTTTCTACACACCCAATTAATTATGTAAGCATTAAGCCACGACGGAGGTGTGCTCAAATGCTGGATTGATGCATGTGGGAGCGGTGCATGCCCGAGGCCCAGGGCCGAGGGCTACCACCCGACCCCCCCATGCATCAATCGCATTAGAGCACACCGATGGAGTTGCTTAATGCGCTTGTAACAGGGCACAAGACTGCTGGAGGAATTCTGAGGCATGCAGTGTGACAGCGAAAGAAGACGACGTGGAGATGCGTGGAACTTTTAACATATTTTATTTGAGTAACAGAAACAGCTGTACTACACCTCACATACATACTGGTGTGCTGAACTATGCCTACTGCTGTAGTCACCCTGAAAGAACCAGGTAACAGTTGTGTGATGTCCTGCAGTGCTGCATCCGGTTGTTCAGGCGTTATTCGGGCTCGGAGGTCTGCATCTCTGATTTCACCAGGTCAGGGCACGCCGGCCGGCGCGCAGGGCATCTCGGGCCTCCCTACTTCCGGGTCCCTCTTGGATTGCTGCCCAGGTGCCTTGCGTTACAGCTCGTCTCTGTGCTAGGCTTCGGCGCTCGCTGTATCAGGCGATGCACAGCCCACCCCACCTTCCACCCACCACTGGTCGTCTACCCACTGCTCCATTTCTGCTGAACCTAAGAGATCGAAATATGCTGCAGTGCATTGCATACCTTGTCACTGTGTGCACTATGCTGCTCGGTCACTGTCCGCCGCGGGATCCCTCCCCAGACCACCACCCCCCCCCGGATGTTCTGCCACTCTCCTCCACGACTTGAGGCTCACAGGAGCCGCTCGTGGCGCGCTCGCTCTACCTTCAGATCACACCCAGTGCTGCTAGGCAGGGGTCTGGCTGTGAACAGTACTGCCGAAGTGGGGCACGCACATACCGTTAACACCCCGCTCGCCTGCCGTCTCGTGACCGCCCTACGCCTATTGGCTCGCTCCCTCACAGGCACACTATTGATGCCATGTTACAATCTGTATTTATTTGAGCCTACATAGGCCTTATATGAATGTGGACCATGCATTTCTTGGCATCAACAGCTGTACGAGTAGTTACATACATTAGTAATTATTAATTTTGTAAAAGGATTTGCTCCTGCACAATCGATCTATCATTATGTACAAGGGGATTCCCCTGTATCTGCAGCTGTGCACATTAGTTAAATACAGTAAGTTAGTAATTTTGAGAGATTACTTCTTTCTGCAAAGGCTTTCTATTCACATGTGCACAGGGCATATCCCTTCATCTGCAGCTGTGCACAACTGTTAAATACATTAGTAGTATTATGCAATTACTTCATCCTACACAGTCTATTTATTCACATGTGCACATGGCATTCTCCTGCTTCTGCAGCTGTGCACAGTATTTAACAACATTAGTAAGGCTGGGAAACTGTATTTCATCCGATGCAGGTTATTTGTCCACTTGTTCACAGGGTATGCAGCTGCATTCCCAGCTGTGCACAGTAGTTAAATACATTAGCAATGTTGGGAAATTACTTCATCCTACACAGCCTATTTCTCTATTTGTGTGCAGGGCATTCCTCTTTATATGCAGCTGTGCACAGAAGTTAAATGTATTAGTAATGTTGTAAATTAATTCATCCTACACAGGACAATATCCACATGTGCCCAGGGCATTCCCCTGTATCTACAGATGTGCAAAGTAGTTAAATACATTAGAAGTGTTTAGACATTTCTTCATCCTACACAGGCTAGTTTCCTTGGTGGGTTCCTCACCCCCTTCACCTGAACAGAAAAGACATACACAATGTTTTGCAAGAAATGGCCACAGTTATGTGCTTATTTATAAATAACCAACAACATGTAATAGTAGTGTCAGCAAGCCTCTTATTATGTGGTCCGCAACTTCCACCAGGCCATCCATATACCCACAGGGGATCCTCCAGGTGGAACCACCATTTCTTAACAGGGGCACAGCCTTCAGAGGGCCTCCAGCCTCCAAGGCATAAAGGGTTTCTCCTGAGCCATGTGCCACGTGTCCTTCTCCTGTCAGTGGATACTACACACACAGGCCAACATCCAAGGTAGCTATCTCCCTACTGGCCGATAGGGCTCCTCATCAGCAACAGCTCACCTCCTGTCAGCTTTAAAAGGAACATATCTGTGACAGTGACAGGTTCCCCCTTTTTACCCTTTTTGTACTCTACCTATGAGACTACCATGCCCCCCCAAGACAAATTTAGTCCATCCCCCAAAAGCAAGCCATACTAACGGTTCTTCAAAACACTCAGTATATTTGGTAGGAACCTATCCAACCCAATTATTGACCAATGCACTCCATCCTTAGTGTACAGCTGCAGCAATTTAGTCACTATTTCATCATACCACAGTGCCATGCCCCCTAGTGAGCCCCTCAGATTATACACAATGATATACTGACAACCCTTCGAGTCTTCTCAATTGCTGCCAGATCATTGGCATACCTCTATTTTTGCCATTGCATGATGGGCAACGATATCAACACTGTCACCAGTCAACATTGCCATCATAAATTGAGGTTATCTTTCAACTGGCAAATGAAACCCAATGCTTTTAGCAGGGCCAAGTCATCCCCCCCAAATTGGACCAGCAACACTCTTGGGGGGGTCTTACCAATGGACCTCATCCATGACCCATGGCAAAAGGTTTTTTCAACTGCTTCTTCAGTGCTCCATCCATTGTACTCCCTGTTGTCGTGAGTCCAAGAAGAGGTTCTCACTTCCTGGTGTCTGCCTGGCCCTTCTTGCTGCCCAATGTATGGACGAGTGCCTGCAGATCCACACCTGCTTCATCTGGGATCTGTCACCTGTCAGTAAACACAAAGAAGGTTACAACAAATGTAGATGCACATCCTCTTAAAAGGCCTCTGACTTCCATCTCCCCAGTGCCTTTATCTGCCTGTCTGTCAAACCTACTACCCTCACATTTGTGGCCAACCCAATGTGAAAAGAATGGGTACTGAACTTGGCTGAGTTGAATCGTAACCCCTTCATGGCCCTGCCCAAAATGTAGTGGAACTGAAATACAGTCAGACGGGTACCATCTCTGTGATGAAAAAATGCCCCCTCCCCCCGTCGCTGTGCTCTGTAAAGTATTTTTGTATTTCCATCCAAACATCCCATGTTTCCCCCACAGGTGCTCTCAGGTTGCACCTATAGCCCAATGACAGGCAGTCCATTTTGCCAGAACATGCTCTCAGATGTCAAGGCCATCTCTTCAAATGACAGCACCTCTGTCTCAGATGCTTTGTTTGGCTGTACCAATTCCAAAACCCAAAATTAATTAATTTATCAAGTAAGCAGAGTCCATACAGGCTTCTTTCCAGCTGCAACTTGGGGAGAGGGATACAGGAAAAACACAAGGAGGTATGATACAAAGAGTTCAATATTAATGTTGTACAGAATTAGCATATATACAAAGTTACTAATATAAATGCATAAAAATGGGCCTAAGAGGGTCCAATAAGTGATCATAAGATGTACAATAAAACACGCCCCTCAGAACATCATCAAAAAGGCCATCCTGAATAATGTTACTTCAGATATGTCTGAGCATACATGCTCCAACTCTCTCCACACCTGTCCCAACAGGCTGGTACTAACTGACCTCCAGTGGCCTATCCTCCTAGGTGTTTTTCATGCCCATCTTTCCAACATGTGAAGCCTGAATGCTCAAGTGTTGTCTTGTACCCCTGTGACTTTTAAAAACCAGGCTATATCAACCAGTTGTTGACCCACCATTCCAGGTGAGAACCCCTCTCACTTCTTCAGCAGTACATACTGGCATAGCTGATCCACAGGTATGGGCCACACATTTGTCCACCCTTGTGTTTCCCTTGCATTCAAATACACTCTCAACCACCCCCTTGCATACTGCCCTTGTGCTTGAAGTTAAAGAATTCCAAATTATGTCTCAAGCTTCTGGCTCACCAGTTCCCAGAGGAAGGCAAACACTACCTTGGGGTGCTTCTCCACTTCAGGCGACAACTCCCAGAACTTCTGCCACTGCAAACAAGAAAGAGCATTTAACGACATCATTATCAGCCACAGGCACATGCAATGACTTAAATTAAATGTTTCACATTAGGCATTTGAACACAAACACCCTCATCAGATCTTGAATTGGCCCTTTAGCCCCCACCCATGTTGTCCAACTGAAAATTACCTTCTCATTCTGAAACCTACAGAAAAACAAAAACAGCAGAGCACACACCATTCAAAGTTTAAACTTTTAATACTTTGCCATACAGTGCCTAAGGGTAGACACTGTGCAAAACAACCCCTATGTATCACCCTACCAACAGGCTTCATCGGGGGGTATGTGTGTTCCTGTGCAAAAGGCAGTGCTTAAATATTGCAAACAATAAATATTCATCAGCTAGTTCATTGACAGTCACTAACCCAAAATCTGTCAGCCAGACAGTGAAATGCAGTGAACGTGCCAAAACCTGTTGACTCATATCCAAAGGGCCGCTACAATTTGGGAAATTCTAACAAAGTGACATTTTTTGTCAGCCCTGCCTTTCACCAACTAATTGGTCACTGTTCTGTGCATCAAGCTCCTTGGATGTATGCCCCAAAGCCAAAGCCCCCAGATGCATCCATGTAAAGCTCTATTTTGTGGCAGGTGGTGGCCGTTGGCTATATTGAAACTGCAATGCAGCAATTTGAAAAGGCCATCTATTCTGTCAAATTGTCCCTCATACTCTACGTCACCCAGAGTCTGATGCGGCTTTTTGCAGCTGGCCCGCACCTTTCACATTGTTTAAAAAAAAGTCCTCCCCACTGGAATTATCTTACACACAGTGCTGAGGTGCCCCAATCGCTGCAGCTCTTGAAGTGGAATTTTGCATGCCCCCACCACCCAGACCAATAATTCCTGCAAGGCCTAAACCTTATCTGCCAGTAACCAAAAACTATGACCAGGGTATCAATTTCAATCCCCAAAAAGGACAACACTGTGCAAGGGCTTTCTAACTTGGCCTTGTCAATGGCACCCCAAAGTCTGCCTGCACCTCCTGAAATGCCTTCAGTAAATGCCCACATGTCCCACTGCCCACAAACAAAAAGTCATCCAAATAATGACCTACTTCTATACTCTCTGCGCTCTTCGTCACCACTCACTGTAAAAAAGAAAGTTCTTAAGCAACTGGAAGAGAGAAGGGACCAGAGGGACATGATAGAGGTATTCAGGTACATGAAGGGGGTAAATAGAGGAGGAGCAGTCAGGGTGCTCCAAAGGAAGGAGGGGGGAAACTAGAGGGCATGGGTGGAAGCTGGAGGGGGAGGAGATTCAGGGAGAAAGGAGGAGGTGCTACTTCACTGAGAGGGTGGTGGAGCCATGGAATGTGCTTCCCAGGGGGCTGGTGGAGGCAGAGATGGTAGAGGGGTTCAAGAGGGGGTAGGACAGGTGCAGGGGAAGGATTCTGGAAGCAAAGTCCTGTGCAGCGAGATTATCCAGGACTGTGAAGGGAGAAGCCAGAGAGAGCGAGGGAGGCAGCAAGGTCAGCTCCCAGGGAGGGGGCTGACCAAACAAGCAGACACGAAAGACTGTTTGGCCTATTCTGCTGGCATGTTAGCATGTTAGTATGTTAGTAACTGAACACCACGTACGCCACTGTGCACCTCATGGGCATGCACCTTTTTACATAATACTGCCCTTCAAATTTCATATTGAATGAATCCCTGTCCTCCTCTTGAACCAGTAATAATCTAAAGGCCCAATATCTGCCTTTGTGAACAAAGCCCCATTTTTCCATCACCCTCACCACTTCTGCTGCTCTGTCAAATAAAGAGTAAGATACTGTTGTGAAAAACAGGTTGATGTAGCCATTGATAGAGTCCCCATCCAGGGGAGACTGGTGATTTATCATCCTGAACACCCCAGGGCCTTTTGGGGCATCAACTGAGTTGGGGATGCACACAACAATGGTGAAGGTGGGAATAAAAATGGGCCACAGATCCTCCATGCCCTCACTTCTTCTGTGATCTTTGCCTTGACAAGTGCTAGTCTTTCCCTGGTAGATTTCAAGTTCTCAACCTTGTAATGCTGCTGCAGGCCTTCATACAGAATTCAAAATCCAACTGTGACCCCCCCACCACCAGAGATGGAGCAGCCATGGCCTAAGTCGGTCACCTCTCACTGGGGATGGAAGGCCAGTTGCACCACTTCCAAAATTACCTGAGGAGGGCAGTACCACGTGGTTTGCACTGGTTGAAAGGATGGAACCACCCACAGGCCATATATTCATGCTTGAACCTACACCTCACACCTTGTAAACTCTTTGGTTGTAGTTATAACAACACCCTGCCCCAGCCCCTCCCTGGGCCGAAGCCCCTTGCACCCATCTCCTAGGGAATGGAGCCATCTTGAATGGGAAACCACTATCCTTGTGCTGTACACCCCGATGTCCAGTGGGACACAGCAATATTATGTCCAATTCACCTCAATGTCTTACTGCATCCACTTGCTTTCACAATTAAACTCTTCATCGTATTTGAGCAACCTGTAACCCAGCTTACTGGGGTCCATTGCCAAGACCCTGCTGTAGAGTTCCACAAACCATGGGCTTACTCGAGGCTGCTTGCTGTATTATCCCTACAAATATTGTAAACAGCACTGGCCAGTTCTCCCAGGTGCGGCAGAATTAGATCCTTCTCCTTGTTTCTACCCCTTCATCTTTTTCCTTTTTGTCCTTCTCCTCCTCTGGCTCCCTGGGCCGATTTAGGAGGGGGAACATGTCCACATATTCTCCCCCATAAATCTGTCACTGCACCTTTTCTGTGAGGTGAAACTCAGTGAGTTCTCCCAGGCTAAAGAAGCCCACTGTGGGAGTAGTGGGTATTGAGGGAGGTGCCACTAGCAGGCCCACTGGAGGCAGTGTCAGTACTAGGGCCACAACCCCTGCTGCTAAGCCTTGGTGTTGCAGGTGTAAGTGCCCGGATTGAGTGGCTTATATTTTACCAATTGTGTCCACAGTGTGTCAGAGGTTTAAAATGACAACTTAACATCATGTACTTTATATAGCTACCGGGATTATGTGGGGTAACAAATATTGCTACAGTCAGTCTGTCAGGATGCCACATAGCAGGCCTGATGGCAGAGCATGGTGTGATGAGGTGTGTTTTTTGGGGGAGAGTGCACTGCTGTTCACATTATGTACTATTTCCTTGTTGCAGTGTAAGATGCCATGGCAACATAATACTGATGTCTGAGTCCACTCACAGCATAATGGTCTGACCTCATCCTCTTGTCTCCAAGGACTCCATGTACACAGCGAGGTTTTGCTGTTTAGAAGCCATGTGTTTGAAAGCTATGATGGCAAAGTCACGTCATGATTTCGCGTCCCAACATCAATGACAAAGCTCATCTAATCTCCAGTTAGAGAGAGAGAGAGAGAGACAGCAGCTGAGTCGCAGCACTAGTTGTGAAGAAGTTGGCACAAATGTCACCAATATACAGCCACTAAGGGGTTCATTTAACTTCTGGGAAAGGTAGCCATCCCAGTGACTGGGAGGATAAGGGCACTGCCACCCCACCTCCTGCCAGTCCAACATATTGGGCTCAGTAGAAGACTCAATCTGTGGTGGATCAGCCAGGTGGGAGAGGATTGGGGTCCACAGACCATTCTCCACTCCCATTAGGTGTTGGATCACATGCACCGTTTGGATACTGCCACCATGTGGAGTTGTGTTGGTAGGGCAGCATATGCACAGCAGACTTTGGGTTTAGTGTCAGCCAGCATGTAGCGCTTGTGTGCCTTCACACAAGCATGCATGATTGTGTCAGTGCAGTGCAGCCATGTGGAGGAAAATGGGAAAAATATGGGACTGTCACTATGAATCAATGCTCGACGCTCAGGCCTGCAATATTACCCTGTGACCCAAGTTGCAGAGGAACTTGATTTGGAAACATGGTGGGGTAGAAAGTACAGTCCTCCCACTCCTGACCCCTATGGGGGGGGGGACATGGTGTGAAGGACTTTTATGTGTTCAGTGAGTCCCAAGGGGAGGTGGCAGCTAGTCCAGTGTTGGAATTACACTTTATAAGTTTTGGATAGGGTGGCCCATGAAGAGCAGATCTATAAACTGAGCACCCCTTCCTACTGTAAGTCAATATCAATGATGTGTTACCTACCGAGGCTCACTTAATAGTTACAGGGGCTGAGTCCTGGTAAGCACCCATGCAATTTCATCACTGAGCTAGGCAGAGAGTGAGCACTGGCTGAAGAGCACTGGCAGTCCCCCTGAGAGAAAAGCTCTCTAAACAAGCCAAAAAAAAAGTTCTTGGAAAGGTAAACTGTTCCATGAGTCCTACTATGGAACTCATTGTAGTTGTTTGGAAATCAAAATACAGCCATCTACCAGATTTCAGAAGTAAAGGAAATGTAGTCACATAACCAATTTTTGTATCTCAGCACATGACAGTGCAGGTAGAACACACTTCTTTCCAAAAAATGAATCACCTTCCCTTGTGGAATTGCATCACACCAAACTTTTATTTTTTTTCCCTTTTGGAGACATCAGCCTCATGCATCACTATTTTGGATGCTCTCTGCTATACTTTTAGCATGGAAATACTTCCATAGTAGGGTAACTGTATCCCCCGTGACACTCCCAGGTAGTGGATTGTTGTTTGCACTTATGGATCTACTGAAAAGGTGCTATAAGGGAGTTATGGCCCAGAGTATGGTGTGGGTCTTATGACTCGGTTAAACAGGAAGATTGTGTCATGTAAGGTAGGAACACTTCAGTCTTTTATCCATGATTTTAGAAAGGGTACTAAGGCAATAATGGAGAAAAACTGATAGGAGATGGGTTGCAGCAAACAGACAAAAAACTTCTGTTTCTACTATCTTGTACTGAACATAACTATTGTTAGTAGGCTCCGATAACATAAGGTTTTGGTATGTCGGAACTATATTATATTATGCTGTATTGGTTATATTCCATGCAAAGTTCAACAAAGGATCCAGCTGCCGTAGGATCTTTATTAATGCTGTACTCAACACTGGGAACACTGCAGCTCCCCTTGCATCATCGCTGGCTGCTGGGGGTGGTGGAGGGGTACGGTTCTAGAGAAGGCTCCCTCCGGCATCCCAAGACAGCTGTTAGACCTGTGTCAGAGAGCAGACTCATATGCTCTGAACCAGAGTCACCTGTGAGACCAGAGTTCAAGAGCAGGCAGACTCACTGACCTTGACACTACTGTGAAACTACAGTTCAAGAGCAGACTCACTCTTTGACCCCAAGCCAGCTGTCAGTCTCTCGTTAAACACCAGTCTCATGGAGTTATGGACAGGGGAATGATCTTGGTGTTGTGACTTAATTAAACAATAAGAATGTGACTTGTAAGGTATGATCACTACAACTCCCCTTGCATCATCCCATGGGTTGGAGATGGGGGATGGGTTAGGTTATAGAGAAGGCTCACTCAGGCTGCCCAAGACAGCTGTTAGACATGAGTCAGATAGCAGGCTCTCTGTCTCAGAACCTGCCATACCAGTGTGGTCCTAGTTCAAGAGCAGACTCACTCTATTGTCCAGATCCAGCTGTGAAAACTGAGTTCCAGTCCAGACAGACTCTCAGATGCTGAGCCAGCTGTGAAACCTGTGGGCGACAGCAGACTCTCTCTGTGTCCCTGAGCCAGATGTGAGTTTCAAGTCCAACAACAAACATACTCTCAGACACTCAGCAGGGTTTTAGACCTAAGTTCTAGCATAGACACTGTCTGGAACCATGCCTGTTGTAGGACATGAGTTCAATAACATACTCACTCTCTGGCCATGAGCCTATTCTTAGAACAAAGTTCAAAAGCAGACTCACTATTTGGCTCTGAGTCAACTGTGAAGCCTAAGTTCAAGTGCAAATTCAGTCTCTGGCCCTGATCCAGCTGTGACACCTGAGTTACAGAGCAGACTCGCTCTCTGGCCCTGAGCCAGCTGTGACACCTGAGTTACAGAGCAGACTCGCTCTCTGGCCCTGAGCCAGCTGTGACACCTGAGTTACAGAGCAGACTCGCTCTCTGGCCCTGAGCCAGCTGTGACACCTGAGTTACAGAGCAGACTCGCTCTCTGGCCCTGAGCCAGCTGTGACACCTGAGTTACAGAGCAGACAAACTGTCTGGCCCTGAGCCAGCTGTGACACCTGAGTTACAGAGCAGACTCACACTCTGCCCCTGAGCCAGCTGTGGTACCTGAGTTACAGAGCAGACTCACTCTCTGCCCCTGAGACAGCTGTGATACCTGAGTTACAGAGCAGACTCACTCTCTGGCCCTGAGCCACCTGTGACACCTGAGTTACAGAGCAGACTCGCTCTCTGGCCCTGAGCCAGCTGTGACACCTGAGTTACAGAGAAGACTCACTCTCTGCCCCTGAGACAGCTGTGACACCTGAGTTACAGAGCAGACTCGCTCTCTGGCCCTGAGCTAGCTGTGACACCTGAGTTACAGAGCAGACTCACTCTCTGGCCCTGAGACAGCTGTGACACCTGAGTTACGAGCAGACTTACTCTCTGCCACTGAGTCAGCTGTGACACCTGAGTTACAGAGCAGACACACTGTCTGGCCCTGAGACAGCTGTGACACCTGAGTTACAGATTAGACTCACTCTCTGCCTCTGAGCTAGCTGTGACACCTGAGTTACAGAGCAGACTCACTCTCTGGCCCTGAGACAGCTGTGACACCTGAGTTACGAGCAGACTTACTCTCTGCCACTGAGTCAGCTGTGACACCTGAGTTACAGAGCAGACACACTGTCTGGCCCTGAGACAGCTGTGACACCTGAGTTACAGATTAGACTCACTCTCTGCCTCTGAGCTAGCTGTGACACCTGAGTTACAGAGCAGACTCACTCTCTGGCCCTGAGACAGCTGTGACACCTGAGTTACAAGCAGACTTACTCTCTGCCACTGAGTCAGCTGTGACACCTGAGTTACAGAGCAGACACACTGTCTGGCCCTGAGACAGCTGTGATACCTGAGTTACAGATTAGACTCACTCTCTGCCTCTGAGCCAGCTGTGACACCAGAGTTACAGAGCAGACTCACTCTCTGCCCCTGAGCCACTTGTGACATCTGAGTTTACAGAGCAGACTCACTCTCTGGCCCTGAGACAGCTGTGACACCTGAGTTACAGAGCAAACTCACTCTCTGGCCCTGAGCCAGCTGTGACACCTGAGTTACAGAGAAGACTCACTCTCTGCCCCTGAGACAGCTGTGACACCTGAGTTACAGAGCAGACTCGCTCTCTGGCCCTGAGCTAGCTGTGACACCTGAGTTACACAGCAGACTCACTCTCTGGCCCTGAGACAGCTGTGACACCTGAGTTACGAGCAGACTTACTCTCTGCCACTGAGTCAGCTGTGACACCTGAGTTACAGAGCAGACACACTGTCTGGCCCTGAGACAGCTGTGACACCTGAGTTACAGATTAGACTCACTCTCTGCCTCTGAGCTAGCTGTGACACCTGAGTTACAGAGCAGACTCACTCTCTGGCCCTGAGACAGCTGTGACACCTGAGTTACGAGCAGACTTACTCTCTGCCACTGAGTCAGCTGTGACACCTGAGTTACAGAGCAGACACACTGTCTGGCCCTGAGACAGCTGTGACACCTGAGTTACAGATTAGACTCACTCTCTGCCTCTGAGCTAGCTGTGACACCTGAGTTACAGAGCAGACTCACTCTCTGCCCCTGAGCCAGCTGCAACACCTGAGTTACAGAGCAGACTCACTCTCTGCCCCTGAGCCACTTGTGACATCTGAGTTACAGAGCAGACTCACTCTCTGCCCCTGAGACATCTGTGACAGCTGAGTTGCAGAGCAGACTCACTCTCTGGCCCTGAGACAGCTGTGACACCTCAGTTATGGAGCAGGCGCACTCTCTGCCCCTGAGCCAGCTGTGGCACCTGAGTTACAGAGCAGACTCGATCTCTGCCCCGAGACAGCTGTGGGCCCCTAGTTCAAGACCAGACAGCATTGGACCTATTTATATGCAAATAATGAATAAATGTTGTGTGCAGGCTATTACTGTAGGAGTACCACAGTACTCATGTAAATGTCCTCATACAGTCCCAACATAGATTGAGGTAGAGTGGATAGGGATGAAGCTCTTAACACTTTTTAAATGCTTGTGGCTTATGAAGATTGGTTAGGAGGATTAGTTGTACCGTGTCAACTTTTATGTGTGTGACACAGTGCTTGTAGCTTTCCTGGCAGTTCAGATTATGTGTATCTCAGCTGCTTTATTAATTTCTAGGTTGATTACTGGAGTTAGCTGTGTTGTTAACAACTTGTAGACCAACCCTGACCACTCCAATGAAAGAGGTAGTGACACACACAGGCAAAGCCTGCCTACAACTACTTGTATTGATCCCAGCAAACCGCACGTGCCAAGATGAACCACCACTGCCTGCCACCACCTAACAGCACAGCCATTTCTGTGCTCAATCGACGTGTGTGTTGACACCGCCCAGTCACCCAAGTACATGTATACCTTACTTCTGACAATAGCATGAATTGTATTTTAAAATATGCAGCATGCTACATGCTGCTGTCCAATGCTGTGTGGCTGAGGTAGTGTGTGTTGGCTCTGTGTCACCCATGGTACTGTGTCCTAGGCATTGAATGTCCATCAAGTGGCACTGTTGGGTTTGGTCATGTTTGTGTGAGGTTGTTTGTAGCTACTATTGCCACCTATGTGTTGTTGGCTGTTTCTTTCCTCAACTCTATGTATTTGAAAAGTGGATTTTGCTTTCTTGTCGAGGTGTTGCGTATGCTGTACACCACAGTTGCACACCTCCAGTGGGGCAGCCCTTACCATGTTTGATTGTGGAATGTGCTTAAAACCCAGTACTGTATACCATTCCATACTTTCAGAGTTTAGCGTTGTGTGTCACATCATTGAGTACCCCATAACAGTCCTTGTAGTTCAGTGTTTCACTGTGCTTTTCCAGATTGGACTTTCACAGAGAAAACACTTAACACATGTTCAAACTGTGTGTTGCCCACATTGCACTCTTCCAAATGTGTTGACTACCTATCTTTGAACACGGCTGCTTTTTAATGGCTGCAATGTTGCCGTGTCAACATTGCGGTACCCAGCACTGGGAGTTAACCTTGCCAAGGTCGCTGGGCTTAACCCGGTACTTTAATTATGCTGGGGACCAAAAACTCCCGGTTGGTTTATTATTGTATGTTATTTTGGGTGTTGTTGTTTGTCGACATTGCCAGCACATTCTCATCAATGCAGCACACTGCTCTCACATTTCACATTTGGTTCAACTGCAACAGTAAACAAACCTTCATGTGTTGACGCATATGTTATCATCAGTGTGCAAACTATTTTTTTCTCATCATAAATGATGCAGTACTGTTTCATGTAGATGTAACCATGCACTGTCTTTGTATTTTTGCATTGAATACATAGCTGTTTCGTTCATTTGCATGGAATGCACAATACTACTATCTATTCCTATGTCATTCCAGGATCAGGTCATGGAATTCAGAATCATGACTTGTGTTTTACAGTGCCGTGTAAATGTGATGGAGTAGCTACATTGGCCCTTAACAGTGGCTGCACATCAATGGTTGCATCAACACTTGCAATGGCAAAGACTCATGGTGGCAGTGTTCCTGTGGTTGATGTCTGTGAACTACCAAACCAGAATCACAAGTGTGGGTGCTGAGTCAGGAAGTCTGTTTTCTGGAATGTTGTAATGACAATATTCATTGAGGGCCAGTGGATTGAGAATTTCCACATGGGCAGGGCCACCTTCTTCCCACATTTTCCCTGGCCTCTACCATGGATGCCTCTTCCTGGCAGTCCTACCTTGCCAGAGCAGTATAGGAATTGCATAGAGGTACCAGATGAGTAATGTGACTTTGAGCCACTACCCCCATCCTTCCCGTGCCCACCACAATCCAGCCATTCTTCCTCCCTGGCATCCTCTGAGGCAATGATGGCATGCTTGGTGGCCCCCAGGTGGGGGAAGAGGTCATTTGAGTCCCAACCAACTCAGCTTGGAGTCTAGCGACTTCCTCCCTCAACCCAGAGAAGTGGGTGCAGATGGGACAGCATGGCTAGAAATGCTATTTATTACTTATACACCCCTAATAACTTGCAACATACAATGGAAGCAGCAAAGACTTAACAAAAGGAAATGTTAAAAGACACCCTTTCCCAAAAAAGAATGCTTTCTCCCTACCCTACCTTCCTTACTGCACAATGACTTGCAACACACAAAGAGATCATTTCACAACTAAAAATGAAAGATCCAGAGGCAAATGATTTGATACCTTTTACCGATTACTCTTTGTATGTTATATATACATAGATGCTTCTTGTAGTCCTTATCTGGTGGTGCTTGTTTTTAACAGACAATTTTAATATGTCTTTAATCTGGGTAGGGGTTGTTTTTCAGTAACTGCATTCTTATACACATTGTGACACTCATAATTTGATTTAAGAGCCATCTGCTCAAGTAGTTGTTCTCTTATATGTCAATTTAATTTATATGCAGTAGAGTTCTATGTATGTCTTCTGCACTAAGCACCTCTGACCCTGAGACTCTCACAGCTAAAAGTGACATGGTACTGTTAAGCTTCTCTGACATCATCTTATGTTTTTTTGAAATGAGTATTTTAAACCAATGGGGTTGTTTTCTGTTTTTTTTTCTGCATGATCTGGGTGTTAAAAGTATTGTTTTTTTCTAAATAACTGTCATTATACTTCTGATGAAGGTCTTGTTGGTCTGAAAGCTAAGGCACTTTGTTCTTTTTGTTACATCTATGTTGGTCCAATAAAAGATATCAAATCATTTGCTTCTGGATCTGTACTTATAAGGACCAATATGGCAAATACTAAATCTAGATTCTAAAAATGAAGGAAACTAAATTCTCAATACTGAAAATAAAAGTAAGCTTTTAGGAAAGCAGATGAACATACAATACAGCATGGCTTCCTTTCTGCTTCAGCATGATCTTCTGCCTGCTTCTGTACCTCGAAGAGCAAGAACTGTACACAACTTCAGAATTCCCCTACTTGGAGTTCCCAATTCAGTACCTCAAAGAGACAAGGAAGTACACCCCCTTAGTAGTCCCATTTCTCAGACAATACTGTCCTAAAATCGCAGTACCATGCAATATCTTCAGCAGTGAAACTGACTTCTAATTACATACTAACATACTATTTGCCAGCAGATTAGGCCTCATGGTCTATCGAGTCTGCTCGAACCTCAGATCCCTAGTTGGGTGCCGAGGCCCTCCCCCCCGTGTTCCAGAAACCCCTATCATCCATCCTCACCCCCCCTGGACAGGCCATCATCTGATACATCCACTTTCTGTATCTGTCCCACCCTCTCTTGAAGCCCTCCACTATGGATCTCTGAACCAGCTCACTAGGCAGTGCATTCCAAGGGTCCACCACCCTCTCAGTGAAAAACCTCCAACTCTTTCCCCCCCCTTACCCTTCCACCTTCCAACTTCAAACCATGCCCTCTGGTGATACCTCCCTGCTTTAGTCTAAAGATCCCCTCCATGTTTACCCTATTTATTCCCTTGAGGTACTTGAAGAACTCAATCATGTCCCCCCTTTCTCTCCTCTCCTCCAATGAAAACAGGCAGAGCTCCTCAAGTCTGTCCTCATACGTCAAATCCTCTAGCCCTCGTATCATCTTAGTTGCCCTCCTCTGTACCCTCTCCAGGAGCTGTATGTCCCTCTTCAAGTGTGGTCTCCAGTACTGTACACAGTACTCAAGGTGTGGTCTAACCAGTCCATTGTACAGCGGCAGAATCACTTCCTTGCTCCTAGAGGTGATCCCCCTTACAATGCATCCCAACATCCTGTTTGCCTTGCTAGCCACTCTCCTGCACTGCTCAGAGTTATTCATACATGCATCCACCATGACCCCTAGGTCTTTTTCCCCTATTGAGGCCTCCAGCGCCTCCCCTCCCAGGGTGTACCTGTGTTTAGGGTTTCCCCGACCAAGATGCAACACCTTGCACTTGGTGATATTGAAATTTAATTTCCATGTGTGAGCCCAGCTTTCCAGGGTGTCCAGGTCCCCTTGCAGGCCCAACCTCCCCTCTTCTCCCTTAACTACTGCTCCCATCTTGGAGTCATCAACAAAGAGACTCATTTCACACCCTATACCCTCCTTGATGTCAGATATGTATGCATTAAACAGGATCGGACCCAGGACTGAGCCCTGCGGTACCCCACTACCAACCTCTCTAGGGTTTGAGAGCTCCCCACAGACCACTACTTTCTAGGCGCATCCAGCTAGCCAGTTTTCAATCCATCTGACCATCAAAGGGCCTACTTCCAACCCCATCAGTTTCTCCACCAGACCATTGTGGGGAACAGAGTCAAACGCCTTGCTGAAGTCCAAGAATAATACATCCACAGGCTTTCCCCTGTCCAGTTCTGATGTTACCCATTCGTAGAACTCCACAAGATTGGTTTGACATGATCTACCTGGCACAAACCCATGTTGCTGACTATCCAGACCTCCCACCTCCTCCAAGTACACCCCCAATCTTTCCTTTAGTATACTCTCCATTAATTTTCCCACCACTGAGGTCAAACTGATGGGTCTATAGTTCCCTGGTGCTTCCCTTGACCCCTCTTTATGGATTGGCACCACATGTGCCTCTCACCAATCCCTAGGTACCCTTCCTGTCTCAAGTGACCCATTGAAGAGCTCTGCCAGGGGTGCAGCCAGTATGTCTGCCAATTCCCATAGTACTCTTGGATGAATGCCATCCAGCCCAGGAGATTTGTCTTTCTTTAGGGCCTTGAGGGCTAACCACACCCTTTTGGTGGAGATAGCATCATCTGTCCCCTCCACCTTACTGGCCTTTTTATCCTTATCCTGATGTGACATCCCTGGGCTACCTCTCCCTCCCTCTTGCTCCATTTCTGTTGCTCCCCTGATCCCACTCACTGCCGCTTCTATCCCCATCGTGCCTTGCTTTGTAGATATCCCATCCCGGTCCCTAGTGAACACAGAGGTAAAGTACTCGTTAAATACCTCTGCCTGGTCCTTCGCCTCTTCCACCCACCCTCCTTCTGATCTCAATCCTGCTGAGATGGCCCTTAGTTTTTCTCTGCTCCCCAATGTACCAGAAGAACCCCTTTTCCCCCTCCATGTATCCCCTGTGCCAGCCATTGCTCTTTACTGGACTTTGCCCCCTCACCATCCAGGTGACTTTTCTAGATGCAAGATGGTACATTTCCTTATCCCTATCCCCTCTTGTTGTTTTATATTTTTTGTAGGCCACCTTCTTTTCTCTGACCGCTACCTGAACCTCACTGGACCACCAGCATGGTTTATGTGACCTTGCTCCCTTACGTTTCACCTTAGCGCAGGTCCTGACTGCCTCATGAAGTCCCCGTTTTATGACCTCCCATCTCCTTTCCACATTTGTCATTGATGTAATCCCCTTCAAGTGATCCTTGAGAATATTTCCCACGCCCACAAAGTCTGCCCCCCTGAAGTCCACTGCCAGTGTCCTAGATCTCACCCCTCCCCCATGCTTATTTGAAACCAGACAGTATTGTGGTCGCTCCCAGTCAGGGGATCCTCTACAACCAGGTCCCTTACCAGATCCCCATCTGCCAGAACCACGTCCAGGACATGCCCCTCCCTTGTGGGCTCCATCACATGCTGTGTTAAGAACACATCCTGGAAGCCGTCCAGCATTTAGAATTTAAAGCCATTTTGTAAGTGAAATAACACATTCGAGATGGGGTATAATACTTCATAATATAGAGGATAGTGCATGAGCAATCATACACAACAAGGATGTTTGTCACTCGAGAGGTTTCTGTGGTAACAGGAGACCTTGAGAGCACAGCTCGAGAGGTCACATTACCATGGAAGCCTCAAGAATAAAAAACATCTGTATTGTGTATGACTGCTCATACACTGTCTTTTATTGTGCATGGGCAACCATAAATCAAAGAGTTTGACCTTACTTTTCTGTGTTTTTATCACTGCTGTTCTTTTCTGGGACCATTCTCACCACCGCGGCCATTTGAGGAAGAACGGAGGTTCATGTGATGTGCATGCACGAACACGTTTGAAGTTATGCTGCAGTAGCTACGTAGGTAGAGCAGCACAACAAAGTCACTGACTTAGCTACTTCAGCACAACAGCATTGGTCTAGGGATTAATTTCCACCTAGAACAATGTTATTCCAAACACTATAATGTCCTTTCTGGTGTTTAGGTAACTACCCAGCCAGGCATTACTATACTATAATTCTCTGTTTCTTATGCGCTGATACATACATAAACCTAACCTACAGTTATGTAACAGGAAACACTCCATCCACTTATTAGCTGGATGCTACATTTAGCCAAGAGTGGATACTGGCTGCTCAAAGTCTGTCTTTGAATAAGTCATTCAAACAACAAGAGATACAACTGTTTTTCCAATGTACTCAGACTGTACAGTGACTAACAACTGTGTTTTAGAAGGTGTGAAATATTTGTTTTAGAGTATTTTCTAAGCTCAATAGTATTTGTTCAGGCTGAGTAAAGATGCATCTGACTTCCCAGACATGCAATATATTCTGTTGACACCTGTTGCTGCATGTTATTTTCCTTCTGTAAAGCTCCTTTGAGAATATACAGTCCACCCACTGGGATGAATCACTCTATGATAAAATATGTTACAGCTTCCTGCATGATAAATTGGAGTAACTGCCATTGAAATACATAGTGTTCCTGTGGGATTCTGCAAGATACCATTGGCAGAATGTTTGATAATAGAGTGTTATCCTGGCAGGCAGAACTGCATGCCAAGGACACTGTTAAAAGCTTAATTAGTAGCTTTGACATATTACATTCAATTACTGCTATATACATTCATATAACCATAAACTTTAATTTGTTATACTTGTCAGTTTGCTGATCAGTTTTAATGATATATTGTATTTAACTGGCTCTACTGGAAAATGTTCTGATGTTAGTAAACTTAACAGGCAGCTGATGACTGCTGAACCTCAATTATACATGGAAATCCATGTTTATCAAACACCATTATACTTACCTATGTATAATGGGAAGCATTTAAGAGAGTTTTGTTGGGGGTTAAGGAAGACTCAAAACTCCTGTTACATTTTAAATAATGTTTATTAACTACTACCCTACAGCAGAGTAGTGAGGGGGCCATCTGACACATTTCAGAAAGCAGTGGATGATTTACTCCAAGCAAAAAGTGGGATGGGATAAGCTGACACGGTTTAGCAAGCCCAGTGTGAAAATGAAGAGACAGAAGTCACTTGTGTTGCCTCTCTCAGAGAATGGTAACTTTGCTCAACACATTACATCACTGTTTTTTATCCACAGAATATCTAAGCAGTGTACACCTGTTACTATCAGAACAGTAAGTTGCTTGTTTAAAAAAATCTCTGGAAACTTTCTCTTCATCACTGCAGTCAGTCAGGAATAAAAGCCACGCTGCCTCTGTGTATTTCAAATAAACTAAACTTTATGCACAATTTCTTATCATACCCTTTCCACCACTTATTATATAATGAACAAGGTCAAAGAGGAAACTCAGTCTCTGCAAAGTAGAAGTAGTTCTATTTATTTTTACATTCTCTCTGGACACTATGATCCCAATGTTTCACATAAGATGCTTTGTCATGGATAGTTGTCCTTATTGTAACAGTTTTGTTATATTTTTAAATGAAGATAGTATTATTGGAATTAATATTCACATTCATGTCAGTCAGAGTGTGCTTGTAACTGTGTTTTGAAGGAGCTAGAGGTTCTTGTATATTTCTGTTAGTAGTGATGTGCCATCTGAGGTTCTCACAACATCTTGTGCAGTTGTGCATCAGATATTATATAAAATAAAGCATGGAATGTGTCTGTAACTCAGATGTTTCCCCACCTCGAATGTGGGATACCTTGATAAACCACACAAGCTTGGCTCTTATGGTTTTTGGCATCCCACACCTCACATTTGTAATAAATGCCTGTTACACACACCTTCCCATGCATTATTCTACATATAATTATTGTCCAGAATTTTTAATACTTCAATAGTCATGTTGTAATTTTTATTTACAACTGGTCATGTGTAACTACGAGCTGTCAATCAAACTCGCACTACTGAAGCTGCTGCGGAAGCTGCATTCCCTAGTAGCAAAACTGCTTTTCATTTCAAACAATTTATGTTCCTAACAGAAAAGCAGCTGAATTCTTTCTGTTTAAAATTAAACAAGTTTACATAACTGAACTACGAGTTCCACTTCATATATCTGAATTGTCTCTACATCTCTCTAAACTCCTCCCTTTTTAAAAATGCTGGTCAGTAATGATACAAGTAAACATAGCTAGGTATGTGTAACACAGGATTTTATACACAACCTCAGGTAGGATGCTTTTAGAAACCCCTTGAGCTTTCCTCTCAGGCTTGATGTAGCACCTCACACCTCGGTTGTGTATAAAAGTCTGGTTACACATACATACGACATACCCATGTATTATTCTCTATGTAAAAAACTCAGGCATTCGGTGTTCCAGTTGGCAATACATATGTGATAGAGTCAATGCAGCTTATAACCAGACCTTCTAGAACAAAAAGTCAGAATATGTTTGAGGTACCACACCTTGGGACTCCATTTTTAGAAACTTGTATTTTGTGGTTTACTTCCCCTACAAATGCTGCTCAGTGTTATTGGAGTAATGCTGCTCTATATTTTCAAAATGTCCCTTAGGTATTACAAATGTTTGCAGTTTCATTGCAAAAATATATATCTGGCTTTTTGTTTTGCAGTCTATACAGGGCATACACCTCCACACTGGGCAGACTGGATATATCATGAGGCCTTCCTCTGTGGGCACACTTTTATGTTTCTACATTTACAAGATGTATAAAAAAATATGTAAATGCAAATGGCTAAGCTTACCAGTATGTAGGTCATACTTTTTTGTAGAATCACTGAATGAAACATACTCCATTAATTAAACAGTGAAAGGCGTGACAAGGGGGTGCATTGTGCTAGGATAATGACAGCGTCCAGAATATCACAAATAATAGGGCATTTGTTACTTGGGAAGAACAACAAATAACCGATGCTATTCACAGTGGGAGTTCAAGATCTCCTGAGACTTCCTGTCCAATCAGAGGCCGCTTTGGAAGCTCACTGAAGACAGGTCATGTGACCAAACACTTGCAGAAGGCAGGAGAGACAGACAAGTTGTGCTGCTGCAAAGAACCTACTTCCATCCAATTTTACAAAACTAGAAAAAAATCTGAAATCTTGATATTTTTTGTTCCCTCTCTAAATCCCAAAGCTAGAGGGGGTTGATTTTTTTCACACTGTAGAATGAACATTAGGCTTTTAAGAACATGAGAATACTGAAGCTGTTTAGTTTCTGCTGAGAGAGAGAGAGAGAGAGAGAGAGAGAGAGGCAGGCAGGGGGCAGGCCACAATGGCGCACACACACAGACACTCTCACAGTGTGTGTGTGTGTATTAAACAAATGCAATTTAAGCCTGCAGTGTAGTGAGGAAGACTAAAAGCTTAAGTGAGGAAGGTTTTGTAGAGGTTTATTTTCATTAGAAATGTAAGGTATTTGTAACTTAGTTGTTGTCTGAAACAAAGAACAAGGTATGTAGTTTAACTGAAAGGTAGTTAGCATAGGGACATTTTTATGTTTGCTTGCACGCATGTGCAAGAAACATAGTGCCATCATCCGAGTTTTCGGAGGTGTGTCACATCCTCTTCCAATTCAGTCAGTGTGTTGGCAGGCGCGGCCCCAGTCCGCCAATGCATGCTGGAGCTGTCGTAGCAGTGGCGTACAGTTGAAAGGGGGAGCTTAGCTTTAGTGAGCAGCGATAAGATATCGCCTGTTCATACACAGCTCCCCCTACACACACACACACACACACACACACACAAACGCATGCACGCATACTGCATGCTGCCCCCCCAGGCACACACATATAGCCGATGGGGTGCCCAATCCCCCGTCTGCTGTGCTGCGCTCCCCCCCCAAAGCCTTCCACATGCCACGCTGGGAGCCCACCCCAGCGTGGTAATAGATCTTATGGCTGACAGGTGCCCAATCCCCGTTGGCTCCACGCCTCCATATCCTTGTGCCACACTGGGAGCCCACCCAGCATGGCAAATGTCCCGCATCGTCAATTTAAAAAAAAACCTGTAAATTAAAATGGTCCCACACAGTCTCGGCCCCTCCTCCCACAACCCGCACCACGCTTCACGCCCTGCCTCCCAACACCCCTCCATACTTACCTCTGGAGTCCGGTGCAATGATCTTCGGTGGACCGGGAACACGTCTGCACTCTTCAAAGCTGACCGTGAACTGAGGAAATGCAGGTAAGCTGTATAATGGGATAGATAGGGGTTTTTCAACTTTGTTGCATATCTCAGGCATTTTTTGGAATTTTTGTACCAAATTTTCAACATGAGGTTTTTGGGAGCCCTTCTCATGAATGCTATCACTGTCATGGCGTTATTCGGGCCGAAGGGTGATTTCGTAGTCATTGCGTCAAATCACCTTTTGGGACCGATAATGAAATGACACTGCCAGTGTTCATAAGGTGGGCTCTCAAGAAACCTATTTTGAAAATTTGGTGGAAAAATTCCAAAAAATGACTGTTTTACTAGCATGTGTTTCGCAGTTCCTACGCACACTCGTAAGTTTGTGAATTTTCAATTTTTTCACTCCAGATTTTCAACATTGCCATTTTACTACACCTTCTTATGAGCAGTACAGCTGTCATTTTTCACATCTTGCCCAAAATGTGTTTCCGCCCATGTAGCACACAATGGCGCAGTCAATGTCTGAAATCAATATATGGGACACATTAAGAAATCACAGTGACACTGTTCATGAGCAGAAGTCTTAAAATGGCTATGTTGAAAATTTGGTGGGAAAATTCTTAAAAATGACTGTTTTACGAGCGTGCGTTGCGCAGTTCCTATGCATGCTCGTAAGTTTGCAAATTTAATATTTTCACTGCAGATTTTCAACATTGCCATTTTATTACACTTCCTTATGAAAAGTACAGCTGCCATTTTTCATATGCCTCCTAAAATGTGTTTTCGCACATGTAGCGCACAATGGTGCTGTTGGTGTGCGAAAGCAATGTTTGGGACAGATTAAGAAAATCACAGTTACACTGTTCATGAGCAGAGGTCTTAAAATGGCTATGTTGAAAATTTGGTGACAAAAGTCCATAAAATGACTGTATTACGAGTGAGCATTGCTGTTTCCACACACCCTCGTAAGTTCATGACTTTGTAATATTTTAAGTCCAGATTTTCACCAGTGGCATTTTCCACACTTCCTTATTTACAGTACAGCTGTCATTTTTCACAACATGGCGAGTGTGTTTTCACACTTTCGATTTCTGAATCTTGTAATTGGCTGTGGAAATCATTGTTCGGGACAGATAAAGAAAATCACAGTGACACTGTTCATGATCGGAGGCACCAAAATGCCTGAGTTGACAATCTGCTTTAAAAATATCCCCAACCTAATTATATTACGGGTGTGCGTTGCACAGTTTCTATGTACACTTGTGACTTCACCATTTTTTTAAATATTTTTACTGCAGATTTGCAACATTGCCATTTTTTACACCTCCCCATGAACAGTACAGCTGTCATTTTTTACATCCTGTTCTGAATGTTTTTGCACCTGTGGTGCTAAATGCCATAGTCACTGTGCATAAGCAGCTTTCAGCTAACAAACTGATATTCCCCCTGTTCATGAGGTGGGGTCACAAAAAAAACATGTTGAACATTTGGAGTGAAAATACTAATGAATGCCTGAAGTATTAGGGTTTCCAACCATAACGCCCAACCCTGTAGAGAATGACAGGCATCAGGGGTGTGACTTGGGATTCTTGCCTGTAATGCTCATACCATTCCACACCCTGCAGACAGTGAGAGGCATCGAGGTATGCCTTGGACTCTTCTGGCCCAAAGTTCACCCCATTCTCCTATATCGCACCCATCTCACCGTATTTCCTAATGGAATGGGGTGTGCATGAGGGCTAAAGACCCCAAGGAACACTGTGACACTTGTCAGTGTCTGTAGGGTGGGGTGTAGTGAAATGGTGTGGCCGTTATGCCTGACGACCCAAAGGCACACCCCAATGCCTGTCACTCTCTGCAGGGTGGTGGTGGGGTTGGCTTCAGTTCAATACTTCACTGCCATTCCTATTACGCAGCTCTGTAACTTCTACACTACCACTGCCAATGCCAGCAAGCAAACATTCGGCATTGACAAATGCTTGTTTCTATTGTTAGTGGCTTGATTTGATGCTCAAGAAGAGATTTAAAAAGCATTTTTTTCTGAGAAAAATCAGGCCTATTATTAGTTGACAGTGAGGCTTGTCAGCACAGCTGCAGTGACTTGATTTCATAATCAATAAATATTAAGTTTAACATCAGAAATCTTCCTGTGAGCAACCCATGCTTGGATCCCCCCACAGCCAGTTCAGCAAGAGTGAGTGAACTGTAGCTGGCAGGGTGGTACTACTCAGCTGACTCCCACCACTTCAGTTAGCTGCTTTCCTGTTGTGTGTCTGTGTGCCCAGCTGTGCATTCAAGACATTTTTCTAAATTTGTGGCGGTGTGCCAAAAAAGAAATTTAAAAAAAAATGTTTGTTTTTTTCTGAGAAAACTCAGGCATGGTTATTATTAGTTGACAGTGAGATTTTCCAGCTCAGCATTGCTGCAGTGACTTGATTTCATAATAAATATAATTTCATATCAAAAATCTTCCTATGAGGACCCAGACTTGGGTGCTTCTAAGGCCACTTAAGGAAGTGTGAGTGCACTGTAGCTGGAAGGGTGAGACTAGTCAGCTGACTCCCACTGCTTCAGTTAGCTGCTTTTCTGTTCTGTGTGTGTGTGTGCACAGCTGTGCACTCAAGGCATTTTTTCTAAGTTTATGACTGTGTGCCCAAGAAGAAATTAAAAAAAAAAAGTGTTTTCTGGGACAAATCAGGCTTGACTGTTATTTGTTGATGGTGAGATTTGTCAGCTCAGCATTGCTGCAGCGACATGACAGACTATATTTCATAAAAATATAATTTCAGTTTAATGCATCTTCCTGTGAGGAGTACACCTTTGGCAGATAGAGGACATAGACCCAGAAAACGTAGCTGGTCCAGCAGCCCCTGCAAAGCTGCAGCAGGTGTAGAGCAGCAAGGAGCAGGAGATGGTGAGCAGCAGCAGACTTCACAGTGACACTCAGGGTACATTCTCCGTACAAAATTACGTTTTACCCCTTCAAAGCCTGCAGTCTCCACCAGCACCAGTATGGCATCAGCTGACACCGGGGAAAAAAAGTAAAAGTAGTAAAGTACTGGTAGTGCTGCTATGAGGACATTATCATTAACTGCCACTGATACTAGCAATGTGAATGTGTCCTCTTTATCCCTTGCCATTGCCACCAGTACCACCAGGGCAAGGACATCCTTCTTAACCAGCATTGCTCTGATCCACCACCCATCCACTGAGACCACTGGTATCCTAACTTCTGCTGCAAGAGTGACCCTGCCAGCCACTGCTGCCACTGTGACTGAGACTGCTCCTGCCACAGTGATCCAGACCACACCTGCCACTGTAACAATGGCAACTTCTCCAGCCATTCTCCACTGTGGCAAGAGCCAGTTATTAAATTATTTGCAGTACTGTGTCCACCCCTACTGTGACATCTCTTGTTTATTGGCCTGTCTCCTCTACTGTCTAACTTCTCAGTGCAGATGAAGAGGAGGCGCACTCATCCAGGTCTGAGTACTTTCCAGCAGGAGATTTGCCCACCAGTACATCATCTGTGGAAGCTAACCTAAGCAGCTCTGATGATGAGGCAGAGTATGGGGTGTACCTTTAGAATCGTAAAGCAAGAAATTCAGGTGACCAAAAAAAACCTCAACTTCTCGAGGATGCAGTGGCAGAAGAAAGGAAGATATGGCTCCCTCCTTAAAAAAAAACTTGATAAGTTACGCTTCAGCACTTTGTCCAGCAGGCTCCATCCCAGCCTGAACAGCCAAGTAGAGCGGGTGCAGGGGCACCAGTGGTGCCAGGGGAAAATCTGCAGATTCAGGTATAAAGGCTAGTGGAGGGCAAACAAGTAGCGGTAATGGTGACACAAGCTTCATGAGTGGTGTCAGGAGCATTGTATGGCTGCATGTCACATTACTGAAAGAAGATAACAGAAAGGCAGTGTGCACACTGTGCAGTACAACTATCAGCGGGGGTGGTTACAGAAAGATGATAACAGAAAGGCAGTGTGCACACTGTGCAATATAACTATCAGCAGGGGGTTACAGAAAGAAGATAACAGAAAAGGAGTGTGCACACTGTGCAGTATGACTATCAGCAGGGGGATTACAGAAAGAAGATAACAGAAAGGCAGTGTGCACACTGTGCAGTACAGCTTGATAACAGAAAGGCAGTGTGCACACTGTGCAGTATGACTATCAGCATGGGGGGTTACAGAAAGAAGATAACAGAAAGGCAGTGTTCACACTGTGCAGTATGACTATTTGCAGGGGGTTACAGAAAGAAGATAACAGAAAGGCAGTGTGCACACTGTGCAGTACAACTTGATAACAGAAAGGCAGTGTGCACATTGTGCAGTAAGACTATCAGCAGAGGGGTTACAGAAAGAAGATAACAGACAGGCAGTGTGCACACTGTGCAGTATGACTACCAGCTAAGGGATTACAGAAAGAAGATAACAGAAAGGCAGTATCCACACTGTGCAGTATGACTGTCAGCAGGGGGATTAAAAAAGCAGATAACAGAAAGGCAGTGTGCACACTGTGCAGTACAATTATGAGCAAGGGGAAATCTCTGGCAAATTTAACAACCAGCTCCTTATTGAACCACCTAAAGGTAAAACACCCTTAGGTTTTTAAAGCATCAAGGTCTGTGAGTGTGGTTTCTTCAGACCCATTTTGTGATGATAATGCAGGCAGTGGTGCTGGTGGCACTGGCAATACCACAGAATTTGTGGATAACTTCTGAAATCTGCTAAGCTCAGTAGACAAGATTTATTGTCACTTAGATACTCAAAGGTGCTGGATGCAGGGCTAAACTTTCAATTGTAAAGGTAATTGAAAGGATTAAGTCATCCGTACGCTCATGAACAAAGTCTCAAAAACTACTACTGACTTTTATTCACCTTTTTTATTCAATATAAATAAAGGGGAAAAAAACATACCAAAAGGATAGCAACTAACAGAACAGACATCTGTATTTTGTGCAAACAGCATCTCACAGTGTTATCAAAAATTTTGTGCAAACAGAGCTTGTGTCAATGTTATAAAAAAACATATTTTCTTCCGGGTCCTGAATCTGTGTTTCCAATTAGGTAACACTGCAATAATACTTTCAGTTCTCTTCTGGCTCACTTGCCTAAGATCTGAACTTAGAATGTAGACTGGTATTCCATGCTTTTGTGCACTTTACTGCTGAGTTTGAACACTCCACCATCAGAATGTTCTGCCTCTGAAAAAATTATTTTATGCCTGCTGCTGTTACCACTCCATCCCCCTCAATGCCAATGAGTCCTCCATGCACCCCAAGCCTTCCTGCCAGGCACCTGTCCCTTCCAATTTGCACACCATTTGGAAAGCTTGGAACATCCCCCCCATCCACAGTCAATGCCAATACTGGAAGCATTCTTCACCAGAACCAAGTACCAGTCACCCCATCCAACAGCTCAGCACATCATGTAGCTCATAGGTGAAATGAATAATGATGGTGTTGGATTGCAACTCTTTTCACTTGTGGAAGACACTGGCTTTCATAGACTTCTGCAGCACTTGTAGCCACAATACCAGCTACAGTGGTAGTTATATAAAAGTTGGCCATTACCCCAGTATTTTCCATCAATTGTGGAAAAAACTACTGTGGTGTTACCGCTACCATGGAAAAAAAAACAATGGTATTCAATGCTTTGTTTAACACAGCAGTGGTAAATCCGAGGTATTTTTTTCCACAGTTGATGGAAAATACCATGGCAACAGTCATTTTTTATATAACTACCAATGTACCATCACATTCAACATTTTCATGCACTGTGGTGCCAAAGATATATGAGAGTGTGAAAATGGCAATTGCCACACTACTCTCTGTGGGTGGAGTTTTCCACTGCACCTCAGTCACCTGGAGTCTTGTTTCATTGGGTGAACAAATTCTCCAAACCACCCGCTAGAACAATTACCACCAGGGTACTCATCCATGAGCATCTTGATGCACTAAAAGCTGATCTGTGTAATTAGGACTGGTCAATGGTTTACACAACTAACAATGCTGACATTGCCCTTGACCAATTCATTCTTCAGTTCAACGCTATATGTGCTAGGCACGCCCCATAAAAAGTGTAAAATCAAAGGCCGCTGTAATCCCTGGTTTTCTCTGTACCTCCTTGAGCTTAGAAATGCCAGGGACCATCTATGGCACAGGTCTAGGTCCCTGTGTAACCAGGCCGACATCCAGAGGTACAAAGTGGCTAGAAACAACTGCACAAGGGCTATTCGTGCAGCTAAAAATCAATATTTAAAGGAAGTGCTCTCTTGGACCTGGAATGATGGCAGAAAAGTTTGGACTAACCTTAAAGAGGTCACTGGGAGAGACCTCAGATCTGCCTCTACCATGCTTAACATTGATGGTGTACCCTCACTTGACCCCAAACTTATTGTTAACACTTTTAATAATGCCTTCACAGACCTGAGTGGTGTTCTGCCACCTAGCTACTTCTCTCACCCCTCACAAGTGACTACTCTGGGAAAGAGACTCAGCACCTTTCTCGTCCTCCTTTCTACTTCAAAACCCTCTCAGCCCATGAAGCCAGGAATTACCTACTCAAGGTATTAGGGAAATCAAGATTTAGTGGTGACACCCTGGATCTTAACTTTGCAGCCCTTACGCTGGATGAAATTCTGTCACCTCTAACACATATTATTAACATGTCACTTAGTTACTCTCAATTCCCTCAGAAATGGAAATCTGCCACTGTGACACCAGTTCATAAGTCTGAGGATCGCACAATTACTGGGAACTACAGGCCTATCTCTATCCTGCCCCCACTCTCGAAAGCTCTTGAGCATATAGTGGCTGACCAACTGGTTGAATACTTAGAAAAATATCAGCTACAATACCCCGCAACAACACGGGTTCAGAAATGGTCATAGTACCACTACCACCCTTCTGGAGTTCACAGGCTTTATTTATCACTCCTTAGATCAAGGTCACCTGCTCAGTGCTGCTTTCTTTGATCTAACCAAAGCTTTCGATACAGTGAATCATGTCCTCCTGGTCGAACAGCTTACCACCATTGGTCTAGCTCGTGACGGCGTAGCCTGGTTTGAAAGTTACCTGCACAACCGTACACAGCAGGTGAAGATTGGTAACACCCTCTCAGATAGCAGACCTGTCCTATCTGGAGTTCCTCAAGGGTCCATATTGGGCCCTCTCTTTTATTTAGCATTTTCCTCAATAACCTTCCTTACTCCTGTCAGGGTCACATCCTTTTATATGCTGATGATGGTGTCCTGTTTACCAGTGATCCAGACCCTAAGGTTCTTGAAGCCAGGCTACAGAGTAATTTTGTAGTCATAGAAAGATGGTTCCATAAGCACAAGTTAGTTATGAATTACAACAAGACTGAAACTATGCTGTTCTCCAGCTCTCAAAATAGGCACAGAACTTACCTTCTTTCTGTCACCAACGAAGAGGGTTCTTCCCTGGAGCTAGTTCAGCTCTTTAAATATCTGGGGATTACTATTGGCAGTATGATGATCTATGCCTATCACATTGACAACATTGCTAAGGCTGTTAACACTGCATTGGGCTACTTTATAGGCGTAAGCAATGTTTGACCCCAGAGGCTCTTAACCTGGCCATTCAAAGCTCTCTTGTCTCGCTTATTGATTACGGCTTACCAATCTATGGATCAGCTACTGAAACAACTCTTCGCTGCATCATAGTTGTACTTAACAAAGCATGCCGGCTCCTTACCGGCTCAGCCATCTGTCCCATACCTGCGACATGTACGCTCAGGTTAACTGGCTCCAATTCAAAGGTAGACTCATGTACCAAACATTTTTACTGTCCAAAAAAGTAAGCTTAGGCAAAGTGCCCCCAGGAGTGCAAAAGCTTATTACCTGCACTATCAACCGTCGTTGCACCAGAAGCTCTACTAGCCAGATTTTTAATATACCCCGCTGTCGCACTTCTCTGGGACAAAGGTCTTTTGCCTACCATGCCCTGCTATGGATGAACTCACTGCACCATGACATCACTTCGGCATCCACCTTGGGCTCCTTCAAGGTTAAACTTAAGCAACAGCTAGTTGCTGATGCCAGTTGTGACTGCTTCCAGTAATCTTCCTTCTTGTGAGCAGCACTTATTCTAACCTTATGCTATCCTGACCTTATGCATAACTGTTCTCAGCATCTAATAACTGTTCTAAGTTGCTAATCATTCTCCTTCACATTTCCTCTTGATCCCCTTCCACTCTTTCCCCTCACCCCTCTATGGCTTTCCCCCTATCCTCCCCCCTGTTATATCTCCTGAGCTTCCTTGCTCACTTTAAAATGCTTTGTCCCATACCTTCTCACTTCTGATGAGGCCCTGGGCTGATGCCATCCCTTACCTTGTTGATTATTAGATGTTAGGCTGAGTCTGTTCTCTTTTTTCCTGTAAAGAATCATTTCATATGACCCCACCCCCTCTAATATGACCATTTGAATTCCAGGTTTTAATCAAATAGGCACCATGGCATACATTGTACAATGCCACGTGTATTGGAACTTCTCTAGTTATACGCTCTTGTAATGTCTTGTATAATTCTTTTTGTTTGTTCTCTGTCTCATACTTTTCCAATATGTATTGTTTTTCTGATGTGGAACCTATGAAATGAGCTTGTTCTCAAAGGTGTTATCCAAAATTTCAATAAATAAATAAAAATAAAAAACTCCATGCATGAACACATATCTCTCCATGATGGCACACTGGTGTGCGCAAAACCCTATGTCTCCTGTTGTAGATTCCACCTTTTCTCCCTGTGTCACTGGCTCTCCATTCATCCCTTCACAATGTGGCAGTCACTCCAGGTCTGCTCTTCTAAATGTTGGGCTAATGGAGAAGCACCACATGTCAGCGAACATCCTGGCATTCATTCACGACAATGCTGCGGTCATGGACAGCTGGTACCAGTCTACATGTTGGCTTTTTCATCATGGATAAAGGGGTAAATATGTGAAAGCAGTTGCTGATGGAAAGGTTGTCAGCATTTGCTGCTTTGCCCACATCTTAAATCTAGTGGTCACATCTGCACTATGTCACAGTGCTGAGGCTAGCAAGACTGGCTCCACAGCACGCTCCATCTGTGCACATTTTCATCACTCTGTGGTGGTGACTAACCAACTAAGAGAACTGCAACAATGCCTTGGTCTGTCTCGACATCACTTGATACAAGATGTCAGTGTCAGATGTAATTCATCATGCCTGCTGCTGTCTGGACTGGTAGAACAGAAGTGCACACTTCATGACATGGCAGTGGAGTGCAATGTTGTGGCAATCCTAGGCCACCATGACAGGTCATTGGCTGATGCCATGGTGAGAGTGCTTGGGCCATTTGAGAGGAGTGAGCATAATCGAAGTATGTCCATTGCCACTCTGAGTCAGGCGATCCCAGCAGCGCCTATACTGAAAGCATCCATGGAGAGGTATGTACAGCAAAATGGAGATTCCAGATGTGGCAGCTGTGCTTGATGAGCATCTGCAAGTTGAACTGGATACACGGTTTGCAACAGTGCCAGATCTCTAGTCAAAATGTGAGAGCCTTCTCATGGCTGTGGATAACCAAAAAAATTTCATATCTGACAAGAGCTGTGTGATGAGCTGACTGGTTGCACGTGGGGACTGGAGACACCGGTGGCTGGTGCATTAGGTCATGATACACAGGGAATTCCATCTGACAGGTCTGGCTCCACTGGTGGAGCTGGGGAAGAAATACCTGGTACTGAAAGTGGCACTGATGGAAATGAGTGGACACTGTTCATCATGTCCTTACATCAAAAGCAACAGAAGAAGACACAGTCACATTCTTTTGCTGTGGAAAACATCCTGAACAGCTATATTGCAGAGCCTCTTGAGCCATTAAAGGTTGATCCATTAGGTTACTGGGCAAAGAGAATGCACTCATCCCCTCACTTGGCACAACTGGCTATGAGATATATCAGTTGTGGCCCACGAGTGTACCATCCGAGAGGATGTTCAGCACAGCTGGTGATGTTTTTGAGCCTCTTTGTTCTGCTCTAAACTCTGAACACATCCAACAGCTTGGTTTCATCAAGTTTACCTTACCATTACTTTAGGTACAAATATGAGGTACCCCCATAAAAATAGAAATATAGTCTCTCCAGTCTGCTTTTGTTGACTGTTTATCTTCATAAAGATAACTTGTACGTTTTTCCTCCTATGCTTCCTTCCTGCTGTGTTTAATGTGCACACCTTCATTATAATATAATTAAATCAATTAACTTTTTCTGACCTAGATATAACTTCTCTTCTTGTTATTTAAATTCATGTTATTATCAAATATTTTACAAACAGCAAGAATACTAAACACAAACGCAGCTATAATAGCGCCAAGGTAAATCCAAACCCAGCGGGTGCTACTATAACTTGCTTCTCATGGTATGACTTCATAACAATGAGGATTGTGAAAGTGGGTGTACTGCACAGTGAAACACTACTCGCCACTTCGCTTTTGCATAAAGCTTACAAAAACAACATTCCCCAAATCTTTTTGCTTCCCAGTTCTCACATCACCCCAACATTTCACAGGTATAGCTTGTTTATGGGACCGTTTTTGCTGCTTTCATAATTTTGCTAGTTCTTTCATCCTTGCAATTATTTATCTCGCAAATAAAAAAAAAGGCTGCCTGTTTTTATTGCTCTTTTAAAATCCTTTCATTTCATTTTCTTTTTGCACATCCACTTTGCTTAGCTGCCAGTACCCAGCACCTAGCTTACACTGGGGCACCATGGCAGTCTCACAGGGGACACTGTCTGTGCCTCTGCTTCCTGAGAGAAGAGCCATGCATGGTATGCCCAGTCTTCTCTCCCCTGGCTGGCCTCTGAATGACCAAGGTCCATTTGGAAACTTAGTTCAGCGGAGTAGCTAGCAGTACTGATGGTACTGGAGTGCTATGGGGTTGGCTCTTTCTTTTCATTTTAGAAACCAAAACATTTTTTATTTTCCCCTCCTGTTGTCCACCAGGGATATACAATCAGATAAGGATATAGCCTCAAAACAACAGGGATGTACCACCATGTAATCAGTCAGGGAATGGGTTACACAGTACCTAGTTCAGGCTCTATGAGTCATCATCGAGGCAGCAGGGAGGCTTTTACAATTTGGGACCCATTATGCCACATGGTACCTGCCCAGCTCTGCTCATCCTGAACCTGGCCCATCAGGGTGGCCACACAATCAAAACATTTTGACTGTGCCATGTTGGTCTCCTGGTGGGTTGGCGATAACTGCAAGGGAACCAACATGGTGCTTTAGAAAAAATGTTGCCATTGGGCTCTCCTTGAAAATGAAATGAAAGAATGTAAAAAAGTAAAAATAAAAGAGCCATAAAAGCAGGCAGCCTTTTTTATTTGTGTGACAAAATTATTACAAGTAAGAAAGGAATGGCAAAATGACAACAATAGTGAAAACACTCCTCTAAACAAGCCCTATTGGTGAAATGTTAGGGGTTAATATGTGTTGTTTTAATGGAAAAAAAATGTAACTTGATATTGGAAATATTCTGTATTTCTTGGCTTTGTGCAAATTGCAACTGTTGACTGAGTGGCCTTTCGTAAGCCCTATCAGCCAGGCCGTGACTGATTGTTTTTGCTTGCAGAGAAGAAACAGGTCTAGTATTTAAGTTCTCCTGAGAAACACTGTAAATTAACTATCACTTAAAAGTGTTACAAAAAACATCCTCTCTAGCCTGGGATTTAGAGAGGATAAAAAAAAATTAAAAATTTCTGATTTTTGAGTTCGTCGTGGTGCGCAGGCACAGATGAACTCATTGACATGAGAGGTGCTATACAGGGGTGTGAGGGAGGTGCGCCCAATGGAGAGCTCCGTAGCAAGTGGCAGGCTAATAGGTCAGCAGGCTGGGGATGATTCAGTTTTTGTTGTTGGGGCGGAGCTGACCAACTTTCAAAGGACAGAGCTGCGCCAATTGTGGCACAGCTCTGTTCTTTGATGTGTAATGCCCTGCATTACATTGACTTCCTGATTGCATATTCACACTGCCGTAGCACTTACAGTGTGAATGCACTGAGCCTGCCCACTGCTTCTGCCTTCCTTGCTTTCCCGTTTGAGCCCCCCCCACCAGCAAATCACTCCCTCCCACTGCTGCTATCCTTCCCACACCCAAGTTCTGTTGGACCCCCCATGCCCCTGCCAGCAAATCACTACCTCCCGATTCCTCCCACTGCTGCTGTCCTCCCCACACATGCGTTCTGTTCAAGCCCCCACACACACACACACACACAACAAAGAAAATCCCTCCTTCTCCCTCCCACTGCTGCTGTCCTCCTCGTACCCTCCATTCCCCATCCCCCCGGACACTGGGGAGCACACTTCCAGTGTCCAGAAATGCTCACATCCTTTCCCTATATATAAAAAAAAAGAAAGCTGTCCCCATTTTCTTATTTCTAGAAATCTGAAAAAAAATGGTCCATCATTGTCTCTCCGTCCCCCCTCCCATCCAAACCCTCCCACTGTGCACCCACCTCCCCACACCCCACACCCCTTACCCATACTTACCTCCAGAGGTTGGGAGCAACAGTCTTCTGTGGACCGGGACATGTCTGCACTCTTCAAAGCCGACTGGCAAAGTGAAGATTTCAAGGTAAGCCGTATAATGGGAATCAGTGGGGGGGGGGGTTCAACTTAGGTTGATATCTCAGCCATTTTAGAATTTGGGCCCCACATTTTTAACATGGCGTTCTTGGGACCCCACCTCCTGAACACTGTCACTGTCATTTTGTTACTCAGCCCTGAAGGGTGATTTTGCAGTCACTATGCAGAATCATCTTTCAGGACTGATTAATGAAATGACAGAGGTGGGGTCCCAAAAAGCCCATGTTGCAAATTTGGTGAAAAAATTCAAAAAAATGACTGCGTTACAAGTGTGCATTGCACATTTTCTATGCACACCCCTAACTTCACCAGTTTTTAATTATTTTCACTCCAGATTTTCAAAATTGCCATTATTTCACACCTTCTTATGAACAGTATACTGTAGCTGTCATTTTTGACATTCTGCATGAAATGTGTTTTCGCACCAGTTGCGCAGAATGGCACGGTCGCTGTGCAAAATCCACTTTCAGGATGGAGTAACAAAATCACAGAGCCACTGTTAATGAGGGTAGGTCCCAAAAAGACCATGTTGAAAATTTGGTGAAAAAATAAAAAATGACCCCGTTACGGTGTCGTTGCACATTTTCTATACTGCGGCTAAATAACTTTGCCAATTTCTCATATTTTCATTTGAGATTTTCAACATTGCCATTTTCACACCTCCTCATGAGCAGTACAACTGTCATTTTCACAAATGTTGTTTTAGCACCTGTGGCACCAAATAACGCAGTCACTGTGCAAAATCACCTTTTGGGATTGAGTAATGAAATGATATTGCCACAGTTCATGAGGTGTGTGACCCAAACACAAGTGTTGACACTGAGTAAATACCAACAAACATCTGGGTATTAGGTTTCCAACTTATACTACTACTACTTCTTGTAGAGACTGACAGCATCGGATGTGTGCCTTGGGTTGTCGGCCATAATGTCACACCATTCTACCCCCACCCTGCAGCCAGTGACAGGCATCGGGGTGTGCCTTGGATTCTTTGGCTCAAACGTTCACCCCATTATCCTATACTGCACTCTTCTCAGCTTATTTCATTATGGAATGGAGTGAGTGTGAGGGCCGAAGACCTCAAGGCACACCGCGATGACTGTCAGTGTCTGCAGGGTGGGGGTGGAATGGCGTGAGCATTACAGCCGATGACCCAAAGGACCACCCACAATGCCTGTCAGTCTCTGCAGGGTGGGGCATTAGGGTTGGAAACCTTAAGGCCTCACTAAGAAAGTTAATCAGGGAAGGACTTTTGGTGTCACCTATAGTACCTTGATTTCAGCAAAGCCTCTGACAACGTACAACATAGAAGGCTAATTAACAAGATGAGTAGTCTGGCAATGGTGCACAAGCTGATAAACTGGGTTAGAAACTGGCTGATGGACAGAAGGCAGAGGAAGGTGGTAATGGGATCCAATCCGGGTAGAGGGGGTGGCCAGTGGGGTATCTCAGGGATAGGTTCTGGGACCACTCCTGTCCAATGTCTTCATTACAGACATTGCAGAAGGGCTAGAATAAAAGATCTGTCTACCTGTTTTCAGAAGACACCAACATCTGTAACAGAGTGAATACTCCAGAAGGGGTGGAGAAAATAAGCAGGGACATGGGGAGGCTTAAAAAATGGCCTGGGGAGTGGCAACTGAGGTTCAATGCAAGGAAGCCAAAATAATGCACATGAGAAGAGGGAAACCTGGGGAGAGTTACAGGATGGGGTGGAGGTGCTGATGATCACCAAGGAAGAAAGGGACCTAGGAGCTATCAGTTCTGATTATCAAAAGGTGTCAAAGCAGAGCACACATGTTGCAAGGATGGCCAATTGCATGCTGGGATGCATAGGCAGAGGTATCACTAGCAAAAGGCATGAGGTGGTGAGGCCATTGCATAATGCACTAGTGAGGCCTCACCTACAGTACTATGTGCAGATCTGGAGGCTTCAAATGCACAAAGCCATTGACAAGATGGAGGCAGCCCAGAGAAGGGCAACCAAGATGGTACATGGCTTGCAACACAGAACATATCAGGAGAGATTAAAAGGACCTCAACATGTACTTATTGGAGGAAAGGAGGGACTGGGGGAACATGACAAATATATTCAAGTACCTCAGGGGCATGAACAAGGTGAGGTGGACATCTTTCAATACATCAAATGTTCGACATTGACAAATGCTTGTTTTTAATCACCCCCCCAAAAAAAAGAAAACCATCCCATCATTGTCCACTGTGTAACCCCCCCTTCCCTAAACAGTATACAGACACTGGGAGTGCCCAATCCCCCAGTGTCCTCATCTCTCTGTCCATTGTTGTGCGCTATGTAAACCCCCCCCAACAGTATGCAGACATGGGGTGCCCAGTCCCCCAGCATCATCTGTCCATCCATTGTTGTCTGCTGTGTAACCCACCCAACAGTATACAGACACTGGGGTGCCCAATCCCCCAGTGTCCTCATCTATTCAACAAACTCCCTGAAAAAACAAAAACTGTCCCTCATCGTTTTTTTCCCCTGTAAAAAAGAAAGCCATCCATCTTTGTCCATTCCGCCATTACCCAACCCCCTACCTTCCCACCCAGGACCCACCACCCCACACCCCACATATCCCATACTTACCCGTCGGAGGTCCGTCGCTGTAATCTACCTTGGACTGCAGGTACGTCTTTGCTCTTCAAAGCCCAACCACGAACTGAGGTAAGCACTTTAATGTATTTCAAAAGGGTTTTCAGCTTAGTGGCATAATTTGCCCATTTTTAAATATTTTTGCCCCAAATGTTCAATATATGTTTTTTATGACCCCACCTCACAAATAACTTAACTAAAGGTGCAACCCTAAGCAAACCACTTAACGTCCTTGTGCTTGAGGTTGCACCTGTAAACAAGCTTTCAGCTTAGTGTGTCTCTCCTAGTAAAAAAAAAAAATTTAAGTAAATTAAAAAAGCAGTTTGGGCCAGCCCACTGGCACAGCGGTTGGATTTCCACTTGCGACGCCAGTGACCCGGGTTCAGGAATGGACTCGGGTGCTGGAGGGCCAGCCGGGGAGAGAGGGCTTGAGCGTCGGGTTGACGTGCTCACCTTCTCAGGGGAGGGCGGGACGGACCCGTGCTTGCTGGACGGGAGGGCAGGGATGTGACCCAGTGCTTGCTGACCCCTAGCGGAGGCTGAGGGCATGGCAATGCGCGGGGTCCCACTCGCTAAGGAGGCATGGTGAACGTTGGCATCAGCCTTACGTTGTGGCACACCATGCCCTCGGGGAGCAAATGGGAAAAAGAGCCCCGTAGCCGACCGGATGATGGTCGCCAGCTCCTGTAGCTGTGAGTCCGAGGACAGTGCACGCACCATCCCCAGCAGCACCCCAGAGCAGGTTTGGTGCTGGTCGCCCCCACTGGCACTGTCTCCCTTGGGGGGGACCCACCCGGCGAAAGGTTACGCCCAGGGGTCAACCGGGGCGCGCTACATATGGGGATGAAGAGGTGACTGATCCAAGGCAGTGCAGCTCAGAGGGCATAGGTGGCCTGAAGGGAGGTCAACTGGATGGAGGGAGCATAAAAAAAGCAATTTTCAGACATCCTTCCCCCACATGACACCAGTGTACACACCGAACGTTCAACATTATCACATGCTTGTTTTTCTACTTTTAACAAGTAGATGGAAGTAGATTCTTTCTCTGCTGCAGCTCAAGTCATCTGTCTCTCCTGCCTGAAACTTCTGTGAGTGCTGGGTCACATGACCTGCCTTCATTGAGCTTCTAAAGCAGGCTCTGATTGGACAGGAAGTCTCAGGAGATAACAGCAAGTTCCAGCAGCCAAATAACAAATAATGAAGCATGAATAACAAATTATTGGGACTTACGAATATGTATGGAATAAGACATGACAAAGTTTGGTTTATGGGCTGATAAGAGCACGCCCTAGGTACATAATGAGGAATGAGGCACTTGTGCTGAGTACCTTCAGCTCCTGGAAGTGCTCTTATCAGTCCATAAACCACACCTTGAAGTGTCTTATTCCACTTATAAAATGGGCAAAACATTTCCAATATTGGTTCTACTTTTAAAAGTAAAATGTATTTTTTTTTGTTGTTGACATTTAACAATTTTGAAGAAAATAATTCCTTTGACTGGACAAGTATAGTAACTTTGTTCATTTCAGGGAGATTCTCAAGGAGCTGATGATGTCCCTCTACCTCTGTCTCCTCCCCACCCTCCTCACACAAAGTGTTGGTAATGTTTTACTTTCTTTTTTGTTTTTGTTTTACAGCAAGCGGGTGGCTTGACTGGAGTGAGTGTGTCCGTCTGATGTCTCAATGAGAGCGCTTTGTAAATGTGCTTCTATCTATGGAGCTGCAGTATTGAATGAGATGATGATGTGTATCTCAATCGTCACACTCACACACACAAAGTGTTGTCAATGTTTTAGTTCATTTTCTCTTTCCTGGATTATGTTTTAGAGAGCAGGTGGCCTGGCTGTGAGCGAGCGTGTCCCTCTACAGTCTCCGTAGTGAGCACTGTGTAATTTGCGCTTCTACTTACAGGGCTGCAGTATGAGAGAGCAAGTTCCTGATTTTTCTTTACTGTTTCTCCCCACTCGCTCTAAATTACAATTTTAAAACTCTGACAATACGGACTGATTATAAAAAGGGGGAGGGAGAGGACCTCTAACACCCTACAAATTAAGATGGTAGAAATTGCAAGGGTGAAATGGACAACCAGAGAAATGGTAGGTGTGGAAGCAAAAAGAAAAGTAGAGGTACATTATTGTTGTTTACGATACACTTTTGTTGGCTGTAATTTGTGGCATTTCTATGTTTACAGCTGGCTGGTGAGTAAACCGACCGCTGAATACTGACTTCCGATTTTGCAGTCGGCTTCGGCGTTACACATCACGGTCAGCTTTCCATTCTGACATTGCTGACTGGAGTGGGACAATGACACCTAAGATTATGGGATTTTATCTGGCATATGTAGTGTCGGTTGCCAAGTTATGGGCTGATAAGGACATGGCTACAATAGGGCTTTAGCCATTCAAATTATAGGAAATTGTTTGCCTATTTTATAAGAATACTTGGTGAATATTCAAAATAAGGTATTCGCACACCCCTACAAGTTGTTGTACAATAAGAAACAGGTAGAACATGGTAGTCTTTTGGGGTGATGGTTAGTTGATTTGAAGTAGCTTTGCAGTTGTTTTTCTTTTTGTCTTATGTGTGCGGAGCTGTTTTGTCACTGCATTTTTTCTTGAAATGTTATGTTGGGGGATTGTCACTCAAGGGAATGTCATGTGATTGTAATATATTTGCATGTTCTTGTTATGAGCTGTCATTTTTATATAGTAATCATTTTTTCATGATTATATAGAGATCGTTGTCACATGCTGTGGTTAGGGCCTTCATAACATAGAGTCATCAACAGGATAAAGCAGCCCCACATGAAAGAGTCTTGGCCAGTGAGAAAGCAGAAATGGCAAGACCCCATTTTACAAATGCAGACAAAACACAGGCATGGAACTTGGTGCAGCAAGTCCTGGGTCCATGCTAAATGAGAGATATTCGGTCCAAGCCCTGAGATTCATGCTGCTGTATGTAAATCCAAATCCAGCCATCTGTCATCCTAAACATGGGTTTCTTTATTAGTCCAACAAAGCGGCGGCATGAAATGGTCCCTGTAATGAGATGTCGCCACCTTTTTCACTGATGCTGTCTGTGTCCCATGATTAGCTGTTGCCTTGTTGTCCTTTGGTGGAAACTGTTTCTTTAGTATGATGATGACAGCAATGCACAGGAAGTAGGATATTGTTCGTATACCAGTGCTTAAGCCAAGGTAAATGAGCCTGCAAAATAAATTCAAATGTCACCATACAGAGCCAGTTAGTGCTAAGTCCTCTCACCCCCATATTAAATAGTGGGCTAGAACATTTGGCATGTGACCGGTGGTTGGGTTGCCATCAGTTAATCTAACCCTGAAGGGTCCTGAGCCACAAAGTGAAGTCAAGATCTGTCTGCCCTTGGTGTTAGAATAAAGCACAGACCCTAACCCCTGGAGTGCCTTAATGGTATAAATAAACTAAACTGTTTTCATAGTTTAATGTCTAATTGTTTTGTTGTACATGAGGGTTTCAGATTATTAACATAATCATCCAGAATGCATGTACTGCAAGCCAATCAGAAAGGTCCATTGTCAGCTTTGAGTTTATGATATGTGTTCCCACCATTGGTGGGGCCTGGTTTTAAGTACAGAAACTTGAAGTGTGTCTTGGTTATCAGACAATATTTGATTATTACTCTAGAGAGTGTTATCCATCTCAGAAAGTACAAAGATGAGCAAATGATAGCCAGCCAGCCCAATACATATTTTTATACTACAGTACACTCCATAATTGCAGAGCACTATTTGCCGTTTAAAGACAAAAACAGCAGCTGAACATTGCAATCAATTTTAGTAGCTTAGTCGGTTACTGAAGAATTACATGGAGCTATCCAAGAAGACAACAGCAGTAGCACACTGCGATCCCCAAGTTACACACTGACTTACTCATCTCTGAAGGTGCTTAGGTGTTACTGAGGTGCCTTATTGCACTGGAGTTGTACCTGGATCAACTACCATTAAATAGGTTCCTCTCTGGACCAGCAGTGAATACTGGATATTATACAATGGCAAGAACATTTCCTGGACTCTGATTGGTCAATGTATGCCTGAGACAGTGATGTTATTACACAATAACATCACTGTATTGATTTTTTGGATGATTCTTTGGAGCTACATTTTTTTTCCAGAAACAAAGATACACTGCCCTTACTAAAAATCTACTAAAACCTTTTTTATTTTTTGTTTTCTATAACATCGAGCCATTGTATAATTGCAATAAGGCAATCCAAGGTGTGTGTTATTGTGTAATAATGTCACTCCTGGGGTGGTAGAAGCATGAGACTAAGCCGAGTAAGCTTCAACCCACGCCAGGAAAGTGACGCTATCATACCCATAACACACACCTGTCGCCTTATTGCTTAATACTAATGTTCCGGAGAGACACAGGATTAACAAAGGGCCAGTTTCTGTGATTAAAAACAAAATTAACAGTTATAGATATGTCTCTCTATTTATGATTTCCTGATAAGTCATAGGCAATCATAATGCTGCTTGGGAAAAGCAGAGCCAAGCTCCTGGGTCTAGCCAGAATGCTTAGTATCCTGCACAATATAGATGATAATTGATGAGCAACAGTGAACAACAATGCAGTATGCACTTCAACAAGTTGTCAAGACAACCAAGTAAACTTTGAGCAGCTGACTCGGTGGTTTTGTTTACTGTTGCCCATCCGTTGTCTTTTATAGTGTATGGGCAACAGTTAAATGTCAACAGCAGCAATACATTTGGGAATGTGTCCTTACTTTTGCTGTTTTAATAAGCATTGCTCTGTTTCAGGACAAGCCCTCACCGCTACGGCCATTTCTCGAATGGCAGAGTTTTGTGGTATGCGCATGCACAAAGACATTCGATGCTGCTATACCATCACTGTGACACACTGAAGAGGGTACAACAACTTCTTGATGTTAGAACAGTGGCACAACAACACTAAGAAGTCATTGAAATGCCTTGGTAATAGCCCTCTCCCATACAGTATAGCAGTGCTGGTGTACGGAAGACACCACACAGTTTTCTACACAGTTCAATGCTGGACAGTTTCAGTAACCACTTAAACTGACATTCCATTCTAAACTGCTGCTACCGATTCTGAAACCCAAACCTGTAGCACTCTGCATATTGTAACATCGTCTCTGTATAGGACCTTTGGGATGGGTTGCACACTGGCTGCACTAAGGCATCTGGGCTGTGTTTCTTTTGATCAGGGTTACAATTGCTGTATACTTCTAAGCACTATTCTGTTTAGGAGTCCCACTTATCAGGAAATCATAATGGGGGACAAGGTAGCTAACTTCTTAAAGCAACATAATTGGCACTCTTTAAATTGTACATTTATGGTAGGGAATGTGCTGCATGTTTGTTTTCACTTGAAATCAGCATTTCTTTCCTTCATATTATAAGACCTCTTTAAAAGGGAAAAAAACCTTGTGTTTTTTTTATTACACATTTTAACATATTTAATAGGGTGGGAATGTGTGAAGTCTCTGTAATACCCCCAATGTAATATTTGCTGTGTTTGCAGTAAGATAGTAATATTCTTCCCATATTCAAGGTCCCTTGTTGATACCATCTTTCTGTTGCTGAACAATCCTTTTTATGTTGGCTCGCACTTGTGCGCCGGCCAACATATTGTAGTAGTAGCAGATTTGGAGGTGCGGTCACTGTGGGCAGGGCACACATCAGTAGGTGCGTCCCTCATTCCCCAATAAGCCAGCATGCAGGCGCTGACACCAGGCATATGTAAAGTGGCCACCAGATCTAACAAAAGTGCCGCTGCAATGAGAGCCAAGCTCGTCATGCAGTGGCACAATAACACACCTCCCGACATGCCTTTCCTGGTGAAGCAGTTCAATAAACATGGCGGCAGTGAGTGCTGCCATGCACAATGCCGACTTTGGGGTGCCCAGTCCCCCTGTCAGCATGCCCTGATCCACTTCATTTGCCGACGGGGAGCCCACTCCCGCCGGCATAATACCCCTCCCATTCCACCAGTGCGCGGGTGCCCAATCCCCGGCATCATGCACCCCCAACAGTCTTTCTTACCAATGGGAGGCCCAATCCCCATCGGCTTCAGTCCCCCTGCCCAGTTCAATCTGCCGATGAGGGAGCTCACTCCCCATCGGCATAATGTCCCCAACCCCAGATTTGTGCTGTGTGCCAAGGGGATGCCCAATCCCCCTCAGCATTATGCATGCACCCCCACCCATTTCTGTGCTTACAGAGGACCCAATCTCCATCGGCTGTAGTCCCCCTCCCTCTAATGCAGGTGGTACACTGGAGCCCACCCCAGTGTACCAACAACACCTGCAAAAAAAAAAAAGACCCTTATTTTCTTTTTATTTTCCCTGTAAAACAAGAAAACAGTCCCTCGTGGTCACTTTGGCCCCCTCCCAAAACCCGTGCCCACCCACTGCATACCCTGCCTCCCCATACACACCATCACCCCATACTTACCTCCAGAGCCTGGCACGACAATCTTCAGTGGACCGGGAACACATCTGCACTCTTCAAAGCCGACTGCAAACTGAAGAAATACCAGTAAGCTGTATAATGGCATAAATAGTTTTTTTTTTTTTACTTTGGTGCATATCTCGGGCATTTTTGGGAATTTTGGCACCAAATTTTCAACATGGGGTTCTTGGGACACCTCCTCATGAATTCAGTCACTGCCATGGCATTATTTGGTCCAAAGATGATTTTGCGGTCACCCTGTGGAATCACCTTTCGGGACTGATTAACAAAACGACAGTGCCACTGTTCATGAGGCGAGCTCTCAAAAAGCCTATGTTGCAAATTTGGTGAAAAAAAATCCAAAAATGACTGTTTTATGAGCGTGCGTTGTGCAGTTTCCACGCACGCTCATAACTTCATGAATTTGTAATATTTTCACTCCAGATTTTCAACATTGGCATTTTTCCATACCTCCTGCTGAACAGTACAGCTGTCATTTTTCACATCCTGCCCAAAATGTGTTTTTGCACCTGTGGCGCACAATGGCATGGTCACTGTGGGAAATCAACTTTTGGGTCAGATTAACAAAATCACAGTGCCACTGTTCATGAAGGGAGGTCCCAAAATGCCTATGTTGAAAATGTGGTTAAAAAAATCCCAAAAATAATTGGGTTATGGACGTGTGTTGTGCAGTTTCTATGCATGCTCATGACTTCACCAATTTTTCATATTTTCACTCCAGATTTTCAAAGTTGCCATTTTTTACACCTCCTCATAAACAATGCAGTTGTTATTTTTCACATCATGCCCAAAATGTGCTTTCATGCCTGTGGTACCAAATGGCATAGTCACTGTGCAAAACCACCTTTCAGCTAACAAACTGATAGTGCCGCTCTTCGTGAGGTGGGGTCACAAAAAGCCCATGTTGAAAATCTGGAGTGAAAATACCAACAAACGTCTATGGCATTAGGATTTCCAACCATAACACCCCACCCTGTAGAGACTGACAGGCGTCAGGGGTGTTACTTGGGATCATCGGCTGTAATGCTCACACCATTCCACCCCCACCCTGCAGCCAGTGACAGGCATCAAGGTGTGCCTTGGAGTGCTCAGCCCCAGTGTTCACCCCATTCTCCTATACTGCACCCATCTCAGCATATTTCCTTATGGAATGGGGTAAGTATAAGGCCCAAAGACCCCAAAGCACACCACAATACTTGTCAGTGTCTACAGGGTAGGGTGAGGTGAAATGGCATGAGCGTTATAACTGACAATCCAAAGGCACATCCCAATGCTTGTTTAATTACCCCAGTTACGGATTCTGATGGCATCAGTTGAATAGAAACCCTGTGTAGAATGCTTATCTCTCAGTTTCTGCTGACTGTTCCTTCTTTAATTGCATCTGTTATATATCCCAATGGCATCAGCCGAACAGAAGCCCTGTGCAGAAAGCTTCACACTAGGCTTCTGCTCTGCAAATGTCATTCAATTCCAGAATGTGTAACTGATTAAAATTAAATACTGGGTAAGAGCAAGTGCAACACAAACAAGGCCTTTTAAATAAAGAAAAATAAGACTATTATACATCAAACAGGTGCCTACTGTTCTGCTCATGTACAAGTGCTTGCAGCAGCATTCTTTGATAGTAAGTGAAATGTGAAGTTAGATTTGGTTCCACATATACCTATAATGCTAATATATGGACAACAGAATGGTCTGTTCTGCTTTGTCCTTCAGCTTCCCCCTTAACCACAAAAGGGGCTGGGGTATCTGTTGTGAGGGGTCCTCCACTAGAGATGCAGCAAAGTTTTACTCAGCGGCCGAAATTTCTGAAGTCCGCAAATCTGCATCCATGGAAAGTTTTGCGAAGTTGCCTACTTACAGTGGAATTTTGCTAATACCAATTTTACCTTGTAATTTCGCCTTGCGTTTGTCAAGGTGAGGTTACCCCCAAAAAAGGCTCCGTCATATGTCTCAGTTTCTGCAGGTCACATGGGACATTCTGATCAGGCAGGAAGTGACTGATTTGCTTTCTTTTCATCAGCAGTACTGTAGTTGTGTGAGCAGCAGCTCTAATAGTGACTATGAGAAAGGCATTTAGTTGGAGAAAATGTGTACTTTCAAAACACCTCACTTATTTTGTTTACCTTATTTGTTCAGTTTCCTTAGCTACTTAATCTTTCTTTTTTTAACGTTTGAGTTTTTTTCTGTCTTCTGTCCCTCTCTGTCTCTGGTTTTTAGTGTTTTTTTTTATTATGGTAAAGTATTATTTTTGGCAATTTAAAAATGGAGGAGGGAACTAGATGTGGATCCAGTGGGCAACATGGTCCAAGGAGGCAGGGTGGGAGTGTCGTCCATCTAAAAAGACAAATGTTTGGCACTAAGAGTCAGGCCCCCCCCCAACCTTTACCACCACCAGCTGAGGATGGGAAGAGTGCTGCTCCAGAGGCTGTCGTGGAGGTGCAAGAAGATCAGCAACAGGAGCAGCCCGAGCAGCCGGAGCAGCAGCAGCAGCAGTCTGTGGTCCCTGCCCCCTGCCTCATTCCACCACCACCAACAGCAGCTCCACCCCCTGCAAAGCAGCCCACGACATCTGGGCCCCACTGCAGCAGCCATGGAACTTGCTGGTATGTTTTGTTTTACAGGTCACAGAGATGATGATAGCGTTGTGACCTGTAATTTGTGTGGAAAGACTGTGCAGCGCTGTAAAAAAGGCAGTCACTTGGGTACTTGGTCGCATCTGGAATCGAGCATGTGTGCTCAGTATGCCTTCCTGGTAAATCTCATAAATAAATAAATAAATACTGGTAGACAAAGGACCCATCTTAATGTGCACCACTGTGCTGAGTGGCAAGCTAAGCTGTGGGAAGCAGCAACAACTGATCTTGTTCAAGGGGATGGTGGACAGTATGAGGGTGCAGGCCATTGTGCTGAGAATCGGTGTGCCAGGACTCAGAGTTCACACATGAGGGACAGGCAGTTGGAAGCAGCCACAGCACCAGTAGCCCTACCACCAGTAGCACCAGCAGGAGTAGCCACATAGACAGTGCTGGCCGTACAAAATGGTTGACCTCTGCCAGGATTGGAACAACAGAGGTACCATGCCAACACTGACAGAACCCTTATAATACACAGCACAGGGATTGGAACAACAGGGGTACCATGCCAACAGTGACAGAACCCTTATTTTATAATACACAGTGGGATGCTCTGTCCCCTGCTTATGGTTATCTGTATAATATTTGTATTATAAATAAATGGTATGTGATGGTCTGCCTAAGACACTCCAGTCAGCAAGTAAGCTTGCCCTTTGACCTCAGGTGTCAGTGTGGCTAGAGTAGCAGGATGTGAGACAAAGACCAGGGAAACCTAATTAAATGCCTTCCTTCCAGTGGGACAGTTTATTACCCCTTATAACCTGTTCCTGCTTTTGAAGCTGGAAACTAAATATGAATTTTATGACCCTAGCAGGAAGGGAAGTTATTTGTCTGACTCTTTATGGGTTTCTCACCTAGCAGAGAACTAATGACAGATTGTGGGGTTATAAAACATCAAAGAGAAATGCTTGATCAAAGAGACTCATATTTTGGAAAACTGCTAGTTGCTGATTTTTCACTGTAATAACATACATCCTTGTGAGTATCCATACTCAGATTACAGAATTATCACAGATCTAACAGCGACCTCATGGGTGGTATCACCAGGAGGTGGAGAAAACTGACTTTTGAACTGGGCTGCACTCTGACAAGTTTGTGCAGAAGGACCCTCTGAAAATAAAAGACAAACTTATCCTGTGGACTGGCAACTAGGCACTTTTAGAAAAATAATTCTGTTCTGTAACTTCCCATTTATTTTATGTGACTGTAAGTTATAGATATATTTGTTGTGCTTGATATTTTACCTATTTTACAATTTTTAGTAAACAATATTTTCCTTGAAATACTGCCTGTGCTTCTCAGTTTTCTTTTGCATGTGGATGTTAAATCAGTGGTTAATTCTGACAGCTGTTAAGGGCTTGAAAGTCAGGATTTCGGAAGAGACATAGCATGAAGATTGCCCATGTTCAGGTGCTCAATGATCTCCTGGTAGCAAGGGATTGGAAGAGCCATTCCATCTTGGTTCTCCTTGATCTCTCTGCAGCATTTGACACTGCGGACCATGTGGTGCTGCTGGAGTGCCTGTGGATGATCTGTGGCCTGTGTCTGGTACAGTCCTCAGATGGTTCCATTCTTTTCTCACTGGCAGATCTCAGAGGGTGGTGTCCGGGATCTATTCCTCTGACTCATTCTCACTGGCGTGTGGGGTCCCGCAGGGCTCTGTGCTGTCACCTGTGTTGTTCGCAGTGTACATGCTGCCACTGGAAAACATTGTAAGGTGGTATGGGTTGGGTTTTCATTGCTATGCAGATGATACCCAACTCTACCTGTCCTCTGTGCCTGAGCAGGATAGTGTGGTCTCGGTGTTTAACAACTCTCTCACCGAGATCCAGGACTGGATGAATGCCAACTGGTTGAGGTTGAACCTGGACAAGACCAAGGTTCTAGTGGTGGATCCAGGCCATCGGGTAGAGAGACTGGCAGCTGGTTCTGCCTCTGGGCTTTGGCTTGGTGGTAGCCAGCTGTTGACCTCCGAACAGGTGCGGAATCTGGGTGTTATTCTTTTTTTTTTTTAAATGATATTTTTATTTGTTTTTAAATATGTAAGCAACACATGGGATACAGTACATAATAGAAATCACATAATACAATCAAGCATGACTCAAGCAGCACACAATGCATTACAGTTATGGGCACAAGATCATAATTCATATACAGTCATAGATAATCCATCCCGATAGGGATCCTTGTATACTAGTACTAAAATGATAAGTCTTCCCCCTAAATCTCTCTCTGCCCCTCACCTTTCTCAACATCAGGTTACTTCTCTGGGTACTGGATCTGGGAACTCCTCTGTGGGGGCTGGGGGTGCTGACCGAAGGGTGGGCATCTGGCTAGTTCCCTTTGAGCTACCGTGGGCTGCCTGTCTAAGGTCAGGCAGCTCTGGTGGTTTAGGTGGAGGTGTTTCCTTTGACTTTCTATCTGCTTAGGGGTAGGTCGGGGTTGGAAGAAAGACCTTTGATCTATTCTTTCAGGATTGACTGCATTGGGAAGATTCTGCAGGAATACATGAACTGTGGCAAGCCTCATTTCTCTTTATGTTTCTGGTTGTTCTATAATTCGGACTGGGTGGTGAGAGTACCCTGAATTTTATCTTTTATTCTTATCCAACCTGCACTATTGAACTGTGGTTGGGGAAATTATTTTATAATTAGTATAAATTGGGTTATGGCTCTGGAGTGTGAGAGACTCTAAGGCCAAAAATATGTTCCTCTGGGACTCATGAACGGAATCAAGTGAGAGTTGATTCTGTTTTTGTCTCTGGATTTAAAAAAGGAAAAGAGATTTATGGGGATTATTCTTTGGACTTCTGCAAATTTGATTTTACTAATGTTTGTTAAATGTGTAGTTGTTTTTGTTTGAAGTTTTCTTAGTTTGGATTTATTATTTTTAAATTGTTGGCAGTTATTGAAATTGTTTTATTGTTATTTTGGGGTTATATTTTGGGTTGGGATTTTATTTTACTTTTTCCTTTTTTTTTAATGTGTAATAGTGTTTTTGTTTGACTCCTTCCTCTGTGAGAGAGAGAGTGAAGGAGTGATTTATTATTTCTGGTTATTTGATATTCATAAGTTTATTTTTGTTTATTATTTTTGTTCTTTCTTTCTTGTTAAATTGTTTATAATGTGTTGGGGAGGTTCAGCGAAGTTTGGGCGTTATTCCTCCACCAGGCTCAGGGAATTATGCCCCTTTGAATGCCCCCCATTGTCATCTGACACCTATTTTAGGTGTTGTGCGCTGGGCATTCTCAGGAAGAGTAGGCTAAGGTGAAGAGCTGGGCCTGTTGGGGACGGGGGTGGGTGCATTGGGGTTTTGGGGTTCAGGAGACACCCTGGGATGAAATGGGGTCAGGATAGGGGTTATTCCTGTCTTGTCCCCATACCCAAGGGTTCTGATGTTAATGGACAGGTGCCGAGGTCTTCCTCGACAACTCATCCTACCTTGGCGGTGTTGTGCAATGCCAGATCTATTAAAAACAAGACAGCTATTATAGCTGACCTTGTTGGATCAATTGATCTGGCTTGCATCACTGAGACCTGGCTGGATGAAAATCCAGGCCCTATATTGGTCTTGGCAGTTCCAGCTGGGTTCTCAGTGATACACCATCCAAGGTTGGATCGTAGGGGTGGGGGTGTGGCCATTATGTTTAAGACTGAGCTGGGCCTTGTGGATGTGCCATTAGAAATTACCAGATCCTTTGAATATATCCTGGGAGAGGGTGTAGGTTGTGGGATTCTCCTGTTTACTGTCCACCAGGTGATGGTGGAGAATTCCTGCAGGAGATAGCAGACTTCATCGTCGACTTGGTTTTGAGGTTCCCCAGACTGATAGTTCTGGGTGACTTCAATGCCTGGGTCGACGATGAACTCTCACATCTTGGTCAAAATCTCCTCCAGCTGATGACAATGCTGGGCCTAACACAGGTGATTACCTCCTTGACCCATGTAGGGGGTCATTCATTGGATCTGATCTTTCTTCTGGGTATGGAGATCGCTGATCTGGGGGTGGAACCAGTCAGCTGATCTGACCACCACACCATAAGGTTCAGCTTCAGGGCCCTTCCAATAGGTCTGCCCCTACGGAGATAGTTCGGTACCGCCCTCTGAGGGGTATTCACCCAGTGACCTAATGGCGGTACTGGAGCTATCGGGTTTGTCGGATGAGTGCATGAGTCCAGATGATCTCGTACTAGCCTATAATAAGGCTGTGGGAGATGCTCTGGACAAAATTGCTCCTGTTCGTGTTCAGCCTCTCGCCCTCCGTCCAAGGAGCCCTTGGTTTGATGGCTCCTTGAAGGAGTTAAGGTGAATTGCCGGAAGTTGGAGAGAGCCTGGCGGAAGTCCGGCAATGATGTTGACAGGCTTAGGTCGATGGCACATTATGATGGCTATCAATCAGAAATCACCCGTAAGAAGGCAGAATTCCTGTCCAGGGAGATTTCTGCTGCACAGAACCGACCGGCTCAGCTTTTTCGGGTTGTAGACAGATTGTGCAAGCCAATCTGTCTCCAGCTCAGATAAGCTTTTTCTCAGCTAAGATGCGAGGAGTTCACTCAGTTTTTGCAGATAAGGTTGCCAGCATCAAGTCTGGCATCCGTCTGACCTCTCCTATGGGGATTGCGGTGATCGACGGGAAGTGGCATGTACTCGGTCTGTCTGGTCAGACTTTCGCCAGCTGGAGTTCAATGACATTGTAAAGATTGTCCAGATATTGTGACCAACTAGTTGTAGTTTGGATCTGGGCCCTGCACCTCTCTTAGTAGGATGTGTAGAAGTTATCTGCCCAATCCTTGCTGACATTGTCTGGAAGTCCTTGGAGAGGGGGGTCTTTTCCGACACCCTCAAGGAGGCGGTCGTTCGACCACTCCTTAAAAAACCCTCCTTGGATCTAGATTGTCTAGCTAACTACCAGCCTATGTCTAACCTGCCATTTATTGGTAAGGTTATTGAAAAGGTGGTTGCGTTGCAACTGGATGATCATCTTATGACACACAATGTCTATGATACTCTCCAGTCTGGTTTTAGGAAGAAGCACAGCACGGAGACTGCCCTTGTCCTGGTATTGAGTGATCTCCTAATGGCTAGAGATCGAAAGGCATGTACCATTCTGGTCCTTCTCGATCCCTCTGCTGCATTTGACACTGTAGACCATGGTGTGCTGTTGGAATGCCTGCGGGATTATTGTGGGCTGTCTAGTACAGTCCTCAAATGGTTTCATTCTTACCTCACAGACAGGTCTCAGAGAGTTGCCACCAGAATTTATTCCTCTGGCACTCATTCCCTGCCTTGTGGGGTACCGCAGGGCTCCATTTTAGCTCCCATGCTGTTTGCAGTGTATATGCTGCCATTGGGAGAAATCATCAGGCAACACAGTCTGGGTTTTCATTGCTATGCAGATGATACCCAGCTGTATCAGTCTTTTCTCCGTGGCCAGAGTGTTGCATTCTCCGTGCTAAACAACTACCTTGCTGAGATCAGACTTTGGATGAGTTCCAGCTGGCTGAGACTGAATCTGGATAAGACTGAGGTACTGGTAGTGGACCCAGGTCGTCTGAGGGCGGGTTTGAGAGCTGGACAACCCTCAGGTTTGTTACTTGGTGGTATACCGCTCCCTACCTCCGATCAGGTGTGTAATCTGGGTGTTATTTTTGATGACGGACTGACCTTAAAATCTCAGGTATCAGCTGTCATCAAATCCTCTTTTTACCATCTAAGGAATATCGCCTGTGTGAAACACCTGGTTCCATCAGGTGACCTTCCAACATTGGTCCATGCCTTTATCACTACCCATCTTGATCACTGCAATTCCCTTCACCTAGGGCTACCTGGGGTTGATATCCGCTGCCTGCAGCTGGTGCAGAACGCGGCGGCCAGGCTTTTGACTGGGACATCTAGAACCAATCATATTTTACCGGTGCTCCACGATCTGCACTGGCTGCCTGTTAGGTGGCAGATCACCTTTAAGGTTGGTTTACTAACCTTTAAAGCCCTACGTGACCAGGGACCCGGTTACCTGAAAGATCTCCTGATTCCCTATTGCCCACTCCGTCCTCTCTGTTCCGCCAATGAGGGATTGCTAGAGATTCCCAGGGTTCGATTGAAGACATCAGGTTCACGTGCTTTTGCCTTTTCAGCACCAACCCTGTGGAATTTCACTCGTTGGTTGAGAGAATGCCTAACCGCTTGATAGTTTTAAAATTGATTTAAAAACATATTTATTTAGTCTAGCTTTTATTTGATTATGGCTGACATATTTTAAAGTTGTTTTAATTTATATTATGTATATGTTTTTATGTACAGCGCCTTGGCTCTGAAAGGCGCTATATAAATAAAGTTGATTTGATTTGATTTGATTTACTCATTATGGGACAAAATGAGGATTTTGTACTGACATATAGAGGACCCATTTCCTTCATTGGAGTTCAAATTTATCTTTTCTGTTTAAATGGCTAGCCACCAGTCTTTCCAGATAGTATACTTCCTTCATAGCCATGAACCATTCCCTTCTGGTCAGAGATGAGGTCCGGCCCCATAATCTGGTAAGTGCTTTCTTAGCTGTCAGTATATAAGTAATCAAGAGAGAGCCCCTCAGAATATGGAGGCCTATGGGAGGTATTGAAAGCAGCACCATTTCAGGAGTTAGGACAGCCTCCTCCCCTACCAACTCCCCCAGGGTTTCCGCCACCTCTCCCCAAAATGGTCGGAGCACTGGGCATGACCAGAAGATGTGTACATGTCCAGCCATCTTTTCCCCACAAGATCTCCAGCAGCTTCCTACTGGGCCATCTGTAAATCTTGCCAGTTTAGCTGGTGTATTAAAAAATCTAAGAATGGCTTTCCCGGCAAATTTCCGCCAGTATGGTGCTAGAGATATTCCACAGGATAACCTGATATATTTAAACCAGAGGTCTTCTGAGACCAGTACCAATAATTCCGGATTCCAAGCAGCCAGGACCCCTAAAGTTGAATCTCTAGTAACCTCCTGCAATCCCTTATATAGTGTTCCAATTAGGTGTGGGGGGGTTAGTCCCTTTATGGAAGATACAATAACTAGGAATAATTGAGGAGATGGAAATGGGAGGTGGTTCCATTGAGGAGCCTTATTCACCTGTTAAGCTTGTATCTGCTGATAAGCTACAATAGTATCTGGTGATAGCACATAGGCATCTCTTAATGTGGAAAAAGGTAACATACCCTGATTGTCTAATATCTGAAAAATGAAAGTTAGGCATCTGTTATGCCAGCCATTTAAAGTCTCAGTTAGGGGGGCCTGAAGATTTTTTGTCTCTAACCTAAGTTGTCTTAGAAAATAAAAGACCGGTACAAGTTCCTGAGAGGCTCTAAGCTTGTCCCAGACTGTCATACTGCTTTGCATTCCCCTATGATAAGCATTCCACCCTGGGAGTGGCTCCCCCAGCTCAAACAGATCATTCTTAATATCTTGAATATGTTTTAGTGTAATCTCTAACTTTTTCCAAGGTATTCTGTAATTTGGATCAATCCATCCCAGTATCCTAGGCAGGGTAGCTACTTGTGCGTATATACCCAGATCAGGTAATCCCTACCCTCTCTTGTCTCTTGGGAGCTGTAGAATGGACCATCAAATGCAAGGTTAGGTGTTATTCTTGATGATGGGTTGTCGCTTTGTTCTCAGGTGTCAGTCGTCATCAAGTCCTCTTTCTACCATCTGAAGAATATTGCCCAGATTAAGCACCTTATTTCACCTGGCAACCTTTCTACTCTGATCCACGCTTTTGTGACATCCCGCCTTGACTACTGTAACTCCCTGTACCTAAGGTTACCTGGGGTTGATATCCACTGCTTGCAGCTAGTGCAGAACACAGCAGCCAGGCTGTTGACGGGGCTTCCTCGATCAGATCATGTGAAGCCAGTGCTCTGTGGTCTGCACTGGCTGCCAGTTCAGTGGCGGATCACCATTAAGGTCAGTTTGTTGACCTTTAAGGCCCTACATGGGCAGGGGCTGAGTTACCTGCAAGAGCTCCTGCATCCCTACTGCCCCCTCCGACCACTCCGCTCCACCAACGAGGGATTGCTAGAGGTTCCCAGGGTTCAGCTGAAGACATCTGGGGCCTGAGCTTTTTCATTTGTGGCCCCTACCCTTTGGAACTCTCTACCTCGTCGGATACGTGAGTGCCTGACCATGGAGAGCTTTAAAATTGCTCTAAAAATGCACCTGTTCGACCTGGCTTTTCCAGACCATTGACTTTCGCTACAGGATGGCTGGATGAACTCTATGTTTTAATATGATATTTATTGTGTTTTTATTGTGAAGCACTATGATCAATTTGAATAGTGCTCTATAAATAAAATTGAATTGAATTGAATCTATCTATCATTCCCACTTTTCACACATTGTTCACCTGTACCCCACCTGACAACCATGGTCACTGTGGGCAAATGGCTGTCTTCACTGCTGATGTCAATTACTGATCCTGGGTCAGCAAGTAGTGGATGTGCAAATGCCTAGCAGGTCATGCCCTCCTCCCTGGTAGTCACATGCATCAACTGCACAATGTATTTGGTCATGAATAGACCTAGCTGGATTTCAGGGCTTGCATGTCAATTGCAGTCTCCCAGGTACAATGTAGCTTGCTGCCACCACACCACTGAATCAGACTCATCATCCTTTATTTCAGTGTTTTTGGTCATCTTTTCAATAAGTGAAACAATCAAAATGTGTTACAGCTGTAGCAATGTTTTCCTTCACTGGGAAAGATGTAGTGATCAGAAAGTCTGCCCTCTGCCAAGACCATATGAACTGACCCCCACTTTGCCAAATTTAGTGAGTAGTGCACATCACAAAATTGCTTGAAGTGCCCTCTTGATGAAGTCAGCTCTACTTCACGAACATTGAATAGCTGGTCTGGTCACATGATGTGGTTCACGTGGTGTGGTTCTCGTGGTGTGGTAAAGACTGATTGCATGATTACATTGCTGCAGGAAGTACAGGGATGTAACCATGTGCCTCTCCCCCCCAAGTGTGCACTTGTACGCTGTTAGAGAAAGATGTAGAATGTATCTCCATTGTCCTGTGAAGAACATTTTTTATTTTATTTATTTATTTTAGTCTTTGATAACTGGGTAAGGCCCACTAGGCACAAGTGCCTGTTTTCAGGGACGACCTGAGAGCACTGGGCGGTTAAGTGACTTGCTCAGAGTCACACAGTATGCAAGTGGAGGTTGTGAGAATCAAACCCCGGTCTTTTCTGCTGGATGTACCAAGCTCATTCACAGCTCATTATTCTAACCTCTAGGCTATACTGCCAGCCCATCAGATGAAATTGGATGCATTCAGGGTGGTATGGCAGTAGGCAGTAAAGAATATCAGACAGAAACTAGGGATGGGCAAAGCCGAGGTGGATTTGGATTTAGATTTGCCAATTCTAGGCTGATTTTGGATTGGGATTTGCCAGATTCAGTCTATAGACATAACTGAAGGAAAAAATGGTTTAGCAAAAGAAAAGCACCAGACAATGTCAATGAAGTGGCAGTAGTTTTAAAAGGGGGTCCACTGCCTGACATCCACTGTATCCTGCTGTTTAAAATGTGTTCGTTTCTGACTGACCTGCACTGGAAACAACAAAAAGGTAGTGTGTGGAATGAAACTGCATATTTGGAACATGTGCACCCACCTGGGGACAGGAGTTAGTGCTGCTGGTTGTGCCAGCTATATATTACAACTCTTCCTGTTGCTAATTATTGTAACCTTTCTGATTTTAAAGTAAGTTATAAACTGGCACATTTACAGCACAAAAAAATAAAAGGTAGGAGGATTTATTTATATTCATTTACATGCATTTCAATACTAGATTATGTGGAATATCCCTTTTAAAGCTGTAAGATGTTTTACATATACTAATCATTACCCCCATTGTAGTTCATTACAGCCAGAGGAGTCATGGACTTGATGCTGCTGCTTGTTCAGGCATGATCCACGTGGTGTGTCTATGGGATTTTTGGGGTGACATAGGAGACACAGAAGGAAGAGGACAGGGCAGTGTATCTGGAAAAGCAAAGGGAGGTAAGGAAAGTGGTCAGGAGCGCCAAGGCGAAGACTGAGGAGAAAATAGCAAAGGAGGTTAAGAAAGCGGACAAGACTTTTTATAGGTAAGTGAAAGGAAAAAACCTGGGGGGAGGCTGTGTGGCTAAAAGGGGAGGAAGGAGTGGGAGTAGAGGGAGACCAGGAAAGAGCATCAGTCCTGAACAAATATTTCTGTTCCGTCTTCACAGAGGAAGGGGAAGGGGAGGGACCACAGCTAGGAATCAGGATTGGAAAGGAGGTGGGCAGCAGTCTGTTAATAGGGGAGAGAGTCCTAATAGAACTCACAAATTTAAAGGTGGACAGGGCAATGGGTCCAGATGGGATACACCCTAGAATATTAAAGGAATTAAGGGAGGTACTGCTGCACCACTGGCATCCCTGTTCAACAGGTCACTGGATACGGGAGTGTTTCCAGAGGACTGGAGAAGAACCGATATAGTCCCTCTCCACAAAAGTGGGAGCAGAGAAGAGGCTAATAACTATAGACCTGTCAGTCTGACCTTGGTGGTGGGGAAAATGATGGAATCACTGCTAAAAGAAAGGATAGTGGAGCACCCTGAATCCAGCAGAGCACAAGATCCGAGGCAGCATGGATTCACATTAGGAAAGTCATGTCAAAAAAATCTGATGGATTTCTTTGCTGAGTGATCAGGGAGGTGGATCAGGGGACCTGTGGATGTGGTCTGCCTTGACTTCAGCAAGGCATTCAACATTGTTCCACATGGGAGACTTGTGAATAAGTTGGGCAGCCTGCAATTGGATCACAAGGTGGTGAACTGGGCTGGAAATTGGTTGAGGGCTAGAACACAGAGGTGGTGGTAAATGGAACTAAATCCAACATAGGGAGGGTGAACAGTGGGGTGCCACAGGAATCAGTTCTTGGGCCAGTACTGTTTAATATATTCATCAGTGACATTGCAGAAGGGCTGGAGGGGAACGTATGCCTCTTTGCACATCACACCAAGATCTGCAGTAGGGTAGACAGTCTGGGAGGGGTGGAGAAAATGGTATCTACAATGCCTGTTCAACAACTAAGTTGTCGCCTGCCATCACAGCGATGGATTTATGTTGACTGCAACTTATGGTTGACATAAATCTGACTTGAGACCCTGGCTGTTTTTTCACTGGGGAGCTGTGCCCCCAAACCCCCCCATGTGGGGGGCTGTACCCCTGCAACCCCCAATCTATAGGATTCTAGCACCGAGTCAAAGTTGGATCAGGGAGGGGGTGCCGGATCAGGAGAGAGAGAGTGCCAGGGTCTCGGGCAGACTATTACACTGAAAACATCAGTGTTGTCGGCATCAATGTTTTCACTGTAATAGTCATACAGGGGGCGTACCAAGAAAATGAGGAGTGACCTAACTAAACTGGAGGAATGGTCCAGAGTGTGGCAGCTAAGATTCAATGTGAAGATGTACAAAATCATGCACTTGGGGTACAGGAACCCGGGGGGAAGATTGCATGATGGGTGGAGAGGTATAGAGACCACCAAAAAGGAAAGAGATCTAGGGTTGATCATATCGGAAAACCTAAAGATGGCCCAACAATGTGCCAAGGCAGTAGTGAGAGCCAGTGGGATGCTGGGGTGCATAGGGAGAGGTATCACCAGAAGAAGGAAAGAGATTGTGATACCACTATACAGGTCATTGGTGAGACCTCATTTGGAGTACTGTGTCCAGTTCTAGAGGCCACATCTTCAAAAGGACGTAGACAAGGTAAAGGCAGTTCAAAGAAGGGCAACAAAAATGGTGCAGGGACTACACAAAAGATCATACAAGGAGAGATTGAAGGAACTCAATATGTATGCCATGAAGGAGAGGAGGGAGAGGGGTGACATGATAGAGACCTTCAAGTACCTAAAGGGAATAAATAAGGTACAGGAGGGCAGCATCTTTCAGAGGAAGAAATGCTCTAGAACAAGAGGTCATGACATGAGATTGGAAGGGGAGAGACTAAGAGGCAACATGAGAAAGTACTTCTTCATGGACAGAGTAGTGGAGGCATGGAACACCTCCCAGCAGAATTGGTGGGTACAAAGTCAATGGGGGAATTCAAAACTGCATGGGATAGACATAGTGGAACCCTAGTGGTTCAAAAGAGGTGGTGAAGCTGAAGATAAAGTAGGATCTGTGGCATTTTAGTAGGTAGGGGAAAAAGGCGGACTAGATGGGCCTGGCAGTTCTTATCTGCTATCAAATTCTCTGTTTCTATGTTTCTTGCATGGACCTCTTCCCAAAATATTGTGGGCTGTCTGGATCAATTGCATGGTTGTTCCATGCTGCAGCATGAGCAGGGTTTGGTGGCCAGCCATGCAGTGGCAAACCAAGGTCTGGCATGGTAGGTCATTGTTTGGGTGCCTTTGCATGTAGTAAAGGTTTCCCTCTTTTTGGTATTTGGCTGCTTACCTATAATTCTATGTACAACATGAAGATCATGCACAGCATGTATAAAGGGCATTGTAATGGAATAAAATGCATATGTCTACTAAAATAAGCACTTAATGTCTTGTCTCATAGGTGTCTTACATCTATTAAAATAAGCACTTAATGTCATGTCCCATAGGTGTCTTACGTCTACTAAAATAAGAACCTAATGTCATGTCCTGTAGGTGTCGTACATCTACTAAAATAAGTACCTAATGTCATGTCCTATAGGTGTCATACATCCACTCACATGGCCATCACAGAGATGTGGGCCAACCAACACCAGGATTGGGATATGACGATTCCTGGGTACAGGGTGTGTAGAAAGGACAGGGAAGTGGGAAAGGGAGGAGGGGTGACGATTTATGTAAAGGACTAGATCAGGTGCACAAGGGATGAGAGGGAGAAGGGGAGGATGGAGGCACTGTGGATGAAGTTCCTGGACCTGAAGGGTAGGAAACTGAGGCTAGGGGTGGTATATAGACCACCAGCACAGTGCAAGGAGATGGATAGAGAGTTGGCAGATCAGATTCAACGAACGTGTAGCAAAGGGAGCGTGGTGATTATCGGGGACCTCAATCTTCCTGGGGTGGACTGCAGAACCCATGCCACCTCTAGCGCCAGGGAACAGGTGCTACTGGATGAATTCCAGGAGAGTCATCTGGTGCAGATGGTTGGAGAACCAACCAGACTGGGCAACATACTGGAGCTGGTACTATCAAACGGGGAGATGGTGAGGGAGCTATTGGTGGAGGATCCACTAGCCGGGAGTGACCACCTTTTGGTGTGGTTCAGGCTAAGCATGAGCAAGGAGGCGGTGGGGTCAGCAACAAAGGTAGTGGACTTCAGATAGGAGGACTTTGGAAGGATGCGGGAAATACTGAGGGGGAACCTTGAGGGAATTAGGTCAGAGATGGATGCGCACCAAAAATGGGAAATCATAAAGTCTGGCCTATTGCGTACACCAGGACTCTGATCAAAATGTCCAGGTCCATGGTGCCATGCTGGATGACCAGGAGGGTGTTGGAGAGGGTGAGAGCCAAGAGAGCTGCATTTAGGCAAATGAAGAGAACTGGGAGGGGGGAGGACAAGGGGTTGTATGCAAAGGGGGCCAGGGAAGTGACCAAGCTAATAAGGGAGGCCAAGGCCACCAAGGAACTGTAGCTGGCTCAGGGCATAAGGGAAGGGGAGAAGGAATTCTTTAAGTACATGAGGAAAAAAAGGAAGTGTAAGGACCAGATTGTTTGGATTAGGAAGGGCAAGGGGTGGGTGGAGAGGGAGGGGGAACAGGCAGAAGTACTGAACAATTACTTCTGCTCTATGTTCACGAGGGAGATAGGAGGTCCCCAACCTCCATGGACTGATGGGGTAGGGACGGGGGGGGAGGAGGTGACTGACAAACTGATTCAAGAAAGCAGGGTATTGGAAGGTCTGAAGGCACTTAGGGTGGATATGACACCAGGTCCTGATGGCATTCACCCTAGGATGTTGAAGGAGATGGCAGAGGTGCTGGCCGGGCCACTGACTGACCTGTTAAACACCTTCCTGGACACAGGACACATACCACAGGACTGGAGGTTGGCTCATGTGATGCCTATCCACAAGAGCGGCCAAAAGAATGAGCTGGGTAACTACAGACCTGTCAGTCTCACTTCCATAGTGGGTAAGCTAATGGAATCAATCTTGAAGGAGAGACTGGTAACCATCCTGGAGCTCAATGATCTCTAGGATGGGCAGCAGAACAGGTTTGTCTTAGGGAGATCATGCCAGACAAACCTGATAGAATGCTATGACTGGGTGACAAGGGAACTGGACAAGGGCCATGCAGTGGATATCCTATATTTGGACTTCAGCAAGGCCTTTGACTCGGTACCGCATGGGCGACTGGGGGAAAAGCTGGAACACATTAGGGTGGGGGCTAAGATGGCTGGCTAGATCAGGATAGACTGCAATGGGTGGTGGGGGGGACTCTCATCTAACAAACCAGTGATCAGTGGTGTGCCACAGGGCTCTGTGCTGGGGCCGGTGTTGTTTGGGCTGTTCATATCGGATATAGCAGATGGGTTAGAAAGCAGGATCAGTCTGTTTGCAGATGACACCAAGATGGGAGCTGAAGTGAATGACATAGAGGGGTGGCAGAGGCTACAAGGGGACCTCACTAGGCTTGAGGAGTGGTCAGCGAGGTGGCCGCTGGGATTTAATGCAAAGAAGTGCAAAGTTATGCACTTTGGGGTGAGGAACCAGAGGAGGGAATATTAGCTGGGTGGGGTGCGGTTAGGAGTCGCTGAGGAGAAGAAGTACCTGGGGGTCATAGTAATGAGGAGCATGAATAACTCTGCTCAATGCAGGAGGGCTGCAGCTAGGGCCAATAGGATGCTGGGGTGCATTGTGCGGGGATTCTCATCCAGGCACAAGGAGGTGATCCTGCCCCTTACAGGTCCTTGGTCAGGCTGCAGTTGGAGTACTGCGTGCAATATTGGCATCCATACCTGAGGAGGGACGTCAAGCTTCTTGTAGAGGTGCAGCGCAGGGTGATGAAGATGATACGGGGATGGAGAGCAGAACCTATGAGGAAAGGCTGTGTCACTTGAATTTGTTCAGCCTGGAGGAGAGAAGGGATAGGGGGGACATGATTGAGACCTTCAAATACTTGAAGGGGATCAACAAATCTGGTGCAGAGGGGCTGTTTAAGAAGAGGAAGGGAAGGGAAGGTACACAAGGGGCATGGCCTGAGATCGGAGGGGGACAGTTTCAGGAGGGAGATGAGAAGGCATTATTTCATGGAGTGGGTTGAGTTAAAATTGAACACTCTAACAGAGAGGGTGGAGGCATGCAAGACGGTGAGGAGTTTCAAAAGGGCATGAGACAGCGCATGGAAGGGAGCTGGATAAAGGACACTGAGCAGTTCTAGAAGGTGAGTAGGGAGCTGGGGGTGAGGTAGCTGCAATAGAGGGGGACTAGCTGCACATACAAGCAGACTTGATAGACCGAAAGGCCTGTTTCTGCTGGCAAGTTTCATTTGTTTTTAAAATAAGCACCTAATGTTATGTCCTGTAGATGTCATACATCTACTAAAATTAGCACCTAATGTTATGTCCTGTAGGTGTCATACATCTACTAAAACAAGCACCTAATGTCATGTCCTTTAGGTATCATACATCTACTAAAATAAGCACCTAATGTCATGTCCTTTACATGTCTTACCTATTTGTTTTGCACATATGAGGGAGCTTTTCTTGTCAAAGTGAGTCAGCAGGATTTTGTAAGCCGTCAAGCATTGTAGGTAAAGGGAGGTGGAGTTCATGGCCAGCTGAGATAAAGCAGCGGTGAACTGATGTAACATCCAAATATAATACTAGGCCTTTAGACTACAGCAATTTAGTCCCCTGCTTGTTAATAAGGTATGGATATTGTTGACTGTATTCTTATTTAATGCTCCCATGTGCAAACAGAGACAGCTGCGGTCTAAATGAATACTTCAGCAAATGAATCAGGGCATTATTTAACTAATAATTCTGTATTTCACTTCATACTCACAGGGCAGTCCCCAGTAAAGGTTAAACAAGTTCTGATCAGAGCCAACACAGCTGCTGTGCATTAACATGAAACAAAGTTTTAGTTTTTTTTTTCCTTTTGTTATAGAAGTTCTTCAAAAAATGTATTGCTTTACACTCACAGGGCAGCCCCCAGTTAAAGTTATGACTAGTGCTGTGAGTGGTGGCAGTGCATTTGTGTTTTTTAACATCTCAGTTGCTCAGGTGGTGCCGAATGCTGGAAAGAAGAAAAGTATAGCTCAGAGGGGAGCAGCCGCAGTGTCAGAGGACAGGTCACAGTCCATATTCTCACAAAGAAAGGGAAGGCATAGCTTGACACATGGTAGGCAAAAAGTCAGGCAACCCAGTTTTGTGAGGAAAAACGACGTCTGAGCTAGGTCACGATCAAAAAGAGCATTTGTTTAAACAAACGATACACAGCAAGCAGCCCCCTTACCACACAAACGTTTCACGTCACACTGACGCTTTGTCAATGTGTGACATAGCTTGACACATGTTTTTAGAAGCCAGATGGGCCAGGCCCAGTGGCTTCTCCAGCAAAGCCTGCACTCCCAAAGAAGAATCCAGCACAACATCACTCTTGGATTCTGAAACCAGATGTTCCCAGGATAGGTACACCAGATGGTCCCAGGATAGGTACACCAGATAGTGGTAAGCTGTATTACAGTGGTTGGAAGACAGTGAAGGCAAGGGTAATTTTGACCAGGAATTTTGTGGGAGTCAGGCCCAGGGATGAGTTGATGCCTAAATGGCCTTAGAGGCCAAGGGGGCCTGTGGTCCCTCCAGTGAAGCCCAGTCCTGTTCTGGGGCTTTTGTAGCTTCAGCAGGTGGTGACATCTCCAGCAGTCTCTTCTCCATAACAGCCAGAGGTTCTCTCATTAGTGACCCCTCTGCAGCAGCCTGTGGTCCCCCAGTAGCCCCTCCCTGATAGTAGCCAATGGCTGTCCCTCTGGCACTCCTTGCCCACCCCTCCCTAGTTCAGCCACAACATCTTGTGGTTCCACCAGTGGTTCTTCTCCCTATACCAGCCCCTGGAGAGCTGTTGTGGGCTGGGGCACTACTGGAGCTGCCTGCACACTGACCCCAGGCCCCACCTTGGTGATCAAGTAGAGGATCGACAAGTTGCTACAGGTAACTATGGCACAGGCAGTTACAAAGAGATGGCCTTCTCTGCCAGGGCTGACTCCAGAGTCACCCAGCATTAGTGGGTGACTCAGGCCCTGGTTCCAGTCCCATTTCCACCTCCCTTGGGCAATTATGTTAGTATGGCAGAGTCAGTGGGGTCACATTTAATGGAGAAGCAGATTAGCAACTGGAGTAAGTGAACATGTTCTACCTTCTAAATTGACCCGAGGAACTGGAGTAAAAAAGAGAACAAACAGAAGAAGAGTGAGAAGAACAAAAAAGTAAGTCCACAGAACTTGGGACAACTAGGTTGTAGGATATGTGGTGTTTGCTAGCACCATCTGTCTGGCCATACCTGAGGAAAGTGTTGATTTATAACATTTTTATAACTGCATCATAGCAGCTTGGAAGCGTAAGGTGGGTTCAAGTTGGTTTGAATATGATGAGGAATTTTGCTGTAGGATGCAGATTGATCCCAACAAGGCGTGAGGAGTTCTGGACATACCTCTGTTGACTGAGGTCCTGAACAGCAGTGGGGTGCAGCACATGTGTAGCAGTTGTCCCATAAGGGTGGCCCAGTGCCCAAAGAAGGCGATCCCCAGCAGGGGCAGTAGATGTTGTTATGGCTGCAATAAAGGGGTATGAAAAAAGAAGGCACACAGATACAGTATAGGCAGGAATGTTTGTATTATGTTTACTCCCACCCTCACCCCACCTCCCTTTTACAGTGTAGGATGGCTGGACAGAGCCAAGAGGGGGGAGTTTCCAGCCCATTCAGAGGAAGTGCTCCAATTCTGCTAATGTGGATAAGGCTGAAATGGCTTAAGTGATGTCTGATCCATTACCTGGACTGAGAAGCAAATCAGTCCCTGCCATTTGTTTTTCTGAAGGTTCTGGGGTGCTGTACGCTGCCCTGCATAGAGAGTGTGAGTGTGAGGCAGAGAATTTGAAATAGGCGTGGAACTGATCTAGGCTAAACTGCAATAAGAAATGCAGCTGGGTAAGGTGAGTGGCCATTTCTCTTCCCATCCCATTGCTGGCCTACACATGCCCTCTATCAGCTTGGTTCCCAAGAATACCCCGGGGGAGGTTCAGATGATTAATCATCTGACTTACTCTGAGGGAGATCTAGTCAAAAACCATATCAAACCATGCTAAACAGCAGTGTCATGTGTCATTTGACAGGGTTGTAGAGGCATTGCAATACACAGGCATCGGTACCTGGGTGGCAAGGGCAGACACAGAGACAGCCTTTTGCCTCCTGCCAGTCCACCCAGTGGACAGGGAGCTCTTAGGAATGAAACTGTGGCCTGTGCAGTATTCAAGCAATTTAGCACGTTTCTGCATTGGGTGCTAGTGCCATATACAAGCACTCTCAGTGACTGGATGGGACCTAGAAGCCATAATCCATTAAAATGTGACCCTAAAACTGACTATTGGGGTTACCTTCTTCCACCATGTGGATGGGTGTCCAGTAATGGGTCTCCAGTACAGTGTAGCAGTTCAGGGACATGCTAGAAAGGTCCATTGGGAGGGAGGGAGGGCTTGAACCCGAAGGAGTTCTTTACCCTTGCCTTTTGCATTGGGTTGTTGACTGGTGGTCTATCTGATGACCAGATTCAGGCCATTGGGCATAGAAGTGCCAAGTGTTCAAGAGGTGTGTGTGTGGCCTCATTTGCTTTAACTGTCCTCTTCTGTTTTTACAAGCAGGTCCACACCAAAAGTGAAATTGATTTGGATATGCAGGCATTCTTTCATCAACCGGGCAGTGAAATGGTTGAGACAGAAGCCCTGGAAGAGAATTTTTACTTCATCCCCTTGCACATGAAAGTACAGTGATTGGGCCAGCAGTGGATCAGCTTTCTCCCCACGGTTGCCGCTGAGGCTGGGTGTCAATATCCTCTCTATGTGTCAGTGGTGCCCCTGGATGGGAAGAATTTGGGACTGCAGAGATCCACTGAGCTGCTGTGGAGGATGCATGATGACCTGTAGTCAGTCCAGGAAGCTTGGCTTGGGACCACAGTGGCATGGTTCCACATTATATAGAGGAACCACTGGTGCTGCAATTGAGACCCCAGAACAGGTCTAAAGGCCTTTAGGAGGGTTAATATAAAGATGTGGTTTTTTGGACTCCATGGTTGGGACTGTAATAAGGCATGATGATATTGCAACAATAAAACATAGAAACATAAAAGTTGTCATCAGATAAGGACCTCTTGGCCCACCTAGTCTGCCCTATTTTCCCTACCTGCAGTGTCACCACAGACCCTATTCAGTCCCCCCCCCCCGTCTTACTGCTAAAATCCCTTTGTGTCTGTCCCATGCATTCTTGACTCCTGTAAACATTTCAGCCCCCACCACCTCCACTGGGAGGACATTCCATGCATCCACCACCCTCTCTGTGAAGATGTATTTCATCACATGTCCTCTGAGCCTCCCCCCCTTCCATCTTCATAGTGTGACCCCTTATCCTCAAGCATCTTTTCCTTTGGAAAAAGTTACTTTCCTGTACCTTATTTTTACCTGTGAGATATTTGAATGTTTCTATCATATCCTCCCCATCCCTCCTTTCCTGTAGGGAGTACATATTTAATTCCTTAAGCCTTTCTTCATAGGCCCTGCACTATTTTGGTTGCCCTCTTTTGTACAATGCTGCCTAGACTGCATTCCAGAGATGGTGTGCATTTTCCTGATACTAGCTGCAACTTGTTTCTTGCTGACATATGCGAGGTGCTTGAGAAAAGTTTGGAGTGATGTACTTGGGGACTGATGAGGTCCCAGTTGTGGTTACATGGGAGTCTCACAAGAAGTTGTACATGGGGAGAAGGGGGAATCCACTTCAGATCCTGATAGGTTCCCCCTTGTTTGGCAGAAGGTAAGGGTCTGGACAGCCAGGTGTCTGGTTTGGACAGGTTGAGGGATAACCCAATTGGGCTCATCCCGCAGGTGAAGCACCCTCCAGGCAGGGGATGGGCACTTACCATCCAGGTGGAGGAGCCCCCAACCCTTCATCTCAGTGGCTGGTATCCCTTCAGAGACAATACTTGTGTTACAGAGGTTTGCATGGAGGTTCCCTTCATGGGGGAAGGGATAGACAAGTATGAGACCTGCAGGGACCTTGGCAAGACTCCCAAGCTACACACGTCATGTAGTAACACTGTATGTTTTATTGTTTTTTTTTTTTTAATAAACATGTGGCTTTGGTCATTTTCTCCAAGATGGTTGTGTATGGTCTTTTGTTTAGGGAAAAGGAGGAATGTTGGGGCCTGCAAGACAATGGACAGTGTGCAGAGCACTGAAGCAGATGAGGATTTGTCGGTGGCCCCTTCTACCAGATACTTGAAAATCCAGAAGAGGTTGCTGCGACGCAGCAGGAATAGGTCGGTGCTGAGAGTGAGCAGCCAGCTCAATAAAACACAAAGTTCCAGAACTCAGCACTTGAGCAGTAAAAGGTTAAAGGGACAGTAAACATTGCAGGGGGCACTCAACTTGTGAAAGCCCATGAAAAGGTCTTTCAAATGAGGTATTGGGTTTATCTGTAGGGGACAGGAATCTTGAGATATGAATAGCTGAGTAATGTGTAAATCAAATCATAGCAACGGCCATTTCGTTTAGTCTTAAAAACAGGAAGTGATGTCATTGAGGTTCATGCTGTATGTAGTGGTGGGTGAAGTGGCTCAATCCGCTCTGCAAAGCGATTCGAACAAAGGTGGATTTCTTTGGTCTGGCATGACTGATGCCGCCTTATAATGAGGAGCGAATCTGTTGAAACCAATTACTTGACGTTACTCCACCTCCCCAGACCACAACTCTGTCAAATTTAAGGCGAAGTGCATTGCAGGCAGTGCACTTCACCTCACTTCGCCTTGTTTTTGTGCTCCAAAGGTGAATTTTGCAGTGATTCATGGGATTTCAGGTCACATGGGCTCTACATTGATCTGCACAGCCTCAGTTCGGGGTAGTATGAGTAGGAAGGAGTAGGAGACAGTGTGCTGTGAAAGCTGTCTGTGATAGGAATCTTATAAAAGCTGTTCAGAAAGCATTTTTGCATTTGTTTTGGGATCCAACTTTAGTTCATCGATTGTAGAAAACCCTCCTTTGCTGATATCATCGAGTGTTTTTGTTTTTGTGTGGATTTTGAATGTTAATTTACAACATTGAGCATGTGTGGTGAAAGACAGTGAAAGTGTGCTTGGGGGAGGTGCGTACCTGTGGTGTAGGTAGATTCAAGTTGGAGAAATAGTGATTTCTTTGTTTTTTGGTTATATTTTTGTTATATAACTGACTGTGTTAATGTACACACAGTAATATTGTCAGTAATAGTAGAAATCGTCTTGCTGTTTGTTGTGTGGATGTGGTGCAGCAGTTCATAAGTTCAGGTTGTTTACATTACAAATTTAGAATACGTAACGTGGCATAGTACTGAACTTTTGCATTTGCTACGCATTCCTTGTTCAGCATTGTACACAAACTGTTCTGTGTGTCAGTGAGTGTGTGTGTGCAGTGTTGCGTGCATCAAATAATACACCTTTTATTGTGCCACAGACTAGTGTAATTGCAGGCACAGCAGTGTGAACCTGCTATCCACTGCAGCTGCCTGTTTTTGTACTGCGATCGATCATGGTATCTGTTCTTAGTTTTGCTGCTTGTAGTGCCATAAAAATCTGCACTGTCTGCATTCAGTGCTCCCCCCCACCCCCCATGTTCAAGAGGTATTTTTTACCAGATTGGATTGATTTTGTGACCTCATCAGCACCACTGGTTACTGACTGAAGTTGTTTTAATTCCGTGACAGTCTCAGAGTAGTCTCTTATTTGTTGCTGAAGCCACAGTTGTTTATTTGGCTTCACATCCGGAGTCCCTCAATCAGGAGTGAACATATCAAAATCTGAATTTGGTTATAATATTGTGGTTGATCCCCCAAAATGCCTGCAAAGAGATGTGCAAGCAAAGCTTTTTCTCGCCATGGCAATGTTGGCAGTAAGATGGTCTGTGGGCGTGGTAGTAGTACGCAGACTCAGAAGTACATTGCTGATGTGAGGAAAGGTATTTCTCCTGCAATGTTTTTTACAGCCCAATCATTAGCTTCACTCATAGTTGGAGGAGATGATGTTTTCACAGCCGGTGGTGTTAGTGTTACTGGTGTTAGTGGTGGTGGAGGTAGTATTAGTACTATTGCGTCAAGTTCTAATTCCGACCAGTGTGCCGTATCCAAACATATTGAGTGTGAAGCAGTGCAAGTGAGTGGCAGCATAGATGTTGTCATACTTCCCAGTAACATCCCGGTAACTGAACCTGAGGATTCTTATAATCATATCGATGATAGCATACAGTGTGATATTCCGTCCACCGTAGCACTTAACGTCACGCATTTTCCATGCAGTGATTCACAGTGTGGTGAAAAAATATCAGGTGATGGTGGTGTAGTTGCTGATGATGAATGTGATGATGATGATGATGATGATGATGATGTTGCTGTTGTTGCAACATGTAGTCCACATGCTAGCATCCAAGCAGAAGATGTGGATGTGTGTGACAGTGACGCTGATGAATATGATGATGATGTTATTGACCCCAGTTGGGAACCAGAGAAAAAGAAATTAAAAGTGGCTGTGTCTGAATCTGTTTGCAGGAATCCCCCCCTGTGAAAACTTGTGATGTACCGGTTTTAGTGGCTGATGATAATGATGACGACCCAGTAATCAATATGATAGGTAGTCGTGGTGGTCAGTTGCAGTCCAGGTGTGCAGTGCCCGAAACATCATGTGCCCCCCACTTCAGTGCTTAAAATAATGGACTTAAATAAGCCACATGAACATGTTAAAAGCAAAGCATCACAATCCCTTGTTTGGTATTTATTTGTTCAAGATGCAAATGATGATTCAGTTGCAATCTACCAGGTTTGCCATGTGCATGTGAGTCGAGGTAAAAAGGGTAGCCATCTGGGCACAGGAGGACAGCATACGCATCTTAAGAATAGGCACGTGGCACTGTGGACCCAGCACAAGCTGGCAGCTAATACCACAGTGGGGCATTCACCTGTGTCACTGGCAACCATAGCCAGCATGTTATCCCCTTCCATGACTGTTAAGCCCAGTAGGAAATTAAACATGTGCAGTAGTGCAGTAATAAGAGCAGAGGATTATTACAGGCATGATGAGGTGGAGGACCATAATGGCTTTGAAATGTTGTCCAGTGCTGGTGAGAGTAGCAGTTTTTGTGGTGGTGGTGGTGGTGGTGGTGAATGCAGTATGTCTAGTGCAAGTGGTACATCAACCCCGGTTGGCAAATCTGGCAAAATAACAGCATTTCTGGGTTTGTCATCATCACGTGTGCAACCGTCTTCATCCAATGTCCACACTCCACCCCCTGCCAATGCCATTCATCACAGAGCACAACCATTTGTGATCAACACACCCCATGTAAAACGTTTAAGCCAACCCACGTTACAGAGTGTTTTTGCGCATAAGCTGAAGTACGCCCACAATCATACAGTGTCACGTGAACTTAATTCTGCTGTAGCAGAAATGCGGGCAATTGATCTTTTGCCCTTCTCCTTTGTGGAGAATTCTAGGTTCCGGCAGTTTGCTGCATGTGCCTGTCCAAAATGGAAAGTCCCATCCAGGACATACTTTTCTACCCGTGCTGTCCCCGAGTTGTTCTGCACTGTGTCCGACTCAGTAAGACATGCCCTTCAACATTCCTCCTCTCCATTCATCCATTTAAGTATGGATATGTGGACTAGTGGCAAAACAGCAGGGTGTTCATATTTGTGTATAACTGCACACTGGGCGCAGGTGCCGGGGGTTGTTTGTGATGTTGGTAGTGTGAATAATCAGTGTAGTAAGGTGGATTGTCGCGATAGCAATCTTCCAGGAATTCGACAGCATGCAACGATTGCTATGCATAATGTGACCTGTTCACACACTGGTGAGAACATGTTGGACATGGTACTGACTGAAATTGACAGATGGCTAAACCCTCTGTCCCTGAGAGCTGGGTTCATAGCAAGTGACAATGGATCAAATGGGGTGAAATGCATCACAAATGGTGTTTTTTTTCATGTTCCATGCATGGCCCACTGTTTAAATCTTGTGGTGCAGGAGTTTCTGCAGCACCCTGATGTAAAGGAAATTCTGACTGTTGCACGACATATCTGCTGTCACTTTTCAAGACCTGGAAAGGCTCATGACCAACTGCAGCAGTTGCAGATACAAAACAGCCTGCCTCAGCACCGCTTGAAGCTGGAAGTTGTCACCCGATGGAACTCCACTTTATACATGGCAGAGAGGTTGTATGAACAATACAAAGACATCTCAGAATATCTTGTTATGCACACTAGCCGTGACAGTTCCAAGGCCTCCATGTCTATGACGACTGAACAGCGGCACCTCATGGACTCTGTAATAACAATTTTGCGGCCTTTTGAACATGCCACACAGGCAGTGAGTGGCAAGTCTGCCTCCATTAGCCAATCAATTCCACTACTGCGGGTGCTGAGGCAGACATTGGTGAATGTACAGCATAGCCTTGATGTTGCTGGAGACGGTGGTAGCAGTATGTTGCTGCAACACACGCTGACAGTATTTGACCAGAATCATCACGTTGTGAGCATTCAGCGTAGTGACAACTTTGCCATAGCAACAATGCTGGACCCACGATACAAACATGGAATTGCGTCAGTACTGGAGGGAGGGCCTGAACAGGTAAAAAATATCAGTTGACAACTGGTGCACTTGGTTCATGGGGCACAGAAGTCACATGCCAAGGTCAGCAAACCTCAGCAGCATAATCCAGCTGAAGGTGTACCTGGAGGACCATCAAGCATATCCTGCAAGGGGAAGGGGACTGCAGTTCCAGGTGGTCTGTCATCCAAAGTGGCTGGCGTCAACCCACTTTGGAAGGCTTTGTCCCAAGTGGGTATTTGTGAAATAAATTATTCGGGAGAACAGGATGATGCATCAGCAACTGGACTTAGTGCAGCACAGAGAATGGTTGAGTCATATTTGTCTGAAAACAGGCATCTGACAACAACTGAAGATCCTCTTTTGTGCTGGAGTGGAAAGGTCAGTGAATGGCCAGAGCTGACTGCAGTGGCACTGAAGTACCTCACATGCCCACCCTCCAGTGTAAGTGTTGAGAGGGTATTCAGCTCAGCAGGTGCAATAGTCAGGGATCGGTGGACAAACCTGTCTCCTGCAAATGTTAGTTTGCTAACGTTCATTAAAATGAATGAGAGGCACATACCAGCACAGACTGCAGCCTCGGTATTCGTACCCCGGTCTAGTCATGGTGGTCTTGCTGATGTGGAAATGGAGCATCCTGGTGGCACTGGCAGTGGCTGCCTGAAATGACCCACCACTGACGTAGATGATGACACCATGGAGAAAGAATTTCACAGTGGTCAGACTTCAGACATCGATGACTGTGAAGGCAGCTTTCTTTATGAGGATGATGATGTGGTTAATGTTGGCAGGTTTTAACTGACATTTTTAAAAGGCGGTGTGCCCCCCGGACCACCACTACCAGGACTGATGTTAGCCACTGCCACCATGAGTCTGTCTGCCCCCAGGACCACCACCACGGGACTGATGTTAGCCACTGCCACCATGAGTCTGTCTGCCCCCCGGACCACCACCACCACCGGGACTGATGTTAGCCACTGCCACCATGAGTCTGTCTGCCCCCCGAACCACCACCACCACCGGGACTGATGTTAGCCACTGCCACCATGAGTCTGTCTGCCCTCTGGACCACCACCACCACTGGGACTGATGTTAGTCACTGCCACCACTAAGCCTGAGTCTGTCCGGACCACCATATCTATCAGCCACAGACACAAAGCCTCTTAATATTTAAACCATAAAGTGAGTATGTGTACTCATGTTTGTTATGCTGCTTCACTTCCTTTAGTTGTATGTTTTGTTTTTTGTAGCTTTTCAGAGCCGCAATGGTAAAACACATACGGTACACTTCTTTTGTTTCTTTTACAGGGTGACAAAAAAAGGCTCCATTGCTAAAACTCGTTGGGAATGGTACTGAAGCTGTACCGTACAGAGAGGAAGTGATGTAATATCCATGTGAAATCCATTCTGGTAAGTATGAAGATTTTATTTCATCATTTCATTGTTTTGTAAAGACTGCAGCAAATATTGCACACAGGTTGTGTTAGTTGACAAGATGTGGGTTTGAAATGTAACTTGACTTTAGATTGAGATTTGAGAACCAGGGAGGGACACATAACAATTAAGTTGTAAGAAGTCATTCATTTCTTTTTTTAGGACACTTCCAGATGTTTTGTTCTTCTGTCAAAGTGGCCTTATCCCAAAAAGTTCTTCAACATCAGGCACCCCCTTCCCCCGAGCTTGGGCACACATGCAACACGCAGAAGTCTTTTCATTCCATGACCATGACCATCCTAACCCGGACTCCAGAAGGATGCTGAGGAAATCTGTGAAGAAGTAACAAAATAAGAGAAACCATTAGAGACAAACCTGCAAATATGATTCCTTCCCCCCCCCAAAAAAATACTTACCTTCACGTGCTTGAGAGTTATCCATTTCCAATTTCAGCGCAAAAAATTCTTATTGAGCACTGGAATGTGCACACCAACAGTTTCTGTGTGACCTGTGATGAACCTGCAGAACAATACCATGAGTACATGTCCATGTCAACCCCCCCTCCTCACCTACAAAATACACAACCATATATCTATATATATATATATATATATACTCACCAAGGCTACTATTAGTGTACAGCCAAAGGGCACCCTTCAATCCAGTTGAGATGATCACATTGCATTTGCTCGAATCGTCTCGCAGAACACATTGGACCAGTAACACGACGCTCACAGTCATCCCTTTATACTGGGGTATGTGCTGAAACACTCCTATTTCACTGTGTTACCACTTGTCAATGTTCTGCACACAAGGAGGATACATTTTGGGCCTACAGAAAAAATTTGGGACTCTGTGCCACCACTGCGCGCATGACTGAGTGCGCCATTAATTCTGGGGGACTTTGTATGTGCTGAAACACTCCCATTTCACTGTGTTACCACTTGTCAATTTTCTGCACACAAGGAGGATGCATTTTGGACATGCAGAAAAAATCTGGGACTCTGTGCCACTTATGTGAGCATGACTGAGTGCGCCATTATTTCTGGGGGACTTTGTGTGAGCTGAAACACTAATTTCACTGTGTTACCACTTGTCAATTTTCTGCACACAAGACAGATGTATTTTGGGCATGCAGAAAAAATATAGGGACTCTGTGTGAGTGACCACTGCGCGCATGACTGAGTGCGCCATTAATTCTGGGGGACTTTGTATGTGCTGTAACGCTCACATTTCAAACTGTTACCACTTGTCAATTTTCTGGACACAAGACAGATGCCTTTTGTGGATGCAGAAAAATGAGGCACCAAAACAGCGCACACACACAGACACTTACCAGAAGGAAGGGGGCCCAGAATACAAAGCGTCACGCATACAGAAGACCACAAAAAAAGGGCATAATTACATACAAGGGTCAGGGATGGTGGAGGAATACATTTTATGATGCAGCAAGGAAGGTGGGGGGGGGCACATGGTGTGAGGAAACAAAACTAATGTGGGATCCCATGGTGATCCAGCAGCAGTTCCAACATGGACATCATTTGCAGCTGATGTCCCTCTATGTGATCCAGCCGCTGCTCCACAACACTCATCCTCTCGCTGTTCTCCTCAACAGCACTCCAGAGAACTGCCAAGTCAGCCTGTGTTACATGAAGTTTTCTGGGGTCCACACGTTCTACGGGCTGATCTGCTGGTGTTAGTGGTGGTGGGGGTGCTGGTGGAGCAGCAGGTGCTGCTGTGGCCCTCCTCTCCTTAGGGATGCCGCGCCCGCTATGTACAGCTGCACCCTCTGCCATTGAATGGCCAGCAGGTGCAGACATGGTCCTTTCTGTGGCAGCCTGCCACTCCAACTGGTGGTGATCAAACATATGGGTGCGCTGGCCCCCAGTCCCCAGGTGACTCCCCCGGGGGCCACGGCACACCTCCACCTCACATAGGTGACACTTGACCACACTGATGTCCCCCCCGACACAGTCAAAACACTGCCAAACAACGGAGGTGCGGGGAGGACCAGGCACAGGCAGGGGAGGGCCAGATGAACTGGCAGCCGGCTGGTCACACTGCTGAACACAAATGGGATCCACACCTGGGCCTGGGGGAACAGGCACGTCCTGCTCCAGAGGACCTTGTGCTGGACTTGGTGGTGGTGGTGGTTGAACTGCCTCAGAGTCAGGAGGCGATGCAGGTCCTGCTTCCGGGGGTTGGACACTCACAAGTTTTGAGCGGTCCAACAGGAATGGGCGCCCATGCACCCCCACGCATGCGCACGGTATGACACGTCCTACCACGCTCTCCCAGAGCTGCCCCCGCCCCAGACATTCCCTCACCCTGCTCCATCTCTCCTACTATGCTCCCTCAGTCCGAGCAATCACTGTCACACAAGCACAACACACACACAGTCACACAGACAAACAACTAAGTTATAAAGGTAAGAAAAATAAAACTTACAGAAAGAACAAATTAAGTAAAAAAAGAGTGCAGAAAAGACAAAAAATGTAGCTTTTAAAAAAGCTGTTGGGTTACAATCAAAGTTTAACTCTCCTCCTCTCTCTGATCTCAAAGTATCAGTCAACACACTCCTTTCTCTCCACACTCCTCTCTCTCAGTCTGCACAGGAGAAAGTGAAACTGTCTGCTTGTATGACTCACTTCCTTCCTGCCTGGCTAAAGAGCATGTGACTTACAGTACTGTAAACCATGTGATGCGTGGGGGGTTGCCAAATCTGAAACACCAAGTGGATCACTTAGAATCATAATGAGGAACACAAAGTTAATTAAAAACAATGACTTCGCCTTACTTCGCGTTGCCATTCCGCCTTAACGCGAAGTGGTAATGACAAGGCAGAGTGAGCACTTTGCATTGCCCACTCCGCGTAGCGGAGTGGCAATGCGAAGTACCCACTTTGCGTTCACTTCCCCGGCAGAATTTAAATTCGCTGCATCTCTAGCTGTATGTTATTAATTACAGCTGCCCCTCAGTGACATCACTTTCTGTTTTAAGATTGCATGAAACGGCTGCTGCCTTGTTTTGATTTACAGATGATTTAAATATTCATATCTCGGGACTTATGACACCTACAAGGAAGCCAAATACCTCGTTCAAAATAACTTTTCATGGGCTTTCACAGTTTGAGCAATCCCTGCAATGTTTATTGTCCCTTTAAGGGCATTTGCTCTGGTAAATCTTGCATTTTGCATCTAGCAGTACAGTCATTTGTTTAATTTTACTGCTTGAGTGCTGAGTTCTGGAACTTTCCCAGATGCTTGAGCCAACAGTAGGTAAGTGTAGTGCAGCTAGATCCTCTCCCCTAGGGAGGAGGGCAAGATAGGATGCACCACTGGATAGAAGATGTCGACTGGTGGAGACAGAGCAAGAGGCTTAAGAGTCCATGTAAGGGTTCAGTTCTCCTTCTCTGCTCTTCACCCACTGACTGGAATGTCCTTCTCATAAAAGCAGAGCTTAGGGCTGGCCAGTGTACAGGGCCATGCCATCCTGCATAGAGGGATCACCTTAGGGATCAGGGAGGAAATGTCCTGGCTTTATTTCCAAACATTTTCCCCATTTTTTTTATTTTTGCCTACTCCATGAGGTGCATTTAGACATTTATGCACATAAATAATATTGTCAATGTAATTGTGAATGTGTGGCAGCACTGGGTCTTACAAGGAGTGAGGCAAGTGGGAAGGGGATAATCTGCTTCCAATCAGGACAGGTTCCCACTAGGCTGGCATAAGGTGTGGGCAAGATGGTTAGGTGCACAGTTTGTGCAGGTTGAGGGTTAACCTCATTACAGTAAAACAATCCTGTGGATGAAGCACCCTCCAGATGGGGGGATGGACACTTACAACCTGGTCAGAGGACCTCCTGATCTTGGAGGCTTGTATCCCTATGGAGGCAGTACGTTTGTTACATGGGTCCACCTGGAGGGTCCCTTCCTAAGGGAAGGGATAGACCACCATGAGACTGTGGCAAAACTCCTGAGTTGCGCACTTCATATAGTAACACTATATGATGTACAGGCTTTTTAATAAACAAATGCCTGTGGCCATTTTTTTTTCAAGCAGGTTTTGTGTGTTTTTTTTGTTCAGGGAAGGGGAAGAATTATGTGGCCTACAAGACAAGTAAGACTGATTTTGTTCAGCATACCGAGACACATCCTGCTCCTTGTGCTCTGCTTTAGGACTAACACTGTGAATGGGGTCACATGGTGATGTTTCTACTACAACATGTACCATATGCCCATCCTTTTGCACAAAAAGTCAGTCATGTGATCTGCTCTCCAGCACATACTTCTGAATGTATGATGGACTTCATCAGAAAAGTTTTGCTGTCATGGGATTACTCAAGTCCCATCTCCCTCTCCTTCATGGTGAAGATTTCATGAGAAATGCATCTTTTGTAAATTACTGCATCATAATCCTTATTATGCAAAGCATAGTGAGTGGACTTCACCCATCCCTCTCTCATCATCTTGGAAAAAAAAAGTTCTAGTAAGCCTACTCAGTGGCACAATGGAAGCAACAATGTGTTGCCACAGTGCATCTGTGGTCAGCCTCACATCTTCTGCCTCAGTCCAGGGACACCAGAGCAATTCACAGATAGGATGTATTAAGACTCCTGGGGGGACTGTTGTGACCTGTATCTTTACTGTTAATTCCATAGTAACTGAATACAAAGCATGCTTGATAAAGGAGGTTTGTGGTACGTTTTTATCTTTCTGACTCAGGATCACTGAGGTTGTGGACCATGGACTTGGACTTAGTGGGCTACTGCAAGGGCCTCCCAGAACCCATAGGTTAGAGGCAGCTAGCAATTCACTGCTTTTCCCCCCTCCTCTAACATGCTGGCCCAAAGTGGTACTGTGAAGTAAGATGCGGGCTTGTGTGAAGTAGAGGAGGGCTGTATGAGAAACAAAGGGGAGATATAAATTTATAAAGGCCATGTGAAAAGGGTTTCTTGATTTGAAAACAATACAATAAATTTATAAACCTTTGAGTCTAGAACCTGCAGAATAAAGTGACAGTTTTCTATATGAAAAAGTGCACATTTCCAACATTTCTACAAAAATCAGTTTTTTGGTCTACCCTTCTTTATTATGCATCACTTGCTTATGGGAATGTGCTACATTTATCAGTTCATCAGACCAACTGCAATTAGATCCCTGGCTGCCCTGTTTTAACTTCCAAACAGTGAATGACCCAAGTTCTGCTGCTACAATGTCTCTATTGTAGTGTATTTGCAGGGCAAACAGGAAGCTAATTACAGCCCCTGCCCTACAGTGAAAATAAGCAGAATGTATATATTTATTTGCAATAAGCTGAAAAAGACTACCCAGAGATTACGGTTCTATGTTAACGACAGGAAGAAACCTGATCTATTGTTCCAGTGCATATCTTCCTATGTTGCCAAAAAAAAGTTACCTGAATGCTTCAGAATCATATAGCCTGCATGCTCCTCTCCCACCGCACTTTCTGTTTCCCCATTTCAAACACGTGGTGTCAATCAATGCTCCAAAATACACTGGGGCTGGAATGCCAGCTGAAAATGAATTAAACTCATATGAAAAAATATCCCCTTTAGGTACTGTAATCCATGCAGATTCACTAAGATTTATTCTCCACCCATTTTTCACTATCCACTCCAAAACAGCCCTTTTATTTCATCTTTGAATATCGTGATCTAGATTTAAAATGGTGCTATGTGTGGATACCCCCAGTACTTATTGAAGCTGTAAGTTGAATTGTACAATTTAATTAGTTTTAATTTGGCACTTCTTAAAGAGATGACGAGTTTCCCTGGTGTCCACGCCAAGTCTGCACCATTCGCTGACCCACCAATAGACTTACATGGTACATTTTTATTCAAATGCATCTCAGCAGAGAAAAGAAAACTTTTGTGTAGTGCGCTGGTGCCGAATTGCTAGTACCTTTCAGGCTGCACTTCAGAGACCATTCAGGGTTGAGTCATGTGTTAAAAAGCAGCTGACACCCACAGGAGAACTTTAACAAAATATAGCATGTGGACAAAGTTCAGCATGTATTCCACATTAGCTCAGAATTTTTCCTCCACATTATTTATTACTGAGGTCATTTGTATGAAAACAGAATTTTGCTCTTGAAGATTTCACCTGTTCTTGTTGCTTTCTCCCTACTTGAGGTAATAATGCATCCCTTGAGGCATCACAGTTACTCCCATGTCAATAGACTGTGATGTCACAACAGAGGAATATGACTTGAAGTAGGGAGTAAAGGCACGGGGTCCTAATGTCACAAGACATTATGCCGCAGCAATATACCGCGCTGCCAATACAGCGTGATATATTGCAAATAGCATAAGTCTTGTTTTTGGGGGGGCTCCACCCCCTGCACCCCCGAACCCTCACAACTAAATTACCTAACTCTGGGGAGGGAGGTTATCAGAAAAAATTGCATGAAGTGCAAAAAAAGTACAATTCCATGCGTCTGGCACTGGGAGTCGAACCCTGATCCCAAACTCATTGCCTGCCTCCCTTGTTGCCAGTGGCTCACCCTGTTGAGCCATAGCAGCTGCTCAGTGGACCCCTGTCCCAGCAGGATTCTTATCCTGCACTGGAAAGAGTGAGAGGGTGCACTACCACATATACTTCCTTTTGCAGTTTTGCACCCTCTCGCTCTTCCCTACCACGCTGTTCCTACCTCGTGATCATGTCATGCGCTGTAGAGCGTACAACATAGTGACCCGGTAGAGGGAGTAAGTTGTAGAGCCAGATGAACTCTAAGGGGTAAAGATCATGCATTCATGCAAATTTTATCAATAATAAAGAATGGGGATGGAGCCTATAGAATATATATATATAGAATGTAAGCTGAATTGTACCTAAATGTTATGTTTTTCAAATATTTATTTGAGGCATCAGCAGCTCTTTAAGTGTATACATCATTTCATTTATTGTTTTTGACATTTGTATTGCCTTATGTGTGTGTGTATGTATTTATTTAATGTTATGCAACACTGTATGCAATATAGTTATATCCCCTTCCCACGTAACCATGTCCTCCCCAGGTCACACCTGGAAATGAGCTTTATGCTCAGTGGGCTCTCCTGGCCAGAGCTTTTAAGTAAATAAACTGCACCTATAAAAGCACTGTTGTTTCATTATTGATGTGCAGTGCAATGCAATACAATACAATACCAACAAATACAAACAGTATGTTGCATAGTGTTCTTCATAAAGGTTGTATCCCAGAATGCTTTGCAGATTGAGCAAATCCCAAAGGTACAGTACAAGATCTACTAGTGAGCTAACCAAGAAATCCTGTCCACACTCACTCATGATTTAAAAAAACAGACAGTGACTAACCCAGAAGAAATGGCAAGAAACCACAAAAAATCAGTGCAGAACGCAATGACCTGACAAAAAAACTTTATATGAATAAACATTGTCTACAGGGCACTTAGAAACTCCGACACAAAGGTGGTCCACGTTGCTATGTATCTCTATTTTATGGCCAACCTCCAGAATAACTTTAACTCCCAATGAAAATTTAAATTTATTCTCTTTTTGATCCCCCCACCCAGTCCGCTTCCCTTGTCCTTATGGATAATGGTTCACCTGTCTCCAACCCACTTTCAGTTGCCACTCACTTCAATAAATTTTTTCACTACCTGTACCCACCTTCCCCCCCCCTCCTCCTGGTACCTCTTCTCTGCCTCCCTCTCCATCATCCTCTCTATCCCACCCTTCCTTGGGGTTTCATGTCTACCCTGTTACTATCCAGGAAACCTTTCTTGCCCTTGCCAAACTCAATCTCGCTAAAACCAGCCCCAACAAGCTGGACCTTAAATGTCTTTATCTTTCAGATCCTACCATCGTCTCTCCACCTCACCATCTCAACCTCTCCTTATCCCTTTGTGCTGTTCCACAGTCATGGAAGGTTGCCAAAGTTCTCTCCTTTCATAAAGGGGGCAACCCCTCCTCCCCTGGCAATGTCCATCCTATCTCCCTCCTCTCTTCTCTTGCAAAGCTGCAAGAGAGGCTAGTCTATTCCAGGCTTGCTGACTTCCTCAGCTCTTCCAACTGTCTCTTCCCTTACAAGCATGATTTCTAGAAGAACCACTCCACCATCTCCTCCCTGCAGCGGGTCACTAACTCTATCCTTACTTGGATGGAACAGGGGCACATTACAGCAGCTATCTTCATCGATCTGGCCAAAGCATTTGACTCAGTGGTACACCCTCTCCTCAACAAGCTGAGCTCTGCCAACCTCTCAGCTCCCACTGTTGACTGGCTCCATTCCTACCTCACTGGCATCAACAGTTGGCACAGGTAGGAGGGGCCCTGCACCACCCCTTTCCATTCAAGCTAGGATCCCACAGGGCTCCATCCTGGGTCTCATCTGCTTCTCCATCTTTGTAAATGACTTCCCCTCTTTCTGTGCCAACTTGCATATCCATATGTATGCAGATGACATAGTTATATACACCTCCAGTCCCTCAACCACGGCTGTGAAAGACATGCTCCAGCTTGACTTCCACAACATCCTGCACTGGTTCCACACTAACCAACAACAGGTCAACACTAAAAAACATGTGTCCATGACCTTTGACATCAGCTAGAAACTGGCCAGGCTCTCCCCCTCCCCATCTTTACTACCTTGGATGGCACTCCTCTTGATGTGGTGTCTTCCTTCAAGTGCCTTGATGTATGACTAGATAGTAGGCTTGACTTCTCTGCTCCCATTGATGCCATCCACTCCAAGCTCCACCTCAAACTTGATGCCTCGTACTATAACAAAGACTGTCCATCTCCCCAGGTCTGCTGGAAGCAGGTTTCCAAAATGGTTCTCCAGGTTTTCCACTATGCTGATGTGGTCTATGGCACTGCCCCTTCCTCTTCTCTTGCCAGACTGGACACCCTCTGTAATGCCTTCTGTCACTTTGCCACTATCCCCCCCCCCCGGACTCACCACTGCTTCCTCCACTCCTCCCTGTCTATCCCCTCCTCCTTTCCATCATGTCACCATTCCCATTGTGTCTCCTTTAACTCCAAGTAATGGTTTGGGTCTCTCCCTTCATACCTCTCCTCACTCCTCTCTCCCATTCCCAATGCTTCATACTCTCTCCACTCAAGGGACCCTTGCACTTCCTCCCTTCATCACTAGCACTCCTTTGCTGAGCAGTCAGCCTTTTCCTATCATCTTCACACCCTCTGTAATCTGCTCCCCCCCCCAATCTCTGTCACTAACTTTCTCCCATCTCCCTCAGGCACCAGCTAATACACCACCACATGCTATCCTGGTCCTGCCTGTCCTGTACCTGACCTGACCCCCGAGTCTCATACCTTCCAGCTGGCATGCTTCCACTGGGTTCTACCACTGCCTAAATTAATATCCTACCAACAGCTGCTGCACTGATATTTGTTACATTCTCTGTTCACTTATTCTGCAAAACATTGCTACCCCAAACTTTCTGTGGTACAACAGCATTCTGAAACATCTAGAGACTGCACAAGTCAGTTTCATTCTGAAAGCAAAAGAACTGCTTGCACACATTTCACATGATACGACATACTATAAAAAATACAGGATGAGCAACTTTATGCACAACCAACGTGTTCTGCCACCTCGATGTTCTATGGACCTCTTGAGCTTCGCTCTTTAGGTCAAAGGGAATCAGAAACCCTCTGTGGCAGAACACACTGGTTGTGCAAAGTTGCCCATCCAGTATTCTCTATGTTGTACAGTGTTTTGATTTCTGTGTGTAACCCTAGTGTGTCCTTTGTTTTGCCTGCTATTCATTTTTTTCTAAATTTGCCTACTTGTTTTATGGGACCTGGGGATTTTGCCCCATTTTTTGATTACCTTTCCTTTTCCCACAATGCCTCATGTCCCATGTTGCTGTAATACACTGGAGACCATTGATTCAGCGGGTATTGGCTTACTGTCCAGTTTACAGCAGTAGAATTGTGCTGGTTAGTGCCTCTCATTATCCAATGTGCACTAACAAAGGCTACATTCACCATTTGGTAAACACGTGAAGGATAATTGAGTGGTTTATTCTTTAACAAAACAGCTACAGTCTTCACTAATTATAAAAGTGATGACTGGAGGGTGATTTGTGTCCTTTTTTATGACTGTGCATGGTTTAATAAAAAGAAAAGCATTACAAACAAAACATTCACTCCTACTGGCTAGACCTGGACACATGCCTAGAAAACAAAAGATTGGATTGGAAAAAGTTTTTTTTTTTTTTTTTTAGTACAGGACAGATAAGAGCACAGTGGTGCTGCAAACAAGGCAAAAAGTCACTGAATCAATGGTCTCCAAACGTCATTGCTACATGGAACATGAAGCTTTGTGGGAAATTAAGAAGGCATGGAGATCCACAGGGGCCATAAAATAATTAGCAAATTTAGAAAAAAAAATCCTAACAGCAAACAACGTAAAGGACAGATTAGGACTCACACACAAATCAAAACACTCTGCACACATTGGGCCTATTCACAAAGGTGCAGAGTGGGTACATGCTGCATAAGTCCAGCGTGTAGCCCACCCTACACCTGCTGCTGCCACTGCATCCCCTACGTGGGATTCTCAAAGCAAATACACCCCCCCACATGCCCGATCCCCCGGACGATCATGCAGCTCCATGTCTGGGCAGGCCGGAGGGGGCAGTATGGGGGAGGTGCCAGCACTCTGCGCAATGCATAAAAGCATGGAGTGCTGTGCTCAGCAGCCAGTGGCTATGTGAACTCGGGGGAGATGTAACCCCGAGCCACCAGTTATGCAGCCGCCACCCATGGCAGTGATGGCGGGGATCCGTGGAACCCCCAAAATGGATGCCCAAGCCTTTGGGGCACTCATGGTGGGCTGGGAGTGGCCAGTTGGGCACAGTTCCTCCTGGTGCAGTCGGCGCACTGCTCGCCAGCAGGCAATATGGTGTCCCATGGGCGCAAGTAATCCACTGTAGGAACCTGGGTCGAGCAACTGATTGGCTGCCTGCCCAGGTCCACCACTCCACACCCAGCCACCCCCAGGGATCCTGTGCACCGGGGGGGTGCTGTGGAAGGGAGCTGTACGGTGGTCCGTATTAGTGAATGCAGCCCCCGCACAGATCTTCTGAGGGTGCAGAGCTGCGCAGGTGGAATACACACGTTTGGCACATAGTTTCCAACTGTTTGTGAATAGCCCCCTACATCTGTAAAAATTGACTGTAGTACTCTTAAGAGGGGGTGAGTGGGGAGGTAAGGCAAAGTGAAAAGTTTCTGGTGGCAAAGGATCTGCTGAAATAGGAGGTTACTTGGAATGGAATAGTAATGCGGGTACTTCTGTTGCCCACAAATTATTCTCTATATTATAATCCAATAGTTCTGATGTCTGGATGCTATAATTGTGAGACCAAATACTGTAGCAATATTTAACAAAGTGTTTAGACATTCATCGCACAGTGTTATTTGTACTAATAATTGTTTTACTATTGCTACTTGTTTCCAAAGATGTGATAATTGCTTGTTGCATGAACTCCTGTAAATTCCACTGCAAACCTCTACCATCACACTCAGTTGCAATTAGAAATTAGCCTTTCAGTCCACTGCTTACTGACCTGGTAAACATAACATATATAACTAACTAACTAAAAAATAAATATTAAATAAAAATAAATTCATATAAATTATAAAATGCAAACAGCTGTATGTTCAGTAGCTTGTATAGCAGTCCTAACTATGTATCAGAGATATGAGCACCATATAGAGTTCACAACAGTGAATAAAGTTAGTTAATAATAATAATAAAACTTTATTTCTTTTGCGCCTTTCTAAAATCAAGGCGCATTACAAAAAATGACAGTCATAACAACATCATAAAAAAAATTAAAATCCAGGTTAAAATACACAGTATTAGTTAATATCTATAGCATCACCAAATGCCTTTTTCCATAAAAAGGATTTTAAGCCTTTTTTAAAACCCTCCACCATCATGCACTGTCTAATCCAATGGGGTAGAGAATTCTAGAGGGTCTAAAAGCTCGGGTGCCGGAAGATTTTAAGACTACCCTCAGAATCTCTAGCAACCCCTCGTTGGCTGAGCGGAGTGGTCGCATCGGAAGGTAAGGCACCAGAAGATCTTTCAGGTAGTCAGGGTCCAAGCTGTGTAGGGCTTTATATGTCAGTAATCCGACTTTAAAGGTGATCCACCACTGAACCGGCAGCCAGTGCAGATCCCACAGCACCGATCTAATATGGGAAGAACGTGATGTCCCCATTAACAACCGGGCCACTGAGTTCTGCACTAGCTGCAAGCGGCGGATATCAACCCCAGGAAGCCCAAAGTATAGGGAATTGCAGTAGTCCAAGTGAGAGGTCACAAAGGCGTGGATCAGTGTAGGTAGGTCGCCGGATAGAACAAGGTGCTTGATCCTAGCGATGTTCCTAAGATGGTAAAAGGATACCTTAACAACCGCCGATACTTGCGCGCGCAATGTCAGCTGATCATCAAGAATCACCCACAGGTCTTGCACCCGTTCAGAGGTAGGGAGCTCCACATCCCCCAGGAATAAACCTGAGGTTTGATTTGCCCAGCCCCTCAGTCCGGTGGCCAGGATCCACAACCATCACCTCCATCTTCCCAGAATTCAACTTCAACCTGCTGGACCTCATCCGACCCTGGATCTCGGTGAGACAGTTGTTGAACACTGAGAGTGCTCTATTCTGGTCAGGTGCAAAGACGAACAGTGCTGGGTATCCTTCGGCATAACAATGAAACTCTAGCCCATATCATCTTACAATGTCTCGAGGAAGCATGTACACACGCAAACAACATAGGGGACAGCACAGAGCCCTGAGGCACCCCACAGGTCAGAGCGGTAGGATTAGAGGAAAATATCCCCGATACCACCCTCTGAGTTCTACCTGTGAGGAAGGAGGTAAACCATCTGTGTACCAAACCTGACAACCCACAGATGCAACTCAGGCGCTCAAGCAACACCCCATGGTCTACGGTGTCAAAAGCTGCTGACAAATCCAGAAGGACCAAAATGGACCATTTTTTCTGGTCTCTCACCATCAGAAGATCATTGAGCACCTGAACCAGTGCAGTCTCAGTGCTATGCCTCTTTTGAAAACCTGATTGAAGAGGGTAGTAGATGTTATGGATGGATAAATGGTTGTCCAGCTGGGCTGCCACCACTTTCTCGATTACCTTCCCCACAAAGGGGGGGTTCAAGATAGATCTGTAGTTGGCTAGGGAGTCTGGGTCCAGAGAAGCCTTTTTCAACACTGGTGTCACCACCGCTTCCTTCAGGAAGCAGGGATATTCACTGGAGTCTAAGGAGCATCAGACTATCCTAGCTAGAACCTGGATGATAACCTCACCACAGCCCATAATCAGGCCAGTGGGGCCTGGGTCTAAACTACAGCTTGTGATATGCATACCCTGGACAATCCTCATAACACCATCGATTTCTGGCCTTTCAAAGGAACTCCAGGCAAACGGGGTACTTGTAACCGTAGGCTGGACCACCGCAACTCCCATGGAGAGTGCGGTATGAGTCTCGGCCCTGATGTCGGCCACCTTATCTGCAAAGAATCAAGCAAGATCCTCACATTGCATTTGTGAAAAGGCTCAATGAACCTGCAGACAGGCTGGGTTGCACAGCCTGTCTATGGTTCGAAAGAGCTGAGCTGGTCGATTCTGTGCAGCAGCAATTTCTCCGGACAGGAATACTGCCTTTTTATGAGTAATTGCTGACTGATAGAGTTTATAGTGCTCTAGGAGTCTAAGATGGTCGACATCTAAGCCTGATTTTCGCCAGCACCTCTCCAACCTGCATCCTAGTTGCTGCATCTCCCTCAGATCCCGATCAAACCAAGGGCATCGAGGGCAAAGGGAGAGAGGGCGCACACAGGTGGGAGCAATTAAATCCAAAGCAGTGGTAACAGCCTTATAATAGGCTAGCACCAGCACTTCAGGATTAGAGCTCGTCTCAGGAAGTTCTGATAGGTCAAGAACCGCGATTAGGCCTTCAGGAGTAACATCCCGTAAAGGGCAGTACTTGACCATCTCCACAGGGGTAGGCCTACGCAGGGGGGTGCAAAAATTGAATCTCACAGTGTGATGGTCAGACCATCCAACAGGTTCCACCCCCACATCGGAGGCCTCCATCCCCAGCAGGAAGACCAGATCCAGCGAATGGCCGTGTTTATGAGTGGCAGAGGTAACCACCTGTGAGAGGCCCAATGAACACATCAATTGGAGGAAGTGCTGACCAAATTGCGAGAGTTTGTCATCGATCCAGGCATTAAAGTCACCCAGCACCATCAACCTGGGTGACTCAAATACCAGGTCGACGACGAAGTCCGCCACTTCCTTAAGGAATAGCATCTCATCAACGGGTGGATGATAAACGAGTGCTATCCTATAGCCCCCACCTGCCACTACGACACATTCAAAGGATCTGGTCTCCTCCACTGGAACACTAGTGAGATCCAATTCGGTCTTGAAACAGACCGAAACCCCCCCCACCCCTGCAATCCAATCTCGGTCGGTGTATCACTGAATACCCAGCTGGAACTGCTGCCTCAAATACCGGGCCAGCATTACTGTCCAGCCAGGTTTCGGTGATGCAAGTCAGGTCCACTGTGCCCACCAAGTCTGCTATAATGGCAGTCTTGTTCACAACGGACCTGGCATTGCACAACACCACCCGGGTTGGATAGGACTCCTGGGATGCCCCAACTACCTGACCACCATTTATAGAGGTGGTGCTCTTGGGTATGGAGACCAAACAGGGAGATCCACGTTCAGCACTCCATTTTGCCCCAGGGCGTCTTCTGGACTTAACCACTTGGATGCGAGCACACCCCTCATCCATCCACAGCTGTTCACGCCCCCCGCCCCTCCAGCACCCCCCACGAGCAATTCCCAAGGCCCTACAATGTTGGTATACAGGGAAAAGCAATGGGAGGGGAAAGAAAGGGTGGAGGGCATGAAGAGCGGCGGATGTATAGTGCATGATGGGGGGAGGTAGAATAACAATAAATATCATCATCCGCAGACATGGCACCAGTGACAATAATATCTAAACTCCCTATAATAAAATAAAATCAAAACATAATACAAACTTAAAAATCAAACTAAAGAAAAAGCTAAATCATAGATAAAACAAAACTTAACAGACAAAAGTCTACTTAACATAAATTAAACAACACAATCCAACAACAAAAATAATTAAATAACAGCAATATCCAGTCCAAATGAATTCTAGAAAGTATTTTTAGAACAGTGGCGCTCCCACCTTCCACAGCCAAAATGTCCAAATATGGAGCCACAGACTCTCACTCCATGGAACCAATAACCAGGGGAATGTAGGTTAAAATTAAGGCAAAGATCCCAAAGGTGCTCCCCCAGTTCAAACCCCCCAAGGAGCTCTCACCACCCAGGTGGGGTCAGTACAGGTAGGAGACCCTCCAAGACACAATAATGTACTAAGGTAGGCAGATCCAGGAGCAGTTAATAAAGGTACAGTACTGATAGCAATCCTTCGTGGGCTCTCACCACCACGAAATATCACACCCCAAACTGTATCCTTCGAAGAACCCCACCAGAATCAACTCTACCACTAAAAAAATTAGGCAGCAGCAGCATATAAAATTTAAAAAGCAGAGGTCTTACTTTGTTGTAATCATCCAGGAGTATAGCAAGAAGGGAAAAGGGCTAGTTGAACCACTGCTTGCACCAGGGACTCACTCCAGGAACAACCCACCTCACCACAGACATTACCGCCACCTGGTCAGCTCTCCAGCTGTTCCAGTGCGGGTCAGAAGTGCTAGGAGGCCTGCCGCCAAATAGCAGCAGCCTCCCAGCCCACCACCTTCGAGAGGACAGGTGTCCGAAGCGCAGTCCTCTGGCCACAAACAGGGATCCTAAAAAGTCTAGGATCTTACTTCCCCAAACTCTCTTCTTTCCAAAGACAGGTGAGCTGAGCACAAATCCACGAACCGGAAAAACAGATCCCCGCTCGGGAACAGGTAAATCCAGGAGGCGTCGAAACCTCCAAACACACAGCTCCTAAGTCCTCAGTTATAGTCGTATTCCTCCAATTCAAACCTCCACTCCACTACACAGTGTCCCAGGAAAGTAAAACTTATCCCCTAACTTAGGATGTCAGCCCTCTTCAGGCACAAACAGAGCTGTACTAATGCAAGTGGATGACTGCACTTGGCGGACTTGAGGAAACCGGAACGCCAAAAGACGGCTACAGCAAACGGACTCTCCAGGTGGTGGTAAAACCTCCAAACAGACAGCTCCTCAGTCCTCAATTACCATAGTATTCCTCCATTCCAATCCTCCGCTCCGCTCTGCTGCACAATGTCCCAAGGTGCTGCTCCTCAGTCCTCGGGTAGTATTCTTCCGTTCCAGTCCTCCACTCCGCTCCGCTGCACAAGGTCCCAAGGTGCCTGCACTTGGCAAAATTGGGGAAAATCGGACTCCAAAGACTGCTTACAACTAACGGACTTTCCACTGCCCAAAAAAATCACACTCAAAATCAGAAACGGAAAAACATAAAATATAAATACAAAACATACTCAAACACGACTAATAAAACTGAACTAAAATGCTAAAACCTTCAGTGTTGAGACTTACCCAGTGTTCTCGTCACCAGTGTGTAGATACCCAGTGCAAAGGATTTCATCTCTGGCTTAATACACCTAAAATGATATTGAAATCTTAGTGGAATGAAAAATCTAGATTAAAAAAACTAGATTAAAACTGCTGTTTTATATTATCTGAAGCTTATTTTGTTTACGGGTAATATACTGTACTTTTAAGCAATAAAATGGACAGTTGCAGCTGTAAGTACACTATCTGCATCCCTCAAGTCTATTCAGAACTGAACCTCCCATAAGAAAATTTAATATACAAAAACTAGGTCATTTTTATACATTCACATATTAATTATATGCATGTTATATTGTGATGACTCATTCGCAAGATGTTTCTAATTTTAAACCATTATGAAACAATCTAAACTTAAACTATAAAAAATGTGCCAACCATTGCTTATTGGTCATTTTCTCCAAATTTGATCCTCTTCTAGTATTCACTTTCCTCAAGAGGGTCAAGAGACACTTTTCTCACTGACCAATTGGACATGCTGTATGCCACAACAAGCCAGCATTGGACTGTGACGTATTTCTTTTTTTTGCAGTTAAACTTTTTTATTAATTTTTCATAAGATATATACAGACAAACCTCTTACAGTACAGTACAATGTGAGGATTTTTTTTTTTAAGAAATTGAGGCAGCATATAATAAGAACATTGCTACAAAAATGCAAGGAGCTTTTGGTTTAAAATATAGTAAACAATACAGGTCATGTAATTAGCATATACTTGACATTTGTAGTGAACTTAAAGCGGATAGTATGATTAGATACGGTTTATATTAAAATGTTACATAATTATATATGATGCTGCAAAAGGGAAAAAAGTACATTCGTAAAAGGATTGTGGAGTAATAAAGAATTATTGAGAACAGAGTATAGGAAAGAAAAGATATATAAGAAAGTTAAGAAGAGAGAGAGAGGAAAACTATAAAAAAGGGGAAAAAGGCGAGACTACAATGATGTATCAGTAAAAGGGGAAAATCCATATATATTAAGTCCATACATTGGTGTTGGAAGATTTAGTTGATTCCAAAAAATTAAAAAAGCCCTGCCAACAATTGTTATATAACATGAGTCGGTCAGACAAGATATATGTCATACGGTCCAGAGAGGCATATTGCAATAGTTGGTTAATGATACCTGGAAGGTAGGGATTATGTTGGATCTCCAGTGCATGAGGATTATCGTTTAACTTGAAGGAAGAGTATATTTAACCATCTGCTCGTGAATATGAAATTTTATAAGAACGGTGATTAAAAATACCAAGAATGCAATGTTTAGGGTCTAGTGTAAAAGGTTGACCTACCACTTTCATTGCAAATTTGTGAGTACAGTGCCAAATCTTTTGTATGAGGGACAGTGCCATAAGATATGCAATAAATCCCCATTGGGGAACTGCAGCGCCAACAATTTTGTTGTTCAATAAACCCATTTTTGTAATACAACAGGAGTTCTGTACCACAAATGAAGGATCTTGGTTTGAATGAGGGAACTGCGTTTATCATTAAAAGATTTGTGACAGGAGAGCCAACATCTGGACCATTGTGCATTGGTGATATTATATTGTAGCAAAGTACTCCATCTGTTTTAGCATTGACAGAGTAGTCAGGAAGGATATCACAAATATCTTTGTAAACAGTGCTATTTAAATTGGTTGTTGTTTTATCCATTTAGAGATGTGCTTATTATACAGAGAATTGATAGAGAAGGTGTGGTAAGAGTTGCATGGTATGAAGCTGTAGATATTTCCAAAAATCCTGATGGGGAAGATTCCTTATGCCTCGTGAGGTCGGTGTAAGATTTTAACTTTAATGACTTGGGTTCAAGTATATCCTGCAAAAAGAGAATACCCTTATTTTTCCAGGTACGACAAAAAATGGGGTGATCATCAAGAGATATATGGTGGTTACCCCAGATGGGGGTGTAAGCTAAGGGTTTGGGGTTAGATTTAATATGCTTGTGAATGATTTTCCAATAGAATATAGAAGCAGCTATTGTGACGTATTTCTAATGGGAAAGTCGTCTAAATCCTTCCCTGGACTGTTGATATTTCCCAGCCCTCAGAGTCAACAAACCTAGGGGTCACACCTTCAGGACCATCCAGCTGGGGAATTGGATGCTCGGGACCAAAAATAATTAAATTATACAACACAACAATCAAGAGAAAACAGAGAGCTACGGAGGTGAAGGGGGAGGATATACAGCAGCCTAGGGCAGAGAGAGATATGACAAAAGACGGTGCTATGGCAGAGAGGTGGGACTAAGGGTGAGCCAATGCTGAAGCTGAGATAGTGGGACCAACCAAAAAACAATATGTTTAACTCAAGTTAGAGGATCCAAAGATTTCTTCCTTCCATTTGGCTGTTCAGCCCTTTAATTGCATGAAATTGCTATTTTACAGTGATCACTGACTGAGCTTTTGAATGTCGTGTGACCTGCAGCAGCAGATCAGTGATGCTTGAGATCACGATCTCCTCAATCTGCATTGTTCTGTGCATGTCTTGCTGCCATTTCCAACTATATAATTTCTCAGCAGGAAAGGATGTGTGTGTGTGTGTGTGTGTGTGTGTGTGTGTGTGTGTGTGTGTGTGTGAAGTAAGAGGCACAGGTCTTCACTTCTTTAGTAAAGGTTTTTGATCCAAACCCACTTTGAAATCATCAGTGAATCATCCATTATTATTACGGTTAGCTAGTTATCTGCAGTTTCTGTGCAGGACAGGCTAATAGTAATTTGTTTGCTGATGCAGGGAGAAGTATACAGTGTGTGTTTGCTGGAGCTGTAGCCTACAGCTGGGCAGGGGCTTAGCATTAGGCTAGCAGGGAACAGGACAGGAGGGATTTTTGCTTTTTTTTTTGCAGTTAATATTTATTTTATTAACTGCTGGTGGTGCAGTATACATCTTTTTTATTTTATTCCCTGTGTGTGAACCAGCCAGTGAGTGAATTGCACAATGAGTGTAGGCTGCTGTTTAAGACTTCAGAGTGTGTTAGGTCTCTTGACTCAGTGTCTCTCAGTGGGTTTGTCTGTGTCACTGGGTGGTCCAGCTTTCACTTATTGTCTCATTCTCACCTTACATTACACAATGAATTAATCACTGACATACATATCATTGCCATCAAAGTTTGTGTCATGTCCTGCTGTGTCACAATGTATTCTGTTGTAGAACACATGAACAAAAGAATAGCAGCAGAAAGAGATACAGCAGGGATGAATGGTATAGTTAAAGGGTTCACCATGCCAGTTCCAAGTACAACTTCTGCACTCGGTGGTGGTGGAGATGGCCATGGTAGGATGGGAACAGTAGACATGGGGCTGTGAGGACTAGGGCTCGAAGTGTAATAGTGTTGTCACAGAAACCCTCATTCAATTGTCCACAAAAGTCCATTGGTTCCCCTCCCACTTATCCTAGCATCCTTCCCAGATTTCCCTCTGCATCTAGTGACACTATTCTGACCAGTCCAGAAGTACACTGGTTCCCTTTTCCTCCACCAGGTACTACCAGTCCCCGTTCTACTGCCCATGCACACAAACAAAATAGAAATGATCCATCCATAAGTGCAAAACTAAGCAGTTATCTGTTATTTTCATACAAACAACACAACAACTTTGCCAAAGAGAAACAATCATGTCAATGTTAAATGGGGGAGATATTGACATGTTAAAGACATGTCAATATTTTTACTACTTTATAACAGAAAGAATACTCCATGAACAAACTCTTTTGGAGTGAAACATAGGGGAATAATAAAAATACCTTTTAAAGTGGATTTTGAAAGTTGAATCAAGTGAATTTACTTGGCTCTGGATTGTTTCCTTTTGGCAAAGCAGTTTTTAAGTATGCCGTGAAGCCGGAAGCACAGTGTATGAAGATTTCGTTTGAACTTTCTCCATTTCCCACTTAGTACTTTGTAATTTGATTTTTTTTTTTTTTTACAAACAACACAACTGCTACGGCTACCTATGTGTATGTGTGAGGTGGCAATTTCCGGTCTACCTGAAACAACTATGATGCCGCCCCATATCGTGCATCAGCAGTATTCAGCCCAGTGCTGTTCACATAACTATTATATGTGAGAAAGGCGACACAGAATCTGGCTGTGGCAGACACTTCTGTAACTGAGTCAGTAGATGAAAAGTACAGTTATTTAAGGGAGATACATGAAGTTTACCAATACCACAGTGTGGGGTCATAAAGTCGCATGACACCATCACGCAGCAATGTACCACACTGAGAATACAATGAAAATGTTGCTGCCTAACAGACAAAGTGCTGAAATGCATTTTAGGAACAAAAACATGTGTTTTCTTATTTATCTGTGGGGGGCTCCACCCCCCCCCATTATGGGGGGCTGCGCCCCTGAACTGCCCTATTAAAATAATCAACTCTGGGGGAGGTTCAGCATGGGGATGGGGAGAAACACTACAGGGGAGAAAAAAAAATGCATAATGTGGTTTCCAAAAGGTCTGGGACCTCGATTCAAGCCGCAGTCCACAGACGCACAGCATCCTCCTGTACTGCCGTGGCTCATCCCACTAAGCCACAGCGGCAGCTCAGCGGACCACCTCCCGAATGGAGATCTTCACCTCCACTTAACTCCTCCTCCTCCTCCTCCCTACCCATGTGCAATAGGGTACATAACTGCTCATACAACATATCTGTCTTGCCGGGTTGTGTACCTTATTGTGTGAGTGCACTGCACAATGTATTATGCAAGGTATTCCATATGCAGTATTCTCTGCTAGATATTGACCTGATAGGCAATACCACAGTTCTATAAAATAAAGTGAGTAGTACAAAATCAGCTTTTAAAGGAGAGTGCCAGTGAAGAGGAAGACATGGATGTGGAACTATCAGAGGATCATGGGACAGAAGTAGGGGGGGAGAGAACATAGAGGAGTGGATGCACAACAGTAGGAAAGGAAGGGGCAGGGAAAGCACATCTACAAAGCAGGATGAAGGGCAGGGAAAACAAGGGAGAAAGAGGAAGAACAGGAGGAAGAAGTAGAGGAGGAGGTGCATGGGAAAGCACATGCATAACCAGAGGAGGATGAAGAAAGAGAGGAGCTTGAAAGTTCAGTGTCGGTAACACCACCAACTAGTGGTGAGGAGTGTGATATCGAGCATTGGAAGGCATCACTGAAGGAGACTGCAGCATTGAAAAAAGATAATGAAAAAGAAAAACACAAGAAAGGAAGTTTCTAAGCCAAGAAAATATAATGCCAAGCCTTAGCACCTGCATCGACCCTATAGTAATGTACCATCTGTTGTTGCTGCTGTGCCCATCTATAGCAATGTCAATCCAAGGTGCCCCAAAACACTAATCTTGCAGTCACTTCCAAATCCCTCCAGCAGTACCTCCCCAAAGAGATCCTCTGTAGGGTGGGAGTAATTTATGAATTGCACTATAGCTCCACTGAAGGCATGTTGCAATATCTGTGGCAAAACAATCTGTCATGGTCAGTCTACTCAAACTTTGTGAACAAGAATTCTGGCCACTCATTTAAAACATGAATATTGCATCCCCTTAACAGCCATGACCATTCCCCATTCAGGTCCGAATTTATTCTGTGGCCATCAAGAACAGTCAAGGATTGGAAGTGTGATCAGATGGTTTATTGAAGTAAACCATGTTATAAAATTTGACAGGTATACAGGTTATCACAACTTTGTATATGTACACACTGTAGTTTCAGATTTCTAGCTTCAATGGGACTAAGTTATAGCCTGCCAAACATGCTGCCACAATTTAAGTTTCAGTTATTCCCCTCTAATTTTAAAATAACATATCCAAATGTAACAAGAGTTAAAACATTTAAACTACTATACCACACGGTATGGTATGGGGAGGGAGGTTGTATGGTTGTGGGATGGGAATAAAGTGGGGGGTTGGAGTTGTGGTTATACTGAGGTAGGTGTATATTCAGGTACATGTCATAATTATGCTACAGTGTGTTAGGACTCCTGGTTCACATACATAGTGCATTTATATTTCTTTTTACTAGTTATCTTTTCCCTTGGGGGGTCGTATTCCATTGGGTTTTTATACAGATTCTTAAGACTGTTACAGTAGTTTGATTATATACTGACACAATATTTAACTCTGAACATTTTAAAATACATGAACTCAACTTCTAGGGGGACCTTGAGAGATTTTTTTTTTATTTGGCACTAATACTGACATTTGATATTATCTTGTAAAAATATGGTTACAGCACTTTAGGTCTTAATGTTTATGGAGTTTAACTGGTTGACAGTATAGTTTAGAAAATGTCTCCAGACAGAATGTATTATAGAATGTAAGCATGTATTCACAAAACACACTCATTCATTTATATTTCAGTTACTGGGACTGTCTGCTTGACTTCTCATCTTATCAACTTTTGCTGACAATTGACCTTCTAAGGTTGCTCAGCAATGGCAGGCTAGTAGAATCTGGTTCCTTCAATTTAAATCCGTGATTTTTTTAAATAGGTATTTTAAACCAATGAGAATCCTTTCTGTTTTTTTATGTATGGTCTGAGTGTTAATAGAATGTGACTCTCTAAACAACTGCCATAAGGCTCTGAGGAAGGACTTGGTTGGTCCAAAAGCTTAGATGCTGTTTTCATTTTGTACATCTATGATCAAATCATTTGCTTCTGAATCTGTTCTTACAAGGACCAATACAGCAACTAAAGGTTTCTTTGGGAAATCAGAGAATATGAGCTTGAGACTTGGCTAACAAATTCTGCTAAGACTTTTGATTTACTGTATCTCTTCTAAATATAGCAAAAATAAAAAAATAAAATAGTTAAGGTCCTGCCCTATGCCAGGAGTTGATTAGGTCATTAACGCAACTCACAATAATATATGTTCTCTTGGAGTGAACATAAATGATGTATGTTCTTTGGCGGTAACAACATAAATGTGCGGATAGTGAGATCAGTTCAACTAATGTAAAGTCTACAATTAAGCTATCCATGCAGGGCTTCTGCTCTGGGTCCCAGAATCTCCCATCTACATCCAGCAGATAAAAGTCCTCCAGAATCAAAGCTTTCCCTTTTCTGGCCATTTTGCTATTAGCTTCCTCCAGGGCTCTGTTGAAATCCTCCACCTGTGTTGGAGATCAGTACACCATCCTCGTGTGAATAACAGCCCCCTACCCACCCAATCTCTAAGTTGACTCATAGTACCTCCAGCCCTTCCTTATCCACCTGTTGCCCCTGTATCTTAGGATATACTGTCCACATAGCATTAGAATTGTAGCGCAGTGAAATGCACATCAGATTTAGACAGTGAGTCAGAGTAGCGCTACGTGTTTAATAGAGTGTGGTTTATATAGCACCTGATGGAATTTGCTGAATATCCAGT